>OY728122.1:1961112859-1963589432 GCA_963277665.1 Viscum album | reverse complement strand
ATTCCCCTAAGAATATGTTTGAATTAGATCTAGGTGGAGGTTATTTTTGAACCACAGAAAGTGAATCACGTTGTGGATATGAATCTAGTTGAGATGAGATTATCCGATCCTTCAAAAACTATGGGGAAATAAAATGCTTGATATAAAAAAGGGTTCCATCCACAGTCATACAGAATGAAGCTTCATCAAGCAGTGGAAGAGCCTCTAGAGTAATTTGATACAGGTCCAGTGACCGTGATAGGTATCATTACTATATCTTCATCTTTAGTAACTAAAATATTTGATATTGATGCATATCATTCATTTATTTCAATCTATATCATTAATTTTATGAATCATCCTATAGAGATTTTATTTTTTTCAATGGATATTAACACACCCCTTGGTAAGTAGAGTGAGCATGGTTGCCATTGTCCCACTTGTGTATTCTCTCCAATAGATATCGAACATTCATGGAGTTTTCATGAACTCAACAGTAAATATATTAACATCATATCGAGGGTGGATTGGCTCATTTAAGATAAAGCTATAATTTATTTTAATCTTAGATGCTTCAACATTTAAACACCCACTGGTGTGCCTCTTATCATTCATGGATAATGTGACCCAAGTTCTAGAAGAGACATACAATATAATATGGTGTTTGGGAAAGTGATATTAGTGTCTACCTTAGTTTTGGAATGAGATTTGATGGGTGATGATCTCCCTCCAGTCATCATTGAGATTCCCGAAATGTTTCCATCTAACATTTCTATTTTTCTACCAATAATACAGGTTGACGTTTCTATTGACAAAACGCTGGGTACTCATCCAATTTTAGTTTTATCATATCGCATGACTCAATATAAACTAAAATAGTTGAATTCCTAGATAGATGTTTTCTGGAGTAAATTATTCATTCATTTATTCTCAACTATGGATTTTCTTGGTAGGAAAATTTTGGGCTTTTTGAGTTTTCTTATAAAAAAAATTACCAGTATGTGATCAGATTGAACACTTTTGGGGCTTCGTATTTCTATCCATGTAAATATCCATTTTTCAGTTCGAGGATGGTGAAAGTTACATTGTTAGATGAGTTTGGTCTAGTAGATGACAGCTAAGATTTAGTTATATCTTTAGTTAATGTAAAGGTCCAAGTGCCAATATAAGTCATCTGTTGATCATCACCATTGACCTATAGAGCTCTATGTTGGTAACCCACTTTTCATAAAGGATTCACCTGTTTGGGACCTCGATGGCTTGCAAGGTAAGGGTTGTTTACTACTAATTTTTTGGTACCTTTAGAGATTGTTTATTAGGTGGGTAATGTTTCTTACCATTAACCACTTCCACTATAGCTAACATCAATGAATAATTTTTTTCCATTAATCAGAGCTATAAAACAATCTCTCTAATCACTCCCATGTTTGGAGCTGAAGTGTTCTTGAGATTAAACCTATTTTATCATTGACGGAATGGGTAGTCAGGTTTGTTGATTCTATGACTCTGGTAAATCATGGGAGACAATACATCTATTACCAGTTTTATGGCATGATGGTTCAAATTATAATGAGATATGGGAGAGAGAGGAATTGAACCAAGGGAAGTTGCCTCATTTTTTGACATGAAGGCCTCTTTAGAGTCTCTCTATGGAAAAAAAGATCCAATAGTGTGGAGGTTGTAAAATCTTGTAACTGTTTTGGGTTATGATAAACCCTATTTTTTAAAATTATTAATATATTAACAATAAAAATAAAATTTTATAGGGAATTTTTGAAAAATGTGTTATAGTCTATAATTATAGGTTAACATCATATAATATTAAATTGAATGTTTTAGGGTTTGACACTGTGTTTTTTCAAGATTTTGAGGCCTACAACAGCTCATAGAAGATGGAATCAAATTATTAAATAGAACATATTATTTTTTCAATTATTGTTAAAAATATTTTTATAAATCTGAAACAATGCGTTGTTTGAAAATTCAGAGACAATTGTTATGCCCGAAATATTATGTTTACCCAATGAGGGGTTTAACAATTGATGGAAACTAAAATTTGGATTCATCTCTCATGGGATAATTTAATTTAATAATATTTTATATATTAATTGTTAAAAATAATAATATATCACCAAAATAGTAGGTTGTATGGGAAATCAGTGAAAATAAATGGGTTCAGAATGATGCATCTACACTAGACGAGGTATAAAATATATTTGCATCGGTATTTTGGACACCTTGCTCAGAAAACAACCACTTTATTTTAATTAAATATTTTTTATCATTTTTAAATAACAAACCTTTAATATCTTTTAAACAGTGAATCATATCAGAAATATGGGACCACCATTTGATTTGGAATGAGGTGTTTACCCGAGACATGGTATAATGATAATGATCAACATACTTTAGTCATATCTCTTTTTAAGGTTATTTTTTTAGTTATTTTAATATATTAATTTGATTAAAAAATGATAACCAAAAAGGGTTTCAACCATAGTCTTATTTCCCAGACCTACAACACCATTACTAACAGTTCTTGTTTCTGGAACTGTCATTTTCTAATATTTTTATTTGTTTCTATCAATAAGACATTGATTAGTAAAGTGCACTGTGTTGCATTTTTTGTCAATGAGGTATGTTGTTGTCAAGGAATGAATGGATGGATGTCAAGGAGTTTCAATATGTTAATGACAAAGGATGTGATGGTGATGGTGATGAGTAGAGAATGGCCATGGTACTTAGAGTCATGTCACTTAGGAGATTCACTTAGTGACATTGGAGGAAATGGTTGAAACATTATCATACTATATCAGACGATTGTAGAACTGATCTTAATGTTTCAATACTTGTATCAAGGTGATACTAAGTGACAACACTTGAAGAATGAATGATGATGGGGCATCATTACATCTGACGATTATTGAACTGGTCTTTAAGTTCTAAGAACTTGTATCAACTGGATACAATGTCACAACAATATTAGAAGACCATGCATTTTCTTAACAATGCATGAGGAGATGAGGAGAACCATCCACAACTCCTAAGTGGATGAAGTGGTGCTAATGAAGTCCATGCACTGTCACTTAGTGCATGTGAATTTGAAGAAGATCCAACATGATCTCTGATTGGATCAATGAAGAACATTGAAGATTTTGTGATTCTGGAGATTCGGTTGAAGGAAGAAACCTTTCGGAATTCCATTCCTTGGTGAATAATACATGATTTAAGAAGATTGAAGGGATTCCAATGAAGAATATGGAGGAATTATTTTGAAGAAGAAGAAGATGGATAAGAGAAGAAAGGATGGTGATGTGGCATTTGGCATTTGAACTTGGTCACTTTGTTTTTACATAAAGGACTTGTTCTACACATAGCAAAAAATTTGGCCACCAAGGAAGGCCAGCCGAGGACAACACCTCAAGCATATGTGGGACCCGAGGGTCAACCGCGCTCAAGGGAGTCCTCAAGGCCAAGGTGGCATCCCTGAGGCAGGTCGGGCTGTGTGTAAGCCCGGGGCCACGCAGGGGAGTCAAGCCTGCGGAGCGTGGGCACCAGAGCGCACGCCTGAGAGTGCATAGTGGGCGTATAGCGCACCCACGAGAGGCAGGGGTGGGCGCAAGAGCGCGCCCGCAGAGAGAACACGGTGTGGGGTGGCACCGTGGAGGGGGAAGTTCAATTGTGGGTTAGTAGGGAGCGTATTGTTGTTAAACAATGGAAAATTTGCTCGCCGTTTCGATGTGGGAGCTGAATTTTCACCAAGGATCAAATCCTGACCGTCCAAGCGATCCCATGTCGATCTGCGCCGCACATCTCATCTGGCGTGCTTCCGATCTGATCCAGGCCGTCCGATGTCTTATAAACTACGGATCTGACGGTTGAGGATTCGTCCTCTACCTTGAGCTCGCCTGAGGCCACCCGCAACTCCTCCTTCGAACCAGGGACCTCCCGATGACGTATTTTGAGTTCTAGGCCACCGTTGTTCGAGCTGAAGCATTCATTGGGTTCGTCTGGATGTAACGAACACATCCATGCAAGAAAAATGCACTCATGTACAGTAGTGGGAGAATTCGAGTGAGGCTAGAGAAACCGGACGTGCCGAGGCCAAGTGGTTTTTGTTTTTCATGAAATAGAAGAGAAGAGGCCATGCACACGTTCTAAAACGCATGCACGTGGAGAAGGCTGAAAAATAAAGAACCTGCGTGAAACAGAGGAGCAAATCAAGATTTGAAGAATCTTGAAAACCCGAGAATTTCGGTAATTCGGATTTATATCCCGAGGAAGATATGAGGCATCCATCTGCCTATAAAAAGAGAGGTCGAGGCTCTCTGTTTTCTTCCTGAAACTTTGTGGAGTCCCATGAGTGCTTCAAGCATCGCGAAGAACACCCTGCGCGCCCCCTGCGCGGCAGAGAAGCCCGGAGCCATCAGAGGCTCCGTGAGGTTCATTTTGTTCACTCCTTGCGCGAAAGAAGAAAGGGAGGTCCCCTGCGCGCCTCCCATGCATGACAGGAAGAACCCCAGCCGCATCTCCTTGCGCGCTCGAAGTTGGCACCCTCAGTACCCGTGTACCTGCATGGCAGGAGGAAGTGCATGCAGGTGTTGCACTTGCGTGCCCCGCGGCCAGTGCACACTTGCGCGCTCTTGTGGCCTTGTGCACTTGCGCGACCAGTGACACCCACACCCAACGTGGTGTTTAAAGTGAGGAGAAGGCCGCACCAGTTGTGCACCTCTTGGGGTTCGTGTTCGGGTGTGAGCAAGAGAAGGCCGAGACCTTAGTTTTGGTGTGCATGCAAATGGAAGAACACACTTGGCAGTGTGTGTACTAAGTGAAAACAAGTGAAGGTCGTAGCCTTGGGTGTGTGCAAAATGAGTAAGGATTGCACCTTGTGTATGCAGTTTGAAGAACACCCTTAAGAAGAGGAGAGAGGCCAAATCAAGTGTGTGAAAATTGAAGAAGTTATGTGTGCAAAGTGAAGAGGCCGAACCTAGTTTGTGCACTAAGAAGTGTGTATACACTTAGAAGAAGAAGAGACTCTCACACTAAAGAAAAACACATTTAAGTGTGTAACCAAAAGGAATAAAGTGTGTGAAGTTCAAGGAAGGTGTGTGTGCTGAAAGTGTTTACACCCTTTGTGGGTTTATTGCACCAAGAAAAGAAGAAGGGGAGTGCATGCTTGCATGCATGCACGTGCACATGTGAACAAGCTCAAATCTGGTTGTGTGCATCTGAGTTGACCAAGAACAGAAGTTCTTGAAGAATAATTGAGAATCCATGCAGTCAGTTCATGAAGAATCAGAGTTGCCATGCACTCAGTGCATGAAGTTGATGTGAAGCGAGACTGAAGCCAGACTGAAGTTAAATACATCAGTTGCCTGAGTTTTCATTAATTGAGAAGAGCTTGATCAACAGAAGTGATCAGAAGCTTTGAGCAAGACCAATAGACCTTGTCAGAGTCTGTTGAAGATTGTTGAAGAGAGAGGCCAGGTCATCCTAAGAAGAAGGAGATAAATCTTGAGAAAGATGAGAAGACCTGATCAAGTGATCATAAGTGAAGAGCAAGGCCAGCAGTCTTTATCCCAGACTGCTGAAGATACTTGAAGGAGCTTAAAGTGAAGAAGAGCTACTCGTGTGACTCGAGGAGCCAGGAGAAGCCCCCTGTGAGACTCAGGGCGGAAGAAGTCTTCAGTGGGATTCTGAAGCAGGCCAGTAGGACTCTGGTAACACTGTGGGACGCAGTATAAAGACCCTCATGTGGGACTCAGGAGAGATACAGTGGGACTCTGTATCGACCATTTTAATTTTAACAGGTTATAATGGAGAAACCATGTTGGGTCATATAACCAACATGGAAAGGACGTAGGCTTTTGGTGTCGAACCTTGTAAATCCTTGTGTCTAGTGCCTTCACATTTATTGCATCATTCGAGGAAAGGTGAGAGATACAAGAAGATTGGATCGAGGCTTTAACCAGCCATAGAGGTTTAATTGATAAGGAATCAATTAGTAAAATTTTTTAAGGGATCACTGATTCACCCCCTCCCCCTCTCAGTGATTCACACTGATCTGGGCACTTCAATTGGTATCAGAGCGAGGTTATCTCTAAAATATCCAAGGGAGTCTTTATGAAGTGCAGATTTGAGGAAATGAGCGACCAGCCTCAAATGGAGATATCTGCCAAGACTCAGAAAAATAGAAAGAAGAAACAGGCCAAGAAGATGAAGAAATCCTATTCTAGTTGTGATGAAGTTGGAACAATGAATGATCTTCAAAATGCACTCAAATATCTTCATAAGACAGTCCCCATGGAAGTGGAAAAGTGTATAGCTACAGGAATCCAGGATCTTCAAGAAGAAAAATTACAGCTAGAGGAAGAAGCCAATACAATGGAAGATCAGTTGGCTAAAAGGGTTGGCATAACCAACACTCTCAGAAAGCTGGTTAAGGCTAAAGATGAAACATTATCTCTTTGCAATGAAAGATATGAAGACACTACTGATGAATTGCAAAGAAGCCTTTCTGAGAAAGAATTATTTAAGACTGTGGTCAAAGAAGTTTTCCATGCACTGGAAAAGTTTCACAAAGTGTCAATGGTTGTCAAAGATGCTCAACTTGAAGACAAAGTCAAATTGGTGAAGGAGCTTGACAACTCGTTGCAAGAATTGAAAAAGTTTCATGATGACCAGATGAAAGAGCTGAAATAAAATTGGGAAGGAAGGCTAAGATTGGTTGAGGATAAGAAGAACTCCCTCAACATGAAATGCCTTGAATTAGAGGTGATATTGAAAAATATGCAATCACCCAAAGATGAATCCTCCCAGTCAGCTGAAAGAAGAAATGTTTCTACTCAATTATGCATTGAGCAGGATGATTCCAAAAGAAGGACATCCTCTAATAAAAGTGAAACAACTTCTAAGAAGAAGGTACCATCCATCCCATCTTGTATTGATGCTTCTAATTGTCTTCCACAAAAAGTGTAGGATGGAAGAATAATTCCCAACAAGTATGGATGAAGACAATGAAGAAAGAGAGCTCTCCTGAAACAACGAAGCAAGTCAAGAAAAGTACCCAACAATCCGAAGGACTGAAGATGTCAAGATTTTTGGGTCAGTGTTGGTGTCGTAATAAGTATGGGAACTGTGCAAAGGATTGTTGGTACAATCCACTGAATTTCAAAGCACAAAGTAAGCCCATGCCAAGGGGGAGCAAGCCAGAAGTAAAGAAGAAACATCCACAGGTCCAGAGACATCTGTTTACTGCTAACAGATTTGGATTGCTTTATAACATTTGGGATGTGTGCAAAAGTGGTCAAAAAGATACATGTCAATCTCCAACTGTATCAAGAGCTAAAAAGAAGATAAGATCACTGAACCTGGCTAAAATGGAATCCTTGGGAAGAAAGAAGAAAGTTGAAGATGCTCCCAAGAAGGTTTTGAAAAAGGAAAAGAAGTCCTTGGAGTCTAAATCCAAGAAGGGTGATGCATCCAGAAGGACCACAAAGAAGAAAACATGCTTCTACTGTGGAAAGAAAGGACACATCATGGATCTTTGTAAAGAATCCATGAAATTCAATAGAGGTAGACTGAACTCAAACAGACAATCAATCCAGATGAAGCAGAAGGGATTGGTTGAAAACAAGATGCCTAAGAAAGGTATCTTGAAAGCATCAAAGGAACCATGTGGAATATCGAGAACTGAGGCCACACTTCCAAGTGACTTACTAGTCATATGGACAAATCAGTTTCAACTTGCCAAAGATCTACAAAGAGCTGAAGATGAAGTTCTGGAAATTTCTAAGGAAAAAAGGGAAGAAGAAGATTTCACATGAAGATGTATTGAGATCCACACTAGCACAAAAATCATTGAAGATCAAATGTGCAAGTGTGAAGAATGGTGAAAATGGGACATCTTGGTTGAGAGAATCTTCTCATCCTCGTTGTTCACATTGACGAACCAAGGAGGTTCCATCTTATTCTCTTATACTTCTGGTATTTACATGTGCTAACATTGCAGGGAATTGAAGATGATGATCATTCTCATATGGAGAGTGGTTTGGACAGAATGGAGTGCACCCCTTGAGGGGGAGCCAATCTTTAAAAGATGGTATTCTAAGATTTAATACCATCTTGAGAAAAGATGAAGGAATTCCAATCATACTTTCATCCCTTGTTTCTTAATTGTATTCATCATGACAATTAAGGGGGATTATTGATTGAAGACAAATGAATGAAAGGGGGAGCTTTATCTTTGCACCTGAACTTTCTGATGTGTTTGGTGAAGTATGTGCAGGATTTAGCAATTCATTGATATATCTGAAAAATTTCAAACCCCAGAAGCATGATCTCACATGTACAGTGAATGGTGGACAACATTGAGCTCCTTGGTTACATCACTCTTGTTTTCTACACCGGGTTAGCCCAAGTAGACTTAGAGTTGATTTACTAAAGGCTCTTTGCTAAAGAGAACATGTGACATCATCCCTCTCTTAGTTGTTGTGAAGAAAATACTTTTCAAAGGGAGGAAGTGATTTTTTTTGAAGAGAACCACACCACACCTTTTCATTTGATTGCCAATAAGGGGGAGAAATATTGGCACACATATTTACCCATTCATATGTGCTCTAGAGTATTGCCAACAAATACAAAGGGGGAAATTGAAGTGCATTGTGTTGCATTTGTTGTCAATGAGGTATGTTTTTATCAAGGAACGAATGGATGGATGTCAAGGAGTTTCAATATGTGAATGAAAAAGGATGTGATGGTGATGGTGATGAATTGAGAATGGCCATGGTACTTAGAGTCATGTCACTTAGGAGATTCACTTAGTGAAATTGGAGGAAATGGTTGAAACATTCTCATACTATATCAGATGATTGTAGAACTGATCTTAATGTTTCAATACTTGTATCAAGGTGATACTAAGTGACAACACTTGAAGAATGAATGATGACGGAGCATCATTACATCTGATGATTGTTGAACTGGTCTTTAAGTTCTAAGAACTTGTATCAACTGGATACAATGTCACAACAATATTAGAAGACCATGAATTGTCTTAACAATGCATGAGGAGATGAGGAGAACCATCCAAAACTCCTAAGTGGATGAAGTGGTGCTAATGAAGTCCATGCACTGTCACTTAGTGCATGTGAATTTGAAGAAGATCCAACGTGATCTCTAATTGGATCAATGAAGAACATTGAAGATTATGTGATTCAGGAGCTTAAGTTGAAGTAAGAAACCTTTGGGAATTCCATTCCTTGGTGAAGAATACATGATTGAAGAATATGGAAGGTATTCCAATGAAGAATATGGAGGAATTCTTTTAAAGAAGAAGAAGATGGAGAAGAGAAGAAAGGATGGTGATGTGGCATTTGGCATTTGAACTTGGTCACTTTGTTTTTACACAAAGGACTTGTTCTACACTTAGCAAAAACTTAGGCCACCAAGGAAGGCCAGCCGAGGACAACACCTCAAGCATATGCGGGACCCGAGGGTCAACCGCACTCAAGGGAGTCCTCAAGGCCAAGGTGGCATCCCTGAGGCAGGTCGGGCTATGTGTAAGCCTGGGGCCACGTAGGGGAGTTAAGCCTGCAGAGCGTGGGCGCCAGAGCACGCGCCCGAGAGTGCATAGTGGGCGCATAGCGCGCCTGCGAGAGGCAAGGGTGGGCGCAAGAGCATGCCCACAGAGAGAACACGGTGCAGGGCAGCACCGTGGAGGAAGAAGTTCAATTATGGGTTAGCAGGGATTGGATGGTTGTTAAACCACGGAAAATTTGCTCGCTGTTTCGATGTGGGATGCGGAATTTTCACCATGGATCGAATCCTGACTGTCCATGCAATCCCGCATCGATCTACGCCGTACATCTCATCCGGCGCGCTCCCGATCTGATCCAGGCCGTCCGATGTCTTGTAAACTCTGGATCCGATGGTTGAGGAGTCTTCCTCTACCTTGAGCTCGCCCGAGGCCACCCGTGACTCCTCCTTCGAACCAAGCGCCTCCCGAGGACGGATTTTGAGTTCTCGGCCACCTTTGTTCGAGCTGAAGCATTCATTGGGTTCGTCTGGATGTAACAAACACATCGATGCAAGATAAATGCACTCATGTATAGTAGTGGGAGAATTCGAGTGAGGCTGAAGAAACCGGACGTGTCGAGGTTAAGTGGTTCGTTTTTTGCATGAAATAGAAGAGAAGAGCCCATGCACACGTTCTAAAATGCATGCACGTGGAGAAGGCTGAAAAATAAAGAACCCACGTGAAATAGAGGAGCAAATCAAGATTTGAAGAATCATGAAAACCCAAGAATTTTGGGAATTCGGATTTATATCCCGTGGAAGATATGAGGCATCACTCTGCCTATAAAAAGAGAGTCTGAGGCTCTCTGTTTGCTTGCTGAAACTTTGTGGAGTCCCGTGAGTGCTTCAAGCCTCGCGAAGAACACCCTGCGCGCCCCCTGCGCGTCAGAGAAACCCAGAGCCATCAGAGGCTTCGTGGGGTTCCTTTTGCGCACTCCTTGCGTGAAAGAAGAAAGGGAGGTCCCCTGAATTCCTCCCTTTCATGTCAGGAAGAACCCCAGCTGCATCTCCTTGCGCGCTCGAGGTTGGCACCCTCACTGCCCGTGTACCTGCGTGGCAGGAGGAAGTGCATGCGGGTGTTGCACTTGCGTGCCCCACGGCCAGTGCACCCTTTCGCGCCCTTGTGGCCTTGTTCACTTGCGCGGCCAGTGACACCCACACCCAACGTGGTGTTTAAAGTGAGGAGAAGTCCACACCAGTTGCGCGCCTCTTTGGGTTGGTGTTCGGGTGTGAGCAAGAGAAGGTCGAGACCTTAGTTTTGGTGTGCATGCAAATGGAAGAACACACTTGGCAGTGTGTGTACTAAGTGAAAACAAGTGAAGGTCGTAGCCTTGGGTGTGTGAAAAATGAGGAAGGCATGCACCTTGTGTATGCAGTTCGAAGAACACCCTTAAGAATAGGAGAGAGGCCAAATCAAGTGTGTGAAAAGTGAAGAAGTTGTGTGTGCAAAGTGAAGAGGCCGAACCTAGTGTGTGCACTAAGAAGTGTGTATACACATAGAAGAAGAAGAGACTCTCACACTAAAGAAAAACACATTTAAGTGTGTAACCAAAAGGAATAAAGTGTGTGAAGTTCAAAGAAGGTGTGTGTGCTGAAAGTGTTTACACCCTTTGTGGGTTTATTACACCAAGAAAAGAAGAAGGGGAGTTCATGCTTTCATGCATGCACGTGCACACGTGAACAAGCTCAAATCTGGTTGTGTGCATCTGAGTTGACCAAGACCGGAAGTTCTTGAAGAATAATTGAGAAGCCATGCAGTCAGTGCATGAAGAATCAGAGTCGCCATGCACTCAGTGCATGAAGTTGATGTGTAGTGAGACTGAAGCCAGACTGAAGTTAAAGACATCAGTTGCCTGAGATTTCAGTAATTGAGAAGACCCTGATCAACAGAAGTGATCAGAAGCTTTGAGCAAGACCAATAGACCTTGTCATAGGTTGTTGAAGATTCTTGAAGAGAGAGGCCAGGTCATCCTAGGAAGAAGGAGATAAATCATGAGCAAGACGAGAAGACCTGATCAAGTGATTAGAAGTGAAGAGCAAGGCCAGCAGTCTTTATCCCAGACTGCTGAAGATACTTGAAGAATCTTAAAGTGAAGAAGAGCTACTCGTGTGACTCGAGGAGCCAGGAGAAGCCCCCTGTGAGACTCAGGGCGGAATAAGTCTTCAGTGGGATTCTGAAGCAGGCCAGTGGGACTCTGGTAACACTGTGGGAGGCAGTATAAAGACCCTCCTGTGGGACTCAGGAGAGATACAGTGGGACTCTGTATCGACCATTGTAATTTTAACAGGTTATAATGGAGAAACCATGTTGGGGCGTATAACCAACATGGCAAGGACGTAGGCCTTTGGTGCCAAACCTTGTAAATACTTGTGTCCAGTGCCTTTACATTTACTACATCATTCGAGGAAAGTTGAGAGATACAATAATAGTGGATCGAGTCTTTAACCAGCCATAAAGGTTTAATTGATAAGGAATCAGTTAGTAAAAAGTTTTAAGGGATCACTGATTCACCCCCTCCCCCTCTCAGTGATTCACATTGATCTAGGCACTTCAATTAGGTGAAATGAATAACTGTTTAACTTATTATCAATTAATAATGGGTTAAATAGGTTATTTTAAATGATGTTTGCAAGCCTATATTTTTAGGGATCTTATAATCCTAAAATTCATTGGGTATCTATTTTAAATGATCACATAAATTTTATGTATCCCTGATCTTCCTTTGATGCAATCATGAAGACTTGATTGGAATTTGATATCCTACTTCGGTGGCAATAATGGGTGCTCTCAAGCATGTGGTGCATACGAGGTGTTCTATTTTTATATAATTTTCTAACATTATTTCATTAATTCAAAAATTTTGGAAAAATTATAGAATATAAATAAAAATTCTACATGAATAATCCGCATGAAATTATGGAATAATAATGTCATAGTCTTAATCGAATGAAATTAAGTGATGTTCCCTAGTTAAATTTTTGGATGAATAACTATTTAAAATATGTGTTATGTTTAGTGATAAAGTATTTAAATAAATTTATTAATGTATAATTTCATGAATTATAAAATGATAAATTATCGAAATTTAAATAAAAATAATAACTACATGTTATCCTCAAAAATAATGTATGTAAATTATAATAAGATAATTGTTATAATTATAAAAGGATAATATGAAAAATATCAATGAGAGATAAAATATTACCCCATATAATACTTTTGATGATAATTGAAATTATTTATCAGTGGAAAATTTATTGTATTTAATTATACATAAAACATTGAAATTTTTTGTAATCTATAAAAAAATTCACTCGATAATTTTTGTGAAACTACCTTTGTGCCATTGTTGAATTAATAATCACTAAATAAATGAAAATTTTTATTAACTGATAATTGAATTATGAATGTATATTTTGATATATGTGTATATATATATAAATAAATAATTTTAAGTAATACCACCTCTATTATCAAAATATTTTATTGATATAATTATTGAAAAAGTTTTATAAATATTCTCGTGGATATTACTTATGATTGAATACGTTATCAAAAAACGATAATCCAGATATTATCCAGGAGAGTGATAATTTAATTTCATTTACTTATTAAATATAATATATGGATATAATTGTTGAATATTTTATATAATTATACTTTTGTATATTTATTTTCATTTCATTAATTAATATAAAATTATAATTCAGAGATTATCGAAAAGAGAGTAAATGAAATCACGTTTAATATTTTAATTAATTGTGACATAAAATAGTTGTTTTGGTTCTAGGAACGATATATGAATTTTGAGAATTAGTGTGTCGAGAAATATGATAATAATATCATTAGGAAGTGTATTGAACCATACTGGGTGGATTAGCATTGCTGCTAGAATCGGTGACCTTAAGGTAGGTGGTTATGTCCTGATTAGCCAATTTGATGATCCTTGAATTGTATGAATTATTTAATTATTGGATTAAATTCAATTTCTCAATATTTTCATTCATATTAATTGATAAAAACCAAATTCCTATGAATCGGGATATTTGAAATGGATTTTTAATTGAAATTTAGGAAAACCTCAATTCCATTAATTTGGGTGTGTTTGTTGGATGATTTAAATTGTTGAATTTTAATTTTGGATGTAAATGATGTAATGATGGAATGTGTTTTGAATGGATTTCAAAATGGTGAAAATGGACTAAAAATGGTTTTATATAAACCCAATAGTTTTTCTTTTGAGTAAGGAATTTTTTGGAATGAAAATTATTTTGGAATAAATTAGAAAGGGATTGGAATTTGTTAATTGTAATATTGGGATTGATTGTATTTTTAGGAAGTTTTAAAGTAGTTCACCAATCATGTAAGAGAGAATATAGACCTTAGGTATTTAATCAATTATTTAGATACACTCTACACTATGACAACATTCTAAAACATTCTTATGGAGAGTCACATCCTTGATGGGTTGGTGATGAGTCACCTTAAGCTAGTTTCATTGGGTCTGGTGTATACACATTTTTCTAAGTTCAGATAGAGAGAGAGGAATCTTATAACAAGTTAATATTATCGTACCATTAAGAGATGACCATGTTGCTTGCTGGATTATTTATATATGAGATATAAATATATTCCAATATTGTAGAACTGAAATATATGCCTCTTCAAAATTATCATAAATGGTTTTATATATTATATTATTTAATCCATTGTTTTATAATATTCCATCACTTGTAAATCCTTTTCATAGTTTATGTGGAAATAATTTTGAAAATGAATAGCATGTTTTGTTTAAATAGGATTCTGAATTTCAAATCCTAATTACTTTAAAATTGAATGATTTTATTTTGATAGAAATTATTTCTCATCTATTATGGAATCATTGGTGGTATCCTATTGGGCTTAATCTCATGCCCTATTTATTCCTTTGGGTGTTTGTAAACATTCTTCTTCTATGTTAAAAAGAAGTGATGGTATCTATTGGAGGTGTCTCTAGTTGTTGGTCTTTGGTATTGGTGATTTGTGTCCTCATTGACCTTGGGGATGTTCATCCATTTTAGTACATAGGTTTTAGTGTGTTGGTATAGTTTATGCCTTGTTAACATATGGTTAATTAATCCCAATGGAGTTTCCTTTGTTATAAATACTTTACTTTTTTTATCCACATTATTTGTATAGAAAATCAGTCCTACATTAATGTTGTGTGATTCCAGGTGCTAGTCACCAACCCATGGGGATGAGTAATTCCCTTCAGGCTATGTCATATCATGCTTGGTTATCGAGTTACCAGGGTACCCAGGCTAGATTGTGAAATTTAAATGTTATTTGACTTATTTTAGAAACATAGTATTATTATTTTAAGATTGATATGACCATATAGATTATAGTCAAAAAATAATAATACAATTATAACCTAGTATCCACTATTATCATGATATACAAACCCCAATCACCATAAATATTTGGCAAATACTAATAGAACTTATCATAATCCCATTATGATCATATAATAAATGTAATAGTAACACTCTAGTCATTAAGATCTTTGTCTAGAATAATAGAGTTCAAAATTAGAAATTTAATTCTCAATAATTCTTTTATCCCTTTCAAAAAATTACAATCACCTCTCCACTAGATTATTATAATTAATGATTTAAAAATAAATTGAAATTTAGAAATTTAAATTTTAGTTATAACTTTTATAAAAAAAAATTAAGGTTTTTTGTCTCTTCATATGAATGGTATTTAACCCTTTGTCAGTAATGTTATAGATATATAAATTAAATAATGAATATATCATGTATACTTAATGAGGTATAATTATTACTAAATGCATAGTAGAAAATCATGGTGTATAAATTTTATAGTTTTATAGTTATTGAGTCATCATAACAATATATTCTTAAAATTAACCCCACACCCAAATTTTTTTTCTAAAACAATATAATATTTTATTAAGTGGATGGTTAGGGAGTTATGAGAGATGATATCTTAGTGGTGAGGATAAAATTACATGGACATTAGTGTATATTTTGAAAGGAATTAATATTTCATGAATATTTATAATCTCAGTGGGGTTTAATAATTATATTCAATCCAAAGAGGATGTGATTTATCTGAAAATAAATTAACATTGACTACACTATAAATTTATTAATGTACTTTTTATGAGTTTTGTGATGAATATGGAAAATTATAATGAAAAATTATACATAAAATATTATCTATATTCTTGTCCTATAAAAATTTGTAATGAATAATTCATGAGGAAATGATGTGTTATGTTATGGAAAAATATTTAAGAGTTTCATAACATTTAAAGTTTAAAAACTATTTAATGATATTAAATCCTATCTATATAATTTTAACGTGAAATTCCTATAGGATTCATAGTAGTGACGAATTTTAATGTTTATATACAAAAACTATAATAAAATATATCTTTTTTCAAATGAAAATTTATGTATTAGAAATTTAAATAAGTGTTTTTTTAATAAACTATATTTAAAATTAAACCAATTATAAAATGTTCATGTAAAACATTGAAATGGTAGGTGAGGATTATTAAATGGATTCCCAATATTTAATGGAATTATATAATTTTCTCAGAAGATTTATTATGGAATGAAACACCATAAATTTTATAAAATGTTTGTTTTATAAAAATATTCAGTATATTTATAGTATTTAAGAAACCATTATTTTCATATAGAAGAGAATCCTTATTATAACAAAAAAATCATTTTTTAAAATATAATTATTAATTTCATTATTTTTTTAGTAAAAATGATTTTTGGAAAGACATCAAAAAAATGGATATTTCTAGAATATACCTTACTGACCAACAACATGAACAAATTCCACTCACCAGGAAGGTGAGGTCATAATGTAGTGCTGAAAAATGACACAAACTACCTACAATGTACAATACTATACAAGTCTAGTTCTAACTAGCTTTTGATGGTCAATTGACCCCATGTGTATTGATTCTACAATACATTGATCTCAAAGTTACCACATGATAGAAACTACCTATCACATGATGAAATCCAGTATTTTTTCAATGAAACAAAAAAAACTATATGTAATTTATTGAACATAAGTGTTATTATAGTGAATACATGTGGATATGTACATAATATGAAATTAATAGTTCTGGCCACATAAAGGGTTTTACCAAACAAGAGTAGTAGAGTAACTACCATAGGAATAAAAAAAGTGGCCATGCATAGTTTTTATGCCAAATTTCCTTGAAAACTAATTATTCCTAGAAACCATGAGGCAACATGATGATTACTAGCTAATGAAAACATAACATGTTTAACATAATTATTGGCGACATTTCAAATCATCAATGTTTACATTTTGAGGATAAATTTCCTGCTCATGAAGATTAAGGCTGTAGTTAACTATTTGCAATGGATATATTGATATAGAGATATATTTATGAAGATGATATTCTCATGAGAAAATGATGTGGCCAAATGTAGATAATAGTAGAGGAATATTCATATAACCAATGGAACACAATGGAAATTTTCAAAAAAAACTCTATACCACTTTATTTTCCTGAACCATTAGTGAAAAATCAGTTAAGATGTTTCAAAATAAATTAATATACACTTAAACAACAAGCAATGATCATTATTTATTATATCATATCATCAGACTCATAATATTTTTCCTATTCTATTTCAACTTAACATTTGAAATGTGTTTTTAATCATTCCATATATAGGTATATTCTCTTATACTGAACAATAGAATTCTAGACACTATGTAACAATTAATATCATTTTTACAATTTTAGACCCCATATTTTTCTATGTATGTATATCTATGAGTTTTTATTATCCTTGTAGGTTGATTTTTGTTCATATATATAGATTATTTTCTATATAAAATTAATTATTGAACTAGGATTTATGATTTTTGTTAGATAATGGTGGCTAGATAATATTGGGATAATTATGAAAATGTTTTCATGGTAAGATGATAATCATCAAAAAGATTCCCAGATGTTTAAAAGGAAAATGGGGTTTCAACCCATGTTGATAACATTATAATGACATGTAAAGTGATTGCATGTCATGTCATGTTTGTGTGTTTTTTAAAAAATACATTTGATTTAACTTGTTTTTTTAGTTTATTCGTTTAAAAAAATTTACATAACATGTAACTAAATTAAACACCCTGTTTTCCACAGATGTACTATTTTAAACATGATGTTCTACAAATATTCTTTTTAATCTGTAGTGTTACCCCTCATCTCAACCATATGGAATCCTCTAGGTAATTTCGGTGTGACAACATACATTCCGGATGTACTGTTTGTTTGAGATATGTCTGTTATATAGTTTGGGTATTTTTTCATTCTCCCCCTTAGTTCTCCAATAATTTCAATGAAATCCATTGATCAGTTTCTTTTTTGGTTTTAGTATTGATAAATTTTGTTATAGGAACCTCTTTGTTATCACATTCAACCTCTTTGTCAAGTGTGTTTTCCACTGGATGTGTTTTTTTGATCGTTAGTTAAAGTTAGGGGGTGTAATTCATTACCCTATAGTTTGATAATTTCCATGTTTTTACTATATTATTATTCTTCCAACATAGCATATTCCCAAACAAATTTAATGATTACTGAGATTATTCCTTCATGTCAGTTTTTTTAAATTTCATTTTGACTTGGAATATGACTACCAATTGGTTGAGTGGAAAATTATTTATTATTTTATTGTATAATAGTTTAATTTTTTTTGGCTTAGAATATGACTTTGGAGATTTCTGGTTATATAATCCAAAAATTAGGGAATATTTCATAATTATATAAATTTTAGACAAATTTTTTTCAAATTGATGGTTGATATTGTAAGATTAATGGTAATTTTCATAATTACCTATTGATATATTTGATATGATATTGTCATGTCCATGTTTTATGAAAGGACTTGGTTCCTTTTTGATGTGATAATATATTGGTATCAGCCATAGAACAATCACACATATATGTTATAGTTCTTATATTCAGTGAGATCGACCTAGTCCCTTACTATATTTTTTATAGATAACAAGAAATTACAAATACAATTATATAATCCTTATAAGGAATTGACATGGTAATTGTAATGTTTATATGGATTTGACATGTATTGCTTTGAATATTTAATTATAATATGGTGGTAGTTGGCATGTTCATATGAAATGATCCATGATACTCTAGCATGGCACAAAAGAATATTATTTACCTTCATTATATGATTTTTTTTTGAATGGTCATATGACATGATCATTGATATTCCATCACGGGGATGAAGCCTGGGGGTTTAAAATTTTATTAGTTGATCAATTAATTAGTACACATATTTATAGAATTATTTCATAACATTATTTTCAAACTATTTTATGTATACACAGTGGTGCCTTCTAACTGAATTTATCTATTACACTCTTCAGTAAACTATGTGGAACCCAAGAATATAATGATTATTCATGTTTGTACATGGTAAAATTACCCAGTAGTTGATAGATGTTTTGTTGATGGGCTGGTGTTGGGAGATGGGACCAATGTGGGGTTCATGATGTTGGAATTTTTAGTCATTATTTTAGTTTTCTTGAATTTTTATTGTATTTTTTTCAATGAATATTAACTATATTATAGTACATAATCAAAACATTCCCTATTATTTATTGAATTATTCAGTTGGATTTTATTATGGTCTTCCTCAATGTATATACATTGATTTTGTACATTAATAAAGATTATTTTTCTTCTTCTATGACACTTAATACATGTGGGTATAGTCTCTATGCTATACAGTTTAGTAACCACTACATGTCAGCATCCCTTTGGGTATGGTAATGCAAACATAATGTCTCTTAACCAACACATTATTTCTACATGACAGAGTTTTTGAATTGGTGGATGTTACAAAGTTGATTTAGGTAAGGTTTTATTTCCATCTAAATTAAAATGTGGTAAAAGTTGAAGGGAAACTTGTATGTTTCATGACTTGGTAATGATATTTTGTAATGGTGTATTGAATCCATGTATGGGGGAATATATATGAAACGAGGGATGTGATTTCTATTGTATTGTGTACTTGTAAGAGTTGATGTTATTTAATATTTGGTGATTCACTTGTTTTGTGAGGTTATTATTTTGTGATGTTAGTATTTTTAGATGTTTTTACATAAGGTCTTGTATGAAATGAAATTAGAATAATTGAATCATAATAGGAACATAGGGACATATCAACATTTAATTTTTATGATTATGGAATATTAATTTATTTACATGAAATATACATGCATGTTAAACTATTAGATGAGATATATAGTTCAATAGATAAATGAAATTAATTGAAACATTATTATAAAAAACATTAACTTCATGTTCTAGTTACCAGTAATTTGTAGTTCTTTGTAAATATCACATGTTGAGGTTGATTTTTTTTATGTCCACTTATCTATTGTGTGATTTTATCTTATATAGAAAATTCCTCCACTTCATCTTTAACATTAGAACCATGAATGTCAAAATCACTATAAGGCTTCATCCTTTATAGAATATAAAATCTTGCGAATATTCAATAATTTCATATTAATTCACATAAATGATATTTTTTGGTTAACAGATTAGAGAATTAGGCCATTATTAAAACATATCTTCCCATATTCATATAATATGATACTGTCAAAAATGTATCTGCTTCTTCCACCAAATGAAACCACTTTAAAAATTAATCTTTAAAGTCTTATTATATCTACTTTTTTCTTACTCATCCTTATACCCTATGAAATCATTTTTAAAACACCATACATATATAAAAAATCCAAATAAGGAATATATAGAAAAGTAAAAAAAAATTGACATTCTAAAAAATGAAAACCATGAATACATTATCATAAAGTTATACTCTTCATCTTTATGAAGTAGTAAATATTATTCACCAAATATAAGCTCATTTCTTACCCTTTTGTAACCAAAATATTTCCATAAAACCCAAAGAAGGCCCACATAACATATTAAAGGTAACATCATAAATAATCATATTATAATGGAATAACCATGTGGTCGACTTCCACACATATAATTCATTCAAATAGAATATCGCCCGGATAACTTCCATACCCAATGAATTAGAGTTTATAATATAACCACTCATACTTGGTTATCATGTAACCATATATATATGGATTATCATTTAACCACCCATATTTTTTTATTGGGTAACCACCATTCAAATTTTTATGTAACATTACATAATCATAAAACATAATGAATAAAATTATCAACATTTCACTCATAATATTTCATTTTCAATGACAGGAAATAATTTCATGATATTAAAATAGAAAATACACTTTCAATAACATTTTTAGTAAAAAAACTCAAAAATTGAATATGGTGTATATTTTCCTTTTAAAAAAATATCAACACTTATAGAGTAATAAGAATAAAAAATAATAGTTATGGTAGTGGAGAAGTCATTGTCGCTGCATACATTAAAAACATTCCACTTTTTACTTTTATAAAATTATTAGTAGAAGAATATTCTCTTTGAATTAAAACTCAAATGTGTTTATTATGATCTATATGAGATAATATGGGAAATATTATGTAATTATACCTTAATGAGTGGATATTGAGACAAAGTCCCTTACCTTGAATCTCAGTCATCATGTATAATCATTATATTCCTAAATAATCAACATATGATAATTTCTACTTTCTTTAAAACCTTTTTCATGTTTATTATTACTTTTATTTAACTTATTACCATGTTAAATAAATTACTTAATTATTAATTTTCATATCGGTCATTTTTTCAATATATGGTCCTTTAGTAGAAAATAAACTTGTTTTTATGAAAATTTTCAATGTGTTCAAAATTCCATCATCTACAAAATCTTAATCTTGATTGATATATCATAAATATCTATTAAATGTTTTTTATAATATCCATAATATTTTTATATTTTAAATGAAATGTAATGATCTTGGAGAAGTTAGGTTGTATGTACGCATGAATGCTACTTCTATTTCATTGTAATATTGAAAGAATAAAACTGAAATTTTAGGTATATTATAATAAAAAATTTATATTAATGTCATAAATGTCTCATGGGTTTAATAAATCCATCCTCCACATGTTCAATGTATATTGGGAATGAGTCATATCGCTTTGTGGGGCGATATCCCACACTTCTCAAAAGAAATTATCATATTTACACAACATAAAAAGCATTAAGGTACGTTCTAAAAAAAATAACCATATATACATTAAATATATAATATATATCATAAAAAACATCCTAGTATATTAATAGTATGGGTTTTGTTATATAGTCATAAAATTAAAAAAGTATAGGGAGTAGAGAATGGAAATTAAACTAGAAAATTTAAGAGAAGGCATTACCTCATAATCAGGTAACTTCTTCCCGTTTATAACAAAAGTCTTACATTGGAGGAATTTTGAGAAAAATGTGTCTTTTAGGGTGATGGGAGTGTTTCTAGGAATATTTTTTGTCATGTATAGTTCAAAAAAATCATTATGTTTGAGTATTAAAAAAGATAGGGTTCCATTTTATAGGGCAGGGAAGGGGAATCGTTTGAAACTCTTAAATTAATAAATTAATATAAATTAATTTTTATTAAAAAGCACCCAAAATGAGACATGTATAATATAGGATAAGTATAGGTGTAAATCCCCTCATCAAATAATTTTTATACATGAATTTATTTTATTTTAAACATTATATTTTGGGTTTACCCTTAATTATTCTCTGTAAATTTTAACTGTTGTAATATTATTTTAATTATTTAGTAGCCATAAATTTTATTTATATGGGGTAAATATCCCATAATTTGACACATGGTGATATTTTAGAAGTTATCATAGAAACTTCTTGAATCTAAAAGCTTTTTTTATTTTTAAATAATTATATAAATTCATATTTTTGTAAAACATCAATAATGTCAATTTTGATGCTATTAATTTTAGAAAATTTAAATAAAATACAAATAGAGAGATAACATCGAACCAAAGAATTTAATAGTCTTATAACATGTAATATTACCCTATAAAAATATTTTATGACATAACTTATTTCATAAAATATTTATTTTCATATTTATAATATCATTTATTTAATTCGTCATCAACAAAAAAACCATTATGTCACCATTGTGACATAATTTAATTTAATTATTTAACGACTCAAAATTATAATTAAAAACATGATGTATTAAATCATTTTTCATGTTATTTAATATTTATCTCTGAATATATCACTTATATAAATTCATATTATTGTTTTTTATTATGAATATTTATTATTGTAACATATTTTCATTTACATAAAATTATAAGATATAATTTCCATAATCAAACCCAATTGTCTTCCAAATAAAATATTTTCATTTGAAGGGATTTCTTTTTCATCTATATCTAATAAAATAGGATTAGTACATGTGTTTAGGTATTTTTATATTATTATATAATAATTTTTTACCATTCTTTACCTAATTTACTATTTATCCTTGGTAAATAATAATAATTACAGAAGTTAATATTCTTCATGTCCATAAATAAAATGGAATTACTTAAAAAATTTGGAAATTTTGATCCCAAATATGGAAATCATTTTTCTTAATTGAAAATAATATTTTTAAATTAATTTAAAATTAATTCTCATAATCAAAATGAGAAATTTTTTTTTTAAAAGTAAAAACAATCAAATGATAAACAACTGATAATATCAAATTTCAATGAGAAATTAACTCTATTGAAAAATATTGGATTAATGAAAATAATAAAAATATATATTAAATCCAATTCTAATTATAATCTAAAAATATAAAATAATTATACGAAAATGATGTTTTCAATTAAAAATTTGTATTTTTTACTATTCATTAAAATATGCATTTTATCAGAAAAATACCAAAATGTCCTTCAACGTAAATTTTAATGTACCAGTGCCAATTAATATGTTCACTTTGTCCAATATAATATAGAAATGTGAAAAAAATGTAGATCTAAGAATTTTTCTCCCTCAAAGGTGGTAAAACAACCTTTTAAAAATATTAGTGTATTTTTTTCCCAAAATATGTTTTATTCTCATTTAAATCAACTAAAATTTATTGGATAAATGATAAAAAAAAATATCAAACATTTGTAATCATATTGTACATAGTTTTGTTCATTCCATTTCGTATAAAAAATTTTCATTATCTAATAGTTAAAATAATAATATTATTATTGTATTATTTTTTGGAATAACTCAATGTTTTGTAAAACATATGAATTCAGAGAAACCATTTATTGTGTTTCGAATAAACTATCGAAAAAAGAGTCCCCTTTAAGGTAAAATTAATATATTATTCATAAATATTAATAGATATGAAAATTTATTAATCTATAAAAACATAGGATGATACATCCTTCCCCCATTTTGGAAGTTGCATCCCCACAATTTTATTTACATATCATATAAGTGGAGGAATTTCTCCCTCATAGATTTTTCAGATTACCACATTTCCTCATCAACCATGTGGTTTTTTAAAAAATATTAACCAAATTAATCACTTTATTCCTCACCACTTTCTCTCAACATTCTATAATATGTAATATTAATTCTTTATATGAATGTTTGTCTTCCTATTGAACAACCTCTAGACTCAAAACATGACATATATCTGGTGTATACATTCTTAACATTAAAGCATGAACAAAACTATATACCATGGACAAACTCAGAGGTAAAGAACCTCAGTAAGAAACTAACCAAACCTCCTCTATAATTTCTTAGGGTCTAATGATCCACGAAACCAACTTACCTTTGTTAACAAAACTCATATCACTATTTCATGGTAAAAAAATTATAAAGACATGATCACCTACCTCAAATGAAACAACCTTTGTCCAGTTACCACATAATGTTTCTATCTTCTCAGAGAAGTCCTCATATGCTTCGGAAGCAACTAAAATTTTTATTCCATATCTTCTACCAATTTTGGTCCCATTAACATCCATTCCAAAATTTATCAAATAAAAAACCAAAGGATCACATTCCACATGTTTCCTAGTTAATGTATCATGAATCTTTCAATAGAATGAATCACCAACATTATTTTCCTTTCTTATATTATAAAAAATCATGAAATCATATTCCTTGTTTAATTCATTCCATATCCTCTATCACATTTTTAATTATTTCGGAGAGAATATATTCTTCAAACTATTGTGATCAGCATATATTTCACACTTTACACCATAAATATGATGCCTCAAGATTTTTAATGAAAAAAAACATATTTTAATGTTCAATCATGTTTTGGGATATTTAATGCATGTGGTTTCTACTTCTGGGATTCACAAACAATTACACGATCATTCTACATTAGGTAACAACCATGTCCATTCAATAATGCATCATAGTGGATAATAATGTCCCTATTCCTATAAGGCACGGCCAAAACAGGAGCTTTTACCAATCTTCATTTTAGTTCTAGAAAACAATCATCACATTATTTTTTTCAAATGAACATAACTCCCCTACATTTTATCTTAGCTAATAGGATAGATAATTGGGAATATTTTCAAGAAACCTTTGGTAATAACTCATTAATCCATGAAAACTACCAATACCTTTGATATTGGTTGGTATTCGCCACTCTTCCCCAAATTTTGTTTTAGAAGGGTCGATAATTATGGAATCTTTAGAAAAAATATGTACATGGTATGAAATTTTATGTGACAAAAATTCAATATTACTGAACATTCAATATTTTATAATTTATATTATGGTTTCCAAAATAAAACTTAATTAAGTTCATGTTCTTCCTTTCATTCAAAAGATTCCAAAATTATTACCTATATACACAACTAAAAAATGATCCAAAAACTGATGAAAAACTCAATTCATTAGATTCATAAATATTAAAGCCTCTTTAAATAACCCAAAATGCATAAAAAACTCATAATTCCAAAATCACCTTTGAAATAAAGCCTTTGGAATTTTTTCCTCCTTCAACATAAGCTGATGGTACCCCAGCCTCAAATCAATCTTCAAAAAATACTGAGCTCCCCAGAGCTGATCGAACAAATCATTGATATGAGGTAAAGGGTACGTGATCTTAATAGTGATGGAATTAAAGTCTTTTTAAGGAATACATAGTCTCATAAAACCTTATTAATTTATCACAAATAAAATAAGAGGGCCACATGGGAAAGTGCTAGGTCAAATTAATCTATTATGAAGTAATTCATGAAACTTTTTTTTTCAATTCCACTAGTTCTAATTGATCCATTTTATAAGGGTGTATAGAAATATTGTTACAATCTACAATAAATTAACTATAATATCATCCTCTATATAAGGAAAATTATAGGTAAATTCATCTAAAATTACATCAATAAATTATTCCACTACATGAATATCACTAATCAAAAATATTTCGTCAACATTATTTGAATGAATGACTATCCTACTAATGATAATAGGAAGATTCCAATAAATATGGGTTTCTTTAATACATCCAAATGAGGTTATTACCAAATGTTCTATATAACATTATTGAGTTTCTATTTCCAATTTACTTGAAATGCTCTCGGAAATTAAAGAATATGAAGACCCAGTGATAAATGGAGTATTGTAATATTTTGAAAAATATGTGTTACATACATATCACCAAATTATTTTATTGTCCCACGTTAACAATAGTAGTAGAATATGATTTCAACATGCCATTTTTCATTGGAACTTAATGGTTCACTACCTGCGTAATCATATTTGGAAACATATTAGCTGAATTTTCTATCTCATTGCAACTAAAACATTTTACCACTAGTTTTTCATTGTCTGTCTAATCATCATCTTCTTAGTTATGGTAAATATGAAAAGTCATATGAAATCATAAGCACTTCCCAGACATTTAGATTCATTCTCTTGGTAGATTTATACCAAACCCCTCACAAGATGGAAATTTAGTTTTCTTACCTCTTGGATTATTTGATGAATTCTTTCCTATTTGCTATAAAATTGATAATGTCCTTTGATTAATCTCAAGGAACACATGATCATTAGAAAACTCTATTTCTACCTTCTCATCACATTATAAAAGTATCTCATAGTTTCTGAACCTGTGATAAGCTAACACACTTCAATAATTCAGCTTCCATCTTTTGTAAATCTGATTTATCTTACTACAAATATCTTGGATAAAATTTAGGAAGTTCCATGAAAAAGGGATGAAATTTTCATCAAATATGTCCATAGAATATTCCACCCATTTTAAAAATTTGAAGAACGGATTTTCCAACCTATGTTAAATAAAATTTGGAAAATGTTTCTCAAGGAAGCTATTCTTAAATTCATACCATTGTATTGTGTCAATCTCATCACTAACTCTGCTATTTTTAATCATTGGCCACCACTGATCGAAATAACCTTAAAAATGATAGACATCAAGAATAATGTTTTGATTTCCTGAAAACCCTAGTAAATCAAAAATAATATCAAATTCTTAATCCACCCTTTAGCCTTCATAAGTTCAAAGGATCATCTAAATGATATGGGAAGATAACTCAAGAAATGATCAACGATCAAAATATTCCTATGTGGTTCATTTAGTTGATCTTGTTCATGGAATCCACCACCATTTATGGCATGATTCAACTGATCATTCTGTATAACCAACTGTTTAAATATGATTCTGACCATCTCAGGATGAGGATTTGGAAATTTATTTCCTACAATACAATTTCTAATCATAACTGCCCAATTTCGACTATGGAAAACCATTACGAAAAAACATATCTTACACAATGGATCATTTTTATCTGAAAATATTATATAATATCAATTTGATCATTAAGTAGAAATAATTTCAAGATATTCTATTAGTCCACTATTAATACATATCATCCCATTATCATATAAGAGGATATTAGCAAAACAATATCCACTTTTTCACCAATGTAATCCATTTTAAAAATAGAATAAAAATTCTTCATGAATTCATCCATTATTTAACTAATCCTTATACCTTTTGAAAACATTTTAAAAATATGGGATGAGAATAAAAATCATAGTATGGAATTCAAAAAGAAGGAAAGATGGTATCCTTTTAAAAACATGAAAACTAGAAATAAACTTTCATATATTAATACATTTCACTTTTATGAGGTAGAAAATAGTCTTATCTAAATATATGCTCATTTAATACACTTTTATAACTATAAGATTACTTTAAAACCCATAGAAAGCACACATAACATATAAAATGTAAATTGGGACATAATCATACTTAAATGGAATAACTACATGGTTGACTTCCAAACATATGATTCTTACAAATAGAATATCCATAAGACTAACATTCATACCCAATTTGTTAGAGGTTATAAAATAACCTCCCATCTTTGGTGTATCAGGGAACTGATTGTCTTTGTTTTATCACCTAACAACCCATCTTATTTTGGCCATGTAACCACCTGATAAATTTTCAAGTACCATTTTATAATCACAACACATTATGATGGAAATTATCAAAATTTCACTCTTAAAATTTCATTTGCAATCATAGGAAATAATTTTAGGATATTATGATATTAAATCCACACTCAAAATAATTTTTAATGCCAAAACACCCAAAAATGGAAATCATCTATTTATTTTCCATTATAAAAACATTATTGAATATTGAAAAATCCAAATATCAAAAAAGGGTTATAATGGTAGAGAATTCATTATCTCCACATACATTAAAACATTCATTTTTTGTCATTTAATAAAATTATTCATTGAAAAAGGATTCAATTTGAATTAAAATTCAAATGGGTTTATTACACAACACATAAAATTTGGTGTTGTATATTACCAAAATATTGATCAATTAAAGGAGATTGAGATGAAGTCCCTTAACTTTAGTTCGATACGTCGCATATGATTGTTATGTCACTGAATAATAAAAGAGGTTAATTTGCACATTATTGAGAACATTTTTCAGGTTTATTATTAATTTTATAACATTTATTACCATTTTATAAAAAGTTCCTATTATTTAAGTTCATATAAGTCATTTAGTTGATATTTTGTACATGTATTAAAAAAATACTTGTTTTGATGTAAATATTACTTGTGGTCATAATTCCACCATCTCGAGAAAAATTATTCATGATTTATTTATCATATATATACTATGTATATGTATTTATAATATCCATAATATTTTTATATAAAAAATTAAATACACCATTCACAGAGAGTGGAGGTCGTACGTACACATGAATGAGACAATAGATTCTTTTTCATGTTTAAACAATAATAATCAAATGGTATGTATATTATAATAACAATGTTTTATTAATGTAATGCATATATCATGATTTTACTAAAACCATCCTTCATACATTCCATTTATACCAGGATTGATTCATATCGCATTGAGGGGGTAGTAGTCCATAATTCCTCAAACGAAATTATCGTATTTACATTACATTGAGAGCATAAAGGTATGTTCTAAATAAAAATTACAGGAGCATAGAGATGATATAAAAATAATATATATCATATATAAATACAGTATCTATCATAATGGGCCCCATGAGTGGTGGTTGGGAAATATTGAACAATCATCGTTTCCTGAGGCAGTAGTTTTTCATACAGAGAAATTGTATGCTAGTTACCAATTAAATGGAGGTGTGTGTAAGTGTATAGTAAAACATTATCACAAAAACATCTTAGTATATTAAGGATATAGTTATTGTTATGTAATAACAAAATAAAAATAGTATAGGGAGTGGATTATGGAAATTAAACTAAAAAGCATGAGAGAAGGTGTCACCACATTAGTAGGTAAATTCTTTTGGTTGGTACCCAAAGGCTACCTTTGGAGCCTTTCTACCCTATGTGAGGCTCCCATTATGATGGGACAAATTCTAGTAAGATGTTTGGTCAGGTAATGTCCAAACCAAATGGTTCATGAAGTGTTAGTGTTAAAGAAGATTGTGTACCTTTTTATTGGAGAGGGATTGGGCACCCGTGGAGACTCTTAAATTATTAACATAATATAAATTCATTTTTTTCAAAAAGGCTCCAAATTATTATATGTAGAAAATAATATAATGACTTTTAGAAATAATCTCATCCAATTATTGGTAAACCTATTTTTATATTCTTTTAAATCCAATCTTTTCGGTTAACTAATAATTATTCGCTCTTAATTTTAATTGTTGTAATAAAATATTAATTATTAAGATTCTATAAATATTACTTATATGGTGTAAATTTCCAATAAATGGGCATGTAATGATAATTTTGATCTTATAAAATTAACATTTAGAATTTAAATGATTTTTTGGATTTTAAAATAATTATGTAAATTACTAATTTTAAAAATATCAATTATGTCAAATTTTAAAACTATTCATTTTAATAAATTTAAATAAAATAAGAACAAAGAGATAAATTTGAACCAAATAATTTAATAGTATTTAAAAATATCATATTCAAATAGAAAATTCTATTATGACATAATTTATTTTATAAAATATTTATTTTAAAATTTTCTAATATCATTTATTTGATTCTAACTTTAATAAAGGTATCACTGTATCAGCATTATGTCATAATAAAATATAATTATTTAATTTAAAAAATTTATAAATAAAATACCATGATGTAGGAAATATTTTAATATTTATAATTATTATATATAGTCAAAGATATCACATAAATAAATAGATATTAAATTATTTTTATCATAAAGATTTATACTTATTACATATTTTCCCTTACTTTAGATTAAAAGATATAAGTGTCATAATAACACCCATGGGGCTTCCAAAAGCAAAATTTTCGCCCCGTGGTATGACTTGGAAAGCCATATCTCTTCCATTTTTGTAAGGAAAATTTTTAGAGTAGTTTTATATCAATATAATATTATTGAGACAATTATTTACCTGATTAACCCTTTATCCATGTTAAATAACATCAATTACTATAGCTACTATTCATCATGTCCAAAAATAAATGTGTCATATTTATATAACATGGAAATTATAATTTCATATATGGAATTGAATTTTCAAAATTCAAAACATAAAATATGCAGTATTTAATTTGAAAATAATTCCCACTATCCAAACTAGAATGAATGTTTTTTAAATGTAAAACCCATTAAAAGATTCACATAGTTTATATTAAATGTATATATGAAATTACTTATAATATCTAAAATTGTATTAAATGATAAAAACCTGATCTAAATATACTTTAAAAAATTCAAATTATAATCTATCAAAAAAATTAAATTAGAAGAAAATGAAATTTAGAATTAAAATTTATTATTTTTCACTATTTATTAAAACATAAATTTATTAAGAAAAATACAAAGACTTCAACCAATGTAAATTTTGATGTCCTGATTTCAGATATGAAGTTTATTTTTGGAAATAGAATATATAAAATTGGAAAACAATATTTAAAATGGTTTACTATCAAATGGTTGTAACATAACCTTTAAAAAATATTAGATTATTTTATGCATAAAATTAGATTTATTCAGATTTTAGGCCACTAAATATTATTTTATAAATGTAAAAACATTTATAAAACATGTGTATGTATATTTTAGTATATTATATTCATTCTTGTCAATACAAGGACTAGACGTTAACTACCATTTAAAATAATTATATTATTATTATTGTATTGTTTTTCAGTATAACTTATTGTTATGTTCAATGTAGGATTTTGGAGAAAACTATTGTTGTGTGTCCAGTATGATATCATACAAAGAGTCTCTTTGAATGTAAAATTAATATATTATCCAAAAAAATCAATATATATGAAAATGTATTATTCTATAAATAACATGGATGTTAAAATCATTTTTATCCTAACACAGCTGAAATAGAGCTTCATGTAGTTAATGAGGAGATGATGGTTATTTAGCATCATGACAACTTCCCATGGGTCATTTGATCCCTGAAAAGGGAGAACAGTTCTCAAATTCCATTATTGTATGAGATGAAATGAATTTTTTAGACACAAAAACCGATAATGTACAATAGGTAAGGGGACACCATGCTATCGATTTCAGTATCGATTAAGTCTAGATGATATTCGATCATCATGGGACATCTATAGATAGAGGGGTTAATATTGTTGTTCATATGATTCATGGACCTAACATGAATATATAGTATAATTTAGATTATGCTAGATATCATGATGAGATATAATGTAATGTACCAGAGATGAATTGTGTGTGCCATTTCAACAGATAAAGTTTGAGCAATGTAAAATCTAATGAGTTCATTCATCTGTTGTAGGTGTGAATGTTAGTTCTAAATTATGTTCGGCATTTCACTGACCTAAATCTTTTTCCCATTATTCTAAAACTGATATGATATCTAATATTACATGTTTCTGAGAAGGTATTCCCAATGATATCAGGTCACATGTAACCATTTTTTTATTAAAAATCAATGAGTATTAGATGAACTAGGGGAACATCATATAAGGGAATTCGAGATACGACCTAGGTTGTGGCTATGCTATTTTTTAAAGAGATCTACGTGTTATTTTTTGAATTCACAAAATAAAAATTTTAAATGTTACCTACAATGTAATAGTGGTAATAGTATCAAAGTTAGTGGATAGCCATCATAAGGTCCTGTTCAATTCTACTACTATTAGTGTGATATGTTTACTCATAGTAGCATGTAGAGTCCTAACACAACAATTGAGTTCTACACCAATGGTAGAATAATTTCTCTTCAAATATTCTATATGAACATTATATTGTAGACTATTTTCATCGAATCAGAATAGGATCACGATTCATAAAGGGGAACATTTTCTCCTCAGTAGGCTAGTAGATTGAGTTATAATGAACTTTCAAGACGAGGAAGGGGATGTTGTACCCCAACGTATTAAAACAGTACCAGGAAATGGAAAAATCCCATTTTAATAATACTAGATCCTAGAGAATATTGGAAAGTTAGATGCACAATATGTAGTCTACTATAAGTATCGTGGTAATCAGACTATCTACATTCATAGTAACAATTCATGTATTATCTACCATAGCTAATATTTTTTAAATAGAAGTTAATTTCATAGTTAATTATGTTCTATTTTTAAATCAGTTTAGGCTTGGATGTGGAATGTGTTGATGGTGTTTTATCCATTGACACATAATTTGGAGTTTGGTCAGATAATATTAAGCATTATATTGTGTGTTCTCTAGAGATTGGAAGTTATTGTTTCTTTTGGGAATGGTTGGTGCTAGAAATGAATGGCATCAATATGATTCCTAGTAGGGCTAGAATAGTTCTACAATAAGAACATAATAACTTTTATAGAATGAGTGTTATCTTTGTATCATAAGATAAAGGCATTGAATCATAATTGGTTCAGTGGGATCCTTAGTTTGGTTTTGTATTACCAATTCAATTCAGATTGGATAGTCTCATTGCTCATAGAGTAGGTCTTCCTCTGGATAATGGTGGAATATTGAAATATTATTTTCCACTAGTGGTGGAAATCATTTAAGATGTATTTATTAATTATTTTTATAGATTACCGACCGAGTGAGGGATCGAGTTCAAAATCAAGTTAGTGTAGGGAGAATATCATGTTTATATACCTAATCACTTAATGGTACAATTAGATCTCCATGATATGAATGTATAATTGGAAGACCATCAATCTGAAGGCTTTATATGAACTATTAAATCTCTTTGGGATTTTCTTATTTTTTTTTCTAAAAGTATTTACTTACCTTACACTAATATTTGGATTACTAGATATCAAATTAGATGATGATCATGAACTAATATCCTCTACCCTTTATGATTATCTTTTTTATCATTTAAAAGGTGGTATGATCATAAATAAGATTGAATTGAAATCCGGTCACCACCAGTTATGGGTGAGGACATCTGACATGACTTATATATCTTTGGGGAGAAGATATGGCTACTTATGAGTTTGCAATTATGTTGTTTGGGTTAAATAACACACTAGTGGTATTAATGGACATGATGAAAATGATATTTCATCTTTTTCTGGACAATTTTGTGGTGAGGTTTTTCATGATATTTTAGTTTACACCCATTTAGTAGACTATCATGTTGTATATCTCTATATACTCATTATTAAAATTATATAGAATCATCTATAAACTAATCTAACCATACATAGTTTTATAATTAATAAAGTGCACTTCATGGTATATGTCATCTAAGAGGAGTTTCAATGGACCTAAAGAATGTTGTAGTTGAGGTATATTTGGAAAATACCAAGAAAATCATCAATATTTGGATCATTTTGGGTTTAGTAGGTTATTATTAGCACTTTATCAGTGATTACATCCATTTTGATGAACTAATGTTTGGGATGACCATGAAAGGGGTGAATATTGTTTGGTAAGATACTTGCAAGAATTGTTTTCCAGATATTAATTGCATGTTTAACTCAATAAAACCAAAATTATATTAGCAATTTAAGGTAAAACATTTATCATGTTATCTGGGGAATCTTGAGATAGACATGGAGTAGTACTATTATATAGGAATAAGTGGCTCTTTATTAGTCTAGGTAGCTGAGATCATACGAGAGGAATTACCCGAATCAAGATCTGGTGTAAACATCTATTATTCATGCCATATGATGATGGAGAAAATCTCTTATTGGTGATAATAATGTGGTATATATGATCTATAAGAGCCTCAGGTCAATATTCACTTAGTGATATATTATCCTCTAACATAGGTGGTGGTTCGGATATCTAAATCCTTTCTAATAGAATTTTCATATACAAGCTTCATGGAAAATTTCATTGGAAACTATTTAGCATGAATGAAATTAACAATGGTAGTAAAAGAATATAATGATGAATGGAAGGAACTAGTTTTTTTATAAGAATGCATCTTAATTTTCAGGAGTCTCAGATATTAGTAGAATGGAATTCGACATCTGTTATACATGTGCTTTTTGAAAATTAGGATTGAGTAGTTATACATTATGAATGGCTCATTTCTGAGTGAAACAATATATGGCGAGGAGACAACATCAGTTTATACTATCAATTAATAAAATTTCATTCTTTTCCATGGAATATTATGGGTTCCTATAGTTATTAATGATGATTTGATGAAGAAGTTTCATGGATATAGATGGGAGATGAATACTAGTTTAACCATGATGTATCACGATTTGTATAGAAAATACTGGTGGTCAGGAATGAAGAAGGAGGTGGAATTATTATTGGCTAGATGCTTCACATATCAGTATGTTGAAGGAGAGAATCTGAGGCCATCTGACCATTTTTAATCATTTCCCTTCCATGAGTAGTAATGGTATGTTTTCATAAAGGATTTTGTGATAGGATTACCTAGTAGAACCCATATGAATGACATTTTCATGTGGTTTTTTGGATTATTGACTAAGCTATCCCGATTATTAAAAATTAGGGAATTCATAAAAAGTTGATAATTTGTGATGGATTTATATACACTAGGTGTTCAGGTTTCATGATGTTCCATTCAGTATCATTTCATACAGAGATACTCATTTGAAATAAAATTTCTAAGTGTGTCTAGATAAGGCTATGGGATAAAATTTTATTTCTCACAAAGTATATCATCCATAGATTTATGGTCAATTTGAGAAGAATATTCAGGTTTTGGAGGATATATTACATTACCATGTTTTGTATTTTGGTGGTTCATAAGAGAAAAATATTGCACTCATGGTGTTTTCGTATAATAATTTCTTAAAATAATTTCTCTAAATGGAATCCTTAGTGAATTTTTATAGAATCAAATTCTACTATCCTCTTTTCTAGTTTGTGTCATGTAAATCAGAACTTGTTTTTCATAGTCTAATACAAAAAACATAGGAGTATTTTTATTTTATTAAACAATGGTTAATGACCTTGCAAAATAGGAATAAATCTTTAGATGACCATGAGAGATGTCCTCTAGAATTCATGGTTGATCCTTATTTATTCTTTTGAAAATTTCTAATGATGGGAAAATTAAATATCTAATAACAAGAAAAGATATCTTGTAGTTTTGATGCCTTTTCAAATAGTGGAAAGGTTAGGACTCGAAGGACACCATTTTTCCATTCCTAAACATTATAGTTTCATGAAATACATGATCCATGTGTCATTTCTAATGAGATAAAAACCAGACCATCCCTTGTGATAGAACTTAAAAATTTTGAGATTTGTGATAATGTATCCAATGAGTAGCATATAATACTAGTTTTTTATCATTGTGTGAAATATCATTAGTGTAAGACGATACCATTTCTTTTAGTTTATTGAATTCTTTGGAATTTATAGGAGGAGACATGGGAGAGAGATTATAATTTGTGAACATGGTTTCTAGACATGTTCATTAGGAACTCACAATGACACATAAAGTATTTTAGGGATATGTTGTTATAAGTTATAGAGGTTGTATGATCCTAACATTTTTTAGGTAGGTTTATATCATAGTTTTTAATTTTATATTTAGTGTCTGATTCTTGTTCATAGATGAATAACCATAGTTGGTGATAAAATATTATATAATGCAGATATTTTCATGTTTGAATTGATGGAATCTGTGAATTAATGGTATAACTGCTAACATGGGTTCTTATTATTTAAAAATGATTTCAAATTGGTATGGGGTTTTTTAGAAGAAAATGTGATGAATATCCATTTATAGATCATTTACATGGGATTTTATGGTATTGCACATTATGTAATGTTTGGGTGTTGTTAATAAAAAAATCCACAGTTATGTTTATTTATGTGTGTTATAGTAAACATATTTACATGATGTGTAATTACAATACACACTATATAATTCTTTAACAGGATTTTTTAAACAAGATTTTAAGATGATTTTCATTTGATTTGTTAGTATCTTATCTCCTATCAACCATGGGGAATTCTCCATTTTATTTTGGAGTTCCAAAATCATTTTAGGATATCCTGTGTGTGTGAGAAATCCGTATTAAGTGGTTATGGTCTATTTTTTCCTTCCCTCCCATGGTTCTCTAATTATTGCGGTGACATCCTTTGACCAGATGCATTGTGGGTTATGATATTGCTCAGTGTTAATCATGGATCCACTTTGTAATAATCCACAATATTTTAATCATGTGATTTTGTTGGTGGATTCCTTTTTTCATTGTTAGTAAAATTTAGGGGTTTTAAATATTAACCCATTGGATTGATAATTGCATTGTTTATTCAATATTAGGAGTCAACCAATTTTTTGTCCACCCATCCCAATTAAATAATTAATGATATAATTCCATGAAATCCCCGATTTAAAATTACATTCTTACCTAACTTATTGGTACATGTTTGGTGTGTGGACCTTGAATTATAATTGAATTGGCTAATGGTTAAAAGTGTGTTTAGAATGACATGTTCCCTTAGGTTATTGCTTATTATAGAATCCTTAAAAAATTTAATAATTTATATTGATATAATTGTAAATGAATTTTTATTCAAACTAAAATTTTTAATTGATGGGTAAGTGATAATTTTGATAAACATTTTATCGATATATATGGTATGTTGTTGTGATATCCATCCTATATGACATTATTTTTATTCAATTTAAAAATTATTATATATCATGCTCAGTCCAAGAACATGAAAAGATATGTTCACTAATAATGTCATTTGGTAGGCTCTGGTGTGTTCAGTGTTATAATTCTAATATAGAGTGGGATATTCCCAGTCACATTCTATAATGACTAAAGAGATTTTACCTAGATGGTGTAATTCATATAGGGCTTTGAGCTAGATTTTTGTGACTATAGAATCATTATATGCTGGTGGATGGCATGGTCATAATACATGCTTCGTGATATCCCACCATGATGCTGAAGTATATTAATTTACATTCATTATATGGTTGTAGTTTTTATTTTCGTAAGACATCCTCAATGATATTTCCCCATCGAGATGAAGCGGGTGGTTTTTTTATATAATTAATTATTGAATTAGTAAATAAATTATTTATCACTTAATTTCATAAACTCCTTAAAAAAATATTTTATATATAATTTTTGTTTCCAAACCACTACACATTACTCACCCCGTATTCAAGGTGTCATTTGGCTCCTAGGAAGATTATTGGGGTATAGGTTTGGACAAGGGAAAAATTCTATGTAATTTATTTTTTTTACTGATGGGATAGAGTTTGGTGGTGTGACCAACTTGGGGATTTGGATCAGGGAATTTGGACTTTTTATTTGATTTTTATATACTTTAAATTATTTTATTTCTAGCATGAGATTTAGTTACATTTCATCTCATCTTTACATTATTCCCTATTATTTATTGAATAATTCTATTGGATTTTTTTTCTTGAGTTAAGTTTATAATTTTTATAGTATTTTTATATATGTATTATTGGAATTCAATTATGACACTTTAGAATAGATGGTATATTCTCCCCACTATACACTTCACACCCCTTCTACTAGTCGGAAGTATTAGGTGTATGAGGAGGTGCACTTGAGGTCTCATAACAAACACATTTTTTGAAAATGAGAGAGTTTCATATTGGGGGACATTATATACTCTGAAATATAACTATTGAATAGGTTATGTCTAACATAGAATTAATTTATCCCATGAAAAAATTTAAAATAATCCTTTTTTATTATAAAACATTGTATGTTATTATGTTAAACCTAATTCAAGTTGTGTATCTATTTATTATATAAGGATCAGCTTTGTAGTGGGTTATATCCATTACGGAGAGGGGGATAATGTATCCACTATATATTGAACACCTTTTTTATTCCCTATCATCTTTTTTGCGTTTTCATTTGATATTTTTAAAAAAATATCTTTATCATTTTTGTAAAATATAATGTAAAACATTATTTTCATAGTAAACTTTGTCTTCATCGATATATACAGTTTTTTATTTGAATAAATATATATAAAATTAACAATTATTTTACTATATGTTTTTAAATATTTTTGGATCATCCTTCAAATATGAAATTGCATAACTATAATATATAATTAAACTACATATACATTAAAACTATTAGCATTTAATTTTAAAATAATTTTGACATTACATTTTAATTGGAATTTAAATTCAACTTCACTAATATGATCCATTCAATATGAATATGGATGTATATATTTCCAACAGGTACTTCAATTTTAATTATTCTTTGAAAACAATGTCGACACATGTGAATAATGTTGCAGAAAGAGATCAAGTGATGAGACTTTTTGAGGTGAGTACCTACCAGGTGGTGGTGAACATTTTTTTCTATGATTGAATCTAGTCATATTAGATAATTTGTAGAAAACCATTCCCTATTATATGAATTAGTATATATTAATATTAATTAAAAGGATGTTTTTATCCCTACAAACATATGACAGAATGTTGAAAAGAATGATCAAAGATGAAAGTTATATTGATTATGAATCACCCTCGAATAGCGATGTTGAAATGGATAACCCATAAAAATGATTAAAAAGGTACAATAAGAAAAATGAAATATTCGTGAATATAAATTAGTGTGGTTTGTGTGAAAATAAATGAAATCAGATGTCATAGTGGATAATTGAAGATTCCATTAATGATATAAAATGTGATTATTGTAAATGAAAATAATAAAATCAAGGACTATTATCAAAAGTTAAAATATGTGAAATATTATATGGGAAAAATTAAATATAGTTAAAATACTATAAACTCCTCATGCAAGATGAGTTGAGGATCTAAAAATAATAGAGCCAACATTTGATTCATGAAAAACACATATTAATTTTTGGATATTATTCATGATCCTACATTTGATATTTATAATTATCATGATAATGAAAAAAGGATGAAAACATGAATATTGAGGATCTATTCGAGTATTAAAATATTCTACAAGAATCATTGAATTCAAAAAGGTTAATATAAATGTTTAAAGAAGTATTATGCCCTATCAATCCATTTCAAAAATGATTTTTATTTAGAAAAAAACAATTAAATTATAGAAATAAAAAATATATATTATTATTTCTAATGATATAATTCAGAATGATCCAAAAATATTCAATAACTATAGATAAAATATTACTTAAAATACTTGAAAATAAACCACTACAAAAAATTCAAAGAGGATTGGTTACCATTCTAGATAAAGGAAGAATTGTAATGCAAAATGTAGTCATAGATAATTCTAAAATACTTCTTAAGTAGTTTATATTCATCTAAACCCAAAAATTATTTTATTTCTAAATGTATAATATCTTTTTATGGAAACAGATTAGAAAAACATTGTATCGTTATATATTTTATTACTAACATTTGTGGAAATAATTATTTATTTGTACAAAAATCATTTATAGTTTAAATTTTTTAGGAACCCTACATATAAAGAAAAATAAATTATTAATTATATTTTGTCTATTGATGTTTTAGACACATGACTAGAGAACAATCAATAATCAAGAAACATTTCAATATATATAGTGGAAATTTCACTTTTGGTGACAACACTAAGGAGAAAATTGTTATATTATTTCATATAAGTAATTCATGTCTTATATTGAAATCTAATATATAATGTATATATGATTTACAATATAATATACATTTCATATAAATTATACATCATGACTCTTACCATTATAAATTTTAATGTAACCTTTGTAAAGTTTTTCATTCTAATTATGTTTTTTAATGTTGTTTATAATAAAAGTGTTTTTGATATTGATTAAAATTAATTATTTTTACAATATATTACTTGTAAAGGTGGATTTAAAAATATAGACTTATATTCGGAATAGGATATCAGGAAAATATAACCTCCAATAATAAGGATTAGTCAATGCTATAACCAAACTATGATTTCCAATACGCAAATTTAATAAGGCATGTCAAAATGAGAATCCACAGATAATATAATTAAATAAAAAATATACTTCAACTTCTAAACACAAGAGTAGGCCTATATGAATTTTTTTTGATACTATTGATTTTTTAGATAATATGTGAAGCAAAGTACATATATTATATGTGGTGATATTTTTAGTTACACATCGTTGTTTTCTAACTAAAAAAATTGAATCATGTTCTTATTTATCCATATACGAATAATATATTGAAATTCATAGAGGACATAAAATAATGGATTTATGAAGTGATCATGTCTGTGAGATTGAAAATAGGTATTCTGAATCATTATTCTCACAAAATCCTAATAGTCATAAATTTTCATATACAAGGACCCCATAATAGTTGTTGAAGGATGAAATACAACAGTCTAAAAACATTCCAACATATTATTATTGAATTTATTTACATGATCACTATTAGGAAGTGGTTGTGTTTACAAAATTATATATTACTAATAGATTTCTAGTTATACATCTTCATTAAAATCCTATACATGTTATGGAATGAGGTAATATCCAATGTTAATTATATTAGAATATTTTGAGGATGGAATATTATTTTTTATTCAACATATAGTAAATCAAATAGAATTCTCAACAAAAGGTCAAAAATTATATAATAATCCATAAATGTAAAATTATATGAATTATATCAACATAAATCTAATGTTCCATTTGGAAAACATGTATATTCCTTTTCTATGATATGTGTAAACAAAAACTCCATTAACGATATATTGAAACATTCTATAGAAAAGTCACCCATTTCTGATGAAGTGTCTGAACAAAAAAAATTGATTAAATTTAAATAAAAAATACTGATATTTCAAGAAGAGTTATGGATTATGTTGACCATCATTAAGAATTTTTTTGGAGATCATGATAAGGGATCACAAACTAGAGATTTGATAAGAAATTAATTTGAACATAAAGTCAATAAGTTAAAAAATGAACAGGTAAACACCATAGAAGAAATAGCTTATGAATTATGGTTAATAGGGATTCAAATAGACTTGAATTAGTTTGATAGAAATAATATCTAGGATCTAGTTAATAGTACAATGTATATAATGATCATTGGAAAGACATGGGTTTCCATGGATAATGTAAATTAGTTAAGAACTATAATTAGTTTTAATGAAAGACTTGTTTCTAAAATAATTATTCATGAGGAAGGAATTAAATATAATGAATTAATTACACTTATAGTTACTCATAAACATATAAAAAATTTCATTCACATATATCACATGTGTATATCCAATAAATTATGATAGATTTAGTGATTCATTCCATAAATAATAATATAAATGATGTTTTTGTTGAAAAACCTCTTGATTTAAGAACCCTCAATTTCCAAATCATGTATTTAAATTAGAAAATAATTTATATGACACAAATAAATTTCCTAGATCTTGGTATAATAAGATCATCTCATTTTTTATTTCTAAACAGTTTTGAAATAGAATATAGTATGATACATTATTTAATAAAATAATTTCCATTTATTTTAATTTTTATAATCCTATATTGGTGATATTGTTTTTGAATTATCATGATATTATTTGTTTCTAATTTTTTTACCTAATATGAATTTTAAAATAATTTGAGGTGTATGTTAAAATTCATCACTATTTTTAATATTTTTAAAAATAATGAAGGTATGTTTCTCAACAAAAAAACAGTAATGATATTTAACTGAAACGCTCAGCCAGAGGTAAGCCTCTGACCATTTATTAATAAAAGAAAATAAAAACAGGTACAAGAAATCCAGAACAGCAACATATCATAGAAATCATACTCATCACCACCCCCTTTAGAGATTAGGTCATCTGCTTTATCAGTCTCCCACTCTGAGCTTTCATAGTGTGTAAGAACCTTGGCATATTTCCTTCTAAGATTCAGCTTCTCCAAGGCCAGAAATTCCTTCAAGGACTGCATAGCCCAGCTTTCCCTCCCAATAGAAGATCTAGTAGACACTGGCCTTAGAAGATTATAATAGTCTTTCTTTTCTCTTCACCATGGTGGGGAAGTCTTTGCACCTTCCTCCCCATGCACCATCATCCTTGCACCCTGAACAACATTAATGTAGGAAGGTCATACCACGCCACTATCCTTTTCCCTGTCACTATCTGATATATCACCCCACTTTCCCAATATTTTCACCTCTTGATAACCATCCTCCAATCCACAATCCTGTTAGACTTGACTATTGACATCAATTAAAGAAAGACCTTGTGACCTATCTATCAGGTTCATCACAACCTCCCCAGTTGCAACATCCATCGGATCGACAGTAGACAGCAAGAGACCACCTTCCTACCTCACATCAATCTCCTTATCATGAAGCACCTCCTTATTCTTCAGTTCTAGTAAGCTATTACTAGCAGAGATCATGATATCCACTCCCCTACCATCACCATTATGCCTTTTTTGGAATACAAACCTCCATAGCCTCCGAGACAGGAACACCAGAATCCAAAATAGATTCAATCATCGGCTCTGACTGCAATAAGTTGCAAGCTATATCCTGTAGTTTAGTCCCATGGCCAGTATACCCCACAAATTTATCCACAGTCTGTCCAGATATCACCATGATAGAAGCATCATAGTTCACCCCCTGCAGAAGGACTGGTGCATGCTGCTCCTCCACCACTGGATTTCCAATACCTCCCTCCTGGATGCCCAGAAACTCCTCAAAAGAGCATGGAGTAACCTCAGCAGTACCATTCTCTAAATCCTCTTCCAAAATACCTACATTACACCTATTCAAAGTCCTCTGATAGCCAACTGACGTGGACCACTACTCCGTAGAGTAAGTAACCCTCTGCAGGTGACAAGCACTCACCTCCATAGTAGACCGGGACTCCACTTTAAGATCATGTTTAAGCCTGTCAAAAACTTGCAACATCGATGGATTCAAGGGTGTCTACACTGCCTTCACACCACTTTTAAGCTCTGGTACAACATTGACCAAGCCACCAGCTTCATTACAAGAGGAGCCTAGCCGGACTCCCTACATATAAAAACCTTTAGCTCTAATACCCACCTCAGATTCCACAAGTGCACTCATGACAGCATCTACACAGCCATTACTCACCTCCTCTTGATCCAGCCTCACAGCATCATGAATAGCACATCCCTCTCTACACTGCCCTTCCATCACCTGTGAGCCACCTCTCCTCCCTTAATTATGGAAAACAACCACCAGATTCCCAAACCGTTGACATTTCACACATAACTTCATCCATGACTCAAATACTACCTCTTGCATCCAGTGGAACATTTTCTCATCAGTAATCCAAACACAACACATAGGGGGGCTCATGACGTCAACCTCAACACAAATTCTCAAGCAAATTGGATGAGACACAGAACCATTTATTTGATCAGAACAAAGATAATGACCAACCATGTTACCAATTTCACAAAGAATTGAGGGATTTTGAAAATAAAGAGGAATAGTGGGGAGGTCAACCCATGTCGTGATCAAAGAGGGGTCATGCTACATATGAAACTCAAAACCCCATTAGAATAAATAAAAGAAGGAACCACCACACCTTCTCATAGAACACAACCAGGAAATAATAATATCCTCCAACAAACCATTAGATGTCTCTTATCAGGCAACCTGATGACCGCATGCTCCAGAAGCTCCCAATATTTAGAAATGAACTACGCAAACGCATCCACCGAGGTCCTCTGATGACGAAAGTGAGCCACCAAAGTGAACTTAAACAGATCTGCAGTGCTGTTGATATCTAATGTAAGAAGAGATAGCTGGGGAACCTCTTGAAAGAGGCTCGGCACTTTCAGGGAGATGTAGATCCTAGGAAAAGGCGGAGAAGGACCATGGAAAAAATCCTCCCTTACTGGCAGCAACAGGCGCAAACCCCCCCCCCCCCTCCAATAGGGAGGGGAGTAGATCCCGACAGCATGGGTCAAGTGCATCATGAAGGAGAATCTATCAGTGGTGTTTCAGAAACCTCGTAATGATATTTAAAATCCTTTTTTATTGATGATAAAAAATTTATTAATTCTCCCTTTTGTACATGAAAAAAATATACTGATAAAATTAGAAAACCATGTTATTTAAAACATCGATAGTGGAACAATTATATGTTGATTATACATAACTACTAGCTAATGTAATTCTATATCTAGTGTATGTATGGGTGAAAATTTTCATTAATATCCAATAGACACCCATTTACATTCTATGAAATTAATTTATAAAAACAAATATAATACAACCATGATGTTCCCATTTAATTACAGGTGGAAAATGGTATTTAATTAATTTTTTATATGATGATTTTTTTGATTTTATTTTAGATTTAAATAAAATTATGGAACATTTAACTTTTTATGAAAATCTATTGTTTCATGTTGTATTAGAATATATAATTATGTTTCACTGTCATCTGTTGGTTATGAGAATAGGGATATATGAAGTTATTTTTCAAAAAATCTATAGAGGAAAAAACATTACTAAACTATTGATTACAATTTCTAAATGCCCCTATAATTGGTGATAATATAATTTTTATAAATAACTCTATGATTATTTTTCCACATTCAAGGGAAATAATATTAATATAATACATTACTTTATTATAGATAAACTGAAAAAATAAAATATGATTTTTTAATTTATCGGTATGAAACATCAGTATGAAAATTTATCTATAAAACCATTGAATTTTGATTTAATACTCAATATGATAAATGAATTAGTAATGATAAACATCATGTAATTGATTCAATATATTTTTAACCATTCTACTTATTTTAATTAGGATTTTAAAATCCATTTGCCTGTTTTTCATTCTGTTTTTTATTTATTATAGTGTTTATTTCACAATGGTTTTTAAGTGAAAGTGAGTTCCTATTCACATTGACATCATACATTAATTTTCCAAGTATTCATATGGCCAATATAACTACTTTGGATCATAATAAACAAGGCCTTTTAACCGAACATGGTACATCAATCACATTGTCACAATAGTTTACATGGAATGTTAATTGTGCGGTTAATATTTATAACATTTCATATATGACATGATAATGAAATTGTAATTATACCTAAGGTGTCTGTTTATACATATGATTCATAGGAAATTAATTTTTTTGGAGTATCTTAAATTATTATTAATATTCTGTCCCTATATGAATATGTTTTATAATATGAATTAGAATCTCAATCGATGAACATAACTTTCCTAAAACCCCTTTCATCATTTAATATTCCCACATGCTTTCTAAACAAACACTAGTGACACCAGTTTTTCCAATCCAATACTTCATGTCTCTTATTTCTAACATGAATCTGAACATTCGATGTCAAAATCAATACATTGATATTCGAAGGGTAAAATCATGTTCTTACACTAAACCTCCGACTAATGTGCCATCTATGAAAATTTAGAGTACAAAATAATGATCCATATTAATATATCTAATTTATGAATTCAACATATAACTTATAGACATATATGTGTAGAAAAATAATTTCATACTCAGTGGATTTTATCGAGGAAATCCCCAGTGTATATTAAAATTAGAAAAAATATTTCAGATGAATGATTTTATGAAAATGGAAACCCATTGAACTTTGGATTGGTGAAGTAATTTTGTTAGAATAGGTAATTAATATCAATGAACAATAGATACACCATATGAAATATATAAAATATAGGATCTTTTTCATTTTCAAAAACTTGATGGGAATTTTTTTTGTTCGACACAAGTTTTTTCTTGAGGACTACCACTGTTTTTATCAATTATATCCTAAAATAAAATGTTTCAATACTCTCTAAAAGAGGTTACTAGAAATATAAAAAAATTATACTGAATTCTATAAATTTATGTGATGAGTGATAGATGATATCCAAAATTCAAAAACATTTGATCTATCCCCAAAAAGGAGAGTTCAATTTTTTAGGTATAAGGATATCTTCATACTATTTTTTATGAAAAATGAGCTCAAGACCAATTTGAAAAGTTATGTTTTGGGGAATATGAATATATTATTAAACTCGTATTCTAAATTCATATCTATTCAATAAAAATAATATATTTCCACATTGTTCGAATATAAATAATTAAATGATTACTAGGAGAAAAATATAACAACTTTTGAGGGCTTGTGTTTAAAAAAATGGATATGTAGTACATGAGAATTAAAGGTAACCCCTAGTTAATTATATGGGTGACTGATATAGAAATTTTATATGATATTTTTGAAAATATAAAATATTATTTTATACTAAGGTATCACTTAGATATAATTATTAAATAAATGGTATTGTTGGTTATGATAAGGATGAAATAGATGTCGGTCTAGAAGAATTTTATTTTTTGATGTTCAAGTAGAAAAAAGAATACTTTTATGAGATTATTGATCTAAATGTAGAAGCTAGGGTGGCCCACAAGGATGTTGGGTGCTCCCATCTAATCTAACGTTTTGACCCCTTGATTCACCTCTTTCTTGATTGTCTCATAATTAAGAGAAAAATTCATTGTACTGGCTTGATATTGGGGTATATTTTAGTGGTTAAAAGACTTAATGGTATGAGTATAGTAATTGTGAAGATGAGGTATTCTTATAGTGGGATTTATATTTATAGTTAATAAGACTAGATAGATAGTACTGGTTTCACCTTTTAATGGTGATTATTACTTAAGAATAGTTGTGTTAGGTCTAGAATATGAATATTATAATGAGGATGAATATAATTGGGGATATCCACCTAGATATGGAAATACTACTAAATGTTCTCTTAAATTATTTCTAGAAGGATCTCTAATAGATTAAATTTATTCAAAAAATAAATTTGAGATATCTCCTTTGTATCCCTTAGTCTACCAAACGTTGATAGAAATTTTTTGTCATAATCCAACCAAGGATTTTGTTAATCAAGATCATGTATTTTCTCTCAATGTGGATGTTAATGATAATTATCACGGTTTTTAGGAATACAAATTAGATGATGGATATTACAATCAGTATAATATAGCTAGATCAATAGAAAATTTAGTTGAGTTTACTACTTGGAAACATTTATATGACCAATCTGCCAATATACCTACCTAAAAATGATCTATATCATATATCATAAATGATGATTCCAATGAGACCAAATAAGATATGATGGATTTAATTGAATAATTGTTTCATGGTTTTGGAAATTCATGGGATCTAAAGAGAGAAATATAAATTTAACAGGCTATTCTTTTAGTCATTTAAAATCATCATCTTATATAACATATTATGAGATATTTAATGAGAAATAATATTGTGGATATTATTGGATAGATAGGTTCTTTTTTGAATGATTTTTTAGAAGAAAATTGAGTCAAACCAGAGTTATATATGTTTAGTATCTCAAGAATTTGCATTTTCTTATTATGTCATTTCTCCTCTTATTCAACAATATATATGTGAATGATGAATAAGTGAACTTAGAATAAAGTTTTTAATGATTTTTTTGAGGATTTAATGTATTCAATGGATGTGTTTGTAGATGTTTAACTTAAAATTTTATCCAAATAATTAAACTAGTTAGGAACAATTTCAACAATGCTAGATTTGATAAAGAAACAATCATGAAGGTATTTTATTTATGACTAAGATGAATCTTAACTAAATAAAATATACATTGTATGTTTACAAATTTCATTTGGATTGTAATATTCACATTTTTTTCATGATTTAAAATATCATGTTGATATGTTAAATGTGATTTCCCGAGTATTGGAACCCATTAATATATAATAAAGATATCATTATTCTAGGTTTTGAGTAATCATCCTATGGAGTGGTTAATTTTTTCAGGCTAATGGAACACTTTATTTATACTGATATTATAGAATTTATATCCCCTAATTCTATATCTATTTATATATTTTATTCTTCAACCTCATCTACCATAAATCCCTATGTCTTATCTTATAATGATTTATTGATCATCTAAGACATGTTTCTAGATACAAGGTCATCACTTATTCTACTCCATCCTTTCCCGAAGAGACTACTTATTTTTTCCAACATATACTTCTATAGTAATGATCCCATCCTTCTATTAGATAACTATTATGATTTAGACTCCTATTATGAGTTGAATTTATTAAATGGGATTATATGTAACACATTTTAACAACTTATGAAATATTAATGTAATACACCTATTTATTATTATTAATATTTATTCAAATTAAAAATTTTAAATTAAGACTAATGAAACATTTTTATAATCTATAAATAAAGAGTAATAAATTGGATAATGTGTATCAACTCCATTTTTATATATGATCTTGATAAAACCATTGATATATTAAATTGATTTCATATATCTAATCATTATTTCATTAGAAATTTTATCCAAATTTCTATCATAAAAAAGTGGTTGATTATTACAATAGAATATCATCACCTTTTATTAACAATAAAAATCATGATAATAATATAATTAATTAATATCATGCTTTATATAATTCATATTTTTTTCTAGCCAAAGATTCATAATTTTCCGTCTGAAATTTACCATGATCATATACAATCTGATGAGATTCTACAGGCCATGGTTGTCATGTTTTGGTGTGGTATTCAACACATGATAAAACATATTACAATGTGAAAATTATATATCTATTTTATCGACTACACATAGATATACATGTGACCACATATGTACTGAAAACTACCCTATGTTTAACTCAATTAGACCACATGATTTAATATACCAATTGCATGATGAAATATGGTTACCCTACAATGGGGTGTAAAATTTAACTAAATAAATTACTAATAAAATGTCTTATGGTATCCATAGAAAAATTATTTATTCATATTTAGAGATGAAGAGTACTAACCAAATTAATAGATTTTACATTCTTGATAAGGATAGTACTTACCGCATTATGGAAAAAAGTAACCATTCATTATTATTATTCCATGTTTCCATGCCAATCGACCATGCCTATTAAATAGGATGACCTTCCCTATGTGAATATAAACAATGATGTATAATATATATAGATTATAATTTTAAAAATTAAAATAACTAATTTTCAAGAATTTATATCAGAGTCAGAATAATTAATGAAATAAATAATGTTCATCAATAGATACATTGAGATGGAGTAATCTATATAAATATGAAATTATTAGTGAAAAATTAATGTAATAATATATATATATATATAATTTCCTATTTTTATTTTTGTGCACCTATGATACACATAGGACATGTTTAAAAAACTCTACGACACTCTATTTTCCAAAACCATCTATGAAACTAGGTTTTTTCCCTTTCAAAGTCATTTTCAGGGAATCATAACAACCATATATGATTAGATATATCTATATAAGATCATTACACTCTATATGAAATTATAATTTTTTTAAGATTAACTTTAAATTTTTATATATTACATTTTTTATCAATAATCATATACTCTGTTTTAAATGTAATGTTCATGTAACATAGTTTAAATTATTTCCATTTTTCTCCCAATTATAAATCTGGAAGTGGTCATATGTGAGATGAACTACATTTAACCTACCTTGAACTATGAAAGAGGCCCCATATCATCGACATCATTGTGTTTTTTTGTGTAAAAACATATCATAGTTATGGATCATTATGTTATATAATATACTATATTTTTTTATGTGACAACTCTATAAAGGGGATAAGTTCTCAGATTGATACTAAACCACTAATTTATATCCGTTTGGATTTTATATTATTTTTAACTCTATTTTTAGACTATATATATTTTTACTTTACATACTATATAACAACACATAATTATTATATTTTACATTATTCTTTTATCATAAACTTTTTTTAGAATATCACTTTCAAAATATATAATGTTTTTTCACAATTCTTACTAACAGAATTATGATTGATATTCTACCAATATTTTAAATTAAAATTATATTATATAACTGCAATAAATTATAATTCTAGGTATATTATATATAATTTTTAAATTTTCCTTCAAATATTATAATAACAAATATTTAAACAGAAACTCTATTATTCCCATATTTAGTATTCCACTGGGACCAACATCTTCAATTTGTGGGATAATTTATTTATTCCATTCATTATTACAGTAACTAAAATATTTCAGGTGAAGTAATTGTGTGTCTATTTTTCATCCATTTAAATTAAAATAAAATTTTATTGGGTGAATAATATACTACATAATATCTATATAAAACATGAATGAGAATAAAAAAATTGCAAATATAGAGATTTATTTTTATGGTCCAAAAAATCAAAATGAATTTAAAGAATAATACATTTAGTATAATCATAATTAGAAAGATTGTTAAAATTTGAAATTTATTTTGATATTGATTTTCATTATATTAATTTGAGATACAATAAAATGTTTTTATATAGAATAAAAATTTTCCATTGATGAATATATAAAATTTTTAAGTCATAATATCTATGAATTTTTATTATTGCAGCAGGATACATTTAAAAATAATAATTTATATTTAACTAGTAGTATATTAAATGGAATCAATTTTAATAAAAAACATATCACATGAATTTTTTCTTCTATTTAAAATTATTGTGATAATGTCCACATATTAGTTACAAAATCATAAGGATGTAGGAGTTTTAAGATAGTATGAGAAAAGTGATGTTGTATGATATTTTTCATAAATATATATTGTTTAGATGGTATACATCTTTTAAATCCATCATGGAAGATGTTGGATATTATGTTTTGGGTGATACTAGGATATTGATATATCATCCAATAAATTTTTCCTAGGTAATTTCAAAAAGAGAGGATTTTTTCAGATAGAACTACCAATAGAAATTAGACTTATTTTATTTCTATTTTATACTCCTATCTATGAGAAACTATATTGATCTTTAAACAGTTGACCAATATTTATGAATACAATGAATTACATAATTTGGTTTTTTCTGGAATCCAAGCATAAATTTTCTTATAAAAATGAAGGATATATTTTCTTATATCATCAGTGATATTATGTTAGTTAATATAAAAGGAAATTATTTGTCCTATTTGATTTAATAGAATAAGATATATCATGATCATTAATGAATATAAAATTGTTGGATTACTTCCATGGCCATGGATGTTTATCCATGAGACAATTTTTAGAATTAAAAGGAATGATATATCTTGTATATTGGTTGATAAAACATGTAATGAATTGTGTTTTTGGAGATATCAAGATAATGAGATTATATTACCTAGTAACCATTCATAAGAGACAGTAATTACTGTAAACTTTCCTTATATATTTGTAGGTCATTATATCATACTACATACTACTATTATTTTGTGATTAAGATTCACTGCAATCATGAGAAGGGTATGGAGGGGAACCAAAAATCTTATTGAAATTATCTTTCAATTCTAATAAATTGGATTTATAGATGAAGTTGATACCTTATTTGGTGATAAGGGAACATCAATGTGAATTATTATATGAAAATTAAATATATAATATATTATTGATTTTAAATAATGAGGACAGAATTTATTTTTTAAGGTAATATATGTTATTTAGTTATAAAGGTTAATGTGATAATGTTTTATTTGTTGAACACATTTAAAACATTCAGTGTTTATTAAATAATAATGTGAGGAATGAGACATGAAAATGAGGTCATGTTTAATCACATGGAATATAATAATGAAACTAGTTTATGATAAAATTTTCATGAAGAAAACAACACATTAACAAAGACAGTATTGTTTTTTAGATGGTGTAGTTGGTTTAAATTGTGTAATGAAAAAAGTAAAATTTTTAAAATAAAATTCAATCTACATAAAAGTAAAATATTATCCCTCATTATTTATTGAATCAATTTTTAGGAATTTATCTCCCCTTATCCTGTCTTTTAATTATATATATATTCATAAATAATTTAATATCAATATAGTATTGATAAAATTGTTAGAGTTGGTCATATGATCATCCAACTATTGTTTATGCATCGAAATAATTTTATATTTTACACAAGACACTAGGATTGTAAAAAATGTAATTTGGGGGCTAGAGTACCTGATTCTATGATCTATGGGGTATATTTGAATTGTATTTATGTTGGTATGATCTTGATATTAGTGGTCAACATTGACATTAATCCATTCCACTAATGTAAGACTGGATTTTTCATTCATACATAAATAATGATCGTATTTCCTTATAATAAATCATGAATCACCTATACCAAAATAATAATCTTTTAAAAGATTAAGTTTTTAGAATTGAAAATTTACATATTTTTATTATTTTACATATAAATGGTTTTCTTCAATGTTATTAGTGATAAAATTATATTATTTCATTTAAATTTTTTATTAAATAAAAAAAATTTGATTGATGGATTTACTATGGACCCAAACCACTGAAAATTTCTTGATCAATATATTAATGACGAATAATTTTTTATATCAAAAAATATGTCGAATTTGAAAATAATAATAATAATATACACATATATAAATATTAATTTCCAATTTTTTGTGATATATAGTGTGTCCTTACAGGTGTGATTGATGCAATAGAGCTTCTGGGGTTTTTTTGATGATGATATTATTTTTTATAAATAATGTTAGTAGATCAACCATTTTTACTAAGTGTCACCCCACTACTAGGTTTCTAGATTTACTTTACATTTAATGTTTGATTTTTATTATATGGAAAAAAATTATTAAGGAATTAATTTTTCACCCAACATGGTACCCATGATTGAACCCTAATTCTACCTCGTATGGGGAGATGTTCACACTGCACATCTAGTCATTGGGTAATGAAATCTGTACTATTATTGGTTATATAGAAAAATTGAAATGTAAGACATATGAATTATTATATAATAATATTTAAATTCAAATTTAAGGTATTAACATGTCATTGAGTTTAATTAATATATATATATATATATATATTAAAATTATATTTATTTTTTCTGCTTATTTAATCATTTAGTACAAATAACTTTAGATAATTAATTTTAAAAGAAATAATTACATTTTTAATTTAAAATGAAATATTTTTTATACCATATTATTAATCTATGAATCAGCCTAGTAATATTAAATATTAAAGGTAAACCATATCCACATATGAGAGTGAAAATATAATTCATGAATCATGAGTAACATACCTTAATGTGAGTACGCATCATACATATTAAATAATATCTCATGGATTTTATTCGAGTATATTTTCGGATTTGAACCAAGAAATATTCACACATAGGTGTTTCACAGGAACTAAAATTATATTCAGGATTTGAATCATGTAATCTCCATAAGGAATCAGTTGAACTATTGTATAATTGATACATCCACTAATAAGAAATAACATGTCATCTTGTTATATTAATTTTTTTCATTAAGGGTAAATGATATAATTTAATGGGTGATATTTGATCAAATGGTATATTTAACACACATTAAATGTAAGAACTATATAATACCATTATGAATATTTTATATATATAAATGGTCTTATATATATGTGATATCATATAGTAGTAGGTATGAAAAAAGAATTTTATTTTAGTCAAAAAGTGGAAGAACATTAAAGTACTATGAGTAAAATTATTTATCATTAGTTGGTTAATTTCTTATGTAAAATCCATGTAATTTCACAAATATTGGATACAAATAAAATAATAAAGAGATATATATATATATTATTAAAATATTGTAATGAAAATATGTATTCATTCAATTCCATCCATTATAATATTTTTAATGAAACCAATAATAATAGTGTTTTTATGATTCACTTCCGAACACATTCATTTATCATGGAGTTCTAATAGAATTTATTATCCAACAAAAAATGATATCATCAATGGTTGATTTCCTTCTAAATACATGGTGGTACATAGAGGCATGTGATGGTGAATTCTGAGTCAATGATTTCTATATTATAATATATAGTAAATGGATCATGGATCTTTGACTTAATGAAGATAAATTTTATTATATTCCAAAAATTCCTTCTTGTAATATGAACATTGCCCATTCATAGATTATATGAAGGTAAATATGTATTTTTTTTCTATAGAATATCCAAGATAGAAGAATCTCTAAATACAATGGTGTGGTATATCTGGATTTAATAAAATACATGGAGACTTATATATAATTTTTTTAAATCACAATTTTTTAAATGATGATAATTTACTAAAAAAAAGATTAATTTTTTACTATATTAAATTGAAATTAATATGTACTCGGTTTATTATTTAGAGCAAACTATTCAGTATATTACTATATGTGTATGATAGTATAATTGTTTTATAGTAAAACCTTGTTCATTGTTTTGGGATTAAATCCACTTTTGTTATTTCATTTAGTTTTTTCTAAGACAGTAATGAGGCTCAGGGGTGTACTGGGGTTTTGGGATAATATAGAAGGAAAAACAGGTCCATCTATTTCACGTATTGAGGTTTGCACAAGTTTGGTAGTAACCATGAACCATAACTATGATTTAGTGGAATAGTGGATCATGTTTGGTGAAACCATGCATGAGAGGTGTAGGGAGGCATTTTTTCATGCTTGAACATAGGAATCCCACATTATTACCACATGGTTTGAGAAGTTGTGTGGTTTACCTTGGAAACCATCTGTCATGGACCCTTCTTGGATAAATTCTACTTAATGGTTGTCCACTATTTATCCAACAAGCCATCAAAACCATGCACCCCATTAAAAATGTGATAATATACCACATCACCCTATTATTTATTAATCCTTAGCCTAATTTTTTACATTTCTCTCACAATTACAAGAGTGATGAACCAAATCCCCCTAAAATTTCCAATGATCGATCTCCCTCAAATCTATGACATTTTGGAGTTCCACTGGGTGAAGCTCAAAGCTTCGGGTGAGTATAACACTCCACATTTCACTATTTTATGCAGTAGGGAATGTGTAACATCCTCTTCTTACAAATACCAGTAACCAACATTTTCTAGTGGAATATATGCTGATTATTTTATCATTCCTCATATTCAACTCCATAGAAACAATTTATTGTGCGGTTATCTACGGAATCGTGGAAGGTTATTTATATTTTATATCACATATTCATATTGATTATTTATTATAATGTGGTTGTTTGGGGGTGTTTTTGTTTTTTCTATTTGTTTTTAAAGTATATAAGATATGTTTTGGATAAATGAATAATTGAACCCATCACACACCCCATGGGATGTGTTGTTATCATTTGAACAAGGATATGTGCCACTATTTTAATGATTCGTAAAAAGATTATGGAAATTTAAATATTAAGAGTAGAACTAAATTTTTTATACCTATATCCCATGATAAATGTGTGGATATGTACTTAGGTTATGATACGAATCTAATAGAAATATTTTTTTTGAAAACATGGATATATGTGGTGTTTGATATATTATTAACTGGTTAAATGAATTAATGAGAATGTGTAAAATGACATATAAGTGTTCATGGACATGTGAAAATAAAACAAAGAATGTGAATGATGAATTTCTTAAAATGATATTTAATTAATTTAAAATAGTTTTTGGAATGTAAATGAGAATGTGTAAATTAGTTAATGCATGTTGGGATTATGTGTTAAACATATTATTATTGTAAATAATTATTATGATAAATTATTATGGAAGTGTTTGGTAAAAAAATTTGGTTAATGAAACATACGCCCAATGTTTTATAATATGTGTGGTGGTATTGTAATTGAGGCTCTAATCACATCGGTTGGGTTAGACTATAGATCTAAACCACACCACTTTTAATTAATTGGTTAGGGAGGTCAGAATAAGGATTTATAAACATAAAGGTTGATGGGACTACCTAGACTGAGGCTACGTGGTATGTTTTTTGTAATTGTTATTGAAATGTTTTCCCTTGTGATATTAGGAAATTGATTTTTTCCATTATGAATAATATTATTTCTAGAATAGGATGATGTGTAATTATTGAAAATGTCTAACCCATTGAATTAAATAATGAAAATGGTTAAAGTCAACAAGGTAATTAAATGGAACCATATTGTTTTTTAACTTTTTCATTTGGTTTTTTCACACACTATATATTTAGAGTTGATATTTTGTTACACTATTGTTGGGGTCTTGAAGAGTTGTACTCACACACTACTAATGTCATCATTGGGTAACAAGTATACTTCATTGTTGTATTTATGGGCATGGTAAAGGGCCCTATGCTAGATGGTTAATTCGGGCATGGTACATGGGTTGAAAGAAGATCAAGACATAGGTAAACAATAGTGCATGGATTCTTCAATCATTTTCATTTTGGATTTCTATTCAGTTTTCACAATATGACATGTAATATTATATTTATTGTTTAGTTTTCAACTTGTACACATTTTTTTGATATTATTAGTAATTCATGATTAATGTTAATTGTTTTATTTATCTCATATTTATCTACTATAGATTACTCTGATAAAGAGGTTATAGTCACCCTATGTGTTCCATTATACAGTTGATACTAGTTGGTAGACTATTGATTACAAGGAGGTGTGGTCGAATTCATGTGTTAATGCGTCATAGGATAAAAATATAGTTGATTTGATGTTGGGGATAACACAAAGTTGTATTTGAGAGGTTATCTATAGTAATATTACATTTTTTATGGTATAAATGAGATTATGATGCCTTATACCTCAGAAAAGTGATGATACAAAGAAGTAGCTCACCCATGATTGAGGGTGATCCTTGGTACCATAGGGTGGGATTGTTTTTATTGATGTGTGTAGTTGTGGTTGAGTGATATTCCAGTATTTGTTGATGCACTTATTGTGTGATCTGACCGTTACATGTTATTTTACACATTGATAGATAGGTATGTTTTTTTCATCAATGTGACATTTTTTGAATAAAATGGTTTGGGGACATGAATCGTGATAGAAACTGATGGGGTAAACTATGTAGTTTTTTTAAAAAAAATATTATGATTTTTAGCTTCTTTGTGATTTTATGAAATTGGCCCTAATAAAGTTGATGAAAAATGTATATAGAAAGAAAATAAATAGTAGTATATAAATAATTTCCTTATTGAGAGTCATAAATGGTATAAAATCTTGTTGTGAAAAGTCAAAAAGATTGAAGGTTGGTTAAATTGGAATGATTTATGTAGTAACAGTTATATAGTTAAAAATGGTGTCCAGTAGAAATGTGTCTATTTATAAATGATTGGATTGCCCTGTGGTGAACATGGAACATAGTATGGATGGTTTAGAATAGTATTGAATGTGTGGTGATAACCATTAGGATGGTGTGGACAAAAAAAATTACAGTTAGAAGAGATCGTCCATTCGTTGAAAATGTGTAAAAATTATGTTATGTGGTTGAGATGTGTTATCAGAATTGTAGTGAGATAACCACACAAAAACAAGAACTTTTTAGGTGACATAAGGATATTTTTGAGAATTCTCGTCAGGTAATAGAGAAGGAAAACTCATTGGTACATAGTAATAAATGCAAGGATCAATTATGTGAGAATATTCGTGTTTAATTTAAATTATATAATTGGACTTGGGGTGTGTTGCATTTAGTTTGTCTAATTAGGTATACTATTTTCACTTGTAGAACACTATGATGTTTAGAGGAGGTGTTGGGAATGTTTTTGAGCATGTGGAATGTTGGAACATGAAGGGACTTGGGAATTTTGAATCCCTAGTGTTTTGAACTAACAATCTGTATGTGAGGTTTAGGCAGTGAGAGTTTCTTAGTTTGGATACCATGGAATGTTTTGTTTGTTGGATATATAGGTTATCATTATTTAACCTTTATTTAGGTTATAGCATTAAGCTTGAGATGTATCTTTTGATAACATCAATCTTATAAACCATGTTGTTTTTTGATCCATAGGATTCTATTATGTTTTGAAATGAATGATATTGATCATAATACCATTAGTGGTGGTTGTGTTGTTATAGGATTTAAATGTAGAGTAAATTCATTCATCCGTGTTTTGGTCTTAATGTGTTTTATAATGGTGATAATAAGGCCATTTATGAGTGTAGAGATGTTATAAGTTTGATTTATATGCCCTAGAGGGAGGGACTAGTAAATTATTACCCTAATCCTACTCAGGATATTGTATTATTCGACCATAGAGAGTGTATCATGAGAACGGTTGGTCATGTTGTGTCTGATGATGGATGTATGGGTACATGTGTATGATTTTTATATGGACATGGGTAGGATTATCCTAGAGGGATAAGTGGGATGTTCAATTTTTTAGTTCCATGACTCGAGTCAATTTTTTGAGTAGAAATTATTGTACAAATTAAAGGTGAACTTGAGGGAGGTTAGTCATTTGTAGTATATTCCTTAAAATATGATGCTTGTGAGATGAATCAGATTTGGAATCGATACAAATTGATTTCTATCGAATTTTTGTAAATTGTATGGTTTCACTTAAAAATACTTCAATATTGACAATGAGTGATTAGATTTGGTTTTATGGTTGTTTATGATGTATTGTATTCATTTTAGGACCAAATAATACATTTTGATGATAATTAAGGTATTTATTATTATTAATTATGGTATTATGATATAAGGGTGAACAAAGAATGGATGGAATATTTAGTTATAAAGGTGAAACACAAGGTCAGTGTGTTTATATGGAAGGATTTATTTATAAAAATTGTTTTCTTGTTGGGTGAGATATTGATATTTCCTTGAGGATGATGGGTTTAACAGACCTAGATACATGTTTTGGTGAGTAATTCAGTATTGGGCCTAGGCTCTATTGATTATTCGATTGTGTGATCTAATGTCGGTGTTAGTGTGTGTTCATCATAAACTGTTAAACCATGGGGGATATTCTATGTTTCATATTTCTGATGTGTTTTGAAGTAAAATTTTATTTTGGATACATACACAAGTGTATCAAAAAAAAGAGATCACCAATTTCAATTGAACTAGTGGAAATCATTTGTTGTGTGATAGACCATTTGTTAATGGGTTGGTATGATGTATATTTCTATTATCGTGGATAATTTCTAGAGTCGTGATAGATGAACTAGAGTGGTGTGGTAGTCTTATGGAAAAAGGTATCATTGGTTTATGACTAATTTTTAGGTGTTTTTGAAGAGATGGTGATTTTGTTTAGTAACCCCACATGAGTTGTGGGGGATAGTAATTGAAGATATGTTACATGAATGGAAACCTGAGACTCTCTACATGTCAAGGTGAACATGTAGTGGTAGGTGACTTATATTATGTATAATTTTTTTTTTGATCATTGGGAACTTCATAGAATACATATACATAGTGATGATCATTCCGAAGATATTTCCATCATCTTATGTATTCTAAGGAAACTCTATATTTAAACATAGCGACATATTTTTTTCGGTTGTATATGGGTTATCATAGATGATGATATCATGGGGAAGTAGATGTGTATCTGAATGTTTGGATATAAACCATCTACCATATCATAGTGACTTCCTTAGGATGGGTAGGGTGTCAAAACATTTCATGGGTTTCATTATTGGAAGCCATGAACAAGTATCAGGTGGGGTTGTTTTTTTTTTTGTAGTGATAGAGAGATGGACACATCCTTGTTTTAGGGAAAAATATATGATACAATAATGATCCATGTTGGTCAAGAAAACTTTTGGAATTTCATGGTAATGTAACCCCTAAGGTAGTGAGTAATAATTCAATCCTACATTTTTGGAGAAAATCATGGCATCGATATAGCAGCATCAAAATTCTATTGATAATGTTGTTTTGTTCATGTTAAAATTATTTTGAAGAGTAAAGGTGAGATTTAGAGGTCATGGATGAATTTGATATGTGTTGGTTCTGGGTCATGGGTGGTTCAAAAATATTTATAATATTTGTGTGTTAAATTCATAGATTGGTGTGATAAGAAATTAAAATGGTTTAATTCAATAGATATTTGGTTCTAGAACCATAATAAATGTTGGTAATGGACATGGGAAGATGTATTTCATTGAACACGTAATTTCATCAAGTGTGAAAGATCTTCAGTCATGTTATTTAGTTTCATTCCAATATTGTTGTTGGGAATTCGAGGATGAGTCAACTAGGGATAACACTTATAAGTTAAAATGAGTTTTAAATATGGTTCCATTTAAACCGATTTTAGTGGATGTTTTGGAGTTATATTTTCATTTATATAATGGAAATGTGTTTTTAGGGAGAGGATAATCAAATTCAATTTATTTATATATGAAAAACATATATGTGTTAGGAATGTAAATTTTTTTTATGATTCATGATGATGAATTAGAATGTAGTGGTTTCCTTGAACATATAGTGTATCAAATTCTAGAAATTAAACTTGTAGGAGAATCCAAATATGGTGTTATGGCTTATCTGTAGAGACACCATGGAAATGTATATTGCGTAGCAAGTTAAAATTGGGGAATTTGTATTTTTTGATATTTCAATATAGGGTTTTCTAACATGATATTGGGAATAGAATGGATGGGAAATGTTAGTACTCTCCTCTGGTTTTATGTTTTTTTGGAATTTACATTTCAATGATGTAGGTTAACAACATAGAGGTCCAGTTTTTTTCCTGAAAATGGATGGTGTAGATATTTCATTCCAGGTTGTTTCGACAGCAATGTTGGAAACCAATGATGGGTGGATTCTTCATGAATGTTAGGGAACTATTAATTTCATAAAAAAACAGCTAAATTGTGAAATATGAGGTGTGGTCCATGTGGTCGATTTAATGGTGGATGTTACAAACACCAGAAGATGGTAGCGATGAACTAGAGTATATGGTGGGTAGAACCATAGTAGGAATGTGACTGGTGTTGATTACATGACATGTGTTTCATGTTTAATGGATTTAGGTATGTTACATCAAGGTGTTTCTGTATTGGTGGCAAGCATTGGATTGGGTTTGATAGGATGGGTTCCTTAGATTGAAGGTTCTTCATGAATTTTTCCTTGGGGGGTATAGATGTGGATCTATGTAGTTTTACATTGATTTTTATATGGATATAGGACTATAATGTGGTTATACCATCATATAACCCATGGGTGATTCTATGTGTGGGTCAATATGGAAATTTATAAGAGGAAAAATGGAACCATTTTATTTGGTCCATGAGATGGGTAATCGATCCGGATGTTAGAGTTACAATTGTCTCTTCCATGATTATAAGATTCTATACACAATATTTACCTTTTAATGATCTCGGTAATGCTTCCATAACATCCTTATGGGTTCCTAATGGTTGATGTTTGGATAGTGACTACAACATCCATTGAGGAGTATCCTGTTTGTGATTTCTGATCATAATGAGATGTATTTTAGGTATGTTTATTCCAAGGTCTCTATTTTTCCACAACATGGTAATGGTCTAGATGAATGACGCAGAGGGAAATAGATATGTTGGACCAGTAGCCCACTATCCTTATTTTGGAAGCTCTGTAATGCTTGGGAGTGTGTCTTATGAATGAGAAATTATAAGGGGGGTAGTTTACAAGATCCTAGACATATTTTCATGTATGCACATTTTTAATTTTATAGTTAAAATCCCCAAATGTAGTTAAATTATTTGTTTCTTGAAATTTTGAGGAGGCTTAGTGGTGTACCATGGGTTTAAGACAAGAAATAAGTGAAAAGGGGCCATAAAATGTAGGTTTCATAGTTAGGGAATGGTTTTTAATAATCAGGTACCATAACCATTCTTTCCTAACAATGTTGAGAATATTTTTTGAAATGATGTATGGGGGGATCAAAGACATGTGGGATTAAAAATAGAAATCTCTCATGGTTATGGAATGGTTTGAAAAAACATTTTGCATCCCCAAGAAATAGTGTGGCTTATCCCCCTCTTGAACAGATGGTGGTGAAAGGTTGGCACTTGATTTTGACAATTGTGTAACCAAAACATGTTCCCCATTAAAATTATTAGATATTATCATTTTCCTAATTGATATTTTTGTTTCTAAAGCTTATTTAGGTCTCAATTTTTATTCTAGCATCTTAACTAATTAAAAAGAATGTATGTAAACATCCCAAGTTGATATATACCTCATGTAAAATATTATTGCAGGGTCTTTGGGTGACAATCGGACTCCTAATGAGTCTAAAACTCATATTTGAACTATTTGTTGGACTTGGTATTTTGGAATCACTCATATTTATACGATGAAAAAATTAATATTTTTCTGGTGAAATATAGGTTTATTCCTTAGGGGATGTTTGAGATAAATTTAATGGAAAATTTTTTGGGTGAGGATATCTAAAAAATCTAATTTAATGGTATACTAGTTATATCTTCTAGTCTTATTAATTATTTATTTTTATTTGGTTATGTATGGGAGTCATTATGTGGTCTATTTTTTACCAATTTAGATAAGATATATTGTTTTTTTAAATGTTTAATTGAACACCTCATGATCAATGCGGGGTGAGTTGAGGTTTATTTGTGACAAGTTATGGTCCACCCGTGAGGTGATCTGATTTTTTATTTTGTAAATTGAGATGATATATGTGTAACAAAAATTTTAAAACACAGAACCCCTAATAAATGTTTTGTCATGTAGTATTTTTATATGATTAAACTAATTGTTATTATTCCCATCATTTATAATGGAATAAGGGAGATTTTTATATAGTGTTAATGCATTAAATGAATTAATGTTAATGTGATACATACGATATGATTTTTCCTAGACATTTGTAAAAGAATTAAGTCATGTGAATAATGGGTTAGGTTATGAATGGAAAATGGGATAAAGTGTAATGGAATGTAAAAGAGAATGTGTAAACAAGTTATGTAATGATGATGAATTATGGTATAAATATACTATTAATGTAAATGATGAATTTGTTAAAAAATCATGGTTATGTTTGTTAATTCTTTATTGTTATAGAATCATATGAAAATAGTGGATGGTATTTGACTTGAGGAAATATGCCCATAGATTGGGATATATCAGGATTCTAAAACCCAACCACATTAAATTCATCAATTTGGGAGTTCAAACTAAGGCTCTATACCCCCAACGGTTTAATTTCATGACACTACCTTGAAAGAGGATTTAAGGTAAGTGTTGTGAAATAGTTTGTAAATTTTTTCCTCTATTATGATAGGGTAAATTACTTTTCCATTTTTTTTATTTTGTGGGATGAATAGGAAGAAGTGTAATTGATGGAAATTCATATTCTATGGAATTAAATGATGAAATTGGTTAAATTAAACATGTAAAACAAATGGAAATTTATTTATTCTGTTTTATTTTTTTCATTTTTTTATTATGTAAAAAATCTGTTTAGACTAGAAATTTTTTAGACACTCTTTGTAACATCCCACGTAAATAAAGAATAATACATTTTTATATCTGTCATTTAAATATTAATTTTATGTTAAAGTGGAAGTTATGTTCGATGGCGTACCAGATATAAAACAACGAGTTTCTTTGAAATCTTATATTTCCCACAATGCTGAGTAATACTAAATAATAATAATATAATATTATTTTAAATGGTTGTTAATTCCCATCCATTGTATTGGTATAAATGAATAAAGCTAACTAAAAAATTATTTTACATGTTTTTTAAATGTTTTTACATTTATCATATAAATGTTAGAGGAATAAAATGAGAATGAATCTAATTTTAAATATAAATACTCTAATATTCTTTAAAAGGTCAATTTTCCTACATTTGGTAGTGAACTCCCATTAAATCTAGTTTTGGTAAATTTTATATGTTATATTAGACAAAATAAAATTATTCTTTAGAATCAAGACATCAAAATTTACTTCAGGAAATTTTTTGGTATTTTACAGATAAAATTAATTTCTTAATGAATAGGGAAAAATATGCTATTTTAATTCAAAACTTCCTTTTAATCAAATTTATTTAAAGGGATAGATTATTTTTTTTAAATGATTTTAAAGTTTAATTAGATTATATTTTAACTATTTAATCCAATTTTGGTCATTGGATGTAATTTCACATTGAAATTATACATAAACATGTGTTAATCTTTTGATAGTTATTTCTTAAAAACACACTTTTTATTTTGACAACGGGAATTAATTTTAAATTAATTAATGTGACTTCAATGTTTTTAATTTGGAAAAATATACATCATTTTTGAATTATTAGTATCAAATATATCTTAGGCTGAATTTTTGGTATTTTTCTAAAAACCATCAATTTTTTATGAAGAGTGAAAACACTAAGTAGTAGTTAAGAAACCGATATTTCCCTTTAAATGAAAATTTACTGCTTCTGTAAATGGAATTTCAAAAATCCAACATACATGTATTTTATTAGTATATAAAATTTGGATCAATAAGATGGAAATAATTTTTGTTGAATAGTAACTTTTGACTTTTATTTACCATAGTTAATGGTAAATAGGGTAATTCAAGGTAAAAATAATATTATAATAATATTGATTACCTTATCCAGGTTCATAATCCTATTTTTTGATACATTTCTGACAATGGTAATTCTTGGGTCGATTTTGGAAACCCATGTAGCCACTTAAGAGTAATAATGTCAATTTATATTAACTAGTATACTTTATTGACAAAAATGACATAAACATATTTCTTTTAGTAAATGAATTTTTACATTGAGTTATATAAGATAGTAATTCAACTATAAATATTTATTTGAATGATAAAATGATTCATGCATCATGGTATTTTTTTTATAATTTTTAGATATCATATAAATAAAATTATTTATGACATAATAATGATGCAGTGTTTACCTCATTAATGAATGATTTAAATAAATAAGATTATTAAATTAAAACAGTATCCAAAACCTTTACAATTATTATTGGATGATTTTATTTTTAAAATGAGTCATCTTATATTGGAATTTAATGATTTTTGGAACTTTAGAAACTGAGAATAATTACATAATAAATTAATATTTTTAAACAATCCTGAAGAGCCCATCCTCCCCCTTATAAAAATCCCTCACCTATTACCTATTACTCGCACTACTCAAGCCCCTTGGCTCATCCAAACTCTACCCAAATAATACCACATTATCCCTCTCCTCCATCTAGAAGACTTAACTTAGTAATAAGGCACTTTAATATGTCCTTTTGATTCATAAAAAAGAGAGTTACCCGAATTAAAGGCAACGTCTTCCCTCAAATTCTTTTCTTTTATTTTTCTTCTCCAACCCACTAAACTCTTTTTATTCATTTATTTTATAACAAAACTAGTATCCTCAACATATTATATTGTTTTCATGATAAGTATTCAAACTGAAAATACACACACCTCCATCTAATTGTTTATGTACATATTGTTTTTGTGGACGGAGAACTAGAGCCTCATGAAATATTGATTGTTCAATATTCTCATACTACTTATTATGGTGTCCATTATGATGAAACTATATTTATATGTGATATATATTCTATTTTTATAGTCTCAATAATTATTTATTTTTCATTTCTATCATACCTTTATTTTTTCCATAAAGGGTAAACACAATAACTTCATTAGAGGAAGTGCGGACTGACGCCCCAAAATGTGATATGACACGTTCATGCCATGTGTGGAACGTATAAAAAACAGAGTTATTGAAATTATATATGAAATTATAAGGGAATAATTTTATACCATTGTATTATTAATTTTTCATTCCATTAAATACTAAATTGAAATGAAAGTAGCGTTCACGCATACATACAGATTACCGTCTCCATGAAGGGTGCATTTCATTTCTTGTATCCAAATGTTATGTACTATTATAAATACATAAATATAGTGGATATGTATGATATTTATGATATTTATGATATTTAAATTATGAATATAATTCAATATATAATGGAATTTTGACCACATGGAAAAATTGTAATAATAAGTAGTTCAGTTTTGACTCAAGTACCAAATATCGAAAAAACAACCATTATTAACTTAAATGATTCCATAATTTTTATAACACGGTAATAAGTGACATAAAATGAATAATAAACCTGAAAAAGGTTATAAAGTAGGTATAAATTACCTTTAGATTATTATTCAGGAGATTAAATAACAAACGGGTCAAGTCGGACAAGAGGTAAAGGAACTTGTTACCCCAATTCCCATTCATTGGGATGATCCTATCTTTTTTATTCATGTAATTATTTGATTATGTGAGGAATTTATTTTTATATCTTGCCATGTATTTATACGTTATTTATGTGTTCTTATAGTGAATACACATAATTTATCTATTTTATTTAGAAAATGATCTTTGTATGGGACTTCATCTCAGTCTCCTTTCATTGAGGCTTATTTTGTTTTATACATGACATTCTTTTATACGGTGTATAAACACCTTTAAATTTTCATTTCATTCAAAAGGAATTTTTCTCTATGAGGAATTTATAATATAAAAAAAGAATGTTTTTTTAATGTAATCAATGACTACGACTTATTTCACCGCTATGAGTATTATTTGATTTTAGGATTCCTTAACAAGCTGTAATGTTTTTAAAAGGAAATTAAATAATGTATACCCTTTTATGTATTTTGGTAATGAAAATGGTTTTCATAATGGATTTGTAATGTCAATATATTTATTTGATATATTGTGATTGAAATGTGAAAATTCCATCTTTCCTTTATGTTTGTTTTATGAGTTATTAATATGTTATGATTCTTGAGAATTGTTTATGTATGCAGGTTGTTCTATGATAAACCTATGGTGGGTGAACCCGAGATAGCTCTTCAATACATTGGGTAATGTAACTGAGGTAAATGTGAATGTTTCTCCTAAGAGATTTAGAGAATATACTATGATGGGTATTCCAAATGTAACTCTCTACATATCTGTGAATGCTACAATGTATGTATGTTATGGATTCCACAAGTTACCATTATTATTTATGTTTTCTAAGTGTTATTCAAAATCTTATGATTTCATTAGATATGGTAAAGAGGTTATGTTATGTTTGTATTGATAAACTAATTTTTTATTTCTTTGTTTTATAACCCTTACTAAGATTTTTTATGCTCATCCCTAGTTTTGAAATGTATTTCACATGACTTAAATTTGAATATGGTTGAGGATGGGGTCATGGAAATGTCATTGTGTCTAAAACATGGAACTAGACATGAATTTTTTTTAAAGAGTTTTTATTTTATTAAAAAATTGAAACCAGGTAGAAGTGTCTACATTTTAATTTTTGAGATGTAATGTGATAGTTATGGCCTAATTCTCTAATACTCTAAACCTGAGAAGATCATCAATGTGAATTATACATTCATTTAAATATTATTTAATGTATTAATATGGGGTCCTTATATCATGGTGTAGGAATATTGAGTTTTACTCACACCAAGATTAGGCCACAATTGGGTTCTGGAGAAGACTTCATGGATACATGTTAGGATAAGTTAAAAAGCCCTATGCTAAATGGTTGATTTCAGCATTGGACATGTGAAGAAGAGGGATCCATACATATATTTAGGATTCATCTGGGAATTCATTAGTTTGTTTAATTTTTATTTTTTATTCACATGAAATAATATGTCATGACATAACATATTTATCATTTTTTTGTCGTCTAGTGTCTCATTTTATGAAATGTCTTGTATTGCATGTTTAATTTTTATATTTTCCTTAATTTGGTATTTATCTATTGTGGATTAATCTAATAAGGACTTTATAGTATCCCCATGTTTAATTTTAGACCCTCACTACTAGTCATAGGGCTCTTGCGTACTAGGAGGCACACCTGATATCATGTGTTGACAAAGTTTGGGTCAACAGTTTTTTAACTTCAAGGTCATGGATATTACACTAGGAAAAGAAATTATATTTTTTGAGACTCTTATTTTTATGAAGGATCAAATTGAAGAGTCTTGTACTCAAGAGAATGTGGTCTTATAGAAACCTTTATAGTATTTATTAGTGGTCCAATGCTGAATATTATCATCCATTATAAGTGTTCTATAGAGTCTATAATAGGATATTGATAAATATAGAATTATATACCATCACTATTATATTAATCATGATAAATATTTAGAGGAGTATCTTGAAAACTCCAAGGAAGAAATAAAATGTAATAAAAGGGAAGTATCTCACCTTAAATATCATGCAGTCCAATTGATTAGATATATTTATCATTTGGATATATTGGGTTTTATGACACAAATTTTTTAGTTAATTAACATTAATCAAACATAAAAACATCACAAAATCTGTATTTTTCTTTTTAATTATAGTTTGGAAAATATTGGGAAGTTTCTAATAGAACTGATCACCCGGATTCCTTATGAATATAGGGACAAATGAATAGGAAAACATCGAGTCATTTTTTTAAACACTATTAAGGGAATCAAAACTGTTAAATTGAGATGTTTCATATCTATTGATTCTTCCATCCATCCAAAAAAAATTGTAGGATCTATATGAAATATATGTAATAAGAAGAACATTTTTTGTATATATTAAGAGGGTTCACTAAAACAATAACATCACCTCTATGGAGAAATATGTAGAAGTTCGTGTGTGTTATTTATTGAAATTAACCACTCCATGTATATATTTTTTTATTGGTTTTATCTTTTCGTACTTAAATTCTTGTATGATTATATAAACCACACAATTACAGATGGTTTATGTAGGTGTAGTGGATCTTTTTTCTTCTATTCATGCTTGAATAACATCCTTTTCTATAAGTGATTTCCACCATAAAGTGCAATCATTGAATATTATACATTTGAAAAAAAAAATAAACAATGTTACTTCAATTAATAAAATTATATTAAGGAATATTTTTTTGATTGATGGATCTTTATTGATGTATGGGAATAAAATATACAAATATTTCAGTGATTGAATATTTTATTAAATATCACACCTAACAATAGATGTTATTAACTGGAATATAAAAACCAACTATGATTGGTTGATAAAAATTGAAATTAACATTACTCATATGAAATCACTTATAAAATCATTGTGATTTTATGGAACTAAGAATCACTTTACAATGATATATCATGGTGAGTATTTAGATTCCATTGAAGTAATAAGCCATTTTCTATTGCACACTTTTTTTAAATGAAATATCTTCAAACACAATTTACGGTATAGTGTGAAATAGACAAATAGAATATTGAAATTTAAAGAATAGATGTGTGCATTAATTTCCTACATCATTATATAGCTAGAAACACTTCATCCAATACTTTTATACATGACTTGAGTATATATGGATATATATACCTGATGAGGTATAACATCAAAATATTTTATTCATTTATGAATTCATAAAATGATATAGGGAATATGCATTTACTGATTTTAAATAATCATCAATTAGTTCATGGTAGATATTATCATATTCATGGGGTCCTAGGAAATGTAACTAAGTTTACGATATTGTATCCAATATCTTTGCTTAAGATATCCATAATATAATTTTTTTATGTAATGATATAAAACACATTGTCACACATTATAAGGATGATAATGAGTCATGTTAATCATTCACTGTCATAATTTGGATATAAATTTATGAATAATGACATGTACTAATCCACGATATAACTAATAGTGAAAAAATAATTCAATTTCTGTTAATGTATGTTAATAATTAATTCTTAATGAATATAAATTTATTTGTGTGTAAAGGATTTTTCATTTCAATCTCAACTTAAAAACTAGAATTATTCATTAGAAACAATATATTCATATGATAACCATAAGAATAAACTGTATATTGTCTATATAACCATGTAAATATGATTGTAAATAGTAATTATTACTCAATTCATTTTTAAGGGGCATGCCTATAAAATATATTATTGGGGAAGTAATGAAATCAATGAAGTCTATAATCACGATAGACAATTGTGGTCATATGAATTGATTTGAAAATTACCCAAATAATATTTATTTTGAAAGCAGTTAATACTACATAGGTTAATATGCATACATAGATAATAAGGGAGATATGTTTTATTGGTTAATGAGTGTAGGGACTCATTATAATATTATAATAATGATGTTATTTCCTAAAATGAGATATTAAATAGCTAAAATGATTCAAATTTTCTCTTTCTAGGATTTATTATATGGGATCCATGTTTTATAAAAATATATGGGTTCTAATAGATCCTAATAGAGATGTATAAAGTATTTTATTAAAATTGTTATTCAAGAAGAAACATGACATATATGATAATATTTTTCTTATAAGGGCATGATTTTTTCATAAGGTTTTATGAAACATCAAGGAATAGACCATAAAGAATCATTTTTAATGTTAATATTATAAAATATATTATAAATATTCATGATATATTAAATTGATATAATTATTATATATTGAAATTATATATATCATAACTACTCTATATAAATGTAATCCTATTGAATATGACTGTATAACATGACATGTAGGGTTTTTTGAATACATAGGTTTCTAATAAATATTAAATGTTGAATTAAACTTATTTTTCTTTTTGAATAAAAACATTTTATATTGGAAAATTAATTAGAATAATACATAATTTAATTTGGTTTCATAATAAATGAATGAATTATCTGTGTCTACAAGAGATTCAGCCGGAGTCCTATAATATTATAGTTTTTGTGTTTTTATGAATTATAATTATATGAAAATGATATACTAATGTTATAGTATGTTAATACATGAATTAATTTTGTCTTATTTAGGAAATAATTAGGTGAAGCCAACATTCAAGGGATCATTATTCATTAAGAAATATTTACATAGTGTAATAGAGTAATTAATTTTATGTAGATTGATAGCATGATGAGGAAATTACATATTGAAATATTAAATATGGGATTCTTTTTTTCCTAATATGGAATACATATCACTAGAAAAAAACCTCATAAAAATATGAGAGAGATAATTTGATTAGGATTATATATATATTATAAATTGGATATGTAATGTATCATATGATATGAACTTTGTTTAATATTTTTGAAGCATTGAGCATGGTGCATTTATATCTTGCAAACACATGTTAACATAATTTGAATTTTATAAATATTATCCTAATGTATATGAGGTGTATTAATGATCCATTACTAGTTTATTCATGAGAGAAGGAGAAAAACATTCGATTATTTTTTAATACCATTTTATCAATTGTTCATGATGATAATAATTTATAGTGATGATAAATCATCATTATTAAGGATTGTTACATGATATTGATATCCTAAATTATCTGGTAGTCAATTATTATATAATAATATTTGTGCATATTAGTGAATCTAATGTATATGATGAAGTTTTTTTGGATATGTAACATTTTTATGCATCTTTATGTGATTCCTAGTATTAATGATTCAATAAAATATATTATGATAATAAAACATATGATGGTATTATCTAAGAATAAATGATCAAATAAACTAATGAATAATATAAAACAAATTTTTCACCTTTACGGGGATTTTTCCCACACTATGGAGGTTGCAATAAGAAAAATATTCATAGAGGATAACATGATAATCATATTGACTAAGGACTTAATACAATTGAATAATGTTCTTCATGTGAGTTTCAGAGGATTGAATATTGTATTAAATTAGATCATGTTCATGTGGTATTCAGTTTGAGTTGTCCTTTTATAATAAACAAATTTCCACATTTGACTACTAGTGAATTAAATGTCTTAAATTTTAATAAATATATTTTTATATAAGGATTTTCTACTGAGTGTCTTTAATGATATATTTTCCTTAGAGTATTCATTGCATTAAATTTTTATAAAAGTTCTCCATTATGAAACGAAATTTGATGATGGTTGTATAGAAACATAAATACATGTTATATGAAATCATGAAATCTATTTTATGGGATTATAATTATGAAAGTTATTAGGTTTTGGGGGATTATTTGATATTGAATTATTTTCTCATGTTGTTAAAATATAACTGTCTATAAGTAAGGTGATTATTAGAATTTACCTACATGTATTTGGTCCACATATTTTATGTTTTATCATATATTCGTATATTTAGAGGATTGTATTCATTCGTAAACTACAGAATTTTATAAACACATATAATGATTTTTTAAATTACATGTATTGATGAATTCGATGATAAAATTTTCTTATAGTATGTGTGTACATGATAGGTGGATCAGGATTCATATAAAAATATAAATTAAGATAATAAATAATTTTTTCTTCTATATTAATGGATTTAGATATAATTAAAACTTTTATGGAAATTAAAATGTCAACATAATAGTATCACCACTTTAGTTTATTGATGAAATAAAATATTGAATGTAAAATAATGATATTCCAAGAATTTACATTGAATACACATGTAATGGAAAAAATTGGATAACATATCAAGATAATATTATTGTATTTTAGTGTGAGAATTCATTTTAGGTAGTTATTACTAGTAATTATCCATGTCTCTTGGGTGCAATGAAATTTTACTAGAAACTAAAATTCATCTTTTATATAGAATAACTTTTATCTAGATTAGTGACAAGAGTATAATAAAAATAATATCATTAGGTTCTATGAATTTAAATTAATTGGATTGAGGAATTTTAGCAGTAGTGGTACTGTAGCAGGTATTGTAGCAGCCCGTGAACTATAGAAGTATTGTTCACCATAGAGTCCGTTGGTCCAAAACATTTCTTCTAAGCCTTGTATTCAAGCCACATAGACTTTCCCCTATAGGTTATGAAATGGTTCTTTCTCTGCCTAAACAAAAAAGTGGACTCTAATTTAATAATAAAATGTGGCTCTGTCCACAATATTTAAAAAATAAATAAATTAGATGGCCATATGTGTGAGGATTAGCGAACATTCAACTAATTAATCACATGTAAATTAATTCAACTATATTTTTCATTTCAAAATAGTGATGGATTAATTTATTTAATAGGGTATTAATAGGTTATATAATTATAAAATTGAAAATGAGAAGATAATATTTTTTCAAAAAAATCATATATAATATAGATTCAATAAATAATCTTATCTGGAATGAGAAAACAAAATTCATAATTGTTCATAACAAGGAATTTAATAATGATACCATTGAATAGTAATATATTTTTGCAATCCATTAATTGTATAAAATTAATTCATGTTATTTTTTTCCAATATAATATGTGATAATTTACATTATGATTAGTGATGTTTTTTTAATGTTAATCAAATCTATTTAAATTAATTTTTAAACAATCAATATCATAGGAAAATATTCTCAAAAAATTATTTGTCCTCCTCAAATATTATTATTTTGGACAGTGAAACCAAAATTATGATGATTAACTTACTGGTTCACTTTCTAGTGTCAATCATTTTATCTATCTGAAATTATAAATTCCTCATTAGGAAATTGATCATTTAAACTAAAGCCTACGAATAAAAACATGATATTTAAGTGGATTTATGTCACATGTGCATAATATATAGTCAAATTATTTTCATCTCCACAAGTATTTACGGTTTAAAAACATAGGATAACATATAAATAATTTCATTCCACTTAAAAATACATTGATTTCATTTCAATTAATAAAATTAATTTTGTGGTATCCTTACGATGAATCAGGTATCATATAAACCAAATAAAGTATCATACTATATAATTGGTTTTTAAACATGAAATTTTACCAATTTTCATTTATTTTTAATTTATCATCATAACATAGGTTTCACCATTGAATTCATATTTCATTATAACTTATGGTAGACTTATGAACTACCTGAGGAAATTATTTTCCATTGTTTTATGGTAATTTTTATTTGTTATTGGTTAAAAATTCATATTAAAGTAAATGCCATGTGATATGGAGTATCAACCGCACAAAAAAAGTCTAGATACACATATTATGTATTATACAATGTAAAATCATCTAGTAGTCAAATGTGGTTCCATATATTCATTATGTATATATTTATTTCCCTTGGATTATTATTTTCTTCTTAATGAACTTAGTGAATAGTTTTAAAAGACTAAAAAATTTATACAAGTTCTTGTGTTATTTTACCTAGAAAAGTAGTTATTGATGTTTTATTGAATCCCTCTATAGAATGATGGACCGTATTAATTATATCTTTCAAGAGTTTCTCGTGATTATTCCTAAATATTTTAAAATTTAATAATGAATTGAAGGTACTATGGAATACCACATAAGAAGATATGCTACAGAGTTAATTTGTTTCCCTATAAATCGGTGTAATATGTTATCTTATTTGATTTAAAACCCAATATAGAAGTTGAAAATCATTCATGAAGATATTATGGAAAATATTGGTAAATACCTTTTTAGATTTGAATATGTGTTCAACAACTATTCTTTTTATATGATGTTTTCTCAAATTAACTGAATATTTATCACCCCTGATCATCCAAACATCCTCAAAAATTATATAGTATCATAAAATGTAAAAAAACTAGTGATGTTTTAAAGATCCAATGAATCATGAAATATTACAACATTTACTACTATGATAATCATTTAATCAAAAAAGATTAACTCATATTATTTTCAAACATAGTTATTTTATTTCTCTAATAAGCTAAATATTGTAGACATATTCTATCAAAATCATATAGTGAATTTTTCAATGAATTAAAGCCTCCACCTCAATATATATTGATTAAAAAAATACCATATATAGCTCTCGACCCTAGGATATACATAACCCACTAACTGTTATATAAATGACATTTTATAACCAACAAACTATTTTATAAACTTAATATATATTTTTATCACTACAATATTTTATAATAAAATACATTAAATAATTAATGTTAGGAATTAACTTGAATATTTAAACCCAAAAAAATTATATGTAGATTCAATAATAAATAGTATTTATTACATAAATATTTTCCCAAGATTTTGATTAACATTTTGAATACTTTTACAGACAAATTCAATATCAATTATTCTAATGTCGAATAGTATGATTATATTTATTTCATATAGTTCATTCAAAAATTGACTTCACTCATGGATTTATGGATACACTTCTAAAAATGATCTATTGTGCACTTCATAACATTAACATAAGATACATGGAGTCACATCCTAATAGACCAGATATAATAGTAGTCTTTATAAAGTAGATACATATATGATTCATATACTACATTTGAATATAAATAATAAAAAATTGTCATGGGATTATTATTATCCCATCTATAATATCAATGAAAAAAATTCATAATAAATTTCCTTGATTCTTGATAACGAAAGGAAAAAAATGATGACCTTAAATTCTCAATAAGAGTTACGTAAAATGGAAGCTAAATGAAGAATGGAAATATATAATAATAATTTTGAAAATGGAAATATCTGAACCAAAAATTCCATTTAAATAAATTAACTACCATGTATAAATATGCAACAATAAAAAGGTAAATTTAAATAACTGAACACATATGAAATTTAATTTACTTTACAATCATGAATAGATAATGTATAATATTTATAGAAAGATAAATTACTTAGAAAACATTCCATATAATAAAAAAATTAGTATCAAATTCATCCTGATATAATATAATTATCAAAATCTCATGAATAATGTTGAATAATTTTTAATGAATGAAATTTCTTTTTATTGGAGTTCATGATCTTATGAATTATATTATATCTACTATAAAGACTAATAAATGAAATATTAAAACAATGACTAAAAACCAATTTACTTATAGATTATTCATTCTCTTCATTATATCTCATATGAACTGAGGGGACATATATTTTCAACCACAATGTTCATCGAATTTCAAAATAATTCCCCATATATCGAATAATCGATTTAATTTATTAATAATGTCTCTTATTAAACAAATACTGTATTGAATAAATAATATTGATTTACCAATAATTCCCCCGAAAACATTAACTTTAAATATAAAACCACTTATGTAGATATGATTTATGGTTTAATAAGAAAACATATCCATGCTATATAAAATAGATAATTATGGGGAAATTAATTTCCAATTTTCATAGGATGTAGATATATCAATTTAATGTTAATGTCTAAAAAATTAGTCAAAAAAGTGAATGTTAACAAATTCTTTTCTCTAAATGAATTCAAAGAATCCTTAAATCAATAAAGATGTAATAACAAAATATATATAAAAAGTATATTATAAGTCAAATAATTTTTTACATTAAAAAATAGTAATATAATATAAATATCATTAAAAATATTCATGAAGAAAATATTATTTTCATCATTAAAATCATATATAAAAACAAAAGGTTAACAGAATATTTTAGAAATAAATTCATTTGAAAAAATCCTTTTAATATTGGGAAATAATTTCTAGATAATTTTTTTCCATGAAGGTTGGAAATATTTTTCATTACATACATGTTAAATAAAATATTCCATTCACTTTCTTAGTAAATTTTAAATATTCATTATTTTAAAAACAATAAGAATATTGCGTTATTTTTTTATTCAGAAAAAATTGTTAAAAATTTATTATATAATTATATATTAAAAATATAAATAATATTTTTAAATCATTTTTAGAGAATATGGAATTTTGAGGAAAATTAATTTCGAACTAGGAGAGAAATGAATATCTGTTTTCTTAAAATACATTTTTTAAAATGTTTAAGATAAAATAATTATAAAAATTGATAAAATTAAATTAAAAATTAATTAATATCAATAGGAGAGTAAACATAATTGTTTTTATTATCAGATTGTCAAATAATTTATTTAAATTTGAATTCATGCATTACAATTTCAAGTTAATGTATATTGTAAAGTAAAACATCAATAAGATCATAACGTTAATGTGATAATTAATAATTGAATAAAATCTATGTATAAAAGGAAAGTATACAAAAAATTAAAAATATAAAGTAATATAATTAAATTAAATTAATCATAAATTCATATAATATTAATGACATAAAAGAAGTGGTATAACCCCTGTTAAGAAAATTGAGTTATGAAATTTTTTACCCCTGGGTAAAATTTATGTCAAATCCTAACTGGTCAAATAATTCTAATTGAATATCAATATACTATTAATTATTAATTAAAAATATTATTAAAATACTAAAGGGAATCATATAGATCATATAAAATAAATTTGTTTAATTACATTTAAAAATTCCTCAATGAATGGAAATAGAGACGAAGACTCTTACCTCATGCTTATGTTTAGTTGAACAATATTATCATAATTTGTAATTGTTTAATTATTGATAATTATTTTTAAAATAACTATATTATTATTTATATCATCATATTTTTTTCCCATTATAACATTTTACCACCCCTTTGATAATAATATTTCATTATTTTCATTTTTTATGTGTTAATTTCATTGATTTATCAAGCATGGTATATCTATTATAGTCCCTCTAAAGTCCATATTATAGAGTTTTATCATATCTAGAATGATGTGAATGTTATAAATTTATTTATTTTTACTTATTAAATTTTAAAAATCAATATTGATATTTTATCAAGGAGAATGGATCATATCATTTCATGGATACAGTAGACCATACCTTTGCTTCAGTGACATTATCGTTTCAATAATTGGTGAAAGTGTAATGAAAACTGTGATTTATTAAAAATAGGAAATAAATAAAATTCTATAAATATATATCACAATAATCTCCGAAATCAATCCTTATTACCTTCTATATAAATCATATTTTAATAACAAATCACATTTCATGGTGAGGTGATATTCTTCTATCGAAACATTTTATGCTTAAATTACCATTTTATAGAAGGGTATATTGATATAGGTCAGTAACATAATATTACAACATCTTATTATATTTCAGTTATTGAAATTATTATATGATTACTATTCAAAATTATTTTATATAATTTTTGATGGAAAAAACATTTTTAAGAGTGTTACATCTTCTTCAAATAACATCATTTGGATTGTAGAAAAAACATTGGTAGGTTGGAATTATGATCATTGAAGGGTTATTGGTTCCATCGATGGAATGTATGGATATTATTTGGGAATTTAATGGAAGATAAAAATTTCTTTTCATGTGTTAATTGTGGAGAAGAGGGGGTGGAATTTTATTTTTGTGGGAGAGGGAATAAATTGATGTTTTTAAAATATTCTATTTTGTTGAATCTTTTATAATTAATTTTTAAAAAAAATTATTTATCAACCCATAGAGGGGAGAAGGTCAAATTATGGCCACAAATTTGTATTTGAAAAATTATTAAATCAATTTTTTAATTTATAATGACTCATAATGTCTAATAAATTTATACATGATTAATTGAAACAATTTTTTAAATGTAATTAAAACTTATACATGTAGACTATATGAGAAAATATGTTTTCAAAGAGAAAAAACGAATTAGCATACATGTTTTTAATTTCAAAATAAAATACATTATCTACTCTAATGAAATGAATTATTTTGGTTGTAATAGATTAGGTTTAATTTCATATTAGAATAATTTGATAATATAATTTCACTGTGTGTATTTTTAAATGAAATTGGTGTTTCAATAAATATCAATATGTTTAAATATTCAATGAAAAAATGATTCTTTTTAATCAAATTAATCACCCATAATCACAGTTTGATATAATTATTCAGAAATTAATTTCTATTTTTAAAATAAATTTTCTATATGTGGTAAAAAGTAATTAAAAATTACATGTGGAAAGGGTGAATAAAAAATTTTAAAAAAATATATAATTTTTGGGAGAAAATAATTATAATTTTAAAATAAATGTGTATTATTTATAATCAAATTTTAACCTGAATATTGAAAAATTTGTTATTACTGTTTATACCTTCCAATATAATGTCTGTTTAATAACATTATATTATATTATAGTCCAATTAGTATATAGGATGTATGTTTTTCACACTATTGAAGATATTAAATATAAATAACTATATTCTATAGGTCATTTATGATCAGGTTGTCATGTCACATGTCCTATCAAATTAAAAATTATTATTTTATAAACTATTTCTGTTACATTTTCCCCTCATTCAATAATTTTTTTCCTCTCAATTTAAAAATTTCCAACTAATATTTAGGAATATTTGTTAAAAACTCACATTTTTTATAACCGCGCAATATAATAAAAATTACTAAAACATATAATTAAATATAGAAAATGGGATGTATGAAGGTCATATAGAATAACACATAATTGTGTTTTATATTGAAAATTTTTTTTGGGACATGATGATTTGGAAATTGGAGACAATTATAAATAATTATAGAGAATGAAAGTGGTCATTGATAATAATAATGTGAACAACAAATGAAAACTACGGAAACTCAAAACCATAAGCATTTCATGACTTAAAATAATTTTTTTAGTCTGATAATAAGATTTTTATATATTTTTTTGGTAGACCCTTTTACATTTGTTAAGTAACTCATTTATTATCTATGATTACATGGAAGTATACATACATGATATATCATTATTTCAAATTCCAAATTTCATCCTTTGGTTATCCCTTGATTAATTTATAATTAATCACTTACTACATTAAATTAACATCAACATATTTCTTATTTATTCCTAATTAAATTAAATTAAAATTTTATAGGTGGTATGATCCATCAAAGAGTGAAAACTATTTTGATCCACATATAACACTTTTAAAGGACTTACATAGTTAGAAAAAGATATATATTATAATATGTTAGTATCTAAACCTTAATAATAAAACCACTAGATTATCATTAATATATATAAATCAAATAATAGAAAAATAATTTAATATTACCATAACATTTCATTGGCCATGAGATGGAATTAAACCCTTATCATCATTCATTTATGGGTTTAAACCCCACAACCTTGCTTGATATGATGAGAGGTCACCCTTCATGAAACGTATCATTTTTCTAAAACCATATTAAACTAAATTAGAAAAAAATACTAATGTGTAATAATCCATAATTACCTGAACATCATATATAATATGAACCCTAATTTTCAACAATACTTTTAATCATATGTCGTAAATAGTCAGTGAATTATTCAATATATAAACTTTTCACTAAATCATATACTAAACCAATGGGTATTTCCATTAATGTAAACCAAAAAATTGTTAATAGTGGTAGAATCCATTTACACAATAACTAAAATTGTAGGATTAATACCTTTAACTTATGATTAATCATAAACTTATAATGACAAATTGGTATCCATTTAACTAATGTTAATTAAGTCATTTAGGCTTTTGAAATTCACAAAAACTGAATATGTTTCTTGATTCTGATAAAAAAATACCATTTAAAGAACATCTAAAATCTTTATTTATAATCCAATTTCAGAAATACTTCAAATAATTTATTTCAAAATGACTCCCTCCATGTTATATATGTTAAACATTAGAAGACGGAATTGTGTTAGTTAAATCCTAGGTTCCCATATTTTAATATGAATTACAATAAATAAATCCCTTTTATAAAATATATTTCATTCAATCATATTTTTTATTTTTTCCCAGGAAATTTTTTTAATCATTCCTTTTATCCAAAAACAAATACATTCCATTGAGGAAACATCTTGGGGGTCTATTTTAACATTTCTCACATGAAGGAAACCAAACCATCCATCCTCCATTGTCCATATGAATCATGATCATATGGAAATCCATACTTCTCTTCTTTTGTGAATATTAGATTTGGATAAGGTATAGGTTGTTACTAGTTTTTTAGGATATCTGATCATGAATAAACATGATATTGTCATTTTTAGTAATAATCCTATTTGGGTTCACCTATTCACCACATCCTCTTCACATTCAATGTTAAAATGATTCCTTCAAGATCAAGAAATTTACTAAAAAAAAATAAGAACATGAGAAGCAATAATCACTGATGCAAAACAATATAATAATTTATAGGTTTTCAACATAATGAAACCTTATTTTAAATCTATGACTCCTTATTTTGAAAATATTTTATCCATTCTCAACATTTTTCAAATCCTTAATAATGTTCTGTAATGAAAATGTGAATTATAAAAAGCATATAACTTGAGATTTTCAAACAAGGTGCGGATTAAGTCTCATTTTCATATTCCATGTATTTATCATTTATAGTCTGATGTGCATTTTTTGACATTATTACCCCAATCCTCATCTGTTTTACTTATAGTATTTATAAAATAATTTATTGTCAGAAAAAAAACCATATGATTCATAACATACCTAAACATTAGTAAGTTCTTCTATAATTATCCTAAAATCCAATCATTGGGTTATGTTCCCTAAACTATGTTTTCTTTAATCAAGTTCACATTGTAACTAATTCTCTCCCTATGATACCAACTATAAGTACCCCAAAAATAGTTGAATTGTGAATATGGGCAAGCTAATACATTAGAATAATTTACAATGAATGAAATTTTGAATGGCCAAATATTTTAGTTTTCTTTGTAAACTAGATACATGCATGATTCCCAAATTACATTTTAATATACAAATAAAAACCTATTTTTCAAATAATATATTTATTACCAACATAATATCATTCAATTTCATTCAATTTATGATTCTAAAATTCATAGTAATGGATATAAAATAAATTTGATCCCAAATTCTTAGTAAGAGTAACATAAATTAAAAGCTACTATGAGTAAATTATGAAAAATCAATATGGAACAATAAATAACGAATTTTAATATCTGAAAAAATTCCATTTATGTAATAAATTTATTATCATGATTTTTTAAGGAATGGATAATATTTAATGGCAAATAACTCAACACTGATACCTTTTATATATACATAAATATCATGGATTGATATTGAATAATCAATATGAATAGTTAAATAACAGAACCCACATTGAATTTAAATGTCTTAAATATCATCAATAGTTAAGGAATAATTGATATATAATGGGAAATAAATAAAAAAAAATCCATTTAATAAATAACCAAAAATAAAATACATCAAGAGAAAATATCATTGTGAAATTATTTATGATAATAATAAATAAATTCTTAATGTAGGAAATTATTAACTATTGGACATCATTTTCTAAACCATCACGATACTTATTTTTTAAATATTATTCATTATATAGATAAAATATATGGTTACACCCCTATTTAATGATTTCATACTGATTTGACTCAGGATACTACTGATTCATCAAGGTGATATATACTTCAATTCCCAAAAGGTCACTATATGTCCAATGAATTATGAAAATATAAAATAAATTGTTTAATTCATTAAAAATGATCATTATAATAAAAAAAATTATTAATTAAAGGATAATGATTTATTAATATTTCAATATATATAATAATATTCAATATAGAACACCATATGTATAATTGATATATGGTTTATGTAAAAAACATATTTATGAAAAATAATATTGAAATTTATGTGAAATTTAACGCCTAATGATCATAAGAAAATGAATATTTAATGGGAAAGTTAATGACTATAAGAATTAATCATGAAATTATATTATAATGTGTTACTTGGTAAATATAATCATAAAACACTATTAAAAATAATATGGGGTATCAATAAAACATTGAAATATTTGATTATAATTAAATTAAATTTTTATTTTCATTGATGAATATAAATACAATTAAACTATATTACAAAACATTAATTTTGATAAATTATATTTTAAATTCAATATATTGTTTTAAATCTAATGGGTTAAATAAAATATGAAAAAAAATTATTGAAAATAATCATTGAATATTATAAATGAATTTTTAAGTCATTTAGTTGTTACAATGGTTGTAAATTATATATATATCATACATGATAAATAAAATATTCATTTAAAGTTTTTTACAAAAGCTTAATGAGAAATGTTTTCAAAATTAAATATAGATAAGTTTCTTTAAAATTTTGGTAAAAACTAAATAGAGGTAAAACTGTTTTCGTAAAAAATATTAAAATTTAAAAAAATATATTGGAAATCCTTTTTTTAAATAATGGATTTAAAAGAAAATGGATTGTCCAACGAAGAGAGAAATGTAATATTTTTTTATTAAGAAAATATCATCAATATCATGTTAAAATTTGTGAATTTTTTTTAATATTAATTGAAAATGTCATTAAAACCATAGGATTATAAAAAATTAGGTTATCATCATATTATCAAATGTCTTCATTAAATAGAAATTCATTCATAAAAAATCTCTATTAAAATTTCAATAGGAAATAAACTGACACAAAGATCTTAATTTTAATCTAATAATTTATAAATAAATTTATTATATATCTTAAATATAAAACAAAAAAATCATGATTAAAAAACATAATATAATAAAATTTCAAAAATCATATAATTAGATAATATTATAGAAACTGATGAAGTAGTAAAACCCAATGAATGAAAATAGATTTATGAAAATCTTTTTAAAAATGGTAAAATTTAGGTCAAATTCCCACAGTTCAAAATAAAATAAAAAAAGGACATCAAAAAAAGTATTATTAATTAATCGTGTAATTAAAAGTCACTAGGGAGGTATATAAACCATATAAAGGAAATAATGTACATAAAATTTCAACATTCATCAATGATAATAAATTTAGATGAAGTTCTATAACTCACTCTTCCATTTGGATTTGTATTATTTAACATGTAGTATAATGGTATTACTAATTTTATTAATTTATAAAAAAAAAATCATAAGATCATATATGATCCCATTATTACATTTTAGCACCTATTTGATACTAATATTTCATATTTTTCATTTATTTCATTGTTAAATACCTTATTTTCTCATGCATGCATTTTAATGAATGATTATTATATTATGAATATTAAATAATAAATTAATTTCAATAATTATTTTAATAATATAAATATATTTTTTCATTAGATTCATTTATATAATCATTATTCAAATTTCAATATAGATAATGGATCACATTTCTTCATGGAGATGGTAGGTCGTACACACTCATGGTTAACATCATTGTTTCTATAATTAGTGAAATCTTAAGGAACTTATTGGGAAATTAATTTTTAAGAATAAATAAAAATTCATATATATCAATTAAAATCTATAACTTTATCCTAATTTCATTACATGAAAGGAGTATGGAAAAAAAATATCATCACTTCCTTTGGCAATAGTCTACTATACAGATGAAAGATGTTTTCATTTAAAAATTTAAGGGAGAGAGTGAGGTTATAGGTAATTCATAAAACATAATAAAATATTATTTGATGTATAAATCTACGGTTATTAAAAAACCTGGTTTAATTTTATTTGATGTAGGATTCTTAAAAGATATATGTTTATTAAAGATAACGCTTCTTCATATACCTTTTTTATGATTTCACTAAATGCCAACATATGGTTCATTTATGGTCAAACTAAGGGAGGTAGGTTATTAATAGGGGATAAATTATGTGATTTTGGAAATTAATGACATAATTAAATGGATTTATAATTATTAATAGGGTAGGAGAATGTGTTCTCTTTTATAAGTGTGTGATAAGGAAAACTAAGAATTTTTTAAATGATTCAATTAAAAAACATTTTAGCATACCAGAACCCTCAAAATATTACAATATTAAAACTTATAGGTTATAAGGTGTCTTAATGGGCATGTAATTTGTGATGTAAATGTTTGTAGGTCACATAAACTCTTAAATTTTATGTTTAAAACTACTGTAAATGAGTTTTTTACATTAAGCACGGTAATTAATTTTTATTAATTTTAATATTCAAAATTCACAAAAATTATGGATAAATTTCAATATATTATGAATCATTTTTATCTAAAATAAGGAATCAATTTTCTAATGTTCACGTACATAAAGTGTATGTATGCAATTAAAAATTATATAGGCGTACATGATGAAAATGTGGGATTCAAAATTGAAAATTCTCATAAGTATAGTTGGTTTTAATATCCAAATTCAATATTTATTAGATTTTAATGTCATAATGTAGTGAAATTTTAAATTAATTAAATAAATTTTACATTAAATTCAATCTAAGATATAATTTACAAATGAAAATTCTTTAAAAAATGATTTTTTCAATAAAAAATATATTTTTAATTATTCATTGAATATTTAATTTTTATAAAAAATATAAAACATTCCACCATTTATAAATTGGATGATATGAGTTAAAAAATTATTGAAATTTTTTAATTTAGAATTCATCAATATAATAAATTCTAATTTAAAATTATTTATATAATTCTTGACAAAAGAGTTTTTATTAAAATAATATTTTTGGCAAAAAAAATTATTTTCTATTAAATTAATATTATATTATTTATAATAAATATATAATTAGAATTTCATTAATATATTTTTTAATATTTACAACTAATTATTTAATATCTATTTATAAATGTTATACTATAGTATACGTATTTCAGTATAAGAGATTCCTCAACCTCAAACAATCAGAAAGACAAAATTTCAATAAATATATGTTATGGGTAGCATTAGATTGTTGTTGGAAGCCAAATATACCTTAATATACAACATTAATAATTTAAAAATTCTGGGTATCAAAAAACAAACAAAATTTTGGGAATCACCATATTCTAAAATATTATCTTGAAGAATGTGATAGGGATTTAAAAATTATTTCTTTGTTCCCCTATATGACCTTATCTAGATAAAGTTGAATATTAATCACTGAACATGATCATAGTAGAGAAACACATAATGTCCACTAATGGTTCAATGAAAAGTCATAGAAATAAAAACATTTCATTAAAACTCATTTCATTTTTTATACTATTTTTTATCATGGAATATTGAAGATTCGAATTCACTCTTTTTGTCATTATCCATGATAAATTTATTTTTTATTGAAAGAACTACATAGACATGCTTTATTTTATCATAGACATGTACTTCATGAAGGTAATACCATATTGGTCAACTGTGACTATGATATCTTTTCCTTTGTAATGTGAATATTTTTTGTTATTTATTAATCAATTTCAAACCACCAATAATTCACTTACAAAAATAAACCTTATTTAAACATAAATCCCATAGTGTTTTCTAATAATAAATTTATATAATATATTATTTGTCATCAATAATGAATTCATGTAATGATACCTATGTACAAGTTCATATATAAAACAAATAATGGCACATGAAACATAAGGGATTCCATTTTAAGGGACACTCAAAATGATCTCATTTACTATAGATCACATAGTGTGATGTTTTTTAGAAGAAACCTCAATAATTATGAGCTCCCAACACCGAATTATCATACATAATTTATGAAATGTTAGTATGATTTTTCTGGATCATATGATATATTTTATGCTAAATGTCATCATATTTTAAGGTTCTTATTAAAACATGTTAACTATTATAACCATTGTACATGGAAAATAACCTATAAGAATTACTCTATATATAGTGGATGTATAAATATCAAAACTGTTTGGGTAAGTGTAAATCAATATTAACACACTTAATATGTGATATGATAGGATAAGTGTACAGTTTAGGTAGTGAAAATTGGATTACCTTTTACAATACTCTATATTTAAATGTATCCAACTTTCTATCAATAGTAGTTATCTGACACATGAATAATCATTCTTTTGATGAGTTATGTATAGAGACCCAAAACTGAACATACATGGACATTACATTACTTTTGCAGAATACTTAATACATAACAAAAACAAACACACAAGGATCGTAATAGTTTAGTGTCTTTATAAACTCGGAAAAATAATCTTCTAATCATGGTGAAAGATCTTCAACATCTCCCATAAAGATATTCCCCTTTTTTTCTTACCTAAAACCTTCTTTTATATCCTGGGGGAAAAGAAAACATAAAAAGGGTGAGCAAAAATGCTCAGTAAGGGTAAACATGGAAACATAAAACAATCCCTAAACATTTGAACCTAAGAACATGAATATAAAACATAAAAATAGTGAGTAATGACATAAATCTTGACAATTCATAAGATATAGATCATAAAGGAACATTAATAATGATAAATAACATGGGAAAAAACATGTAATTGTGGAAAACCATTAAGAAAATGATATTATTTCCATAGTAGCCAAGGCATTAGTGTCAAGACCATCATAGTGGACAAAGTCCCTTACTAAATCGAGTTCACTCCTCATTCCAGTCCTGTATCACTGAACCGGATTAACCTTAGATTCCAGCCATGTCAATCTCATGAGATATAAATCTTTACCCAATGCATTTGAGGGAGGTATAGGTCCCACACATCTCATAATTAAATCATTCTTACGTGTGCCACAACATAAACATAAATCATTCATCATAACCCAAAGAATAAAATGGGTTTCATAAACATCATCCCATCATAACATAATCCATATAAAAAAAATTGATATCATTTCATCATAAGAAAAGTGAAACCATTTAAATCATAGACATTATACTTGAAACATACACATATGAAATAATGTCATCTTAGATGGAAAATGGTTTTGATAAAATGCTTGAAATGAATTCTTGAGGAAAATATCATTTCTTCTTCAAAATAATTTTCTTTCCACAAAATGCCATGAAATTTTAAAAGAAAAGGATTTTTTTGAAAATATTCATGAAATCTTGTATATTAATCTTCATGAAAATAAGTTGTTATGAAACCGTGAAAATCTTTTCATGCCGTATAAGTTAAAAAACATTCTCCTTGTACTTTTAACAGAAAAATCAAAAAGTACCATGTATGGTAAACAAAAGAATGATTCCTTCCATAACACAAAGTAAAAGTCAAATAGGGGTAAACATGACTTTCAACATGCATGTAATAATATTAAACACTTTATGAAACACATTTTTATGGACATGGATGAAAAATACAACCCCATTAAGTACTTACGTATATGCAATCTCGAATAAAAATGAGATTGAAAAATTATCCCTTACCTTATGTCCAATTTCTTTTGTATGTGTTCGAGACTCTTGTATAGTGGGTTTAAACATATTATTATCTTGTAACAGGATCATAATAATATTTATGAAATCATATATGATTCACTTATGACTTTATATTAACCGTTCATTTGTCAATTCCATGTTAAAGTAGTGTTTTGGGTAAAATCGTTTCATTTATCGTACGTGTTTGAACTTGTTTTTATTGATATTATTATTACTTATATCATGATTTAATTACTTATATAATGTATATCATGATTTATATATCATATATATATTCAGTATATATATAATAGATAGATAAATGAAAGGAAATACACCGTTCATGGAGACGGTAGGTCGTATGTACACATGAACACTATTTTCCTTTCCTTATTCACTTTAATGGAAGTAAGTAGATGACATATATATACATATAAATAAATCTAGTAGCTTTATTATGTCATATATTTAATTATTATTCAATATATATACTTTATAATCATTCTTGAATGGTTAACATGGGGAATGAATCTCATCGCATCCTGGAGATGGTAATCTGTGCGTATGCATGAGCGATGATATCGTTCCCATAATTATAGAATGGAATTGGAGTGGATAATATAATATATCATAACTTTTATCATGTTATAATAATCATATATAGTTATTCTTTATGTCATTAGACCCATCCAAGTAAGGTGGTGGTAGAAAAACATATTACACCACAACGTGGAGACGGTATTTCGTACGTACGCACGCGCGGTGATTTTGTTTTTTCATAGGATGGATAGAAGGTGAAATAGGGTTGTTTAAAATTTATAAATACATATCAGTATATAAGTAATACTTATGTTATTACTTTATAATTAGAAAACTAAATAAGAGGAAGTAGAAGAAGAAAGAAACTTGAAAGAATCGGTAGAAGAGATTACCTCTTCTTCAATGTGCCTCTTTTAAACATCCTATTAGGTAACTAGAGTTGGTCTTTTGAGAAGACCAAAACCTTTATGATATAACTAGAGAGGTTCACAAGAGAAATTGGTAGGGTTTGTCTGAGCATGAAGGCTCAAAATTGTGTAAAGAGTAGAGGGAGGAGGTGCCCTTTTATAAGAGGGGTGAGGGGAACCTTAGGAAAAACATAAAATATTATTTTATAATAAATTCATATTTGGTTTATAATGGCTCCAAAGTGACTTATTTCTATACTAGGTTTGGTATGGGTCGAAATTCTCTCAACCAATAGGTTTTATACAAGTTTAGGTCATCTTTTTAACCATATCATTTAGATTTAACTCTAAGTTGAATAATTTAACCTTTACCATGTCTTCTTGTATTCTTACACTATGTGGTTAATAAACTTACTATAAACTTCCAATTGAACCCCCAATTGGTCCATTAATGTAATATATATTATTATATAAGTCTTTTGGACAATCATTAGTTTTTTAAGACCATTATATCAATTAATAATATAATATTTGTTTTAAAAACTCTTTTACGTCAATTTTGACACTATGTGGTATTTTGTTTTCTCTAAATTCATAATAGCATTATTACTTCGAAATAAATTCATATAACCAACAATAATATGTTATATTAACCTAGAAAATTATTTTAATTCACAAAAAAGTCTCAAATTACATTTATATAGGTATTTATAATATCAATTATGTTAATATTTCGTTAATAAGGTAATTACTGCATGATCATTGTGTCATAAATGAATTAAATTATTTAATTTCTAAAAAATATAAATAAAATACCATTATGTATTAAATAGTTTTATCTTTCTAATGAATATTTATAGTCAAATTTATCTTATGTATAACCCTATATTAAAAAAAATTTAATTATTGAACTTTGATTTTAACTCTTTCAACTCTTCTTTAAATAAAATAATAATAAGTGTACTAATCTAATCCAAGTAGACCTAAAGGGTAATATTTTATTCATAAGGTTGTTTTTGGTCTAATTACACTTATCTAATATAATTAGGACATCTGTTAAGGAAATAATAGTATCATTTTTACCCTTAATTACCCTATTTACTTTTAATTGTGATAAATAAAAGTAAAAAGTTGCTATTCACCAAAAATTATTTTTATCTTATTGAACCATATTTTACTCCTTGATATTAATCGTGTCTCTCAGATTTTTGAAATTCAACTCAGATAAGTGGTAAAATTATGTTTTATGTACAATTTCAAATGCTCCTAGGAGGTGGGTAAAAGAAGGTAAAAAGTTCAATAAAATTTTTATATATCTATATTATTATAAAGTGACTCCAATTAATTACATTGAACTTGTATAGTTATTATGTATCTATTTTTATCTAAAATAAATTTAAATAAAATAAATGATTATTTAAATAAAAATTCGGTTTTAACTAATAACTCAGTGTTTTCACTATTCATCAAAAATTGTATGTTTTCATAAAAATACCAAAAATTCACCCTAGGATAATTTCGATATTCTGAATCCAAAAATGAAGTCCATTTTAAAAGATAAAATTTCTAAAATTTAAAAAATTGGGTATTACTATTCATAATGGCTAGTTTATAGAATATTTTAATAACATATCGTTGTTTAGTGAAACTCGGTATTGGGTACAACACATGCTATCGAGGAAGGTCGTGATTGCATGTAATGCAAGCAAAGTTAGGGTTGTATGTAGTGCAAGATTTCTTTATTGTTGCATATAACATAATCCAACCATATTTCATTTATAAATTGAATATATATATATATATATATATATACTAAATGTTGCGTAGAATAAATTCTATCAAACGAACTTAAAATTGTGTGTAACACGATCCAAGAATAGTGTTGCATATACTGTAAACTAATACGGTGTGTCTTATAGCGCAAGATAATATTAGTGTAGCATACAACACAATGCATCAAATAAATTAAAAAGAATACTTCTCATAAAATCTCATGGTGTTACATTATGGATTCAGTCATTGGGCCTACCACATATATTATACATCGATATCTATCTATCAATGAATTCAGCTCCATGAGTAAAAATCAACATGATATGATATCCCCTTTCATATTCCTTTTGTTCCACTCCCAAAACATTAAATATTGGTTAGTTAAAATATAAGTTTAATCATAATTTTAATTATGATAAAATGTTTCTTACATAGTGTTATTATTATAAGTAAAACAAATCATTTCATATTTTAAATTTATATTAGCTACATTATATGCTAGAATGAAATGAATGTTTGTAGATATAGATTACACATTCTAGAATGAAATTTTCATTCTCATTAACTTATACTAAATGTGATATTGAATCCCATATATAAAAATAATTATAGATTTTTCCCCCTTCATCTATGGTTCCTTTCCCTCTAAATACGATTAATAAATTTTTTTTACACAATATTGTATAATATGATTATTCAAAAAACATCCCTTGATGATCTCCAAGATGTAACTAATATTTTCATATTATAAAGAATAGGATTGAAATATATTTTCTAATAATAAATAAAATAAAACTTCTAGATCTATTTATATTGTAAATTTAATTATACTCAACACTTCAATCACCTTATATTACTTATACATATAATAATAGAGACATTTAGAATATGTAATATTGGTAATAATTTACTCCTAAATTGTATCAAAATTTTATTTTTCAATAACTTGTCAGCATATATACATTGTCATCTACAAGAAAACCCATTTGATCTAACTCAATAGATTATATTCACTATATATTAAGTTTCTCTTTTATTTAAATATCTCTAGTGCTATATTAGTTCTAGATTTCACTATATGTAAGAAAAAATAATTATTTTATAGATGTTATTAATATATTTTACTTGGGAAATATTGGGTCTCTAAAAATATCCTTATATTCTCATAGAAAAAATGAATTCTATAGAAATTTTCTATTATCTTTTAACACAATTCAATCCAAAAATGAATTTTTGTATGTTTCACCACCCTTATTTACATTTAATGATATCACCAAATCATTATTGTTTCATTTTATATATAGTTTAAAATAAATATTTTTATTTATATATATTTTATAATTTAATGATCGTAAAATTTAGCAATCACAGTTAAAATTACAATTTATTTGGAAAATTTATATAATATTACAAATCGAGCCTTATGGTACCAATCATGTATAACCAAAGTATTTTTTTTCTCTTGAATAACACAATAACACAAAGTTAAAAAAATAAAAAAAAAATAGAAACTATAAATTGATACATTGTATTCGATGTTATAGTTTAATTGGAATTGTTAAATCTTATAATTTTATAAATTACTATGTAATTGTAGGATTCATTATTATTAATGAATAATGTATAACTGGATACATTTATTGAAAATTATAATTTTAGTTCCAACAATCATACAAAAAATGATTCACTAGAACATTCCATTTCCACAAGCTCCAATATTACTTATTACAATACTAACACTATGAAAATAATTATATATGATAAATCCAACAAATCATTCTCCCACTATATCCAATAGTGATGTTCACGGTTTTATATAAATATATTCTACCCCATGTCTATAACAATACATCCATAGGGTTTAACTTAATTTCCATAGAAAGTATAAGGATCCTTAATGAAGATAGAAATTGGGTTTTTCATGATACATATTTATTTATATCCTTAACAAGTACTTTGTAATGAAAATAATTTAATCACGTAATGAAGTATTTATATCATATTATAAATTATATGATATCCATATTTAAAAAATATTTTCATATGGTTATAGAATAATGCTTATATTTTTTATGAACGTCTCAAAAAATACTGAATGATTTATCAATATGAGAAATTTAAACATGGATGTTCATTTTATATAAATCTTGTCAATATTGTATAATATGAAATCCATTTTTAGGAATTACCCCATGTTACATTTCAGAGGTTGATGTTTTTATTTTAGTCTCATCATTAATAATATTTACTAAAATCATATGTTTGATATGTATCAGTAAATTTGTATTTTGGAAGTACTAAAAAATACATTTAAAATATTTATGAAATTTTGGACATGATATTCTTCTACAAAGGATCCCAAAGATAATAATATCTTCTAACCATTCATATTTCATACATCATCTTCAAATTACATAAAAACCATAATGTAATTTTTTTCCTCCAAAATTTATTGGAATTTTAATTTATTTAATCATGAATAATTTATGAAATCAGTGTTCATAATCATTCTATAAAAAGGTTTCATTTTCAAATGCTAAATGAGTAACATTGTCGATAATACAAATGTTTATTAATTATAATGATTCTAAAACCATGTTAGGTATATCATCTGCAACAACATTGTTTTAATATTAAAATAATTAACTTGCTACAAAAGGATATTACTGAGTCTTACATTTTATATTCTTCAATTATTTCTATCGATTAATACATTACCGAACTTTTAGTGGTGTATTAGAGACCCAAAATGATATTCATTCCATTATGGAATAATGTGTCCTTATGTGAAACTAAAACATGTGAAAAATTATTAACTAATTCATAATAAATCATCTACTAGATGTTGGATCATAATATTGATGTAAATATATATTAGATAGGACTATATAAGTTGGGGGTGAATTATAATTTCAGAAACACTATATTTGAACACTTAAGAAGGAACATAGTTTAAGAGATCATAAACCAATAAAATTCACAACCAAAAAAATTGACAACAATGGTCTTGAATCTAATAGATATGATATGATATGATGTAATACAATAATTATTGTACACAATTTCATTCAAATTGAATTCAATGATTAGAGTAATATAAAAGAAAACGATTATACCATACAACATATAAAATCTATTAATACAATATATATCCAAAGAATTGTAATTGAAAATATTATAATTGAAATGAATTTTAAATGATAGGGGAAATAATAAAATTACATTTCTAATACAAACATCGGTTGAAATTAAAAGTATTACAATTATTTTAACCCAAAGAGAAGGTTAATCTTTCCCCTTGGATATAGGTCAGTCTTACAACCACTGTGGTTATCCCTCGATACAAAAATCATCACACCTGTCTTCCTATCCCTGGAAGTTCTCGATAATGAAAGTAATAGGCACCTCTATCCTTCAAAATATTGAATGCCATCGATACAGTGATCAGCCACACATCTTCTTATCCCTGGAATCCCTAGATCATTATTACAATGATCGGTCACATGAAGCAAATAAACAAAGCACTTATAGATTCACAGGAACATGGAACAAGTTTTCCAATTCTTGTTTCATCATGGATATCTTAGAAAGCAAGAGATAAGTCATAGAATCTCTCTCTAGAATATGATAGAAGAAAAGTTGTGTATTTTTATTTGAATGACCCCCAATTTATAGTCCTCAAGTTCACATGGTCATATTTTCTTTAATGGTCATATTTCATCGAAAAAACACTAAGGAACTAGGAAACTTGGTATTACAATGGTCAGAACAAAGAAAAATAGAAGACATCATTTTGATTGGTTAATAACTAACTCAAAGAAATCATTTTAGTTCGAATGTAGTAAGTAGGAAACAATTAGTAAGAGATTTATGAAATCAGTATTGAAGTTAAGATAATAATGTAATGAATTTCATAAGTACAATACATAACTTGTTTTCTAGGTTTAATATGATAACAATGCATATTGATTGAAAATTAAAACCTGGTTATGATTCTTAACTTGGCTACGATTCTGAATCTATCCTGGTTAGGATTTCTTGATTATGATACTTGATTATAATTTAGAATGTATACTAGTTATGATATCATGATTACAATACTTGATTATGATATTTGATTACGATTCAGAATCTATCTTGATTTAGATATCATGATTACAATACTATACTTCTTCTTATTATAATAAAAAAATACAGTTATGTTTGGATTCATGTTTACAAGTTAGGTTATGATTCACGTTTACAAGTTAGGTTACGATTCTTTTTTACAATACAATATATAGATAGGATACAATTACTAATTTTAATAAAATATATAGTTAGGTTACGATTATTATTTATAATACAATACACAGTCAGGTGACAAAACATATGGTTACTTTGCATGACCTAGTTATGATTAATGAAATTACGATGTAGTGAATAGAATGTAGTATATAATCTAGTTACGATTTCAGATTACAAAGCAATAAATAATCTGATTATGATTTGGGATTTTGATTCAATTCATAATCTGTTTATGATGGAAACAATATATGAAACAAAGTAAATGAATCAAAAATACCAACATTGATAAGGATACATCAAACATGAAAATGAAAGAGAGAGTGATTAAAATTATATGATTTGTGATTTCCAAAAAAAATTGATTGAGGGGAATTCTGAAAAAAGTTTTGACTCAACAATCTCCCCCATTTTTGTAAGAAAATAACAGAAAATAGAAAAAATAAGATAAAAAACAATAATGAATTTTATCCCTCTAAGTTTAAAAACACAAGTTAATACGACTAATTCCACCCTTAGTTTAAACAATTCATAAGGGATCTTATTCTTTTCACTTTTATTAGATATTTCACCACTTTATTCATATATTCATAAGAATAACATTATTTTCAAAGTCATTTTACCCGATTGTGATTTTCAAAAATATAAGGTAAAGAATTTATTTTAGGTAAAAAAAATAGAGAAATAGAGTACGAAATAATAATTTTTACTCAAAACAATATTTTATTATAATAAGAGTTCAAAGATCATTTTTTACCCTTTTGTTTTACAAAAATATTAAATAGGGAATGTTTCATCTTCTTGGATGTTTTTATATCCTCCATTTGTTTTTCAAAAGCATATTTCTGGGCCTTTAACTTCTCATCCTATTTAGCAATAATCTTTTCTTACATCTGGAGCCAATCTATATTATTCCAATTCATAGTTTTCTATGCTTTAAGACTTGTTTCTTGATTATTGAATTCATCTAGTCTGAGGTTGTAGCCATTCTGAATAGTAATAAGATTATTTGAGAGTGAAAAAATTTCATTACTCTCATCATTCAACATTTCTATTAAGTTCTCAATATCTTTTGAGACATCTCCTTGAGAGGAATCGGTTCTTTGAATATTATCAATATTTTCATTTAAATCAGAAAACAATTGTTGATACATGTTACTGAAAACATTTAAGTGATGCAGAAAATCATTTTTCTTGACCAAATAGTTCATGAGACTATCATTAAAATTATAAGACTATTTCACAACCTTATTGAAATCCTTACTCTACTCAGTAGCACATTCTTTGAAAATTTTGAACTCATATTTGAGATAAATTTTTCCATCAAGACCATAATAGAATTTATTCAGCCATTATGTGTATTAGAAAGAATTTCCAATCTGGCCTCAACGTTGGAATAAAATGTATAAGCTTCTCCATCCTATTTAAGGTTTTTTCAATGTACTGAATCCCTTTTAGAGTGATTGTTCTTTCAAAATCATTATCTTCAGTGAATTGTGGGGGATCACAAAAATGAGTATTATTGCCAAAAATTTAAGCTTGTTGATTCCAATTTCTAGCATATTATTCCTCTTCTTGTTCTTATTCTTCTCCTTCATCTCTATTTTCATCTTTATCAGAAATCTAAATAAATATCTTAGACGAAACCTTTTAAGACTCTCTCTTAGATGGCTAAGGATCCTAAGATGTATAATCAACAGATTGTACATCTTATGACTCTACTGTATGACTTCTCTTGTTTGTATCTTCTTTTTCTTCAACTTGAATTTATAACTATCCCTTTTCTTCTTGATCATGTTTCTCTTGGCCTTATTCTTCCTATTCTTCATCCTCTTCCTCATATTATTTAGCAAGAGATTGTGTAGCTGATTGTTCAGGAAACTATTTCCCCTTCCCTTTCTCTACTTGAATCGATTTAGTTTTCTCTGATGGCTATCTTGTCTCAATTTAGGATTTTAGTTGTTGGGATATTCTAAGAAGACTTTAAATGTTAATATCATTATCCTTTCTTTTCATCAATCTATTCTTTATCTATTCTTCGTTCAAGGTTTCTTTAGACCAGACTCTTAATGCTAATGCTTCAGCTGGTCTAATCCAAACTGATGATCTCGTTCTTTCCTTTATTTCTTATTCTTCCCCCAGTTAGAAACAATCTCATTAGATACAACCTGTTGTTTCTTTGATTGTTTTGTAGATGTATCCATATCATCCTTTCTTTTGATCGAATTATATTTGGATGTCTTAGAAGGTTTCTCACTACCTTTAGCATCATCCTTTTATTTCACAAGATCTTGATCTTTGTAAAATTGTTTCTATTGAGAATTGAAAGGTAATTTGAGCCTTTTTAATGCATCCTAACTAATTAAGGGCTCTTTAAAGAAAGTCATATCAAACTTAATTGTGATATTATAGAGACCTAACTACTATTTAAAAAACATACTAATAATAGAGTGAATCATGATCAGATAAGATATTATACCTCTGTATTTGAGTTTCTTAATTGTTTGGAAAAAAAACCCCATAATGTTAAACATCCTCATGTTTACCATGTAGTCAAGAATATACACATCTGAACCTTTCAATGTTTCCTTATCACCTTTTATTATAACCAAAAATGTAACACCCCAAGCTTCTACGGTACATTTCCCTTTGAATAATGCGATAGCGTGTGTTGTACGCAACCTCGAGTTCTAACACACACCACAACTAATTAAACTAGCCGTTGTGAATAGTAATACCTAATTTTTGAAATCATATATATTCTATATTTCAAAATGGACTTCATTTTTGGATTCGGAATATCAAAATTAGCCTAGGGTGAAATTTTGGTACATTTCGGATAACTTTCATATTTTGATGAATAGTGAAAATTTCTAAATTTTAATTAAAAACAACTTTTTTAATCAAAATAATTAATAGTGATAAATTATGAATTTGAGTGGTTTTAAAGTATATTTAGAATATATTTTTACCATTCAATTTAATGTTTATCATTGGACATAATTTTACAATTAAACCGAACATAAACAAGTGTCAATCTTTTGATAGTTATTATCTCTTAAAAACACGCTTTTTGTTTTGACAGCGGGAATTAATTTTAAATTAATTTCTGCCACTTCTGTGTTTTGAATTTAGGAAAATGGATTCCATATTTGGAATCAGGATGTTCAAATTGTGTAAATAGGTAACTTTTATTTTTACACATTTTGAATAATTACTGCGGTAAATATTTTATTTACCATGGTTAAAGGGTAAATCCGGTAAATAAGGGTTAAAAAAATAATATTATAATAATACAAAATTACCCTAAAACGTGTCTTAACCCTATTGGTTGATACATGGTCGACCATGGGCATCTTTGTGTCAATTTTGGGACCCCATGGATCCACTTGTAAGTGATAATGACACTTTATTTTAATTAAGTTAAAATGGATACAAAAATGACACAAGCATATATCTTTTAGAAGAACAATTTTTACATAGGGTTATACATGTTGGATTTTCGATTGTAAATATTCATTAGAAAGCTAAAAAGATTTCCTACATAATGATATTTTATTTATAATTTTTAGACATTAAATAATTTATTTTAGTTATGACACAATGATGATGCAGTAATTACTAAAATAGTAAAAAATTAACATAATTAATATTATAAATACCCAAATAAATATAATATGAAACTTTTAATAAATTACACTAATTTTCTATGATAATATGATATATTAGGATTGATTTAATTGACTTTTTTCGAAGTAATCAATCTGTTAGGAGTTTCAAAAAAATCAACTATTGAATAGTGTCAAAATTGACATAAAAGAGTTCTTAAAACAAATATTATATTATTAATTGATATTAAATTCCTAAAAATCTAAGGATCGGCCAAGAGACTTATATTATTATAGGTTCCTCATTAATGGACCACTTGGGGGTCGCTTGGATGTATATAGTAAGTTTATTAACCATATTATATAAAAATACAAAGAGACATTGTAAAAGTGAAACTAATTAACTTAGAGTTAATACTTAAAGATAAGGTTAATATAAGTACCAAAACCTGTCTAAATTCTATTGGATGAGTTGTTTTCGACCTATCCCCACCTCATCCTTTGAATAGTCAACTTTTGAGCCTTTAGAAACCAAATATGAATTTATTATAAATTAATATTTCTAGCTTTTCCAAAGGTGCCCCTCACCCCTCTTATAAAAGGGCACTCCTCCTTCTCATTTCTTCACACCTCTAAAGCCTTTTGGTTCGGCCAAACTCTGCCCAAATACTCTCCCAACATCCCTCAATACAACCTAGAGGCCTTAGTTGGATCAGAAAGCCAACCTAAGGAGCCCTTTTGATCAAATCAAAAGGAAGAACCCGAAGAAGAGGTAATGATCTCACCACCCTTTTCTAAGTTCATTTCTTCTTCCACTTCTTCTTCCTTTGTTCTTACCATTCTGAAATAATAACTCCAGTATCTCAAATATACTGTGATGTTATTATAAATATGGTACAATCATATTCAGTATTCTATCCACCCTTTGAATAACATGTCACCATACGTGCGTACGTACGGCTTACCGTCTCCACGTCGTGGTGTAATTGTTATTCAATATAATATTATTTGGATGGGTATAATAATGATGTGTAACTCATGTAAATAATAAATATAACATGTTAATGATTCTGTATATATGATATACCATCCATTTATATATTATTTTAATATCAAAAGAATGATATTGTCGCTCGTGCGTACGTACGGACTACCGTCTCCACGAACGCGATGAGATTCATTCTCCATCGTAACCATTAAAGCGTAATTATCATTTTATGATTTAAAAATGATGTTTAAGGACTTGATATCATTCTGGATATGAATAATATACAACCTATCCTTTACAAACATGTCTTACGTAACAAAACATATGAAAGAAAACAAGTTAACACCCGAAACAACGATAATACTAAGATATTATTATCAAATCAATATTAAAAGATCATATATGATATCATATTAATGTATATGATTCATGTATAATTTAATAAAAATTATTTCACCATTATACAGGAGGTTAACCTACCACAACCAAGGAAAAGTACAAGGTAAGGGTTTATTTCACAATCTCTTCATTATCCGAGGTTGTTTATACGTAATAATCTACTGGGATATCTTTATCATCCACATCCATGTTTCTTAAAAATGTATTTCAAAACATTTTTACTATTTACAAGAATATGGGTTAAAGTCATTTATACCCTTGTTTGACTTTTTATAAGAGGTTTATAAAGGAATCTTTCCGTTGTTTTCAAAACAAGGTCCTTTTAACCTTTTCGACAAAATTGAGGTAAGAATGTTTTTTTTAACTTATACGGCGGGTGCGGTTATTTTACGCCGTTATAAAATCGTCGAAGCTTCCCATACAAGCTTATAAGAATATTTTCAAAGAAAATGTTTTATTTTATATGGATCTTAAATGATTTCAAAATAAAAGGAGATATTTCTTTTAAAAGAATTTTGATTTCATCTATGTCAACATCCTTTGATGGATTTTAAGATTATTTGAAGTTGATTTATTAAGATACAAAACATCTATATTGTATTGAAGGTTTTGTGATATGTTTGACTGTGGATGTGCTATTTTTATACCATTCATAGTTTATTGTGAAAATATTGACATTTCGTATGCTAGTTTTAATACGAATGTTTATGTTATGTTTAAACCTTTTCATATGGGAATGCATTGGACTTAATAAGTGACGGGTGGAGCCCGCTATAGCTCCTCGATGCATCGGTAGGTCTCATGAGACAAACTAGTGTCTTGGCACAAGGCCTTGACAAAATCTTATTTGTAGCCTTGGCACGAGGCCTTGGCTATGTGGTTATGATAGTCTGGCATTATGCATTCCAACATTATGAAAGTGGTTATTGATTTTTGCATGTGATTATTCGATTAATATCCATGTGAATAAGTAAATGGCATTATTTCATTTTACTTTTGCCATACCATGTTGAAGTTCAATTTTAAAAGGCTTTTGTTTTAGTAATGCATTGCCTTAAATGTTTATTCTTATTTATGAAAGTTTCCGCTATATTGTTATCCTTACTGGGAATTTGAGCTCACCCCTTTTCTATGTTTTATTTTTCCCCAGGATGTGAAGAAGTAAATTATGAATGACCTGCAGGGATATTATGAGGGGATAGTAGTGTGGATTATGGAGACATTATGTTGTTGTAGTAGTTTTTCATTTTATGATGTAATGTAAAACTTATGAATATATCTAGTGTTTCCAAGGCTACTAAACCAATCGGTCTTTCGAGATTTGATCTTTCTTGTGATCATGCCAATGTTATGTAATAATGCACCGACTCTAGGCATCTAGGGTCGGGGCGTTACAGTTGGTATCAGAGGAAGTTTAGTACAAACCTTGGAAGCTAGATTTAGATAAACTCTGATTAGAGCACGTAGACCTAAGATGAACTTTGAGGATTAGTATAGAAGAACTTCCTAGAATTTTGGTATTGTAGAGATTTTGTGAGTTTTCCGAGCAATAAATCCCTATCTGGATACGAGCAGGTAGAGGCGGCTCTGGCACAGATGTACCTAGGGGTAAAACCCGAAAACACCGCTTTGAGCTAGACTCGAACGGGAACTGGTGCACGACAACGGGCCTTGCTGCACTCTTGGTTACAACACTCCCGGGGGATATGCTTAGGATAACTCTCATTTTCTTTACAAATCATTATGAAGGGTTTATGAGTATATACTTCCTCAAAGAAAACATTTTTATGATTATGGATTATATCCATAAATAGTTCAATTTATGTTAAGTGTTTTATAAGTATGGGATTTTGTATTTTGATTCATAAACTGATCTAGTTTATGCCATTGTTTAGAAATGGCGCCTAGTGGAAGAAATGGAAACCGTATCAATGCACGCACTCCATGTAGGGATTGCCCTCCTGCTCAAGATAATTATAGTGGGGCTGGTGATGCAACTGGTGCTGATCAGCTAATCACCATACTGGGACAACTTACTCAGGTTATGAATAATAACCTTACTCGTATGGAGCACCCTGATCCGCAGCGTGGAGGATCAATGTTAGATCGATTCATGAGACAACAACCACCAACGTTCAATGGGAGTACAAATCCCTTAGTAGCTGAGCAATGGATATTTTCCCTAGAGAAAATATTTCAGGCTTTGGGGAGTAGTGAAAGGGAAAAAGTTACCATGGCAGTTTACCGCCTCACTGGAGATGCTGATCAATGGTGGTCATTGATTCAAAACATGAAGGAAGATGATGAAGTATCAAACATGGAATGGTGGGAGTTCAAAGATCTGTTTTTAGAAAAATACTTTCCTCGCGACCATCGAGCAGATATGGAAAGACAATTTCTGAGTCTGAGACAAAAGGAGGATGAGAATGTCACAAAGTATGAGGCTAACTTTACAAGGTTAGCGAGGTACGCTGGTGATTATATTCGCAACCCAAGAAGTAAGATTGATCATTTCTTTGATGGGTTAAAACCATTTCTTCGTCGAGCATTAGTCTCACAATCCTTTTCATCGTACGAAGACATTGTCTCATGTGCTATCAAGACCGAAAAGGAATTCTCTAAGTCTTATGACTTTAAAGCAAAGCAAGAGAAGAAGAGACCTGCTGATCAATCTGGGAATGGAAATAAGGGGAAGAAGGGAAAGGTTGAATATCCATCTTGTGGTAAGTGCGGGAAGAAACACCCCGGTGCTTGCCTGAAGGGAATGGGAGTCTGTTACAAGTGTGGTGAAAAAGGCCACCAAGCTCATGATTGAAAGGGGAAGAAGGAAGCTACCAACGTTCAGTGCTACAATTGCAGGGAGATGGGGCATTATGCAAATGCATGTCCTAAGCGTCAGGAGAACTTACCTCAGAAAAGGCCAAGGGATCAAGGCCAGGCTTATGCTATCACTACTGCTGAGGTAGAAGCTCCGAAAGACGTGGTGGCAGGTAATTTAATGGTTTCCTCAAGTTTAGCAAATGCATTATTTGATTCTGGATCATCGCATTGTTTCATATCTTCCCAGTTTTCTAAGAAAATTAGATATTTCCAATTTGATTTAATAAGGGAGTTGTCAGTTAAAACTCCTAAGGGAAGTATCGTTGCAACAAAGTTTTGTGAATCAGTCCCCATTAGAGCACATAAATTTTCTTTATCTGCTGATTTCATCGTCATACCTATGATTGAGTTTGATATAATCCTCGGTATGGACTGGCTTTCGGACTATGATGCGAAGATTTATTGTAAGAAGAAAGAGGTTACGATTCTTGATGATAATGATAAAGAACACCTTATTTTTAGAGCAGAATCGTCACCACCTAATTCTTATTTAGATCCACCCCCTGTAGCTCAACTTAATTCAATTATCGGGGAGGAAGAGACTGAAATAACTGTCGGTGAGGAAAGGAATGTTCAAATAGAAGATGTACCTATTGTGAAAGAATTTGTAGATGTATTTCCGGAAGATTTACCTGGACATCCTCCAGAACGAGAAGTTGAGTTTTCTATTGATTTGATTCCTGGATCAAGGCCTATATCGAAGACCCCTTATAGAATGGCCACTGTAGATCTAGTCGAACTAAAGAAACAACTAGAGGAATTGAGTAATAAGGGATTTATTCGCCCTAGTGTTTCTCCATGGGGAGCCCCTGTTCTTTTTGTTAAAAAGAAAGATGGATCTATGAGGTTATGTATCGACTACAGGGAGATCAATGCTATAACGATAAAGAACAAGTATCCCCTACCTCGTATTGATGATTTATTTGACCAACTGCATGGAGCTCAATACTTTTCAAAGATTGACCTTCGATCTGGATACCATCAGTTGTGTGTGAAGAAGGAAGACATTCCGAAGACAGCATTTCGAACCAGGTACGGGCATTACGAGTTTACTGTAATGCCGTTTGGATTGACTAATGCACCCTCTGTATTCATGGATCTGATGAATAGAGTTTTCAAGGAGTATCTCGATGAATTTGTGGTGGTATTTATTGATGATATCTTGGTATACTCCAAAACCTACAAAGATCATGAAAATCACTTGCGCATTATCTTGAAGACTCTGAGGAGGCATGAATTATATGGAAAGTTTAGCAAGTGTGAATTCTGGCTTCAGGAGATTTCTTTTCTTGGCCATATTGTCTCTAAAGATGGAATCTCTGTTGATCCTTCTAAGACCAAGGCAATCCAAGAATGGCCAGCACCTACGAATATAACTGAGGTACGTAGTTTTATTGGTTTGGCAGGTTATTATCGACGTTTCGTCCAGAATTTTGCCCGATTGGCTAACCCATTAACGAAGCTCACACGTAAAGGGGTTAAATTTGTTTGGACAAAAGAGTGTGAAGAATGTTTCGAAGAACTGAAGAGAATATTAGTCAATGCTCCTATATTGACTCTACCATCGGGGAATGATGGGTTCGTTATTTATAGTGATGCATCGAATAAAGGACTTGGCTGTGTCCTTATGCAGAATGATAGAGTTATTGCCTATGCATCACGACAGTTGAAAATTCATGAACAAAACTATCCTACTCATGATCTTGAGTTAGCAGCTGTGATCCTTGCTTTGAAGATATGGAGGCACTACCTCTATGGTGAAAAATGTGAGATTTATACTGATCACAAGAGTTTGAAGTATATTTTCTCACAAAAAGAACTCAACATGAGGCAAAGGAGATGGCTTGAATTACTCAAGGATTATGATTGTACGATACACTACCACCCGGGGAAGGCAAACAAGGTGGCAGATGCTTTGAGCAGAAAAGACCATGGAGTTCTGAACATGATGAGAATTGAAAGGGATCCAATTTTCATGGATCTAGTGAAGATGGACATGGGAATAACCAGGGAAGGTGAAACATCAATGCTTTTTCAAATGGTTGCCAAACCATCTTTACTAGAAAGGATTAAGAGTTCTCAGACCGATGATGAAGAATTTCAGAAGAAGATTAAAGCTGTGAATGATGGGAGATTGAGAGACTTTGTGTATGAAGATGGAATTTTGAAATTCGGGAAGAGACTTTGTGTTCCCAATATACCTGATCTAAAAAGGGAATTGCTGGATGATTCTCATAGTTCCAATTTCTCTATACACCCTGGGAGCACCAAAATGTATAGAGATTTGAAAGAACATTTTTGGTGGGACAACATGAAGAGGGAGATTGCTGATTTTGTGTCAAGATGTATGGTTTGTCAACAAGTGAAAGCTGGAAGGCAACAGCCTGGAGGAGTCATGCAACCTCTTCCCATACCGGAGTGGAAATGGGACAATATTACGATGGACTTTGTCATGGGGCTACCAAAGACTCCTAGAAGGAACGATGCAATATGGGTTATTGTTGATCGTCTTACCAAGTCAGCACATTTTCTTGCTATAAGAGAAGATCTACCCCTGGAACGTCTAGCAAGACTATATATTAATGAAGTTGTGAGACTTCATGGAGTACCCCTATCGATTGTTTCTGATCGTGATCCCCGTTTTACTTCAAGATTTTGGAAAAGTCTTCAGAAATCCCTAGATACTGAACTTCATTTGAGCACTGCTTACCACCCTCAGACAGACGGACAATCAGAACGGACTATTCAGACCTTAGAAGACATGTTGAGATCTTGCTCACTTGACTTTCAGGGTATGTGGGATCAATATTTACCACTGGTAGAATTTTCCTATAACAATAGCTTCCATTCAAGTATACAGATGGCACCATATGAAGCGTTATACGGAAAGAGATGTCGTACACCAACCTGTTGGGATGACGTTGGTGAAAGAAAACTTGTAGGCCCAGAGCTGGTGGAGGAAACGGTGGAAAAGGTGAAAGTAATCCAAAATCACATTAAAGCAGCTCAATGTAGGCAGAAGAGCTATGCCGATAATCGAAGGAAGGATTTTGAATTTCAAGTCGGTGATCATGTTTTCCTGAAGGTATCTCCATGGAAGGGAGTCATACGTTTTGGTAAGAAAGGTAAATTGAGTCCCAGGTACATCGGACCTTTCGAAATTCTAGAACGAATTGGGGCTGTGGCTTACCGATTGGCAATGCCGCCAAGTCTCTCCAAAGTTCACGATGTGTTCCACGTATCTCTGTTGAGGAAATACATGCCTGACCCAACGCATGTACTCACCTATGAGGAACTAGAACTGGAACTCGATCTTTCCTATTGTGAAGAGCCCGTCAGGATTCTTGATACGAGAGAACAAGTACTAAGAAACCGGACGACGCGTCTGGTAAAAGTTTTGTGGAGAAACCATAAGATGGAAGAGGCAACGTGGGAACCCGAAGATCTTATGATGAAGAACCACCCGAGTCTTTTTATGCAGTAATACCCTAGAAATTGCGAGGACGCAATTATTTGAAGGAGGGGAGAATGTAACACCCCAAGCTTCTACGGTACGTTTCCCTTTGAATAATGCGATAGCGTGTGTTGTACGCAACCTCGAGTTCTAACACACACCACAACTAATTAAACTAGCCGTTGTGAATAGTAATACCTAATTTTTGAAATCATATATATTCTATATTTCAAAATGGACTTCATTTTTGGATTCGGAATATCAAAATTAGCCTAGGGTGAAATTTTGGTACATTTCGGATAACTTTCATATTTTGATGAATAGTGAAAATTTCTAAATTTTAATTAAAAACAACTTTTTTAATCAAAATAATTAATAGTGATAAATTATGAATTTGGGTGGTTTTAAAGTATATTTAGAATATATTTTTACCATTCAATTTAATGTTTATCATTGGACATAATTTTACAATTAAACCGAACATAAACAAGTGTCAATCTTTTGATAGTTATTATCTCTTAAAAACACGCTTTTTGTTTTGACAGCGGGAATAAATTTTAAATTAATTTCTGCCACTTCTGTGTTTTGAATTTAGGAAAATGGATTCCATATTTGGAATCAGGATGTTCAAATTGTGTAAATAGGTAACTTTTATTTTTACACATTTTGAATAATTACTGCGGTAAATATTTTATTTACCATGGTTAAAGGGTAAATCCGGTAAATAAGGGTTAAAAAAATAATATTATAATAATACAAAATTACCCTAAAACGTGTCTTAACCCTATTGGTTGATACATGGTCGACCATGGGCATCTTTGTGTCAATTTTGGGACCCCATGGATCCACTTGTAAGTGATAATGACACTTTATTTTAATTAAGTTAAAATGAATACAAAAATGACACAAGCATATATCTTTTAGAAGAACAATTTTTACATAGGGTTATAAATGTTGGATTTTCGATTGTAAATATTAATTAGAAAGCTAAAAAGATTTCCTACATAATGATATTTTATTTATAATTTTTAGACATTAAATAATTTATTTTATTTATGACACAATGATGATGCAGTAATTACTAAAATAGTAAAAAATTAACATAATTAATATTATAAATACCCAAATAAATATAATATGAAACTTTTAATAAATTACACTAATTTTCTATGATAATATGATATATTAGGATTGATTTAATTGACTTTGTTCGAAGTAATCAATCTGTTAGGAGTTTCAAAAAAATCAACTATTGAATAGTGTCAAAATTGACATAAAAGAGTTCTTAAAACAAATATTATATTATTAATTGATATTAAATTCCTAAAAATCTAAGGATCGGCCAAGAGACTTATATTATTATAGGTTCCTCATTAATGGACCACTTGGGGGTCGCTTGGATGTATATAGTAAGTTTATTAACCATATTATATAAAAATACAAAGAGACATTGTAAAAGTGAAACTAATTAACTTAGAGTTAATACTTAAAGATAAGGTTAATATAAGTACCCAAACCTGTCTAAATTATATTGGATGAGTTGTTTTCGACCTATCCCCACCTCATCCTTTGAATAGTCAACTTTGGAGCCTTTAGAAACCGAATATGAATTTATTATAAATTAATATTTCTAGCTTTTCCAAAGGTGCCCCTCACCCCTCTTATAAAAGGGCACTCCTCCTTCTCATTTCTTCACACCTCTAAAGCCTTTTGGTTCGGCCAAACTCTGCCCAAATACTCTCCCAACATCCCTCAATACAACCTAGAGGCCTTAGTTTGATCAGAAAGCCAACCTAATGAGCCCTTTTGATCAAATCAAAAGGAAGAACCCGAAGAAGAGGTAATGATCTCACCACCCTTTTCTAAGTTCATTTCTTCTTCCACTTCTTCTTCCTTTGTTCTTACCATTCTGAAATAATAACTCCAGTATCTCACATATACTGTGATGTTATTATAAATATGGTACAATCATATTCAGTATTCTATCCACCCTTTGAATAACATGTCACCATACGTGCGTACGTACGGCTTACCGTCTCCACGTCGTGGTGTAATTGTTATTCAATATAATATTATTTGGATGGGTATAATAATGATGTGTAACTCATGTAAATAATAAATATAACATGTTAATGATTCTGTATATATGATATACCATCCATTTATATATTATTTTAATATCAAAAGAATGATATTGTCGCTCGTGCGTACGTACGGACTACCGTCTCCACGAACGCGATGAGATTCATTCTCCATCGTAACCATTAAAGCGTAATTATCATTTTATGATTTAAAAATGATGTTTAAGGACTTGATATCATTCTGGATATGAATAATATACAACCTATCCTTTACAAACATGTCTTACGTAACAAAACATATGAAAGAAAACAAGTAAGTTAACACCCGAAACAACGATAATACTAAGATATTATTATCAAATCAATATTAAAAGATCATATATGATATCATATTAATGTATATGATTCTTGTATAATTTAATAACAATTATTTCACCATTATACAGGAGGTTAACCTACCACAACCAAGGAAAAGTACAAGGTAAGGGTTTATTTCACAATCTCTTCATTATCCGTGGTTGTTTATACGTAATAATCTACTGGGATATCTTTATCATCCACATCCATGTTTCTTAAAAATGTATTTCAAAACATTTTTACTATTTACAAGAATATGGGTTAAAGTCATTTATACCCTTGTTTGACTTTTTATAAGAGGTTTATAAAGGAATCTTTCCGTCGTTTTCAAAACAAGGTCCTTTTAACCTTTTCGACAGAATTGAGGTAAGAATGTTTTTTTTAACTTATACGGCGGGTGCGGTTATTTTACGCCGTTATAAAATCGCCGAAGCTTCCCATACAAGCTTATAAGAATATTTTCAATGAAAATGTTTTATTTTATATGGATCTTAAATGATTTCAAAATAAAAGGAGATATTTCTTTTAAAAGAATTTTGATTTCATCTATGTCAACATCCTTTGATGGATTTTAAGATTATTTGAAGTTGATTTATTAAGATACAAAACTTCTATATTGTATTGAAGGTTTTGTGATATGTTTGACTGTGGATGTGCTATTTTTATACCATTCATAGTTTATTGTGAAAATATTGACATTTCGTATGCTAGTTTTAATACGAATGTTTATGTTATGTTTAAACCTTTTCATATGGGAATGCATTGGACTTAATAAGTGACGGGTGGAGCCCGCTATAGCTCCTCGATGCATCGGTAGGTCTCATGAGACAAACTAGTGTCTTGGCACAAGGCCTTGACAAAATCTTATTTGTAGCCTTGGCACGAGGCCTTGGCTATGTGGTTATGATAGTCTGGCATTATGCATTCCAACATTATGAAAGTGGTTATTGATTTTTGCATGTGATTATTCGATTAATATCCATGTGAATAAGTAAATGGCATTATTTCATTTTACTTTTGCCATACCATGTTGAAGTTCAATTTTAAAAGGCTTTTGTTTTAGTAATGCATTGCCTTAAATGTTTATTCTTATTTATGAAAGTTTCCGCTATATTGTTATCCTTACTGGGCATTTGAGCTCACCCCTTTTCTATGTTTTATTTTTCCCCAGGATGTGAAGAAGTAAATTATGAATGACCTGCAGGGATATTATGAGGGGATAGTAGTGTGGATTATGGAGACATTATGTTGTTGTAGTAGTTTATCATTTTATGATGTAATGTAAAACTTATGAATATATCTAGTGTTTCCAAGGCTACTAAACCAATCGGTCTTTCGAGATTTGATCTTTCTTGTGATCATGCCAATGTTATGTAATAATGCACCGACTCTAGGCAACTAGGGTCGGGGCGTTACAAAAAACCCTTTCACTTAAAGGGCTATGAGTCTATTTTCTAATGATAAATGACTAACATTTCTTCTGTCATCACGAATATCAAAAGGTGTTTCTTTGACATTAGACCTATCAGTTGTTCCATCATCTTATGGTAACTTAAGATAAGGAGATAATTCATCTCTATTAAAAGTAATATCTAGAAATGTAGCAGCTTTCTTTGAAGAGGTTGTATATTTCATGTCATACATCTTAAAGGAAATCATAATATCCTTATAAATCTCTACTAATTTATAAAATTTTAGCACTTCATCATGATAAACATGATCTTGATCGGAACCTGGACTTTCTAAAAAATTCTTTCCCAACCTTGGAAACTAATAATCCTTTTCAAATAAGAATCAATAGAGTTATAAAATTCTCGAGACACCAAAATTTCACCACAGAATGTCATGGAAGAGAAATTATTTAGAGGCATTTCATTCAGAGATGAAATAGAAGACTCAGTCATGAAACTATAACTCAGAATCTAAATAATATGTTGATTACCAATACTGAGAAGATCTCTGGTTATGAAAACTAGAGTACGAACCAATAAAACATAGTGAATTATTTATATATCAGCTTGTCTTGGGAGAAAACACAGAAACAATTGATGTTGTATGGGATTACTTAAAGGAAAAATATTGTTAGGATTAGATCTAAGAGATCTAATGGTCAAGAATGATTTTTAAAATTTGTGGTTTTCTATTAAATGGAAATCATATTCAGAGTAGAACCATTTAGAAATAAATGAGAAACAACCATTACAACAACCAAATTAATGTTTTAGAAAAAGTAACTATTAGAGTAATAAGATAAATATTTTGGTTTCAGTGTATTATTATTATGAAAAAAAATCTAATGAATTAAAGTAAAACTAATGGGGTCATGTAGGCTGGTAAAAAAAATAGTAATGATAGAATAATTGTAAAGAATATTCTAGTACCGATATTTACATTTTAGTACTGATAAGGTAATCCTAATACTGATTATGTATTCCAGTACACATATTGACATTTCATTATGGATAAGGTAATCCTAATACCAATTTGATATTCCAGTAATGATATTGATATTATGGTACTGATATGGTAATCCTAATACTGATTATGCATTCCAGTACCAATATAGGGATTTCAGAACCAAAATTTTTCAAACAGAAATAGAAGAATGAAATGAAATAAATGGAAACCTACAGATAAAAGAAAACATAGAGAGTAAATTTTATTATCTGTAAAACAAAAAGTGAAACTAATAAACTGTGAAACCAATAAACTGTAAATCAAAAAGTGAAATCGAAAAATTGTAAAAAAAAGTGAAAATAGTAAAACTTATAGAACATAACGAATAAAGAATAAAACCAGTAAAATATGTATACTCTCACTTGGAAAAAGAGTAACTCAATGTAATGATATGGATTAAACAAGAAATAGATTTGAATGATTACTTTACAATGATGATTCCTATTTTTTGTTTCATGTATTCAAATCTATTAGAAGATAATGGTCCTATATAAATGTCAGCAAGCTGTTCTTGCAATCCAATGAATTGTAAAATAATATCTCCTTTCTGTGTTTGATCCCAAACAAAGTGATTCCTGATATCTATGTTTTTCTCACATGATTGATGTTCTAGGTATTCAAAAAAATCAATGTAACTAGTATTATCACATAGTATTTGTGTTTTTGAGAAATGTGTTCCATAGTCTATGAGTGTGTGTTGCTTCCACAACACCTGAGCAAAACAACTTTCAGCTGCTACATATTCTGCTTTAGTAGTGGAGAGTGATACTTTGTGTAGTCTCTTGCCTGACAAAGAATCCAAAGAATCTCCTAAGAAATGACATGTTCCAGATGTACTCATTCTATCCATTCTACAACCTCCAAATTCATCATTGGAAAAACTTTTCAAAACCAAATCATTTTTTAAAGAATAGCATAGTCATAAATCCATTGATCCCATTACATAGTGAAAAATTATTTTCATAGCTTTTAAATGAAATTATTTTGGATTAGATTGGTATCTTGCAAATAAGCTTACTAAAAACATTATGTATGGACGACTAGCTATTATGTATAATAGACATCCTATTATATATCTAAAAGATGTTTGATCCACTGGTCTCCCAGCTTCACCAATATCAAGAGTATTTGAGGTACCAATAGGAGTGTTAGTACTTTTCATATTGTCATATCAATACTTCTTGAGTAGATCATTGATATACTTATATTGGGATACATAAGTTCCTTCTAGTTTTTGAGATATTCCAAAACCTAAATAGAATGTTAACTCACGCATCATAATCATTTCAAACTACAATTTCAAAATATTCGCAAAAGAATCAGTAAGATATTGTTGAGTTGATCTGAATATAATGTCATTAACATAGACTTTGATAATAAAAATATTTTTTTCTTCCATTTTTATAAAAATAATTGAGTCAACATTACCTTTTTCATTACTGTTTTTTAAAATAAAACTGGAAATTATATCATACCAAGCTCAAGGGGCTTGTTTAAGGATATATAAATCTTTGGTATGTATAAAAATAGGGAATGGTTGTTTTAGAACTACCAAACTAGGGGTTTGATCAACAAAAACTTATTTTTTATCAAAAACATAGAGAAAAGAACATCTGACATCCATTTTAAAGATTTGGAAATTAATGTGTGCTACAATGGCTAATAGGATTCGAATAAATTCCAGTCCAGCTACCAGAGCCTACGATTCTTCATAGTATATTCCTTCTTGTTGATTATAGACTTTAGAAAAAAGTATTTCTTTATTTCTTAAATTAACTCCATTTACATCACACTTGTTTCTGAAAAACCATTCTACACAAAATACAATTGTTTTTGTAGGTCTTTCAACCAATTTCCAAACATGGTTCCATTCAAATTCATTTAGTTCATCATACATTTATTTAATCCAATCATCATTACCTAAGGCCTAACTTTATGTTTTAGGTTCAAATTTTGATAGAAAATCGAGATGTTTTATTTCATTTCATAAGAAATATCTGGTCCTTACTGGTTAGTTTACATCTCAAATGAAATTATCCCTAGGAAGATTCTTATAAAAAAATTGATTTGTGTTTTTCAAAATCTGTTCATCATCATATGATAGAAAATCTTCTAGGGAAATTGATTCAGGAATATTTTCTTGTATAATATCATTATCAGAAGAGTTGTCAATCATCATCTCATAATAATTTGGTGAAAATACATCAGTTGATGTAGGTAGGTAGTGTTAAATAAAAGTGGCAGTTTCATCAAGTTTAACATGTTCTGTTTCTTTAAACATACATGAGATTTTATTGAAAACTCGATAAGCTATAGAGGTTGTGGAATAACCAAGAAATAATCCTTCATCAGATTTGGGTATAAATTTATGTAAATATTATTTTGTATACAATAATAATATTTTTCATCCAAACACATTAAATAGTGAAACTTTGGGTTTTTGACCAGTCAATAATTTAAAATGTGTTATATTTAGAAATGTTCTAGTTAAAACACGATTTAAAGAATAACATGTTTTACTAACAACATCAGCCCAAAAATGATTCATAATTGAGTATTCACTAAACATGGTTCTTGTTATTTCCTGAAGAATACAATTTCTTCATTCAACTAACACGTTTTGATTATGGGTTATTGGAGATGAAAAATTTTGAGTAATACCATTATTAATTCAAAAGGATTCAAAATCCAAATTTTGAAATTCTCCACCATGATCACTAAGAATAGTTATTAATGGTAGGTTTTTTTCATTTTTAACTTGGGATCTAAATGTTTTGAAATAGAAAAAGTCTTAATATTTCTTTTCTAGAAAATAAACCCATGTAAATCTAGTATAGTCATCAACTAAAACAAATATATAGTGTTTACCTCTGAAGCTTCTAATATTCATAAGACCGAAGTGATCTATGTGCACTAACTATAACGCATTAGAAGTTGAGACTTCAATGAATTATTTAATTATAGTTTTATGTTTCTTTCCATGTAGAAAAAATATTAAAACCCTTTGAATAATCAAAGTTAAGATTTGGAAGAACATTAATAAGTCTTTTCTTTGAAAGTTTACAATGATTCCCCAGGTTTAAATGTCATATCTTTATATGAAATAACCATAATTGGTCTTCTATTTCACATGATCTAAGTATGTCTTGGATACTAAGGTATTTTAAGTTAATATGGTAAACATTACCATGCCTATGGGAAGAAGGAATGAATTAATCCTGGGAATTTTGAACTAAACATTAATCATTCCAAATATTCACAAGGTAAACTTCATCACATAATTCATTTATTCTAATGAGGTTTTTATTAACTCCATTGACAAAAAAACATTTGAAATTAAAACATTTCCTTAACAAACAATATAACAATACCAATGATCCTTCCCTAAGCATTATCTCTGAATTTCACTATTCCACCTTTAATTTAAATAATCCTTTCAAAGAAATATTTATTTCCCTTTATGTGTTGACAAAAAACACTATCCATACACCAAATTTTTTTATTTTTGATACAGTTTTTGTTTTCGTGAAAAAGAAACAATTATTTTTTTAGAACCCAAACTTGTTTGGATCTGGAATTTTTTTATAAAAGAATTTTACGAATCCACATATGTTTCTAGAAATGGGCTTTGTGAAATCCAAATTATTGTGTTTTCTTAAGAGAACAAAATCTTTCCCAATGTCCATCACATTGACATTTCGTAAAAAATAGAGGACTTTGAGGAGAAAAATAGTTATTTTTAAATATTGGTTTTGAGTGAGTGTATCCAAATCCATGTGTATTCCTTAAAGAAAGAATTTGGGAATACATCTTATCAAAATTTTCTTAACCCCTGTTAAATTTTGATAAATGTTTTATAAGAGAAAGGAATTCATAATTCTTTCTAATGACTAAATTATCATTTTCAGAGGAAACTTTTTTTTAATTATTTTTATCTTTAAAAACGTTTTTCTTTATAAAAAGTTGTTCAATGTTTTTAGAAAGATAATCCTTCTCAGAACATACTTCTTTAAGATACTTTTATGTATTTTCAAAATTAGGAGTTTTATGACCAAGATCCTTTATCAGATCTGATACTTCTTTTGAAAGAAAAAATATTCTAGAATTTTCCTTATAAATATTTTTCTTGAGTTTTGAATTTCCATTCTCAAGTAATTTGGAAAATCTAGAAACATCTTCAATGGAATTTGTTTTTTCCTTTACAAAGGAAGACTCCTCATCCTGGTAATAAGAATGTTTCTCCCCATGGTAATTCACATTTAAACATACATTTATAAGAGATTCAACATTGTGTACCTTGGTGATGTATCAATGATTTTCAATATGAAGTCTGGATATGAGTCTTAAGTTTCTCTAACCAGAAGAATCGTAATCTGAGAATTCATCTGATGAGTCACCACCACAAGCACTCTAAGTATCATTTTATTTAAAAAATTAATTTTCTTTGATTTAATAAACATTTTCTTATTTCTTTCATAATGTCTATCCTTTCTGTCTTTCCTTTTTTGTAATGAACAATATGGTATTATATGTCTTGTTCTTTTGCATTCATAACAAGTGACCTCAGAGTCTTTCTTTTCTATTCTATCTTTCTTTTTGAATCTATATTTAAATACATTCTATCCAAAAATCTTGTTCATCCTTTGATCAAGATTGGATAACTCATTATCTGATTGATTACTATCACTTGATTCTGATATTACAACAGCTTTCTTGGCATTGGATCTTGTTATACATTCTGGTGTCTTAGCTTTAGTAGTAGTAAAAGTAACACATCCATTTACATTCTTCTTCATATTGAAATAATTTTCTCTTTTCATTCTAGTCTCGTGATGATGTAGAGTTCTAATTAACACATTGAGATAGATTTGAGTAACTTTCATGTTTTCATCAATAGATGTTCTTTTTTATTCCCACTCATTGGGAAAAATATCAATGATCTTGTCTATAAGTTCTTCATCATCAATTCATTTCTCTCCCATAGATTGTAGACTCTTGACGATTGGCATAAACCATTGTTGTACCTAGTATACTAGTTCTCCATATGGAAAAAAAACCTGATGATATTTTGCACGAAGCATTTCTCTACTTGTTTCTATGACTTTATATGTACCAAAATGTGTGACTTCCCATTTTTTTCAGATATAATCAGATGTTTCATATAATGATATCTAACTATATATATTCTTTTTTATGGAACACAATAATGTATTGTTCACATTGTAATTCAGTGGATATTATTGTTTCTCGTGATTGGTGAAGGTATTGACTTCCTTGTCTGGGATTTTATATCTTCCAGTAAGCATGATAATGTTTTCCACTCCAGTATTAATAAAAAATGACTTCATTCGATCTCTCCTGTACTCATAATAATTCCCATCCAAAATAGGTGGTCAAGTTGGATTTAGGTTTTCAGGTGTTCTAATTTTCATTCCTATCATCTAATAAAAAAATACTTTTTCACTCCACACGTTATTATAGTAAGTAGATATTAAAAAATTATTTTTAATAGAAATTAAATTGTATTTACAAAATAAATAATACCAGTAATACCAAATTAGGGAAAACTCCTTTGATACCAATTGTTGGATCATAATACAGATGTAAATGTGTATTATATGGCATAATACAAGAGGGTGGTGAATTCTAATTTTAAAAACATTGTATTTAAACACATAAGAAAGAACTTAGTTTAAGAGATCTTAAACTAATACAATTCTCGACCAATACAATTGACCACAACAGTCTTGAATCTAATAGATGTTATATGATATGATGTAATACTATAAGTAGTGAAAAACAATTTCATTCAAATTGAATTCAATAATCATAGTAATACAAAAGAAAAAAATTCTACCATACAGTGTATAGAATCTATTAATACAATATGTATCTAATGATTTTTAATTGAAATAATAAAAATTGAAATGAATATGAAATGAAAGGGGAAACAATAAAATTCCATTTTTAATACAAATAGTAGATGAAAGTAAAAGTACCACATTTCTTATAAACCAAAGGGAAGGGTATCCATTCACCTAGTATATAGGTCTATCCTACCACCAACATGGTAATCCCTCAATACAAACATTGGCATAAATGTCTTTTTATACATGGATGTTCTTTATTGAGAAGGTAATCGACACCTTTGTCCATCAATTAATTGAAGGCCCTTGATATGATGATCGACTACAGGTCTTCTTATCCCTGTAATCCCTCGATCGTCATTACAACGAATGGTCCCACAAAGAAGAAAACAAAGCACTTATAGAATCACAAAAAAATGGAACAAGTTGTTCACTTCTTGTATCTTAAAGTCTATCTCACAAATCAAGAGATAATTCACATCATATATCTCTAGAACTTGATAGAAGAAAAGTTTTATATTCAAATTTGAATGACCCCCTATTTTTAGACATTAGGTTCCAACAATTATATTTTCTCCAATGGTCACATTTCTCTGAAAAACACATAGGTACTAGGACACCTGGTATTACAATGCTCAAAACAAAATAGAATACATGACAACATTTTGATTGGTGAATAACCAAATCAACAAAAGATGGTTCAACTGTTTTAAAACATCTTTCCCAATGTCCACAACATAGAAATTTCTAACAAAATGGATCACTTTGAGTAAAAATAATAATAATTTCCAAAATTAGAAACATTTGACAACATGTGGAGTGGAAAATTATTGTTTCATTAGATGGACTGAATGAAAATTTGATCAATTGGAATCCTAAATCAAACTTGACCACATATTTTTTATGCGAATAATTATGAGTATTGGAGAGATTAACTAAATACATTTGTTATTAATACTAGAGTGGACAACATTATCATGCTTAATGGAGGATATAAAATCCCATATAGGGAAGTCAGTACCATCACCAATCAAGAGAATCAAAATTATCAACTGAATTACATGGTATACAATAATTTTTTCAGTTCCATGACTAGGAATATATGTAGTCAGATATCATCATGTGAAGAAGAAAATTGTATCTAAAAAAAATTATAAGTCACACATTTTGGTAAATTTAAACTCAAAGAAACTAGAAGGGAAATCAATCGAGCAGAATATCATGGGTTTATTTTTCCTTATGGAGAAACAGTATGCAATGTACAAGGGAGGTTTATAAAAATCTTCAACAGTCTAAATTCTATGGGAGAGAAACGACCTGATGAAGAATCCCTTGTAGAAGAGATCATTTATATTATTCCCAATTAGTGGTAATCAAAAATAACAGCTATGGATAAAAATAGAAAAGTTACTCAAATCACTCTCGATGATTTATTGGGAAATCTACTTCACCTGTAGACTAGAATGAAAAGTGATGATAATTTCAATAAGAATAAGAATGGTAATGGAAGGGTAGTGTTTACTACAACCCAATATAAGATGCCAAAAAGGATAAAAATATCCAATGCTAACAAAATATGTTCTAATTCCAGAATCAAGTAATAGTAATCACTCAGATAATGAGTTAGCCAATAATTATCGATGGATAAACTAGATTATTAGATAAAAATACATTCAATACATATTCAAACAGAAATATTTAAAAGGAAATAAAGAATCTGAGGTCACTTGTTATGAATGAAAAATAACATGCCATATTAGACTAGATTGTCTGTTACTAAAAAGGAAAGACAAAAAGGATAAATATTCTGAAAGGAACAAGTAAAAGAATTTTAAAGAAATGAAAAATAAAGATTTTAAAGAAAATGATACTTAGAGTGCATGTGGGGATGATTAATAAAATAAATACTTAGATTAAGAATTCTCTGGTTAGAGAAACAATGGAATCATAGATAGATTAAGAATTGAAAATCATTGTAACATAGATAAGGTGCACAATTCTAAATCCCTTAAAAATGTATATTTAGATTAAAATTAACCTAATGATAAAAATTCATACTCCTCAGATGAAGAATATTCCTCACCAAAGGAAAATTTTCCTTCATTTGAAGATGTTTCAAGTTTTTCAAATTACATGAAAATGAAAATTCAAAACTCAAGAAAAAGCATAATAAGGAAAATTATAGAATATCTTTTCTTACAAAAGATGTATCTGATGTCAAAAAGGATCTTGATCATACAAATCTTGATTTTGAAAATAATTTAAAGTATATTAATGAAGTAATTTCATATATGGATAAACATTATGAATACTTTGTACCATTTATTATAATAAAAAACATTTCTGATGCTGAAAATAGTTCAAAAACAATTTCTTGTGAAAATGATAATTTATTCATCCGACTAAATTATGAAATATTTTCTATTAAGAACATTTTATCAAAATTTACCATTATTAAAGAAAATTTTGATAAGATTTATTCCCTAATTCGACCTTTAAGGAATACAAATGGATTTGGATACACTCACTCAAGACCTATTTTTAGCAAAAACTGTTTTGTTCCTCAAACTGCTCTATTTTGTAAAAAATTTAAATGTTGTAGACATTGAAAAATGTAGATATTTTTCCTTTGGTGTCACACCTTCTATTGGAAATTTCTCTTTTAATTTCAATTATATCTCCATAATAACTAATTATTTAGATTAATTTATGCTCTTATATAAAATGGAAATAAAAACAAAATGAACATTATGTTTTCCCTATATTTTTCATTTTGAAATCACAAATGAAACTAAATTAATATAGGTTTAATGATATAATAATGGTACGTATTGAACGACAATGATCTATCATTTATTTTACCAATATTTTTCATAATAATCATATAATAAATTTCACTATTTACATTCTCCTAATCTGTATTTGAGAGATAGGAAAACATGTAATAACATATATATCTATACATCCTTTATACAACTCATTTGTGTAGGTGATAAGAAGATAAGATACTTCCATTATTGTGTTAGATAATGTAACTTCATTAGGAAACAAAAAATTCATTGTGAATATGGGTCCTAAATTAATGATATTGGAGCTGTTAGATGTATAGCTGAAGATCTTTTGAAATCTATTTTTTCTAGACCTAATCCTACTATGAAGGATGAGTATCTAAGTGGGAAATCTACTATTTTTTAAAAAAACTCGTCTGTGATGTCTGAGGTATACAATTGTTTTCTAAAATCTATTTCCAAGGAGCATGAAATATGGGAGGCTATGGTAGGCCTCAACCCAAAGTGCTCTCTAAGGCCTATTCTTTTCTTGGATAATTTTATGTGGCTTGTTGGAGAATTGTGAAAGAGGAAATTATTGATATAGTAAATGAATTATTTTGAGGGGAAAGCCTTCCACAAGTGGCTATTAAAACTACAGTAGTTCATATTTCGAATGTTAAAAATCCTTTTTTGCTCATGAAAAAATAGGCCAATCAATATGGGTAACCTTTCTTACATAATACTCACTAGTATTCTCAATAGGAGAATTGGAATCCTTCTTCCATTAGTGATTTTCAAAGAACACGAAGGGTTTATGAGAGGTAGGTACATTTAGGGCACTATGAGGCTGGCCCAAGAGATCTTTGAAGATATTAATAAGAAATATCAAGGTTAAAAAATGACCATTGTGCAGGATATAGAGAGATCCTTTGAAAAATTTAGTGTTCTATTAATATCAGAGTTCTTAGATGTAATTTTTTTTCTCCATGGGAAATATACCTTTTGTTCAGAAGTTTGAGTTCTCTATGGATCTCTATCTCTTTTAGGGAAAGGAAGATAGGTGTCTTCAGATCTATCTACGTTCATAGACAAGGGTGTACCTTATTGTGCAGCTTTTTCATTTTGACTTAGGATTCTTTGAGTTGATCCATTAAAGACAATATTCATGAAGGTTCAATTCAACCTTATTGCTACATGTTTCATTTCCATTATTTATCTCATGTAATGTTCACAAATGATATGGTTCTATTCATTAATGGGAACTCTAGATCTATCTGAGGGGTTAACAATATTATTGATGAATACTTCAAGTGGATTGGGAAGCATATAAAAAGAGAAAAAAGTAGAATTTACATCTTGAGGCTTGGTTTGAAGATTTATTCATGTAAAATGGAATCCAGCCTAGGAATTAGCTTTATAAGTAATAATTTGCACTGTCATGGTGGACCTATTATGTTAGGAAATCTCCGAATCAATCAATTAGATATGGTGGTGGGTAAATATTTTTCTCACATCAACAATTAGACAAATTGTTTTTTCTCCTTTGGGGGAATGATTTTCCTTGTGAATAGTGTTCTCTATTCTATTACTACACACGTTCTCCCAGTCGTTAAAGACCTAATGTTTTTAATTAATAGTATTGAGTGTATGATGACCTATTTCATCATGGATTCCAACTCATAGGGCTAGAACCATTGGGAATCATATCCCAAAATGTCCCTTCATAGAGATAAAGGAGGTATAGGTCTACATAGTTTCTCAGATATAAGGAATTGTCTTCATTTGAGGCTGGCTTGGGAGGTAGTGGAATAAATATATCATTATGAAATGTTAATGACAGAGAATTTTGGTAACAATCCAGAGAACTTGGAAAAAAATTATTACTACCTATGGAGAATGATTCTGAGCCATATACCTCACCTTCTTAATAATTGTAGAAAGATAATGTTTTGTGGTGACATCATTTTTTGGGATGACTAATAGATGGATGATATACATGGATATACTAGCTACCTAATCACTAATATTTTTTTCAATCAAGTGATTGTCCTTGCTGCCTTCATTAATGTGTTCCTTAACTATAGTATCTCAACATGTTCTATATTATCCTTATCTAAGATGATCCTGATAGGTTTCATTTCAATGCCACTTCTTTAGGTTTATTTTCTTTTAAATCCTACAAATATATAATTCAGGATTCCCACTATTTGTATCTCGATTGTATCCAAATGAACATGATGAATTATCCCCTATGTTAATATTACCACCCATTTATTTTGTGAGTGTGTTTTTTTTAATATAGTATGTGAAATAATAGGGGTGTTTTCTAAAATGTTATATATAGTTCGTCCAGATGATTCCTTCCTACAAAGATAGCTACATGGAGTTGGATCCAATATCACGAAGTAGAAGTAACATGATTCCATTTTTTATGTCGGTAGTTGGGGTATTTGGTATTTTTGGAACATGTTATATTTTTAAGGTTCGGAATGATATAATATGAATCTAGTGGTACACACTAGATGAATGATTGCTTATATAGTTAATTTTTTAAAAAACTTGAAAGAGGCCTCTTCGATGAGTCGGGTGCCTTAGTTAAAGTTTAGAAATCAGACTGATAACTATAGGGTTTCTGTGGGGCACTTGATTTATTAGACACCACTATTCGAATGGTTGAAACTGAATCTGGATGGGTCTTATGCACTGGGTTTTATGAAGGGTGGTGGGGTGATCCAGAATTCGATAAGATGTATAGTGGATGTGTGTAGCACCATGTTTGGACATTAATATTCCATATAGTTGTAGTCTTGGGTGCTACTGAAAGGAATTAAATTCAACATGACCCATCACTTTCCACATTTTGAGATCCTGATATATTCTAGATTCCACATTGATGAACTTGAGGGTCGAAGATCCAATCCATTGACTATTTTTTACAATGTTCGGCATTGATGAATTATTATAAATAGAAAAATAAGAATAATTCATAATTAGAACGAGTGTAACAAGGTGGAATACAACATTACATCATATTTTTCTCTTAATATTGATTTATTTCCTTTTCGTGCTTGGGTTCCTTTCCACTAGAGTGTTATAGAATTGTCAAAGGTGATGCCCTTGGTCATTATTATTTTAGTCCACCATGAGGGGGTAATTTTTCTACCTTTCCTTCCCTCTTTATACAGTTTTCTATTTTTATGGTTACTTCTTTATAATTAAAAATGATGTTTTTAGGGGTTATATAGGCCAAAAAATTATCTCTAATCTCTTCAAACTTTTTAATGAAGACTCGTTTTCAAGAAATTTTAAACTTGATTTACTCAACCCTTTTCCTCTAAAGATTTAACATGGTGGAAATGGATAATTATTTACTACCCTATTTACATAATTCAACACATTTCATTCATAATAATACCATAGTAGTAGAACACACAATAAACAATATCTAACAAGAACCATGTACACTAGATGTTTTTTCAAATTCAAATGACTGAAGGAATTATGAAATAATTTTTAATTGAGGGTTTTTATTTTTTCGAGATTGATAAAATCATCTAATATCTAATATGAACATATTATGTGGTCTTACTCCTAGTGAGACAATGTAATAAATAGATAAAATTTTGTTACACATGTATATATTCTATATGGATTCTTGTTTAATATTTTATATGATTAGTTATTCATTCACATAAAGAAAATAAAATTAAAACATGTATTAATAAATAAAGGATAGAAAATATCTTATGTGTTACATAATTGTTGATCTATTGAGTGTAATTGGATAAACCAAGATGATATAGGTAATTACCAATGTCCTGTCTAACTTATATCGAAGACCCCACCCCATTTAATGTATTTCATTTTTTTGGAACTATTCCGTACATTATTGTGGTCCATATGTTTTTTCATTTACATCTTGATACATAATAATTTCATAAAGGTGGGGGGTTTTATAGAATTCATAATACCCATGAAATACATCTCTCATGATGATCTATTCTCATATACATATAATTATAAATGAAATGGTTTGAATACCATCTATTTAATTGTTTAATTACTACAAATATCATCAACATGAAATAACTAAATAGATAATAAAACTTTTTCATACATTATATGGTCTCTAATCATGACCTATAAATAGTAAAATGAAATATGTGATGAAAACATAATTTTGGATAAATTAATTTTGAGTAAAAATAATAGAGTTAATATAAATTATTCTATTTTTAATTCATGTAAAATATATCACTCTTCTGTAAAAAAAATTATTTTGCACAAAATCTAACCTCATTTAGAAATATTTATTAATATTATTCTTATACAATAGTATAGATAATAAAAAAATGAAATTTATTTTTTCTACTATAATGAGAATGGAATGGTATTGGAGGGTTTGGAAGGGATTAACCCAGCCCGACCTAAGTTGGATGACCCATCTTAGAAAGGTTTTTTTACTGGATCCACCCACACATTCAATTCTAGAATAAAGGAGGGAGAATGAAATTGAATAGAATTTTAATTGGTATAATCTCTGTGGTGGGAGTTTTATCATGTGGGAGGCCATATAAAAATGAATTTCAAGAATTGGGTCATTTGTTTAAGCATTCATGATAGGGATGGGGCATGAATGGATGGATACAGAGGGTAAAAGACATATGTTTATTGCGTGGGAGGGTTAACATTGTGGGGTTGTTTTTAGGGTATGACACACGAAGATACAAACAATAGGTATCTTGGTAGGATTTTTACGAGATGATGAGTGGTGGGAGGAAGTCATGCTAGAGATAGTGGATGGGGGAATTAAATCTTGCTACTGGAAAAATTATTTTTTTCTTTTTTCATTATGGACCTTCCACAAACTATATCAATTTCTATCCCTATGTTTATGAAAACCTCTCATACAATGTATATTTTTTTTTAACTTTTCATTGGTCCATCTTCTATATTCTACTTTAAAATTTTTTAATTTAGAAGCATTCTATGGACTATGAATGTTTCTTAAAAAAATTATGTAAAAAATGAATGGGGTATGGAAAAATGGATAGTTGAACAACATTATTCTCTGGCCACAATATTTTCCAATGAAACATTATACTTCATAAGAAATTTCTTATACTAATTTCTCTCAGGTAAAAATGACACAATAACACACAAATATATATATATATCCTCCAAAATATACCCACATGAACAGATTCAATCCAATTTAAAAACATTTGATTACTACAACATGAATATACAATAATTGTTGGATGGACAATGAGGTCTGATGGGACCACTATGATGCCCTAAATTTGAATGAAATAATTATTTATTTTTTAAATTGGATAAACCCATCATGAGATCCTTCTAATAAAAATTTTAGGAACCATGGTGCTCAATTAAGTATGTTGGGACATGGATTTACAATATTTCTCCATCGATCAATGCAAAAAAATCATCTCAGGCCATGCATAGAGCGGGATGAATTTCATTGATATCATTTTATGATTTTACTTAGAAAAATAGTTTTTTATATACCACTTCAAATTTGAAGATATTATTGAAATAAAATCCACATAAATCTATGTCATAATAGAACTATATCTAGATCATCCATGCCCACATCGAAGGTCTATGCCATCATTGATAATCCATAACTATGAACTATCAGATAGATTTTAAGACTATTTCAATTTACTAACTATTATCATTATGATAATCATATGATTCATGAGGATGGTATAAAATGTAATTCTCATTTAAGTCACATATTTATCAAGTAAATAATAAAACTGAGATATCAAATATCAAAATCATGCAAATAACTGTTCCATTAATAATAGCCTCAAACTTTTTACATATTGAGTTTCAAAATACAAATATATGGCTCTTTGTCCCCCAAATATTCATCACCCACTAAATAATTTATAAATTACATGTTATGAAAATCTAAACATGAAATAAGTTCCATTTATATTTTTTAACTAAATTTTAATATATAAAAATAAATTATCTGATAAAATTGAATCATTTAATTAAGACATCATTCTTAAAAAATTTAAATCAATAATGATTATTAAAATGAAGTAATTTTATTAAATTTTTTACCAAGTAATCACTCAATATACTATGAAAAATAATACTAAATAAATTTAATACCAATTATTCTAAACTCATATAAATTAAATATATTTATTTCATAGATTCTATTCAAACTCATACAAAAATCAAAACCTGTAGTGTAGATCATAAGGTCCTAAACTCTTATTATGTGTAATAGTCTATAAATTCTATTATTCATAGTTTGTGACCATCTTGGTAGTTATCTCATTAATAGTGAATACTTTTTCCATGACATTTGTAAATTATAATAACCCATCAATTACCCTAAATACATAAGGTCAATTTATAGTAATGAAAACCATTTATATGAACACACACCATGTAACATGATAATAATTCTCTTGGAAAGAAAAAACTGAATACATAATTATTAAACAATTATCATACACTGAATAATACACCAAATATATGCTACCCCTCAATGACATCAATAAAATAGTTTTCATCTTTCATCAAAATACATAACCAATAGAACACATCATTAATTACCCCATCTCATGATTCTAGTATACAATATCATAGATATAATTAACCTATTAGGGTCACACTTGGTAATTATTTGTTATTGTTATATTTTTTTAGAATGGAAAAAATTTATTTTAGTTTGATTTGAAATAAATTTAGTGTGAAGGGTATGATAGGAATAAAAATTTATTTTCAAAATTAGTGAAGGAAAAAACAACTCATTTGATGTTGGAAATTTATTAATTATATAATTAACATCGATTTATTTATATATGACACCATAAAATTATTGGAGATAAATTTCAAATTTTAGTTACCATTAATTATGATTTTATGATTTGAGATGATGAATTTTATGAAGAGTTATTCACCTGGGTCGATATAATTTTTTAAAACTTTTTGGATGTACTTATATTATATAATTAATGATTCCCATAAAAAAATTAATGATATTTATTGATTAAAAAACTTATTACAAGAATTTTACCAAGAAATATTTATGTTATTACATTTTAAATATAAATCAAAATAATAATTTATGAATTAAACATTAAAAAAATATTATAAAATCCTTGAAAAATATTATGTGGGGTTAAATATTAACAAAATATAAATATGATTTTTTTTGAAAATCATTAAAATGATAAATAGTTATTAACATGACCTAATTGTCTCTGGATATTTGTTGGATTTAAACAGTTATTTTTAAATATATTCCATATAGAAAAAATAAATAACATAGGAACAATCCATCAAAATGTATTAATTTTTATATGATTATTAATTTTCATTTAAATTTCAATATAAATTATTAATGATATGTAATCCATGTCAGAACATGTCAGCTCATTAATCAAAAATAATGTGGCGATAATTATTACATATTTTATTAATTCTAAAAGTGAAAATGTATCGATTAAATAATTGATATATGAAATTTATGATCAAAGGATGATAATTTATTCAAATCCTAATATAATTATTATGATAAAGAAACTTCATAATTTCAATATACTTATTATTTCTCATTTTATAGATAAAAAAATCCAATTATGGTGAATAATAATATATTCTTTATATTTATTTTTTTGATAGAGAAATATTTTATATGTATCTTTGATGAGTGAATAAAAAAATAATCATTACGTTGATAACCATTTTTTATTAGTAGATATTTATTGAAGAAAATTATAAATCACAATTACATGAATAGCTATTTATAAATAAAATATAGAATAAAATTATGTGATTTATAGGTCAAAATGTTTTCCACTATCGCATAGATAATTCACATGGGGAAATTATAGCCACATTATTTTAGTATATATGAATATTTTTTATATCTTTACTCAATATTTATTGAAAATAAAACTATTTTATATAATTTAAATTCTTTCATAATGAATTTTTATTTGAAATTTTATATAATAGAATGATATCTAAATGAAATTTTTTATGACCTTAATGTATAATCCAAAAAAAATCATGTAACATTGGAACACGGTTCTTTTTATATATATAAAATGGAGAATGGTTATCAATAAAATTGCATATCTTGTTTATTATATATAATGTAGATAAATATAAAAGTTTTCGTTTTAGAAATGTTAGTGTAAAAAATGTTTTTAAAAAAATTAATCATTGAAAATATCGAATAAAACTTTCATATAAAATAAGTATTTTTATTATGAATTTATGAATTTTGGTATTCAAAAAATAATGAAATATTGAAATTAAATTGAATGTTCCAATATTTATTCATAATAAAAAAAAAATTTATAAAAATATCAAGGATATTATATGTTTTATGAAATATATAGGCACAAAAATATCTATTTTTTGATAACTAAATATTCTAATATAAATTAAAATATTTTAGTTTAGGATGTAAAAAATGAAGTTTATAGTAACTAATGAAAAAAAATTACATGTTTTTTATGGTGAGAAATATATATTATTATCTTTTTGATATTTAATGATAGTGTTACCATGATTGAGATATAGATAGTGGAAGTTTTTTAAAAAAAAATAACCCAACATAATTTGTGAAAATTTTATTCATAAAATAACTAGATTAAATGGATTGATTAACCAAAATTTTATTCTGTTGAATTGTGTTCAATTCCAAACTGATGGTGAAACACAAGATATTATAGTGTGGGTTGTAATATCACTATATAATAGAATTAAATAATTAAAAGGATATAGAATTAATGAAAAGCGGTAGATTTCATTTGAAAATATAGACCATTGAATATTAATTAAATTGGGTTGATTTTTTTGAAAATATTAAAATTTATAGACATATACCTTTTTTGATAGACAATAACTTAATTAGCTATCTATAATTTATCTTTGTGATGAAGTAATGTCAACGACATTACAGAGCAAATTATGTTGGTAGTATCATAAGAAACATGTTTCAAATTGAAAATTTATCTATTTTTTAATATTTTTGGGACACAACCTCATGTTATTTTAATATGAAATATTAGAATGATCTTTTAAATATAGAGATTTTCCACCCTAGAAAAAAATAAATGAGTGTATTTTATGAGATTATGTTTTCATTAATGTTATAATTACACATATGGATTATAATATTACATTTAAATCATATAAAAATGAAAAAATTAAAATCAATTCCCCAAAATGGATTTTAAATATAAAATGACAGATTTTATAAATAATTTAACATTATAGTTTTTCTACAATTAGTATAATTCAGCTAAATGGGAGAAGAATTTAAATAATTGAATTAATTAATATACTCTTATAATAAGTGATATTTTAATGTATAAAAAATTATTATACTCATTATTTTAATTTATTAAGAGAGTATATACCACAATAGAAATTGGATATGCTATATTGTAAAATATTTAAGACATTTTTCTGATATAAAAATAAAGAATACTTTATAATTTTGTATGTACAATATAACCCATAATGAGTTGAATTTAGTATATTAATATTTCTATAAGTTATCATATGAATTAATGAATAAAAATATTATGTATAATTAAACAATAGTGGATATTGATGATTTCCATCATCTTCAATCTCAGATATTTTTTTATTTGGTATGTGAAACATAAGGGATTAACTAATCTATTCACATGAGCTATAATGGAATTAAACAACTTGTATTTTGTATGATGAATGTAAATGTAATTAAAAATTATTAAATTAATGTGATAATATATTTGGTTCAAGGCATAGAATGCATTTTAAAATAAGAAATTATGTAAATAGCAATTGAATTTCTTTTTACACAACTAAAAAATTTGTCTATTTACAATATTTGAAACCATTTAAATGGTTCCAAATATAATTTACATAGAATATGGAAATATCATAAATATATCATGTTCCCTATCATTATTGAAATATGGTCCATGATATAAGCATGGTTTTAAATTATGGCCTTTAGTTGGTTATTTCCATAGTCTATGTGGGCAATGTCCATATGATAAAGAACATATAGAGATGAATCCTATTTACTAATATTATTATATAATTTCTTTGGGTAGTCTGTTAATATCATGCACATGAACCATTTCCATAATCTAAACACCATAAACAAGATTAATTGGTTCTGTTAACCATGTTGGTATCATTTGATAAATTAAATGAAACCAACCTGTTTTGATCTTATATCATCATCATGAAGAGAAAGTTAAAATAGTTAGTAGGATTTCATATTCATAAATGTATATATTTAAAAATTTAAATATTTTCAAAAAATAAAAAATATTTTTGGAATGAAGTCATATTGATAGAGATTCAAAAACTCATAGACATATGAAATTCCATGGAAGATTATTTATATAATTTTTAAAGATCAGGGATATAATAAATTCTACATTAAAATATTTCATCATTTTTTGAAATGTTTTGGACTTAGGTAATTATATTGTAGCTTAGCGACATATTTTTGTGAATCCAATGTTAAATGTGACTATATTTAATCTTATTTCCATAGTTTTGTCAATATATGGTTAATGGTGAATCCATGTATGATTATTACTATTGTTTTCAAAAATCATTAATTTATCCATATCTCTTATCACTTTTTTGGAACACTGTGAAAAAAAAGTTCCGTATTATTTACAAAATAACATTAATGGTTTCTATAAATTTCCAACATCCCTATACAAAAATGGTTTCACATAATAATCATTATAGGTGGGACTATAGTTGAACCTATATTTATTGTTTGATAACCAAGAAGGAATATAACCATGATTTAAAACATAATATAGTTTTAAGCTATCTTATATCCTTGGTTCTAAAAATTGGATATCGAACAATAGCAACATGTTTATTATCTATTTCTGTAAGGTGGAAATTGAAAATGTGAAAAAAGAGAAATGGTTGTTATCATTTCTACAATATTTTATTATTAATTGATGACTAATCTACACCATATATATTCACCATATATATTTATCATTGATTTTATAATTCTTAATATTAGGATTCCCTATTTTTATTCTTTTAAACCCAACATAAGTATCATGAACATAATAAAATAATTCTTTTAATGTAATGTAATACCTAAGTTGAGAAATATCAATGAAATTCCCTATTTGATTCTCCTAAGTAAACATTTATTATATTTTAATAGGTTAATATTAAAAATCTAAAAATTAAAATCATTTTTGGGGATTATATAAAACCAATATTAATTGATACTATATTTATTTGTTTTTAAATTAAAATTGCAGTGTCATAATTATCAAATTTCTCGAAGTCATACTATATTATCTAGTTAATCTAATTCAAGATACATTTATAAATGAATCCATGTATATAAATTTAATTAAAAATATATGTTTATGATATAGATTTTAGATATAATAATTTAATTATAGTTGAAGTTAGACCGAATGAAAAAGATACAAGATTCGATGGGTGAAAGGGTAGTCATTGATTTTTTTAAAAATGAGATGGTTCTAAAAGGTATAAAATTATTACATTTCTCTTCATAGATATTATCCAAATATAAATAAATAGGGGGATATGAAATTTTAATAATAAAAAGTAAAATAACTTGACAATGGGAATTTATTTATTTAACTATAAGCAAAAACATTAAGGAGGAGGAGTAAAATGTATTAGGTATCTTATATTAATAGATCTCTTTATTCAATGTTGTGCACGAATATATGATAAAAATATATCAAATGACTCAAGTCCTATAATTTATTAATTATCTCATATAAAAGTGAAAAATAAACAATTATTATGTATAGGGGATGATGGATTTACATTATTTTTAAAAGATGAATTTAAATTTTAAGTTAAAATGATTCTCATACATTATACAATATCATTGACCATTAAAATAATGATATAAAATTTGGATTATGTTGAATGGAATCTATAATGTTCATTGATACAAAATTTTAACTCATTTTATCTGAATTTAAACATGAATTGAAAAATAACTACTATAATGATGAGAAAAGGTGAAATTTATCGACTCTGGTCAGACATTTATTTTTTTGAATGTTTTATCCATGAATTTTTTTCTATATCTATGAAGTAGAAAAAAAATCATCTCATCATGATAAATAAATTTTTTTAAACATTAAAAATAATACCCATGTAAAAGTTAGATAAAATTTATTGACAATGGTGGACAAGTTAAATCATAGATATCTCTAAAAAATTCATGATCATGGAATATTAATAATTTTAATAAAATTGTTACATTGAATATAATGTGATAGAATTAATTCATTTATCATTAATAAAATATTACAAATTTTCATGAATTATAAACAACACATGATTATTCAATTCCCCCATAGGAAATTATTAAATAATATTATCATTTTTTAGATAAAAAATAGATATTTTTTAAATTTCAAGTCATTTTCGAAAAATAGTATTTATCATGTCTCATTCATGATAATATTTCTATAATTATTTTATTTCATAGTTAATTTTTTTTCCAAAATATATAATCCATCAATGAACTAGTCCCTAACTTAAACACTCAGTAGAAAAATAGTCTCTCATTCTTGTCATATCATGTGTACATGATACTAACTATAAAAATGAAATGAATATGAAATGTACACCTCTTAAAGAAAAAATTAATTTCAATCATGATGACATCACTTTTAGTCTTAAAGGAATATAATGATATGGGTATGTAATTATGTATACTAACTTAACGATCAGTACTAATATTAAGTTTTTTGTAACATAATGATAATCAATAAATATATAAATAAAATATTCTATTATAAATATGAAATTACCCACATTCCCCCTATAAAATAAAATTTCAATTGAAATAGAAATAAGTAATACAAAATGACTCCTATTTTTTTATTATTATTTTATTTTTAATTTATGATTCAATTAGACCAGATCTTATACTCATCTTTGAACCCTAATTTTATCACCACATGGGACAATATGTTTTTGTTATAACATTTTAAATTGGTATGGAAGTTCGGTTTTTAGTTTTATATGAAACAAAACATTTCTATTTTACCATGTTCTCATATATTTTGTTTTGGTTAATAAATAGAATACAATAGTAAATAAATTATGATACAAACCCACTTATACATTCACACCACCCCATAAATTTCCCACAATGTAAATAAATCCCTTCAAATATGGGTATAAAATTCCTCCAAAATAATCCATTGAATATCATTCAAATCAATATGTATATGGTATGAAGATTAAAATAATCATGTAATTCAGATTTCCCTCTTATAATCACTAAATGAATCAATATATTAATGAGAGATACAAGTTTAATGAATTCTTTATGGATAATGGTTTTTAATCCGAAAAATTCATCAATCATATAAACATAAATTTATTACATCATTAAATAGAGAAAATTTAATAAAAGGTAAAATATGAAAACATGTCTGACTATCACCTAAGAAATCGGTACTATAATTATTAGGAAATTATTTTTTTACAAAACCATTGAAGATGGGGAAACAAATTATAGGTTAGTTATTCATGGTTCTAGATTTCCAAAATCTATCAAACATAAACAAATCATTTAAAATAAATAAAGTATCATTTTTTTCAATATAAAAAGTCATCTAAAAAACCATTTCTTAAAAAATAACTCAAAATAAATTCATTAGTGAAAATTGATACTGTTTTTTAATCTAATATTTATTTACCAAAAATGGGAAAAGATACTCAAAATATAATTAAAAATTTATACCTATAATGATATCCCCTCCCCCACATGTATAATGTTTAAATTTCATCAATGTAACCCTATGAAATTATGTATCTTTATGTAAAACTATATTTTTAAAGGGTTGAATGATATGAATGTAATTGTAAAATAGAACAACTAATATTCTCAAGACATGATTTGATTATCTAGTATAATGAAATCAACTGAAACATTGTAAAATCCTTTAATTTAGTGATTTATATATTTCCAAATATCATTAAATATCCTCCTCTTGGCCTCTAGTGTGACCTCTATTACACCATAATGAAATAAATATAAAAAAATTTATAGGACAATCTATAGCATAACATAACAAGAGTCCAAACGATCTATAAAATATAATAATCTACATAATCTACATCATCGAGCATATTTTTTGGTATCATATTTTCATTTTCCTATATTATGTATTTTTATGAAGCCTTGAGTTCTCATTTAAAGACAATATAATCACCTCATTCTTAGTAGAGTATAACTTTATTAGTTTTATAATTTATGATTAATCCATTTTTATATTTTTATATAACCAAATTTTTGTTACTCAACTTATATTTAATAATGAAATACATTCAAAAAAATTGATCATTTATATGTGAATATCAAAGAATATTTTCGTTACATTCTTGTATTGAAAAGTGAATCATCCAAGAACCTTATATAATATTTATGAGTTGGTTTCTTAATATCCACTAAAATATTATTAAACGTCTAATTTTAATCTCATACCTAAATATTTTTTTAGTTGGTAAGGTGATGATGTTATTCATTTCATCATATAAATTCAATGGATAGAACAAAAAATTCAGTTGAATTCATTTTTTACATTTTTATTAATTATCAACTTTAGAACTCTAAATATATAATAAAAAAACTCCTACTTTGAAAACAATACAAAATAATAATCACTAGCACATGTGGATTTTGTATTAACCCATTTTTGAATAGAATTATCAATAGAAAAAATGTACAATATTCCAAGTAATTTTGAAAATATAACAATGAAATCAATTCCCCAAAAATCAAAAATATCATTGACAAATATTGGATGCCATGTTATCCCATGTCTCTTTGAATAATTTATTATGTGTCAAAAGTATGAACATAACAACAAAATCATATGAGAATCAAAAAAATGAGACAATTGGATTCATCATTAGAGACCATCCTAGATATAGAATGGGTGCAAAATTATCCACCATATAAATGTGAATGGAAGGAGATTAAAAATAGTCAAACTCATGATCAGGAATTCACATCCTAATGAATTGTTTCTAAAGATTCATCAAATGTATAGGTTATTAAAACTATATTTTATATACACCCATTTTAAAATTTATAATTTTTGTTTATTTAGGTTTAACTAATTTTCATACAAAACTATTTAAATAAAAAAATTATGAAACAAAGAATGTGTACCTGAGAGGGGGTAGGGTTTTTTATCCATAAAAATGTAATGAAGTGTTTCTTTATCTATGTCATCATGATCATATTTTTTTATCAAACTAATGGGGTCCTCCACCATGAGATATTACCCTTTACTATTCATTATCTCAGTAAAAATTCATAAGGTAGTACCATCCAATAGATATTTCTTTTCATTGTATAATGATTCATAAAGATGTATCTCAATAAAAACTTTGTTGAAAAAAAACTAACATATATCCTAATAAATAATAAATTAATTTATCAATTCAATATATAACATGAAGAAACAATATTTTAAGGTTTTTATAATTATTATGATTAATCAAACATTTTGGAGGGGTTATAAATAAAATATTTAAATTTTAATGTTTAAGAACACTTTTTAGGTACTTATTGACCCCTGTTTTGACAACAAGCTTGTTTGTTCATGCATTGGTATCATATTAAGAGTTTTTAGATCTGTTATGATTCCATATTGATAATTCATTTTTTTGAACATATAAGAAAACCATGTGGTTTAACCTAGATCATAATGATATTTGGACTAATAAATCATGTGGCCAATCATGTGCTACTAGATGTCAGCGCACGGTTTGTCCAAACCATGCGAACACACCTCAAAATTATGATCCCTAAGTTATAGGTGTTATAAATGGGTTTTCATGTTTAATTAACCATAGAACCAAAATTTTAATTCAAAATAGAAGATTTATATGTGGTACAAGTTTATGAAAAACAATTACTCCTAACCATGCGAAATATCTTGAAAAACATGCATGAAAAAATTTAATAAACTGAATTTTTAAATAAAACTACTTGATACCTCAATTTAATATCTAATGACCCACTAATCTCATATATTATTTTACAAATACATTCCCAGTGTTCTATAGGCTTATCCCTATGATTCATGTCTTTATCCCTTCATTATTGACTGATTTCTAAATTTATGCTCAGGTTTGTATGTGGATTCCCCTTCCTTTCATTGATCTCTTTTAGATCCATCCTCCCCCTATCTCGTGGAAACCTATATATTCGGTTTATTTTATAAATAATGGATTTGATGGAGGATTGATGGATTTCATATATATTTATGATCCTGAGGACCTGGTCAACTCTTTCCAACTATCCATTTTTAAATATTTTAGATCTACTACTATTATTCATGTAGAGATTTTTATTGAAATTGATAATTCAATCATCATCAATTATTTATTTATTAGGATAAGGAAAGAACATGGAAAATAAAGGGAAAACAAGAGAAGATAGTGGGTCAAAAATAGTTAAATCCAAGGGCATACCTTATAATGATGTTAACCACCTCATGATTCCAAATGCTCATATCATTGAAGTAGGAAACGTTGGAGTGATGAGCCACTAGAGAGGCTTGGTGGTTGCCACTATATTCCCCTCTCGCTATGTGAGCACCATACGAATTTTGGTTGAAAGCATTCCACGACATTTTCTGATGATGTTAGAAATCGACCAAGGAGTCAACCATATACCTTCGAGGTAATCGAGGAGTATAAGGAATTCAGATTCAGCTTTATAAATGGAGATTCTCCCCTAGTGGTTGAGGGAGAGACCAGTAAGGAGGGTGTGAGCTTCTGCCTGTAGTGAAGAGTTGTATCCAAAATGAGCAATCAATTCCAATATAATTGAGCCTCTAGAGTCATGTAAAACCCCTCCTCCTTTCATGGCCACTGAGATACAAGACCCGTCTATATTAAGTTTTAATCCAATAGGAGGAGGAAGGCATCAAATCCATTGGCTTCACACGGTAGCTTCATCACGAAGAGAGGCTTGGATGCTGTAAAAATGCAGACTCAGTAATGGGACATTTTTTCATTTGCGAGAGAGCCTGGCTTGGTCGATGAGGAGTTTTATGACTCTTGTGATGATTCCTCCTTCTGTGGAGTGGTCCCCTCATACCTTGATTTGTTTCTGGCCTTTTATAAGCAACTACATCCATTCTGTAGGATAATAGAATGTGCCATTTTTTCCAATCCCTTATCACCTGATCCATGGAACTAGTGGACAAGAAACATCACTTCACACATGTTACTAGATGATAAGGTAGGGAAATCCCCAAAAAAAGACTAGACATCATATTCACATTCACCCTCTAAGAATAGGTGAGCCACACTTTATTCTTTGTGATTGGCATAGCAAGAGAATTGGGAAACCATGTTGTTTCCACATCATCAAATGTTCTCATCAGTGGGAACCACATTCTTCCGAATTCTCCTTGTATGAATATTGTGTTTTGTGGGAATTTCTTTCAACCAAACATCATTCCTGTAGTCATTTTTCCCCTGGAGAGGTAGAGAGTTGCAGTAAACCTTTATAGAGACAACCCCCGAAGAGAACAGAGTAAATAGCCAGGTATCTGGATCAGAGTTGAGCTCGATGACGTTAAAGGTGGATTACTGGTCTATGTTCGACACTGCCCTGATGATATCTAGGTAATTACTCACCTCCCTAAATTAAATGTTGGTGGCTGGGCATCCTAGAAATCTGAGCACCATGCCAGTCCATTTGTGATGCGAAAAGTTCAGATCCCCTACTCCTATAATCCAGTGGGTGTGTAGAAGCAGACCTCTAAAATGAGGGAGAATATTATACATGAATTGAGACATGCAGCTTCCCTGAATTTCCATGTGATCTATGAAACTATTGTAAAAGACCCTGCCACAAAGAGAGTGTCCACTACCACAAAACTGGGCAAGGCCAGCGCTAGCCATTATCAGTGCTAATGAAAATGCGCTGATAAAGGGGGGTGAGTTGATCAGAAATAAAAAAATCGCTGAAAAATGACCCCTTTATCAGCGCTTTTTTTAGCACTGATAAAGGGACCCCCTTTAACAGCACTTTTTTTAGCGCTGTTAAAGGGTACCCCTTTATCGTCGCTTTTTTAGTAGCGTTGATAAATAGGGGTCTTTATCAGCGCTTTTTTTTAAGCGCTGATAAAGGGTCTACTTCCAAAAAAATCATCAAAAAAATATATTAATATTTAAATATATAGATATATTTATATTGATATAAATATAATATATAATTTTTAAATATATTTTAGATAAGTATAAATATACATTTACACTTAATATACTTAATATATAAGATATTTAGAGAAAATGGATTATAAAAAAATTAAAAAAATATTTTTAATTAATAATTTTCTAATTATTATGGAGTAATAGTCATTTAATAATAATTTGAAGACTAAAAAAATTAAAAAAATTAAAAAAAGATCAAAAATATGTTGAAAACGCAACTCAAACATCAAATGACCATAACTTTTGATCTGGGTGTCCGTTTGAGCTCTACATCATATCAAATCAAAGCCTTCGATGAGCTCTACGTGAAAATAAATTAGGAAAAGCCTCTATCACATTTTTTGAGGCCAAAATTGGCCCATAAGGCCTCCAAAATTGACTTTTTAGTCGGGATACCCTGATTTTTTAATATTTTGTGGATTTTCAGCCTCGTTTAAGGGGGTATAATTGGATTTATTTTGTGGGGACTGAATTTATTCCAAGGTATTACATTCATATTGATATTATTCCTTTCAAAGTTTATCATTTTTTATAATTCACTCCTATTTATAATAAAATATATTACAATATATACATATTTTTATATATTCACACATAAAAATTTAATTATAAATATAAATAATAAAATAGATTTACATAAAAAAAATATTAGCTTTATCTAAATAATAACTAATATCCATTTTATTTAAAATACAAATATAGGAATTTTTATATACCTATATATTAATCTAACTATATATATATTAATATAACTACATATATATATTCATATAACTATAAATATAAATATTAATATCACTATAAATATATATATTAATATAACTATATATATATGAATATAAATTTATATTACTATATGAATAAATATAACTAAATATATATATAGATAGATATCATGAAATGGAAAACAAATCAAAATTGAAGAGTGGTAAGGGATTAGGCACGTAAGGGGGAAGTCTTGAGTTCAAAACCTGGTGGAGGCAGGGGCGCATGCATGGGGCTAGATTTGGAGGGGGATAGCATAGATAAAGGGTGGAGGGGGTGCATGCAAGTGCTAGAGGGGTTGTAAAGTGCTGTAAAAATGGGCCTCAAGTGCTATAAAATCCCCCCTGATTGGCAGGATTTTTTTAATTTTTCTTAATTTTTTTTATTTTTTTTAATTTTTTTTTAAAAAAAATTTACTTTTATCGGTGCTAACAAAAAGTGCTGATAAAAGGGGTCTTTATCAGTGCTTTTTGGATCACTGATAAAGGGGATCCCCCCCATCTTCGCCGGCTTTAACAGTGCCTTTCTAGTGCTGTTAAAGGCCATTTTTAGCGCTGATAAAAGTGGTATTTGTAGTAGTGTTCAGTCATGGATTTCCCAGGACAATTTTACATGTCTGCAAAGGAGAGTTTCTGTGAGGCTTTGAACATTAATTTCGCCTCCCTAAATGGACCGCACCATTTTCACCCAGGAAACCCAATGGTGTTTTCCTTCAGTGAGAGCATCCCAGATGAAGTGGTCCAAGTTGTTGTCAATGTTGCCGATGAATTTTTTCAGTACTTTAATAAAAGAGATGACATGGATAGGAGAGCCCAAAAGAATGATATTAACTAGTGAAATATTACCCTCAAAGGAAATAAATCTTTTCATCTTGTTGAGAATACTCTCAGTGAACTTGTTGGTGATGTGATCTAAGTCACGAATCTAGAGTCGTTCTGAAGAAATGGGATCCCCAAGATATTCCATCGGAAAACTCCTTTTATTAATATTCCTAAGGTGGCCCAAGGAGGACACCTGACAGAAATATTATCTGCTATAAATGGAAAGTTTCTCTTAGACTTTTTAATAGCCTTCCCACTCCAATGGTGGTATTCCTCAATCGCTCTGAGAAGTCCACGGACTGACACCTTATTTTCGTTCATGAAGATTAATGTTTCATCAACAAACTTGTGGTGGGAGATGGCTAGAAGATTCATCCTTCTTTGTAACAGGTGTATCTCACCATTGTGCATGCCTCTATTGATGACATGGTTAAGGATGTCTTGTGTGAGGATGAAACAGATCAGTGATAAGGGGTCACCCTATCTTAGGCCATGGGTCACTCTGAAGAAACCATGAGACATTCCCATAAAAGTAACATTCATCAACAAGGATCTGAAACATTGAAAAAAGAGATTAGTGGCTCACGGGGAGAATCCCATACCTGAGATCACCTTGTTGATGAAGCTCTAATCAAGTCTATCAAATAACTTGTTTATATCAAGTTTGATGGCCATGTTTGAACTGTGGGTCTTTTTATTGAGATCTCTCATCATCTCTTGGTCCAATTCAATATCCCCTTGAATAGAGAAGACATTCACAAATCCATGTTGTTAAATGGAGACCCACTAAGGAAGGTTAATGGAGATCCTTGAGTTGATGATGCTCGCAAGAACTATATAAGGGAAGTTACACATGTTGATCGGTCTATATTGCAAAATTTAAGAGGGGTTCCTCATTTTTTGAATGAGCACTAGTGTTGCGGCACATGCCTCTATAGGTAAGCTACCGTCCCTGAAGAAGTTCTGAATAGCCTCTGATAAGTCATTTTTTATCACATTCCAAGAGGCTCTGTATAACATACCACAGAAACCATCTGGACCTGACATGCTATCTGCTTTGAGGTTTGTAACTGCCTCAAATATTTCTTTCTCCTCAGGGATTTCCCCCATCCTCTGATTATCCTAGATAGAAACATGATTATAAATGTGATCAAGGATCCCCTCATCACCTCCTGGGTAGCCATTAGGAATCCGAAGATTCTATCTAGTAAGAATATCATTAAAGAAGGAATGAGCAAGGGACCCCACAACATCCATGTCATACAAATAGGTACCATCATCCCTCAGAATATTGGGCTGAATAGAACAATTACTCTCTTGGAAGGTAACCATGTTTTTATAAGAATTTTTTTTACAAATAGTTTTTTCACCACATGTGTTTGATAAAATTCTTAAATAATGTTTTTGATTTGGAAAATTTTTTTCAAGAACTAAATCAAATTAGATATTATTTGAAAATTAATTATAAATTATGATCATGTATTTTTTCTGTAGTTTTCACAATCCTAGAACATTGGGAACATTTTGTGCATCTAGAATAGACATTTCACCCATTGTGCATACAATTCCTTAAGATAATTCAATTCTTTTTTGTTTTTGTAAGTCTAATATAGTTCATACAGGTTAGATCCATAGAAGGAGTGGATTATTGATTTAATTTTACATCTAATATGTATACATATGATCAAGATCCAAAATGGATTTCATTATCATTCATTTTTATTTTATCATCAGTTTCCAAATGAAGTAATGATTGCTTTTATTGTATAAATTTTTTTTATGTTGTAGATTGGTTATTATTGTTTTCAAACATGTGTTAACTTGATGTTTTTATCATGGTTTTTTCTTACTTTATTACCAAATGGATTATTCATTGACTATATTGACTATACATTCATGAATTATCACTTATACTTTTCATAATCCTTTTTTAGAATATGAATGGATTATATTAAAATGAAATTGATGATTTAGAAATGGTTTTGATTTATGAAATTAATCGTAAAAACTATTTCTTAAGATAGAACTATTATATAATAGGTATTATACATTTCATAGATTCTATAATGTAATCGAACTATTTATATTGATCGTAACTGAAATTATCCATGATGTAGTTCAAATCATTTTTCTATAAGAACTATGAAAATATATTAGAATATTTTTGCATAAAGGAATCACTATTTATTGTTTCATTTATATATAGATGGTTTTGAAGGGATAATTGGTCACATGGTGACTTGTTGGTCTAGTATTGTCAATCAATCTAGTTTGAATAGTATAGATTTGATTGATTTGATGTTTGAGATACAATTTTCTAATGTATTTTACATTAGTTTTTTCTAGTTTTATTTCAAATGAATCAATTTTTTATTAATAATGTTAACTTAAACAGCTAGTGGTCATGAATGGGTAGATTCACTAGTTAACATAGGTTGGTTTGTATTTTAATGGTACCATAAGTATTTCCATCCAAAAAAATTTAGACACTATATGTGTTTGGTTTTATTTCATAGGAAGAGTGGTGGTAGGACATTCCTAATTCATGTGTTATCTGTGGGTGTATTCCTATCCATGTTAGTTTTATGTCTCATCTCATGTTACCAAGGGTTGATGGAATATATTTATAATGTTTGATATAAGTTTTTTGAGTTTATTTTAATGAACTTGTTGGGGAGTTCATTTAAATGAAATTATTCCTTCATAAAAAATTCCCATTTTTCATATAATTACTAATTTATTTAAATTACTGATATTTTAATGAATAGAATTTAGTTTATGATGTTTCTCCAGGGATTTTGGAATATTACCTAAACATGGTTATGCAATTTAATATGTTTAAATAAAATATTTTGAGAATATATCTTCCAAATATAGTTGGTGATTTCTCTAGATAGGATTAGCTGGTGGGTCCCTTAGTGGACCCTACATTATCTTATGTTTTAATTCATAAATTTATAATCTTGTTCAATTGGGTGATGGTAACCCAGGATGTGTAGTCGATCATGGATCAAGTGTTACTAAGAAACAATCACATATTTTCTTGGGGGATAAGGGACCATAGGAATCTAAGGACAGTACTGATTGTATTGGTAGATTCATTGTAATTTTAAAAAATAATAAGGACTCTAAAGTTTTTTTAAAAATAAATTTTCGAGGGATCAAGAATGAGATAAAGGGAATCAAATATGAATGCTTAGTTTCATGAGAATGTTACCTAGACTATATTTAGGAAAATACTGAATTGAAATTTTTACCATGTGATCTTAAGTGCTACTGAGACCCAGTATTTTCCGAACATGAAGAGATAAGGGTATGATATTCTACAATATTACTCCCAATTTTTTATCTGGTACATTGTATACAAAAGGTAGTCACCCAGTAGTACCTAAGGGATCAAGGTTTTGAGTTGTGATTAAGGCATGATATTTATTCAATGTATATTCTAATGTTCCTTCTAAACATCATGGAGGTATTCAACAAATAATTTTTTGTGGTGGCAGGTATAGATGGAAATATATGTCTCTTGGATCTTTTGTATGTTATTTTATAAACAAGGGTGGGTTATATTTCCATAAAAGGAAGTGCAGGGTATGTTATTTTCCATCAATACCAGTTTCAGAGTCTTCATCATAGACATAGAAGGTCTTATAGAACAGGTTTTGTGGGATACTTCATAGAAATCCTAAAATTGTTGAGTCTCGTAAGACTTTTCATCATGGTGGATTTTCTTTTCATCTAAATAATTTTTGTGAAAGGATATCACAAGGCGTATGGTTGAATTCACTCTAACCAAGGGTTATCAAGTTCTTACTGATGCATGAATGGGTGGTGAGATTAATTATCTTGTTAAGGGGTTGTTTATGTGTCTAATACCTATTGATAGAATACTGTGGAGTTTATGATAGTGGAATTTTAAGGAGATATACATACTATTATAGGAATTGTTTTTATTTCTTTTACTGTAGTATAGATTTTTTGATATAGGTTATCATAATTATTTTATTTTTCAATGCTACATGAGTTCTATTTATTATGTTTGGAACATATTTTTTTTGTTGTATCATACCACACATTTGGGAATGAGGTCAAAATAAAGTTTTAGGTGTCCCATGGGCCAGGTGGTAATAACTGACCATGATGTGACACGGTGATTTTTGGTTTTAGATATTGGAATCAACAAATTAATTCATGAAGTAGATTACATGTTAGTCATTGTTTCCATAATATACCATTATCAGGATCAAGTTCATGTTTTATATACTAATGGGATCACTCATGTGTTTCAGGGTTAGTGGGAATCAAGATCAAGATGGGTGGGGAATGTTCTTCCTTATGATGGGGTAATATCATGCCAATTGTAAGAGTTATTTCATGATTCTGTTTCACCTTTAATATATTTGTTACATCCTACAATGGTTCATTCATACTCTAATGTCATTTCAAATTCCATTTTAATGATACAACCATCGTGAAATATCATGTGTACTATTGATTTTATCCCTTATATGATACCATTTTCTATGGAATCTTTTCAAATTGTACTTACTAAGATTGTAGAACATAATTTTCAACAACATGAAATAGAGGTAGAGGGATTTATTTATCATAGGTTTTCACAACGGCCTTCACCATTACACAATGAAAATATGGTATATGGGAGTCTCATCATTTTCACGTATTATGTAATGTTGAAGTATGTTACTTTAAAACAATTCTTATAATTGACAATATTTTTGGCTGGCATAAAGGGGTCTGTTGTTTTTCAATGATTTATCTTCTGTTAGGGGAGAACATGTTGAGATTCAGAGAAGTGGTTATAAATATGATTTATTTTAGGTGCTGTTAAAGGAATTATGGGTTTTGAATTATTCATTTCTATCTCATTAACTACTCGATGTTATTTAAGGCATTGGAGAAAAAAATATGTCATCATATCATGGACTCTTTTTTTATTTTTTCATAGATGATATTATGGTGAACTATACATCATAGGAGTATCATGGAGATCATTCTGATATCATTTTTCAAACCATGAAATAACATCAATTATATGGTAAACATTCCAAATGATGGATTTGGAGGTGGGATGAGATATTTATGGGTCACGTTATTTATATGAGGGGAATATAAATGGATCCTAAGAAAATATAGGTTGTTTTTTTCCAAGATTTTCCCATAACGGTGGATTAAATGTAAAATTTCATGGAAATTTAGGTATAATATTGATATTTTGTATAATATTTTTCATTAATATCATATTAAATGAAAACATTAACCATTAATAGTGTAATGATTGAACTTAATGGAGAAAATTATAGATCCTTCGAGTAAAAATTCTTGAGTTTTACTTCAGAATTAGTATAGATTTTTAGGAACACAGTTCAGGTTATGAGGCATTCTTTGATTGTTTTGGTATAGGAATATGATGTTTCTTGATATAGGGGTAATTGTTCGTGGCCAATGACTCTTTCTAGTTACACCCGCATGTTAATAATTACACTATAAATGGTCATGATCTAGTAGTAATTCTACATAAACCCAAAATATGGCATCACTATCTCTTTGTGGTGTAGTGTATAGCTTATTATGATCATAAGTGCCTAAAAAATATTGTTACCTAGAGGGGTCTAATATTTGAATATAGACACTATTTATTCTAGCATAATACTTTTTTTAATATTATACACACTCCATAGAAAGGGAATATTATTTCTGGAGAATAGGGAAATATATTACCAAAAAAATACATGAATGTATTGGTTGAGTACTGGACTCTATTATGTTTTTTATTGATAATAGTTTGGTTTTGGATTTTTATGGAGGGAAGGATTTCATAAATTTGATAAATTCTAAACCCTATTTTGATTATGAAGATTGGATCAAAGGGTGATGCTATAATGTTCCAATGTTTTTTAAAATCCTTTATGTTGGGGAAACCTAAGGTCGGGGGCCTTAGTATCCAAATGGAATATTTGGTGTAAAGACTCAGAAATTCCATGTAATTTTTTTAAATTAAATGGGAATTTTGTGAGTCCGAAAAAATTTACCGTGCATGATTTTGAGGCCCGGTGTACCTAGAATGAATTTCAAAACTTTTTTTGGATACATTCAGTAAATGTGTGAGTAGGTTTTTGTAACTTTTTAACTGGTTCTCGGAATTGAAATCCAAGGACATTGTTGAACTCGCACCGCTGATATTCGCTTAAGGGGACCTTCACCTCGATCGTAGTGGGTCAAGAGTGAAAGATAATTTTTTTGGTTTTCATGATAGAATAAAATAAAATAAAAATTTATAACATTTTTATTTCTGGAACCCGTCAACATGGGTTATGGTGGTGGGGACCACCCGAGGCTAAACCTCCCATGAGGATGTTAAGAGGTGGGGACCACTTGAACAAACCCCCATTTTGTATTCAACAGTGGAGACCACCTGAACCACTTTAATGAGAGAGAAACCTCTCAACTCCTCCAACTTAAATTCTAGCAACACAAATCCATTTAATTGGCCCAATTAAATGAGATAATTAATGGTTCCAAGGAAGTACATTAATTATTCCAAATTTTTTGTGTCAACTTAATTTATTTTGATAAACAAAAATTAACAAGTTGGCTATTTCAAATTTGGGTGGAATTGGGAGAGTAGAACAATTGGAGGATAATTATCTCCAAAGAAGAATGTGTTTTACAATGAATAATGCACTCCCCAAAAAATAATTCTCTCTCCAATGAGGAATGTCTTCAACAACCATGAACCAGCGATCGAGGAAACGTTGACGTCACTAACGTCTGTCTATCCCCAATGACATCGTCTCCTTCCTCGCGACCTCCGTCAAAAAATCTCTGAGGTAGGGTTTTTATTATGTGTGATTATGTATTCCCATGTTCTTCCATTCTAATCAAATAGTGTGGATCAACTCTCTAACTAGTTGATCCGCGGATGATTTATTTTTCTGTGGGTTTGGGAAAAATCATTGACGGGGGTAGTAGAGTTTGCCATTCTTCATTCCACGTTTTTGTTGATCCACTTTCTACCTCTCTAACATAGAGGGTGTGGGCCAATAAAACATTTCCCAACCCCTCTGACATTCTTCATTATAGGTGTGTTCTTCATGATGGAAGAAGACGGCTTTGTGCCATGGTAATGAACGAAGAGAGGCCAGCTGATTCAGACGCAGAAGAAGGCGCGGCATGTGGTCGTACCGTGGGGAGAGGACGGACCAGCCAGCCACGGCAGACCACCGCACCATGTCCACCCCGCCGCACCATGTCCACCCCTCCATTCCTTGGCCTCCGTGCCAACTCGTGCCTCCCGCGGCCCTCCACGCCCCCGGCCTCCGCCGTCCCCCAGCCTCGCGGCCCCCGCGGCCTTCATCATCATGTGCCCTTACAGCCCACACAGCCTCCACCGTCCCATGGCCTCACAGAACCCATAGACTCACGGCCCACGTGGCCTCTGCCTTACCATGGCCTCATGGCCCCCACGGCATCACCTCCTAGTGGTCTCGCGGCCCCTGCAGACTTCGCCATCCTACGACCTCACTGCCCCCGTGTCTCGCTGCCTAGTGTCCCTCTATGTTCCCCGCATCCATGCCACCTAGAAGCCCTCCACAGAATCATTGCTGCATGACCCTTCGTGGCCCCCGCGGCCATGTCGTCCCGCTGCCTTGCGGCCCCCGTGTCCTTCGTCACCTTACGACCCTCCGCAGCCTCGCCTCCCTCACGGACTAGGTGCCTCCCTCATGGAATTTGTGTCGCCCTCATAGCCTCGCACTGCTCCACGGCCCCCATGCCTCTTAGCGCGGGTCGGGCCGAACCTGGTGGGTCGGGTCAACCCAAACCGGGTCGGGTCGGGTTGGGCCGGGTCGGACTGGACCTGGACCAGCTACGAGATTTTCGCTCTATCGGCCATAACATTTCCACCAGGCATCCATTTGGAAAACTTTCAACAGTGATGTAAACCTTGGAATGAGATTGTCCCTTTGGTATATCCTACTTCAGATTTGGATAAATTTGGGATACAGTCGGGTTGGATCGAGCACAAATCCTACCAAGCCCTCGGTACTAAAAGGCTAATAACATATAGACCGGGCATCCGATTGACGCACCATCTGTTGCATTGACATCCCAATGATGTGGAAGTTTTTTAGGATACTTTTTCATGGGACTTCATGGTAGTTTGAGTATTGAAAAGTGGATTGAGAATAGGACCCTCCCTGAGACGAGCAAGCTTAATGCGGGAACCCAGTAGCTGGATTTGACGTGAAGAATGAATAGATATCCTATGTGGGTCAGCACCGAGCATTCTAGTGTGGGTCAGCCCTAAGAGATCCTATGTGGGTTCGCACCAAGCAATCCTATGTGGGTTAGCACCTATAGATCATAAGTGGGTCAGCATCTAGAGAACCTATGTGGTTCAACAATGAGGGATACTGTGTGGGTCAACAGTAGAGCTTCTTAATAGAGTAAGATGATTCAGTAGTTACATCTAATCATTTGTACTTCTGTACCTAAGTTATACCTGGTGTTAGCTGAGTCTGTACCTCGTGGTACTTTTCTTCATGGTAATACCTTAGTGGTATTCTTCTATGTGGAGTACTTGTGTGGTACTTACCTTCTTGGTAATATTTTTTTTGTGGAACAGTTGAACATTGGGCTTTGAGTTGGACTATGTGTTTTCATCATGATTGAGATGGGTATACTTGGTAACATAGGTATATGTATGGTCATATACCTAAGTAGGGTTGTCAGTTGATTTCATCCCTTGGGGTTTATCCTTCGTGGATTTTGTGAAACCTTGAGGGTCTCAGGGTCCCTAGTGAGTATTGTTATACTCACCCCTACATTGTCTATACCTACACCTTGTTGTGTATAGTACAGATGACGGATAGTGCTGATCGAGGATGAGGGTACCAGGGCTAGACAGGGCCTAGAGGTGGACCATACGGCATGAAGGTACGTAGGGGAGATGGGCGGACGTCGACTGTTGAGGAGGTGATCTGTACTTACCCTTTTAATAGGAACCTTGGAGGAAGACCCAGTACCTACCTTTATTTTTCTTCAATTGTATTGTATTTTAGGTATACATGTACTATTACTGTTGGACATGTATTCCGGCCCCTTTTTACTTTCAAAACTCTTTTTGATATATAATTGACTAGTGTTTGTATCTTTTTGTGTTTTTGGTTGTGTGTGTTTACATGTTATAAAGGAAATGCCTTCTTAGTTATAGGGAATACGCCTTTCGGTGCTAGTCACCAGCCCCTGGCCTATAGAAGGAAGGCTTGGGGTAGTCACGACATGGGCCCTGTGGGATGGGTCGTGATAAATTGGTATTAGAGTGTCCGGTTCTACCGTAGAACATAGCACTCTGATTTTTCTTTTTAACGGAAATAGTGTTAAGTGTAGTGTGTGTGGTTATTAGTTTAGGGAATCTAGTGTTAGCATGGCGGCCGACATATCCATACACCAGGACCCTAACTTCTGATTTCCGACTTAGTGCATGAAAACATTGATTGAATGTGTGTTTTCAAAAGTTTTCTTTGTGATCTTTTGAGTCATCTCACCAGGTATAAATTTTTGACCGTGGTGCACCAGTTTCTTTTCAGGATGCCTCCACATAGACAGCCAGCTAGGATTCCGGATATAGTACGCAATGATATCTCACCAAGCGATGAGGACTCGGTACATGGGCCTCTTCCAGTAGAGTCACAATTGGAGGCACCAGCGATACCATTACCCATTGGGCCACCGATGCCACCAGCCCCAGCAACAGAGGGTGCACACCGCTTGAGCGCGTTGGAAGAGTTCTAGCGCAAGAGGCCACCCAGGTTCTGGGGAGAGATGGACACACATGTGGCTGAGGATTGGATGGAGTTCATGGTGAGAGTCTTTCGACTAGTACAGACATCAGCCGATCTCATGGTGTTCCTTGCTGTCAGCCTTCTATAGGAAGCAGCAGACAGGTGGTGGAGCATGATGCTTCAAGTTCACAACTTGGTGAAGCTTCTCTGGGAAGTCTTCAAGAGCATGTTTCAGGGAGATTTTGTCCCAGTAACTCTTTGTGCAGTGCGCATACAGGATCTTCTTTATCTACAGCAGGGCAGTATGACTGTAGCTCAGTACTCAGCAAGGTTCACTGACCTCGCACACTACTCCACATATATGGTTGCGTGATCCATTATTCAGGGCCAGAACATTTTAGCAGGGACTCCGGGGGGAGATCAGGGCTTCGATGATCTCAGTCAGCATCCCGACGCAGGTAGGGGTGTTAGAGCGAGCCCTTATTGTGGAGAGTTTCATTGCAGAGAAGTCACAAGTATAAAGACCCACCACTAGATGTCAGATAGTAGATTCTTTCACTGTTGGTACAAGACAGATGACACAGAGGTCCAAGAGGACCAGACCTATAGGTGGATGACCGCATGATTCAGGGTCTCTTGTGCGGGCCACCTGGGGCAGAGGCATTCATGTGAGTAGTGGGCAGTGTAACGCATGCGGCGGGTAGGGTCACATTGCTCATGACTATCTGACCCGCCGTATGGATGATCAGCAGACAGTTGAAGAACCAGCTAGGAAGAGACAAAGATTCGACCAAGGAGGTCTGTAGGGAGCAGGAGGACATGGCAGAGGAGCTAGCCGTGTAGCTGTTGGTGGGTGATGATTCAAGATGTTACCACCAACACCACCAGGAGGTCAACCCCAACCGCAGGAAGCAGAAGGACAGGGGGGAGCTCAGCTCCAGATAGCTGAGTCATACAACCATGGCGCTCTGAAGATGATATGAGGTATGATCTATGTCTACTCCAACTTATCTACAATACTTATAAACATAGGTTCCAGTCATTCTTTTATTTCCAATACCCTCATTCGGAGCTCGGAGATTCCGACAGATGCGTTGGCTTGATCCATATGGCTAGAGACATCTACAGGAGCAGATTCGATGATTATGCACTGGTTTCAGCACCGTGAGCTTACTCTAGGAGGTGATATCTTTAGGTGGGATCTCCTAGTAGTGGAGTCGAGGCCTTATGATGTCATATTGTGTATGGATTTATTATCTACAGTCCATGATCAGGTTGATTGTATTAGCGACAAAGTGCGGTGTGTCTGCGTGGATGGGACCAGGTTTACCTTCACTATCGAGATGGGAGCCTTTGAAGCATAGGATGGACTTACCCGGAGGAGAGTGCGGCCTATCACTAATCAGTTATCTAGAGTTACCCTCGGAGTAGTTTATGTGGAGAGTATGAGTTATTCTTTAGTGGTGGACCGATATGTGGATGCCTTCCCTGATGATGTTTCAGGTCTACCTCCTCGCAGAGAGCTAGAAATTTACATTGACTTTTAACCTGGGACGGCCTCAATATCTACACCACCATATCGGATGGATCCCGCAGAGCTTCATGAGCTGCAGGTATAGATGGAAGAATTATAGGTAAAAGGTTTCATTCAGCCCAGTGTTTCTTCTTCGGTAGCCCTGATTTTATTTTCCAAAAAGGCGGATGGGGGCTTGAGGCTTTGTGTGGACTATCGGTGCCTGAATAGGGTGACTGTGAAGAACAAGTACCCACATCCAAGGATTGACAAACTCTTTCATCGGCTGAAGGGGGCAAGGTGGTTCTAGAAGATATAAATCAGATCAGGTTATCACCAACTCATAGTATGAGATGATTAAGCAAAGAAAACTGCTTTCAGATGTCGGTACACCCATTACGAGTTCTTGGTTATTCCATTTAGTGTAACAAATGATCCATTAGTGTACATAGGACTCATTAACAAGATCTTTCATCCATACCTTGATCGATTTTGTAGTAGTCTTCATCAATGACATTCTGATCTACTCGGCTACGGAGGAGGAGCATGCCTATCATTTTCAGGTAGTACTGGAGACACTACGAGAGCACCAACTTTATGGTAAGCTTTCAAAGTTCCAGTTTTGGATCCGAGAGGTTCACTTTCTAGGACATGTCATATCGGAAGTTGGAGTTTTAGTAGATCCAATGATGATTGAGGTGGTACATGCTTGGGAGACACCCATGAGTGTGATGGAGGTTTGTAGTTTCTTGGGTTTAGCTGGATACTGCCAGAGGTTTTTGCCAGATTTCCCTAGAGTTGCAGCACCTTTATCCGTGATGACAAAGAAGGGGAAACCCTTCATGTGGTATTCCGTACGTACGCACGAGCGATGATATCGTTCCCATGATCGTGGAATTGTATTGAAGTGTATGTATACAATTTTAGAATCAATACCACTTTACAATAATCATATATAGTCATTATTAACACCATTATACTCATCCAAGTATGGTGGTGGTGGAAAATAGATTACACCACGGCGTGGAGACGGTATTCCGTACGTACGCACGCGTGGTGATTTCGTTTTCTGTAGGATGGATAGATAGTTAAATAGAGTTGTTTCATACTTATAATAACATATCAGTATATGAGTGATACTGATGTTATTAATTCATATTTAAAAAACTAAAGAAGAATAAGTAGAAGAAGAAATAAAGTTGAAAGAATCGGTAACGAATATTACCTCTTCTTTCGATACGCATTTTGAAACCTCCTCTTAGGGCACTAAGATTGGCCTTTGAAGAAGACCAAAACCTCTAGAATGTTTCTAGGGAAGTGGATGGGAGAAATTGGTAGGGTTTGGCCGAGCTTGAAGGCTCAAAGTGGTGTGAGGAAGAGAGGGAGGAGGTTCCCTTTTATAAGGGAGGAGAGGGGCACCTTTGGAAAAACTAAAAATATTATTTTATTATAAAGTCATATTCGGTTTTGAATAGATCCAAATTGATTTATTTCGAAGCTAAGGTGGGGATGGGTCGAAATTCTCTCATCCAATAGAATTTAGAAAAGTTTTGGTTTCTATTTTAACCTTATCAATTAGATTTAACATTAAGTTAAATAATTTTACTCTTACCTTGTCTTCTTGTTTTCTTACACTATAAGGTTAATAAACATACAATAATAAGACAAACAAACCCCAAGTTGTTTATTATTAATATATATAACCTTATATAAGTCATTTTTCCAAACCATATATTTTTAGGAATAAAATAACAATTAATAATATAATATTTGTTTTAAAAACTATTTTGTGTCAATTTTGACACTATTTGGTAATTGATTTTTGTGAAAATCATAACAGAATGATTAGTTCTAAAAACGTTATTTAAATCAATAATAACATGTCATATTAACCTATAAAATTAGTGGGATTCATAAAAAGTCTCAAAATACATTTATTTGGGTATTTATAACATCAATTATGTCAATATTTTAGTAATAAGATAATTACTGCATCATCTTTGTGTCATAAATAAATTAAATTATTTAATGTCTAAAAATTAAAAATAAAATACCATTATGTAGGAAATATTTTTATATTTCTAATTAATATTTATAGTCGAATTTTTCATATTTATAACACTATATTAAAAATTATTTACTTATTAAACATTGATTTTAACTATTTTAACCCTTCTTTAAATAAATTAATATTAAATGTCCTAATCTAATCCAAGTGGGCCTAAATTATCATTTTTTATTCCTAAGGTGGTTTTTGGTCGAATTACCCTTATCCAATTGAATTGGGACATGTGTTAGGGTAATAATAATATCATTTTTACCTTTAATTACCCTATTTACTTTTAATCGTTGTAAAAAAAAGTAAAAAGTTACTATTCACCAAAAATTATTTTCATCTCATTGAACCACATTTTACTTACTGAGATCAACCGTGTCTCTTGGATTTTTTAAATTCCACTCACAGAAGCGGTAAAATTAAGTTTTATGTAAATTTGCAAATTCTCCTAGGAGGTGGGTAAAAGACGGTGAAAAGTTCAATAAAATTTTTATATATCTAAAATTATTATAAAATGACTCCAATAAATTGCATTGAACTTATATAGGTATTATGTATCAACTTTGAACGAAAATAAATTAAAATAAAATAAATAATTATTTAAATAAAAAGTCGGTTTTTAAATAGTAACCTAGTGTTTTCACTATTCATCAGAAATTGAAAGTTTTCAGAAAAATACCAAAATTTCACCCTAGGATAATTTCGATATTCCAAATCAAAAAATGAAGTCCATTTTGAAAAATAAGAATTACAAAATTTCAAAAAGTGGTTATTACTATTCATAACGGCTAGTTTTAATAATATTTTAATAGCATATTGTTGTTTTGTGAAACTCAGTATTACGTACAACACAAGCTGTCAAGGAAGGTTGTGATTTCATGTAAATCAAGCCAATAAAGTGTTGTGTGTAGTGAAAGATTCTTTTGATGATTTATATAACAAAATATTTCTCATTAAAGTCTCGGGTGTTACATTCTACCCCCCTTAAAATGAATTTTCCCTCGAAATTCGTTACTTTGTAACAAACAGATGAGGATACCTCTCCCTCATCGTATCCTCAAGCTCCAATGTAGCTTCTTCTAATTGGTGGTTCCTCCATAAAACTTTCACCAAGCGAGTGGTCTTGTTCCGTAGGACTTTTTCACTACGATCGAGAATCTCTATCGGTTGTTCTTCATAAGAAAGATCATGTTCCAGCGGTACAACTTTTGATATGAGTACATGTGATGGATCCGGTATGTACTTTCTCAGGAGAGATACATGGAACACATCGTGAACTTGAGAGAGATTCGGTGGAAGCACCAATCGGTAAGCTACCTTCCTAACATGATCCAGAATTTCAAAAGGACCGATATATCTAGGGCTCAACTTTCCCTTCTTTCCAATTAATCTCATGACCCTCTTCCAGGGAGATATTCGTAAGAACTCTTTATCACCCACTTCAAACTCTAAGTCTTTTCTTTGGTTGTCGGCATAACTTTTTAGTCAACTCTGAGCTGCTCTTATGTGTTGTTGAATAGATCTGACCTTTTCTGCCATCTCATCAACAAGATCAGGTCCTAATAGCTTTCTTTCTCCTACTTCATCCCAGCAAGTTGGAGTCCTGCATTTCATTCCATAGAGAGCTTTGAAAGGATCCAACTTAATACTGGAGTGAAAGCAATTATTATAAGAAAATTCCACCAAAGGTAGGTGTTGATCCCAACCTCCTTTGAAATCCATAGAGCAAGCTCTCAACATATCTTCTAGAGTTTGAATTGTCCTCTCAGACTGACCGTCTGTTTGAGGATGATAAGAAGTGTTGAAACTCAACTCTATAACCAGAGTATGCTGAAGGCTTCGCCAGAACCTTGAGGTAAACCTCGGATCTCAATCAGATATAATAGAAAGTTGTACTCCATGCAATCTTAGTGGACAAAGTCCATTTATGAACTAAGTTCATTCCTCATTTTAGTCGTGTTTCACTGAACCAGTTTAACTTGCTGTTCCAGCCATATCTATCTCATGAGATATAAAATCTTTACCCAATGCATTGAAGGGCGATATAGGTCCCACCCATCTCATAATGATACCATTCTTATGTGTGCCACAAAATCATAAACCAAAAATCATAGCATAACCCATGTGATAAAAATGGGAATCTTAAATATCGTGACATCATAAAAAAATTCATATAAGATAAAGGAATTCATAAAAATATTTCCATCACAACATAATCAAATCAATGAAATAATAGGGATAGAAACAGAACCCTATATTCTCTTAGATGGAAAATAATTTTGATAAAACACTTGAACTCCATTCTTGAGGAAAATATCTTTTCTACTTCAAAAACATTTTTCCTTTCTTAACATTTTATATAATTTTAAACTAAAAGAAGTTGATAAAAAATAAACTTGAAAACTTTTAAAGGAAGATTCTTGGAAATAATGTTTTAAAAATCCATTCATTTCGTATAATTTAAAAAAAACATTCTTCTCGTACTTTTGTTGGAAAAGTCAAAAAGTACCTCGTACGAAAAACAACAAAATATTCCTTTCATATCTCTTACTAAAAACTCACCGAAGGGAAAAATTGGGTTTAAAAAATTGTAGGAGGATGTAAATAATATTACATATTGATGAAACATGGATGTGGATGATAAATATTCCCCAGTAAATTCTGAAGTATAAACAATCTCTGATAAAAATTGAGATTGCCAGATTGTCCCTTACCTTAGGTATGATTTGCTTCGTAAGTGTCCGAACCTCCTGTATAATGATTTAAATAATGTCATTGACTTATTACAGAATCATACTAATTGTTATGATATCGTATATGGTCATATTCTTAGCTTCTTATTAGTAATATTTCATTTCTACTTGTTATTCGGGTGTTTATTACTTTTTATTCTTATGCGTGTTTTGTTGAATAAATTCTTATTCTTCTTTTTAGGTTATAGATACCTCATTTACATAATGGTATTAGTGTAATATATATCATATTAATTCATTCAATTCATTTATATAATCATTTTGCAATGAAGATCATGTAGAACGAGTCGCATCACATCGTGGAGACGGTATTCCATACGTACGCACGAGCGATGATATCGTTCCCATGATCATGGAATTGTATTGGGGTGTATGTATACTATTTCAGAATCAATACCGCTTTACAATAATCATATATAGTCATTATTAACACCAGTATACCCATCCAAGTATGGTGTGGTGGAAAATATATTACACCACGGTGTGGAGACGGTATTCCGTACGTACGCACGCGCGGTGATTTCGTTTTCCATAGGATTGATAGATAGTGAAATAGAGTTGTTTCATACTTATAATAACATATCATTATATGATTGATACTGATGTTATTAATTCATAATGAAACAACTAAAGAAGAAGAATTAGAAGAAGAAATAAAGTTGAAAGAATCGGTAACAGATATTACCTCTTCTTTCGACACACCTTTTGAAAACTCCTCTTAGGGTACTAAGATTGGTCTTTGAAGAAGACCAGAACCTGTAGAATGTTTCTAGGGAAGTGGAGATGAGAAATTGGTAGGGTTTGGCCGAGCTTGAAGCCTCAAAGTGGTGTGAGGAAGAGAGGGAGGAGGTTCTCTTTTATAAGGGAGGAGAGGGGCACCTTTGGAAAAACTAAAAATATTATTTTATTATAAAGTCATATTCGGTTTTAAATAGCTCCAAATTGATTTATTTCGAGGCTAAGGTGGGGATGGGTCGCAATCCTCTCATCCAAAATAATTTAGACAAGTTTAAGTTTATATTTTAACCTTATCAATTAGATTTAACTTTAAGTTAAATAATTTTACTCTTACCTTGTCTTCTTGTTTTCTTACACTATAAGGTTAATAAACATACTATAACAAGCCAAGTGAACCCCAAGTTATTTATTATTAATTTATATAACATTATCTTAGTCATTTTTCCAAACCTTATATTTTTAGGAATAAAATATCAATTAATAATATAATATTTTTTTAAAAAGTATTTTATGTCAATTTTGACACTATTTGGTAATTGATTTTTGTGAAAATCATAACAGAATGATTAGTTCGAAAAAAATTATTTAAATCAATAATAACTAGTCATATTAACCTATAAAATTAGTGGGATTCATAAAAAGTCTCAAATTACATTTATTTGGGTATTTATAACATCAATTATGTCAATATTTCATTTATAAGGTAATTACTGCATCATCTTTGTGTCATAAATAAATTAAATTATTTAATGTCTAAAAATTACAAATAAAATACCATTATGTAGGAAATCTTTTTAGATCTCTAATGAATATTTTATCTTATGTATATCCCTATATTAAAAATTATTTACTTATTAAACATTGATTTTAACTATTTTAACCCTTCTTTAAATAAATTAATATTAAATGTCCTAATCTAATCCATGTGGGCCTAAATGGTCATATTTTATTCCTAAGGTTGTTTCTGGTCGAATTACACTTATCCAATAGAATTGGGACATGTGTTAGGGTAATAATAATATAATTTTTATCCTTAATTACCCTATTTACTTTTAACCGTGGTAAAAAAAAGTAAACAGTTACTATTCACCAAAAATTATTTTCATCTAATTGAATCACATTTTACTTACTGACATCAACCGTGTCTCTTGGATTTTTCAAATTCTACTCACAGAAGCGGTAAAATTAAGTTTTATGTAAATTTGCAAATTCTCCTAGGAGGTGGGTAAAAGACGGTGAAAAGTTCAATACAATTTTTATATATCTAAAATTATTATAAAATGACTCCAATAAATTGAATTGAACTTATATAGGTATTATATATAAACTTTGAACTAAAATAAATTAAAATAAAATAAATAATTATTTAAATAAAAAGACGGTTTTTTCATAGTAACTGAGTGTTTTCACTATTCATCAAAAATTGAAAGTTTTCAGAAAAATACCAAAATTTAACCCTAGGCTAATTTCGATATTCCAAATCCAAAAATGAAGTCCATTTTGAAAAATAAAAATTACAAAATTTAAAAAAGTGGTTATTACTATTCATAACGACTAGTTTTAATAATATTTTAACAGTATATCGTTGTTTTGTGAAACTCGGTATTACGTACGATGCAAGCTATTGAGGAAGGTCATGATTGCTTATAAAGAAATCCAATCAAGTGTTGTGTGTAGTGAAAGATTCCTTTGATGATTTATATAACAAAATATTTCTCATAAATGTCTCGGGTGTCACATTCTACCCCCCTTAAAATGAATTTCTCCCTCGAAATTCGTCACTTTGTAACAAACAGATGAGGATACCTCTCCCTCATCATATCCTTAGGCTCCCATGTAGCTTCCTCTAATTGGTGGTTCCTCCATAAAACATTCACCAAGAGAGTGGTCTTGTTCCGTAAGACTTTTTCACTACGATCAAGAATCTCTATCGGTTGTTCTTCATAAGAAAGATCTTGTTCCAGCAGTACAACTTCTGAGATGAGTACATGTGAAGGATCAGGTATGTACATTCTTAGGAGAGATACATGGAACACATTGTGAACTTGATAGAGATTCGGTGGAACTGCCAATCGGTAAGCTACCTTCCCAACACGATCCAGAATTTCAAAAGGACCGATATATCTAGGGATCAACTTTCCCTTCTTTCCAAACCTCATAACCCTCTTCCAGGGAGATATTCGTAAGAACACTTTATCACCCACTTCAAACTCTAAGTCTTTTCTTCGGTTGTCGGCATAACTTTTTTGTCGACTTTGAGCTGCTCTTATGTGTTGCTGAATAGATCTGATCTTTTCTTCCATCCCATCAACAAGACCAGGTCCTAATAGTTTTCTTTCCCCAACTTCATCCTAGCAAGTTGGAGTCCTACATTTCTTTCCATAGAGAGCTTCATAAGGAGCCATCTGAATACTGGAGTGAAAGCTATTATTATAAGAAAATTCCACCAAAGGTATGTGTTGATCCCAACCTCCTTTGAAATCCATAGATCACACTCTCAACATATCATCTAGAGTTTGAATTGCCCTCTCAGACTGACCGTCTGTCTGAGGATGATAAGCAGTGCTGAAACTCAACATTGTATCCAGAGTATGCTGAAGACTTCACCAGAACTTTGATGTAAACCACAGATCTCGATCAGATATAATTGAAAGTGGTACTCCATGCAATCTTACCACTTCCTTTACATATATCCTGGCAATCTGATCTAGAGAGAAATCCTCTCTAATCGCAATGAAGTGTGCAGACTTTGTAAGACAATCAACTATGACCCAGATAGCATTATTTCCTTTGGATGTTTTAGGAAGTCTAGTGACAAAGCCCATAGTGATGTTTTCCCATTTCCATTCGGGTATGCGTAATGGTTGTAACATCCCCTTAGACTTTTGTCTCTCAGCTTTAACTTGCTGACAAACCAAGCATCGAGAGACATATTCAGCAACATCTCTTTTCATGCCATCCCACCAGAAGTACTCTTTCAGGTCCCTATACATCTTCGTGATTCCAGGATGAATAGAGAATGAAGAACAATGTGGCTCATGCAGTAGCTCCTTCTTTAATTCGGGGATGGGAGGAACACAAACCCGATTTCTGAACTTTATTATCCCATCACAGTCAAATTTGAATTCAGGAACATTTCTCACCTTCTTTTATAACTCTACATCTTCTTTCTGTGCCTCTTTAATCTTCACATGTAAAGATAGTTGAACATTCATTTGATAAAGATACGATTTTTCCCCATTCATTATAATTCCAGGATCCATCCTTTTTAAATCCATAAATATTGGATCTTTTTTTATCCTCATCATGGATAAACTGGCATGGTCTTGTTGACTTAATGCATCTTCCACCTTATTTTCTTTCCCAGGGTGGTAATGAATTGAGCAGTCGTAATCCTTAATCAGCTCCAACCATCTTCTTTGGCGCATATTCAGCTCCTTTTGTGTGAAAATATACTTTAAACTTTTATGATTAGTATAAATGTCACACCTTTCTCCATAAAGATAGTGCCTCCAAATCATTAATGAAAAGATTACTGCAGATAACTCCAAATCATGAGTTGGGTAATTTTTCTCATGGATTTTCAACAGTCGTGAGGCATAAGCTATCACCATATCATTTTTCATGAGAACACACCCGAATCCCTTCTTGGATGCATCACTATAGATCACAAACCTTTCTCTACTACAAGGCAGTGTGAGCACAGGTGCACTGGATAACCTTCTTTTCAACTCCTTGAAATTCTCTTCACATTCCTCTGTCCAAACTAACTTAACTTCTTTCCGAGTCAACTTGGTGAGTGGATTAGATAACCCTGAAAAATCTTCACAAAACGTCGGTAATATCCAGCCAAACCCAGAAAACTTCGGATCTCAGTTACTGTTGTTCGTCTCAACCATCTTTAGATAACTTCTGTTTTTTCTGGATCCACAGATATCTCCTATTTTGAGATTATTTGACCCAAAAATGCAACTTTTTGAATCCAAAATTCACACTTGGAAAATTTGGCATAAATCTTCTCCTTTCTCAGGGTCTTCAATACAATTCTCAAATGATCTTAATGTTCTTCCTTGCCCTTTGAATAGACAAAAATATCATCTATAAAGACTACCACAAATTGATCAAGATAGTCTCTAAAGACTATATTCATTAGATCCATGAAGATAGTAGGGGCATTAGTAAGACCAAATGGCATCACTATAAATTCAGTGTCCATACCTTGTACAGAAAGCCGTCTTTGGTATATCCTCCCTTTTGACCCTTAATTGATGATACCCTAAATGAAGATCAATCTTGGAAAAGTATTGAGCTCCGCGTAGTTGGTCAAATAAGTCATCAATGCACGGGAGAGGATATTTGTTCTTGATAGTGATCTTGTTATGTTCTCGATAATCAATGAAGTGTCTCATTGATCCATCTTTATTCTTAAAAAATATAACAGGTTCTACCCAAGGTGACGCACTAGGGCGTTTGAATCCATTATCAAGATTATCTTGGAGTTTCTTCTTCAATTCCTGCAACTCAATTGGGGCCATTTTATAAGGTGTCTTTGGGATAGGCAAAGCACCCGGTATGAGTTCTATTGAAAACTCAACTTCATGATATGGTGGAAGACCCAGCAATTCCTCTGGAAAGACATCATCAAACTCCCGTAAAATGTTCATATTCTTAATAATGAGTTTCTCTCCAACCATTTGAGATAAATAAATTTCATTTAGTGGAATCATGACCCATAAGATGGAAGAAATTTCCACTGGAAGGTTATGTTCATCCTTGCATCGATGGACGATTAAAGATTGATCTGGAATATGAAATGTGACTTCCCTTCTTTGTAAATTGATATGAGCTCCATATAGAGAAATCCAATCCATGCCAATCAAATTCCACTATTGGGAGGATCACAAGATTTAAAGGAATCACTTTCCCAAAAACTTCAATCGGAGAAGAATTATAAACTTTTGATGCAACTGTTGTGCCATTATGGGTTGTCACAGCTAACTCAACATCTAATTGTTGAGGTAATACGGCGATACCCTTAGAAAATTCTTCAGAAATAAAAGAGTGGGTGGATCCAGAATCAAATAAAATATTTTCTATTTTAGAGTGGATGGTAAGTGTACCTTTCACCACATTGTTATCGTACTCCACATCGCTGATAGAAATTTCATGTGACTTTCCTTTATCTTTGGCCTTAAGAGTTTGTTGACGTCGATCATCATCAACAACCCTTGGATTAGGGATTGATTGGCATAATGCCCAATTTCCTTGCACTTGTAAAATTGAAGTGTAGGAGGTTCACTCTGTGTATCCTTTTCTTTGTTCACATCACTAGACATCTTCTTCCCATCATTGCGGCATTAAAATTCCCTATGACCTTCCTTTCCACATTTGAAACATTTACTTTTCCCTTTAAGACAACTCCCTCCATGTTTCTTTCCACACTTTGAGCATAACGGAAAACTCATCTTCTTTTCAGTGTGCTCTTTATATTTTCTTTTGAATTCCATTTTCCTCTTCTTATCAAACCCATGTGACTGATGGGTTACACCGATCTCCATCTCAACCTTGAGAGCACATCGAACAATTTCCTCATAGCTGTTGAAGTCCCTTATGGATAATTCCCTTCGAAGACTTGGTTTTAAGCCACTAAAGAATCGATCGATCTTACTCCCAGGTTGGATAATAATACCAGAAGCATACCTTGAAAGTCTTGTAAAATTTTCTTCATAGGTACCAACAGATTCATCATCCTTTTGCTTTAGTTCAAGAAACTCCTTCCCCATCTTTGTTCGGAGAATATGAGGGAAGTAATTATTGAAAAATAAGTTCTTGAACTCATCCCATTCCATGGATTCAATTTCATCCCTTTGCCTCGTATTCTTGATAAGATTCCACCATTGATATGCATCACCTTCCAAACGATACACTGCTAAGATGACTTTATCATGTTCATAACATTGAAGAAATAAAAATATCTTTTCAGTAGTACTGAACCATTGTTCAGCAACTAATGGATCAGTAGACCCGCTGAATGAAGGTGGATGTTGTCTCATGAAGGTTTTAACAAAATGTTGCTCCTTCCTTTGCTTGTTTGGAAGTCTTGCATGATTCATAGCTTGAGAAAGTTGTGTGAGCATGGCTATAATATTTTTCATTCCAGCTCCCATGAATTTTGGTTGCTCAGGGGGACAATCATTGCATTGCCCGTCGCATTCCGCATTAATACGGTTCCTTCAGGTTCCATCCATTGACTAAAACTAAGAAGAATAGTGTGAGAAACACTAATTATAATAGGAAAACCACATAATCAAGAATAAAATTTCACACTTTAGGTCTTATGATAGGTTTTTCATGGAAATTTCTAAAACACTAAGATTATGTTCTATGCTTAGACTTATCCTTAGGGTTCTTACTAAGGCTTTCACATCCTAGTTTCCAAAGGTTGACTATACCTTTCCACTGATACCAACTATAACGGTCTGGAATTACTTCCCGTGGACTATAATTGATACCTATCAGGGCACTCCATGGGCGGCTACACCCCCTGGGAGGGACACACCACCATCCCCAGTGGCAGCCATTTCCTCATGAAGCCCTTGGGTGGAGAGCCATGCTTCTTCCAACGCTCACATGTGAGAGTTCCCAAGGATCGGATACATTCCTACCTCTTTTTCCTCTGATACCAACTATAATGACCCATAATTTACATACATTGTTAATACTTAAAAATTGAATTACACTTATTACAACATATAACAAAACCATGAAATGACCGTATAGGTATAGTGTCTTTAGAAACTAGGAAACATAAACAACTAGTTCATAAAGCATCTACACTGTCTCCCATTTATTTCATCATATCTATAGTCCCTTTTGGAATATCTTACTTAATAACCTTCTTCCTGACCTGGGGAAAGAAAACATACTAAAGGGTGAGATAAAATTCTCATTAAGGGTAAACAAAAGATATATCAATCACATCATATTCATAAGAACATGACATTTTGGAAATATTACCCTGCAAAAGAGATCAAAATTTCATAACATGGGATAAATCATGTTAGTGAAATGTAATCACAATACTCATAACTTAAAACATGAGGCTTTGTGGCATACACACATAATCATATAAAATCATTTCTAAGTAGTCAAGACTAATTGCCAAGACTATCTTAGTGGACAAAGTCCATTTCTGAACTGGGTTCATTCCTCGTTTCAGTCCTGTTTCACTGAACCAGTTTAACCTGCCGTTCCAGCCATGTCTATCTCATGAGATATAAAATCTTTACCCAATGCATTTGAGGGAGATATAGGTGCCACCCATCTCATAATGATACCATTCTTATGTGTTCCCCAAAATCATAAATCATACATCATTTCATAACCCATGTAATAAAAATGGGATTCTTAAACATCGTGACATCATAAAACAATTCATATAGGATAAAGGTATTCATAAAAATAATTCCATCACAACATGATAAAATCAATGTAATAATAGGGATAGAAACAGAACCCTATATTATCTTAGATGTAAAATAATTTTTATAAAACACTTGAACTTCATTCTTGAGGAAACTATCATTTCTACGTCAAATGTATTTTTCCTTTCTTAACATGTCATACAATTTTAAACTAAAAGAAGTTGATTAAAAATAAAAATTAAAACATGTAAAAGAAGCTTCTTGGAAATAATTTTTTAAAAATCCATTCATGTCGTATAAGTTAAAAAAAACATTCTTCCAGTACTTAGGCCGGAAAAGTCAAAAAGTACCTCGTACAAAAAACGACAAAAGATTCCTTTCATATCTTTTACTAAAAACTCACCGAAGGGTAAAATTGGATTTAAAAAATTTTAGGTGGATGGAAATAATATTACATATTGAGGAAACATGGATGTGGATGATAAAATACACCCCAGTAAATACCAAAGTATAAACAATCTCGGATAAAAATGAGATTGTGATATTTTCCCTTACCTTAGGTCCGATTTTCTTCGTAAGTGTCTAAACCTCCTGTATAATGATTTAAATAATGTCATTGACTTATTCTAGAATCATACTCATTGTTATGATATCGTATATGGTCATATTCTTAGCTTCTTATTATTAATATTTCATTGCTACTTGTTATTGGGGTGTTTATTTTTTTTGTTCTTATGCGTGTTTTGTCGAATAAATTATTCTTCTTCTTTTTAGGTTATAGATACCTCATTTACAGAATGGTATTAGTGTAATATATATCATATTAATTCATTCAATTAATTTATATAATCATTATGCAATGAAGATCATGTAGAACGAGTCGTATCACATAGTGGAGACGATATTCCGTACGTACGCACGAGCGATGATATCGTTCCCATGATCGTGGAATTGTATTAGAGTGTATGTATACTATTTCATAATAAATAACACTTTAAAATAATCATATATAGTCATTTTTAACACCATTATACCCATCCAAGTATGGTGGTGGTGGAAAATAGATTACACCACGGTGTGGAGACAGTATTCCGTACGTACACACGCGCGGTGATTTCGTTTTCCGTAGGATGGATAGATAGTGAAATAGAGTTGTTTCATACTTATAATTACATATCAGTATATGAGTGATACTGATTTTATTAATTCATAATGATACAACTAAAGAAGAATAATTAGAAGAAGAAATAAAGTTGAAAGAATCGGTAACGGATATTACCTCTTCTTTCGACACGCCTTTTGAAACCTCCTCTTAGGGCACTAAGATTGGTATTTGAAGAAGACCAGAACCTCTAGGATGTTCCTAGGGAAGTTTAGGGGATAAATTGTTAGGGTTTGGCCGAGATTGAAGGCTCAAAGTGGTGTTAGGAAGAGAGGGAGTAGGTGCCCTTTTATAAGGGAGGAGAGGGGCACCTTTGGAAAAACTAAAATTATTATTTTATTATAAAGTCATATTCGGTTTTAAATATCTCCAAATTGATTTATTTTAAAGATAAGGTGGGGATGGTTCGAAATAATCTCATCCAATAGAATTTATAAAAGTTTAGGTTTCTATTTTAACCTTATCAATTATATTTAACTTTAAGTTAAATAAGTTTACTCTTACCTTGTCTTCTTGTTTTCTTACACTATAAGGTTAATAAACTTACTATAACAAGCCAAAAGAACCCCAATTTGTTTATTATTAATATATATAACCTTATCTAAGTCATTTTGCCGAACATTAGATTTTTAGGAATAAAATATCAATTAATAATATAATATTTGTTTTAAAAACTATTTTATGTCAATTTTGACAATATTTGGTAATTGATTTTTGTGAAAATCATAACAGAATGATTAGTTCGAAGCAAGTTATTTAAATCAATAATAACATGTCATATTAAAATATAAAATTAGTTGGATTCATAAAAAGCCTCAAATTACATTTATTTGGATATTTATAACATCAATTATGTCAATATTTCATTAATAAGATAATTACTGCATCATCTTTGTGTCATAAATAAATTAAATTATTTAATGAATAAAAATTAAAAATAAAATACCATTATATAGTAAATAATTTTATATTTCTAAGGAATATTTATAGTCGAATTTATCTTATGTATAACCCTATATTAAAAATGATTTAATTATTAAACTTTGATTTTAACTATTTTAACACTTCTTTAAATAAATTAATATTAAATGTCCTAATCTAATCCAAGTGGGCCTAAATGGCCATATTTTATTCCTAAGGTTGTTTTTGGTCTAATTACACTTATCCAATAGAATTGGTACATGTGTTAGGGTAATAATAATATCATTTTTACCCTTAATTACCCTATTCACTTTTAACCGTGGTAAAAAAATGTAAAAAGTTACTATTCACCAAAAATTATTTTCATCTCATTGAACCACATTTTACTTACTGACATCTACCGTGTCTCCCAGATTTTTGAAATTCCACTCACAGAAGCGGTAAAATTATGTTTTATGTAAATTTGCAAATTCTCCTAGGAGGTGGGTAAAAGACGGTGAAAAGTTCAATAAAATTTTTATATATCTAAAATTATTATAAAATGACTCCAATAAATTGCATTGAACTTATATAGGTATTATGTATCAACTTTGACCTAAAATAAATTAAAATAAAATAAATAATTATTTAAATAAAAAGTCGGTTTTTAAATAGTTACCCAGTGTTTTCACTATTCATCAAAAATTGAAAGTTTTCAGAAAAATACCAAAATTTCACCCTAGGCTAATTTTGATATTCCAAATCCAAAAATGAAGTCCGTTTTGAAAAATAAAAATTATAAAATTTTAAAAAGTGGTTATTACTATTCATAATGGCTAGTTTTAATAATATTTTAATAGAATATCGTTGTTTTGTGAAACTCGGTATTACGTACGATGCAAGCTATTGAGGAAGGTCGTGATTTCATGTAAAGAAAGCCAAGAAAGTGTTGTGTGTGGTGAAAGATTCCTTTGATGATTTATATAAAAAAATATTTCTCATAAAAGTCTCGGGTGTTACATTCTACCCCCCTTAAAATGAATTTCGCCCTTGAAATTCGCCACTTTGTTACAAACAGATGAGGATACCTCTCCCTCATCATCTCCTCAAGCTCCAATGTATCTTCTTCTAATTGGTGGTTCCTCCATAAAACTTTCACCAAGTGAGTGGTCTTGTTCCGTAGGACTTTTTCACTACGATCAAGATTCTCTATCAACTGTTCTTCATAAGAAAGATCTTGTTCCAGCGGTACAACTTCTGATCTGAGTACATGTGAAGGATCAGCTATGTACTTTCTCAGGAGAGATACATGGAACACATTGTGAACTTGAGAGAGATTCGGTTGAAGCGCCAATCGATAAGCTACCTTCCCAAAACGATCCAGAATTTCAAAAGGACCGATATATCTAGGTCTCAACTTTCCCTTCTTTCCAAATCTCATGACCCTATTCTAGGGAGATATTCGTACGAACACTTTATCACCCACTTCAAACTCTAAGTATTTTATTCGGTTGTCGGAATAAATTTTTTGTCGACTCTGAGCTGCTCTTATGTGTTGGTGAATAGATCTGACCTTTTCTGCCATCTCATCAACAAGATTAGGTCCTAATAGCTTTCTTTCCCCAACTTCATCCCAGCAAGTTGGAGTCCTGCATTTCTTTCCATAGAGAGCTTCATAAGGATCCATCTGAATACTGGAGTGAAAGATATTATTATAAGAAAATTACACCAAAGGTAGGTGTTGATCCCAACCTCCTTTGAAATCCATAGAGCAAGCTCTCAACATATCTTCTAGAGTTTGAATTGTCCTCTCAGACTGACCGTCTGTCTGAGGATGATAAGCAGTGCTGAAACTCAACTCTGTATCCAGAGTATGCTGAAGAATTCTCCAGAACTTTGAGTTAAACCTCGGATCTCGATTAGATATAATAGAAAGTGGTACTCCATGCAATCTTACCACTTCCTTTACATATATCCTGGCAAGCTGATCTAGAGAGAAATCATCTCTAATAGCAATGAAGTGTGCAGACTTTGTAAGACGATCAACTTTGACCCAGATAGCATTATTACCTTTGGATGTTTTAGGAATTCCAGTGATAAAGTCCATAGTGATGTTTTCCCATTTCCATTCGGGTATGGGTAATGGTTGTAACATCCCCTTAGACTTCTGTCTCTCAGCTTTAACTTGCTGACAAACCAAGCATCGAGAGACATATTCAACAAAATTTCTTTTCATGCCATCCCACCAGAAGTACTATTTCAGGTCCCTATGCATCTTCATGCTTCCAGGATGAATAGAGAATGATGAGCTATGAGGCTCATCCAGCAGCTCCTTCTTTCATTCGGGGATGGGAGGAACACAAACCCGATTTCTGAACTTTATTATCCCATCACAATCAAGGTTGAATTTAGGAACATTTCTCACCTTCTTTTGTTACTCTACATCTTCTTTCTGTGCCTCTTTAATCTTCACATGTATAGATGGTTGAACATTCATTTGATAAAGATACAATTTTTCCCCTTTCATTATAATTCCAATATCTATCCTTTGTAAATCCATAAATATTGGATCTTTTGTGATCCTCATCATGGATAAACTGGCATGGTCTTTTCGACTTAATGCATCTGCCACCTTGTTTGCTTTCCCAGGGTGGTAATGAATTGAGAAGTCATAATCCTTAATTATCTCCAACCATCTTCTTTGGCGCATATTCAGCTCCTTTTGTGTGAAAATATACTTTAAACTTTTATGATCATTATAGATGTCACACCTTTCTCCATAAAGATAATGCCTCCAAATCTTTAATGGAAAGATTACCGTAGCTAACTCCAAATCATGAGTTGGGTAATTTTGCTCATGTATTTTCAACTGTCGTGAGTCATAAGCTATCACCATATCATTTTTCATGAGAACACACCCCAATCCCTTCTTGGATGCATCACTATAGATCACAAACCTTTCTCCACTACAAGGCAGTGTGAGCACAGGTGCACTGTGGATTGTGGTGTGTCCCGCCTAGGGGGTGTAGCTGCCCATGGAGTGCCCTGATAGATATCAATTATATTCCATTGGAAGTAATTCCAGACCGTTATAGTTGGTATTAGAGGAAAGGTATAGTCAACCTTTGAAAACTAGGATGTGAAAGTCTTTGTAAGAACCCTAAGGATAAGTCTAAGCATAGAACACAAACTTAGTGTTTTAGAAATGGTCATGAACAACCTATGATAAGACCTTAAGTGTGAAATTGTATTCTTGATTATGTGGTTTTCCTATTATAATTAGTGTTTCTCACACTATTCTTCTTGGTTTTAGTCAATGGATGAAACCCAAAGGAACCATGTTAATGCGGAATATGACGGGAAATGCAATGATTGTCCCCCTAAGCAACCAAATGTTATGGGAGCTGGAATGCAAAATATTGTATCCATGATCACACAACTTTCTCAAGCTATGAATCATACAGGACTTCCAAACGAGCAAAGGAAGGAGCAAAATTCTATTGAATCCTTCATGAGACAGTTTCCACCTTCATTCAGCGGGTCTACTAATCCATTAGTTGCTGAACAATGGATCAGTACTACTAAAAAGATATTTTCAGTTCTTCAATGTTCTGAACATGATAAAGTCATCATAACAGTGTATCGTTTGGAAGGTGATTCTGATCAATGGTGGAATCTTATCAAGAATATAAGTAAAATAGATGAAATTGAATCCATGGAATGGGACGAGTTCAAGAACTTATTTTTCAATAAGTACTTCCCTCGTATTCTCCGAAAAAATATGGAGAAGGAGTTTCTTGAAATAAAGAAAAAGGATGATGAATCTGTTGGTACCTATGAAGGAAATTTTACAAGACTTGCAAGGTACACTTCTGGTATTATTATCCAACCTGAGAGTAAGATCGACCAATTCTTTAGTGTCTTAAAACCAACTCTTCGAAGGGTGTTATCCATAAGGGACTTCAACAGCTATGAGGAAATTGTTTGATGTGCTCTTAAGGTTGAGATGGAGATCGGTGTAACCCATCAATCACATGGGTTTGATAAGAAGAGGAAAATGGAATTCAAAGGAAAATCAAAAGAGCACACTTAAATGAAGATGATTTTTCCCTTATTCTCAAAGTGTGGAAAGAAACATGGAGGGAGTTGTCTTAAAGGGACAAGTAAATGTTTCAAATGTGGAAAGGAAGGTCATCGGGAATTTGAATGCCGCAATGATGGGAAGAAGATGTCTAGCGATGCGAACAAAGAAAAGGATACACAGAGTGCACCTTCTACACTTCAATGTTACAAGTGCAAGGAAATGGGGCATTATGCCAATCAATTCCCTAATCCAAGGGTTGTTGATGATGATCGATGTCAACAAAATCTTAAGTCCAATGAAAAAGGAAAGTCACATGAAATTTCTATCAGCGATGTGGAGTATGATAACGATGTTGTGAAAGGTACAATTACCATCCACTCTAAAATAGAAAATATTTTATTTGATTCCAGATCCACCCACTCTTTTATTTCTGAAGAATATTCTAAGGGTATCATCGTATTACCTCAAAAATTAGATCTTGAGTTAGCTGTGACAACCCCTAATGGAACAACAGTTGCATCAAAAGTTTATAATTCTTCTCCGATTGAAGTTTGTGGTAAAGTGATTCCTGAAAATCTTGTGATCTTCCCTATAGTGTAATTTTATCTGATTCTTGGCTTGGATTGGCTTTCTCTATATGGAGCTCATATCAATTTCCAAAGAAGGGAAGTCACATTTCATATTCCAAATCAATCTTTAACGTCTATCGATACAAGGATGAACATAACATTCCAGTGGAAATTTCTTCCATCTTATGGGTCTTGATTCCACTAAATGAAGGTTATTTATCTCAAATGGTTGGAGAGAAACTCATGATTAGGAATATTCCCATTGTACGGGATTTTGATGATGTCTTTCTGGAGGAATTTTCGGGTCTTCCACCAAATCTTGAAGTTGAGTTTTCAATAGAACTCGTACCAGGTGCTTTTCCTATCTCAAAGACACCTTATAGAAGGGTCCCAATTGAGTTGCAGGAATTGAAGAAGCAACTCCAAGAGAATCTTGATAATGGATTCATACGCCCTAGTGCATCACCTTGGGGAGCACCTGTTTTATTTGTTAAGAAGAAAGATGGATCAATGAAACTCGACATTGATTATCTAGAACTTAATAAGAACACTATCAAGAAAAAATATCCTCTCCCACGCATTGATGACTTATTTTACCAACTACACAGAGCTCAATACTTTTCCAAGATTGATCTTCATTCAGGGTATCATCAATTAAGGGTCAAAAGGGAGTATATACCAAAGACGGATTTCCGTACAAGGTATGGACACTATGAATTTATAGTGATTCCATTTGGTCTTACTAATGCCCCTGCTATCTTCATGGATCTGATTAATAGAGTCTTTAGAGACTATCTTGATCAGTTTGTAGTAGTCTTTATAGACGATATTCTTGTTTATTCAAAGATCAAGGAAGAACATGAAGATCGTTTGAGAATTTTATTGAAGACCCTGAGAAAGGAGAAGCTTTATGCCAAATTTTCCAAGTGTGAATTTTGGCTTAAAAAAGTTTCATTTTTGGGTCACAAAATTTCAAAAGAGGGGAAATCTGTGGATCCAGTAAAAACAGAAGTATTTGAAAGATGGTTGAGACCAACAACAGTAACTGAGATCCGAAGTTTTCATGGTTTGACTGGATATTACTGACATTTTGTGAAATATTTTTCAAGGTTATCTAATCCACTCACCAAGTTGACTCAGAAAGGAGTTAAGTTTGTTTGTATGGAGGAATGTGAAGAGAATTTCAAGGAGTTGAAAACAAGGTTATCCAGTGCACCTGTGCTCACACTGCCTTATAGTAGAGAAAGGTTTGTGATCTATAGTGATGCATCCAAGAAGGGATTGGGGTGTGTTATCATGAAAAATGATATTGTGATAGCTTATGCCTCATGACAGTTGAAAATCCATGATCAAAATTACCCAACTCATGATTTGGAGTTAGCTTCGGTAATCTTTGCATTAAAGATTTGAAGGCATTATCTTTATGGAGAAAAGTGTGACATTTATACTGATCATAAAAGTTTAAAGTATATTTTCACACAAAAGGAGCTGAATATGCACCAAAGAAGATGGTTGGAGCTGATTAAAGATTATGACTGCTCAATTCATTACCACCCTGGGAATGCAAACAAGGTGGAAGATGCATTAAGTTGACAAGACCATGCCAGTTTATCTATGATGAGGATCACAAAATATCCAATATTTATGGATTTATAAAGGATGGATCTTGGTATAATAATGAAAGGGGAAAATTGTATCTTTATCAAATGAATGTTAAACCATCTATACATGTGAAGATTAAAGAGGCACAAAAAGAAGATGTAGAGTTACAAAAGAAGGTGAGAAATGTTCCTGAATTCAACCTTGATTGTGATGGGATAATAAAGTTTAGAAATCGGGTTTGTGTTCCTCTCATCCCCGAATTAAAGAAGGAGTTGTTGGATGAGGCTTATAGTTCTTCATTCTCTATTCATCCTGGAAGCACGATGATGCATAGGGACCTGAAAGAGTACTTCTCGTGGGATGGCATGAAAAGAGATGTTGCTGAATATGTCTCTCGATGCTTGGTTTTTCAGCAAATTAAAGCTGAGAGACAGAAGTCTAAGGGGATGTTACAACCATTACCCATACCCGAATGTAAATGGGAAAACATCATTATGGACTTTGTCCCTGGACTTCCTAAAACATCCAAAGGCAATAATGCTATCTGGGTCATAGTTGATCGTCTTACAAAGTCTTCACACTTCATTACTATTAGAGAGGATTTCTCTCTAGATCAGCTTTCCAGGATATATGTAAAGGAAGTGGTAAGATTGCATGGAGTACCACTTTCTATTATATCTGATTGAGATCCGAGGATTACCTCAAAGTTCTGGTGAAGTATTTAGTATACTCTAGATACAGAGTTGAGTTTCATCACTACTTATCATCCTCAGACAGACGATCAGTTTGAGAGGACAATTCAAACTCTAGAAGATTTGTTGAGAGCTTGCTCTATGGATTTAAAAGGAGTTTGGGATCAACACCTACCTTTGGTGGAATTTTCTTATAATAATATCTTTCACTCCAATATTCATATGGCTCCTTATGGAGCTCTATATGGAAAGAAATGCAGGACTCCAACTTGCTGGGATGAAGATGGGGAAAGAATGCTATTAGGACCTGATCTTGTTGATGAGATGGAAGAAAAGGTCGGATCTATTCAACAACACATAAGAGAAGCTCAGAGTCAAAAAAAATTTATTCCGACAACCGAAGAAAAGACTTAGAGTTTGAAGTGGTTGATAAAGTGTTCTTACGAATATCTCCCTAGAAATGGGTCATGAGATTTGGAAAGAAGGGAAAGTTGAGCCCTAGATATATCGGTCCTTTTGAAATTCTGGATTGTGTTGGGAAGGTATCTTACCAATTGGTGCTTCCACCGAATCTCTCTCAAGTTCACGATGTGTTCCATGTATCGCTCCTGAGAAAGTACATACCTGATCCTTCACATGTACTCAGCTTAGAAGTTGTACCGCTGGAACAAGATCTTTTTTATGAAGAACAGCTGATAGAGATTCTCGATCGTAGTGAAAAAGTCCTATGGAACAAGACCACTCGCTTGGTGAAAGTTTTATGGAGGAACCACCAATTAGAAGAAGCTACATGTGAGCTTGAGGATATGATGAGGGAGAGGTATCCTCATCTGTTTGTTACAAAGTGATGAATTTCGAGGGTGAAATTCATTTTAAGGGGGGGTAGAATGTAACACCCGAGACTTTTATGAGAAATATTTTGTTATATAAATCATCAAAGGAATCTTTCACTACACACAACACTTTCTTGGCTTTCTTTACATGTAATCGCTACCTTCCTCGATAGCTTGCGTCGTACGTAATACCGAGTTTCACAAAACCATGACATGATATTAAAATATTATTAAAACTAGCCATTATGAATTGTAATAACCACTTTTTGAAATTTTGTAATTTTTATTTTTCAAAACGGACATCATTTTTGGATTTGGAATATCAAAATTATCCTAGATTGAAATTTTGGTATTTTTCTAAAAACTTTCAATTTTTGATGAATAGTAAAAACACTGGGTTACTATTTAAAAACCGACTTTTTATTTAAATAATTATTTATTTTATTTTAATTTATTTTAGGTCAAAGTTGATACATAATACCTATATAAGTTCAATGCAATTTATTGGAGTCATTTTATAATAATTTTAGATATATAAAAATTTTATTGAACTTTTCACCGTCTTTTACCCACCTCCTAGGAGAATTTGCAAATTTACATAAAACTTAATTTTACCGCTTCTGTGAGTGGAATTTCAAAAATTTGATAGACATGGTTGATGTAAGTAAGTAAAATGTGGTTCAATGAGATGAAAATAATTTTTGGTGAATAGTAACTTTTTACTTTTTTTACCACGGTTAAAAGTAAATAAGGTAATTAAGGGTAAAAATGATATTATTATTACCCTAACACATGTCCCAATTATATTGGATAATTTTAATTCGACAAAAAACAACTTTAGGAATAAAATATGACCATTTAGGCCCACATGGATTAGATTAGGACATTTAATATTAATTTATTTAAAGAAGGGTTAAAATAGTTAAAATCAAAGTTTAATAAGTAAATCAATTTTAATTTAGGGTTATACATAAGATAAATTTGACTATAAATATTCATTATAAATATAAAAATATTTCCTACATAATGGTATTTTATTTGTAATTTTTAGACATTAAATAATTTAATTTATTTATGACACAAAGATGATGTAGTAATTATCTTATTAATGAAATATTGACATAATTGATGTCATAAATACCCAAATAAATGTAATTTGAGACTCTTTATGAATCCCACTAATTTTATACGTTAATATGACATGTTATTATTAATTTAAATAACTTTTTTCGAACTAACCATTCAGTTATGATTTTCACAAAAAACAATTACCAAATAGTGTCAAAATTGACATAAAATAGTTTTTAAAACAAATATTACATTATTAATTGATATTATATTCCTAAAAATATAAGGTTCGGCCAAATGACTTGGATAAGGTTATATATATATTAATAATAAACAACTTGGGGTTCTTTTGGCTTGTTATAGTAAGTTTATTAACCTTTTAGTGTAAGAAAACAAGAAGACAAGGTAAGAGTAAAATTATTTAACTTAAATTTAAATCTAATTGATAAGGTTAAAATAGAAACCTAAACTTGTATAAATTCTATTTTATGAGAGTATTTCGACCCATCCCCACCTTAGCTTCTAAATAAATCAATTTGGAGCTATTTAAAACCGAATATGACTTGATAATAAAATAACATTTTTAGTTTTTCCAAAGGTGCCCCTCTCCTCCCTTATAAAAGGGCACCTCCTCCCTCTCTTCCTCACACCACTTTGAGCCTTCAAGCTCGGACAAACCCTGCCAATTTCTCCCCTAAACATCCCTAGAAACATCCTAGAGGTTCTGGTCTTCTTAAAAGACCAATCTTAGTGCCCTAAGAGGATGTTTCAAAAGGCGTGTCGAAAGAAGAGGTAATATCTCTTACCAAGTCTTTCAACTTTATTTCTTCTTCTACTTCTTCTTATTTATTTGTTTCATTATGAATTAATAACATCAGTATCACTAATATACATATATGTTATTATAAGTATGAAAAAACTCTATTTCACTATCTATCCATCCTACGGAAAACGAAATCACTACGTGTGCGTACGTACGAAATACCGTCTCCACGCCGTGGTGTAATCTATTTTCCACCACCACCATACATGGATGGGTATAATGGTGTTAATAATGACTATATATGATTATTGTAAAGTTTTATTGATTCTGAAATAGTATACATACACTCCAATACAATTCCACGATCATGGGAATGATATCATCGCTCGTATGTACGTACGGAATACCGTCTCCACAATGTGATGCAACTCGTTCTACATGATATTCATTGAATAATGATTATATAAATGAATTGAATGAATGATATGATATATATTACACTAATAAAATTCTGGAAATGAGGTATCTATAACCTAAAAATAAGAATAAGAATTTATTCGACAAAACACGCATAAGAACAAAAAGTAATAAACACCCGAATAACAAGTAGCAATGAAATATTACTAATAAGAAGATAATAATATGACCATATACGATATCATAACAATGAGTATGATTCTGTAATATGTCAATGACATTATTTAAATCATTATACAGGATCTTCGGACACTTACGTAGCAGATTCGACCTAAGGTAAGGGACAATCTCGCAATCTCAATTTTTATCCGAGATTGTTTATACTTCAGAATTTACTGGGGAATATTTATCATCCGCATCCATGTTTCCTCAATATGTAATATTATTTACATCCTCTTACAATTTTTTAAATACAATTTTTCCCTTTCGGTGAGTTTTTAGTAAAATATATGAAAGGAATATTTTGTTGTTTTTCGTACGAGGTACTTTTTGACTTTTTTGACAAAAGTACGAGAAGAATGTTTTTTAAAATTTATACGACATGAATGGATTTTTAAAACATTATTTCCAAGAATCTTCCTTTACAAGTTTTCAAGTTTATTTTTAATCAACTTCTTTTAGTTTAAAATTACATGACATGTTAAGAAATGAAAAATGTTTTTGAAGTAGAAAGGATATTTTCCTCAAGAATGCAGTTCAAGTGTTTTATCAAACTTATTTTCCATCTAAGATAATATAGGGTTCTGTTTCTATCCCTATTATTACATTTATTTGATTATTTTGTGATGCAAATATTTTTATTAATTCCTTTATCTTATATGAATTGTTTTACGATGTCATGATGTTTAAGATTCCCATTTTTATTACATGGGTTATGCTATGATGTATGGTTTATGATTTTTTGGCACACATAATAATGGTATCATTATGAGATCGGTGGGACCTATATCTCCCTCTAATTCATTGGGTAAAGATTTTATATCTCATGAGATATACATGGCTGGAACGGCAGGTTAAACTAGTTCAGTGAAACAGGACTGAAACGGGGAATGAACTCGGTTCAGAAATGGACTTTGTCCACTAAGATAGTCTTGGAAATGAGTCTTGACTACTAAGAAATGATTTTCTATGATTATGTGTGTATGACACAAAGCTTCATGTTTTAAGTTATGATTATTTTGATTACATTTCACTACCATGATTTATCCCATGTTATGAAATTTTGATCTCTTTTGCAGGGAAAGATTTCCAAAATGTTATGTTCTTATGAATATGATGTGATTGATATTTCTTTTGTTTACCACTACTGAGCATTTGAGCTCACCCTTTTGTATGTTTTATTTACCCAGGTCATGAAGAAGGTTATTAATTAAGATATTCCAAAAGGGACTATAGATATGATGAAATAAATGGGAGACAGTGTAGATGCTTTATGAACCAGTTGTTTATGTTTCCCAATTTCTAAAGACACTATACCTATACGGTCCTTTAATGGTTTTGTTATATGTTGTAATAAGTGTACTTAAATTCTGAAGTATTAAAAATTTATGTAAAGTATGGGTCATTAATAGGGATAGAAACATAACCCTATATTATCTTAGATGGAAAATAATTTTGATAAAACACTTGAACTCCATTCTTGAGGAAAATATCCTTTCTACTTCAAAAAATTTTTTCCTTTCTTAACATGTCATATAATTTTAAACTAAAATAAGTTGATTAAAAATAAACTTGAAAACTTGTAAATTAAGATTCTTGGAAATAATTTTTTAAAAATCCATTCATGCCGTATAAGTTAAAAAAAACATTCTTCTGGTACTTTTGTCGGAAAAGTCAAAAATTACCTCGTACGAAAAACGACAAAAGATTCCTTTCATATCTTTTACTAAAAACTCACCGAAGGGAAAAATTGGATTTAAAAAATTGTAGGAGGATGTAAATAATATTAAATATTGAGGAAACATGGATTTGGATGATAAAATACACCCTAGTAAATACCAAAGTATAAACAATCTCAGATAAAAATGAGATTGTGATATTTTCCCTTACCTTAGGTCTGATTTGCTTCGTAAGTGTCCGAACCTCCTGTATAATGATTTAAATAATGTCATTGACTTATTCCAGAATCATACTAATTGTTATTATATCGTATATGGTCATATTCTTAGCTTCTAATTAGTAATATTTCATTGCTACTTGTTATTCGGGTGTTTATTACTTTTTGTTCTTATGCATGTTTTGTCGAATAAATTATTATTCTTCTTTTTAGGTTATATATACCTCATTTCCAGAATGTTATTAGTGTAATATATGTCATATTTATTCATTCAATTCATTTATGTAATCATTATGCAATGAAGATCATGTAGAACGAGTCACATCACATCGTGGAGACAGTATTCCGTACGTACGCACGAGCGATGATATCGTTCCCATGATCATGGAATTATATTGGAGTGTATGTATACTATTTCGGAATCAATACCACTTTACAATAATCATATATAGTAATTATTAACACCATTATACCCATCCAAGTATGGTGGTGGTGGAAAATAGATTACACCACGGCGTGGAGACGGTATTCCGTACGTACGCACGTGCGATGATTTCGTTTTCCATAGGATGGATTGATAGTGAAATAGAGTTGTTTAATACTTATAATAACATATCAGTATATGAGTGATACTGATGTTATTAATTTATAATGAATCAACTAAAGAAGAAGAAGTAGAAGAAGAAATAAAGTTGAAAGAATCGTTAACGGATATTACCTCTTCTTTCGACACGCCTTTTGAAACCTCCTCTTAGGGCACTAAGATTGGTCTTTGAAGAAGACCAAAACCTCTAGGATGTTTCTAGGGAAGTGGAGGGGAGAAATTTTTAGGGTTTAGCTACAGTGGCCCACCACGGACCCTGCGGCCACACCACCCAGTAGCCCTCCGCAGCGCCCGAAGCCCTTAGCATCCCCCACGGCCTCACCGTACCGTGGCCTCACGGACCCTGCATCCTTCGCCACCCCATGGCCCTCCGCATCCCCCGCAGCCTCGCCGCCCTAGAGGCCTCTGCGTCACCCTCACAGCCTCCGCACTGTCCTCATAGCCTAGTGCTACTCCGTGTCCCCCGCGCCACCCAGCATGGGCCGGGCCGGACCCAACAGGTCAAGTTGACCCAATCTGGGTGGGGTCGTCCCTGGCTGGGTCGGATCGGACCCGGACCAGCTATGAGATTTTCGCTCTATCGTCCATCACTTTGGCTCCAAGTGTCTGTTTGAAAACCCGTCAATGGCGCTGTAAATATTGGAGTGAGACTGTCCCTTTCGTATACCCCACTTGAGATTTGGATAATGTTGGGATACAGTTGGGTTGGATCAACCACGAATTCAACCGGGCCCTTAGGACTAAAAGGATACTAACTTACAGAACGGACATCCGATTAACCACCGTCTATTGCGTAGAGACCCCTATCATGTGGAGGTCTGCTAGGATAGTTTTTCATGGGACTTCATGGAACTTGGAGTATCGACCAGTGGCCAGAGGAGCGGACCATCCCGTAGACAAGCAATCTTAGTGAAGGAACCTAGTAGTAGGTTGTGAAATGAATAATGAATATTGATCATGTGTGGGTCAGCACCGAGTGATCTTGTGTGGGTCATCACCGAGCGATCCTGTGTGGGTCATCACCTAAATATCCTATATTTTTCAGAATATATAGATCTTATGTGGGTCGGCACTGAGCGATCTTTTGTTGGTCTGCAGTAGAGCCTCCTAATAGAGTAAGATAATTTAGTAGTTACATCTAATCATTTGTACTTATATACCTAAGTTATACCTGGTGTGAGCTGATTCTATTCCTTATGGTACATTCCTTTGTGGTAATACCTTGGTGGCATTATTCTGTGTGGTGTACCACTGTGGTACTTACCTTTGTGGTACTCCTTTCTTTGTGGAACAGTTTTGCTTTGGTTTTTGAGTTGGACTCCAAGTTTTTCTCATGATTGAGATGGGTATACTTGATAACTTAGGTATATGTATGTAAATATATCTAAGTAGGGTTGTCCATTGATTTATTTCATTATGGTTTATCCTTGGTGGATTTTGTGAGACCTTGAGAGTCTCGGGGTACCTACTGTGTATCGTTATAATCACTATTTCATGGGTTATTCCCTCACATTATTCTATTTCGTTCAGATGAAATACATCGTTGATCGAGGCTGAGGGTACTAGGGATATGCGGGGCCCAGATGTTGACCATATAGCATGACGGTATGCAGAGGACACATGCGGATATGGAGTGATGAGGAGTTGATGTATACCAACCCTTCAGGTAGGAACCTTGGAGGAAAACCCAGTAGTTTCCTTTCTTTTTCTTTAGTTGTATTGTATTTTAGTTGTACCTGTACTATTGCTGTTGGGCTTGTATTCTAACCCATTTTTACTTTCATAACTATTTTTTCTATACAGTTGACTTGTGTTTGTATCTTATAGTGTGCTTGGTTGTGTGTTTTTACAAGTTATAAAGGCAATTCCATCCTAGTTATAGGTAATACACCTTTCGCTGCTAGTTTCCATCCCCTGGCATATGGAAGAAGGGCTTGGGGTAGTCACGGCATGCACCCCGGGGGATGGGTCATGACATCTGGCCCCTATAGTAAGTCTGTTTCACAAATTTCAATGAATATTTTGTTGATTTACAATAGTTACCAATCATATTATTCCTTACAACCTAAGGATAACAAGATCTATCAAAACTCGAGACATCCTATTTGGTGGTCATATATGATGTGTTTGATTAAAAATCTAGTATCATGTGATCTTATTTTTCAATAAATTATGTTGGAACACCATTTACATGCATGTTTTTTGTAACCATTTACAAATTACATATGTAATGGGGGTGATATTTCAATGGAACATCACAGTTGGTTTCCCATGGTATCATAGTGATCAAGATTCCATTTCATTGATAATTGATTGAATAATTATGTAACATCATTACATACATATCATGGAAATTAAAAATGTGAAAAATCATATAGACTTGTCCATCTAATAGATTGTGAGACTTCATTGGGTTCCCTATGTGATTTTTTCATACTAGGTCCCATGGTGCACCTGAAGGTTTAGTAATGTCTAGGATTTTCAAGGTAAAATTTTCCTAAATTATATGGGATTATTTCGAGAGAAAGTATTGAGATGACATGTGATTCTAAGGACTGGGGTTTCTGGAATAAATTTTCAAACTATTATTAAGTTTATAAAAAAACTACACACGTGTGTTCTTTTAGTAAATTCTAAATGGGTTCCCAGATCAGAAATACGATGGCACCGTTGAGCTCATAACAGGTAGTTACCCTTATGAAAAGCCTAATATTGGTCAGTGAGTGTCAACTTCAAAAGTTTTCTTATGTAAGTTTTAGGAGAAAAATAATATATATATACATATATATACATAATGGTATTCTATTTTATTTCTTCAATGTAACGTAGGGACTCTCCAGCACTGTGATGTAGCGACTCTATAACGCTTTAATGTAGCATCAGGGTAACACTGAAACACATTTAAAATGCTAAAATCTATTTCCTCCACAAATCATTGGTAGGGAAAATAGTTATAGTTCACAATGCTGATGAATTTTCTCTAGAGATATGAGGTTTCCCTTTGTAAATGGAAGGAAGATCTCTCATCAGAAAAAATGATTTGGAGACCAAAGCCTAGATTAACTACTGACATACGATAGAACAATGATGTTCATGGACAGATAACCATCAATGACGAATCCCCTCATCTGAATGATCTTCTTTTCTTGGCAGGGGGTCTATTTTATATGTTATTTTCTTCCCATACATTCTTTCAATAGATGAACAAGGATAAACCCACAAATAGGTTTATCCATGGGTTGATCATTCTTGGGGGATGAGTTTTCTGTTGTGGGGTTTGATTCTGAAATTTTCCATTCTTTGTGTTGATATTTTTTTACCTATAATTCATTAATTCTTTGTGTATGGATAGAGGATGACATGATCAAGGAAATGATATATCCACTTTGGCTGTTCTTGTAATTTTCCTTTTCCCATATTTTTTTTTCCACATTCTTCATTGGGAACAATGATCCATAGTGGGTTCTGAGACTATGGTGATGTGAGGTGGATTTGTTCTTTATAGGTGGATTGTAGTGAGAGGAGGCCACATATGGATACCAGTATAGTGTCTGGTGGTGGCGATGAACCACAGTCCATTTGGACAATGTCAGTGGGACAACCCAAAGCTAGGGGCCATGACATGAGGTAGAGGAGGCCTACATCTTGATGGCCAATGGATGGAGCCTGTGGTGGCTTCATCAAAGGGTGATGGTGGCAAGCCATATTAGGAGGCTGCAATAGTGGAGGTATTGGGCTCCACAAGCCACGTTTGATGGAGGAACCATGATGGTGCCTTGCATGTCAGATTATCGCATGGACCAGCTATGTGAAACATTGTACAACCACATTGAAGAGGCAGTATGTGGAAGGTGCCATGAATGGGTGGAGCAAACTGTCTTGCACTAGCAGGTATGGCTGGAGCTTGTTGTTCATGCTGGAAGTGGTCTAAGTTGACCCGAATGGTTCAGTTGGTGAGCCCCCGATCAGGTTGAGTCAGTCTGACCTGGTCGGATTGGTCCTAGACCTCACCATCCCAATTTTACTAATATACTAATAACTCTCCAACCATTTGTCTATTTGATGACCCAATTGTGGTGTTGGGATCCTCATGATGAGGAACTCCTTTTGGGATACACTAAGTGACCTTTTGTGGGGGTTGGTGTGTGACCAATTTGTTCGTGGTGTGCGTTTTTTTGGAACATGCTCACTAAAGACGGAATCATGTTATTTTCTATAGAAGAGATAAGAAGTTGGTCTCTTGTGAATATGAAATTTTGGTCACCTATTAATAGGAAAATTTGGTCTCCTAAGAAGAAGCGGATTTGGTCTCCTACGAGTGCATAGATGAATCTCATATGAGTGTGTTGAGTAGGCCTCATGTGATGATGCAAAGTAGGTCTTAAATGGAGATGCAGATTAGGTATCCATTGAAGACTATATGTTTCATTTTATTCCGATATTTATAGACTTTTATAGAATATGTATACTAGTGTGGGAAGACTCTAGTGAAAATCCTTACTATACTTCTTAGAGGATACACTTCATGTACTAATTTGGTATTCTTCCATGTTTCTAGCTTTGTGGTTTGGGTTTCCTACTGAGTATTGGTTTACTCATCCATTCATGGGATTTTGCCTCAAATATCATGAATTGTGAATATGATCGATAGATTTGATAATGACCTTGGTAAGCAGGAGAAATCTAGTGCTTCAAGGTGAACCAACAGACGTGGTGTGTTTAGGTGACATTCAAACTGTGTATTGTAAATACTTGGTGGCCTGGAGAAGGATGGTTCTTCAAGGTCTCCTATGTGGCTTGTTGGTGAATTGAGAAATAGGACATTATTGATGTAGTAAAGGTATTATTTCAAGGGGTACCCTTCTAGGAGTGGAAAGTGAAACTACACTAGTTCGTTTTTCAAAAGATAAAGATCCTTCTTCTCTCATGAAATACTAGCCTTTCAGTATGGGTAACTAAGTTTACAAAATACTAACCAATGTACTCAATATGAGAATTGGCATCCATATTCCATCATGGATTTTCGAAGAACATGAAGGATTTGTGAGAGGTAGGTCCATTTAAAGCACTATGAGGATGGCCCAAGATATGGTTGAAGATTTTAAAAGGAAATGTCAAGTTTCAAAAAAGAACAATATGCTGGATATAGAGAGATCCTATGAAAAAATTGAGTGTGCCTTTATAATTAGAGTTCTTAGATGTAATTTTTATTCTCCATGGGAAATCTACCTTCGGTTCAGATTTTTGAGTTCTCTATGGATCTATGTATTGTTTAGGGAAAAGAAGAAAGGCTTCTTCAAATATGTCGATGTTCATAGAAAGGGGATCCATTGTCACACATCTTTTTCATTCCGACTTAGGATACTTTGAGTAGATCCATTAATTCTAATATTCATGAAGGTTCAATTAATCCTTACTGCTACCAATTTCATTTCCATTATTTATCTCACCTAATGTTTACAGATGAAATGGTCCTTTTCATTAATGTGAACTATAGATCTATTTGAGGGTTCAATAATATTCTGTATGAATATATCAAGTGGAGTCGGAAGCATATTAATAGAAAAAAAAATAGTCTTTACCTCTTTAGGCTTTGTTTAAAAATTCATTCATGTAAAATTGAATCCATATTATACATTAGCTTTATAATTCATTATATAAACTATCATGGTGTACCTATTTTGTTGGGGAATCTCCAAATCAATCACTAGGATAAGGTGGTGGGTAAAAAAATTTCTCACATCAACAACATGAAAAATTGTTTTTCCCCATCGGGGAATGATTATCCTTGTGAATAGTGTGCTCACATCTATTCCTATGCAAGTTCTCTAATTCCTTAAGGACCTAATGTTTTTTATTAATATTATTTAGTATATGATGACCTATTTCTTTAGGTATTCTAACTCATAGGGTCAGCACCATTGGGAATCATGTCCTAGAATGGCCCTTCAAAGAGATAAAGGAGGTATAGGTCTATGTATTGTCTCGGATATGATGAATTGTATTCATCTAGGGCTAGTTTGGGAGGTAGTCGAAGAAAGTAATCTTAGTGAAATGGTAATGATAGAGAAGGTTGGGAATAAAATATATAACATGGAAAACAATTCTTCTTAACTATAGAGAATGATTCTGATCCATATACCTCACCTTCTTAATAATTGTAGGTGGATAATTTGTTAGGGTGACATAAGTTTTTGGAATGAAAACTAGATGGGTAATGTACATGGATTTCCTTGCAACCCAGTCACTAATATTTCCATCAATAAAAAGAGTGTCCATACTACCTTCATTAATGTGTTCCTTAATTAATAGAATCTCAGTGTTCCACCTTATCAAGAACTCAGATGATCCTAATAAGTGTGTTTTCAATGCCACTTCTTTAGGTTTACTTTTGGATAAATCCTACAAATCTAAAATCCAGGATTCCCACAATTTTGATTTATTAGGAAAACACTTTTAGTCAACTCACATTCCCCTTATTTATAATTTTCAATCATATAGACTATATCATCAGACCTTTCCAACAGATGAGTTTATTCGCCGAAATTGTATCTTGAGTGTCTCCAAATGAACAAAATGTATTCTCCCATATGTTGAGACTACCACCCAATTTATTTTTTGAATGTTTTTGGGATAATATATTTTGGGAAATAATAGGGGAGTTTTTTAACCTGGTATATATAGTTTTTCTAGATTATTACTTCCAATAGAGATAGCTACATGCAGTTGGATCCAAAATCATGGAGCAGAAGTCCCATGCTTCCATTTTTGCTGCTAGCTATTGGTGTATCCGATAGTTTTTTAACATGTTAGATTTTGAAGGTGTTGAATGATATAAGATGATTTTGGTGTAACCCACTAGATGGATGATTTTTGACATTTGTATTCTTCTAGAAAATTTGAATGAGGCCTCTCTGTTGAGGTGGGTGATTTAGAAAAAGGTTAGCAATCAGACTGATAACTATAGGGTTTTTTGTGGGTCACCAGATTTGGTGGACACCAGCATTCTATGGGATGAAACTGAATCTACATGGGTCTTATGCACTAGGTTTTATGAAGGGTGGTGGGGTGATCCAAAATTAAATAGGAAGTATAGTGGCAGCATGTAGCGCCAGGTTCAGCCATGAATATTCCATGTTGGGGAGGCTGGGGTGCTACTCAAAGGCATTAATTTCAACATGACCCATCACAATCCATTTTATGTGATCTTGATAGATTCAAGATTCCACATTGATGCAAGTTAGGGTCAAAGATCCACTCCATGGATTATCTGTTACCATTTTCGACATTGAAGAATTACTATAAACTAAAGAAAAATCATAATTCATACTTGGCATGAGGGTAAAACGGTGGAATACTTCTTTGCATCACAGTTTTCTCTTAATATTGATTTACTTCCTTTTCTAGCTAGGGTTCCTTTCCACTGTAGTGTTCTAGAAATGTCCAAGATGACACCCTTGGTCATTATTAATTTATTCCAACATGAGGGGGATTTTTTTCTACCTTTCATTCCCTATTTTTGAGAATTTTTATTTGTATTCTTCTTTATTCTTTATAATTAAAAATGATGTTTGGGAAGGGGTTAGATGTGCCAAAAAATTATCTCTTAGCTTCATGATATTTTTAATGAAGACTAATGTTTTATAAATTTTAAACCTGATTTACTCAATCATTTTCTTATCAAAATTCTCCCTGGTAGAAATGGATAATTATTTACTACCTTATTTACTTAATTCAACACATTTCATTTATAATAATTCCCCAATAATAGAAGCCACAATCAAAAATATTTTACAAGCACCTTGTACACCTGAATTTTTTTCAAATTCAAATGACTAAAGGAATTATGAAATAATTTTTCATTGAGGTTTTTTGTTATTTCATGATAGATTAAATCATCTTATATCTATTATGAACATATTATGTGGTCTTACTCCTAGTTAGACATAGAAATAAATAAATAAAAACCTATCACATATGTTTATATTCTATATGGGTTCTTATTTAATATATTATATGATTATGTATTCATTCAAATAATGAAAATAAAATTAAAATAGGTATTAATAAATTAATGATAGGAAATATCCTATGTGTGAATTAATGGATTATCTATTGAGTGTAATTAGAGTATCCAAGATGTTTTAGGTAATTACCTATGTCATGTCTAAATTATATCGAATATCCCACCCAATTCAATTTGTTTCAATCTTTTCTAGATCTTTTCTATACATTATTGAGGTCTATATATTTCTTCATTAACATCATTATACAAAATTATTTCATAATTTTGAGGGATTTTATGGAATTCATAATAACGCATTACATCTCTCATGGATATCCATGCCCATATAAATATAATGATGAATAAAAATGATTTGAAGACCATCTATTTAATTATTTATTTTCTACAAATATCATCCACATGAAATACATAATTAAAAAATAAAGATTTGACACACATTAGATGGTCTCTACTCTTGATTTGTCAATAATAAAATAAAATATTTGATGAAAACATAATTATTGATAAATTAATATTTAGGGATAATAATAGAGTTAATATTAATCAATATAATTTTAATTCTTGTAAAATATATCATTCTCCTTTAAGTAAACTTTTATTTAACAAAAATAATAACCTCATTTGGGAAATATTTTTTAATTTTATTTTTATACATTAGTATAGGAAACTAATGAAATTTATTTTTTCTACTATAATGAGCATGGAATGGGATTGGTGGGTTTGGAAGGGATTGACCCAGCCCAACCTATTTTGGGCTGAACAATCTTGGAAGTGTTTTTGTTGTAGGATCTACCAACACATACAATTCTTGAATAAGGGAGGGAGAATAAAATTTACAAGACTATAAATGGGGATAAGATAGGTGGTGGGAGGTTTACCATATGGGAGGCCATATGAAAAGGCATGTTAAGATTTGGGGTATTCACTTATGCGTTCATGATGGGGTTGGTGTAGGAATGGATGGATGTAGAGGGTACATGACATATGTTCATTGCATGGGAGGGTGATCACTATGGGGTTGGTGTTAGGGGATGAAACAGGGTGATACAAACAATTGGTAGCACAATTGGATTTGTTAGAGATGATGAGTGGTGGGAGGAAGACATGGTAGAGATAGTGGATAGGGGAATCAGATTTAGCTACTGGAAAAATTATTTTTTCTTTTTTCCTTATGGACCTTCTAAAAACTATATAAATTTCTTCCCCTATGTCTGTGACAACCACTCATCCTATCCATATTTTTATCTAGTTTTTCCTAGGTCCATCATCCCTTTACCACATTAAATTTTTTATTTATTTTTAAAACATTATATGAACTATTAAATTTTTTAAAAATACTTTTTTCTTGTACAAAAATAATGGGGTGTGTGAAAATGCATAGTCGAAGAACATTATTCCTGCCACATGATTTTCCACTGAAACATTGTGCTTCAAAAAAATAGCCAATTCTGATATCCGTCAAGAAAAAATGACACAATAACACCACATTGATATATATATATATATATATATATATGTCCTCAAAAATAAACCCACATGACCAGATTAAATCTAATTTAAAAACATTTTTTTACTGCAATATAGCCATTCAAGAATGGTTGGATGGAAAATGAGGTCCGATGGGGCCACAAGGATGCCCTTAATGTGAATTAAATAATTTTTTATTTTTTATATTGGATAAAACCATCATTATATTATTCTGATAAAATTTTAAGGAACCATGGTGTACAATTAAGTATGTTGGGATATAGATTTAACATATTAATTCACTGATCAACACAAATAAATCATCTCCATCCATGCATAGTGCGGGATAAATTTCATGGATATCATTTGTTGATTTCTCTTTAGAAAATAATTTTTTTACATACCACTTCAAATTTGAATATATTATTGAAAAAATCCATATAAATCTTTTGCATAATGGAACTATAGTCTTTCTCACCAACACAAAGATCAAAGGTATGTGAAAACATTGATAATCCATGACTATGAGCTATCAAATAGATTTTATGAATATATAAATTTACTAATTATTATCATTATGATAATCCTATGATACATGATGATGATATAAAATTTAATTCTCATTTAACTCACCAATTTTTCAAGGAAATATTAGACAAGTGAGATTGGATATCAAAATCATTCAATAGAATATTCCATTAAGGATAGCCTCCTACATCTTAAAAAATGAGTTCCAAAATAAAAATATATGGTGGATTGTCCCCGAAATATTCTTCACATACTAAATAATATTTAAATTACATATTACAAACGTATAAACATGAAATAAATAACATTTATATTTTTTAACTTAATATCAATATAAATAAATAAATTATCTAAAAAAATTGATACTTTTTATTAATTCATCATTACTATAAATATTTAATCAATAATGAATACTAAAATTGAATAAGTTCATTAAATTTTTTACCATTTAATCACTAAATGTACTATGAAAACTCATACTAAATAATGTAAAAACCAATTATTCGAAACTCAAATAAATTAAATATATTTATTTCATGTAGACTATTCGAACTCATATATAAATTAGAACCTATAGTGTTGCCCATCAATTCCTAAACTCTTATTATGTATAATAGTCCATAAATTCTATTATTCATAGTCTATCACTCTCTAGGTTATTATCCATTAATAGTGAATACTTTTCACATGTCATGAGTAAATTATACTAACCCATAAATTTCCCCTAAATAGATAAAGAAAATTTATAGTAATGAAAATCATTCATATGAACACACACCATGTAACATGATAAAACTGTTTTGTGAATTATGATAGGGAACTATTCACACATTGTGTCACTATCCTTTATATATTTATTTTTCATAGACCTAGCTATATAAACATAGATAATTTTAACATAGAAATAGACTTAATGAAGGAGAATACCTAAAAATTTAATTGGATCGAGATAATAATTTCCATCGGAAGAAAAAAATTAAATCAAAAATATTAAAAATTTACTATAAACTGAATGATAAACCAAATATAAGCTACCCCTCAATGAAATCGACACAATAGTTTTCATATTTCATCATAATACATAACCAATAGAACATATCGTTATTTACATCATCTCATGATTATAGTACACAAGATCATAGATAGAATAAACCAATTAGGGTCACACTTGGTTATGGTTCATTATTGTAATAATTTTATTAAATGGGATAAAATTATTTTAGTTTGATTTGAAATAAATTTAGTTTAAAGGGTAGGATAAAAATAAAAATTTATTTTCCAAATTAGAGAAGGAATAAAATTCATTTGATGTTAAAAATAAATTAATTTTACAACTAACATGGATTTATTTATTTATTACACCATAACATTAATAGAGTTAAATTTTAAATTTGAGTTTCAATTATTTATGATTCTATGATGTGAGATGTTGAATTTTATGAGTTTTTATTCTCCTCGGTGGATTAAATTTTTGTTACAATTTTTTGGATGTACTAAAAATATATAACTAATGAATCACATAAAAAAGTAATGTTATTTATCGATTAAAAAACTTATTCCAAGGATTATACACTGAGATATTTTTGTTATTAAATTTTATATATTAATCAAAATAATAATTTATTAATTAAACATGAAAAAATAATTATAAAATAATTGAAGAATATTCTATGGGGTTAAATATTTACAAAATATAAATATTTTTTTTTTGAAAATCATTAAAAAAAATAAATAGTTATTAACAAGACATAGTTTTCACTACATATTGGTTGGATTTCAACAATTATTTTTAAATATAATCCACATTGTAAATGCATATAACATAGTATCAAATCCTTTAAAATGTATTAATTTTTTTATGATTATTAATTTTCTTTTTTATTTAAATTTATATTTTCAATGATATAGAATCCATGTGAGAGTAGGTCAACTCATTAATATCAAAATAATGTGGTGATAATTATGACTTAGTTTATATTTTGTAAAAGGGAAAAAGAATAGATTAAATAATTAAAATATAAAATTTATGATCAAATGATGATAGATTATTTGAATCCTAATATAATTATTATGATAAGGAAAATTCATAATATTAATATAATTAATTTTTCTAATTTTATAGGAAAAAAACATCTCTGATGATGAATAGTAATATATTCATTATGTATATTTTTTTTGATAGAGAAATTTATTATAGGTATCATTGAAGAGTGTTTAAAAAAATAAACATCAAGGTGATACTAGTTTTTTATTACTATATATTTATTAAAGAAAAATATTAATCACAATGACATTAATAGGAATTTATTAATAAAATATAGAATACAATTATTTGATTTATATGTCAAATTATTTTATTATCATGTAGAGAATGAACATGAGGAAATTATATCCACGTTTTTTATTATACATAAGTCATTTTAATATCTTTATTCAATGTTTCATGAAAATAAAAATAATTCATATTATTTATATTCTATCATAAGGAATTTTTATTTAAAATACTATATAACTGAATGATTTTTAAATGAAATTTTTTATGATCGTAATGTATAATCCAAAAAATTACATGTTGCATTGGAAAACCGAGCTTTTTGTATATATAATATTGAAAATGTTTATTCAATACCATTACATATCATGTTTATTATATATAATGGTGATAAATATAAATGTTTTTTTAATAATGATAGTGTTAAAATGATTTTTAAAATTTTAGTCATAGAAAATCTCAACTAAAACTGTCATATAAAATAAGGAAGTTTATTTTGATTGTCGAAATTTTGGTATTTAAAAAACAATGAAATATTGACATAAAATTGATTCTTCCAAAAAAATTTCATATAAAAAATTATTCTATATAAAAATATTTGTAGTACAATATGTTATATGAAATATATAGGCCTAAAAATAACTATTTTTTGATGACAAAATCTACCAATATAAATGCTAATATTTTTGTTAGGGTTGATAAAAATGGGGTATATAGTAGCTAATGTAAAATAATTAAATTATTTTTATGATGATATATATATTTGATTATCTTTATGATATTTAATGATGTCTTTTTCCTAAATGAGATATAGATAGTGGAGGTTTTTTTTAAAAAAAATGGTACAACATAATTTGTGAAACTTTTATTCATAAAATAACTAGATTAAATGGATTAACTGACAAAAATTATATTATGTTGAATTGTGTTCAATTCCATACATAAGGTGAAACCCTAGATATTATAGTTTTTTCTCATATATCCTTATATTAGAGAATAAAATAATTAAAATGATATAGAATTAATGATAAGGGATATATTTCATTTAAAAAATTATACCATTGAATTTTAATTGAATTGGGTTAATTTTTTTAAACATATTAAAAGATATAGGGATATAATTTTTTTGATAGACAATAACATAATTAACTATATATTAATTATATTGGTGATGAAGGAAGATTGATGATATTATAGAATAAATTATTTTTGTATTATCTTAAGAAACATGTATCAAATAGAGAATTTATCTCTTTTTTAATTTTAAAGACACATCCTCATGTTATTTTAACATTAAATATTAGAGTGGTCTTTTACATATAGCGATTTTCCACCATAGACAAAATAAAATGAGTGTATTTTATGAGGGTATGTTTTCATTATTGTTGTAATTATACATATGGATTAAAATATTACTTTTAATTCGTTTAAAAAATGAAACAATTTAAATCAATTCCCTAAATGGATTTTAAATAGAATATGAAAAAAATTATAAATAATTTAATATTGTGGTTGTTTTAAAATTAGTATAAGGAAGATAAAATGGGTGAAAAATATAAATAATTTAATTAATTAATATATTTTAATAATAAGTATAATTTTTTTATAAAAAATAATTATACTCACTATTTTAAATTATTAATAGAGGATATAAAAAATGGAAATTAGATATGCAATATTGTAAAATTAAAATTACATATGTCTGATATAAAAATGATATAATACATAATAATTTTGTAAATATAATTTAACCCATAATGATTTAAATTTAGTATATAAATATTTCCATAAGTTATTATATGATTGAATGAATAAAAACATAATGCATAATTAAACAGTAGTGGATAATGATGATTTCCTTCATGTTCACTCTCAGATATTTTTTTATTTAGTATGTGAAAAATAATGGATTAACTAATCCATTCACCTGAACAATAATGGAATTAAACAACTTGTTTTAGGTATTTAGAATGTTAATGGAATTAAATATTCTTTAATTAATGTGAGAATATATTTGGTGCAAGGCATTGAAATCATTTTAAAATAAAAAATGAAGAAAATAAAAATTTAATTTCTTTTTACATAATTACTAAATTAATCTATTTATAGTATTTTAAACAAACTAATTGGTACAAAATATAATTACTATAGAATATTGAAATATCTTAAATATATCATGTCCCCTATCTTTATTGGAATAGTGTACAAGATATAAGCATGGTTTTAAACTATGTCCTTAGGTGGGTTATTTCCATAGTCTATGTGAACTATGGCCATATGATAAGGACCAAATGGAGACAATGACTGTTTACCAGTATTATTATAACATTTTATTGGGTAGTCTATAAATATCATTCACCTGAACAATTTCTATAAATTAAATAACCTAAACTAGATTAATTGGCTTGATAAACCATGGCAGTATAATTTGATAAATTAAATGAAAACCACTTATTTTGATTTTGATTGTCATCATGAAGACAAAAAGATAATTATTAGTAGGATTCAGTATTCATATGTGTGTATATATAAAATTTTTTAATGTTTACAAAAAATAAAAAATATTTTTGGATAGAAGTCATATAGAGAGAGATTCCAAAACCCATGGACATATGAAATTCCAAGGAGGATTATTTCTATATTTTGTGAAGATTATGGATATAATAAATGCTACATTAAAATATTTCATTATTTTTTTTAATATATTGGATGTAGGAAATTCCATTCCAGCATAGTGACATATTTTTTTGAATCCAATGTGAAATGTTACTATATTAAATCTTATTTCTATAGTTTTGTCAATATACATTTATAGGTGAATCCATGTATGATTATTACCATTGTTTTCAAATATCATGGATTTATCCATCTCTATTATTATTATTTTGGAACACCATGGAAATAAAAGTTCCATCCATTTTCCAAAATAACATTAATGGTTTCTAAAAATTTCCAACATCCTTATATCATAATGGTTTCACATAATAATGGTTGTATGTGGGACTATAGTCATACATTTATTAATTATTGGATTACCCAAGAAGTAATATAACCATTATTTAAAATATAAAATGGCTATAAGTTATCTTAAAGCCTTGGATATAAAAAATGTATATCAAACCATATACACATGTTTATTATCTATTTGTGTAATAAAGAGATTGAAATTGTTAAAAAATTGAAATGTTAATTATCATTTATAGAATATTTTACTATTAAATTATAACTAAAATACCTCATATATATTCTCCATATATATTTATCATTTATATTATAATTCATAATTTTATGATTTCCTAATTTTTATTTTTCTAACAACTATAGATGTAACATGAACATAAAAAAATAATTCATTTTAATATAATGTAATACTTAAGATGATAAATATCAAAAAATTCCATATTTGATTCTCCTATGTAAACATTTATTATATTTTAATAGGGGATTATTATAACTCACAAATTTAAAATGATTTTTTGGAATTTTATATAACCAATATGAATTTTTACTGTATTGATTTGTTTTTAAATTAAATGTGAATTGTCATAATTCAAACATTTCCCAAAGTCATATTATATTATCCAGTAAATCTGATTCATGATAATTTTATGAATGAATCCATGTATATAAAGTTAATTGAAAATATATGTTTATGATCCAGATATTTGATATAAAAAATTTATTATAGTGGAAGTTATATTGAGGGAAAAAGATATATGATTTGATGGGTGAAAGGGTAATCATTGAAATGTTTTAAAAATGGGACGGTTTTAAATGGGATAAAACAATTACATTTCACTTCATAGATATTATCCCAATATAACTGAATTAGAGGAGATGAAATTTTAATAGTAAAAAGTAAAATAACTTGAAAATTGGAATTTATTTATTTAACGATAAGCTAAAAACATGGACAAGGAGGAGGAGGAAAATATATTGGGTATCCTAGATTAATAGTTCCCAATATTCCATGTTGTGTACGGATTGATGATAAAAATTTATCACATGTCTTTAGTCCTAGAATTTATTAACAATATCATATAAATTTGAAAAATAAACAATTATTATGTTGAGGGGATGATGGATTTACATAATTTAAAAAATATGAATGTAAATTTTGAGTCAAAATGAATCTCAAACATTATACCATCTCATTAACCATTAAAATAATGATAACAAATTCAGATTATTTAGTATGGAATCTATAATGTTCATTGATAAAATATTTAGACTTATTTTATCTGAATCTGAACATGAATTGAAAAATAACTACTAAAATTATGAGAAAAGGAGAAATTTATTGAGTCTGGTCAAACATTTATTTTTTGAATGTTTTAACCATGTTTTTTTCTATCTCAAGGAAATAAAATAAAAAATGTAACCCATCACGAGAAATTATTTTTAAAAAAAGAACAATACAAAATAAAACCCATGTAAAAGTTTGGATAAAATTTATTAACTATAGTAGACATGGTGAATCATAGATATATCTGAAATATTCATGATCATGAAATATTAATAATTTTCATAAATCGTTACATTAAATATAATGTGATATAATTAATTCATCTATCATCAATAAAATATTACATAATTCCATGAATTATCAACTACACAAGATTATACAATTACTTCATAGAAAATCATTAAATAATATGATCATTTACAAGAGAAAATAAATATTTTTTAAATTTCAAGGCCTTTTCAAAAATAAAATTTATCATCTCTCATTCATGATAATATTCATTTATTTATTTTATTTCACAGTTAATTTTTTCCCCAAAATATATAATCCATCGATAAACTAGTCACCAACTCTGTTACTCAATAGAAATATAGTCTCTCATTCTTATCATTTCATATGTATATGCTACTAACTATAAAAATCAAATGAATATTAGTTGTACACCTCATAGTGAAAAAAATAATTTTAATCATGATGACATAACTTTTAGGCTTAAATGACTGTAATGATATGGGTAGATAATTTTATAAACTAAATTAATGATCAAATATAATATTACGTTTTTTGTAACATAATGATAATAAATAAAGATATTAATAAAATATTCTATTATAAATACGAAATTACCCACATTCCCGATGTCAAATAAAATGTCAATTGAAATAGAAATAGGTAAAAGAAAATGACCCCTATTGTTTATATTATTATTTAATTTTTAATTTATGAATCAATTGTACCAAATATCGTACTCATATATGACCCTAATTTTATCTCCAAATGGGGTCAAACGTTTTTTTATAACATATAAAATTGTTTTGGAAGTGCGTTTTTCAGTTTTCTATGTAACAGAATATTTCTATTTTATAATGTTCTCTTATATTTTATTTTGGGTAAAAAAGAGAATACAATATTAAATTAATTATGATCCTCTACCCCTTATAAATTTACACCACCCAATAAATTTTCCATAATATAAATAAATCTCTTCATCTATGGGTATAGACTTACCCACATATTATCCATTGAATATCATAATAATCACTATGTCTATAGTATGAAGAATAAAATAATCATGTAATGCGGCTTTCCCTATTATGGTCACTGAAGGAATCAATATTTTAATATAAGCTACAAATTTAAGGAATGTGTCATGGAAAATGGTTTTTGATCAGAATAATTCCTCAATCATATAAACATAAATTTATTATATTATAAATTTTAGAAGATTTAATAAAAGGTAAAATATGAAAACTTGTCTAACTATCACCCAAGAAATTGGTATTGTAATTAATCAGAAATAATGTTTTCACAAAACCATAGCATACGGGGAAACAAATTATAGGATAGTTATTCATGGTTTGATATTTTCAAAATCTATCAAACATAAATAAATAATTTAAAATAAATAGTGAATCATTTTTTCAATATAAACACTCATCTAAAAACATTTCTTAAAAAATAAACAAAAATAACTCAAAATAAATTCATTTCCGAAAGTATATAATATTTGTTAATTTAATATTTATTTACCAAAAAAGGGAAAATGGACTAAAAATATTTTTAAAAATATATTCCTATAATGATATCCCCTCCCCACATTTATAATGTATAATTTTCCTAAATTTAACCCTATGAAATGATGTATCTTTCGGTAAAACTATATTTTAATAGGGTTGAATGATATCAATGTTATTGGTTAATAAAACACCTAAGGTTCTCATGTCATGATTGGATTATCTAGTATAATGAAATCAATTTTATGTTTGTAAAATCCTTCAATTTAATGATTTAGATATTTCCAAATATCATTAAATATCCTCCTCATGGCCTCTATTGTGACATCTATTACACAATAATGAAATAAATATAAACAATAAAAAACTACATAATAATATATAAAATAACATAACAAGAGTTAACTCTATCCCTAAAATATAATAATATACATAATCTAAAACATTGAGCGTACTTTTTGGTAATGTATTTTCATTTTTCTATATTAAGTATTTTTATGAAGCCATGAGTTCTCATTTAGAGACAATATAATCTAATCATGCCCGGGAGATTATAACTTCATTTGTTTCATAGCTTGTGATAAATCCATGTTTATTTTTTTATATAACAAAATTATTTCTACTCAAATTTTATTTAGTAATGAAATAATTTATAAAAGAATCATCAATTATTAGGTAATACCAACGAGGGTTTTCATTTCTTTCATGTATTAAAAAAGTGAATCATCCAATATCCTTATCCAATTATTATGATTTGATTTCTTAATTTCCAATAAAATATTATTCAACGTAATATTTAAATCTCATATTTAAATATTTTTTTAGTTGGTATGGTTCTTATTATATTCATTTCATCCTATAAACTCAAAGGACAAAACAAAAAATTCAATTAAAGTAATTTTTCACATTATTAATAATTTTCAATGTTGGAACTCTAAATATATAATAATAAAATATCCTATATTGAATACACTATAACAGTTTAATCACAAGGACATGTTGATTTTGTATTAACCCATTTTAGACCACAATTTTCTATAGCTGAAATTTATAATAATCCATGTAATTTTGGAAAGATATCAATGAAATCAATTCCCCAAACAAAAAAATCTCACTGGCCAATATTGGATGCCAAGGTATCCCATGTCTCTAGGAATAATTTATTATGTGTTCAAAAGATAAACATAACAACAAAATCATTTGAAAATTATTTAAAAAATGGGACAATATGATTCATAGTTAGAGTCCATCCTATATATACTTTGGGGCTGAAGTGTCCACCCTAAAACAGTGTATGGAAGGAGATTAAAAAAGAGTCAAACTCATGATCAGGAATGCACTTCATAATGAATACATCACTAATGATTCATCAAATGTATGGGTTATTCAAATTATATTTTATAGACTTAAATTTTAATTTTTATACTTTTTCTTTCTTTAGGTTTAACATATTTTCATATTAAACAATTTAAATAAATAAATGTTGAAACCAAGCTTCTATACCTGAGAAGGAGTAGGGTTTCCCATCCAAAAAATGTAATGAATTGTTTCCTTATCTACGTCCTCATGATCATCTTTTTCTATGATCAAACTAATGGGGTCATCCACTATGTGATATTACCCTGTCCTATTCTTTATCTCAATAAAAATTTCTAAAGTAGTTACATCCATTGGATATTTATTAGCATTGTGTAATGATTCATAAAGATGTATCTCAATGAAAAATGGTTTTAAAAAATCTAACATATATCCTAATATAAAATAAATAAATTTATCAATAGAATATATAACATGAAGAAAATATATTTTATGGTTTTAGATTTAATATGATTAATCAAACATTTTAGTGGGGTTATAAATCAAATATTTAAACTGTAATGTTTACGTACATTTTTTTGGTACTTATTGACCCATATTTTGACTAAAATATTGTTTGGTCTTGCATTGGTGTCATTTTGAGTGTTTTTAGATATGTTTAGATTCTATTTGAATAATTCATAGTTGGTTCACCTATAGGGAAAAAATGTTGTTTAACATAAAAAAATATTTAGGTTTGGCCCAATAAATCATGTGACCAATCATGTGCTATAAGAATTCGGCGCACGGTCTGTCCAAACCATGTGAGCACACCTCCAAATCATGTACCCAATGTTATCAGTGTTATAAATAGTTATATCACAATTAATTAACCATGGGACCAAAATTTTATTCCCAAATAGAAGATTAATATATGGAACGTCGTTAATAAAAATAATTAATACTAACCATGCTACCCATCTAGAAAAACAAGCATGGTGAAATTTAATGAGCTGAATTTTTTAAAAAAATTATACCTAAATTTAATATGAAATGACCCCTAATCTCATATATTATATTCTTAATATATCCCCAACGGTCTATAGGCTTATCCCTGGGATTCTTGTGTTTATCCCTTCCTTATTGACCAATTTCTAAATATATGCTCGAGTTTTTAGGTGGATTCCTCTTCCATTCATTGATCCTTGTTAGATCACACATCCCCTTTTTTCATTGAAACCTATATATTTTTTTTATTTTAGATATAATGGTTTTGATGGAGGACTGATAGGATTCATAAGTATTTATGATCATGAGGACCTAATCAAATCTTTCCCATTATCCGATTTTATTGATGTTATATCTACCACCATTATTTAGGTAGAGAATTATATAGAAAGTAATAATTCTATGAATTTGGTATCTTTAATGTAAATTTTATTGTGTAATTCATTGAATTTCGATTTTTTAATTGATTTTTTTAACGAAACTGTGTTTTTATAGGAGGTTTTTTTTTCAAATAGTTTTTTCCCCTCACATGTTTGATAAAATGACTAAATGATGGTTTTGATTTGGAAAATTTTTTTCATGAATTGAATCATATTGTATTTTATTTAAAAATTAATTATAAATTATGATCTTATATTTTTTAGTGGTTTTAACAATCCAAAAACATTGGTAACCTTTGGTGCATCTAGAATAGACATGTCACCCATTGTGGGTATAATTCCATAAGAGAATTTCAGTTTTTTGATTGTGTAAGTCAAATATAGTTTATACTGGTTGGATCCCTCAAACGATTGGATAATTGATTTATTTTTACCTCAAATATGTATACATATATTCTAGATCCAAAAAAAATTCACTATCATAATTTTTAAATTTATCATCCGTTTCCAAATGAAGTATTGTTTTTTGTTATTTTATCAATTTCTATTATGTTATGGATTTGTTATTCTTGTTTTCAGATATGCGTTAACTTGATGTATTGATCATGTTTTTTTCTTACTTCATTACCATTTGGAGAATTCATGGTCTATATTGTCTATAAATTCATGAATTATCACATACACATTTCATAATCCTTTTTTTAGAATATGAATGGATTATATTAAAATGAAATTGATGATTTAAAATGGTTTGGATTTATGAAAATGATTTTAAAAAAAAAATCTAAGATAGAATAGTTACAAAATTGGTATTATATATTGCATAGATTCTGTAGTGGAATCAAACTAGGCATAATGATCACAACCTAAATTTTCCATTGTTTTGTTCAAATCATTTTTATATAATTACTACCAAAATACATTGGACTATTTTAGTATGTTAGAATACCTATTTATTGTTTCATTCATATCCGGATGGTTTTGAGGTGATAGTTAGTCACATGGTGACTTGTTGGTCTAGTCTTGTCAATCAATCTAGTTTTATTGCTATCATTTTGATTGGTTTAATGTATGAGGTACAATTTTATAATCTATTATACACTAGTTTTTTACTTTTATTATTACAAATGAATAACTTTTTTTATTAATAATGTTCACCTAAACACTTAATGGTCATGAATGGGTAGAATCTCTACTAGACCTAGGTTGGATAATTTTTAATGGAACCATAAGGATTTCTATCATAAAATTTTTAGACACTATATGTGTTTGATTTTGATTCATAGGAGCAATGGTGCATGTAAATTAATAATTCATTTGTTATCTGTAGGTGTATTCCTATCCATGTTAGTTTTGTGTCTCATCTCATGTTACCATGGGTTGTTGAAATAACTTTATAATTTCTGATATAAGGGGTTTGAGTTTATTTTAGTGAACTATATGGGGAGTTTATTTAAATGGTCTTATTCCTTCATAAATAATTTCATTTTCTTCATATAATTACTAATTTATTTAAATTACTAATATTTTAATGAATAGTATTTAATTTATGGTGCTTTTACTAGGATTAAAGAATATTACCTAAACATGGTTACACAATTTCAAATGTTTAAATAAAATATTTTGAGATTAGATATTCAAAATATATGGGGTGATTTTTCAAGATAGGATTAGCTGGTGAGTCCCATAGTGGACCCTTCATTGTTTTATGTTTTAAACCTTACAATTCATAATCTTTTTCAATTGGGTGTTGGGAACCCATGATGTGAAGTCGATCATGGAACATGTGTTACTAAGAAATAATCACTTATCTTCCTTGGGGATAAGGGGCCCTAGGAATCTAAGGATATTATTTATTATATTGGTAGGTTCTATGAAATATTAAAAAATAATAAGGACTCTAATGTTTTTTTACTAAATACATTTTCGTGGGACCAAGAAAGAGATGGAGGGACTAAAATATGAATGCATAGTTTCATGAGATTTTACCTGGACTATATTTAAGAAAACACAAAATAGACATTTTTACCTTGATATTTTAAGTGTAATAGAGACCTATAATTTTCCGAACATGAAGAGATAAGGGCCTTATATTCTACAATATTCCACCAAACTTTTGAGTTGGTACATTTTGTACAAAAGGTAGTCACTCAATAGTATCTAAGGGATTAGGGTTTTGAGTTGTGACTGATGCATGAAATCCAGTTAGTGTATATTCTCTTGTTCCTTCTAAACATCATGGAGTTATTCAGTAAAGAAGGTTTGGTGGTGGTAGATATAGATGGAAATATATGTCTATTGGATCTTTTATAGTTTTGGATATAAGAAAGGGTGTGTTTTATTTCCATAAAATGAAGTGTTGGGGATGTTAGTTTCCATTAATACAAGTTTCAGGGTCTTTTTCATAGATGTAAAAGGTCTTCTAGAATATGGTTTGTGGGATAGGTCATATAAATCGTAAAATTGTTGAGTCTCGTAAGACTTTCCATCATTGTGTAATTTTTTTCCTTCTAATGAATTTTTTTAAAAGGATATCCCATGGTGTATGGTTGTATTCACTCTAATCAAGGGTTATCAGGTTCATACCAATGCATTAATGGGTTGTGAGATTAATCATCTTTCTAAGGGGGTGTTTATGTGGCTAAAACATATTGATAGAATACAATGGAGTTTCTAATAGTGGAATTTGAAGGAGTTATACGTACTATTATAGGAATTGCTTTTATTTCATATACTATGGTTATAGATTTATTTATATAGGTTCTCATAATTAATTTATTTTTCAATGTTACTTGATGTGTGGGGATATTGTTTGAAACGTATTTTACCAATGTTAGATCATTACATGCATTTTGAATGAGGTCTAAATAAGGTTTCATGTGTCCAATGTGTCAGGTGGTGATAACTGACCATGATGCAACATGAGAATTTTTTGTTTTTGATATAGGTATCAACCACTTTATATGTGAAGTATATTACATTTTAGTCATTGTTTCCATAATAGACTATTATCACACTACAGGAAAAAGTGGTATTAGCGATGGGTTATTTGAGATGGGATTATTTCCTGTCGCAAATAACCCCTGCGATCGGGTTATTTGCGACGGGATAATTTCCCGCCACAAATAAGGAGTTATTTGCGATGGGATCCCCTTCCCGTCGCAAATAACCGGCGGCGGTAACAGGTTATTTGCGACGGGAAGGGGTTCCCGTCGCAAATAACCTAGCGGCAGGGGTTATTTGCGATGAGGCCCATCGCAAATAATCCCTTTTATTGCCACCCATAATAAATGCGGCCTGGGTTATTTGCGACGGTCCCGTCGTAAATAATCTAACCTATAAATACAGTCAGTCTTGACATATTTTCCGAATCTGAACTACTTCTTACTAGTTTATATGAGTTGAGTGAATTTTGTTTTGCAAGCCGATTTCAAGGTGGTTGCGGGGATTATCCTACAAGTACAACAAATCGAAAGCTCGAAAACCAGTTTAAGGTTTTTATCTGAATTTTAATTTAATATTTATTTAATGTTTTTGTTTTATATTTTTATATTAGTTTTTATTATTTCTAATTAGATATAATTATGTTGTATTAAGGTTGTATTAAATTTGATTTGTTAGATTTAATTATTAGTAATTAACAGTCTTTAATAATTAAGTGACTGTAATTAGTAATTAATAACTATAATTTTAATTAAAGATAGTTATTAGTAATTAATGAATGTAATTAGTAGTTAATGAATGTAATTAGTAGTCAATGAATGTAATTAGTAATTAATGAATGTAATTAGTAATTAATGAATATAATTTGTAATAATTAGTAATAATTAGTAAAAAAATTCAATAATTAGTAATAATTTGAAATAATTTGTAATAATTAGCAATAATTAACAAAAAATAGGAATAATTCAAAAAAAATAGTAATAATTAGCAATAATTAACAAAAAATGGGAATAACATTAAAAAATAGTAATAATTAAAAAAAATTAACAATAATTAGTAATAAGTAACAATAATTAGTAATAATTAGTAATAATTACCATTAACTACCAATAATTACCAATAATTACCAATAATTTGTAATAATTTGTAATAATTTGTAATAATTTGTAATAATTAGTAATAATTACCAATAATTACCAATAATTACCAATAATTACCAATAATTACCAATAATTACCAATAATTACCAATAATTACCAATAATTGCCAATAATTATCAATAATTAGGAATAATTACCACTAATTAGTAATAATAACAAATAATTAGCAATAATTAGCAATAAATAGAAATAATTACCAATAATTAGCAATAATTACCAATAATTAGCAATAATTAGCAATAAATAGTAATAATTAGCAATAATTAGCAATAATTAGCAATAAATAGCAATAAATAGCAATAAATAGCAATAAATAGCAATAACTAGCAATAATTAGTAATAATTAGCAATAATTAGTAATAATTAGTAATAATTACCAATAATTAGTAATAATTACCAATAATTATTATTAATTAGCAATAATTACCAATAATTAGCAATAATTGCCAATAATTATTAATAATTGCCAATAATTAGTAATAATTACCAATAATTAGTAATAATTAGTAATAATTACCGATAATTAGTAATAATTACCAATAATTAGTAATAATTACCAATAATTAGAAATAATTACCAATAATTACCAATAATTACCAATAATTAGAAATAATTACCAATAATTAGCAATAACTAGCAATAACTAGCAATAACTAGCAATAATTCGCAATAACTAGCAATAAATCGCAATAACTACCAATAACTGACATTAACTTCCAATAATTACCAATAACTACCAATAATTACAAATAATTTCCAATAATTAGTATTAATTTGCAATAATTAGAAATAATTAGCAAAAATTAGCAATAATTAGTAATAATTACCAATAATTAGTAATAATTACCAATAATTATCAATAATTACCAATAATTACCAATAATTACCAATAATTACCAATAATTAGAAATAATTAGAAATAATTAGGAATAATAAGCAATAATTAGAAATAATTAGCAATAATTAGCAATAATTAGAAGTAAATAGCAATAATTAGCAATAATTACCAATAATTACCAATAATTAGGAATAATTACCAATAATTAGAAATAATTAGGAATAATTACCAATAATTAGGAATAATAACCAATAATTAGTAACAATTACCTATAATTAGTAATAATTACCAATAATTAGGAATAATTACCAATAATTAGTAATAATTAGTAATAATTAGTAATAATTAGCTAATTGGAAAAAACTACTGTGATCAGTATATTTTTCAATTATCTTTTCATCTTTGTATTGTTTTTAAGAAAACTTCTCTCTCCACATGTAATATTTGCATTCATTTTCAAAATTATCAACCTACTCACCAATAGAGTGGTGAAAGTGAATGCAAATATTACATGTGGAGATAGAATGTTAAACACACAGATGAAAAGAGGATTGTAACATAATACAGAAAATTATATTATTTTAATATTAATAATAAAAAAGTACTAATAATGTAATAATGTTATTATTATATAATTAATATTTATGAAAAAATAATATTAGTATTATTAAAATAATAAAAAAATTATTAAATATTAAAATTATCAATATTCATAACAGGTTTTGCTCTATTCTTAACATGATCAATTATTAAAGGGTCAATTTTTAGGTCTATCCCAATAAAAAGTTTGTGTCAGTCGTGTCTGATGTAAACTCTATAATTATCCTTGCTTAGTTGATCATATTAATATTATTTTTTTATAAATATTAATCATATAATAATAATTACAAATAACTATCGGTAAATATCAGTAATTATTAAGAAGTATTTGTAATTAGTTATCCTCTCTTTTTGAGTGTTTTTTCTAACAAATTATTCAAAACCAGTAATGCTTTTATATTTTATAGAAAAATATGGAACAACGAGGTCATCAAAAGTCATTATTAGATGACCGCATATGGATAAATCAACGTAGAAATCCAAATGTTTCTGGTTTAAATCCAGTATATATTGAGGGTGTGGAGACTTTCTTAGCATTTGCAGCATCAAATCCAGAATTTGTTTCAGAAGGCACAATAAAATTTCCTTGTAAAAAATGTGCACTGAGAACATTTGACACATTTGACAAAGTTGGGGGATATCTCTTGCGTTTTGGTTTTTAACCGGATTATGTTTTTTGGTATCAACATGGTGAACACAATTCTATAGAAGGTGATACTAACTTGATTCCAGATCCATCCCAATTTCAAAATTTAGTACATGATGTTACAGGTCCATCTGTTCAACATACAGAAACTCAGGATGATATTGATTCAACTCCTGAGTTGGCACACTCTGAATTTTATGATTTGTTGAGGTCTGCTGAGGATGCATTATATCCTGGTTGCAAAATAAGAAAATTAGAAGCAATTGCAAAATTTATGGCTATCAAATTAGATAATGGAATGTCAAACATGTGTTTTGATTAAATATTTTCTTTGGTTAAAACACTGTTACCCGAAGTAAATTTTTTTCCTATAAATTACTATGAGAGTAAGAGGATGGTTCGGAATTTAGGACTTAGTTGTCAGAAGATTCATGCATGTTCAAATGATTGCATTTTATATTTTGGGGAAAATGAGTTGTTGGATAGTTGTCCCACTTGTGGGAAATCGAGGAATAAAAAAACTCAACATGGGAAGTCTGGCTTGATTCCTGTAAAAAAATTAAGATATTTTCCTCTTACATCCAGACTTCAGCGTTTATTCATGACTAAGAATACAGCGACAATGATGTCATGGCACAAAACAAATATTTAAACCGGTAAAAGTTTGAATCATCCGACCGATGGTGATTCATGGAAACATTTTGATAGAGTGCATCCATCCTTTGCTTTAGAAGCCCGAAATGTACAACTCAGTCTTTCCACTGATGGTTTCTGTCCATTCGGATCTTATGGTTGTCAGTATTCATGTTGGCCTGTCTTTTTAACTCCGTACAATTTACCTCCATGGATGTTGATGAAGGATCCCTATATATTTTTGACCTTACTAATCCCAGTACATCTGAAGAAGAATATTGATGTTTATTTGAAACCATTGATTGATGAATTAAATATAATGTGGAGTACTGGTGTCAGTACTTATGATGTTGCTGCAAAACAGAATTTCATACTAAGAGCAGCATTGTTGTGGACAATTAGTGACTTCCCAGCTTATGGCATGTTATCTGGCTGGAGTACACATGGGCCGAAATCATTTCCTTACTGTATGGGACAGAAAAAGGAATTTATGCTCGTACATGGAAAAAACCTTTCTATTTTGATTGTCATCACAGATTTCTTCCAGCTGATCATCCTTTTCTCAGAAACAGATCTCATTTTAGAAAAGGCACAGTTGAAAGGGATGGACCTCCAAAAATTATATCAGGTACGGAGTTAAAATCAGTTGTATATTCATTACCTCCCATCACATTTGGACCCAAAATAAACCAACAGAAAATTTTTGGTTTTGGGAAAGAACACAATTTGCTAAAATGTATCATATTTTGGGATTTTCCATATTGATCTGATTTGCTAGTCTACCACATGTTGGATGTCATGCATATTGAGAAGAACTGTTTCGATAATTTGTTTCATACAGTTTTGGATACACTAGGAAAGAGCAAAGATAATGTAAATGCATGATTAGATCTTTCTCAAATTTTCAGGCGTCCAGAACTCGAACTGTTTGAGAATGTCAGAACAGAAAGGTTAATGAAACCAAAATCATCTTATACATTTTCCAAAGAAAGCCTCTTATTATTTTGTCAATGGATTGTAGATTTGAGACTTCCAGATGGTTGTGCTTACAATTTGGGTAGATGTAAAAATAATGGTCATATTACTAGATTAAAAAGTCATGATTATCATGTTATAATGGAAATACTTCTACCCATTAGATTAAGAGGTCTGTTGAATTCTATGATATGGGATTCCATAACAGACGTATCATATTTTTTTCGGGACATTTGTGTGGAGACAATATATTACTATGCTCTATGAAAACTTGAAGAAGATGTTGTTGTAATTATATTTAAACTGGAAAAAATATTCACGCCGTCTTTCTTCGACTCAATGAAACATTTGATATTATATTTTCCATATGAAGAAAAATGTGGAGGTCCGATACAGTTTCGATGGATGTACCCATTCGAAAGATGCATGAAGAAATTGAAAAAAAAAGTCTGTAATAAATAATCTATTGAAGGATCTATTGTTGAAGATTTTTTGCAAGAGGAGAAATATTTTTTCTGCTCTTACTATTTTGAATACGAGTATCCTTCAAAGCACAACCGCATGAGACGGAACAAGGGGAATATTGATGAATTCGACAATCAATTATCTATTTTTAACCATTCATAGCTTGGTTTTGGTGGAATTCATGAATGATGCCTTTCAGATGATGAACATCACAGAGCTCATACGTATGTTCTGCTCAACTGTGAAGATATGACATCATTTGTACTGTAAGTGCTTCTATCACTTATTCTATTATTTATGTTACAATAAATAACTTTGTTTTTTATAGGTTGTATGATAATCATATCAAGAAACAACTTCCACAAATTACAGCAGCTGCTCTCGAACAACGCAGACAAATAAAAATTTATCAGTAGTTTCAAATACTGTTAACATAAATTTTTCATACATTAACATCTCTTTCAATTTATAGTTTACTATATTGTTAATTATTTCACAAATTTTCAGGTGTCTCGATATGCTGATAAAATTGACAAATGACTTTGTATATTGAGTAACCCACCATCCAAAATGGTTAAATCTTATAATTCATACGTGGTGAATGGTTTTAGATTTCATACACATGCATATGGGGAATCAAAAAAAAACAATGAACAGTGGAGTTTTCTTGAGAGGATCTCATCATAGAGAAAATGAAGTTGACTTTTATGGCATACTTGATGAAATCATTGAACTCTGTTATCTAGGAAAACATTACATAATGATGTTAAAATTTCGGTGGTTGGATACTGAGAGAGGCATGTGTGTTCATCTGACTCATGGAATCATCGATATTAAATATAAAAGTGTTCTTGTAGTAAATGAACCATTCTTACTGGATCAACAGGCACATAAAGTTTATTATGAAAAGTATTGTGCTACGTCAAGAGACTTGACTGATTGGTGGAGCATAATAAAAATAAAAATTCGAGACAATCAGTTTAGTCAAAGTGAATGTGCTTTCACTGAAGTGGAAGGAATTGAAGTTTTTTAAGAGAGTACTCAAAATCAATCTTTGTTACAAAGAGACATGAGTATCGATGATGACACCCCTCAATTAAGAGTCAGTGATGATGATGATGATGTTAATGATGTCACAAATGAATTTGAAATGGTAAGAGATGAAGCAACTGGAACTCAAATGGATATCGATGATATTGAGGAGGAATATGAAGATGACATTGAAAGATATAAAGATGATGATGGATCTGAACATTGATACAATTCAATGGTAGTTATATATAATCATAAATAATATATATGTATATATAATAATTATTATCAATTATTTTCTAACAACATTCGTTTTCTGTTTCAAATGGACGAGGACACATTTCGTGAGTTGGAAAATTCTGACCTATCTTTCGATGTGGACGAGTTGCTGGCACCTGGCCCTCAGCCTAAAGGCACTTCAGGGGGTTCGCGGAGGGGGCGCGGTCTTGCACGACTGATGATTCCTGACCCCATCCCCGAGCGACATCCACGTCTTGGGTTCGATCCACGCACCCGGAGGTGTGATAACCTGTGTATTTTACTAAGATTTCATTAATATATTTACATAATAAATGTTTGATTATTTTTTTACAATTTTCTGCATATAGCAGTCAGACAGGGCAGTGCTATTTTGCGCAACTATTTTTCTCAGCCATGGATGACATGGGATCATATTCCTGTTGATGTGCAGTATGCCATGTTCGGCCATTGGTTGGTACATACGTAAATAAATAATTTTTATTTTGAAATTTATTTCATTTATAACTTCATATTTTGAATTATTTGTAGGGTTTATGGTATCCGATCAAGGATACCATGCGTGATGCCATCCACGAGGCATGGGAGGTGGCCATGCATGATTGCTTTCATTAGTTTTTGCACAATTTAAGAAGAGCTTCCATGAAGAAAGTAGGAGTGTCAGATTTTGACGAGTCATGTAGAGCACACCGACCAGAGTACATTTTATCCCATGTATGGGATGGATTATGTGCACACTGGTTGAGTGGTGGCTTTCAGAGGAGATAATCGGTGAGGAGGTAGAATCGGGGGAGACAGGAGGTGACTCATCGAGCTGGGAGTCATACTTTCAGTACTCATAGATAGCATTTGGTACATACATTTTTTATAAATATTTTATATAACTTTAAATATTAACAATTTATTTTATATTCTTATAGGCAGTCGAGCACCCCGATATTACAGAATACGACATATATCGGAGGATGTATAGTGATCCAGCTACTGGGGAGCTCAGAGGTGATCGTCAGCATCACATCGTGGTCAGTATTATTTGTTTTCAAGTTTAAAAATTAACTGCACATAATATATTCACAATTTTAATTTTAAATTGCAACTACAGGAGTCATATGAGACCGCAGCGTCACAGACCTGGCCTGAGGTCAGGCCGAGGCATCAGATCAGACCAGTGGCCATCAGTTTGATGAGGCGGCATGGATTCAGTCGACCCAATATGCCTTTGAAAAGGTTCGGGTAGTTGGTGTCGGCTCTCGACTGACTTCTGGAGATTATTATGGAAGTGTTGCGATGTCGGCGTCCAGCTCGAGAGGTGCTCGTGCATCTTCTTCCACTACACAGTATGAGGATCAGTTACGATCTCAGACTGAGTTGATAGAGAGTCTCCAAAAGGAGCATGAGGAGATGTGTCGGCAGCAGCAGCAGCATGAGGAGGAGCACCGACAACAACAGCAGGTGTACGAGGAGCAGATGAGTCGGTGGCAGTAGCAGCAGTAGGAGAAAATGGAGTATATGCGCCGACTCACTCGTGCCTTAGGGATGGAGTTTCCTCCACCAGCAGATCTCCCCTCCCCCTCCTCCTTCAGATTAGTTATTGTTTTGATGTTATAAAGTTTTTAAATTTAAAATGTGACATTTTTTCTATTCAGAGTTTCTGTCTCTCTTATACTAGTGTCAATATTGTATTATTTAATTTCTATTTATTTTTAATACTTTATTATTTATTATTGGTATTTATTTTAATGTTTGTTTATTTTATTAATAATAATATTACTCTTAGTATTTTATTATTTGTTTATATTTCTTTTTGTAAATGTTTATAATTTTCATATTTTTATTTTCTAATTATTTTAATAATATTATATTCAGTATTTTTAATACATAAAAAGTTTTAAAAATTTTAATTAAAATTATAATTTTTTAATTATTTATAATAATATGAATTCGGTATATTATTATTATTATTATTATTAATATATAATAATATATTATTTATATTAAAATATTAATATGATTAATAATATTATTCATATTTTATAATATTAATTTTTTTATATATATTTAAATTTTTAAATATTTTAATTTAATTATAATTTTTTAAATATTTTAATGATTCTTTGTTTTAATATCTGAATGAATTATAATTGTATTATTACTATTATAATATTAATTAAAAAAATATTAATTTATTAATTTTATTTTTATTTTTTTATACATATTTGCGATAGGATAATCATCCCATCGCAATTATCTATTTTTTTTAAATTTTTTGCGACAGGAATATTTACCCGTCTCAATAGGCAATTGCGACGGGCCCGTCGCAATTCCTTATTTCTTTTTTTTTAAAATTTATCTTTTTCGCGACGGGCCTGTCACAAAAGCCTTATTTAAAGTTTTTTTAAATATATCAATTATTATTAGCGATGGGAAATATTCCTGTCATGAATAATATTTTTTGGCGATGGGTCATCGTAAATAGTGTTAGTTGCGACGCCATTTACCGCAACGGGCCATTTGCAACGGACCCCCATCGCAAATGGGATTATTTCCAGTAGTGTCATGATCATGTTCATTTTTTATATTCCAATGGGATCACTCATGTGTTTCAGGGTTAGTGTGAAACTAGATTGAGATGGGAGGGGAATGTTGTTTTTTAATATGGGGTAATCTCATACCAATTTGAAGTGTAGTTTTTTTATTCTGTTTCACCTTTTATAGATTTCTTAATTCCTACATTGTTTCATTCATACACTACAGTCATTTCAAATTCCATTTCTATGATACAACCATCATGATATATAATGTTTACTATTGAGTTTATCACTTATATGATACCTGTTTCTATGGAATCTTATCGAATTGTACCTGCTAAGATAGTAGAATGTAATTTTCATCATCAGGAACTAGAGGCTGAGGGATTTATTTATCGTAGGTTTTCACAATGGTCTTCAAGTGTACACACTGTAAATATAGGGTATTGGAGTCTCATCATTTTAAAAAATTATAGGATGATGAAGTAAGTTACTTTTTTTAAATAATTCTTATAATTGATTCCATTTTTGGCTGGCACATAGGGGTATGTTGGTTTTTAGTGATTTATCTTTAGTTAGGGGAGGACATGTTGAGATTATGAGAGGTGGTTATAAATAATATTTATTTTTGGTGTTGTTATGGTAATTATAGGTTTTGAATTATTCGTTTCAGTCTCACTAACTACTCTATGATATTTAAGAAATTGATGAATCAATTATGTCCTTAGTTCATGGACTCTTTTTTAATTTTTACATTGATGATATTATTGGGAACTATACATCATATGAGTATCATGGGTTTCATTCTGATATCGTTTTTCAAACCATGAAATAACATAAATTATATGGTTAAAATTCCAAATTTTGGATTTTGAGGTGGGATGAGAAATCTAGGGGTCATGTGATTTATATGATGGGATTATCAATGGATCATATGAAAATATAGGTTGTTTTTTCCCATGAGTTAACCATAAATGTGGATTAAATGTATACTTTCTTGGAAATTTATGTATAATATAGATATATTGTTTAATATTTCTCAATTCTCACATCTTAAATGAAAATATTCACCAATAAGAGTGAAATGATTGAACACAATGGAAAAATTAGAGATCCTTTGAGGAGAAAATGTTGAGGTTTACTTCAGAAGAAGTACTGATTTTTAGGTTCCTAGTTCAGATTATGATTCATTTTATGATTGTTCTGGAATAGGAATATAATGTTTCTAGATATAGGGGACATTTTTCATAGCCAATGGCTCCTTCTAGTTACACCCTCATGATAATAAATACACTATACATGGTCGTGATCTATTAATAATTCTACATAAACTCGAAATATGGCATCACTATCTCTTTGGGGGGTAGTGTATAGTTTATTATGATTATAAGATCTTTAAAAAAAATTCACCCAGAGGAAATAATATTTTTATATAGACACTATTTGTTTCATCATAATACTATTTTTAATATTATGTACAGTCCAGGGAAAGAGAATAAGGTTTCTAAGGAATTGGAAAATAAATTTTATTGACACAATACATGAAGGAATTGGTTGACTAGTGGACTTTGTTAAGTTTTTTATTGATAATAGTTTAGTTGTGGACTTGTATGGTGTAATGAATTTCATGGATTTGATAAAATCACAATCCTATTTTTATTACGAATATTGTATCAAGATGTTGATGCTAAAATGTTCAAATGTTTTTATAAAATCTATTTTAGTGTGGAGACCTTAGGTGGGGGCCTTAGTATCTCAATGGAACATGCGTCCCCTATAGTAGCTCAGTTTCACATATTTCTATGAAGATGTTGTTGATTTACAGTCGTAACTAATCATTTTATTCCTTGCAATATAAGGATAACAGTATCTATCACAACATGAGACATCATAGTTAGTGGTCATGGACTATGTGTTTGATTTATAATATAGTATCTAGTTGTCTTATTTTTCAATAAATTATGTTGGAACACCATTTAAATTTATGTTTATTATAACCGTTTACAAATTTGTTATGTAAGTGGTATGATATTTCAATGGGACATCATAGTTGGTTTCCCATGGTATCATTGTGAGAAGGAAGCCATTTTGGTGATCATTGATTGAATTATTATGTAAGATCATTAAATACATATAAAAATTAAAAAAGTGAAATAACTTAGAGACTTGTCCAGCCAAGATATTGTGAGACATCATTGGGGTCCCTATCTGATTGTTTCATACTAGTACCAAAGGTCACAAGAATGATTTGTAATGTCCCAGATTTTTTAGGTATAATTTCTCTAAATTATAAGGGATTATTTCTAGGCCAAGTGATGAGATGACATGTGGTTCTGAGGACTGGGGTTCCTAGAATAAATGTTCAAACAATTATTATGTTTAGAAAAAATAACACACATGTGTTCTATAAGTAACTTCTAAATGGGTTTCTAGATCAGAAATTTGATGGCACTATTGAGCTCATAACAGTGAGTTAACCTTATGAAAATCCTAATATTGGCTAGTGCGGCTCGGCTACAAAAAATAACTTATGAACATTTTAAGAGAAAAATAATATATATATATATATATATATAAATTTATTCTATTTTATTTATTCCAACTTACGCAGTGACTCTCTAGCACTACGATGTAGTGACTCAATGATGTTGTAATGCAGAATCGTGGTAACACTGAAACCCATATAAAATTATGAAATCTATATCATCCATTAATCATTTGTAGGGAAAAAATTTATAGTTTATAATACTGATGAATTTTCTCTGGATCACTTCAGTTTCACCACGGAATGAGAAGTAATATATCTTGTCTGAAATAATGATTTGTAGATAGGATCCTGGATGAACCACCAACATACGACGGAACAAGGATGTTCATGGATGGATAACCATCAACAACAAATCCCCTCCTCTAAATGATCCCCCTTCTAGGTAGGGGGTCTATTTTATTTGTGATTTTCATGTTGTTCATTATTTCAAATGATGAACAGGGATCATCCCACAAATAGGTTGATCCGTGGGTCGATTGATCTTGCAGGATGGGTGTTCTGTTGTGGGGTTTGATTTTGAAATTATCAATGCTTAGAGTTGGTGTGTTATTACCTTCCATTCATAACTTCTATGTGGATGGATAGAGTTCGACAGGATCAAGTACAAGATATATCCACTTTGGGGGTTATTTTTCTTTTCTTATTCCCCTATTTTTGTTTTCCACGTTCTTCATTGGGAAAAATGATCCCGAGAGGGATCTAAGAGGGCGGTGATGTGAGGTGGGTTTTTCCTTTATAGGTGGAGTGTGGTGAGAGGAGGCCACAGATGGCTGTCAGTGTGGTGTCTGGTGGTGGCGGCGAACTGCGGTACAACGGGGCCATGTCGGTGGGACAACTCGATGTTGAGGGCCACGACAGGAGTTGGAGGAGGCCTACATCTTGATGACCAGCAAAGGCATCCCACGACGGCTTCATCCATGGGTGGTGGTGACAAGTCATACTAGGAAAATGAAACAATGGATGTATGGGGATCCCAAATCCACATTGGATGGAGGAACCATGGTAAAGCCTTACATGTGAGCATATCACATGGACCAGCTCTGTGAAATGTTGTATAACAACATTGAAGAGGCAGTATGTGGAAGGCATCATGTACGGGTGGACCGAACCAGCCTGCATGAGGGAGGATGGTTGGAGCTAGTTTTCTGGGCTAGTAGCAATCTAGGATGACCCAAATGGTTGAGTTGGTGAGCCATCAGTCGGGTTGGGTTCGTCAGACCTGTTCAGACCGGACCAGGACCTCACTGTCCCATTTTTACTTAATTACTTATAACTCTCCGACTGTTTGTCTATTTTATGAGCTATTTGGGGTGTTGTTATCCTCATGAAGAGTCACTCTTTTTGGGATACACTAAGTGACCTTTTGTGGGGGTTGGCGTATGACCCATTGGCTCGAGGTGAAGGTTATTTTGGAGTATGATCACTATGGATGGAATCCTGTTATTGTCTGTGGAAGAGATGAGGAGTTGGTCTCCTATGAAGATGCAATGTTGGTATCCTATGAAGAAACGGATTTTGTCTCTTGTGAAGAAGAGAATTTGGTCTCTTACGAGGGAATCGAGGAGGTCTCCAATGAGTGTGTTGAGTAGGTCTCTTCTGTAGATGAAAAGTAGGTCTCTTATGGAGATGCAGATTATGTCTCCATTGAATACAATTTGTATCATTGGATTCATATATTTATGTACTTTCATAGAATATGTATCCTGGTGTGGGATGAATCTAGTGGAAATATTTACTATACTTCTTAGAGGCTACACTTCATGTACTAATTTTATAGTCGGCCTTCTTTCTAGATTTGTGGTTCTGGTAACCTACCGATTATTTTTTTACTCATCCCTTCACAGGCTTCTACCACAAATATTGTGTCTTCTTCATATGATTGATAGATTTGACATTGTCCCTGGGGGGGTGTAGAAATTTGGTGCTTCAAGGAGACCCAACGGATGTGGTATGATTAAGTGACATTCAGACACCTTACTGTACATCCTTGTTGGGCTGGACAAATATGGTGCTTTGTGGTCTCCTATGGGTCTCGTTAGAGCATTGTGAAAGAGGACATTATTGATGTAGTGAAGGACTTATTTTCTGGGGGTATCCTTCCATGAGTATCAAGTGAAACTAGACTGGTTCATATTTCGAATTTTAAAGATCCTTCATCACTCAAGAAATAATATCCTATCAGTATGTGTAACATTTATTACAAAATACTCACCAGTGTTCTGTATAAGAGAATTGTAATCCATATTCCACCATGTATTTTCGAATAACATTAAGGCTTTGTGAGAGGTAGTGTAACGAAACAAACATTCATTAATGAAAATTCCACTTGATCTATTTAAATTTCTTATTATGGGTATTTAAAACTTATGCACTTCCTTGGTTTTGTGTTTTTGGATTTTAAAATTCTATTAGGAAATGTGAGCATTATTAATATAGTTGTTCAATAGTGATCACATGATTAGTATAAATATACGGCTTTAACCAATCAAATTTAGTCAGACAAAGGAAGAAATTGCCTCATTTTATAGACTTGCTCCATATGAAGCCCATTTTTCAGAGCTCATAAAGGAGGTGAAATCATTGGTATTTTCTCTTTACCAATCCCAAGTCAATCTTCATCATGTTATGCTTGAGTGGAACTGCCTACTGGATAAATGAAAGTTGATAGAGATTACCACTCGAGCGATGTTATCGGACCCACCCCAAGAATCTGTCTGCATCGCACACCATATCATTCGGTCTTATACGGGTGTTATAAGGGGTTATGTAACAAAACATTATCACTATGAATATGTGTATTATTATTATATATAATAATGAATATATATTAATTTTATTATTATTACTTGGTAAATAGTTTTTAAAGTGTAAATAGTATTTTTTGTTAATATTCAACTAAGAAATATATTTTGATTAATTAATTTAATTTTTGAATTAAATAATATTTTAATAAAATATTATTATTATTTTTAAATTAATTTTTATTAAATATAAATTATTGTATAATTTCATGAATCCAAATGTATTTTTTATTAAGGGTTTAAAGCTATTTTTACAAAACCCATGAATTTTTTATAAATGTCTGTTTTTATTTATAAAAGTAAAAATTCACATATTTATAAAATTATTTAGATAAAATGAATATTATTTTGGGAATCAGGATGTCAAAATTATCCAATGCTTAATTTTTCATATTTCTATAAAACAGTCAATATTTTGGGTAAAAATTAAATACTGTTTAAATATATATTGTTTTTATGACATCATATTAACCCAATATTGATGTAATAAAATAAAATTAATAATATTTTCGGCCAATATATGTATTATCATTAAAATAATGTGATTTCAAATTTGTTTGATTGATTTTATGATGCCTTCTGGGGACCCTCGATGACTTATAAAAAAATTTATCTTTTTAAATTGTTTTCATTAAGAGTGTGATTCACCTCCACATAAGCATCCCTATTATTTTAAGATTTTCAACCATTTTACTTATAAAATATTGTTTTACACTCCCCTTTGGAAAAAACTGTGGTCAAAAACATGGGGCTAGTTTGTGGTTTTGATTATTTTAATGTGAGTTGTACCAATCCTAAATAATAAATAATTCCTTCTTCTTTCCTATATAATCCAACCCAACCTCCCACTTCCTCTTCACTCAATGAACTTTGAGTTTTTCCAATCACTTCCCTCCTTACTCAATAATCCTCCCAAGGTGCCCCAAGCTCCCAAGAATCCTCTCTCAAGCCCCTCCCAAGTTTTTGGTACTACACATCCATGTAAGGGATTCAATCCTTCATTTTTTCTAAGTTTCATAATATTGTTATGCACTTTTATTTTCAATTAAAATGTTGAGGTATGATTTCACACCTCCTACATACTTCCCTCTTTATGTTTTAGTTATGAGAGACCCCATTCTATTCACATTAATTCATGTCATGTACACCTATTACCATGCCAAAATTATGTAATGAATTTCCCTCTCCTCATTTACATTCAAGTAATTCATTTATATTATGCATATAAATTCCATTCAATAAGCTAGTATATTATTTCCCATGATACCATTAATGTATATTTAATTTATAATTTATTATATACCCCTTTCACTCTAATCAACCCATTTTATGAATTTCTATTTGTTGTCATAATTCTTCCCAAATTACACCAAAATTTCCATGACAAAATCATTGTGTAGTGAATACCATACCCACTCCTCTATCAAGGGTATTGAACTTTATGAACATGAAATTTTTGATTGAGGACATACATTTATGTATTCCGCATCTCTTATTAATGGAATGAATTATGAGGTTAATGAATCCATGTTGTATGATCTATGTGGCACACTTATCCATGAAATGAAGTGATTATGAAGGGTGGACCTAATAGCACTTCAATGAATTAGGTAAAGTATAGTATCATGATATGTCAAGTGAAATGGGTGTTTGCTAATGATAATTCAAGTGCAATGAGTGTTTACTCGTGCTTCATGGGAAATGATGGTTTACACATGCTTCATGTGAAATGAGCCTTGGGTCATGCTAATTCCATGTTAAGTGTTGTTGACACATTTCCATGTTATGATAATCATGTTATAGCTTTCCATTATGTTCATGTTATTTAATGCTCAATTGATACTTCTATTGTCTAACATGTATTGTATTTCTCGTGTTATTCTATGTTTATTCTTTTTCTGGGCTTTATAGCTCACCCCTTTCTTATGTATGTCCTCAGGTTATCCCATGCAATGCTAAGTATGAGGGAATGTAGTGGTCATGCAAAGGATGTTTTCAATAAGATGTTGTATTTTATGTTTTAAGTTATTATGTAATGATCCTAATCCCCAAATACACTAGACCTATTGATCTTCTATGTTGTATTAAGTAATTTTTATGTAATAAATAGTGTTTAAGTGTGTAATAAAAAGCAAGGTTGTCACAGTTGGTATCAGAGGATAGGTTTAGTTATTTCTGGGATTGGGATTATAAAATCATAGAGAATAATTAGAGAGAAGACTAAGTATAATAAAAACATCTCTATGTTTTGGTGGGTATTGAGTAAGTGGTTTTTCAAGAAAATACATCCCTATCTGAATACGAGTAGGTAGAGGCAGCTCTGGAACAGATGTACCTAGGGTTAAAAACCCCGACAAGGAGTTTCGGGCATGACCCATGGTATCCTGGTACATGAAAATGGGCCTTGAGCACACTTGGTTATGACACACTTGGGGGATATGCATTGGTAAATTCACAATCTTAGTATGAACTATAGGGAATAAAAAAATCCCCCTACAAATATATAGTAGAATGTATATCATGGATAACATATATTGAAGCCTATATATTCATAAGTTAAGGAAATAAAAACTATTTATATGTCATATGTTTTTTCCTTGGAATACTCTTTAAGTGTTACCCATAACATTCCTTTAATTCCAGCCAATGGATGGTAATATGAGGACTCGGCCTATCAACCAATGTGAAGATAAATGTGATGACTGTGCTATTGATAATTCTCAATCCAATGGGAGTGGGAATCACAAACATTATCATGATTTTATCTCAGTTAACTGAATTTTTTAATATAAACATGGGTCTTGATGAACATTCAACCCCCACCCCCCAAGAAAAAACTAGTCGTTATCGAGAGTTTCATGAGACAAAGGCCTCCTACTTTTAATGGATCATCTGATCCCTCAATCGCCAAGTAATGGATCAAAAATATTGAAAGGATTTTATTCATCCTTCAATGTTCTGAACAATAGAAGGTTCTCTTGGATACTTATTGTATAGAGGGTGAAGCTGATCAATGGTGGACATTGATAAAAAAAAATATGAAGCCTAAGGACGAGATCGATGTGTTGGAATGGAAGGATTTACAGAATATATTTTTTGATAAATATTTTTTGCGCACTCTCCAGCATAAGATGGAAAGGGACTTCCATTCCCTCAAACCAAAAGGCGAAGAATCTATCAGAGCGTCTAAGGAAAATGTTACAAGGCTTGCATGATATGCCTTCGGATTTTTCATTACCCCTGAATGCAAGGTTGACCGCTTCTTGTTGGGTTAAAACCTAGCCTGAGGAAAGCCCTGGCGATCCATGACATCAACAGCTATGAGGAAATTTTCTGATGTTCCCTCATGGTGGAAATAGAGATCAGTAAATCTCAAGGGTATCATGGTGATAAGAAGCATGAGGTGGATTTAAATTCTGTTGGTCCAATGGATAAATTCAATGCTGCTAAGAAGATCTAGCACACCACATTCCTATGGTGTGGAAAGAAGCACCCCGTAAATGGTTTGAAGGGGACAAGGAAATTCTTTAGGTGTCAAAGATAAGGATCCCTAGTTGTTAACTATTGATGAGACAAAGGGGAGTAATGCTCCATTCGACACTCAACGCATTGTCCATTTCTTTAACTACAATGAAACAGGGCATCTTTCAAATATGTTCCCTAAGGCAAGGGTTTTCATAGGCAATCAAGAACCTCCAAGGCAGCAAGGGTGATCTTTTTCCATCACTATGGCCGAAGTGAACCCCAACAACGAAGTGGTGACAAGTATGCTAGTTATTCATTCTAGAATACTGAATTTACTTTTCGATTCACATTCCAAGCATTATTTTATATCTTGGATGATTAGTTGAACATTCCCAAAACCACCACAAATCATAGAAGTAAGGATTTCGATGAGTATGGTAAATGGGGAAATATTTGAATCCCATGAATATAACTCCTCCCTTGTCATAATTGATGGATTGAACCTCCTGAAGAGCATCATCATAGTCCCTCTGGTTGAATATGATGTAATTTATGGCATGGATTGGCTTTATCTACAAAGAGAAAACCTAAATTTCAGTGAGGGGGAAATCACTCTCCATGTGGAGAATCGACCCCCGATTATGTACAAGTGCAAGGAGGAAGATGAATCTTCTTTAGCTCCATCATCTCAAACATGGATATTACTACCCTATGAGCACGTATATCTGGATCAAATGATTGAATATAAGGAGTAAACCATCCTTGATGACATGCCTATTGTGAGAGAATTAGCTAACATGTTTCCTGAGGAATTGACCAGTCTTCCTCCAAGAAGAGATGTTGAATTCTCAATTGATCTTATACCTAGGGCATTTCAAACATCCAACACTTCAAATAGAATGGCTATTGTGGATCTTGAGTAGAAGAAGAAACAACTACAAGAGAGTCTAGATAAAGGGTATATACGGCCAAGGGCTTCACCATGCGGTGCACCAATCCTCTTCATCAAGAAGAAGTTTGGGTCAATGCACCATTGCATCGATTATAGTGTTCTTAAGAAAATCAAGATAAAGAACAAGTATCATCTCTCACAAATTGAGGACATGTTCGATCAGCATCATGGAGCACAATACTTCTCCATGGTAGAATTATGGTTGGGATATTATTAAGTAAGGGTGAAGGAAGATATCCCCAAGACTACTTTTCTTACAAGATACAAGAACTATTAATTCATAGTAATGCTTTTCTGACTCACTAATGCTCCAGAAATCATAATAGACAAAATGAATAGAGTCTTTATAGATTACCTTGACAAATTTGTGGTAGTCTTTATAGGTGATATTCTAATATACTCCAAAATCAAGAAAGATCATGAGGAGCATCTAAGAACTTTACTAAGGACCTTGTAGAAGGAGAAGATCTTTGCAAAGTAAAAAAAGTGTGAGTTCTGGTTAAAGGAGGTCTCATTCTTGGGCCATATCATCACTAGCAATGGGATATCTATGGATCCTTCCAAGACAGGTCTAATAGAGGGATGGACAAGGCCAACATCAGTAACAAATATCCATAGATTTTTGGAGTTAGCTGGATATTATGGTCGGTTTTTGAGAAATTTTCCACGATTGTCCTACCCTCAAACAAATATTACTCCAAAGGGAGTAATGTTTACTTTGAATGATGAATACGATGAAGGATTAATGGATTTGAAAAGGAGGCTTATCACCGAGTGTTTTCTCACATTACCAACATGTGGAGAACTTTTTGTGATATTCAGTGATGCTTCGAAGATGGGCTCGGGCTGTGTGTTGATGCAAAATGTCAAATTCATTGCCAATTCTTCAAGGAAATTGATTGTTAATGAGAATAATTATCCAATACATGATCTGGAGTTGGTTTTGATGATCTTAAATTTAAAAATTTGGGTCATTATCTCTTTGGGGAGAAATGTGAAATATATACAGACCACAAAATCCTCAAGTATATATTCACACAGAATGAGTTGAACATTCTACAATGAATATAGTTAGAGTTGATCAAATACTATGACTACTGAATTCATTATCACCTGGGGAAAGAAAATAAGGTGGAAGATTCTCTATGTAGAAAGGACCCAACTATTAAATAATTGATAAGAATTGAAAAGGGTCCAAAATAATTCGATTTTATGAAAATAGACTTTAGAATCATAAATAAGGGAACATCATCAATCATTCCACAAATTATTGTTCAACCATCACTTTTGGAATGTTTGAAGGATGCTTAAAAGGATGATGTCGAAATTCAGAAGAATGTGAAAGCTATCAGAAAAGTTAAATCCTCATAGTTGAATTTTAATGAAGAATGAATGGTAATATTGGGAAAAGACTATGTGTTTCATCAAGTTCGAAGATGAAGAAGGATCTTTTGGATGATGCGCATAGTTCAAATTTCACTATTCACCAAGGAACCACAATGATGTATTGAGATATACGAGAGTTTTATTTGTGTGATAATATGAATAAGGAAATTGTTGAGTATACATCAAAGTAACTGGTGTGTCGGAAAGTGAAGGTAGAGTGGCAGAATTCTATGGGGAGGAGGCAACCTTTGGCCATAACAGTATGGAAATGGGAGAAAATCACCATGGAATTTGTCACTGGACTTAGGAAGTCATCCAAATGCAATAATGTAGTCTGGGTTGTTTTGGATCATCTTACAATGTCTTTACACTTCATTTCAATTTGGTAGCAATTCCCATTGAATCAACTATCCTGGATATACATTAGGAAAGTGGTAAGGTTGCATGGAGTAATACTATTTATTGTATCTGATCGAGATCCATGATTCACCTCTATGTTTTTGAAGAGTCTTCAATATGATATCGATACAGAACTGATCTTCTATACGGCCTATCATTTTCAAACTGATTTCCAATCTGAGCAAACTATTCAGACACTTGATGATATTTTAAGATCATGTTTAGTGGACAATAGAGAAAAATGGGATCAACATCTTCCTCTGGTTGAATTATCCTATAATAACAGTTTCCACTTGAGCATATGAATGGCACCATATAAATCCCATTATGGGAAGAGGTGAAGAACACCGATATGTTGGGATATGTTAGTGATCGTAAGTTTCTAGGACTCAAAATTGTCGATGAAATGGTGGAGAAGGTGAAAAACATTTATCAGCATATCAAGGTAGTCGAGGCTTGATAGAAGAGTTATTCAGATAACCATTGACGAGACCTTGAGTTTAAAGATGGAGACATTCTATTTCTATAGATATATCCATGGAATAAGGTTATTATGTTTGGAATGAAGGGGATGTTATGTCCTAGGTACATCGGCCCCTTCAATATTCTTGATCGTGTCGGGGTTTTGGCCTATCAACTAGCACTTCCACCTACCAAGGCCAAAGTACATGATGTCTATCATGTATCCTTCTTATGGAAGTACGTACTAGACCCTTCACATGTACTCTCTTAAGAGGTAGTACAACTAGAGGATAAACTTTCTTACAAGGAGCAACCAGTGAAGATCTTAGATCGTAGAGAAAAAATTCTAAGAAATGCGACATTTCCCCTAGTCTAGGTGTTGTGGAAAAACCACAAGTTTGAAAAAGTGACATGGGAATTAGAAGAAGTGATGAAGCGGAGTTAAAGATATTTGTTTTATTTTTGGAAAGGGAAATCTCAAGGGAGGAATTTCTTAAGGAGGGGTGATTATAATGACCCAAACATTCATTAATGAAAATTACACTTGATCTACTTAAATGTATTATTATGGGTATATAAAACTTAGGCACTTCCTTGGTTTTATGTTATTGGATTTTAAAATACTATTAGGAAATGTGATCATTTAAAATATAGCCATTGAACAGTGATCACATGATTAGTATAAATATATGGCTTTAATAAATCTATTTTACTCAGAAAAAGGAAGCGATGGCCTCATCTCATAGAATTGCTCCATATGAAGCCCATTTGTCAAATCTCGGAAAGGAGGTGGTGTCATTGGTATTTTCTCTAGAACAATACCAATCCTAGCTTCAACAAGTTAAGTTTGAGAAGAACTACCTATAGGAGAAGTGGATGTTGACAGAGATTACCACTAGAGCGATGTTATCCGAGCCACTCTAAGAGTCTTTCAGCATCTCACACCATACCCTGTAGTCTTATGTTAGTGTTATAAGGGGTTTTGTTACAAGACCTTATCAATTTTATTATGTGAATTATTTTTGTATATAATAATGAATATATATTCATTTTATTATTGTTACTTTATAAATTGTTTTAAAAGTGGAAATAGTGTTTTTAGTTAATATTCAACTTAGAAATATATTTTGATGAATTAATGGTTTTTGAATTAAATAATCTTTTAATAAAATATTATTATTATTATTATTAAATTACTTTTTATTAAATATAAATGATCATATAATTTTATGAATGAAATTGTAATTTCCTTAAGGTTTGAAAGCAGTTTTGTCAAAACCCATGAATTTTCGATAAATATCGGTGTTTATTTTTAAAAAAAATCACATATTTAGAAAATTATTTAGATAAAATGAATATAATTTTTCGAATCAGGATTTCAAAATTATACAATGTTAATTTTTCATAATTTTCTGAGACAGATAAATTTTGGGGTAAAAATTAAATATCGTTTAAATATATAATGTGTTTTATGACATCATATTGAACCAATAGTGATATAATAAAATACTATAAATAATATGTTCTTCCAATATATGTTTTATCTTTAGAATAATGTGATTTCAGATTTGTTTGATTAATTTTATGATGCCTTAGTGGACCCTCCATGACTTATAAATCATTATATCTTTTTAAATTGCTTTACTTTAATGTGTGACTCCCCTCCACATAAGAAACCCTTTTATTTTAAGTCCAGACATTTCCATTATAAAATATTGTTTTCCAATCCTCTTAGGAAAAACCATTAGAAAAAACCATGGGCTAGTTTGGGGTTTTGATTATTTTAATGTGAGCTGTCCCAAACTAAAATAATGAAGAATTCCTTCTCCTTTTCTATATAAACCCACCCAATCTCACACTTCCTCTTTACTAAAAGCCCTTGTAGTTCATCCATCCTCTTCACTTCTCTCTCTATAATCCTCCCAAGGTTCCCCAGGCTCCCATAAAGCCTCTCTCAAGCCCCTACCAAGCCTTTGGGATCACACTTCCATGTAAGGGATTCCATCCTTCTTCATTTTTTCCAAGTTTTTTTAATATTTTTATCCCCTTTTATTTTGAATTTTAAATGTTGGGTTATGATTTTTCACCTCCCCCATAATTCCATCTATATGTTTGAATGATGAGAGACCCCCTTTCTCGCTCAAAAATTCCTCCCATGTACACTTGTTATAATGCCGAAATTCTGTTTGTAATTTCTCTCTCCTCATTTACATTCAAGGAATTATTTTATATTATGCATATTAATTACATTAAATATGTTTGTATATCATGAAAAATGATCCCCTTAATATCTATTAAATTTATAAATGATGAAAGACCCCTTTCACTCTAATCAACCCATTTTATGAATTTCTATTGGATGTTGTTATGCTTCTGAAATTACACCAAAATTTCCATAACAAAATCATTGGGTAGTGAATACCATATGCACACCTCTATTAAGGGAATTCACCATTATGCACCGATACTTTTTTATTGAGGAAGTACATTTATGTATTACATATCTCTTATTCATGGAATGAATTATGATGTTAATGGATCCTTGTTGTATGATCTATGTGGAACACTTATGCATTAAATGAAATGATTAGAAGGGGAGTGCCCTAATAGCGCTCCAATGCATTGGGTAAAGTATAGTATCATGATATGGCATCTGCAATGAGTGTTTAATCATGATAATTCATGTTCAACAAAGGATTACTCATGCTTTGTAATGGTTTGGACATCATTGTTCCATCCCTTGGTTGAAATCTGGTGTTTGAGGTGTTCTGGGAGGTCAAGGTGACTCATCCCCAACACTTTTCCAAGTTTCCAGTTTTGTGAACAATGTTTCCAGTTTTATGAACAGTGTCATGGTGTGTTAGAAATGGTGAGTCAGAAACGATGAGTCAAAAATGGTAAGTCAGAAATAGTGAGTCAGAAACAGTGAGTCAGAAACCGTGAGTCAGAAACCGTGAGTCAAAAATGGTGAGTCAAAAATGGTGAGTCAGAAATGGTGCGTTAGAAATAGTGGGTCAGAAACTGTGAGTTAGAAATGGTGAGTCAGAAATGGTGGGTCAGAAATGGTGAGTTATAAATGGTGAGTCAGAAACGGTTAGTCAGAAATGGTGAGTCAAAATGGTGAGACATCTCTTGAATGGTGTTTCTAGAACTGTTTCATATTTCCTCTTCCAAATTTCTAGATTTTTCCAGTTTCACCAATTTAAAATTTTCTTCAACATAAAACGCATTTGTGGCCTTGTTTTAAGGGATTTAAGGCTGAATCCAATCCCATAACTCCCATATTAATTTTCATAAGGCATGTGATACATTTACTTGGTCAAACCGCGTGGTATACTGTGATCTGAATTTAATGGAAATTCCACTATATCTTAAATTGTTGCTTTGTTAAATCTTCTACATGGAAAAGATATCTTATTCCTTAGTTCTTTCTCCTTTTTCTCTTGTGTGAGACATTTGAACCATTACTTCCTTCTTGTAGGAATCGTGAGATTAAACTTTTCTTGGTTAATTGGTTTGCCTCAATGTTCTTCTTACTACAAGTGCACCCCTTTTTTGGTGTAACAATGCAGTATCCATCAATATTAAATATAAGTAATGATTTATCATCATTCTTTTAGTTTCACCTTCTCCCCTTTATCCTTTCCATATTATGTAATGTGATCTCCATGCTTCTAATGATGTTTCCTGGGTTTCGGTTGGTGCGGTCGTGCCACGACATCCTCGAGTGGAAGCAGTTGTCATGGGAGGAGGAGATCGTGATCTTTTGTGTGGATCGTTATTGTATAAAGATCCTTAAGAACCTTTTTAAGGTAGTGGATTCATTGATTATCTTTTATTTTTATGTGAAACTGTAGATTTGGAATGTTTTAGCCACTAGGCACAATGGAATTGACATAATAAATATTTAAACCTGATAAATAAACTGATATCAATTGTATGATATTTTCTCTTGTATTACATGATATTTTGATATCTATGCTTTCTTTGTTTATATATCCTTTCATGAGGGAAATTGGTAAAGAACGTAAATCGGAATTAATTGATAATTTTTTGGCTAAAGATAATGAGGCATGTAAATGAATATGGTTCTTATTGTTTTTTTTATGTTAGTAAAATTTGTACAGTAAGCATGTTTAATTAATTTGTGATAGATTACTCTTTAGGTTTCCTAAATATGGTACCAACGAATAATAAATCAGTTAATTCGAGATGGTTTAAATAACTTATTGTTTGATAATTCCTTGAAGGGTTCTATGTTACCCTCATGCTTGTTCAAGGGCCAAGATCCCAACCGATATGATTGTTGTTTTCTTACTGCTTATGTAGTGATGTGAGCCCAGATGGATGTTGTGATATGTGGGTTCATGGAGGCCTACTGGTTTTTGTAGTAGTTTGTCACCTAGAGTGGTGAGATGCATCATTTTATGCATGTGGGTGTCAGGTAGGATGCCAGGGATGATGAAATGGGTTGGATGTGAATGTTTGGTTTTATGCTGATTCTTCTTCTTTGTTTACCTACTTTACTTTCCCCACTACTCAAGGAACTGGTATTACTTACCCTTCTTCTAAAATGGGTGAAGACACATGAAGTATGCCATGTGATTTCCATATTTAGCTTCTCAAGGGAGGACTGGTCTACACTCTTGCTATAGGTGGCAAAGAATCGACAGGTAGTTCATCTACTCACTGTGTTGTTCCCCTTGTGTTTATAAGAATAGATTGTTTTTCTAGAATGCCTAGCAATATGGGAAAGTAATGATATAAATAAATAATTGAATAAATGATGTTAACCCAATGGGTTTGGAGCATATTGGGGTGCAATGATAAGGTTGTGATTTGAAGGAACAATGTAATTTGTGTGTGATGCTAATGAAATTTAATGTGGAATTGTAATTGGTTAATTAATGTTTAAATAATTAATTAACATAAAGTGAAACTGATAAAAAGGGAATGAAGTAATGTATTAAAGCTATTTATATGGTTGGGTGCTTATAGGATACCTAGTCATAGAAGTAGCATCTTGGAGTCCGAGAGACATTAGATGCATTTGAGTCTAATAGTAGTTTATGCCCATAGTGTGGTTGTGAGATATAGTATATTATATAATTTTTGTTTTTCTATATGCTAATCCACCGTGTGAGTAAGGGAAACTGACACCCCAGGGATTTTGAGCCCTGGGGGGTGTTTTTCCCAACATTTTGGTGGGAGGATGGATGGCTGACTACCCTCTTTGGCCCTGCTCTCTTCTCTTGGTAGTTACTTGTGTTGACAGTAACATTGGTTAGTCTTCCCCATATATGTGTATAGGGGCTATAATGGCTTGTGGTTATTCACACACACATATTCTGGATATAGTTTTTTATGGACTACTATAGATGTAATGTGTATAGGTTGTGATGTCTTGAGGATCCTTACTCGGTGTATGGGTTGTAATGGCTTGAGGTATAATACCTGATTTATGATACACATTATGCAAGTTGAGGTGGCTCTCAGAAACTACCTGGTTACTTTGATTACGTGGATGAGGTGGTTTTGTTGCATGGGGTTAATGTTGTGGTGCTTCACCCAGGTGTCTGAAGGTAAGCCTTTTTGGAGAGAGATTCTTAGGACGTGCGACATTGGGGAAAAGTGGAAAACCAGTGGGGAAGTAGTTGTGGGGTACCCCTGATATTCTTTATTATATAATACACTCTTATATGTGTTACATGGTGAGAGTATCCAGGGTGAGGCTGGGAACATTGTATACCTATTTAGGTGACGAGTTAGTTTCACTTGTTGATCACTATGCTTTAGCATTCTTTATTTACTTTTTCATGAGAGCATTCAGGGAGGATCCTATTGAGTATACTATTATACTCACGCAATGTATATATAAACTTCTTTTCAGGTCACTTGGTGTAGGTTGTAGATTAGGCTGGTTACTACTATCATGCGGTTACAGGAGCTGTTCGGGATTGGGGATACTACTATCTTACTTTCCTTTGGGTACTTGTAGTTTTTTCCCTTTCAGTTGTAGTAGTTTTTCATGACATTCCATATGTGTTCTTTGGATTTCTTTTATCTTACTGGTTGAGTTAGATTTGGTTGGGGTCTATCTTATCTCTCTCTTTCGCATGTGTTCTCTTAGAGGGTAATGCCTCCCATTTGTCTGTTCGCTATACCCTCGTAGCTAGTCACCAACCTGGGTCCTCCGAGAGGAGGGACCCAAGGGTCATTATCTCCCTTCTCACATTATCGACTTTGGAGGGGTAAACATTGTGGGGAGGGGGTCGTGAAAAAGTGGTATCAGAGGTCAGGTTGAGAGGTAGGATAGAGTTTGGAGTTAGGAATAGGTGAGGTTGCATGGGTTAGTAGGTAAATGATGTAATTCATGATTAGAAAGTGATGTAAACACTGGATACCGGCTGAGACAAAGGCATTTAGTGCCCCCAATTATTTGATGTATGGACCTTTAAGTTTATAATGGCTACTAAAAAATGTGATACTGGTTGTGGGGTAGAGACCTAGGAAAGGATTAAGAATCATTCTTCTTTGTTCTTGTGTTTGAATGGGTAAAACTTGGGATAGGATAACCTAAAATGAATAAAAGAAAACAATTAAATAATTAAGTAATGATGAGTCTCCCAAATTCCAGGTTTAAAAGCTCTGATTGATTGTTATTTTACAAGTATGGCTCCTGGTCGACGTCCTCATCAGGATCACATAGAAGATGTCCACCAGTCTGTGCCAGCAGATCATCGCCAAGCAGAGGTCGACGATGATGACACTTGGAGGAGGACACTTTGAGAGTTACAACTAGGATCATCTTCTATCTCTATGTCCCCATATATTATGGCCCCCTTTATGTTGCGATAGTTGTGTATACTTCTTGATGGTCTCTTAATGTGTAGTCTTTTTCAGCCTAGTGTGTCATTGTAGGGTGCACCAGTTTTGTTCATGAAGAAGGATGATGGAAGCTTGCATTTTTATGAATAGAATTGAGAATGAAAAGAGAAATAGAAATCCCATCACCCTTGATTGTTGTAAATTGACACATCTATGATGTTGTTTTTTCTACTAGTATAAAATTAGGTAAAAGGTAATGATGATGATGATAAATTATTCAACTATAATGAAAACATTTGAGTACATTTATGGTAATGGGGTCATCACAACATTTGGATAAGGATAGGTAATAATAGAAAAAAAACAAATGAACATGAAAGGACAGACAAAGAATTGAAAAGAGGAATTTAACTCTTGAACCAAACATCCTTGAGAACCTCTTTAAGAGAGAGGTTTTGGACTTTTTATGAGACCAAGGCTTGATGGACATGGAAGAGGAGGTTGGGAGGGTATTTGGATAGAAATTAGATAAGTCACAAGGCATGAGAGGACTGAAGAGAAGAGGGAGTGATAGTGGGTCTTATAGTGGAGGAGAGGCGACTTTTCATAAATTTTTAATCATTAGTTTATTAATTTTTCTCAAGACCAAAATTACTAATGATTTATTGATCAAGAATTGTGATAAATGCATGTGAGTTAGAACCATGTGTGATTAAATCACTTATGATGTCATAAATAGTGTATTTAAATGATAATTTGTATTCACGGTATTTTACTATATTTCACTATTCATAAAAAATTTGTGTATTTCAGAAAATTACCAAAAATTCCCCCTAACCATTTATCAATGTGTAGAATCCAAAAATGTTGTCCATTTTTCAAAAATAATTTTCTACATATAATTAATATAATAATTAATTAAAATCATAATTTATTGAAAAAAATGTCTTATAACATTTATTTACTTATTCTAAAGCATAGGTATATCATACCTCCACTTGAATATTATTATTATATACAAACATAGGTAAAGTTACTATTCATTAGGGTATATCAATATTCAAAAGGGTATGTTACTATTAATAAGGGTTGGTTTCAATTCACCAAAAATTATGTTTTTCTTATCTGTCTCCAAATAACTTACTGATCACAACCGTGTATGTCAGATTTTTAAAATTCACTTCACATAAGTGAAAAACATATATTTTAAAAGTCACGTAGCACTTAGTAGTTAATTATTTTGGGATTTCACGTGATTATGAAATATTTATAAGAATTAAACTTCCATTGAGGAAATATTGGTTTGTTATATATTAAATACACTTACCCATAATAAACATCCATATAAGTATAAACGAAATAATTCTTTAAAATTAAATAATGGAGTAACTACACGAATAAGAATAAAAACATTCATCTCCATCTACACACCTAAATAATAGTATAATGGAAGTAAAATAATTAGTATTTTAGGGTGAACCCATGATTAAAAAAATCAGATATTATGTGGGGGATCCCCAATACTCAATGTTATGTTAACACCTCACGATATAATTAATGTATGAGAAAGAGATCTACTAGTTATTGGAAGCATCATCCAATAATTTAGGATGCAAACATCACTTCTATCACCTCAAAATGTGTTTTAAAATTCCCCATTCACAATTCTAATAGATATCAAATTTATCCATGTGGTATAACACATGAATATAATATACAATCAACTCATCAATATTATTTATTATTTATTATTTATTGACTCAATTAGACTTAAATCACGTAATATTTCAATAAAAAATATCAATATATATATGATATCTAGACTCAAAAAAATTGAATATTTTATAATACATATTCCAGGATATATAGATATCCATAACATATGAAATACATATGTGTCCATAAATAAATTTTTTAATAATACATTTTTATTATAATTTTTTTTAAGGAACATTAATAAAATATTTTTTCACGCCATTACCAAAACCATAATTACAAATTATGATTGTGGGGGAGGTTGTAATAAAATGATGAATTTTATACCCTTATGGTATTCCATAATGTTCAATGTTATATAATTCGTTATAAAAAAAATCAAAAGGAATGAGTTAGTATAATATCATCCATTAACAAATTTTCACTAAATCCTTATAGAATTTATTTCATTTCAATATATATATATTATCATAAAAATAATATATGAAATAAAATAAAAAATGATTTTGAATATTTTCAAAAAACACCATTTGAAAGTTATCATCAACATCACCATATTTCACATTAAATGTAATAAAATATCAATTCCCATCTGGATTATTTGTGGAATAATACTAAAACCCCTCCCCAGATGGTCACTATGTGATTATCAATCCACATTTAATCCGCCAAATTATGTGACACCATAAGAATTTGTATCATTGGTGATAAATAATAATCATTCAATCTATAATATGTATGAAATTTAATCCTTTATCAAATAATTAATGTTACTAATGTTAAAAATATATATTGGGTTATCATGAATGAGTTCATGTATCTCAATAAATGTTTACACAATTTTCATCACATGCTAGAATTAATTTTCAATAATTATATTTATCCACAACATCATCTTTCCATTTAATACAAATTATGTCAATCTTATATATAGAACTTATACATTATGGGTACTTGATGTAAATATTATCCTAATTGATGAAGAAAATTGTTTTCTTTCTTATTTATGCATGTTTCCATAATATTTACCCCAAATGTAGTTAAATTCAAATCATATGTATTGAATCGATGTTTCTAAACACTCCAAATTCTAACTAAATCATTATTTGTGATGTCATACTCAATATATTACAATTTAAATATCAGATAGGTTTTGCATTAGATGATACAATGGAAATAAATACATATAACCAGTTGTTGATTAGTTTAGCATCAAGTCATGAGTAAGAAATGTATTAAATTATAAAGGTACTCTTTAAAATAATCACACCAACCATAGGTAATGTGTGATAAAATATCATCCTTACAAAAAAAATATAAAAGAGACATGTTATATGACACCCAATGTGGTATATTTAGGGTTTTATCAAGTGCACTAATTTTTTTCCTTCTAGGTTAGTATTTTTGTACCTTTTATGATAACCATACACCTAAAACCATAAAATATCCTTACAACCTTTAATATTTTTAAATGAACATCAGTTATGAATAAATAATTTCTTTACATGTAGATTTCTATTTTCATTATTTATCATTAAATATTTAAAAATATTTTAATTTATATATCAAACATAAATTATTTAAAAACTTTTGATTTCCATTTATATGACACATTTTATATTCATAAAAATATTTTCATAATATTTTAAATATTCTAACATAAGAACATATATATCATATCATATATGATGGATCGAAAGGTCAAAAAAATTGATATACTTTTTAGTGATCTATTGACCCACTATATATTTATGTATTTCTTATCGCATGTTTGTTTGAAAATCTGATTAATTAATCCTAATAAACCCATGTTTGATTAATATCATTGAAGATTAATTGTTTAATTAATAATGATATTTAGAGACAAATTTCTTAGTGTTCAACACCATATATTATTTAATATCCACAACTCCACAACTTAAATTTTTATGACATTAAGGTTTGATTACATCTTATAAAATTAAAATATATTATATCAACACCCATGATACATTTTTAAAATACAATTTCTACAGTAATAATTTTATAAATAAGGATACTATTTATATAAGTATTAACTATAACTTCTTATACTCTAATATGTTGATTTAAAATTTTCCTTATTATTATAACTAAATAGAACACTTGACATTATAAATTTGTAGTAAATTGTATTTTCTCTTGTTTTATTCTTGTAAATTAATTTGGAAAATTCTGAGACATTGTGTGAATAATAATCCTAGTGTCCCTGTAAAAAATATATATAATATTTTTAGTTTTTAATAAAACCCACATGAAATTTTTCAATAAAATTGAATAACATTGAAATAGGAGTCTGGATCCGAAATCTGAGGGCATCGTTGCATTTAGATAAATGAGTGTACCCTAGGTAAGGCATAACATTGGATGGGGTGGGTCAACGATGGAATGAAATTTTTGGATGTATCGGTAATAAAATATTTTATTTCGACAGAAAAACACTTTTCTATATTTTCTTAGTTTGTTATGAATTCAAGAATATCACTATAACCCTAGAATTCCACTGAGGTGAGTAGAAGTATATTCTCTCAATGTAGATTATAGATGTGATATTGGGACATAGATCAGTAATCGACAGATCAAGGAATGGCGACGGTGAAGCTTATCACCTTGTCAACAACTAATCCAACCCTTGGTAGGGTGTTGTATATTTGTGTTTTGTTTCGCTTTCTTAAAATCGATGAAGAATATGGACCAACCAACAAATACTATGATATTTGGTTCGATTGATTGTGGGATAGGAGATATCTTGTTGAATTAAATGGGGGTTAGATCTGTGTGACTACTTCTTGCTTCATGACCCCTCTAATAAGGACAAATCAAGGCTGACATGAACTGGAGCGATGATTGGTTCTTCGAGTTCTTTTTTTTCTTCTCATTTTCCCCCTTATTCATCACATTCTTCATTTTTTTTGATTAAATATGTGGATGATTTTTGAACATTCGTTTTAGGGAGTAGCAATCTGGGACCAATGATCTGACACCCCTACGACACCATTGAGGCACGATGGTGAAGGCACAATGTTTATTGTTACAGCCAGAGTGTAATGGAAGGGAAATTAGCTTCCAGATAAGAGATCAATGGTAGTGGTATGATGCATCATAGTGTAGTCATACTAGTGGAAACTCAGGGAGGCTTCCTACATATCCTTGTGGAAGAGAATAAAAGTCCATGTAGTTCATGATGGTGAATGGAATAAGATTGTACAAAAAGGACACCAACTAGAAGACAAGCTAAAGATTACATGTGGTTAGAACTGCATTACAAGAGGGACAAACATGGTTAAATGAGTTTTTATATAGTGTATGGATTATGAATGCTTAGCTACCTAGGAATGGGTCTGACACCGCTAAGGGTTGTTGTCATGAACCGGATCTGGTCTCCACTATTACCGGCACCAAACCTGGCCCGTGCCAAGGCCTGAAGGGCGTTCCCTATCCCCACGAGCTGGCACAAGTGCCTGAGTATCAAAAAAATCTGGTTTGGGAACGATTTACCTGAGTATGAAATCATAAAACATAAAAAAAGAAATCAATAATAAGAACCTGAAATTTTCTTGCTAAATAATTCTTAATAAAATCAGATCTGAATACATTTGTTTAAAGACACTAAAAGTGGTCCAAATACAAATAACGAAAACATTAAGACATCCCCAAGGACTCCACACTAAAATTTTCATAATGTTCACACATTTAAATAGAAATGTTATATACTTTAATGTACTACCAAAAACACCCAAATACAATTGAAAATGTAAAAACACAATGAGAAACAAAATTGGGAACACCCCTAGGCACTAGATAGTCTCGGGCCCCATGTACCTCATACCTCGGTGTAAAGTAACCACAGTAAAATATGTTTCTCATGCACGAACCACTATTAGGGAACATACCCATAACCTAGTGGTTCCCAATCATCAACCACATAGTTTAGTTATAGTTTTCGTTATCCAGATGCTTGGTGAAACAGGTACATAACACATCTGGTCCACTAGTCGTACTAGTACACATCTTCCCCACCTAGGTATTTGGGCTTCCCCTTTGTGCTCAAACAAATTCATCATGCCACATGCATCCATATTCATATAAAAACACCAATAATAGTCACTTACAAACAATACAGTAGCTATACACACTTTATACCATTTAAAACACAAACAAAACACTTTGATTTCCCATAAAACAATGTCTCAAAAACCTGCATTGTTTTGCACCCAACATTCCCTGAAAATCCCACTTTTCACACTATATACACACCTATAAGTTACCAAAACATAAAATTCAGCCTTATACATTTAAATTAAACCAACAAATCAATTTTAGGGCAGCCCCATGTGAACCAAGAAATGTAATCTTTATAAAAGTTCTATTTTTAAACAAACATGACACTTAAAGTTCACAAGTTCCATAACACCATTAAAACCAACTTTTGTAGCAACAAAAAAAAGGGATAAAGATTCAAAACATTATTTTAAGCTATATTAAATCCCAATAAAATAAAATAAGTAGTGATAGGGCAGCCCCAAATGAAAAAACAAGAAACTTCCATGAAAAACCCCCCAAATTCACCTAAAATTGGCATTAAAAATTCATTTTCATTACAAAAACCACTAAAATTATTTTTTGCAGCAACCATAAAATTAAATGAACATAAAAATGTCATAAAAATAGAAATTAAATTCACATATATTGAATACATATGGAATCACCTACCAAATTAGTTAAAACCTTGAATCCTTTGTGTGAAAATCAAATCGCACCACCGTCGCACCAAGAGGGACCTAGATCAAACCTAAAACCACAAGAATTGGAAAAGAAAACCCAAGGTTAAACCTTAGTTTCGAAACCCTACCCCATGGTCATTTGAGAATTCAAGGAAGAGGGAATAAACCCTAATAAAAACAAATGTAACCCTAAGCAATTTGAAAGAGGAAATAAATGGACCCACATACATGAAGTATCCTAAAGCAATCACTCCAAAACAATAGTAGCTAAAATTGAAAATAGATGAAATTTAGGGGTTCTTCAAAAAAGATTTAGGAGGTCATTTAGGAACTAGAATGGAGGGGAAATAGTAATAATTGAGAGAGTTAAGAAGGTATGAAGGTACCTCTTCAATTATGGATGATTTGAGACACTCTATGAAGTTCTTCCCTAATTCGTGATTTCAAAGAGCTCCAAGGAGGGGGGAAAGGAAATGGGAACGCTACTAGGATTCTTAGGGTCGATAGGGAGGTGGAATCACTGAAAAATTCATTATAATGAATAAGATGTTAAAAACTTGAAGAAGCAAATTAAAACTGGGAAATGGGTTTTCAGGTTGGCCCAATTCGTAAATAAAAACCCAAATACCCCATTGTTATGGATTCCTAAGGGGTCCAAATTGGATAGTTGGTGTTAAAAGATCATTGGAGGATATTTTTGAAGTGGAATGGGTAAAAAATATTTAAAAATTAAATTGTTATAAAATAATCAAAATTGGTTTTTAAATATGGAAATGGGCTCTCGATTTGGCTCAAATCACGAAAACTCACCTTTCCTCCAGAAATGAATGGGAAACCCCTAAAACAAAGAATTAATGGAAATTAAATGAAATTTACCTTTAAAATAAGTTATTTATGTGACAATTCTCCCCACCATGAAAACTTTCTATCCCTGAAATTCAACCTGAAGCTTGATCAGAAAACAAGAATGGATACTCTTTCTCAACCCATGACTTCTGCTCCCATGTCTCATGTGTATCATTACCATGCTGAAAACGAACCCGAACTAGCGGAATAGACTTCCCTCGAAGAACCTTCTCTAGGGATTCCACTATTTGCATAGGTCTCTCAAAAATTGACAAGTCAGGATCAATCTCCAGTTCCTCCCAACTCAGCACATGGGACGGATCCAGGTTGTATTTCTTCAACTGAAAGACATGGAAGACGTCATGGATGGATGTAAACTAAGAAGGTACGGCCAAACTGTATGCCATCTTTCCAATATGATCGGCGATATCAAATGAGACAATATACCACAGTGTCATCTTCCCTTTATTCCCCAATCGACGATGGCCCAGACGAGGGGCCACTTTCAAGAATTCCCTATCACCCACAGAAAACTCTAGGTCTCAACACCTCCATTCAGCGTATGATTTATGACAACTCTGAGCTGTCAATAAATTTTGCCTGATTAATTTTACCTTCTCAGATGTCTCCTGCACCAGACTAGGCCCCAGTATTGAGGTCTCACCTACCTCATCCCAACACAGGGGGGACCGACAAGGCCGAACATAGAGCGCCTCAAAAGGAGCCAATAGAATCGGGGATTGGTAACTATTATTATAAGCAAACTCAACCAATCCCAAATGGGTAACCCAGGAACCTCAAAATTCTAGGACACATGAACGGAGCATGTCCTCCAAAATCTGATTTGCCCACTCTATCTGACCATCCATCTAAGGATGGTATGTTGTGATCATCTTAATCTGGGACCCCAAGGGCTTCTTAAGGCCTTCCCAAAACTGAGAAGTGAAGCAGGGGTCTCTATCTGAGATAACTATTGATGGTATGCCATGGAGTCTCACCACTTCCTGAAGATACAAATGGCCCAACTAATCCACTTTATTTGTATATTTTATCGGAATGAAGTGGGTTGATTTGGTCAGATGATCAATCACCACCCAAATGGAATTCTTACCCTAAGGTGTATGAGGTAATCCAACAATGAAGTCCATAGCAAACTCGTCCCACTTCTAGGTAGGAATGGGTAGTGGTTGGAGTAAACTGAAGGGCTTTTGGTGCTCTGTTTTCACCTACTGGCTTGTGTAGCATCTCGACACAAAGTCCACTATGTCCCATCTCATACCAGGCCACCAAAACTACCAAAGGACATCATAATATATCTTAGTGGAACCCGTATAGACATCCCACTAAGACTGGAGGCTATCTTGCACCACCACCTTCTGCAGAGATAATGGCACTACTAAACGGCCCTTGAAGCACAAGATTCCCTCGGGAGATGAAGACTAATCAGAGGATGTCTCCCCACCATGATGAAACTACTTCGACCATTGACAAAGCTCATCACTAGGTTGTTCCTGCTGAATCAACTCCAACAGAGAAGGAGTCAACTGGGCACTCGCCAAGAATGCCCCTCCACTGTGTTCCCTAGTCTCCACATGCATCTGAGAAAAGAGCCCCATAAAAGTCCACTCATCATTGTACTTCCTTAAAGAATGCAGTGTAACTCTTCTGCTCAAAGCATCAGCCACCACATTACCCTTTCCTGGGGTATAGACAATGTCAAAGTCAAACCCCTATAAGTACTCTATCTAATGATGTTTCCTCAAGTTGAGGTCCTTCTGTGAGAAGATATAGGCCAAGATTTTGTGATCAGATTAGACCACAAACATCTCTCCAAAGAGGTAGTGATTCCAAGTCTTCAAAGCCTACATCACCACTGCAAACTCCATGTCATGGGTTGGGTAGTTTTTTTATGTGGTTGGAGTTGGCGAGAGCCATACGCCACCACGTGATCATCCTGCATAAGCACGTACCCAAGACCCATACCTGAAGCATCACAATAGACCACATATCCCTTTCCAACCTCTGGAAAAATTAGTACGGGGGTAGTAGTCAACTTCCTCTTCAGCTCCTAGAATGATGCCTGACATTCTAGACCCCATTCAAACTTCACCCTTTTCTAGGTCAGCACTGTCATCGGTGAAACAAGCCGAGAGAAATCTCGAACGAATCGCCAGTAATAACCAGCCAGGCCAAGGAAACTCTTGATCTCAAACACACTGTTTGGATGATCCTATGATATAACTGCACTAATCTTCTTGAGGTCCACTAAAACCCCCTACTCAGAGATCACATGCCTAATAAATTTCACCTCTTGGATCCAGAATGTGCACTTTGATAACTTTTCATAGAGGCAGTGATCCTATAAAGTGCCCAAAATGATCCTCAAGTAATTTCTATGTTCCTCCTCAGAGCCAGAGTATACCATAATCTCATCCAAGAACACCACAACAAAGGAATCGAGGTACTGATAGAACACCCTATTCATAGGTTCCATAAAGACCACTGGAGCATTAGTCAATCTGAAGGGAATAACCAAATACTCAAAGTGTCCATACCTGCTTCGGAAGGGTGAATTTGGGATATCTGACTCCTTCACCCTAAGTTGATGATACACTGAACGTAGGTCTATCTTTGAGAACCACTTTTCCACATTCAACTGATCAAACAAATCATCTATTCTAGGCAAAGGGTATTTGTTTTTAATTGTCACCTTATTCATCTTCCGGTAGTCAATGCACAACCGGAGGGATCCATCAGACTTTTTCACGAACAACACAGGAGCAGCCCAAGAAGAGATGCTCATGAGAATGAATCATTTGGATTCTAATTCATCCAACTCTATCTTTAATTCCATCATCTCTTTGGGGGCCATGCAATAAGAGGGAAGAGATATCGATTGTATTTCAGGCACCAGATCAATCGAAAACTCCACATCCCGCTCCGAGGGAAAACCTGAAAAATAATCCAGGAATACCTCCGTAAACTCACTCACTACATGAGGTAGTGCACCTTTAAGGTAAATACCATCCTCTATCACAAGTGAAGATAACTGGAAGATAACACTTCCCAACTATGGGAGTTGAGGCCCTGCTTGACCTGACTGAGGATCCCATTGTCCATGAAAAACCTGACGACTTCCTTCAGGTGTCGTGAAACTCACACGCCATCTGTAGTAATCGATTTGTGCCTATAAGTGTACTATAAAATCCATGCCAAATATTATGTCAAACAGTTCCATATCTATAACCATGAGGTTCCACTCTATCTCAACCCCTGACACAGAAAGCGCACACGAGGGGAACTTGAGACCCTGCACCTTCTTCTTTCCCAATGGTGTCACACACTCCATCACAAAAGACATAAACTCAGTTGGAAAATTAAGCATGACCATAAAATGGCCAGAAATAAATGAAATAGAGGCACCAGTATCAAAAAGAGAAGTAGTTATAGAAGATGTGATCAGAACGGTACCTCAAACTGTTGATGGTCCCGTATCTGATCCTGTTGGTGCCTGATCCACTACATGGAGATTTCTGATCTCTACCTGAGGACGAACACTAGTCTATGGTTGTTCCTTGAACTAGCTCTGACCAGAAGATGATCCAGACCTACCACCATGACAGACAAATCAAGATCCCCCAGTCCTCAACGGCTCGGACTGTGTTGGCACTCCTCTTGAAGCCACTGACCCTGCCCCACATGAGAGTGGACGTGCCACACCACAGAATCTCTGCAAATTCCCCATACCTCCACACTGGTATCAAGGCTTTGGAGGAAGTGTAAATTCTGGTCAGATATTCCTAGGATTCCCACATTGGTGGTACACAACTGATCTCGCATCTGAAACCGTAGAAGAAAACTGCCTAGAAGAGTGGCCAGAACTCCTTTCTTCACATGATCCTCCTGCTTCCTTTTCTTCTCTGAGGAGATACCACTGCCCACTACTGATACTGAACCAGAGAAACTAGCCCTGCCTTTCCTATCAATCTCCACCATGTACGCCCGATCAACGACCTCAACATATGTCCTTAGCTTAAATAAGAACACCTAGGAGTATATCTCTGGTCGCAAGCCTTTCACAAACCTCTGGGTCTTCGCCTGCTCATTGGAGATGATTTCTGGAGTATACTGAACCAAATCATAGAAACAGTTTGCATACTCCATCAAAAATAGATTTCCCTAAACAAGGTCTGTGAACTCTCTAGACCTAGCATAAGCCAACACCTCAGAGAAGTACTGTTCATTGAAGATAGCCTTGAAATATCCCCAGCGCATATGCTCATTCTTCCCAGTCTGAAGCACTAACTCCCACCACTTACGGCTGGGACCCTCTAGTAGAAAGGAGGAACACTTCACCTTGAGCTCCTCGGGTGTTTCCAAGAACTCAAATATACACTCGATCTTCTCGAGCCATTCCTCTGCATCCTGGGGTTCTGAGCTGCCTCAGAAAGTCAGAGGCTTGTTTTTTAGAAACTCTTGAGCTTTATATTTTCTAGGACCTATCTCTTCTGCCCTAATAGGAATAGGATTAGGAGCTGGTCCTTGTCCCAAATCTTGGATAGCTCAAACCACAGCCTCCATGAGCCTCTGATCAATCGGTGTGGGAGAACTCTCACCAGCATCCTCTTGTGGGCGTGTGGGAGCTTTTCGGGGAGGCATGTTGCTACAAAATGAAAAATTCACAAAACAATAGTCAATACCACAATTCTGCAAATTGTAATCAAATAAATCAAATATAAATAAACTAAACACATTTCATTAATAAAAGAAACAACTACTCCACATCCGCCCGATGTCCACATGTGGTCTGTAGCCCACACGTCTCACCTGGAAGTGAAGTCAGTCCATAAATTCCAACATCCCCGGGTGAATCAAGGTCTGCCCTGAGAGGATCAGGCCAGGAACCCTACTCACAACCAAAACCCTAATCCCCAATAGTCATATCTCCTATCTATCCCAACTCATCCCAAAATATCAATATAACCCAAAAACTTTAACCTCCTCTGATTCCATTTTGTCACGAACCGTATCTGGTCGCCACTATTCCCAGCACCAAACTTGGCTTGTGCCAAGGACCTAAGGGCGTTCCCTATCCCCATGGGCAGGCACAAGTTCCCAAGCATCAAAAAAATCTGGTTTGGGAATAATTTACTCGAGTATGAAATCATAAAACATAAAAAAAGCAATCAATAATAAGAATCTGAAATTTTCATGCTAAAAAATTCTTAACAAAACCAGATCAGAATAAATTTGTTTAAAGACACTAAAAGTGTTCCAAATACAAATAATTAAAACATAAAGACATCCCCAAGGACTCCACATGACAAGGGGTTCATCACCCACAAGCCGTCTCCACAGCTCCACCCCAGTGATGGGGACTAACACCCTGAACCGCCATCACCCTTGGCATTTCCTTTACCTGTGTCAAACATAACCAAGTATACTTACACCCAATGGGTGTAAGTAGTTTTTGAGACTATTTATAATAGGATACCACCTAATTATTCCAAATAGGATGCAATACAATGTGAAAAATCAAGTATTTTTAGTACTCAAAGAAAGTCAGTGATAAAATCCAAGAAATGCAACTTTCAATTGAAAACAGTTTTCAAGATAAAATTTTCAGAATGTTCACACATTTAAATAGACATGTTAGATACTGAAAATTACTTCCAAAAACACCCAAATACAATGGAAAATATCAAAAAAACAATGAGAAACAAAATTGGGAACATCCCTAGGCACTAGATAGTCTCGGGACCCATCTACCTCATACCTCGGTGAAAAGTAACCACAGTAAAATCCATTCTCGTGCACGAGACACTACTATGGAACATACCCATAACCTAGTGGTACCCAATAATCATCCACATAGTTTAGTTAGAGTTGTATTTATCCAAATTCTAGGTGAAATAGACACAAAACCCATCTGATCCACTAGCCGTACTAGTACACATCTGCCCCACCTAGGTACCTGGGCTTCCCCCTTTGTGCTCATACAAATTAAGCATGCCACATGCATCCATTTTCATATAAAAACACCAATAATGGTCACTGAAAAACAATAAATTAACTATACACACTTTATACCATTTAAAACACAAACAAAACACTTTGATTTTCCAAAAAACAATTTCTCAATAACCCGCATTGTTTTGCACAAAACACTCCCCGAAAACCCCACTTTGCACACTATATGAACAACTATAAGTTACAAAAATAGAAGAGTTAGCCTTATACATTTTAATTAAACCAACAAAGAAATTTTAGGGCGGCCTCATGTGAACCATGAAATGTAATCTTTGTAAAACTTCCATTTTTAAAAAAACATGACACTTAAAGTTCACAAGTTCCACAACACCATTAAAACCAACTTTCACAACAACAAAAAAAAGGATAAACATTCAAAACAGTATTTTATTTCCTAGTACATCCCAATAAAATAAAATAAGTAGTGATAGGTCATCCCAAAAATAACCAACAAGAGACTTCCATGAAAAACCCCCAATTTCACCTAAAATTGGCATTAAAAATTCATTTGCATTACAAAAACCACAAAAAATATTTTTTGTAGCAACCATAAAATTAAATGAACATGAAAATTTCATAAAAACAACAATTAAATTCACATATATTTCATACATATGGAATCACCTACCAAATTAGTTAAAACCTTGAATCCTTTGTGCGAAAATGAAATCGAACCACCACCGCACCAAGAGGGACCTAGATCAAACCTAAAACCACAAGAATTGGAAAGTAAAACCCAAGGATAAACCATAGGTTTGAAACACTACCCCCTTCTCATTTTGTACTTCAAGTAAGAGGTAATAAACCCTAATAGAAACAAATTAAACCCTAAGAAATTTGAAAGAGGAAAGAAATTGACCCACTTACTTGATGTATCCTGAAGTAATCATTCCAAAACAACAGTAAATGAAATTAAAAATATAAAAAATTAAGGGGTTGTTAGAAAAAGATTTAGGAGGTCATTTAGGAATTATAATGGAGGGAAAATATTAATAATTGAGAGATTTAAGAAGGGATGAAGTTACATTTTTAATTCTAGCCGATTTGAGACACTCTATGAATTTCTTCCCTAATTTGAGATATCAAAGAGCTCCAAGGAGGGGGGGTAAAGACAATGGGAGTGCTACTGGGATTATTAGGGTATAGAGGGAGGTGGAAGCACCAAAAAATACATTATAGATAATAATATATTAAAAACTTAATGAAACAATTTAAAACTGGAAAATGGGCTTTCAGGTTGGCCCAATTCTTAAATAAAAACCCAAATACCCCATTTTTATGGATTCCTAATGGGTCCAAATTGAATATTTGGTGTTAAAAGGTCAGTGTAGGATATGTTTGAAGTGTAATGGGTGAAAAATATTTAAAAATTAAATAGTTATAAAATATTCAATATCATTTTTTTAATCTGGAAATGGGCTCTCGATTTGGTCCAAATCATGAAAACTCACCCCTTCCTCTAGAAATGAATGGGAAACCCCTAAAACAAATAATTAATGGAAATTAAATAAAATTTACCTTTAAAATAAGTTATTTATTTGATAGGTATACTGAAGATGTGGGTCCCAACAAAGTGGACACTGATGTTTTCTTGTGCTTGGGGTTGAACCTCATAGTTGCTCCCTACAAACCTTGTCTAGGAGAGGGAGATCAAAACCCACATTTTCTAAAGAATTTAGTTTAACATCATTTGTATTGAAAGGGGAAAATAGATTAACATATTTCTAGATGATAATGAATAAACACGAAGTTGGTCGGGATAGGTGGGTGATGGGATTGATCCTCAGAGAGGCTTTCTATGTACCCTGTATAAAAGGGGACAAGGATCAATGTATATGTAGTTTTCAAGAGATGGGTTATCTTATTACAAAATAAGGTGGCACATAGAGGATTTCATGATCGATTCTTACTCTAATTCCACTTGAAACATGCTCTGTGTGAGAAATAAGTGGCAACAAAGACCTGTAAATCGCATCATGGAAGGTGCATCTGCGAGGAATCGAGTAGGGTATATGCATGGTTTTTGGCCCATGGATGAAACAAGAAAGATTAATCTAAGATGGATGCCTGATTAGGGGTCTTGATGTATGAGAATGATATGAAATCTGTACATGGAGCATCCTGAAAAGTTGGGTTGGAAATTACGTAGAGATATCCTGAGGTGCGCATAGTGAAAAAGCGTATAAGGAGAAGGGTGAAGAGGATTCTAGTTCACATAGCCTTCACGACCCTCTTGAGGATATTCACTTATATTATGATCACATGTTTACATCAAGTTCCACTGATGTGGTTGCATGGTAGTTTAAAGTCCTTCATCTTAGACGGTGAGGATTCACTCCCCATCCCAATGACATACATAACTGGCACACTTTAAACCCGTGGAAAAGGAAAAGAATTAGAAATGTCATAATTGTGGGGTTGTGGTGTGATCCAATGAAGGTTCCACATTATTGTGGCTATGAAAAGGAGAAATATTCATTAGCCTACCTATGAGATGAATGAAAATATAGGGAAACACAACGTGAAGTGCCTACTAGAGGGAAATGAAATAACATCATATAAGAGATTATGTCTTCATGGAGGAAGTGCTTGAAAGATAATGGTGTTGCACACAAGAGGGGTTAATAAATAGTTTATTGGGGTACGAATGTCACATATAACACATAATAATGGGTGCACTCATGATTATATTCATACATTTTAGATGAGGGGTTTCACAGAATTTGAGTTTTACCTGCAAAATCAAGGATTAGGGATGAAAGAGGGACTACTCAGTGGGAAATCTTATGTGCAAGAAAGAACTTTTCTGTGAAATTTCATGTAAATAAATTAATTTGGTGAGGATCATTACCAAGTGGGCCCACTCGAAAGAGTACCCATGGGAGACCTATCATAGAAGATCAAGTACCTTAGGCCATGTATTTAGTGCAGTCGCGGAAGGGGTCATTATTTGTTCATGGTAGAGACACCATGTCTTCCTTAATAGTACCCCGAAATGAGGGGTACATTTCTATTTATTACCAAAAACTTTTTCAACAAAGCATAAGGTGAAATGAGGGGTACATTTCTATTTATTACCAAAGACTTTTTCAACAAAGCATAAGGTGGAATGCGCATAGGTTTCATTTAACATCACATTGGTAATGGATGATATTTTGTGTGGTCCCTCTTCTACTGCGCTAGACAAATTTCTTTAGCACATAAAACATGGATATTTTTTGGATGTTTGACATGAAAAAATACATTTGACGTCACATTGGCATTAAAGATCTTGCATGCAATTTTCAATCATGTGAACCAACCACAAATATTGAACTCACCTCCCCTGTGTGTCTCGAGATTGTTTGTTGATTTAGAATATACTTTTGGTTTTCTCCAAAATGTCCATTCATGAATTTGAAAAACATTTGGAACTAATAAGAACCTTGGGAAAAGAAGGCCCTATTGAGATAATCTAAGTGACTTTTTATGGAAATTGGTATACGAAGATGTGGCATGAGTAGTAAGTACTCAAAGAATAAGAATTTCATGAGCAGAATCCTATGGATCACTGTGATATTAAAACTATTGGACATGAAGGCTACCTTTCTTTAGGGCTATGTGACATACCGAGACTATGTGTCTTACTAAGACTCCATGTCATGTTCAGACTCTGTGTCTTACTGAGACATCATGTCCCATCAATAGTGGGTGATCTTTGGACTAAGACTAGTTATCATGATTTCAATTAAATATATTAATACCTATGTGAGCTTACATTTTACTTATTTGCGTTATAATTCCATTATTTATATTTGGTATACTTCTTGTATTTTATTGTGGTATACTTCGTTTATTTATTTGTGGAATTTTTTTTGTATTTCTTTGTGGTATACTTCCTTTATATCATTTTGGTATACTTCATGTATTTCATTTTGGAAAACATCATGTCTTTCATTATGGTATACTTTATGTATTTCATTGTAGTATACTCCATGAATTTATTAGTGGTGTAATTTTTGTATTTATTTATTGTGTACTTAGATTATTTATTAGTTGTATTCCATTGCGGTTCTGGGGTGTCCTAATGAGTAATTTTTTACTCACCCCTACAAGGTATTTCCCCACATGTCTCGATTCATGTGAAATTTATTGATGCTTTGGCAATGTTATAGGTTGACAAGAAACTGGTGGTACATAGAGTGATTGGACAGATGAGGTATTCTCCTACGACTACAGACATTTATCCTACACCTACACTTCAAACTATTTTTTCTACGAATGAGTTTTATGAAATTGTCCATTCACACTGAAAGAAACTTTCTTTTTGTGATCATGTATTCTAGACCAATTTTAATTCCAATTTCCTATTTTCATACTCATTGTTTTATACCTTTTTGTATTCTATCATTGATTGATTAGTGTTTTTACTTTCCAGAATTTTGGGATTGGATATGTGGGTGTGTGTACATGTACAAAGAAAAATTCATCCAATTGTGGGATATAACTACTCGATTCAGGTAATCATCCCCTGGAATATCTAAGGTGGGATTTGGTTAGTCCTAAAAAGGTCCCCTATTGGATGGGTCTTGAAAGTGTGGTATCAGAGAAAGTTTAGTATAACATAATGATTAGAAGTCTGTGAGGTTTTTTTGGGACAATAGGGTTATGTATTTCGAATTTGGAATTCAGGCCAAGGAATCAAGAGTTAGTGCAGTGGCCAACATATGAATATTTTAGAACTCTAGCCACCAAAATTTTGACTCGGTACATGAAAACATAGATTTCATAGAAATTAATGGTATATGAATCATATAGTTTATTGTTGTGTTCTAATGTCCTTAATGAGTATGCTCACCAGGTATACTATATTGAACATGGACCATATTGATCTGTTTTAGGATGCCTCCCAATAGAAATCCATCTAGGAATATTTCTCATGATCATGAGGTTGATCCACTTCATAATGAGGCATCAGTACAGTGGAAAGTTCTAATGATGGAACCTCTAAATGGTTGGCCTATTGTAGGGCCACTCGTTGATCAACATTTACTACATGCACTACTAGATGAGGATGCATGCAGACAGATTACTTTGCATGAGTTCCATAGGAAAATACTTCTTATTTTTAGGGGTGATATAGTCCCTTAGGTATCTAAGGATAGGTTGGAGGAAGTTACTCGTGTCTTCTTCCTTATGAGGACACATGTCAGCCAAATTCATGTTTTAGTAGTGAGTCATCTTCATGGAGTAGTAGAGTGAGGTTAAACACAAATGGTATCTCTCTGAGAAGTACTCGTAGCCTAGCCCCTCTCGTTCAACCAAACAAGGTAAGAATCCCTCTAGGTTGTACACTTGGTCTCACCCATATGGTTCAGCTTATGCATTGACTCTCCGGGGAATCACTCACTATCAATTCCTCCTATAGTCTCATATCAGTAACTAAAGGTGCTCTGGGGAAGCACTTATGTCACATTCACCCTGTGGCCCATGTTGAGGAACTACAGACACTCTAAAGAAGCACTTACGTCAATTCCCCCTATGGTCCCGCATCATAATAGTAAACAAACACTCTAGAGAAGCCCTTACATCCATTTCCCTATGGTATACTACACTAGGTTCTCACAGCCTTGTGTAAGTCAAGCAAACATAGTAATGCGTATTGGCCAATGTAACCCTCCATAATTACTTGGCTAGCAGTATACAGCATATTAGAATGTCAGAAAAATAAAAACACTCCATCCTACAATAGTAGGCATGGAAAAAATAACAAGGCAACCTAAAAGGAAAAGCAGGACCAAAGAGTCATAAACAAAACAGGCATAGGCAAACACTTCCAAAGAATAGCAATTAACCCTATTCACATTCAATCAACCTCTAATAATGCATTAAAGCATAGAAGGAAATTAACTAGGCTAAAACAATAAACACACAATACCCCATTCAAGGGGATTGGTCAAATTGAACATATAACACAAAGATATTCCACGGAAATGCACAAACCACCTACCTCGGTGTTGTAGGATCGTTATATGTGAACCTCAAGCCTTGAATCGCCCATGAACACCGTAGATCTACAAAAACACCAAAAATGCTCAACCTAATATAACATGAGAAAGAGTTTGAATCAGGAAACGAAGATCTAGGAGAAGGAATAGTTTACTGAGGTGATCCCAATGCAATCGACGGTGGTCGATTCAAAGAACGGGTGCTCGATCGGGGGCTCAGATAAGTTTTGTGGTCATACGGTCTCTCTCGGTCAAACCAGACCTAGAAGGAGATGGTCCTTTCTATCATATGTAACCCCAGTGTGTTTAATGAAAAAAATAATGTACACGACGTGCACTTTCAATGTACATGGTGTGTACTTTCCATAACTGACCCCCACATTAAGCGGTCTCCAGGTCACCATACATGGCCATGTGCATGGCCGTGACACGGCCAGCACCGGGCTACCTTTAGTAACCAAGTACACGGTGTGTACTTATAAATTACATGACATGTACTTAAGAAATTTGCAGAAACTCTTATTTTTCCTCAAAAACACCAGAAAAGGTAAAACATACCTGAAAAGAAGATCTGAGTTCTTTCAAACATCCCCCCTTAAATAAATTTGTCCTCGAATTTCTCTAGAAAGGTGGCATAGAAGAAGAATCCACAAACATATCTGGACACTGATATCGTACATCAGCCTCCCTCTCCCAAGTCTCGTCCTATACTCACATGTGCCACCATAGCACCCTTAATAGAGTAACAGATCAGCCCCATAGAACCTTCATACATCACTCAACAATCCGGATAGGTTTCTCCTCGAATGATGCATCCACTTCCAACTCAACTTCCATCTGTTGGAAAGAATGAGATAGGTCTGTGAAGTAACATCGAAGCCGAGAAACATGGAAAATGTCGTGAATTGCCTGGTACCTCTTAGGTAACTGCAACCAATAAGAAACCAGACCAAATCTCTCCAAAACCTAAAATGATCTGATGTACCTCGGTGAAATATTACACTTTCTCCAAATCCTCATGTGTCCCAAACTCAGTGTGACACATAGAAAAACTTGATCCCTGACCTCCAACTCCTGAGGTCTTCTCCGTCGATCAACATAAGTCTTCTATCGAGACTATTCAATATCCATCCTCTTCTGAATCAACTCTATCTGCTCTGCGGTCTCATATACAAGATGAGGTCCTAGTATAGCTGTCTCTCCTATCTCTAGCCAACATAAATTTGATTGGTATTGTCTGCCATACAAAGCCTCATAAGGTTCCATCTGAATAGTTTCTTGAAATCTATTACTATAAGAAAACTCCCCAAGAGGTATGTGCTTCTTCCAAGAACCTCCAAAATCAAGGATGCAAGCTCCCTGCATGTCCTCAAGAACCTGAATCATATGCTCAGGCAGGCCATCTGTCTGGGGATGGTAAGCTGTACTCAAAATTAACTTTTCTTTTAAATCATTCTATAGTCCCTACCAGACCTGAGAAGTAATGCGTGCATCCCTCTCTGAAACAATGGAGTGTGGAACCCCATGTAAATGTACAACCTCTCGAATGTACAATTTTCCCAACTCATCAACACAGAAGGACTCCTTAATCGTCAATAATTGAGCAACCTTCATGAGTCATTCAATGAAAAACTACAATTCATCATTCCCTCAAGGAAACCTTGGTAACCCTAACATGAAATCCATCGCAACATCATTCCACTTCCACTTGGGAATGGGTAACTGTTGTAAAATATGTGTTGGTCACTAATGCTCCACCTTAACCTGCTGACAGGTGGAACACCTCAGGATGAAACCAGAAACATCTCTCTTCATACCTAGACACCAATACTAATAGTGTAGATCACAATAAATCTTGGTGACACAAGGATGAATGCCCAAACTGAGCAATTAAAGTCCCGCATCATCTCCTCACGTATTTCTGCAGACACCCATACATTCCCTTGAAAACACATGATCTCATCCTCACATATGGTCCACCCAAAAATAGGGTCCTCTCCTAATATGCATTCTTGTAGGACTAGGTCTTTAGAATATGATAGCTGCCTCATTCACCCACGATCAATAAGAGCAGAGGTAATAGCTATAGAGGAAAGAAAAATCTTCCCCCATCTGTCGTTCACCTCCAAATGCATCTCAAGGAATAGATCCATAAGTTTCCACTCACTACTGGCCTCCTAAACTGCCTGTATCTGAGTCATCCTGCTCAACGCATCAGCTACTGAGTTTCCTTTCCCATGCGTATAGGCAAGATCAAATTCAAAAGACTGAAGGTACTCAACCCACATTCACTGTCTCAAATTCAGGTCACACTAAGTGAAGATGTACTTGAGACTCTAGTGGTCAATGAAAACCACAAAATGTGCTCCCAACAGATAATGTCTCCAACATCGTAGAGCATGAACAATAGGATCCAACTCCAGATCATGCATCGGGTAATTTCTCTCAGGTGGCCTTAATTGCCCAAACCTGTACGCAGTGACTCCTTCCCCGTGAATAAGCACAACTCCTAGACCGATACCTGATGTATCATTGTAAATGGTATAGTTCTTGCCTGTCTCTATAAAAACTAGTATCAGTGCTGAAGTCAATCTCCCTTTCAGCTCCTAAAAGGCTGACTCATAAGAATCTAACCATAAGAACTCTGCACCCTTCTTAGTTAGGCCCATCAGTGGCACTGCTAAGTGTGAGAAGTCCTATATAAAGTGCATGTAGTATCCAGACAGCCCTAGGAAACTCCATACATCAAAGAAGTTCTTTGACTGCTCCTAGGAAACTACTTCTCTATCTTTCTCTGGGTCCACTAACACTCATGCTTTAGAGATAACATGACCCAAGAACTAAATCTGGTCCATCCAAAAGTTGCATTTTGAGAGAAAACCATATAACTGATGCTCTATCAGTGTACTCAAAACGATCGTAAGATGGTTAGCATGGTCTTTTCGAGTGTCAGAGTACACCAACATATCGTCCATGAAAACCACCATGATAGAATACAAGTATGGATGGAAAACTTAGTTCATCAATGCCATGAAAACTGTAGGTACATTCATGAGGCCAAACGGTATAACCATATATTCGTATAGACCATACCTACTCCATAAGGCTTTAATAGGTATATCAGATGGTCTAACACACAACTGATGATCACCAGATCTCAAGCTAATCTTTGAGAACACTCGGGCTCCTCAAAGATGATCAAAGAGATCATCAATCCTCAGAAAGGATATCAGTTCTCGACTATCAACTGGTTCATCTTCTGATAATCCATGGAAATTCTGAGGGTACCATCTACCTTCTTCGCAAATAGGACAGGCAAACCCCAAGGAGAAGTACTGGGTCTGATGAAACCCTTTGCTTGCAACTCCTCCAACTACTTATTGAGCTCTTGTAACTCTGGTGTAGCCATCCTGTAAGGATGAATGGACACTGTTGTCGCTCCTGAAACAATATTAATAGAAAAGTCTACATCATGCTCTGGAGGAAAACCTGAAAATTCCTTTGGAATGATGTCCCTAAAACAATCCACCATTGGATGAAATTCCGTCTATGAAGTCCCCTGATCATCTAGATATAGACAAGAAATCTGGTCTATAACTCCTCCCAACCCATGATGCTCGGGTCTTGCTCTACTCGTCTAGACATCCCATTATACCTTATAAAGAAATGATCAGACTTCTGGTGATGTGAAACTTACACTGCAGTGATAACCATCGACAATAGTTTGGAAGGGAACTAACCAATACATTCATAGAATGAAATCATAGAATTTCATCTCTAGGACATAGGGATCCCATAAAAAGTGACACCCACAAACCTCTAGAGTACACTCCTTACACTGACGTACACCAGTCATTCTAGCCTCCAAAATAATGTCTAACATCATGATAACAGAATAAGAAAAGATACAAAGTTCAAGTCTCTTCACAACAGCAATAGATATAAAGCTATGGGAAGCCCCTGTATCGAAAAGAGTAGAAGATAAAATTGAGGAAACTGGAATCATACCTCAAACTGTGGAGGGTTTGGGATCCTTCTATTGTTGTTTCTACTCCACTACAAAATTAAAGCATGAACCATGGCCCTGTGACCCTGCCTAACCACCCTGAGCTGATCCACCCTATTTTTTGCAGGAATCCTGGTGATTGGCTACCATGGTCATGAACTCCACCTTGGCATGAATGGTCAGAAGAACTCTAGTTACCTACCTGATCAGAAATTGGTGGTGATGCTCCTGTATAAGGATTCATAGAAGAACCCTTGTCACCAGCTGCTGGGGAGAAGAACTGATAGAAACACTGAATATGACCCATCTTACTGCAATATCGGCACTCCACTGGGTCTCTTGAGCAATGTGGCCTCATCTTCCTGCTCTTCTGTCACTGGTATCACACCACCTAGCTACCAGAAGAAGTATCATGCCTCCTTGGGTCACTATGTGAAGAACCCCTTTGGTGCTTCCTGCAATTAGTAGGAGGGATACTAACTCCATATGTCGAGCCGCCCTGGATCACAACTCTAGAATCCCTAAAATTTCACTTTGTTATCAGTGTCTAGTTGACTATAGAATTAATGGATGTCAACCGGAAGATGTTTACCTGAGAATGGATGTCGTGCCTGGGAACAACCTCAATCTTCCTTTCCAGGAATAACTCATCACCTCTTAGAATGGGCATAAAGCACTAAAGCTATGTGAAGTGAGAGGAATACTCCATAACTGAGAGAGTACCCTACTCTAGACTCATGAACTTTCGGGCTCGATCGTCCCTCAATGTCTCCAGATTGAAGTAGTCATAAAAGGAATGCTGGAATTCATCCCAATCAATAACCTATTGGCATCCCACCTATGAGATCATATCCCACCATCTTTTGGAGGAATCACATATCATGTAATTAGAGAGCCTCACCCTCCTCTCTAGAGGCGTATCCAGATGATCGAAGATATAAAGCAAGGATTCTAACCACGAATCTACAGCCTGAGGTCCTACTTCCCCTGTGAAGGTGGGAGGATGCTGTTGTTGGAAAACCCACATTAGTTCTGCCATTGATGGGACAAGAAGTGGTACACCATGGAAGGTCTATATGAACCTCATGAAGCCCTATCATAACTGTGTGTCAACACCTGTGTCCGGAATGACAGTTGGTGCCAAGATAGGCCCTACTGTAGGATCTAAAGGTAGTCCTTGATCAGTCGTTTCTGGTGTCTGGTGGCCTTACAACTGGTGTACAACCGGAGGATGTCTTAGTTTCATGACTCTGCAAGGTCTAGTGCACACCTTAGATCAAGATTAACAGGGACTAAAATATATAAGTATAATAAGGTCATAGGATAAGGAAAGAATTCAAGTTTTTCAAAACATGGAAACGTGGCATGTTTAATTCCTACATGGCATGTTTCCTGAAGCCTTTCACATAGCGTGTACTCCTGTCACAACTAGTCATGTAACACCCCAAACACACAGTGTGTTGTACAAATACATGACTTGTACTTGACTTCTCTTCCATTTTCTGAGTTCTTATACATGTCTAAGCCACATGGTTCTACTAGAAGAATACAACATGGTGTGTTCGTTCTAGACACGGTGTGTACTACATAAGATTCACTGAACCATGTTGTCAGTGACACAGCTAGATACACGGCTCACACTACATGACATGTTCCAGATGGACACGATGTTTTCTACATAGGTTTCAACAGCCTGTGTTGTTAGTTACATGGGTAGTCCCACGTTAAAAACTACATGGCATGTTTTACCATACACGGCATGTACAAGAAGATTTAACCGACACGTGTTGCTCGCTACACAACCGGATACACGGTTCTACTACACGGCATGTACATCCGGCACACGACATGTTCTACCAAGATGTCCCAACCCTGTGTTTCTACCCACACAGCCAGTGACACGGTTAGAGACTACATGGAATGTACATATGATGCATGACATGTAATTAAGAAAAACATTTTATTCCCAATATAAAAACACATGGAGTGTATTCATCATTACACGCCATGTATTCTTGGTTTTTCTGGAAAGTAAGCCTTAGAAACTACTCCAGAACGCAGAAAAACATTGAAAAGAACATTAAAAGTGCCAAATTCTTACCTGTGAGGGCCTATACTCCACGCGAATCAAATCTTGGAATCTTATACATGTCATATACAAGGAACAAAAGTCAATGATACACCAAATTATGATTCATGAGGGCCCATAACACCTCAAGAACCAATGTGTGGCATTCCTTAAAACAAGACCTTACACAAAGCAATACCCTCTCAAAAAGTAGGTATTCAATCAAGGCATCTATCACAATATCATTAATATCTTACCCAACACCTATCATAACAACATGCAATTGATAATGCACCCTAAATGGAATTGAAAGAATACATGACATGTGATTTCTTGCAATTTCATGTATGATTCATGAGATGGCATACCCTCATCTCATCTGGTTGCAACAGAAATATAACCTCAAAAACATAAAAAATAACCACACAAAACATGTGAATCTCTCAAGGAAAAATCAAATCAGCTGTAAAATTTGCAAAACCAGAAAAATTATCATAACAAGCTAGATTGGCTTTTCTCTAATCTAGGTTTTGAAAATCCCAAGCACATCTTATTACCAAGTACTTATTCCTTCTTATCCATGGATATTGGCTCCAAAAAGTAAGTCAAGAAGAAAAAGAATCCCTCTGATACCACTTTGTAACATCCTGGTTCTGGAAGCCACCAAGAGGTGCCCCATACCCAATTTTTCACATGACCAGAAGCGCATTTCCCCGAATGCTAGAGGATTCCAACTAGCAGCGAGGGCCCTGGGAGTGATAATGGGGAATATATGACCTTATTGGAAGAGTAAGACAACAGAAGTAAAACAGATACACAACAGCGGGAGTAGTAGTAATAGCATACAATAGTAAACAGTAGAATACTAGAAGTAATAACAACTAGAGCACATATATAATATGATTCATGATACATATGATTAGGAAAATAGCCAAACAATCCACAATGAATAATACAGTACTAATCCAAAGTAAAAAATAAAATCAAGTAAACAACTCCACAGCATCGCAAGTCGTAGCTTGGTCCCATGCTCTCCAGCTCCAAAGCAGTCAAGTACATGAAGTACAAGGGCGCTTTCCCTCATCTATACTTGAAACAATATAATTAGTTTGGCCCCAAAAGCATGACCCAAATTAGGTGTGAGACTAAATTCCAGTAGGTAACCACCAAGAGATCTATGCCAAATAGTCAGTGAATATATGTCAGGTAATAAGTAAAGAAACTAGTAAACAAGGAAGTACTCAGTAATAAACAATCCACAATTTCAATGCATTTAGTTTCATATATCATGCAATAACTAATCAAAGTAGGTAACCCTATGGGTATTACTCACAACCTAACCCCTCTGGTTCAACCAAAAAAGACAAGTGAGCAGCTAAAAAGAAACAGCAACTCTCTATGAAGTACTCATATCCAAACCCCTCTGGTTCAACCAAACAGGACAAGAAACCCTCTAGGTAGTACACCCTTTCTAACCCATGTTGTTCAGCTTAATCATAGACTATCTAAGGAAGCACTCACTATCAATTCCTCCTATTGTCTCGTATCGTTAACTTATGGTGCTATGGGGAAGCACATACATCACATTCCCCATGTGGCTCGCATCGAGGAACTACATACACTCTGAGGAAGCACTTACATCAATTCCCTGAATGGACTTGCATCGTAACAATAAACAGACACTCTAGAGAAGCCCTTACGTCCATTCTCCCTATGGTCTACTACATCAGGTTCTCATGGCCCTGTACAATTCAATCAATCATAGCAATGCATATCGACCAAAGTAACCCTCAAGAACTACTTGGCTTGTAGTCTATAATATATCAGCATGTCAGAAAAATAGAAGCACTTAATCCTATAACACTAGGCATGGGAAAAACAAAAATCCAACTTAACAGGCTAAGCAAGACCAAACGGTCATAACCAAAACATGCCTAGTAAAGCACTTCCAAAGAATAGAAATCATCCATATTCACATTCAATAAACCTCTACTCAAGCATAAAATCATAAAAGGAAATTAACAAGGCTAAAACATTAAACACATAATACCCATTTCAAGTGTATTGGTCAAATTGCACATATAACTCAAAGACGTTCAATGGAAAGGCACAAAACACCTACCTTGGTTTTTTAAGATCATTATACATGAACATCAAGCCTTAAATCACCAAATAAAACCGTATATTTACAAAAATTATAAAAAATCTCAACCAAAGATAACTTGAGAAAGTGGATGAATCATGAAATGAAGCTCCAAGAGTATGAAGAGCTTACCGAGGCAATCCCAATGCAATAGATGGTAGTCGATTTTTAGAATGGGTGCTCAAACAGGGGCTCAAAATGTTTCATGGTCGTATGGACTCTCTCGATCGAGCCAGATCTAGAAGGAGATGGTTATCTCCATCATATGTGACCTTGGTGTGTTTAATGAAAAACAATTACATGGCGTGTACTTTCAAAATACATGGTGTGTAATTTCCTTAACTGTCCCCCACATTAGGCGGTCTCTAGGTCACCACATACGGCCGTCTGCATGGCCGTGACATGGCAAGCACCCGGCTACTTGTGTTAACTAGGTACACAGCGTGAACTTATTAAGTACAAGGCATGTATTTAAGAAATTTACAAAAACTCATCTTATTCATCAAAAACACAAGAAAATGTAAAACATACCTAGAAAAAAGATTCAGGTTCTTACAGAGTTAGATGACAGATTGGTTGGGTTAATCATGAGGCGGTTGAGGACATATATCATGAGAAGGACCAGCCAACTGTATGAATTATCAGGAGACAATCGATGGACCATTGGGGAAAAGAAAGAGGCATGATAAGGGTTTTCTGTATGGTGGAGGAAATGGTTGAGGATTAGGTAGGGTATAAGGAGGGGGCATAGGATCAACGTATGAGGGAATCTACAAGTGATGGAGGCTTAATAACCTGGTGATCCATGGATTATTATAGGTATGGTATTTTTCCTTTCCACCTAAGGTGATGTTTTTATAGATAGAGGTTCTTGTTATTAATTTCATTTCATGAACCTTTTTTGAGACTTAGAGATTATTATTGAACCGTTTAGTCGACCCATACAATTAGGGACTCCTACGGGAGGGGATTCAATGATCACATGCCAGTACAGATGGTGGGACCTTAATCATGGTTGTGTGAGGTTTGGCTGGGATCTCCTAGTAGTGGCGCTGAGGAATTATGAATTAATTCTAAGTATGGATTGGTTATCTAAAATCCATTTTTAGATTGACTATTTTAGTTACTGATTGTGGTGTTTTTAGAAATATGGGACAATTTTTTCCTTTTTGGAAAAAAATGAAATGTATGAATCGGTTTCACATACTCATAGTAGTGTTCATATAACTACCCATCAGTTGGATAGACACACCCTTAATGTTGTGAATGATATGAGTCGTCAGTTTCATAATGTGGTTAAAGTGTATGAGGAAATATTTCCCAAGGATGTATCTAGAATACCTCCCCATATAAAGGTAGAATTATTCATTGATCTATACACTAGGATGAAACTAATATATACACCTTAATATTAGATGGCTCTCATAGAGCTTCATGAGAAGCTTCATGTGATGAGGGTACAACTGTAGGTCATTCCGAGAAAGGGCTTCGTGAGATCCAATGTTTCTCCTTGGGAAGCCACCAATTTGTTTTCCATGAAGGTAGATAGGATATTGAAGTATTGTGTGGTCTTATGGTTCTTGAGTCAGGTGACCATGGGGAACAAATATCCAGTACTGAGTATCAATGACTTCTTTGATAAGTTAAAGGGAGTAATGTGGTTCTCAAAGATTGACCAGACATCTGGTTATCACCAATTTCATCTATGGGATAAAGATGTAATGAGTACAACATTCAGATTTCGGTATGACCACTTTGAGTACTTATTGATTCTTTCTAGAAGGATGAAGTCCCCATTAGTTTTCATGGGAATCATGAACAAGATCTTCAATATTTAAATAGACATGTTAATAGTGGTTTTAATTAATGAAATCCTAGAGTTATTGGAGACTGAGGTGGAGCACACGATACACTTGATGATGGTCCTGGAAACTCTACAAGAGCACCATCTTTATGGGAATCTCTATATGTGTCTTTTCTGGATTTTTGAGGTCAAATTTCTTGGTCATATCATTTTAGATGCTGGAGTGATAGTGGATTCGGTGGAGATGGAGGTGGTGCAAGCTTGGGAGCCATAAAGAATGATACTGAGGTGAAGAGCTTCCTAGGATTGGCAGGGTACTATCAGTTGTTTTTAACCATATTTTGGAGATTAGAAGCACCCTTGATGGTTTTCAAATGGAATTGGTATTCCTTCATGTGGACAGAGAGGTGATAGTTGTGTATTCAGGAGTTGAGGTAGAGGTTGATGACCACCCCCATCATAATATTACCATAAGAGGATGTCATGTATGTAGTTTTATTTTGATGCATCTTGGATATGGAATGGTTGTGACCTTATTCAAGGGTGATGGGTGATTTTTTATGGTTTATGTTAGTTGAGACAACAAGATAAGAACTACACGACCCATGTTCTGGAGATAGAAATGACAGTATTCTAATAGAAAATGTGTTGACACTACCTGATTACTGAGTGGTTTAACATCTACTCTAACCGTAAGAGTATCAAGTATATATTCTTTTTGAATGATGTGATCCTGATATAAAGGTGATGGATAGTGTTCCTCCAGGACTATGACATATATATTGTCTATACTTTTTTGAAGGGGAACGTAGTGGTAGACACTCTCAGCCGAAGATCTAGCCTGAAATTTCTGAGCGAGGGGTCATAGTAGTTGGAATAATTGTATATATTATTTGTGGATGTATAAGTAGAATATTATCTTCAGTCGATTGTTGTCAACCCTACACTCTTACATGGGAGTTAGGGTAGCACAACTAAGGTATATTGACTGCAACACCGAACATGATCAGTTGTCCACAAGGCATGCATCTGATGAATATTTGATAGGTGGGGATAAAGTTGTTATTTTCATAGTGCACATAGTTGTACTAGTGGTGTTGAGGGGGAGGTATTGATGGAGTTCCACACATCCCCTTTTTAAGTACATCTAGGTCTGTAAAAGATGTAATAGGACCTCTGATGTCTATTCAAGTGGACAGGGATGAATAAGGAGGTGGAACAGTTCATTTCTGGATGTCTCATGTGTCAACAAGTAAAGGTTGAGCATGATGTATATGTAGGAAAGACCCAACCGCTTGAGGTCATATAGTGGAAATGGGATGGTATATAGAGTTATTTTTTATGGCTTTACCATGCAAATCTAGGGGTTGTGATATTATCTAGGCTGCCAATGACCAACTCACCATGTCTTCCAACTTCATACTGATCTAGAAGATGGTTTCTATAGATATTTTGGGACACCTCTACATACAAGAAATTGTTCTGCTTCATGGGTTTCCATCAATGATCATTTAATATTGTTATTCTCATTTCACATATTGGTTATGGTAGGGATTTCATGGGAAATTTAGGACTCCTCTGTGTTTGATAACAATATTACATCCATAAACAGATGGCCAGACTGAGAGGACCTTTAATGTTCTAGAGGGAATGATACCTACTTGAATCTTAGTCTTCAGTCATAGCTGGGTGGATCCCCTACCACTTATTGAGTTTTTATGAAAGAACAACTACCATTCCAACATTTTTATGGAACCTTTTGAGGCATTTAAAGTTTGACCATAAAGGTCACCACTCTACTGGATTGAATTAGAAGTGTCAGCATTCATAAGTCCAGGGTTGGTACATGTTACAACTGAGAAGGTGTAGATCATCCCATATAATATGACGATTTCACATAGCCTATATATATTCTATGAAGAGAAGATATAGAGGCATCCAGATTTCGATGAGAGAGACCATGTTTTCATTCATGTATCACCTTGATGGGGATTTCTTATATTTGGCTGGTGAAGAATGTTATCTCCAAGATATATCTTCCCTATTCAGATTATGTGGATACATGTTGAGGTGGTATATCACCTTTCTCTAACACCACATTTGACTCATATGGTGTGCATTTAGTGGTTGCATGAGAATCTCTTGGAGAGTACATGGGAGCGGGAGGCTCAGTTTTGCAGTTAGTTCCCTCATCTATTTGTTAAGTATAAAATTCTCATGCTTTTAAGAATGGAAATTCCCATGGTAGGGAGAATTTTATGACTCATATTTTCATGTATTAATATTTATAAATTGTATAGAAAAATTTAGAGACCAGGCACGGATATGTTGTGTGATTTCAAGGCCAGGTGTTCTCATGAAAAACCAATGATAATTGGTCAATTTTTAATAAAATTCAAGGTAATGTTTTCTTTAAAACTAAATAACATCTAAAAAAGCCCCCAAATAAAAAATATGAGGGCATTGTGGCGTTCAGAATAGAGAGTTTACCCTAGGTGAGGTCAAACATTGGCTAGTGTGGGTCAACTGCGGAAAGTAGTTTTTGAACGTATTCTTAATTAAAATTTTAATTAAAATATTTTATTTTTATGCAACAACACATTAATTTATTTTTTAGTGTGTCAAGAATTCGAGGTTATCACTGTAACCATATATTACCCCTGAGATATGGAGAAGATTTTTCTATCGATTGTGACAATAGATAGAATATCGATTCATGGATCAAATATCGAAGGATGTTTAAGTGACAATGACGTAGAATCGCCCTTTGTCAATAACTGATCCAATACCTAGATAGGGTTTGGTTTCATTGTGACTAATTTTACATTATTAAGTTAGAAAATGAGCATAGATGAACCCATTAATAGGTTGATACACTAAACAGTTTCTTATTGGTTGGGAGTTATCTTGTTGTAATTAAATGTGGGTTAGATCTATGTGATTGCTCTGTTTAATGTAATCCCTCTAATAAGGAATAATCAAGGCTGAAACAAAAAAAAAGATCAATATTTTATGTGATTTTGTGATTCACATTTTCCACCTTTTTCATCACATTATTTTCATAATTCATGATTCGATGGGAGGATCATTATTACAGATTCATTTCAAGTATCAACAATACGAGACTGAATATTTGACACCAACATGACACCACAGAGGCACAACAGTGATGTTTCATCACCTTACGGTCCATGCGGAGCTTGAGGGAAGGACATGAGGCTATTGGTGGGGTTTTTGGTGGCGTCAACAGGATGCAGCCAATTTGGGTCAAAAAAGGTGGAGCGCAAGGGAGAGGTCACTGGTGGGGCGGCCGGTGGAGGTGGAGCACAAAATAGTGGGGAGTCGGAGCTAGTGTGGATTATAGGCATAGGACATGGAAGGAGACCACAACATTGACAGGGGGACACAACTTGGTGCCATATCATAGCCATCCATGGTGCGAGATAGCGGGGCATGCAGAGTGGTGGGCTGGCTGTGTGGAACATGGCACGAAGCCACATCTGCACTGGGGGGACCTAGTCATGGAAGACCAAATGTAGTGAAACATACTAGAACATAGAACATACCAAATAGGGGATCCATTCTTCTCTATTGGCTTCATAGGATAGACTCTACTGGGTCGTGTCGGGTCGGCCATCGGGATGGGTCGGACCCGGACCAGACCCAGGTCAAAAAATTTTATAAAAATAGCCTCAAAATTCAAACTGTTTTTTTGTTTCACAAGACCTGGTGGAATTTTTACCCTTGCTATGAGACAATAATTTCATGATACTCTATGTGAGTCATTGTGGATTTTCGAATAAAAACTTTCTGCAGGAGGAGTGTGTTCTCCTGTAACAAGTTCTCTATGAGCAGAATCATGTGTTTGGCTATAATATTGAAACTATATGACATGAAGTCTTTGTGAATTTGAGGTTTAGTGACATACTGAGACACTCTGTCTTATCGAGACTTTGTTTCTTATCAAGACCCTGTGTCTTACCAAAAAATTGATTCATACCGAAACACTTTGTATTACTAAGTCTAAATGTATAACCAAGACAATGTGTTCTATCGATACTATGTGTTTTGTAGACTAGGTCTGGTATTCTCACATTTTGTTCTATAGATCAACAGTTGTGTAAACTAACCATGTATTTATTTTTTATAATTTAGGTATTTCTTTGTGGTGTACTTCATGTATTTATTTTTGGTATACATCGGGTATTTCATTTTGGTATACTTCATATATCTCATTGTGGTAGAATTTATTTATTTCTTTGTGGAATAATTCATGTATTTCTTTGCGGTATACTTTGTGTATATCATAGTGGTATACTTCATGTATTTTTTTGGGCTATACATTGTGTATTTATTTGTGTTAATCATCGTGTATTTCATTATGGTGTACATATTGTGTTTGTTTGAGGTATTCAATTGTGGTTATGGGTTGTCCAAATGTGTATTTTTTTAATCACCCATGCATGGGCTTCTCCTACACTTATTGTGCCTTGTGCAGATAATCGACCTATTGACAGAGTTCTAGGTGAAGCAGGACAATGTTGTTCTTAGAGTGATCAAACTGAAATGGTGCTCTCCTATAACAATAGAAAATTGTCTTACACATACCCTTCAGGTATGGTTCTATGAGGATGAGTTTCATGAACTTGTTCATCCACTTTGAAAGACTCTTTATTTTGGAAAGCTGGTTTTCTAGCCCTATTTTCTTTCCAATTTTCAATTTTCATACTCTGTGGTTGGTAAATTAGTGTATTCATGCATTATTTACTAAGTGTTTTTAATTTTTTTGGGTTTGGAGATGTATATGTGTGTACATGTACTTAGGCATATTGATCCCATTGTGGGATATGCCTACTCAACACTAGTCACCAGCCCATAACCAATTAGAGGAGGTACTGGGGTAGTCACATCATGGTCCCATTTGAGACGGGTTGTGACAAAATTACATTCATATTTGAAATATATTTTAGAATATAAAATGTAATTAACATTGTTTTATGATTAGGAATATAAAATATGTAAATAGTGATTTATAAATTCTAATAGTAGTTAAAGGTAAATATTTATAATTATTTTGTAATAATATATCAAAAACATATATAATAGTATTTGAATATAAATTTTTTTATATGGGTATAATCATAAAATTAGAGAAATTCATATTTATAATTTTTAAACTCACATTCACTACCTTCATAGAGGCTTTATTTTGTTATGCTCATCTTATGATTCATATAATAGTTTCTGGAAATGTGAGGACTTATGGTCCAATTTATCAAGAATTTTTTACAAATAAACTATTTTTAACCTATAAAATATGGTATTCTATGTGTTTATATAATTTTATATAAAAATAATAATATTTTCAAAAATATTACACTGATGGGTGGTAGGAACATCTTACCTCATTTTTTTAAAAAAAATTGATAAAAAAATTATATTTGAAAAGAATTTTTCATCATTGTTTCCATGTAAATCCATTTAATATAATACAATGAATCACAAACCATTTGTACATAATTTATGAATCCACTATATTCCATACAAAAATAATTTAACAAATATTTAATCTTATTATAGTAGATAAATAGAGAAAATAAACACATCAATTTTTTAAATATTTATTATATTGAGGAATTCCTTTTCATCTACGTAATAGGTTTATGATACCTTTTGTTATCATTCAAATTAAAACTACAATTATTTTCAATTCATCATTGTATTTATAAATATTTTATATTTACAATAGATGTAATGCATACATTTGGAATAAAATACCCATAAACATTGATGAATTGATTTTTATAAAAATGATACATTCAACATTGATTAAATTTGGATTCCATAGCTAATTCAATTACCCAAAAAATTCAATCACATAAAATAACAATGATTTATTTCTAAAATCACTATGTTTCAATGGTCTTGAATGTGTTGTGGAAGAAACATTTTGAGGCCCTCCATATAACACCATTTCCTCTAATTCAGAAATTTATACATTTTTCCTATCATTATTCATTTAAATACTAGATACCATATTCCTAGTTCATTCACCCCCAAAAAATTCATAACATTTCAAATAATTTTTTTACACAATAAAATTTTCATAACATTTCATGTGATGAAAATAGAATTAAATACCAAAACATAAAAATAAATAATGAAACCACATGTCTCACAAATTCATTGAAACATCTATTCAAATTGAGTAAATGAGAATATAATAAAATTATATAGGGAATTTTGAAATAGAAATATTTATAACAATAAGTAAACCATTCTAGGTTTATCATAAGCATGTAGATTTACATTCCGAGAAAACATAAATACCTTGTTAATTTAGAAGTGGGTTTTATTTAAAATATAATTTCATACTAATTATAGTTTTTCATATGTTACTAGTTTTTAATTATACATTCATTATGATTATCCTCCCTATGTTCTAATATATATGATTTTAAATAGTAATGATATTCCTTAAAAACATAATCTATTATTTTATGAGTATCAAGTCTCACTTTAGTTAAATGAGAAAATTTATTAAATGGGATCCTAAAAAATTATGAGAATATATAAATTCATCATTCACATTAGAATTTCAAGATCTATAGTTATTCATGAATTACACTAGGTTTTTGGTGAAATAATCAAAGGTTATATCTTGTATACAATGAAAATTAATCATTTCATATATGAATCTTGGATATTTTGGTGGATGAATTTTTATTCAAATCAATCATATGAATATATTGTTAAAAAAACTCATCTATTATCTTAATAGTTATGTTTTATTAACTAATTATAACCTAAAAAACCATGAATTAGTATTCCTGATCTGGGTAACCTTTATACTTATTTTCTATAATAATTTCAATCCATTTGACCTTAATATTTAGAGTAAGCAATATTGAATTAATGAGCGCTAGAAAAGATGAAACCTTTGATGAAATATAATTATATAAATTAATATATGTTTCATATTTTGAAAACACTTTCTCACATTATTCACTCTATGTATGTACGGTTTTAGTGATTTATTCTGCATTAATATTCCTTCAACAAAATCAATATATTCTATTAATATTGTTTTGTAATACCTTATTACAATCCAATGTTTGTGTTTATAAAAAAAATAATCCAATATTATTTATACTTATTGAAATTCATCTCATGTATAAGTTATGAAAATCCACATGTAATGGTCTTTAATTACATGATATTTAAAATTAATATGAGATTATGACCAGCTCCATAAAAAGTCATCCCATAACTTTCTGGAATATGGAATAATTATCTTGGATATTATGATGATTTGTTCAAATTAACTCTTCCAGTAGAATCATTATTTAAGCAATAATCCTAATAAATATATTTTTATATCATAATATGATCATACCAAAAATATCAAAGAAACCAGAAAATAACATTAAAAAAAATTCAGTTCAAGGTAGATTAAAACTATATCGCATGTAATAGTATTATCCATGCAATAAAATAATTGATATTTATTTTAAATTAGGTTAATAGAATTAATTAATTTTCGAAAATAATTATAATATATAAACAAAATTATTAAAAAAATGTGAAATTTGGTTATGATATTTAAATTAGTAAACATGTCAAAAAATTTAAAGAGTATATTATTATTTATTAATATTTCATAAAAACACTTACTATATGCACATTAAAAATTAAGTAATTGATTATTTAAATTCAATAATCTTGAATATAAATACTTTTTATTCACCTGATATCATGAAATACTTTATATTTTTTTACTACATATTTTATTAAATTATATATGGTTGGTTTTTCTATTTTGATCATTTATAACTTAATATTTTTTATCAAAATTATTTATAAATTCTATATATAATATACATAAAATAATAAAAAAATAAATAATTAATAATGACAACTTGTAATGATGATCTCTAAAAAAATTCGAAAAAATATTTAATTTCATTAATATAAATTAATAAAATATGAGTCATTTATTATTAAATAATTAATGTATTATATATTACATTATATTTTTAATTTATAAATTAATTATAAATTACCCATCACAATTAATAAAAAATTTATTTCTTATCCATTATTTTTTCAATATAATTTTATAAAATTTATTTTTAGTACTAACATTTAATATCAACAAATATTTAAAAATAAGTGTATCATAAACATTAATTATTACATTATTGAATCACTAGTATTAATGAGTTAATAATCTCTCCATAAATTAATATATATTATAATGAATAACTTATTATCATTATTTATAAACAAATTATATTTAATAATGAATATTTTATAAACAATTATGGAAAAATTTTAAGTAATTTATGTATAATTATTTTATAATATATCTTCATATTAGAAAATATCAAGAATATAAATTTTTATTAATATTTTTAAAAATTATATGAATAAAAATATCATGTTCATAAAATAATTTCTTAAAAATTAAAATATTCATAATCAATAGTATTATAAAATACATGAAGAGTCTTAGGTCACAAATTAAAGTCATATACTATAATCTATAACATAATGTAATTAAATATTTTTTTTAAAAAAATACCATGTGTGTTACTAGTGATATTTTGAAATTAATATATTAGTCATTATTTATGATATCACATATAATGTTTTATGATATATAAGGTTTTAATAATTTAGGATATGATACTCTTTTATAGTTACAGAAAATAAGGAAATAATACTATATTAAATGTAGTAGTTGTTTTCTATGTCAAGTGAAAATATGTTAATCTAAACTCTCTCACGAGTTACAATATCCTTGATTGTATTCTTTGATATAGAGCATGTGGAAAGAATCTCAGTTTTTATCTTATGACTTCCAAGTGATATGAATTAATATTGAGATACTCATTATTTCATGGATGATTCCATAATATTAAATGCAAGGTTGTATCCAACACGACTATTATTATTCATATTAGTTTATTAAAAAAATGATATAGAATAAATAATAAATAATGTTTTTAAACCAAAAATTAATATGATCAGAAGTATAAAAAAATATTTGGAAATGATGAAAGGTGCTTAATCTTGTACTAATCACCCAAAATAATATCCATCATCATACATATTAATAATAACAAAAAAATTGTAAAAAAACATCCATTATATTGTTTCAAAAGTTTTAATAGAATCTCTCATCATATGAGTTGGATTATACTTCCCTAGTTAGTTTTAGGACCTCATCATACAAAGTAGGTTTTAGAAAAAGTTTCATGTGTAATGGAATATCTATATCAAGAACCATCATTGATCATCACACTACTATCTCATGGAATTGAGGTTTATATTTCAAAATTATTATTTTATAGGGATATATTATTTATTAATACATTATTAATCATTACTAAATTATTTTTCTAACTCATGAAACTCTTCCATGAATTATCTAATCCATTACATTACATATTATCATAAATTTTACTTCCAGATGTTCACCATATAAGATATTATCTTCCCAATACACTTAATCTAATAACTTACTTATTAAATTATATATGGTTTTTTGTATCCTATAATATGAATAAGAAAAAAATGATTATTAAATGGGAAATTAAAAGTAATAAATGATAAGAAATAGTATTTAAATTTTTTATGGATATAGTTATCATAATATATTATTATTAGGATAGTTTTCATGATGTCCTAAAATTAATTCCCTTATAAAATTCCTTTTAATTTAAAATTATATAACTATTTATATTAAACATTCATGTATTTAGATCCCACTAAATCCTTCAAAGAAATATTGTATTGTAGTGGATCATAATATTTTTTATTTATTGATTTCTTGTACCATATTATCCAATAGATGAAATTAAATTTTATTCATACCCAATGGATAATACAATAATGTAGATATTATTTTTGTGTATGATCTATATTAATGTAAGGTTTTATTATCATTGTAATTTCAATATTGTATCATTTATTTTAATGGTTGTCATTTTCAATATAGTTTTTATTATTTTTGATTACATCTCCATATTTTATTGTTTCCCATTTATCATTTGTAGACACTCACTAAATGTTTGTTGGTATTAAAATATGGGAAGTCATGATTGAAGAAATGTAAAAACTTTAATCATTATAATATTTGTTTTTTCATGGATAAGAAAATAAAATTTTGTATAAACAACTTCATTTAATTTCACTTGTTATTTTTGATAGGTAATTTGGGAAAGAATTTTATTGGACCTATATATTGATTATTTACCATAGAGTATAAAACTCTTGTATCATGGATTTAAATATGACAAGGTTTGTTGTTTTTCATTAATTTTATGAAGATTTTTTATGTTAGTTTTTATAAAAAATTATTATATGATTTAATTTTTATTATCATAATAATTGTCAAATGTTGAAAGATCATTATTGTTCATGAATTATATTTTCCTAATGGCAATTTTTTAAAATAATGTTATTTTGTGTGATTTATGGCTTATAGTTGGGCACTATTCTTTTTGGGGGAAGTCTTATTCACTTGAAATATAAATGGTACCTCATATTTCACATGTACTTACCATAATATAGAAACTCTATATGATTCTTATTTTTAGTATATAGTTTATAGGTTATGGTGTGATATATTAGACTCTGTCCATATGCCTATTTACATGATAATTATATCTATAGAAAAAAAATTCTTCAAAAAGGATGGTGGACAATAGGATACTGGGTACTATAAGGATCATTTCTATGAAATATATTACATGATACATTCATCAAGAAACTAGAGTGGTTTGCTTAAAAAATATTTTTTTGACCTACTAATCAAAGTGGGGAAATTTAGGATTATGAGAATTAATATGTTGGATTCTCATGAATAGAAAATTAGGATCATTTCATTTATAATTTCATCTGAATTACTATAATAATACCCAAAGTTTTATATTTAATGAATATAAATTAGGGGATCATATCTAGGAAGTTTTATTTCACTTACTTCACAAAACAACTCACGTTTTAACAACTATTTAAAGGTTTTGAAAAATCCTTGGATAGTTAATTCAAGGATTTTTTGTAGTATTACATTTATTTTTAAGTGAATATTATTTTATTTCCTTTGTTTTATAATTATTTAAATGATACAATCACTAAAAATAAGACCCCAATTGAGTGTATATTATCAAGTCATTTCTATCCACTTATTGACTCTGGCAGTATATATTTTAGGAGGAAAATGAAGATGAATAATAAGGATCTCAAGAATAATGGAAATATTAATAACACATTTAGGGGTTTCATCACATCATAAACGATGGAATGAGTAAAATACATACTATCTATATTTATATCCAATGTATATCTAAAAATTATAAGATATTGTTGGCACTAGAAAATGGGTCCTTGTAATACACTGAATGCTTCTGAACATGATCTTGGAGCGTAGCTCATTTTAAAAGCATCAATTTTACTGGTCATGAAGCCTAAATAGAGTTATGGATCAGAAGTTATGTCCATTCAAAGTCAAAAGGATGAAAATGGCCATATATGACGTGTTTGAGGAAATGTATGGTTTTTCTTGCAAGAATGGAAATATTGCTCACAAGAGTGGATGATTTTCATGCAATAATGGAATCTTTCATGAAATAATAAAATCATGTGTGCAACTCATTGTGAATTCCTTTTATGAACCCAATGCGATGTCATCTTCCTCCTCGTCTACCCGAAAAAAACTACCATGTAAGGTGTGTGCAAGATTCAAGATGTGTATGCAAGGTCGTCATCTGCGTGCCAGATTCATATCCACCTAATGCGATGTATGTGGGGAATATTCCATGATGTCCATAGAAAATGGCTATGGAATTTATGGGCATGTTTTGTGATGTGTGTGCAAGAAAATCCAAAGTGCATAAGATTCTTACGAGCCCAATGTGATGTCAAACACCCCTTTACACATGCACCTTCCACAAGGTGCGAGGAAGATCTCTTTCTCTCCTGTAATATTACACACAACCTCTCCCAGTTTCACCTATAAATTTAAGTGCATCCCCTCCCCTCAGGGTATGTATCCTGAGGTCATCCTCCACTCTGCTATCCAAAATACAACCTCTTTGATGCCTGCATGGAAGAATGGAACCCTCCATGTGAGATCATTCATGAAAGGTCACATTTGGGTAAGCCATCAAGTGGGCCCACAGTGGTTTGAACCTTGAACGAACTCTTTTTTTCCTATGGCATGTGTGTGAAAGATATCTTCTTGCATGCAAGATTCCAAGATTGTGTGCAAAAAACCCATTCATGTGCACAAAGGATAAATCTTGTGTGAAATAGTGCCCAGGTTCCCCATCTTACGCACACCTATTCCACACAGTCCAATCAAGCATGCATATCATCCTTCATGTTGCACAAAATTCATGTAATAGTATCTATGCCTACGCCCATTGTTCCATACTACGAGGGGTGCGCCCCCACACCCCTTCTCATGTTCATTATCGGGTTGTGGTCTCGGACCTTCCAGTTGGTCCCTTTGCTATGGTCACTACCCCTCTAAAAATGGAGAGTCACACCTGAACATTTTAGGAAGGTCCCAGATATTTTACATTGCACCATTATGCGCATCCACCTTCCACCAATGGAATACCATTATTTTAGGTACTTCATTGCACTCCATGAAACTCATTGATTCGATATATTTATCTTAGTTTATTTCACATGTCATGAGTTGATATTCACATCATCAATTACCCCAATTACCTTCATTAAATCCATTCCACATGCAACTCATTTAAACCCATCTACTAAATCCTATGACAGGTTCCCTCAGGAAGGGCCGCTCTTGTTTATGTCCCAACAACAACCATTTCTAGGTGCCTTATGCCTAATAGTACTATCTATATGACTTTAATATCTAGTATACCCTATATGAATAATATAGGATACATCTTATTATAACAAGAGATTCTTTATGCACCAATAATGGGACTCGAATAATCCTATCTACATGACTTTAAACTATAGTAAACCATATGTGATAAATAAAGGATGCCTCTTTCTCCAAAAAAGAGATGCATTATGTTCCAAACATATTATTCCAATAGACATATCTATATGACATTAAACTGTAGTGCACCCTATATAAAAAAAATATGAGGGCACATTCTATGGAAATGATATTCCTTATAACCTAGACATATGATGCCAATAATCTTATCTATATTAATTTTAACTATAGTACACCCTATGTTACAAGCATAGTATGCCTATTTCTCTAAAAAATAGATGCCTTATGCACTAATCATAAAATTCTAGTAGTGCTCACTACATGACATTAAACTATAGCATGCCCTTTAATTCAATAATGTCAAACCGCTTGTTCCAATCAAGAGATAGATTATGTGAGAATTATAAGATACCTCACAAAATTATTACAATGGTGTAATATCAATGGAGTTACAATCCATTCAAGCATTCCATTACTCCACCTCAGGCTTTGCATGTCCTTCATTAGGATCTTCATCATCATTTATATCTAAATGGACCCCCAAACAGCCTGGCCCTAGGCCAGTTCAGCTCAACTACCATTCTAATCCAACTCTTTAAAAAACATTGGATGACACTATGGGCTTGACCCCATGTTTTGAATGCAGTCAGTGGTTAGCCATCATTTGATTGTTTCCATAATCGGCTAACCCGATGTGGATGATTTGATTCAAATATGGTATGTAGTTAACTCCCTTCAACATCAATCTCCCATTGCATCTTGAATGTTGATAATATGATTCACACTTTTCATCTCCTTTTGATCAGACTGATTCTAATGCCCTTGGCGTTATACAGCTTGTGCACTAGAGCATATGTGTAGGACCTAATTTTTTGCCTCAACCCACTTGTGTTTTGGGATGCCCTCATGTCTAGACATGTGGAAGAAATTATAGGCTACTACCATGCATAATCCTCATTAACAATTTATGCTCAATAGCGGAACCCAGGATGCTTCCATGCATAAACACCTTTTCACCATATCCTCTCCATAGTGGAACCCAATCTGCTTCCATGCATAATCCCCTTTCACCATTGTCGCTCCATAGCAGCACTCAGGCTTCTTCCATGCTTAATCCCCATTCACCATTACTACTATATAGCGGCACCCAGGCCGGTTTGATGTGTAAGCCTTTTTTTCATTTCAACTCCATAGTGGAACTTGGGTTATATCCTTGTGTATGACCCATCTATCATTTCCACTTCTTAGCGGTACCCGAGATACATAAATATTTAAAACCCTTTCACCATTTCCTATATATTTGGGAACTTGGTTTCCTTCCATGAGTAAGCCCCTTTCAACATTGTTTCTCCATAGTGGCACTCGTGCATCTACCATGCATAAGCCCCTTTAACCATTTTCTCACCATAGAGGATCTCGGGATACTTCAATGCTTATTCCCCTTTCACCATTGTGGCTCCATAGCGGCAACAGATCTACATCCATGTGTAATCCCCTTTCACCATTTCCACTACATAACGAAACCTAAGATGTGTCCAAGCGTAATCCCAATCCATTATTTCCACGTCTTAGTACCACTCGGGTAGTGTCCATGTGTAATCTTGATCCATCTTTTCCACTTCTTAGTGGTACCTTGTTAAAGTCCATCCATAAGCCCCATCCATCATTTCCACTTCATTGCGGCACATGGGTGACATCCATGCATAATCCCCATCATTTATTTCCACTTCTTACAGGAACCAGGACAATATCCATTCGTACGCCCCCTTTCACCACCAATCCTGGCCATATATTTGTACCACAATTTTCATGTCGGTTGTTTCCTCTTGTTTCTCACACTAAGTATGACACGCATGATCATAGATTAAACATTGACCATGAAATAATTTTTGGGCTTCCTTTGGTGTATAAGCCTCATTCCCAACCCAACTGAACAACGTGGACTTTTATCTTTTCCCTCTCAAGTCATTGCATGTAGGAAACCTCCCTGAGGATCAATCCCATCACCAATCATTATTGACCAGATGACATGTCACGACCCATCCCAGTGGGGCCCATGCCGCAAATCCCCAAGCCTGCCTCCAATAGGCCAGGGGCTGGTGACTAGCACCGAGTAGGCATGTCACTAACATGGGAGGCATTGCCTATAAACTTGTACACACACACACACACATCTCCAAGCCCACAAAGCTGGAAAGTAAAAACTACTGAAAATGGAAATGCATGCATACACTAAAATCCCAACCAATAGAGTATGACCAGAAAGTAAAGTACAGTAATGTAAAAACCTGGACCAAAAGTACAAGACCACTAAAAGAAAGTCTGTAACAAAGCCCAACCTATAAAGAATGGTACTGGGACTGCAATATGTAACCGTAGGAACACACCTCGTCCTGCCTGATCTCACTAAGCACCGTCTGGTCTTGGTCCCCCTAGAATCCTATCAAAGTCTCGCTCGTCTACACAAGACACGACACGTGAGGGTAGAGCCCGTGCAGGGGTGAGTATAACAATACCCAGTAGGACACCCTGAAACCAAAAAGGAATACAACAGGGAAATACCACAAAGGAATGATACAGTCAGCTCTACATAGTATATATTTACAGAACACATAACAAGAATATCCAGATATACTCATACGATCAGCCATCGTGAATCCACCACTAAGATCCAGCTTGAAGATTCCACTAAGCACGTAACCGGGAGAACATACTCCTAAGTCTGGAGAGAGAGATTATGATGCACTCGTTCTGGGAGAACTCACTCCATGACAACTGAAGAAAGATACTTGATGCGTCAGATGAGGATCACAACCAGTAGCTATGGGGTGATTCAAACAACTCAGTCTAAACTAACCTGCTAAGTAGTGGATCAGAGCCTGGGTAAAGTAGGTCACGTCGATACTAAGAAACTCTACCTAGGGTACCATGAAGGAATAGAGGATCTGGCTCTAAGTCTCATAGAGGGGATTCCAACAACTCTATTTAGGAAGTCCTGGTGAAGGGATCATACTCTTGTGCTTAAGAAATGTTACCGAAAACCTTCAGGGGAAAGACCAAGGGGATGAACCCTAAGGAAACTAGTCCAAGTCACAGAATACAACAGCCTCAAGCCATGTATAAATAGGTTACACAGCGTGTAGTAGGATCACACGCCGTGTTCCTTGACTCCGAGTACTGCCTGTGTAAATGGCCCATGTCTCTAGGATTGTTGTATAAAAAGTAACTACACGACATGTATAAGGATTACACGTCGTGTCAGAGTGTCTGGGGTTTACTCCGTGTACACTGGCCATGTGCCCGTACACGGCCTCAACCCATGTCGCCCTGCCCGTGTACCAGTACACGGGGTATCCCGTGTATCTGGCCAGGTCTGGCCAGGGAAGGGTATCAACGTCGTGTGCTTGGCCATGTACCCAACTTGTGTTTGTGTTCTCCCAAAGTACACACCAGGCGGTATGCTAATGAACCCACACCATGTAGCCCATAATACACGCCGTGTAGTCGGGATTTATCTAGAATCGTCGTCTTCCTCCTCGCGCCTCGGCTGAACCTCCGAATTCGCAATCTGTCATTCGTTTTCTACAAAACTCGAGATATCAGGTCACCTCGTCGTCGTGATTCCAAATCCATGGGTATCGGGCCTTCGATCGGCTCCAAAAATCTGATTCTGGTCAACCGTGTGGAAATCGTTCAAAGAACGATATCTTCTGATCCACTTCAATCCATCCATCGCCGCTGCAGCCGCACCTCTGTGGGGTTGTTCAAATGCCAGATCTTCAATTTGGAATCGTTTCAACGCACAACAGATGCACAACGATCTATCGTTCATATATCCATGAAGAACACGTAGAACACACACGAAGAACATGAGAAATCGGGGAAGAAAGGCCAAACAAATCGAGAGGGGTGAACCTAGATCGATGTTCGTGTCGATCTTGGTTTGTCACCATTAGAAGGCTAAATGAGACCAAAATAACCTTTAAGAATAAATCCCCAAAAGATCCCGCAGATATCCCATCCTGCATAATTAACAATCCGCAGGCCAATCTATTCATTGATTGGTCTGCGTCCGTCATGGAAATCAAGAATGGGAAAGGAACCAAAAAGAGATCAAATGCCCTACCTGGATCTGCGGTGTTCGTTGGCAAAGATCCAGTCGTCGTGTCGTCGTCATTTGCGAAACTCATCAAGAACGTTGTTGCCGCGTTGGGGGTTTCCTCCATAGATTTCCAGAGCCTCCAGGGGAAACTCAGGGTTATGGGATCTGTAACCCTAATCCCCTGTGAAATATTTAACTTAAAAGATTAAAATATTTCACTATAGAAAGATTTAATAAAATATTTTTATTAAATATTTTATTATGGTTACGTCCAAAAACTAGATTTCACCACCGACCTGCGCCAGCCGATGTTAGGTCTCGCCTAAGGTAAAATTGTTGGTCTGAATTCAATAGTGCCATCAGATTTCTAATCTGAGAACCTGTTCCAGATTTATTCCACTTTTTCAGGAAAACTACACATGCATGTTATTTAATTATTTAATTAAATTCAAACATTTGTTACAGGCTCACTGGGCCTCAGAACTGTAGGCCGTCTTAGATCCTGGTCTTGAAATAATTCCCATATAATATAAAAATAATACATGGAAAATCTGGTACATTACATAATGTCATTTCATCCTCATCTTGCATGACACTAAACTATATGCCCCTCTCATACTGCATGACGCTAAATAGTATGCATCTGAACTATGTGGGTTTTTTCCCTGTCTCTCAGGTAGGGTGTGTATAAAGCCTCTCAAAGTTTCAATACCAATCTATGGTAAGTCGTTGTAGTCCCCTTTGTTGGGATCCTACTCTCTGGTCCTCCCCTGGGCTATAGATCAGTCTCGGCCTGCTAACCTTGCATAATCCCCAAAATCATATATGGGTCGATGTCCTCCATACACACCCTGATCCTATGCCTCATTAAAACTAATGGGTTTTGATCCCTTTCTATATGGATGGGTACGTAGTAAGCCTCCCTGAGGTTAAACCCAAAACACTGGTAAACTTTGGTGTCCCATATGTTGGGACCCACATCCGTGGTCCATCCCTTAGTGTAAATTGATTATCTCTTGGTCCTCTAACCATGCGTAACCCCCATCCGGGTGTCATGTCACTTATCTCTACATACACCTTGATTCCATGCCCCATTCTGAACAATTTGTAATTTTATTACATGCCATGAGGATACGTAGGAAGCCTCTCTGAGGATTGCACCCATCATTAATGTCTCATCCTGGTCTCTCCCTTGAGCCCTTGTGTTTCATTAAGATCATGTCCAATCCTGTGGGTTCTACCTCCTTAGGGTCACATCCATGCATCCATTCTCACAATGGGGCCTCATTAGGTGTACCATCATCCTAGAAAACTAAACGGACCTTGATTCCCTTCCATGAGGATATATAGGAAGCCTCTCTGAGGTTCAATCCCAACATCACTATCGTCTTCACGTCGATTCCATCACATTCCTCCCATCCAATTCACTCTAACATCCTTCATCCATCCTCATTATTATCTGGGCCACCACATCCATATGACATCATAAAATCCATCTAGTTTGTACCCATTGTGGCACCAGGGAAGCTACCCACACATAATCCCCATACACACTCCATAACCATCCTAACAAGAGTTCCTCTCTTACGATGGGCCTCTATCGATGAGTAAGCCCTATCATATCATCAGGACGTAGTCTTACGTGTACCCCCTAGTCATATTACATACCCATTTGAACATAATGGGTTTTGATCCCTGTCATCCATAAAGGGTACGTAGGAAGCCTCCCTGAGGTTCAATCCTAGCCAATTGTAAACCTTATTGTCTCCTTTACTGGGACCCAATCATCCTCTGGTCCGCCCTTTAAGGTGTCTAGAATAGCATTAATGACGTCACATCATCCCTTTTTGGTACACACCAATGTGGGTCTACTCCCATTAAGCATTCTGATGCATCTGTCCTATGTCCCACTTACTGGGGTGCAACTTCCATGATCTGCCTTCAGTGGTGTCTGCATCAGTCTTCACAGTGTGAAATATTCCAATTTATGGAGCACACCATCCTAGGTCCTCTCTTAGTGAGCATTTGGATACATCAACCCAGTAAACACTCTAGGTTATCCCTTATAGGGATGTACTAATCTGATCCAAATCCATATGTCATTAAGATAACTCTCCTGCTGACTCCACAAGACGTTAAAATCACAACCTACTACATGTTAAACATGATATTCCTGAGGAATCCATCAGAAGACACACCATTGATGTAATTATCCCTGAAAGATGTTAAACTTGTGGAATACCTCATCTTATATATTGGAAGATAGGGAAAACACAGAGACCTGCCTCAAGCATACGATACCCCATGACTGACGTGGGATGCCTCAGGTTCTGCACCATTGAGATACAGGTTCCCCAATGTCCATGTGTTCCTATATTCCACAACAAGCCCAATGTTTTATCTACTCTGACCGAAGTTTGCTGCACTGTCAAGACCCCTTGGAATTTCCAGATAGAATCAACATAATTAACCGAAGTCCAAAATGATAAGGCACTGGGAATGAGGTTCATGAATAATTTCTTAATATTTAAGGGAGACACAGACTGGGACATGAGTTCTGAGGATGAATCCACAGAAGGAGAGACCAACATCCCATCCTCCCATTTCGATCAAGGAGTAAATGTCTCTTAATAAGAGATAGATTCCACTAACTAGTGGAAAGAGGGAATGCAGGGTAGCATAATTAGTGCACCGTCGATGGAAGTACGTGCACCCCAAAGAAAGTGTCAGGAATAGATATTCTATAAAATGATCGTTGTTTTTTATAATTTAGGTGACTTATGTGATTCTATCTAATTTTTTAATGATTATCTTTAGTGGGTTGTTATTGTTTGATTAGAAATATAGATCATAGATGGGATCACTAAAATGGAATATTAATTAGTGTTCATATATCTATGAAAATCATAATGAATTTTATTGTGCCAAGAGGTGGGGTATAACATGAAATATGGGTGATACCACCCATTTAGGTGAGGATATGGGAGCTCGGGGTTTGGAATATAGATAGTTTCATTCCATAAAATAGAATAAATTTTATCAGAATGAGTGATAATTTAATAGATGAGGTATTCCTCTTTTATTTTCCACTTAGAAAAGTATAATAAATGATATTTCAGTGTCATATCCATTTATATCCCCCAAATTATCCCATGACTTGTATCATAATTTAGAGTATCAATATTGGGTGATATCTATTGAAAATTCATTAGGGTGTAATAAAAGTGTACTATGATATGTTACAAATATTTATTGAGATTAGTGTGTATAGTCATTTCATATATAAATTTATTATTGAAATTCATATTTTTTTATGTTAATATTTTCATGGAATGAATTACTCATGGATAAGAATTCATTGACTAGTATAATTGATGGTTATCCTTTACATATGAAGAAGGTGACTTTTATAATTATCATTTAGAGTTTCATTTATACGTTACCCATTATGTACTAGAACATATGTAGTTATGGGTGATCATAACACATATTTCTATAATTGATTTTGGAAAAGGGGATTTGTGACCCTTTTTATCATCCATATGTAATGTAGTCTTATATTGGTTTTCATAATGTTTTATATGATATTTTATGAAATATAGGGAATCTGAGCGAGAAGGAGTGTATTGGGACCATATATTTTGATTTATGATATTCCCATAGGTTTTTTATTTCATCATGAGATGACTGATTTTGGAATCATTAGGATGATGTGATTATTTTTTTTGAATTATTGCTGATATATAAATCATGTTCAATCACAATTTTATGATAGTGGATATGTTTCATATGGAAATAAAATATTATTTTTGATAAATTATATAATATATATATACAATAACAGAATCAGTTTTGATTCATGTGAGAATGTATAAATATGGTTTGAGGATGAATTTGATCGATTAGAATGATGTTTGAAATTTCTTGGTTAATTTTGTTTCATAGTCAATCTAGTAATGATAGATTTCTGATATTACTAATTTTTCAAGTTGATACTTTGAATGCGGATAAATACAGTAGATATAATTTTTGTGCAGAATATCCCCCCATGAATGCATTTTTTACATGATGATGATCAATACTTAGATGAAAACATGATCCATGTCAAATATTCAATCCATATAGTCAATAGATTGTACATACAGTTAACCCACACTATCATCCAGAATTGAATAGTTGAATGAATTTTACAAAAATACAATCTTCTTGGTCTTCTAAAAAAGAATGGTTGAATGGCCTTCTTCATATAGTCAAACCCATTTAGTTTCATCAAATATTCATTTTGACTCATAGTGATTTTTCACCTGAATTATGAATTAAAAAATATTTTAAATAATTGTTTATCTAAAGAAAAAATTGAATGGATGACGCATGGGACATAATTCTAAGATCATAAAATAAAAAATTATTATTATTGAGATCAATATGATTTAATGCATTATTATTTTAATGAAAATATAATTGAATATCATTCAAATAATAATTAATTTAGTTTTTATCAAGTAAATAGATAAGATAATTTTTGGAATTATACACCACAAAACTAGGATACAATTAATATGTTAGGTTCATTCATGAAATCATATATATTATATAGATAAGAACCCAAATAACATATTTTTTTCTTAGCATAATTATTTTCTCATATTCAAGATATATCATGGAAAGAATATGAGAAATTTTTATTAGATTATATAAGTAGAGTACCATGATTAAATAAGGATGATGAAGTTATCAGGATTTTACAACAAATGATGAAGCCATGTATTTATAGGGGATATAAATAGATTTTATACATAAAAATACATAAATTCACGGATTCATGATCCTCTTATGGTTCAATATATTTAATAAAATAGAATTACATGATTTTGTGTTATTTTTTATATAATGTTATTTCATTCTTTATGAAGAGAAGAAATATTATTTTTGAATTTGATGAAAAAATTCATTAAGAGAAATGAAATTTTGATTCCTATAAATTAATTATTTGAATTTTGAGATTAATAAATAATGGTGATATAATGTAATTTTATTCATACATAAAATTTTATATATATATATACATCAATGTGAAAGAAATTGTTCATTATTTTTTTATGAATCCAAACGTGTACGTTTTTCATGGTGTTCACATAATATAGATAAGAATAATAGGTCACAAATACAATTCACATATTTTGAATTAGATTCCGAAGATGAAGATGCATTGAAATATTTATTCATTTAGTCTTGTTTATATGAGTTAAAGAAGTTAATTGAATCCACTATAATGATTGAATATGATGAAGATATCAATATATGATGAATGTGATTGTAGTCATTAGGGGATGATTCAACAGATTTTTTCACATATTATTTGTTATATCAGTATTGATATTTACTAAGTCTATTGTATTCAATAAAATATCCATTATTTTGGTAAATCATGTTCCAAAAATTTCACTGGTTTATATTATATTAATTTTGGATAATCAGATTATTAGTTTTTATTAGATCATGTTGTCTTCTAGCATCTCAAGTTTTGTGGAGAACCTTTTAAATAAGTTTATTATTTTCAATTTGTTCTAAATTAAATTAAAATATATAAATAATTTCTCTCTAAAATTATGTATATATTATATGATGGTCTAAATTTAAAATAGTAAAATATTAGATTAACCCCGCTCTCTATAATTTTACATATAATATGACTCTATATAGGTTTAAGTATTTTTAATGAATTTTGTGTTACTAATATCAATTATATGATTTAGGATGGATCACTAAGATAATATATTGATAAAGGATCAACTATGAAATCTTGATGTGAATGTATTTATGGTCCAATGAATATTCCCTTAGGGAGACCCTCTATTATTTGAAATGTTGGAAAATGAGTTGTTTTTCTATTGTATTGATTATAAAATGTTGAGTAATGTGATATTCAATAAAATTTATAAATCACTAATTTATATTATTTCATAGATTATATAATGGGAAAGAATTGGGTCGCTATTATTTATTTTAGAACTAGAAATCGTCATTTGTGAGTGATGTCATGTAACAAATTTTTTTTACATTTCGAATATAATATGGTTGGTATGTGTATCTATTATTTTAATTGAGGATAATGAATGAATAATCAATGTTCATGAATCTGATTAAAATGATATTTTATATATATTTATGCTCTTTTGTTTATTCAATTACAAATTATATTTTAGAATACTCAAAATCATTGGAGGAACATTCTCTCAATTAAAAGATCACCTTGAGCATAAGGGGTTGACATAGCTTTTATGATATTATTTATATTCATTAGTTCCATATCAGATTGGTGTGTTTCTTATGGAATATTATATAAAAGGGATGAATATTTAATATTCCTAGGAAATGTTAATCAACTATTTTCATGGTATAAAACCATGAATTTATTCGATATTAGTAGTTTTAAAGCTATGATATATTACTACCAGTAATTTAATTTAAAGACATCCTAATTGAAAATTATTATATTTTTTGAATCTAAATATGAAGGAAAGTATGTTAAAGATGAATTATTATTATGTGTTATATTTTTGACATTTATATGTAATGTTAATTAGAATGTTAATCTAGACCCTACCTGGCCAATATAAGAAATGAACATTGTGTTATGTTGTATTTAATGTTGGGACTGGTTTTATTATCATATTAATCAATTGATTAGTCTCTCATGGTAATAGATAGATATTAATTTATTATATAAACTACCATGAACATGATATAGAGCTTTATGTGGTTATTAAATCATTGTGATATTGGAAACAATTGTAGTTAGGTTAGATATTTATGATCATTATGGATTGTATGAGCCTTGGATATATACTCTCATTGAATGGATGTAATCATATTCAATGATTGTCTGTAAGGTATGTTTAGTATAAATTTTTTTGATGGATTACCCCACTAGAAAATGTATTTTTTATGAAACTGGGTTATAATATGGAATAATTATCCGTAAGTAGTTTCCGAATAAATTTGTGAGTGATAGATGGCAATCCTCTTCACTGCGATTCATCGTGATGTCCCGGCATATCATGGTAGATAAATACATAAATAATTGAGATTTTTCTATTCATATATTGATATATAGAAAGTGGAAAACTATTTTATTAATATATTATAGTGATATAAGAAAATATATATGGGGTTATCTACCACTTAATTGGTATCTCGATGAAAATATGATTACTTTTTAGGAGGATGTTTGGTGGTACCAAGAATCAGATCTAGGGAGTTCATAAATGACACAGAAAAATAAAAATATTTAATTTACAAATGTCATTTAAAATATATGAAGTAATATACTAATAATATTACATGCATAACATAAATAAATTTATTAATGGTTTAATTACACAAAAATATACATTTCGACTATTTTTGGATTAGTATTAGTGTAACTCCCCATGACTTCATAATTAATATTCATTAAACAATACAAGTTATAGTATGTCGTATATGAAATACTGATCATAAATCAATCATGTTATACTATAGAGATATAAATATTTAAATAGAACTATAATTACATAACCATTTTTTTAGGTATAAATAAGAATAATAATATTAAGAAATATCTTTTGAATTTTTATCATTTATAACTGAATAAAAAATATTACAACGAAATTCAACAGTTTTTAAATAAAGACAATATAATGAACAATTAAAAGATGAATTTTTAATAAATCTCTTCTTATTTCCATAGTAATTTTTTATATTAATATATAACTGTAAAAAAATTAATAAATATTTCAGTTAAATAAGTAAATTATATAATCAATATAATTAATTATTTTTAATTTACTTATGGTTATTAATAATCAAATGAGAATAATGTAAATATTTACTTCATAATTCTATTTTTTTGAAAAATGTTTTGATTGAATTTTATAACTGATAATGTAAATAATTTATACAATATATAGAAATTATATTTCAAAAATAATACATAATTTTTTCATTTATTATTTCATAATAATATTATGATAAAATTATTTTTTTCTTAAAATATTGATTTTGAATGAATGGTGAAAATAAAAATTTATTTCAAAATATCATTTTTTATTAGAAACATTAATTTATAATTATAATTATATTTGATATTCAATTTAAAATAAATAAAAGGTAATATTTATTTATCCAGATATAAATTATTGTATCTTTAAAAATTTTATATTTTAATTTTGTATATTTTCAATTTTATGCATTATTATTTTCTCTTATAAAAACAATTTTTCAATAAATTTTACACACTAATTTTTTATGATATTTACTCTCTTAAATTTTGAAATCATAAAACTGGTTTCTATATTTAAAATCTATATACAACATTTGACTAATAAGTTCATTTTCCCTTTTTGTCATTATGAATCATAATAATGCTTGATATTTTCCATGAATATAAAGGGTAAATGAGGATAATTCTGGTAAAAACATTGTGATAAGGACACCAATAATAATATTTAATAATATTGGTTGTCTTGTTTCAAACCTTATCACCTTTTATTCATAATTTTATTGTTTTTTATGAAAAATTACCAATTGTAAGACATTTAAAATGAATAAATGTTTAGAAAAACGTAAACTATCACTATCTCCTAACATCTAAAATTGGATCTCCTATCAACACTTCATCAAACCTTTATAATACACTATATCAACTAATAACAACTAAAATGTCTCTACATTGTCACTCTCAGTGTCATATAGGTCATTTTATCGCATTAATATCTATAATTTATGTCCAAAGGATTAATACAAATGATATCTTCAAAAAAGTGTATAATTGTGGTTGTACTGTTTTAATTTTTATTACTTATTCTTCCTCATTATAACATTATTCCAAATTGTTGACATAAAATAATATTTAAACACTAAATACATAAATTTTATTATTTTAATATCACAACCCTATTCATATTCTTTTGTTACAATGGATAATGTAATCATTATTCGTGTGTATATTCTAACTATAGTCTCTAAATTGTTCTGTGTTATTTTTTCTCCACCTCTTAATTTGGATGGTTAAAATGAATATATAAAAAAGGATATATAGTCTTTACACATAGTTATGTGATTATTATTTTTTTATATAATTACTATATTTCCCTTAAATTCTATCTCTTTGATCTATTGGATAATAAAAATGTTTTTTATATGTATGTGTGGAGTACGTCATGCACACAGTGATGTGTTTCATTTTACCTAACTTCCCTATATGGATGATAAAAAATATGTATCAAATCAATAAAAAATAAATTTTTTACAATTATAATAAATGTAAGACTAAAAAATAACAACATAAATTCATTTCCTCTTATTTGAAAAGTGGAAACATTTATCATATGTTCATGTAGATAATCACCACCATGATACAACTAATTTAATTTCCCTTTTCATCCTATCATTTCAGGTTAAAAAAATTAACTGAAAGTAAAAATATGATAATTAATTGATGATAACTATTGTTTTTATCATGGTAATCTAAACCATTCCAACATGTTAATCCTAATTTATTTCTGAATATGAATCAAACATCCCCAAAAAATATTATGTTATCATAATTGATTTACTAATGAAACAAAACATGATCATGAATAAAAAAATGAATAATTATAATTTAATGAAAATGAAAAAAATTCTTATTCAATTAAATAACTAATAAATTTTTATTCATCATGAGTTAATGAATATATAAAGATAGAAAATATTAATCCTAAGGGGTTTCTAATAATAAATCACATCCCATAGATGTTTTCTAAACAAGGAACTTCTGACTGTTTTCTAAAAGTAATAAATTAATAATTATTTTTTAATTTCAAAAATAAATTAATTTTCCCATGAATATATATAAAATATGAATTAAAAATACATTTAAATTTTATTATTTAAATTTCAAAGGAAAATTTTATTAAAAAAATTATTAATTTTTTTCATTTTAATGATTCTTTAGTGAACAATGATATTTCTCATTTTAGTTTTGGGAAATTATAAAGTGAATTTCTGATGGACTCAAATGATTTTACCAATTGACTTGTGATGCAAAATTTATATAATAAAATCTTATACAAAATTTTATATTATTTTAGAATTATGAAGGTTTATGGGTGAGACCAATATATCATATGGTGATAGGTTATCATGATATATCATTATGACACATTATACCCATATTAGACATCCATAGATAATAATAAATAAGATAACATAGTAAGTTACTCTCAAATAATATAATATGAATAATTTTTTTATATATGATTAAATAATGAGACAATATGGGTATCCAATATAATGATATAATATACCCACTACATTATTTAATAACTATTTTTATGGAATTAATTTGATTTAATAAAGTAATTAATGATTATTTATTTTTAAAAGATAATGTATGTATTTTCAAGGAAAATATCTCATATGTCCCTAGTTCCTGAAAATAATTTTTTGATTTTCCTGATCAATATTTAGTTTTCATGTTTTCCTTTGATAAATTTTTTTCTTAATATATGGATGTTTCTAATTAATTTGATAATTTTTATCAGTTGAAAAAAAAAACTTTTTATGGGATATCAAGTTTTTAAAATGACTAATGAGAATCATTTATTTTTATATCACTTATTGAAATTTAATTTTCCAATCAAAAATGTTTAAAAAAATTATATAGTAACTATATATATGTATAGAATATTTTCATTCTATAACAAAAATATTGGAAATATTCTTTTCATGAAGGATGTGTTTCATAAATGTAAAAGTTTTGTTAACAAAATAGTTTTGTTTCTATGGAAAAAATGGAAAGTGTGTTTTGATCTTCTATATGTTCAATGATGGGTTTCCATATACTATATAACTATAAACATAAAGAGTACTTGTAATATTTGAAATTAAATCCCTTTTTATATTTCATGTAATAATTTGTGGATTATTATAAGATAGTTAATGTTGTTATATGATATTGAGTTTATATATCTCTAAAGGTTATGATAGTTTTTTGAGAAAAAATAGTGGTCTATATGATTTTTAAGGATATGATATGTTTTTGACATTCTTATGACGGTTTATTATGATTTTATTTGATATAATCACACTAACTATTTTGGTTTTTTTAAATTGATTGATCTAATAGTAACCAAGATAATTATAATGATGAACATTTTTTAAATATTAATTTTTTCTTCAATTAATTTATTTCATGTATAATATTAAACATAAAAATATAAAAACAAAAAAAATTAATCTAAATAATAAATTTCATTACATTTTTCATAAATGAAACCAAATAAAATTATAAACATTACATTTCCAAAGTAAATATAAAAAAAGACAGCAAAAATAAGGAAATAAAGATCTCCCCAATCTGCAATAATCATCACTCCATCAGAACATTTTATGAAAATGAAACATAATATTTGAAAAAATAATCAAAATCCTTTACAAATGACAATATAACCTTCTGTGTCATTTTAGTTAATTTTAAGTGAAATAATGATGTGGAATTTATAAGGTAAAAAAGGATATCTGAACATTGGGATTCGACTACTATATGATCATTGGTAAAATATGATCGTTGATCAATATGAATATTGGAAAATATATCCTTCCTTTATAATTTTACCATTGTAATTAATTTTTATAAGTATTAAGTACCAAGGATAATTGATGCATAATTAAAATTCAAAATCCCCAACTAGCTGAGTCAATCCATTTGAAGATCATTTGTCTAATATGGGGTGGTGGTAGTGTCACTAGGGTTTTCCCTTGACTAAGACCAATCTAAGCATGAAGAAGAAATGATTTAATGAAATTTCATATGTTAAAAGTCCATGTTTATTGAAATTAGAACTTATTCGATGTTAGTCGATCCACCCCAGGAAACTTGCAACATCGCAAACCTTACTCTTATAGAATATGTTGGTTAAATAATGGGTTACATGACCATGAAAAAGTTACTTAATTTATAATTACCTTTTTATAAATAAAATTATAATTCCATTAATTCATTTATTGAATAGTTTTTCAAAATAAAATATATTTTTAGTTTTGAATAATTTGATAAATTGATTTCTATACCAAAATATAAAAAAAAATTAAAAACCAGTACATTTTTATAAAAATCCAATATGTTGTGAATAATATTTTTCAAAAGATAATATCTTTCAAAATAGTCATATTTAAATTTAAGTAATAAAATTATTTTATAGTGTCCCAAAAAACATTTATAAGTGTTAGAAATAATTGAATGTTCCATAACAACTATTGTTTTTAAATAAAAATAGAATTTTTAATTTAAATTATAAAATTAAATTAATTGGAAAATCATTTTTATAAAATAAATATAATTTTTTAAATCATTAGGTCAAAATGAGGTTAGGATGATCTTATGATAATTTTCCAAGAAACATTATTTTTTTAGGAATAGTAAAAAATATTGTTTTGGGTTTTTTGTATATTTATTGACATCATACTTATGTCATAATGATTTAATAATTAATAAAGGTCAATACATGGGATAAAATATTTTAATATATTAATATTATATATTTTAATATACATTACTCTGTTATTGAAACTATATGCAACATTCCAAAATTCAAAAAGGAAAATATGAATTTAAAAAATAGTACATAGTGGAATAATTACTTTTCCATGCCAAAATAAGTATTAAAAAAATTTCAATGAATTTATATTAATATAGTTTATAATGTATACCAAATTTCTTATACCATGAGTATAAACAATGGATATGCCAATGGGTTTTTATACCCCACAATCTAAATTTGGGTGACACATATTTTGAAATTATTAAATAATTCATGCAATTTATCTGTAAGAACCCACCCATTTCTCCATTACCCTTCACTCATCATCTATCCTTTATTAATTTTTTTTCATTTATTCTCCCATCTAGTCCCCCTATAGATCCCATAAGCCCCCCAAGGATCCATCCCCATGTTTTAGGATTAACTCTTCATAGTAAGGAAAATCTATACTTTTATTTTCCATTCATATACCCTTATCATGTGGTATATATTCTAATTTTCAAACTACATTATTTTTTCCACTTTATAATTTCTTGTAAATGTAATAATATAATTTTATGAATAATATTCCCTTTTGACATCTCATTTTACCATTTTTATAACTCTCATGCTTCCTAATTTAATTCTATAATTTCTATCTTTTCTAATAGAAATTATCATTCCATTTTTATTTAATTACACTGACCACATTAATTTTCATTATTTATTCATAAATATATTGGAATTAATTTTATATTTTGGTATTTACATATATAAAATTCATATTTCCTTTCATGGGTTTTAAATGATGTAATGATTAGGTATTTAAGAAGTTCAGTGTGCTAATATTTTGATAGGAAACCCATTCATTATTATAAAAGGGATATCAGTGAAATTATTTCATCCAGATGTTGTCACCTCCTACACCTCTAAATCCATCAATTTTGGGTTTTTCTAGTTCTTATTACTTTGACATTACAATAATCACACGAGGTACACACATCCATGCCCTCTATTTCATAGTTTCATTAAAGTTTAGTATTATTTACAGATCAGCTGACCATTCAGCTTCCCATACAACACACGAGATGGAAAAATAATACATTCCATTTATATCTAGAACACTGACACACACTAAACATTATCACAATTAAGTAGATACTGGTCATGTATGTTTGGTACATGCCATGTATCGTGCCTCTCATGTCCTTCTAGCCTTGGCCATGTTTGTTCGGGACCCTAACCATATCCCATGTATCTCTACATGACCTGTATGTTCGGGACACACCATGTCTAACGACCCTTTGGAGGACTCCGTGTAGATGGTCTACATGCCTTTCACTCCATGTCACAACACATGGAGTGTACCCCTTTACACACGGCATGTATATCATGTTTCCCTTGCCCTCATCGAGTCATGTTTGGCTCCTTAAATGGACTATATACCATGTTGTGGTACACGGCATTTACACCATGATACACATTGTTTCCTATGTTTTTTCCTAAAACATGCCCTCATGGCGTGTATATCCATGGTACATAGTTTCATACATAGATACTGCTATAGGTCATGTACACTGAACCTACACACCGTGTTCTACTAAATTTTATGTTTTCTCACATTTTATTTTATTTTCTTTTTTTCATCATCTTCTTTTCTTTTATTTTATTTTATTTTCTGATCAGGAATGGCCGATCAAGATCATGTGTTTTGGAAGTAGCCTGCTACCACTGCTGAGTGTGATTTTCCTCCTTGTCGTCAGATTTGTCATCGATCTTCTGAGTAGTCAACTTTTGATTTTCCAATTTTACAGCCCCTAGTGTTGGTAGCTCTGGATCCTCTTCTGATGCTACCTCCATTTGTGAAATATACTAATCTAGCCATTCATATGGCCCCTTATATTGTTGGTCCTATAGCACCCACATTCATCCCATCTACTAAGGACGAGAGCTCTGCTGCTACCACTCCATCCAACTCCCTTCCCTTAGAGCTACCCTTCACACCAGTGGTGGACCTAAAAGGGCCAACACCTCCACCTACTGGGCAACCCTCTCATCCCATTCGGGTATCAACTTATCCTCCTATATCTCCAGTATGGCCATCTACTCTAGAACATGTTGTTCTTCCACCTCCTGCATTGACTACTACCCACCCTCCTCTGAAACCCTACCTGGTTTTTCCTAAGGACCTACCAGTGGCAGAGTGATTGCGAAATTTTTCTAGCTGCACTATCCAGTTGAGCAGTCACTTCTTCGATATATCAGTGTCCTCTCACTTTGACATTTGGGGGGAGAATGAGGGGGTAGTGGTCCATACCCATCTGCAGGATACATTAAATGTTAGCACTCTTACTTAATGTGGTTTATTTTTGGAGTTCATGGTCACCTTTGAGTTGGACGGGCCCACATACTGCAAGAATCCCACAGATGTAGCTCACAAAGTTCCTTTTTTACTCGAGGGACTACCATTTTACCTTACTATTGTAGTGTCTTGATTATGGTGAAGATTCTATCCCAATCCATCCACCACACCACTTGTCTCAACCTTGACCAACCCTGAGCACTCTAATCTTACTGGGATATGTCGGGAGCTTGTTAGGCTAAACCACAGCATTCCCCCACATAGTAGAAGAGCACGCTCATCATTTACCCTCCACTTCATTTCCTTAACTGGTTCTTTAGCTCCATTCTTTTTCTACTCCACAAGGATATGGGTGTTGTGTCCTAACGAGACATGGAGATTCTTACCTGTATCATCCTCCATGAGTAACCCAACCTCCCCTATCATTCCACTTTTTAATTTTCTTCTACGATCCACGTCCATGGGGGAATCCCTAATGGTAGGTTCTATGACACATGGTTGGTACACATTATGGGAATTTTTGAGCCTTCTCTCCACATGATCAGTTGGGTTCTCCTCGGTGTATTGACATCCTCATGATTATTCGCATGAGGTTGGACCAGCGTTGGGGATAGCGTTGTGTTCTTGTGCGGGATGCCTCTGCTCCTGCAGGGGTGACAGATAGCCCACCTTCTCCCATTGGTTTTTCTTCTTAGGATCCACCCCATCCACATATGAATTTTCCCTTACTACCAAACAAAATTCTTCTGGAGTTCCTTATTTTTCCAACACCACCCCTTCTTCTTCTGATCCTTCCACCTACCCACCTCCCTCCGCACCTCAGTCGGTCTCACATTCACCCTCCGCTTAGCCACGGTAGACCACCACCAGGTTCATCTGGATAATCATCTAGATCAACTTGAATATTTTTTGGGCTTCTTCTTAAGCATCATGGCATTCCACTTCCCCCATCACTAGTTTATACCTCTGCTCTAGGACCTTCTTTAGCAGCTCCACCTCCATTTACAGCTCAGGCCATAGATTCAGTTCTCCTCTCCACCATTGGCCTAACTGCTACCACTCCTGCTACAGACCCGAATGTGACTCTAGAGACACCCACATAGAGTTTTCCTCCTGAGACTCTGACTCCTACGACTCCCATTTGGAACACAGATCCCAAGCCTATGATCTCTACTATAATTATCAAGACTTCACTGCCTAAAACAGCTGTTACAAATGATGTTTCTTCTAAGGTGACCCCATGTCTGTGTTTTAGCAAATTTATTTTCATTCTATATATTTTTTTTGTTCTATGATTGGGATGTGTTATTGTATATTCATGTCATTTTTCTTTTTACATTCCATTACAGGTACCCTAGAATGACTTGGGCATCTTTATTTATGAGGGGAGTATTTTTCAATATTTATTTTTTCCTTTATACTTTGAGTTTACTTCTTCCACTACATCCCCTCATATTTCACCCCTTGTTTCCCCCTATTCCCCCTATTCCATGGTATTTAATAAGTTGTACCATGTGTTTTATTATGTATGGGGGAGGGCCTATGATTATACTAGTCTTTTCCATAAACAATGTTATGAGACATCATTAATAGTTGAAATATTTTATATTCTGGAAACTTTTTGATAAATTAAAATTATAAATACTTGAGGAAAAAAGGGTAATTTTTAATGTTACATACTTATTTTAATTTTTTAAGTATTTTAATATGATTACTGATATAGTTTGATTCCTTATTTTTAATACTTAATCATTTACTTGTATTAAACAGGTCATTTTATACTCATTTCATGACCTGATAGACCCCTGTGTTTTTTCCATTCCTAAGAGGTATTTTAAACCTTTTTTACATATTCTTTCTTAAACCTTCATTCTTGATAGATTCATGGGATATACATAACCACTAGAACTTTTTAGTTCTTCTGTTAAATAAATGATGATTTAGGAATCACATTAAAATGATTAAGGCATCTAATTTTTTTCAGCCCTTTTGACCATGAGACCTACCCTACATATGATATTTTTAAACTCTTAAAAACAATGAAATTCCTTGATAGGAAGACACATTATAATCCAATTTACCATTACATCCCTAATTAATTTTAAATTTTTCTAGATTATTCATTTTAGTTTTGAAAATAGGGACTTTTGTTTTTCATGGTACATGTTGGTGAGTGATAATGAATTTATGTTTATGGGATTTTGTCACTTTTTCATGTGGGAAAAAGGGTCCCATATCCTACTATCTATTGAATTCTAGGTGTTCCATCAATTTTATTTAAAAAAAATGAAAAAGTGGGACCGTACACTTTATTACATATTATTGGTTTATGGGACTATATTAGAAAAATAATATCATGGTAATGATACCATTAAGAGATCTAGATCGGGGTACCATTTTCATTTATATCTATTTTGAATATCAGGCATTATTGTTTAAGAATTCATCCTCCTTTCCCCTCCTCAGGGGTTAATTTTTATCATTACCTATAAACCCTTATCCATAGAAACATTTGAACCTTATTGAAAGCCCTCTGTATTTTTGTGATTTAAATTCTGAAGTGGAGAATGAGAAACCTTGCAATCCTATAGATATAGTGCATATACATAAGATTGAGAATAACCCTAATTGAATAAATCTTGAGTGATGAGTGTGGTTTCTTTTGGTGAGGTAAATCATCAATTGAAATGTTTATTTAGGAAAAGACAAAAACTATGGATGAAAGAGAATGAAAATTTTGAATTAAATTATATAAGTGGAATGGTTACAATATCTTTGGAAATAAAATCTGTTTTCTTCCTTTTAAAAATCTTCTACTATGGTTTTAGTATTTATAGTCATAATCAATTAAATTCTTCACTTTCTAGAGAATGAATCTATTGATTTCATGTTGAGATCTGGCTTGAGGAAAAGAAAATTACTAAGTGTTTGGTAGTTTGATGTAACAGATTTGTGTATACTTTTTAATACATTTTATTTAGAATTAAACATGTTTTCACGAATTATATTTTGTTTTATGGTTAGAATACATTAGTTTGGTGATTATGATAAATTTCAAGGTGTTTCTAGCCAAAAGCACATATCAGGGCAGAGCAGAACAAAATTTAAAATATGCAAGGCATATACTTCCATACACATGTCATGTACTATGACCCAAACACGGATCAGGAAGACTTTATATATGTCCTTGTTGTTGGCCAAATCACACACACCATGTATGTACTATATAAATTTCATGTGGCCCTTATAGAAGTAGTTTGTGGATAATGAGTGTTATCACACGGTGTGTGGGGAGGCACTAAAAAGCATGTACCCCCACCTACCTGGTAGCGCCTTGTTCAAAGTCAAAGACAGTGTGTTATCTCACCTACCGATGGAGAAAAGATAGCCAAAATGCATTTCCTAGGGTACATTTATGTACTTTAGGGTTCACTCCATGTACTAATAAAATATATAAATAGGTGGAAGGCACTCCATGTTCAAAAGGCATTCATCTTTCATTCATTGCAAGATATTCCAATGGGGGGCACTCTGGAGACAGCCTAGAATAGAAGAAGAGATAGAAAGAAGAGAAGATAAAATAAGAGAGAAGATGATGCCATGCTACCTCCCTAATGACCTATGCTTATAAGCTTTCAAGAGGATGAATTCAGTTATTTTGAGTTGTTTAGTTACTATCTACTCCATTAGTAGCTAAAATCCCTATGTCTTGGGGATGTTGACATTTAAGGGTTGTGATTTTTCAATTGTGATTTTTTTAATTGTGTTATTTCTTTTTCATTCTCATAATTCCAAATTAAATATTTCTATATATCACTAAAAACAACATATTAGACAACCAATATGATTTCTAGGGATCATTAATGAATTACAATTAGAAATATCCTTGTCCATTGTGTGTTTTAATCATCTCAAAAATGTATTCAATTAAAAAAATTGAATGGAATAAAAATCCATAACAAGGAATTGGTTTCTATAGAATTAAACAAAACTCACCAGACTAAGGGGTTCTGTTACATTCTTAACCAAGATATGTGAATTATCAAGAACAAAAAAACCCCATAAGAAATTTTATTTAATAAAAACCATTAAAATACACATCCCTGACACATTTCTCTCCAAATTTTAATCTAAACCAAATCATTATATGATTCTGTATATTTAATGTAATTTGTTTAGAAATTTTAATCCAATCACATTTTTATTAAAACATCAAAACAATCAAATCTTAATGTAGGTAACATTCACTAAATCAAATAAAAATAGATATACAAAACAAAAATAACTCCCATTCCATGTGGATAAACCACTTACTGGTACTATACATGTTAGAGTAATTTAATTTGGATTGAAGAAAATAACACTTCAGCAGAAACAATAACAGATGTTAAAAGTACATGATTAGAACAATCCCACACATTATCAGGATTATGTTGAAGAGATATATTCATTTAAAATCTATACACATTAACTCTATAGGGTGAATTATGAAACACATATGAACTATAAGATCATCAAGTTTATATTCACATATTAGGATGCACCATTTAATATGGGTATTGATAATATAGGACTATGTCTTCTCAATCAATTATAGTCACTCTAATGGAAATAAATTTCCAAAATGTCTATCATTAAATGGGGAAAAGCCTTAACACAATGTATATTTGATAATGATTCAATAATCATTGTCCTTCAAAATAAGGAAATGGAAATTATAAAAGAAGTAAAATCATTATTACTTCCTCAAAATATTATTTATTAATCCCATTATAAAAAATAATGGGTTCCTAGTGAGATTTTTTAACAAAAAATTACCCACATTTAGGTTATTCTCATCACATTTCTCATTTCCCTATTTATTTATATGGGTTTTTTAACACATTAAAAGAGAAATTTTTTTGAAAAAAAGACCTATGTTTTTTGATCTGTACTTTTTGGAATTAATTGAGTTTGAGTATAAATGTGAAAAAAATTAGTAGTGGTATCCTCATGTTTAAAAATTAATGGAGTTGGTTTAGGGTTATTAGAAGAAACTGGTCATATTGTAGTCTCTTGTATAAATACATGTTGGGTATATTTTTCAGGAAAATGTTGTGAACCTATACAGGGTATGAGAATTTTACACATTTTTAATTTACATTTAATGTTATATAATGGTAAAATTAGTTATTAAATAAAAATTATATATTTTTTCTATGTAATTTTTTTCTGTATTAAATTATTTGAAATGTGGTTACCCAACATCTAATTATCAAGAAAATTGATCATTTGGGAACAACATGACTGATATGTCATTCATTTAGCAGCATCTTATTCACTCTTGAATTTGGTTCTCTCCCATAATATTTTGGATACCTCAACTATTTTTGAATATTCTCATTTAATTATTAATATTCATTTTTATTTTGGTACATTTCACTAGTTTGGTAGAACTTTTTTCATTATTTTTCTTTCAATAGTAATAATTTCATTTCACCTCATTTATTAATCTATTGATCTATCATGTTTATTATTTTATTTTACTTCAACATGTGTCAATATATCTTTCTTCATTTGGAAACTGATGTGTTGGATGTGTAAAAGAGTAGAAATTTGTTAAGGTATGTTATGGTTTATTCTCTCTACAAATATTATTATAAATTGAATTTATTTTGAAATTATTGGGATGATTATTGGCCCTCCTTTTTCTTCATTATGTCCATCAAGGCTTGTAGATCCTTTCGAGGGCATGTTTTATCCAAGGGTGATACAGGGGGATCTTTATATATAATATATTCTATGAACTTCATTGATCTAGTTTTTAATGAAAAAAATTATGAATGAAATGGAGTAATTTATTCATTTATTTATTATGCGGGGAAATAGTTTTTTAATAAAAAAATGTTTCAATTTTTGGTAAAAGAAATGTTATTTTGAAAGATATTTGAAATTTAATTCAAAAAAAAATTGAAACCTAATATTGATGAAATAATTTTTCAAATAGAGAATATGGGTAACATTTGGTACATTTGTGGAAGGTTTATGTCAGGGTATTCATACATTTTTTATCAAGGGATTCACTAATGGGTTGTTACTATGTTCTCTAGGATCATTAATCTAGGGAATTGATACTAAAATCATAAGGGTAGTCACTCATGGGGTATTTATCTACAATTTAGTCATGAATTATAATGATATGATTGTGAACTATTAATTGATTATGGTATGAGTAGTCTACTATTCTGGACTATAGAGATTTATTAAAAAATGATACAAGTTCCTTTTAATTTATTTTTTTAAATTGTACTTCAATGGATTTGATCTAATCGATGATACATTCTTGACTTTGATTTCATATATGGTAAATTATTGATATCTTAGTGTACCTAGATTATAATGAAAATTTGGAATAAAGGATAATTTTATTTTTTATTTATGCCTCTGGTATAGAAAATTTAAACCATTTAACATGTATTATTTTCATTAATGATGAGAATAATTTGATTATTATGAAGGAAAATGTTATTGAAAACCTGAGTGGGATACAACTAAGCATGTTAGTGGATAACCTATACACCCGTTTAGTAGTGTGTTGACCATTTCATATCTTTTGATTTATGGAAGAGAAATACACCACAGTATTCCTATGAGGCCTTTTTTCAGTTCTTTATGGTTTCTAGTGGAATGAAATGTTGAGTTTCTCACTCTATCATATGGTGTACAAGGTTTACTACTTCAGTTTTCCTTTGATTATTGGACTTGTACTTTGGAATATTCTTATTACTTATGAGTTGTATTTTTTATTGTTTTATTCCTTTAGTTATGGAATTGATTTATCTCTTATAAAATTTCACATTGGTGTATATATGTATTTATACTTATTTCACCATGTTGGGAGACACCATTACAAATAGTTATTATTAGATGCTGGGGTGCTACTAGATAGCCTGTGGGGATCATTAATGCCTTCTGTGAATCTAGAAATTGTAATTAGGTACTATTTTGAGAGGGTATTTGAGTTGGGATTTCCACTATTCAGTATCAATAGGGGACTTTCCTCATGGTCATTACCTTTAGAGGTATAGTATACTAGACGTAGGATTTTCGACACTTGAGTGGTAGGTTTCATTGAGTTTCTAAGAATCCCTTTTCCATGGAGAGACCCATGTAACTACATGATATTGGGAAGTGTTTCTCAATTAATGATTTCATGATATTAATATCATTTTTTATTATTGTTTTTTTAACTGATTCTATTCATTTGAATGGTAAATCCATATTTACTTTGTGCAAAAGTATTCCTCTGATACATGTTCTATCAGTTCCTTAGGGGGATCCAACAAATTATCCCATAGGTAATCCCATTATTGATCATAATTTTTGTATAGGATATCGTGCGTGGATGTTTTCACTATTTAATTTAATTTAAAAAAGTCTATAACATATTTTTTTATGTACATCTATAAAATGGGTGAGAATGGGATCAATGACATTACCTCATACACATGAATCCATCATCCTATAAGTATATGAATGATTCTTAATAGGTAGTGGACTGGGTAGAAAAGGTCGATAAAATAATCTACATATGAGACACACCTGAGAGTATTAAGGTGATGTTTTATGAATTCATACATGAGGGTACCCACAATCAATGGTGGGATTCAAATGTACATGGGGATATGCATGTGTTCTTGGACTGTAAGGTTTCCATGTCCATATTCTTTTATTAGATTTTATATAGAGTCACAAATCAAGAAATGTCTCTAGAGTTTCTATATTTATATTGGGGAGAGTATTCATTGTTATTTTACAGTAATAATTTTGTTTAAATTGTTCCTTTTTCTCCATATGTGGTAAATAATGTATTGGTTAAATCTTAGAAATAAATTTTGGGTATACAACATGAAATCAGAATGCATGAACTCATGCGGTTATTTTTGTCCTATGTGGAGATAGAAGGCATACTGATGATGGTATAGGGTAATTTTTTTGGAAATGATGGATATTATTACCTTTTTGATCAAAATATAGGATAAAATAGTGTCTTGAAGTGGGAAAAGTGTAAGTGGAATGATTATAAGAACAATGGTGGAGGTGGTTTTCGATGACAAGCCACCTCTGGACCCTATGTTAATGCTTGAAATGTTTCTGTTACATTCTATTAATTTATCAAACATAGACACACAAATAAATATATTCATTCACATATGAATATTTGTAAAACTTTTTAGATATTATGTTCATCTGTAGTTTTTATATCAAGTTGATTTTGTGCCTCTATATTGTCAGGGATCAATAAATCAAAATGAAACAAAGGCATAGTCAGATTCTTCAATGACTATAGAGATCCAACCACATTCCTTGATATTGAAGAACCTTTAAATAATAAATATCTTTTCATTGGAGGAATATGTGGGTCCAGTGATATTTAAAGTATGAATCATTATTGAATATTTTAGATAAATTTAATTATTTGTCACTAGGGCTTCCCACCAGCTTATATCTTTCAGTCTTGAGGATATTATTATGTATGAAATTGATCTCACCCACTTTATTATGTAGTTATAAAAATTCTTTAAAAAATAAAATATATGGTGTTTTTTTCTCTTTATTTTTCACTATAATTAGATGATACAAAGTTAGTTTTGAATTTTCTCATTCAGAATAGGGATCTATTTTATGTTATTACTGATATGTATTGGATGGTTTCTTGTCATGATAATATTGATTGTTATCATTGATTTTTCTCATTTATTAATGCCAATGGGAGATTTCTGGTGTTTTAGAGGTAGTAGAATTCAATGTCTATTCATACTAAACTTTCCTTCAAAGTGCTCAAGATTTTTTTATTTTCTGTATTAATAGGCCCAAATGAAATTATTTCTTTTCAATTATTAATACAGTTGTTCTGTATTTCCCTTAAATTTTCCTAAATGATTAATTTGGACTTCCTCAAGATATTTTTATAGAGTTTACAATAGTTTTGATGCTACAAACATACAAAAATTTGAAATATTTTTACTATATGGAACCAGTAGGGATGAAAGAGATTATTATTCAGTCTAATTACCTGATGATGAAAGGTTTCCCCCCCAAGTTTCTTACATTATGACATCATTGTTTCTTTTTACAAGAACATAGATGATTTACTACGAATATATGTGCACTTTTAGATGTTAAACTACGAAACCATTGAAAATATGTATATATTGAATCATGTTTACTATTTATATAATCTGTTAAAGGTGAAAAAATGATCTTCAAATTTTTTTCTTCAATCATGTTACCGTTATCTCATAGTCCAGTTGTTTATTATATCAAATAATTTTTTTAGGAGCATGCATGGTGATAATGATGAATTTTGATTCTATTTTCTCTGACTACTGATGGCGATGTTTTTTTAGATTTTATGAGTATGATATTTAATGATTATGTAGAAATTTTTTTCATAGTGTTCATGGAGGACATTATTATTTATTTGAAATTTGATCATGTGCAGGAGCACTATTTTATTATGGATTAATAGATCTTCATGTGTCATTATTTTAATGGAAGTATTTCAAAAATTATAATTTTGATCAATTTTGTGATGTTTATAGGGAACGAAATTTCAAGGAATATATTATCTTTTTATTTATAAAAGATAATTGTAGTCCTGTCATGGGAATATCCACGAAACATATTTAAAATTGGATGATTTTTTTGGCCTTGACGAATAATCTTGACTATTTATCAATGAATTCTTAATTTTTTATCCCATTTACTATTATAACTAGGAATTTGGTTAAATTAATATAGGATTTATAGTTTCAAACTTTTATTGATGAGATGAAATTAAATCTGTCATCAAATCCTATTTGGATCTTACATAAGCTAGCCAAGGGATATGTGTTTTCTTTGATTCTTATTGTACTATATTGGATTTCTTAAAATTGTTGTAAAATAATTTAGTAGATTCACTCTCTTAACAAATTCATTCACATGAATATAATAACCCTAGTAATTATATATATATTTTTTTGGTTTATATTGTGCCTACTTGTTTGTGGAACAATCTCATTGGGATGGGCTTCACAATGTTTTCTGACCATAAGAGTATGAGATATATATTTTATTGAATTGCATGAATTTCAAATAGAGGTGGAGGATGGAATACCTTTATAAAATTCACATATATATCACCTACAAGATCTAAATGTGGAATATCAATGGAAATTATCCTAGTAGGAATGTTTCATTACTTGTTATTTGGGATTTGAATAAAGAGTGTAAACTTATGGGGATCTTCACACAATTTCACCATAATAGTAATGAATATGATTTATGTATAGTTATGACTATAGTTTATTTATCATCATATCTACATGAGTTAATTAAATGGGTTTAGTAGTATTATGGTGAATTTAGAATAATTCAATAAAACTTATATAGTCAGGAGACCATTTCAAGTTTTCCTATATCTTCCGATGATTATATCCATTTTTGTGATTGAGTATTTTTTCTAAAATTAGTGATGATATAATTATTTCTTCACTATTACATTTCAATATGGGTCATTAAACTAGGAAATAAAAAGATTTAATATGAAATTAGAATGAGAATCTTGTGCCTATGTTTTAAGAATGAAATTTCTGATGATCATTCTGACTATTAAATTTTCCAATATATAATGGATGAGCATCACAAACCATCAAGTTTTATCAAACCTCAATGGATGAATTTTTGTAAATGGGTTGAGGTTTCCATGGGGTTTTTTTTTGTATTAACATATAATCCACAATTTAAAAATTCTATATGTATGGTGATTGATAGTTTCAAAAAATATTCTCATTTAAAAATGATTAGGAACACTATAATGATTCAGATTCATGTAATATATATGTGCATGTTAATTTGATGTTTCATTTGGTTTCTTCTATAGTATATTCATATAGGGATCCTATGATTACATTAAGGATCTAGAGGATGCTTTATGAGGTGATGTCGAATCAGTTTAGTTTGAGTAAATTATATTATCCAAATACAAACTATTAGATAATGAACGATATTAGGTTCTAGAAAGATATTCTACATGACTATATCATTCATTTCGGTAGATCATGGGATAGAAATAATGGACCAGTTGGTTTTTATTCTAAAAATATTCATCATTCCTCAATAAAAATGGCTTATTCTGAGGCTTTATTTGGTCAAAAAATCACCTCTTTGTTGGGTAGTGCTGAGTGAGGCCACGTGTAAGATCCCATCCTTTTCCACGTTTGAATATTTTTAATTTTTTGGTTAGGATGGGTTGTTTTGAATTTTATTTGTGGATTAAATTTATTTAAAACATTGAAAATTTACACCCATAATATTTCACAACTTGTCATTTCATTTCAACACATGTAATATTTAACCATGTGATTTTGGATTTCACCACATTTATGATTTCACCATGTCTAATTGTATTTCACCACTGGAAATATTTAATTAATATTTATTAAATGGATTAATGGGATTTCATCATAAAAAATGTGAAATTGGTTACAGGTCATTAAACAATGTGAAAAGAAGATTGATGTGGTGTAATTGTTCTACCCAGCTTATTAAAATGAAGACTACGGTGTCATGTAACCTTACAGACACCCTTCATTTTTTCAATAGAGCATCTTTATAGATCCCTCTTCAATTTAGAGCCTCGTTCACATCCTCTATAGACCAAAACACATCAGAGAACCTCTAACAAGGACCGAAACACCTCATTGAACCTCTGTAGAGCTTCCTCCATATACTAAAACCCCTGCACACACCATTGTATTTGACCAAAGACCATCTGTTCCCCTCTCAAGTATGGGTGGTCATCTCATTTAGATCGTTCATTCTCCCTATATCCACTTACTGGATAAAAGAATATGTTTATATGCTATCATATCTAGATCTAGATTTTTTTTATTCTAGATCTAGGATTATTAGATTTTGATCTAGATTTTAGAGACCATGTTTCATTTTACTATTGTTTAAGGTTTTGGATATAAATCATGTTCTTCATCACATACATGATAGTTGCACATGAAATTTGAATTATTTTTTGGAAATCATTTATCACTATTCTTGTGGTAGGTTTTCTAAAATTCAAAACCCATAATCTCGATAATAATTATGTGTATGTAATTTAAAAATGTATATTAAATCTTTAGAAATAGTGATCTTGGTTAAATTAATTATTTTTTGATTTAATTAATTAAACGATATATGAAATTGGTATATTAGGATTTTATTTCATGAATAATTAATTATTAAATTAATTATGACATATCTTGATTATTTATTTTAGATTATTTATTGTAAAATAGATTATGGAATATTTGTGTTGTGAATTTAATAATTTATTACAAAATAAATTACGAGATAATAAAATTGTGATTATGATAAATAATTGTTGAATTAATAATTACGAGATAGTGACTATTGAAATTGAATAATTAATAGACATATTAATTATTTTTTTATTGAATTTGGGAAAAGGGGATAACTAATTGTATAGTTAATTATCATAAATTATTAAGATTATTATATTTATGGAGATAAAAAAAATTAATTAATGAATTAATTAGGGACATTGAATTGGTTAATATATAAAAATTAATTATGGAAATAATTAAGTTTTTTTATTATAATATGTTGGAATAATTAATTGATGATTTAATTATTTTGGTTTTTGTGATTGTTTAATTGAATAAATAAATAAACAAATTAATTAATATGAGAAAAATAATTTTTTAATTATTCAATTAAATATAAGGATTAATTAAATGAGGATTTAATTAATTTCAGTAATGGGTAATTTAATTGTCGAATTTAATAAAAGAATTAATTAAATTTGAATTAATTAATGGAATATAGAATGGAAAAATAATTAGATAATTAGTAGAAGGGAATAAATATTATTAATTAATTATGAATTAAATAATGGAATGTGACATTTGAAATTAATGTGTGAATTAATAGAATGGATTAAATGGGATTAATTAATATTTAATTAATTAATTGGATCGACATGGAGAATTAAATTATAGGGTTCCTATGTGTGAATTAATTATATAATTAATTAATGTGTTAGATAAATTATTTCATGAATTAATTAATTGTGGAGTTTTGTTAATAAAATTGAATTAATTAAATTGATTAATTGTTAAATTAATTAATGGAGATTGTTGTGATGAAACAATTAATTGTATTGGATTAATTAATTAGTGAATTAATTAACAGGATTTTCTCGATAATTAGTTGTTGATTTGATAAGAATAATTGTTGTATTAATTATGGGATATTGAGTTATTGATTTCAGATGATTAATTATATTGTTAATCAACTAATATTGTGTTTTAAATATTAGATAATTAATTATAGAATTAATTATGTGATATTGAAATATTAATTTGAGAAAATTAATTGTATAATTAATTATGTGTTATTGAGATTGATGATTTTTGATAGGTAATTTTAGAATAAATTAAGTGTTTTTATGATCATGAGTGAGATAATTAATTATGGGATTAATTATGGTATTTTGAGTTTGTGTATACTAATTAATTAATTGATGAATTAATTAATAAGATTTATGTACTAAATTAATTAAAGAATTAATGGAGGGTATTTATGTGACAATATAATTATTGAATTGGTGGTGTAATTGATGTGTTTAGTGAATTGTGGAATTGAATAATAGAATTAAAGTTATTAATTAATTATTGAATTAATTAATGAATTTGTTATGATTATTTAATTGTCGAACTGATTAATATTATTAATCTTACCGATTAATTGTGGAATTTACTAGATTGGTCAATGTGATTAACTAATTTTTAAATTAAGTAGGGAAATTCATTTGATTAGTTAATTGATAAATTAGTTAGAGAAATAAATGATTATTTAACAGTTGGTTTAATTTTAGATATTGAGGGGATTAATTAATTGGTGAGTTAATTAAGGGGTTTCATGTGAAGACTAATTGATGAATTAGTTGAAAGGGTGATCTGATTAATTCATTGATAAATTAATTAATGTGATATTAGGGTAAGAGGTTTAATGTTGATTAATCCTTCATAATGTGATGATGTTCTATATTTTATAATAAGGTTAATGATGATTATCCTTGAAAATGAGATTCATGTGATAAATATTTATTAAATTTTTAATGGTAATATACTTATTTATACACCTATTCAGATTATTAGAAAGCACATTTATTTATTTATTATTAAATGGTGAATGTTTCCATACTCATTTGGCCAAATACTGTGAATGCTAACATGCCCATTCAATTATATATTATTAAATGGTTATTGGTAACAAACTCATTCGACCAACTATTTTTAATGGTAACATGATCATTCAATTGTGTATTATTAAATATTGAGTGGTAACATGTTCATTCAGCTAACAATTATGAATGGTAACATGTCCATTCAATTATTTTTTATTAATTTATGAATGGAAACATTCTCATTTGGATAAATGTTTAGAATGGTAACCTGATCATTCAATTATGTGTTATTAAAAAGTGAATTGTAACATGATTTTTCAACCAACTATTAATAATAGTTACATTTCCATTCAAATTGTTGGATTTAATTAATGGTAACATGGTCATTCATTTTGTAATAAATATGGTAACATGGTCATACAAATTATGTGATTTAATGAATGGTAACTTGTTCAATAATTGAAAAATAAGAATACATATAATGGCACTTCAATATATGGCCTCACATGAGATTACATTGAATTCTAACTTGACTCGAATCAGCTACTAAGATATTACATCACCTTTGACCAGTTTGGCTCTAGCATGAATCAAAGTAGCTATGAATATAAGATGTTACCAAGGGAACACTTCAGGCCCCGAGAAGAGATGAAGCTATTATTGAGGCACTGATATCCTCTGGAGCACTATATTTAATGTAGTTAAATAAAGAATAAATGTTAATGTAACAACTATTTATTTATGCATTGCACTTATTTCTTTATAAATATACATAAAGTGTTTGAGTGGATTTGTTTTACACACTGTTTGTGGTTTCCTACTATTTTTTACTCACACACAACTAAGGATGCATGATCGGTACCTAAATAAACATTGAATTTTCTTGATAGGTATTGGTAAAACGCCCCTTGTTAGAAAGATTATTTGGGGATAGAGCATGGTTGAGGGAACTAGATGAGGTTTGGTATCCACTAGTAGTTGTTATAATCTTTTATTTAGTTTCATTTTAAACACTTTGACATGTAAATTGGCATAGAATGTTTCTCCCTTCAGTTAAATATTTTATTATCTATTTCTCTTATCTTGTAACATTATTATTTTTCATGCTTATATATGATTCAACATTTGTTTATTTATTTCTGCTGCTATTTTACTCTGATAAATGATGGTGTAGTTATCCATGATTGATATTAGACACTCACTATTATTTGTAAAAATCTATCATATGAGGAGGCACGCCTGAGGTCATGTTGAAAACTGGCTGAGGGCAGCGTCACATGGCACCTAGGCTGCGATGTTTCAGAGTGTTATTAGTTCTCCAATTGTCATTGTTTCTTCTTTTGTCTTGAAATTTGGGAAAGGTAGCAATCATACTATAAGTATTTGAGGCTTGGTAATGATATCATTCAGGAGATTAACTACCCCATGTACGAGGTATAACCCATGTATCCAAGGATGGATTAATTTTAATGTTGTTTGTGGTTACAGTTGAATGTTATTTTACCTTGGGAGACAAAATATTTTTGTGAAGTTATTAATTTTTTTTATTTTTTGATATTTACTGTTGGCCTCAAATAGCACAATATTTGAGTGTACATTCTACATTTTAATAACTCAAATTTATTTGATGTCAGAACCCTCCATCTTCAAGATAAAGGTGAGATAATGACCCTGATTCCTACCTCCAATAGATCCTAGGGTGGAGACTAGAACCAAGGGTAGGAAAACATTCACAAAAAATTGGGAGGCATTACCCATTTTAATTAAAATAAGATTTGGAGAAAATATGTATCAACCTCAAACAACTTTATGACATATATATATAATGAAACCAAAATCCATCCAACATGCATGTTTAAAGTAAAATTGCTAGAAATACAAAGAAAACTCCAAAGTAAGTACAAAATGTAATACTATGCAGCGACACAACAATCATCCCCAATGTATGAGCTATAAATATCAGGGCCTATACACATAATCTCCATGTAATCCTAAAATACTTATATATACATTGGGTGAGCATACAAGTATACTTAGTATGAAAAATCATAGTCACCCATGAACATGTTTGAAAAGCATGCTCATGCCCATGTGTGAAAATAATAAAAACTCCAAAAGAACCTAATAAAGTATATTATCAACCCCAACCTCACTATGGAACACTCACTAAATAAAACAATTAAATTAAGGTAATTTTATAAGAATGTCAATATTTGAATACCCCACACCACTTCCAATAGTTAACTACTCATACCTAATGAAAAACGTCATGATGCTACCCCGATTTTAAAAAATTCCCATTGTTACAACCTTCCTGTAAACACCTAGTACATAACCACACAGATCCCACCCACAATCACATGGTCCTCACACATACCAGATACTTATTGAGATAAACTAGTCCTCATCCCGAAGACACCTGGGAAATAAACCATCTCTCACACAACCTACATTATAAATGTGGTAATAATCCTGTAGCCATTATAGATTTTTTGAAAAAAACTATACAATAAATGCCTAGATGAGAGAATAGGGTAATGTTAGTAACCATCCATCGATCCTCCCAACAGGATATTGGGAAAAACACCCACTCCTATAAAAATGGGGTATTTGGCACATAGTTCTTAACATGGGTGGGGTGTGTATAGAAAACATAAGGAACTCTAGGTTTATACATATAGGAAACAACACTCATCCCATCCTATTAGAATCAAAACATACAACCATCCATCTCATAAAAACATCACTTGATGCTCACCCTACATGAAAAGACACACTACATGTAGAACCAGAACATACCCCCCAACCATCTCACTTAAACAATTGTATTTCATCATTATTATTTTATTTATTTATTTATTTCCAATCCTACCTAGGAAGCTAACAATTACCACATATACATGTATTTTTAAAATTCTAAATTCCACTAAAAAATTCGATGCCAAACATGGAAAGAGGGACCAAAGTATGGAATCCATTTTAGCCAACCAACTAGTTCACTTAAATATTTTCCTTTCTAAATTATTATTTCACTCAGTAATTTTTTTACTTTCTACCCTTACTAGGTAGCTAACTATAACAATATCTACTACAATTTTCAAAATTATAAAAGCCACTAAACACTTCCATGTCAAACAATGAATGAGGGACCAAGGTAAGAAATCAATTTTAACACCCATTAATAAAAATAATATACATAACTAGCTTGTAGTCACATAGAACACTACCCCTTACTAAAAAACTATTCAACCACATCAAACTTTAATTGTTGAATATTATAACACTCATGATATGCCCTTAAATCTAAACCTAACAGCCCCAATACACAAAAACACCACACCTAGCACACCCATAAACTTGAAATCATGAGATAGATCATTCCTTCATCCCCACATCCCAACGATTTCCAATATATAGTCCCACTTCATAACATGTCCATCCTTTCCATAATAAATCAATATCATAGTCTGAGAGACAATTGCATTGCCCGTACTACCTAATACACATAGTTAAACCACCAGAAATAGCACCCCAATAAAAAAACCCACAAAAGAAACAAAAACCAACAGAACAAAAAACACATCCCCACCTATAAAACAGGGTATATTCAGATTCAGTGAAGGTTGTTATTTAATTTTTACGTTGATAAACAGGGGTTATCATACAATGGTTTTTATCCTGGGATAATCAATTCATTTAATCAAGTATATTTGATTAATAAAATTAATATTTACCCTAATTTTAATAAGGAAACAACAATATTTATAAAGAGTCACCCATGAACTTACAAAGAACACCAATGTCCATTATTTTTAGAATCCATACGGCCACAAAAGATCACATCATCAAAAAAGATAACAAATAAAATAGGCTATAAATATCTATCCACTCCTTTCCCATTAACGAGTTTTTTTAGTATTTATCTTCATTAAATGATTGGATTCCTTAGTTTTTAGTAAGGAACAATACTACACCCACCCTATAAGATACACAATTAAAATATAGTTGAAGGAAACCCCATTATTGAATAGCATATGATCAACAACTCTTCCTTCAATAAAATATAGAGGGTCATGCGAGTAGAAAAAAATCCCCAAGAATAACTCCAAGGAAAACTCTATCAATGGATGTGATACAAAATGAGACTCCTTAGAGAGGTATGTATCTTGGCATGAAAAGAAAAAATGGAATGACACATGGAAAAGAAGATATCAGTTGAGATGTTCTACATCATATGTCAATGAAATGAGAAACATTTTAAAAAGTCATAAACGTGGGATAATTTTCATGATTACCCAGTTTTAATATTTCAATGTACCTTGAGTGTTATTATATTAAAGTTATAATTAATATCCTCTGAGACACCTATATAAATGCCCAACAAATGGTCAAAACTTGACTTACATCAAATAAAATGTATGAGGGGAAAAACTAGAAAAATCTGCAAAACTCAAAATGGGTTACTAATCGGTGAGTCACTGATGCTATGACACTAACGTGACCTACAAACACCTGAATCAAAAACACCATGACTCACTGATTCCATGACTCATATACATTGAAGCACAGAGTCACCATCTCCAACACCCTTTCTCACTAACACTGACACCCTATGTCACCGACACTGACACCCTGAGTCACCGACATAAACACCTTGAGTCACCGACATAAATTCCTAATTCACTGACACTAACACCCTGAGTCACCGACATAAACACCATGAGCCACTGAAACATCCACCCAATTTCACTAACACTGACACTGTGAGTCACTGATGGAAAAAATAAAAATTTGGGTAACTCTTGAAATGACCTAACCATACCTCCCAGAACACCCCAAACCTAGATATTAATAATGTAATGCACCATGGAGGTCCATGAAATTACATTAGATACCTATCAAACTATTTTTTCTTTCAATAATTAAAAACCAAATGAAGAAGAAAGGGGGGGTCCAAACAAACACCCCTTTAAAATAACTATAAATGAAAAACCACCTTATGTTTCTTGAAAGCAAAAGTAAGACATCAACATCCAAGAACACCTAATCACACATATGTTCACCCAAATCCCCACAAGATACCCCACACAAGAAAAAAATGTCCCATAAACATTAATTAGGGAATTCCTTCCTCCATATCAAGATTATATCTGCTTTAGGCAGCACTGGCTCACCCACACAGGATTAACAGCCTCTGCATCAATGCGTCATGATTAGGGATCTCGTCCTCCCATCCTCACATGTTAGGAATTTATTATACACCACATAATAAGGAAACAACTCATCTTATATAAAAAAAATGTCATGCAATATATCACAAGGAAAACATAATAGAAAATCTCAAAACAACATCGAGTACAGGGCATGAATCTATGTATCTCACTCCAAAGTAATCTCATACCGAACACGATGCATCCACATAATTTGAAACAAGGGAATTTCCCACCCACAAAACACATTTTCCCAATGATCCTAGACCTCCACTGATCACTCAATGAACATTATGTCATCCTATATATCCAAATCTCCCCAATCTATGACATGGGAGTCATTGTGATGATACCATTGAAGCTATGACACATAAATGGTGTCGTGGATCCTCCCCAACAACGGTCGCAATGCTAGATGATATTCCACATTTCTAATTTGTCCAAAAATTGTGAATGTTCTGATGAACCTTGGAGAATGTTTACATCCATTTCTTAGTTTGTATCTCGTTGCTATACAGGTCAGTAGGTGAAATCTGAGCACCAGAAACCTTCGGGTTTGCTTCAACCACTTCCAGTTCCTTCATGGAAGTGGGATGAAATATCTATGGACTTAATGGTTGGGTTACCTCAAACCCAGAGGAAGAATAACACAATACGGGTTGCGATCGACATGCTGACCAAGTCGGATCACTTTATACTTATTCAAAATACAATCAAATTTGAGGAGTTGAGAAATATCTATGTGAAAGAAATTGTTCATTTGCATGGATTTTCTTCTGTTATAGTCTCTGATAGGGATCCATGGTTTACTTCTTGCTTTTGGAGAGGCCTTTAGGAGGCACTGTGATCTCAGGTCTATTTGAGCACGGCCTACCATCCACAGTCAGATGTCCAGACAGAGAGAGCTATTCAGATCCTTGAAGATATGCTTTGTTCATGTGTTCTTAACTTTGGTGGGTTTTGGGATGATCATCTGGGGCTAGTTGAGTTTTCTTATAACAAAAGTTAACAGTCTGCGATCAAAATGTATCTTTTGAGGCATTGTATGTCTTTCCTTGTAAATCTCTTTTATGTTGGTTGGAGATTGGTGAAAGTTCCTTGGTAGGACCGAGTTTGGTCTAAGAGACGACAGCTAAGATTCATTTGATATGTCAGAGAATGTTGATAGCAGAGAGTCAGTACAAGTCTTATGATGATCGTCTTCATAGACCTTTAGATTTCTCAGTTGGTGACCATGTGATCTTGAAAGTTTCACCCCGATTAGGTCATAGATGACTTTGGAGGCAAGGGAAACTTTCTCCTCGTTTTGTGGGACCTATTGAGGTTTTTGGTCATGTAGGTAAAGTTTCTTACCGTCTAGCTCTACCACACAGCTGACATCAATACATAACATGTTCCATGTATCACAGCTGTGAAAGTATCTCTCTGGTCCATCTCATGTTTTGAGCTGGAGTGATCTTGAGATTGAACCAAATTTATCTATGACTGAACGACCAGTCAGGGTTTTTGATTCTGAGACCAAGGTACTTCGTGGGAGAACGATACCTCTGGTCTGTGTACTATGGTAGAATGGTTCTGATTCTCATGAGACGTGGGAAAGGGAGGCAAAAATGAGAGAGCAGTGACCTCATCTTTTTGACTTAAAGGTTTCTTCATAGGCTTTCTGGGGATAGAAAGATCTTATGATGGGGAGGTTGTAACATAACATTATGTTTTCAGGTACTTTTGATTTCTCTATGTACCTCTATTTTGGATTAGTCACTTGAGGTGCGTTTGGGTGAACTTTTAAGTAAAAAAAAGGGCAGTGGGTTGTGCACAGTTTACGCACGGTTTGGAAAACCGTGCGACCAAACTGTGTCAACCAAGCAGAACTTGACATAGAGGTACACACGGTTTACGCATGATTTGACAAACTGTGCAACCAAACCATGTGGACCGTGCATCTCTAGATAGTGAGGTAAGTACAGTTTACGCACGGTTTGACAAATCATGCGCCACTATCCAGGAAAACGTGTGTGAGGTTTTTTAGTTCTAAAAATCCTTCTTAAATCCACCCAAACCCCCAGGACTTCCATATTTTTTACCTTAGCTTGGCATTGACACATTCTAGGTGTTTCCAAATCCTTCTGGAGAGATTCCAAGGTGATCTGAGCATCTTTATTCGAGATTGAAGGCATGGATTGAAGATCCACACTCCTCCCGGTAAGTGGATTTCATCATGTTGTGTCTTCTGTTTGTTCCTTTATCTTTCCTTGATCTTTTCATCGGACATTTTCATCGTTTCCATGGATCTAAACCTATGATTTGAGGTATAGCTCTAGGATTTTGAATCTCGATCTAGTTTTACAAGATCTTCATGCCTTTGATCTTTTTTTTGGATTTAGATCCATAACATGATCGACGACGTTGTGCCGCTCGGTTTTTGGGGTTTCTCATTGGGTTAACTCCCATCAATAAATCGAGGTAGGTGGTTCCATCATAACTTGCCAAATTGATTATCATTATAATTATTGATTTATTTCAATTATTTATTTAAAATTAATTTCTCAAATCTTCTTTCAATTAAATTAATAAAAAGTCGATTCCAGTGAATCGAGGTATTTGAAATAGTTTTGGCATGAAAATTTGGAAAACCCCAATTCCATTAAATTGGGTGTGTTTATGGAAAATGGACAATTTAAATTGTTTAAATTAAATTGTGGATTTGATAGAAATGATTTAAATTAAATTGTTGAATTTAATTGTGGAAATAATTTGTATAATGATGGAATTGGTTTTGAATGGATTTCAAACTGGTGAAAATGGATTAAAATGATTTGATAGAAACCCATTGGTTTTATCTTGTGAAAAAAGGCATGTTTTTTAATAAAACCTATTTTGGTTTTAAATGGAAATAAATTGTCACTTTTGAAAGATAAGATTGGTATTTATCATATTTTTAATCATTCTTAAAATAGTTCGCCCATCATGTAAGAGTGCATGCAAGACTTAGGTAGTTAGTGAGTTATTTGGATACACTCTTAACGTTCTAAAACATACTTGCGGTGGGTCACATACTCAACGGGTTGGTGATGAGTCTCCTTTGGCCAGTGTCATAGGGATGTGTGTGTACACATTTTACTGAGTTCACATAGAGAGTGTGGAATCCTATAACTTATTAATACTATTGTACCTTTTGGAAGATGACCATATTGCTCGCTTGTTTATTTATATTTGAGATATAAATGTATGCCAATAATTTTGAACTCCTTTATATGCCTGCTGAATTTATATTAATAGTTTTATATAAATGTTTTACTTAAGCCATTATTTTAGAAATATTCCATAATTTGTAAAATCATTACTTAAAATACTTATTTCCATCATTTGAATATGTATATCATGTTTTGTTTAAATATGCTTTTTAATTTCCAAACTTGTTTATTTTAAAATTGAAAGTTTATATTTGGATAATCTATGTTTGGCATCTGTTATGGAATCTTTGGTGGTATCCTACTAGGCTTAGGCTCAAACCCTACTTTTTCCTTTGGGTGTTTGTAGATATTCTTATTCTAGGTTTGAGTAAAGGGAAGGGATCTCTTGGAGGTGGATCCAGCTGTTGAACTTTGTTCTTGGTGAGTTGTGTCCTTAGGGACCTTGGGGCAGTTTTCCCATTTTCAGTACCTAGGTTGTAATACTCTGGGCTTTTTATACATCTTTGTATTCTGGTAAATTACTCCTAGTGGAGTTTCTTTTGGTTATGCATACTATCTTATTTATTTTCTTCCTCATTTTTGGTGGCAAAATCATTCCCACTTGCATGTTGTGTGATCCCAGGTGCTATTCGCCGACCCATGGGGATCAGAAACACCTTTCGGACTATGTCAGGTCCAGCTCAGTTATCGAGTTACCAGGGTACCTGGGCCAGTTCGTGACAATATGTTTGGAAGTATAAATATATCATATGTAATGGAGAACATATAAATAAATATTCAGTAATAAATATGCCCCTTATGGGAAAATAACTAAAATTAATAGAGAGATAAATATCATAAATAAAATGAATGAATAAATTATTTTGGATAATTAGAAAACATTTAAAAAACTATCTTGGAATGTAGCATATTATATAAACAAACAGATGGCCTGGTTAATAATTCTATTAAAGGAAATAATCCTTCCATTAGAAGGGAATCAGATTCCCAACATTTTTCATCATATATAAAATAGATTTATAAACTATCAAAATAATGATGTCATTTTCTATATCCTATATGTTAACATTGAATAAAGGTATGAATATTTTGGTTGAACACCATGAAAATGGGATCAAATAAATTAATAAAAATAAAGGGAATTGATTGTAGTCAAGTTATTATTGTATGAAGAAACAACATTAAAATTTTCTAACAGACATGGGAGTTTGTTATCGGTGTGGTGGTAAGAAACATTAGGTTATTGAAAGAAAGTTGAATAAATAATGTAATGATTTCCATTGTTTCATCTATAATGAAATTTGAAATTAATCACACTAATGCACAAATAATCTAAGGGTTCATTCTACATATGAGGCCTAAGGGAGAAGGTCGAAATTCTGTGATCACTATATATTTGGTGGAATGACAAAATATTATTTTGGAAGGTATTATAATAACATAATAATATTTAGAAAATGGTTTATTAAATTCTAGATCTTAAAACTACGTTATATCATCTATTCATTCTATTAAAATTATTTATTTTTGCAAGCATATTAATAAAAAAAATTAGTAAAAACTCAATGTAAAAATTTTACTATGAGCAGGATTTATTAGGTAGATTTGATAATGTAAAAATTAAAAAAAAACTATTTTATGAATGTACTATAATACACATGGTTGAACATGATATAATCCATGACATTTATTTCTTTTGATAACATGTATAAAAAATTTATTGAAAGGGGAAGGAAATTAGTATTTTTGATGATGATGTAGATTTTCATATGATTAGAGAAAAGATATGATTATCTATATCATGTATTGATCTACCCCTATCAACTCTTTGGAAGGATATTAATTGGGTAAATAGAAAAAAATATATGTATGAAAAATGAAATCTTAAAAAATTACTAAGTTCCTATTATATATAAATATATTGATTTATTTAATAATAAATTACCTAGACATCAATGAGTGTGTGATATAGAGTATTCAATTGATTTAATCACTAGTTAATTGCCAATATAAATGAATCCATATAGAATGGCTAAAATGGAGTAAGAATAATTAAATAAATAACTATAATTATTTTTTCATTATGGATTTATATGCCCTTGTGATTCATAGTGGGGAGACTATGTTCTTTTGGTTTTGGAAAACGATGAACCTTTATGTATTTTTGTCGGTTATTGGGAAATAAATTCTATTATTATCCGAAAAAAGAATCCACTTCCTCATATTATTGAATAATTTAATTGAATTTAAAAACTACAAAATTTTCAATTAATAAAATTTATAATGGGTGTCATTAATTGTTAGTAAATAAAAAATATTTTAATTACATATTTAAGAAGACAATTTATAAATTTGTAGTTTACAGTAGTTCCCATTGGATTGAAAATTGAACCATTAATTTTTATTAAACTAATAAATTTATTAATCATGTAAAATCATGATAACATCATAGTTCTACTCATTGATGATATATTTGATGAATTCAATATTTTTTGGGGAATATGATAATCCTTTTTAGATAATTATTGGGACTACTCAAATGAATGGGGTATATGGGAAGTTTTTCAATTATAAAATATGAATATAGATTTTTTATATTATTGGACATGTTTTCCCCAATGATGGAATCTTGGTAGATCCTGTTAAGACAATGGTACTCAATTATTGACCAACATCATCAATCATATCTTGGAGAAGTTAATTGTCTTCACTAGGGTCTTTCATTTTTTACTTCTTCATTTTCTAACAATAATTTTGTATCAAAAATTATAATATAACAAAAATACTATCATCCATATAATGTGATATTATAATGTTGATGGAATAATATATATCCATATATATCTTATTAAAATAAGTAACAAATCCATCACTTGTTTGTATAATGAACAACCACCACGGGAACCTATGTATTTTTTTCCATCATGTAGTCACATGGATATTTAGAATAATAAAAATATTTAATACATATGATACATATGAAATGATAATTTTTTTAATTTAAATATATTATCCTTGTACATATATTTTCTCGCATTAAGGGAATTATATCATCTCTCTTACGTACATACGACCAACTATCACCAAGATAAGATATGATTCATTCTTAGTGCCTATCCATAAATAATGGCTCTAAAATGGTATATAATGAGTAAATTTCATACTTATAAGATTAATATAATAATATAGATGTTTAATATATATTATATTTACATGAACTAGAAATTTCATTATAAACCATGCATGAGCGAATGATGGAGTTATCAATTTAAATAATTGTAAAAATGAAATATTATTGACAAACATGTGATAAGATGTTATAAGGGGAAGATAAAGGATATTATATATATATGTATATAGTTATTAAATAATTTTAAAATATCAATAAAATCATAAAATAAGAATTTAATTAATTTTATACTAAATGGATTCATGAGTTATGAGATTTCACTCAGTTTACATTACGTTAAGACATATTATATAATAAGATCGTATTCATTTTATATGATGAATAATAAACCAATTTTATTTATTTATCATGAAAAACTATTTATTAATGATTTTTAATGGTTTAATTTATGTTTATTTATTCAATCAATTTCAATTAAATAATTACCTAAGAGAAATAATTCTATTTTACAATCTCACATTCTTTTGGGATTTCATTTATTTTTGTTAAAGGAAACTAATCATTTAACCATCATAAGACCTAATAATTTTATTAATATATAAAAATGTAATCACTATAAATATTTTCATTATGTTTTAATCCCTTTTTTCATAATCATGAAATGTAATATTTAAAATAATAACCACTTTAATTTCAATATAAATCAGATATATTCATTTATCTATACCAATGTTTTTAATAATTTATTAAAAAAAGACTGATTATTTAGTCAAATACCCTATTAATGAAATTTTAAGTTACCCTTATCTTATGAAAACATTGTTAATTTTATTTTTATAATATTTTAAGAAAGTTTTAATATTTTATTCTCTAAAAAAAGTAAAAAAGATTTTTTTAACATTTAATCAAATAACAGACATTCATGCCACAAAAACCCATTTTTTAATATAGATTATCATAGGAGTAATAATTAGTTTTATAAATAAAATAAATTTATGAATTATTATTTTATTATTTCATGTCCATTATATATATATTACTTCATAGAATGTGATTTTATTACAATTACTACATTCTTGATAAGACCATATTCATCCCATATCTTTTGTAATTTATGTAGCAAATATCGTTTCATGAATTTTTCAAAATATGGTAATCATTGGGTGGAAAATTTTCATTAAATGTCCAAATTAAATTCAATTGATATTAAATTTTTTAAAAAATCTATTATTTAATTAAAAACCTTTTATTATGGATGTTATCTGATTGACTAGGTAAATATTGATACTCTATATTACTTATTGAATTCAAACCATTATTGATAAGGAATATTTTCAAGAATTAAAATGATGATTAGATATCTGAGGAATGAATTGGAAATACAATAATGGGTTGGACCATGAATTTTATTGACCATTTATTTATAAACAGGTATAATGTGTTAATTAGTTATGCACATTAAATGGGTTTTACCCATAGTTTTAAACTACAATCCTTCATGTAATGTACAGTATATATATCTGGATATCTGAGATCAAGACATTCAATATTATGCATATCTATTATTGATAATTCAATTATTATTATCAATTTTATTACTAAATTAATTTTATCCATTTATTATCATCATTTCCATGTAATGTTTTTTGTATATAATTGTTTTAATTATTCCTAAATTATTATTCTTTGTGATTGTGTTATTGAATAAATGAAATTTTTTTCAATGATTCGTGTTTTAATTTTTATCATTCATTATTTAATAAGAAGATATTTTTTGTTTATGTAATACTTACTCAGTATTTGAGATCATCATTGTTCTATTTCTTCACCACAAGCTATAATGATTATTTCATTGAATGAGTTTCATGGATTCTGAGAATTTTCTTTTGTTATGTTCTATAATATATTCACAATTTAAAATAGGTGTCAAATTTAGAATCTAGATCACCTGGAAAATTAATCATATCAAACATTAAGGATATGATTCCTTCTATCTATTATATTGTAATAATGTAACCACTAGATATGCGATATAGGTATTAGGTGATTATAAGAAACATAATTTAATATTTTATATAAAACATATTATGATATGATCTTCCAAGAATCATCCTAAATTTCATGAATAAAAAATTATTGGAATGATTCATGATTCCTTTTTTATATTTTAATTATTTTAATAAAATAAAGGCCATTATCAATTAATTTTATATTCATATATTAAATATAAAATTCCCCAAATTTTTTAATCTACAATTTTCTCTATTTTTGACTATTTGTTTTGACATCCCAAACCATCTATCTCTAAAAAACAGCTAGACTGGTTCAACATGATACCTTGGACATGTCTTATAATACTTCATCTGTTTATTACTTTTATTACTTGTTTATGATGTTACTATGTTGAGGATATACCCGTATAATTTGATTTAACAATCAATGATAAAAAACATCATTCAAATCCAAAAACATTATAGTATGAAAAAATAAATTACATAAACATTGTTTAATAAAATTATAACTACATACAAACCAAAAAAATCCATTTCATATAATACAACTGATCTTTTACATAGTAATATAACATATACAAAATAAAATAACTGAAATTAAAATACATCAGGAGATACTTCCATATCTAAGACATTCAACATACCCGATATTTATGACTCTCTTGTTGCACAACCACAATAATGTACCTTCAAACTAAAATATCATTTTTATCATTAAATTATATGCATCTCCATTATATTTCATGTATCCATTATAATCTTAATCATAAATATATGATGTAAAAATTCATAGTGGTACACATATATACGGTTGGATATTATACTTCATAGAACACTTACTAAGTTGAACCTCTATCCTGATGTCATACCTTTGTTCTAACAGAATATTCCCATTATACATTATAAATTACTATAATAAAATTAAATAAATAAATCCACCATTCATCTTTAGGACTATAATCCAAATTAACCATACATGGTTTGTTCTGTGATATGGTGTCTCTAAAAACATATCAAGGAATATTGCTAATAGATTATATTTGGTCTCTAAATCCATAATAGCTCTAATTGTATCCACATGAACCTATAAACCCATTACATGATTATCAAAATAGAGAAATTCCAAATACATCATTTCTCAATCGTGTTTCTGACACCAATTCCATTGAATCCATAACCATATCCTCAAATATTTAGGGAACCATCCATGAGATGTCTAGCTAAATAATGCCCATACCTACAAAACTGTATTTGGTTCTAATAAAATAATCATAAATTTATTTTATTTGGTGTAAATAAATATGAACCAGTATTAGTAATATAAATAATACATCACAAAATAGAAATAAGTGGTTACATATTTACCAAAGTAATGTTTTGGTATAATGTTTTAATGAATTAATAATAACTCCTGTGTGATAATACACCTGACCTCATGTGAACATTCTTTTCATTTTTACCCATATATAATTATTCAACATTAGGTAGTAGACATTTAAAATAAAATTTCAGTGACATCAAACCATTATAATCTCAATTCATTTGATATCATTTTTTATAACAAGATAAAATTTAACCATAAAAAGGGTTATCTAAACTTCATAGTAAGAGAAATCTTAATAATTTAAAAATCATTTTTCTTGGTTATAGTAAGATGATATGAATTTTATGATGAAATAATAAATGTGTATTAGCATAAAATAAGTTAATTAATACCCATCAAAACATGGACAATTAACCAGGATAAATTTTCTAATAATCTAAAAAACATTAGTCATGAAAATTAAAAATAATTATTAATGTGATGTCAAACATGATCAAATAATTATTTAGAAATTCACAACATGAATAAATAAAAAATGTTGGTATCTTGTATTATTATCATCATGGTGTCATTATATGAACATTTCTAGAGGAGATAAACTTATAAAGCTAATAATAATAGTCTCCTAGGAGTAAAATATAAAACTATTAACTCTGTTATCTTATATGTGATACTTATATACAAGGAACTATGTCATCATTACCCAATGCATTAAATAGTTATTTTAGGATTACCCATCATATATCATATTTTTGGATCATCCAATTAATAAGAGAATTTATGATCATCCATCATATAAAATATATTGGGATCACATTAACATCAATAATTTTCAAGTTGCATATGTAATGACCATGAATTCAATCAATGGAAATTACCTTCTTAAACTTATTACATATAGTATAAATCATATAAAATCAAATATAGAACCTCATAACAAATTTATAAATAATTAATCAATGATATAATAGGTATTTATAGAAGTTATGGATACTATACTAATAGAATAGTAACATGGCCTTGGAATACTAATGTGACCATTATGAATTTTTAATTCGGCCAATAAAATAATAACCTCACCTATGAAAGTAAAAAATAGAATTTAGTTTTCTTATGAATTAAAATATGATGTTTTTATTTCATGGAATATGTAAATAAATGTTTCAAAAATGTAAAAATAATTTTCTATATTTTTCTTAATTCATAAATATTAAATTAAAATTTTAAAAATAATTTAATAATTATAACGAAAATTTAATTTTAAAAAAATTATTCCTAAAAAGTATTTGGTTGTATTATTTTTATAATTTAATTTCATAAGGAATTAAATATATTTTCAAAGTGACGAAAATGAGTAATAATTTTAAAAATTGTATTTTATAATAAATAATGATTTAAATTTAAAATTCAATTTATCATAAATAGAAATTTATTTTCCTAAAATGGATTTTATTTTTGAATTCTATATGTTGATAAATGGTTAGGTTTTTTTTTGGGAGGGGGGGGGGGTTTAACAATTGTTTTATTTTTAGTGAAGCGTGAAATACTGTGATTTACGGTATAAGGTAAATAAATTTATTTTCAAGTCATTATTGTGTCATAGATTATCTATGTGTCCATTGGTTCAAATATAAATGCATTATTTATTGAATTTTCCAAAATAATAAACATTATTCATAAGCATTAGCCAAAGTAATGAACAAATGAAAAAAATAAAGAGAAAATTCTATATAATAAATACCCCCATCACCATCACTTTTCCTCATACATTTAATACTTTGATCTATATCCTATTTATGCCCAATTATCTTTTGAAGACTCTAAAATATATTCATGAACCCTTGGTCTCAGCCAAATACTGAACCCTTTTCCCTATGTCGGATCCCATAGAGTATAAATATCTGATGTAAAAATCTCTTTCCTTTTATTTTAATTTCATTTCAATTTAATTTATTATTATATCCACACCTCCCCTTAAAATGTTTTATGAAAAAAATTATCTTATATATACTGTAATTTTATCATGTTAATGAAATAATTCATCATCAATTCTTCTCCCCACTAGTTTTGTACTATAACTTAAAACATCATTTGTAATGTGTTAATTTATCGCATTCAACAATGATGAATTTTTCAATTTCTATTCCCTCCTTCAAGATTATAGACAAAAACATTTTTCATGTTAAACCATGTTATAATATATATATATATATATTATATCCTATGTAATGTTTTGGAACTGTTATATATATATATATATTAATAAAAAAACATATTAGTGATGATCAAAAAATTACCAATAAAATATAAAAGATTATCATTAATGTCTTATATAATGATTCATCATTACCTAAAATTTAAAAAATGACATATATAACCATTTAATTGTATGCTTGTTTATTTAAAAAATATAACATCAATTATGGAAAAACATTCTCAATATACAAATTATCATATATAATTTTTATATTTCATATAATTATTCTAAAAACTATTCATATATTCCAAACTCATATATCACAATCAATAAATCCTTTTTTTATGGGGGAATACATGTTTTAAAATGGACCAATTATCAATTCATCAGGAAAAGAAAGGCCAATTAATGGGAACATCACATTTTCTTACACTTTTTTATGGGCACTCAGTAATCTATTTTAATCCGCCATTATTTTTCTAAAATCATTCATTTCATCTTGAAAAATTATCTTAGTTCATTTTAGGTTTTATAGAATCAAATATTTATTTTATTATTTCAACAAACATTTATATTTTCCTTCAATCGCACTTAAATGTTTCATTTATAATTTCTTTTGAAAAATATTTTACATGTATATACTTCAGTTTGACATCAACTATCCTGTTATGTGGTTATTTTAACTTATTAATTTGAAATAATTCATGGAAACCATTATGATATTCTCTTTTTTTATGTCGTATGACAAGATTAAGATACCCAATTCTTTCATGGGTAACCATTACGCATGATTTTTCATGTATCACACATATGCGTGAACATGTTATGATTGGTGTTTCTAGTTACCACTCTAAGGAAATGGGTAATGTTTAGTCTCTTTTGATTTCATATTGGGACCTGGAGTGAACCTGGTTCTATTATGGGACTTTTCCACTACGTGATATAGTCTTGGTAATTATCCTTTACTAATGTATATGTCATGTTATATGTTTCTCCCACACTTCATAGTTTCTATGATTAGATGTTCCTATGGTATACATGTTACCCTTCTTTATTTTTATTCATTTTCCATGATTTTATGCCATAATATTATTCTTTCTAACCCATGTTCTAGGTTTTATTCTTATTCTTTTCCCTTATTAGGAGTTCTGGCTCATCCCTTTGTTAATTTTTCCCATAGATTATCCTATATAGATGTATGTGGTAAATGGATGTTAGGATCTCATTATGGTGATTTATTAAATAAATAGTTTTGGTTTCATGTATTCATATTATGTACCTGATTTTCTATATATAGTAGACTCTATGATCCTCAGGTGTATAAGATTGTAAATTATTCTAAAATTCATGTAATAATATGTGCCAAATGATAGGGCCACTATATTTTTTATCAATGAAAGGTTTATATATTGTTTGATATATGGACTAGAGTTATTTATTAAGGACCTTATTTAAAATTCTATCACCATGGATAAACTTGAATGAAACATAGTGTATAAGAAGATAGGATGTGCTATTCAATTAAAATTTTATCCTTCTTTGCTAAATATTTTATTTTTATATGATTACTATAAAATTATTTAAGCCCTCTAATGGTACATTATTTTTCATAGTTAATGGATATAAATATAAGAACCTTTACTAAAAATATATGTGATAGAAAACACAAATATATCCCTAATGATATTCCAAATATGATTGGAATCGGTGCACGAAACATTATAAAAGTACATTCTCAATAATCGATAGTTATGAAAAATAACATGAATCACGTGGAACACTCTCATTATTTTAAGAAAGAGAATATAGAATTTGAATTCATCATGAAACAATTACTACAATTTATTCAAGATCCTACAATACCCTCAACACAGAACATTGAATTATCTCTATTGAGATTATATTATCTATCATCTGGTGCTCAGAATAAGAGAATGTTGTACTAAATGTGTGTCGTTTTGATGGGGAAGCTGATCATTGGTGGAAACTGACTAAAAAGGAAAAGCTGATGAAGAAATTTATTCTATTGAATTTCTATATTTCATGACAATAATTTTAATAAATATTTTCACTGATCCCTCCATCTTACTATGTAAAGGAAGTTCTATGGACTAATGAAAAAGGAAGATGAGTCGATTGGAGTATGTGAGGAAAACATTCAATGGAAGGAATGATTCACCTACGGATTTTTAAAGAACACCCAATTCAAGGTGGATTTCTTCTCTAACATACTAATGATGACACTATTAAAATAATTTGTTATTCATGATTTCTATAGTAGTGAGGAGTATTTCCATTGTGTTCATAAGGTTAAAAAGGAGATCAGAGAATATTAGTGGTCGGGGGGTTGGGGTCTGGTGAAAAATAGTTGAAAATGGTGTTTAATATAGCTGAATGAACTGATAAATCCTGTGATTTAAGGTTGATCCATCATCCCAAATTCCAAAAGTATTGCAACAAGCATCTATGAAACTACTAAAATGGAACCAATATATGCTTCAATTTTTTAAGGGATTAGCATATAGAAAATAACTACTAGAGGTATATAAAGAATCCCACTAATGGGGAATAATAAATTAAGGTTAAAATTAATTATCATCTTGTAGTGTAGTGTTTCAACAACTATTAATGTAGGAATTATGCAAGACATTTCCCAAAGTCATGGTTTGATTGAGGAAATCAAAATCTACAAACACAAATGCAGAACACAAGGGAGAATTCTCAAACTACTTCTAAGTTTGACCATGAAAATAATGAGGGGATATGTATTATGGTTGTTCATTGAGGAATAGATAATGTACAATTTGAATTTGGTTTTATATATTCCTTCATATCCTACAAGTTTATTAGAATAATTCAATCACTTACACAAAATCTAGAGGTTAAGTTATCTTAGAAAACTAAAAATGGGAAAATTATTTCATCTGAAGTATATGACTCCTCCCTAATTAATGATTTTGTATTAAACCTCCAAATAAATCTTGTTTTAAATCTTTTTGTGGGTGTTTGATTCAATTTTGGTTATCAATTGGCAATCATTATACTAATACAACATTGAATATCGGGAAAGGGAGATCACTCTTCACATCTTAGAGCATCCTCCAATTCCATACAAATGTTAGCAGGAGTGTGATTTGATATCAGAATCATTATTTAAATAGTAGATATTACTACCTTTTTAGGAATCATATCTATAAAAAATTATTGAGATAATGAAGATAATAATTCTCAAAGACATGACCAGTGTAAGGGATAAAACTGATTTGTTTTCTTAAGAGTTTTCTATTCTTCCTCCTGATCTATATGTTTATTTCTTAATTGAACATATACATGAATCATTTTATATATCAAATACAACTTATAGAATGTTTATAGTCTATTTAGAATATTTAATGAATCAGTTATATAAGAATAGGGATAACTTTTTTAAATTCCCAAGTGTATCATCATGGGGTGAACCAGTCCTCTTTTCAAGAAGATGGATGGATCGATGCGCCTCTGTATTTATTATTAGGATCTCAATACAATAATGATAAAGAATATATATCCTCTTCCATGGATATATTACTTGTTCGATCAACAACATGGTGTCATGTAATTCCCCATGGTGGACCTTTACTCCAGGCATCACCAATTAATGGTGAGGAAGGAAGATATACCCAAAGATGTCTTTTAAACGAGGAATGGAATATAAGAGTTAATATTGATTCCATTAAGACTCATAATGTTCCAAAAATTTACATGGATTTGATGAATCCTTTCATTGGATGTTACCGTGAAAAATGTTGGGTAGTCTTTATGAATTATATTCTGATATACTTTGAGAGAAATAAGGATCATTAGAAGCATCTATATACTATTCAAAAAATATTTTGAAGGGATACACATTATGAAAAGTATAGTAAATATTAGTTTAGGATTGAGGAATAATAATTCTTAAGGAATTCTATTGCTAAAAAAATAATATTTGTGGACCCTTCCTAGAAAAAGTTAATATAGGAGTTTCCAAATCCAATATTTGTAACAGAGATCCATAGATTCCTTGGGTTATCTTTTTATTACTAGATATTTGTGAAGAACATATCAAGATTTTCAACCCCAATAACCTAGATGAATCAGAATGGTGATAAGTTTTTTTGGAATAATGAATGTGAATTTTATATCAATGATTTTAAATTGAGGCTTTTCCATTCACCTATAATTATTATTCCCACAAGAGGGTAATTCATTGTGGTGTAAAATATATCTCTGAAGAAGTGATTAGTCTATGTATTGATGAAACGTGATGAAGTGATAGCCTATTCTAAATTTTTGATGAAAATTCAAGAAGAAAGATATCCCATGCATGATCAGGATTTTAAAGTTATAGATTATGTGTATGAAATATAGAGGCATTATCACTAAGGGGATAAGTGTGAGATATATATTTTGATCACAAGAGTATCATATATTATTCACATAAAAATAGATAAATTTGTTCAAGTCAAATGGTTAGATCTCAGCAAGGATAATGTATTTTTAATTCACTATCATCCTTAGAAGTCAAATAATTTAAATCATGTAGTAAGTAATGAGGATCCTAAGTCATTTGTAATAATGAAAATTGAGAATTTTCCAATCTTCATAGGATTAAAAAGGATATACACGGGTATCATTTAGGAATGAACATCACTAATCCATTCCCAAAAGATTACTAAACTATCCCTTAGGTATAAATAAATGATTATTAATGAAATGATAATGAAATTAAGAAATGGTGGAAGCTTTCAAAAATGACAAATCCTTAATCTTTAAAATTGATGAGGAAGGAGTCCTATAATTTTCACCATAATTATGTTTGTCATCCAATACAAAAATGAATAATTATCTTCTAAATGATGCACAAAACTCAGTATTCCTGATTCCACCAGGGATCTCAAATATGAATCAATATCACCAAGAAATACATTGGTGGGACAATATGAAATAGAATATTGATGAGTATATATCAAATTCCATGGCATGTCAGAAGGTAAAGGATATATAGTAGAAGAATAAGGCGATGATGAAACCATTACATATACCAACCTAGATGCGGGATAACACCACTATGAACATTTCCACTTGACATTTGAAGAAATCCTGAGGGTACAATGCTATTTGGGTTGTTGTGGATCATCTTATGGAGATAGATCACTTTATCAAAATTCTAGAGGATATCTCATTGGATAAAATTTCATGGATATAAATAAGATAATCGGTAATATTTTATGGATTACCACTATCAAATGTATTTGACCAGGATCCTATATTTTCCTCCAGGTTCTGGAAAATCATCAAACATGTTTTGAACACTGATTTGAACTTTAGTAAATCATATCATCCTCCAACTAATGTCCAATTTGAAAAGACTATTAAGACACTCATTAACATGTAAGGAGTGTGTTCAATGGACTTCAAAGGAGGACGGGGCCATCATTTACCCATGGTCGAATCCTCTTATTACAATATTTTTCAATTGATCGTCTAAATTTAATTATATAAATTCATTTATGGAAAAAGATGAAGAAAAATGGAATGATGGTATGAGGTAGGTTAACATAATCTACATGGACCTGATATGGTCAATGAAATGTTTGAAAAGGTTGAATCCTTTCTATAATACATCAAGGTCACCCAAATATGATAGAATAGATATGCATATAATCATAGAATAATCCAAGTGTTTATAGTTGGATACATGGTATTCATCCACATTTATCCATAGAAAAGGATCATGGGGTTTGGGATGAAGTCAAAGCTAAGTCCCAATTACATCAGCCACTTTTATATTAATGATTGGATTGGATTTGTCGTCTATCTACTGGCACATCCACCAAACATGTCTCAAGCACAAGACATATTCCACATATCCATCTTAATAAATTATTTACTATATCCCTCACTAATACTAAATTTAGAGTAGGTATAGTAGGAGAATAATAACTTTATGAGAAGTATCAAGTGAAGATTGTAGACTATATAGATAAATTTATATGAAAAAAATATCTCACCTTGTAAAAGTTCTATGGAATATCCATAGGTTTGAGGAGGTAATATATGAATCAGAGGATATGATGAAGGATAAGTACCCTAACCTTTTTTAAAAATTTATGTAAAATGAAATTTTAACAGGGAAATTTCATTAGGTGGGGGGGATGTAACAATCTTGAATTAAATCAATGGAAATTACCATCTTACAAATATTCCATACAGTATAAATCAAATAAAATCACATATATAACACAATAAAAACTATATAAATGAAGAAAGAATGAAATGAGGGGTTTTTCTAGTAGTTAAAAAATCTACCACAGTGGAATAGTAATATGACCTTTGGAATAGTAATATAACCCTTAGGAATTGTAATTCTGCCAATGGAATATTATCCTTACCTATTATGTATAAAAAAATCTTGTTATCTTATTAATGAAAATATGATGTATTTATTACATGTAATTTGTAAATATATATTTAAAATTGAAAAATTAATTGTTTGTGTTTTTGTACATCATAAATATTTAATTACCATTTTATCATTAATTTAAATTTTTAATTGAAAATGAATTTTTAAAAAACATATTCATAAATTAATATATTGTTTGATTATGATTATAATTTTATTTTACAATGCCTAAATTAATTTTCCATGGTGTGAGAAAACCATTATTAATTTTAAAATTGTAATTTTTCAAATAAATGATGATTTTAATTAAAAATTAATTTTATCATATTTAGAAAACTATTTTAACTAAATAGAGGTCATTTTTGAAATTTACACATTGAAAATTGGATAGTACTATTTTTTTGATTCATCTATATTAGTTCAAATTTATTAAAATGTAAAATATATTAATTTATGATATAATGTAATTAAACTATTTTATAGTCATTTTTGAGTCATGTATGATGTAATTGGAAATTATTTCAAACTCATGTGTTTTTTATTCTTTATTCGATAAGAAAATCAACATTATTTATATTCTCAATCCAAAATAATAATACAATGAATAATATAATGGGAAAGCACCACTCTCATCCCTATATATACAACCCCCACCACCCTTCTCATCACACAATTATAGCTTTGATTATTATCCTAATTATACAGATGCATTTTCCCAATCCTCTCCCATGTGTTTATAATCCCATGGTCACAAAAAAATATCAAAAAAAAATTCTAAGGATATTCTCAAAGAGAATAAATTCAATAGGTAAAAACCGCTTTCGTTTTTTTAAATATTATCAATTTATTTTATTATTCTCTCATCACCTCCCAATATCCCATCAATAGGAAAACAACGGTATCTTATATAATCATTAATATTATCTTGTTAATGGAATAATTAGTCATAATATTTCTACCCCTTGAATGATTTTACTAAAAAAAATCATTATTTGTGAAATGTTAATTTATCACATTCCGGGATATTAAAGTTTTCAATTTCAATTACATACTTCAATGCTTCTCATGACACCATTTGTATGGTTAAAAAGAACTATAATATATTTATTAATAACTGTTTATTTTTATATAATTATTGTATATAAATAATATTAATTAATAAAACAATACACGTTTGTGATGGTCAAAAAAATTCCAAAATAATCTAAACAATTATCATAAATGGCTTATCTAATTATTAAACCTTAACCCAAAATGAATCATGAAATATAGAACTGTTCAATATTATGGATTTTCATTAATATAATATTATATCAATTATGGAAAATAATTCTCATTTTACATGATTTTTTATACACATATATAAGTAAATCGATCTTGAATACCATGGAAACCAACGGTCTCAAATGATAAAATTGAATTCCATAACCAATAAAAAAAGTCCATAAAATAACATATTAATACTATAAAAAATCAAAAAAAAATTAAAGGGTTATTAATTTATTTATTAACTATTTGATTTATTCATATTATCTACTACACTAAGAAGAAGTGAAGGACCGTTTTAGACATATGTTAAGGGATTCATTATAAACCTCCATTTTTTCATTCTTGTTATTCATTATCTCAAAATAAACCAATAGAACTCATATATATTTTTATAAAATTCATATAAATTCATCATATATGTTAGCCTGAATGGCCCGAAGGCCTTCTTTTTTTTATTTTGTTATATAGATAATCCCCCTTTTTAAGGGTTGAAGGGGAACCCGTACATGACCCGTTGGCCCAAGGCACAAGGCCTAACATGACCAGTAATACATGACTCGAAGGCCCATAGGCATACCATGCCCAATACATGACCCGTAGGCCCAACCCACAGAACTGCCCCTCCCCAACTTATGCATCATTCATTGCCTTTAGCTCCCCACCTGCATTGCTGATCGGCTAGCATTGCCCCGTACAAAGCTGCATGGTGCCTGTTCCCGATAGCGGTTGTCATACCCTCTCATTCTTCCAATCCGGTTAGCTCTGCTTCTGGTGACTGTTACTGGTGCTCTGATCCTCATCTAGGGCCTGCTCTATGTGAACTGGGCTACTTCATGGTCTTCAATGTCCCGAAGGCCCTGTGGCCCGAAGGCCTTTGATGGTTCGAAGGCCCTGAGACCCGTAGGCCCAAACCGGTGGCCCGAAAGCCCAAATCAAGTGAATAGTCTAGCTGCTACAGTGCCTGCTACAGTACTGCTATAGTAATTCTATAGTAACCCGAAAATTCGCCTCCACCCATTTTTGAACCTGGGTCTCTTGGATGCCAAGCAGGAGCCCTTACCACTTGGGTACGGGCTCGTTGGCTCATTATATATGTTAGAATTTCATGTATCAGGATCATTACACCCTTATTTATTTTAGAGAAATACATTTTTTTAAAAGGTTACCTTATAAAATCATGGAAAAGGTAATCCCAATTAATGGGAACATCCTAGTTTTATACCATTTGATTGTGTTCAGTCCGTAGATAAGTTTTATGCAACAATTATTTTAAAAAAATCATGCATATCATTATGAAAAACTATCTAGGTCAATTTTTGGATTTATGATTAACAAATATTCCTTTTAGGATTTAAAATATATTTGATGTTCTCCTTAAAATACCCTTAAATGGTTTATTTATAATTCATATTTAACAATATATAATGATTATTCACTTCATTTTTACTTAAATTATCATGATCTATGCATATTTTCCACTATAAATGTCTATTAGTTAATAGAATCCATTAATATATCCCATTTTCCTATGACTTCTGACATGATTATGATGCCCCATTATTTCATGGGTAACCCTTAAGCTTGATTATTCATGTGGCACACATATTTATGAACATGTTATGATGAGTGCACCCATATATCACTCTATTGAATTGGGTATTTTTTAGTCATACAAGATATCAGGTTGGGACATAGAGTGAACTAGATTCCATTAAGGCACAATGTCCACCATGTGATATAGTCTTGGTAGTTATCCTCAACTAATGAGTATGTCATGTTATATATTTTTTCCAAATATTTATGTTTTCTGAGTATATATTCTCATGATTTTACATATTATTAATGATTATGATTAATTGTGTTCCATTCTTTTTTTTGTTATCATTTTCTCCCTTCTAACACTTTTTTGAGGTTTTATTCCTATGATTTTTTACTCAGTGGGTTTCTAGGTCATCCCTTCGTAACATATTACATAGGATTTCCTATGAATATGTAAGATCTCAAAGGAAGTTAGGAACTCATTACAAAGATTAGATAAAAATGTTTTCAGTGTATTTTCATGTTTTCGAATTATGTACCTAATTTTCCATTGAAACCAGGTGTTATGATCCTTGGCTGTATTTGGTAGTTAATTATGCTTAATATCATGTAATAATATGTTTAATTGGGTAGGGTCATTATACCGTACAAGAATATAACTGATGGATGTTTTTATTTTCATTGTTAGTATTTTATCAATATTATGTATTCCTTTATGGCCCAATTTACCTATGCGAATAAAATGGGTTTTAGGAAAATATCATTACAAAATAATGATGATATATATATACAGTTATTATTAATGGTATCAAATTATCATAATTGAAATGAAATATAATAATCATTATAGGATAGTTTAATATGTACAAATTTTTTTAAAAGAATATCTAATACCTTTTAGTGACATAATTGCAATAAATTTTTTTAATTTGATAAACTTAAAATATAAATATTCCTAAAATTTTAATAAATTAATTTTCTTTTAAATTTACCACATGTTAATATATTTGTACTTTTAATGAAATAAAAAATCATGATTTTAGGTAAATATTATCATGTTATAGATGAAAAAAAAATATTTTTTCACCCATTTTAAAATGGATTAAATAGTGTCCCATGTATGAAAAAAATTCCAATTTTAAAGATTCCACATATGTAAATATATCCTTAAAAATATAGTAATTATATAATTTTTTTAAAAAAATAACATCCTAAAAGACATTTTTGTATTAATGGTTGTGGATGTGAAAGATTTTATATATTAATAAATATACATGATAGATATCACATATAAAAAAATCTTGACAATTAATTAATTAATAAGGGAAATTAGAACTAAATATATTAACCACATTAAAATCTAGAAAAGATGAAAATATATGTTGTTCAAGAGACTATGAGACAAATATTTCCTCTACATGATCATTGGACATGAAGTATCTCATTTTGAAAATAGATTAAAACCAAAATGTTTTACCGCTTCTCTAATTTATGGATCATATTTTATTTAATAGATTAGTATGATATGGTTTTATAAATACCATTAATTTCATAATGTTATATGAAAAAATAATTCTTGATACAGTAAGTAAATTTTACATGGAACTCATATTTCACAATATAAATTAGGTCTCAAGAAAATGAGATTGAGACAAGGAAAAAGGATTCAATTTTAGTAATGTTTTAACTAGTAATTAACAAAGAAGTAAATATTTATCACATATTTATATCTAAATAAATCATTTGAAAAAAAATACAATTCATTGTCTACTAAAAAATATTAATTTGATAAAAAATCATTGAGGTAGAATTACAACATAATTAATGATTCTAATAGGTATGAAATCCCTTTCTTCCACGATTAATTAAAATATTATCCATCTAAATGTAGTAATTTAAATTATAACATAATGTAGATTGAATTATTAGGGTTTTATGATAAAAAATAATGTGTAGTAACTAATCTATATTAATTAAATTTTTTATAACATTAAAATGTGATATAATGAAATAAAATTGTGTTGAAATACCTTACATCGAGTTCCAAAATTCCATGTACATAACTTAACTTTAGTGTAATAAGAATATATCGATTATTTACATGATTAATGAAATTTTATGGGATTATTACATTATCATTAAACCATTTTTTCAATTACTTCATTATTATATTTTATTACGTTTTATGTTATGTTCATGCTAGGTATTCTGGGGGCGTTCTACTAATAAATTCTATATGATGTTGGAATATTTATCATGTTCAAAGTGGTAATTTCATCATCATATAAAAAATTATAATCCTGAAATAATCATTATTTTTACGCATTAAATATAATTTGAAAACAATATATTAATTTTGTCTATTCCAAATGACATATTTTACAATCATGGTGATTTTACCTTGTATGTTCACATGAGTAATGTTTCCAGATGACATCATATATGTAATAAATAAGGTATATATTATTTTTTATGTATATGATTAATATTGTATAAAAATTTCAATTTTATTATTTAAATACATTATATATTTTTTAAACGTGATGAAATCAAAACAACATGAATGAGATTGAGTCATGGAGGTCATATTCCACATACATGCAGAAAATAAGTTATAATTTCTCAATAGATGGGATGTTGTGAAAAACACTGACATATTATCTTTAAATAATTATAATTAAGTGATTAATGAAATATATACACATACAAATATTAAATATATTATTATCATCATCTATTAGATGTGTTTATTGTAAACATATAACATCCATTCATAAGGCGGTAGTTCACCAAACATATGAATGAGGGAATCATGTCATGTATTTTCCTAGTTTGGGTGACTAAATTTTGTGAGGAATATAGGAGTGGAGGTCCCCCATTATATGTTAGGGGATGGGCATTATTTATATTCTATAATGTATTAAATTGATTTAAATTATTGTTCATTGGAAAATGGATAATATATATATATATATATATATATATATATTTCAATTATAGAATGATTATGAGTCCAAATATTGTCACTAAATAAACTTTGTATATGTTTATGTGATGCTTCTGCCATTATCACTTTGCTTTAACCCCCATTACTCTTTAGAAATTTAATATGGTATCAATTTTTTAAAAAATTTAGGGGTCAAGAATATTACTTAAGAGGTAAAAAGACCTATAAATGGTGAATTAGATATATTTTAGAGAAAATGTAATCCACATTCATCCAGATATTATTATTATGAAACATAAATCATTTAGTAAAATAAATTTTGTTACACAATATCATTACATGAATTTTTTGAAGAAATAAAATATTATAATTTAATAATTTTAGAACTCATTTAAAATTATACCAAAACAATATCGATTTATACATAAGTATTATATGTTTTAATGAAATCATTATGTAAACCATATATAGGATAAAATATTAATTTAAACCCTATGTTATGGTTCATAAAATTGTATAATGAATGTTAACTTTAACAGTGTGATTTAAAATTCCAAAATTAATGTGTTATAGTATTTTTCATAAGTTAAAATTTCAATTATAAATTAAATAAATAATTGTATTTAGAATATTTAATGAACTAATTTTCATCTTGTTATATTTTTATAATTTTGAAATTATTTAATGAAAAGTTATTTTATTATAAAACATTATTAATGAAATTTATAGAACTATTCATCTTATTTAGTATATAAAACAACCATAAAAAATTTTAATTCAAATATATACCTTTACGGAATCACAATTAATGATTATTTATTTGTAATGAACTTTTTAGAAAAATAAATATATCAAAATATTAATACTTTGATTTTATTAAAATCATTTACTTGATTTAATTCTATTTGTATAAGCCCTGAGTCGACATTAAATAAGATCTTGTGTTAATTATTCCATACCAAAAAAATAAAAATAAATTTTCATTTTATAAATTAATTTAAAAATGTCACATTAATAATTTTTATTGATTCAATGTGTATATATATTAACAAAAAATTCATAAAAATATTTTATATATGTCTTCTGACAATCTAGTCTTATGCATGCATCAAACATAAATTTGGATAATTATGTTGTCATATAACTCAAAAAGTAACAACTATAAATCAAAATCCTAAAATAATAACTAATATTTAATAAAATATATTTTTAAAATAATTATTAATTATCAAATATTATTATTTGTATAATATATTTCTATTTTATAGCGCATTGGAAGTAATGCATTGTCACTAAAAATTATTTTAATATTAATCATGAAATAAATAATAATATATATGAATTGAATTATATTTTTATGATATGTTAAAGATATTGTAGAGACTCGGAAATTTCAAGGAAATTTTTTTTAAATAACTTGGAATTTATCGAGTTTGTGGCTTTTGACGGCACATGATTCCGAGTTCTGGTGTGCCCGGAATCAATTTCTGAAGTTTTGCTTTGGTATGTTCAGTAAACGAATGAGAGGGTTTTTCTATCTTTTGAACCAGTGCTCAGAATTGAAATCCAAGGGAACCGATGGACTCGCAGCGCCAGTAATTGCTTAAAGGGGCCTTTACTGCAGTTTCATTTTAAGTGGGTTGAGAATTATTATTTGGGGAATTAGTTTTAAATAAATAAAATTGTTGAATAATTTTATTTTGTTACCTTGGAAGTTAAACCCTTCCATGGGATGTTGTTGATGGAGCCCACAACCACCCAACTTCCCATGTGTGGTTATATGGGAGGTGGGGCCCGCACTAGCCCCAACCTTTCATCTTTCCCCAAAATCCTTAACCCCCCATATTTAATTTGTAAACTCCTCTTAAATAGGAGACCTCTCAACTCCTCCTCTCTCCCTCTTTAACTATTGCCAACACATTAATTTAATGAATTAAACCACATCAATTAATTAATGAAGTGTTTTGAATTTGAATTTTAAATTGCATGTGATAATAAAATAATAGGAGAAGCCTATTATTTTATTTTGGGAGGGTTTTCGTTGTGCTAAGGAAGATTGGGAGAGAACTCTTGTAAAGAAGAAGAGAACTCCTCTCTCGACGAAGAACGATGTCTCATCCATGAAGAACGCCGGTTCCACGAAGAACGATGATGCACCAACCATTCTCTTCTCCGTGACAAGTGAGGAAACGCCGCTTCATCCTCATATGCACTTCGACATCGCCTATGAATTCTTTCCCCATGACGCCGTATTCAACGGCGCCCGACGAGCGACATCAACTATCGAGGTAGGGGTTAAGTTCAATTTTAATGGATTAAAATTGTTCCTCGGTTCGTTGTTGTATAATCTTGTTTGTCCGACCAATTTCTATCGCTTAATGAGGAGGGCGTGGTCCGAACAAACATGGCTCGATGACCCTCCGTTTGATCCAGTTAATTGATGGAATTGGCGATCGGAGGCGGAACATGGAAGAGGTCGGTGGTGTAAGGGCCACCATCGCACATGCTAAGAAAAGCCGCGGACAAGCGAGCCGCGGTGGAGGAAGCATGGCGTCGTTGCACCGTGTCGGGGATGCGGAGCCGCGGCCAGCGTAGGCTGCGGTGGAGGGAGCCATCACCATCGCGCCGGCTGTGCAGCGGGAACCGCAACCCGCTTTGCGGGCCGCTTCGGCGGGAACCGACCGGGCGGAGCAGATCCGTGGTGCCAGGAGGGCGCCGCTCCGGAAGAGCCACAGCCCGTTGTGTGGGCCGCTTGCACCAGAAGACTGGCTGGCCTAGCCGGCCGGTTTAAGAGGGTAGCGCCGCATGGTGCCACCAGTTCGGAGAGCCGAGGGGCCACGCCCCTCGGACCGCTCAGCCCTCGGGCCAAGCCAGCCTAGTCGCGCCTCGCCGAGCCGGGTCGCGCCGCGCTGGGCTGCGCCACGCCAAGCCGGGCTGCACCGTGCCGAGTAGCGCCCCATCAGGCCGAGCTGGTCCGACCCCTTTACCGGGTCGGACCCACCAAAACCGAGTCAACCCGACCCGTCAGCCCATCGGGTCTAAAAGACCGGGCCCGTTTTCACTTAAACGTGAATAACATGAAGATTGTGATTCCAATCGACGCACCGTCTACGGAAATAGGACCCTCGTGATGAGGCGGTCCTTTTACGATACTCTAAGTGAGTTTTGGATGACTTTAGAAAATGGCCAGGTTGGAACAAGTGAAATTCCAACCGGACCCTCGAAGCGGAAACGCTTATAACTTAAGGACTGGATGTCTGATTGACATTTCATCGACTATGTTGGATTCCTCTTGATGAGATGGTTATTTTGGCATACTTCACCTGAGGTTTGGACATAGTTGGAGTATGGCCAGGTTGGATTGTACTTGAAATCCAACTGGTCCCAAGAACAGAAATGCTAATAACTCACAGACCGGGCATCTGATTGACGCACTGTCTGTTGCATTGAGACCCCCATGATGAGGCGGTTCTTTGAGATACTTATTAGTGGCACTTTGAGACACTTGGAGTGTCAAACCATTGCTCATGGAGTGGATCCTCCCAGAGATGAACATACGGAGTACGGTGACCTTGTAGCTGGCTGAGACTTGATGACTGCTTGTCTGATTCATATTGGAGTGAATTGACTAGCCCATTGGGGAGCACTACTGTGTTGGGGTGGAAGACCCATGGCGGAGGAGCTCTAATGTGTTGGGGTGGTAGAACTGCGGTACTCGACAGGAGGAGTACCTCTGTATGCTAGTAGGGGGAGTGCTACTATGTTGGGGTGGCAGATCCATAGAGGGGAGCACTGATGTGTTGGGGGGGAAAACCCACGGTACTCGACAGTGGAGGAGTACCTCAGCAGTCTAAGGTTAGTGAGTAGCACCTTGGAGTCATGACAGGACTATTGCTCTCAACAGAGGAGGAGTTCTCCAGTAGCCGTGTTTTCGTTATCGTGAATAAAAATCCTGGTTTGAGCTGATTCAATGACCTTTGTGTTTTCCTCATCATTGAGATGGGTTACTTGATAACTTAGGTATATGTATGGGCATATACCTAACTAAAGGTTATCTATTGAGATCTTTCTTTGTGGTTTGTCCTTGTTGAATTTAGTGAGACCTTGAGGGTCTCAGTGTCCCTACTGAGTATTGTTATACTCACCCCTGCACGGGCTACGCCCACACCTCATTGTGTTGGATGCAGATGACAGACAGCGCGGATGGAGGCCAAGTGTACAAGGACTGGACAGTACCTGGAGGTGTACCTCACAATGAGTTAGTACCTAGAGGTGGACCTCATGACGAGTCGGTACCCGGAGGAGGTTGATGGACGAGGGTGCTGAGGAGGCTATATGTACCTACCCTTCAGGTAGGATCTGTGGTGGACGATCCAGGAGCATCTTATCACCATCCAGTTGTTTTGTATTTTACCTTGTACTTTACAGTTGGGCTTCTATTTCTGGCCCCTTTACTTTCAGCTCTACTTTTGTTTTCAGTTTTACTTAGTGTTTGCTTCCGCTTGTACTCTGGTTGAATGTGTTTACGTTTTATAAAGGCAATTCCTTCCCAGTTATAGGGATTTATTCCTTTGGTGCTAGTCGCCAACCCCTGGCCTATAGAAGGCGGGCTTGGGGTAGTCACAGCATGGGCCCCGAGGACGGTTCGTGACAAATTGGTATCAAAGGCAGGTTCTACCGCAGAACTCAAGACTCTAATCATTCTTTTCTATGAAGAAATAGTGTTAAGGGTACTGATTGTGGTCTTTAGTTCAGGGAGTCTAGTGTTGGTGCGGCGGCCGACGTATCCATACACCAGGACCTTGACTTCTGATTTCCGACTCAGTGCACGAAAACACTGATTGCGTGTGTGTTTCCAAAAGTTATCATTAAGCCAGCTCAAACCAGGTCAGCTCATCAGGTTTAAATCGTTTGACCATGTCGCATCTGTTCTGGATGCCTCCATGCAGAAAATCAGTGGGAGTTCCGAGAGAGTACCCTATGACGGCCCACCGAGCGACGAGGCTCCAGTGTAGGGCCCTCTTACTATGTTGGCACCTTCGTGTGGTATACCAGTAGCACCACCACCTGTTAGGCAGTATATGCCACCAGTCGTACTAGAGGACGGTGCACACTGACAGAGCGTGTTCCATGAGTTTCATCAGCAGAGTCCTCTGAGGTTACGAGGTGAGATAGATTCCCAGGTAGCAGTGGACTAGCTGGAGGAAATTTCTAGAGTTCTACACCTAGTTTAGTCACTAATAGAGAAGATGGTGATCTTATCTACTGGTGTTTCCCAATGAGTGGTCGTGAGGATGGTCGACATAGTGATGGTACTTTGGTACATGGACCGATGTCTGAGATAGTACCTTCGGGTAGTGTTACAGCTATATCACTACCTGTTGGTCAGCAGTTTCAACTGACGGTACTATTAGATGACACATGTATGTTCAGTGCCTTACACGTGTTTCAACATCAGATACCCCTCAGGTTTCGAGGCAAGCCTGACTCACAGGCGACTGAGGACTGGCTTGAGGAGGTGGCTGAGAGTTTTTTAGAGCTTATACAGCTTCGGTAGGATGACATGTCGGTATCTAAGTAATCATTGAGGCGTACCGATCGTTCCTGGTACTTGATGACTACGATACGATCAGCGCTCCAGGACTCGGACTTCCAACCGAGGTGTGTTTAAGGATATACAAGACAACACCATTACTCTATGCATTCCTACTTATGTTAGGGTGCTAGAGAGAACCTTTTTGGTTGAGAATTCTTTGGCTGAGTGGATACAGCCAGTGAAGGTTAGCAGTGGGAAAGCAGGAAACTGGCGCCAGTCTCGGAGACTTGGGCATGTAAAATGTTTTAAGAAGAGTAATTGTTAAGAACAGATGAATCTGCAAAGTAGCAGATGTGGAAGCAGAGCTAGGAGGGCAGTATGTGGTGATGTACATTTCGACATGTTACAACCACCCACCTTTGTAGTCCCCGCCAGGCTCCGGGAGCAGGAGGGCAGGGGAAGAGAGTAGCTGCATTCGGTCAAGGAGTGTGACCCAAGGGCTCTATGAATGATTCGAGGTATGGTCTGTGTCTACTACTAGCTTCCGTAACAATATACATTGATACGAATCATTCCTTAATTCCATGAATCTTGTCTCAGACCTATAGTTTCTGGTTAAGCCTTTGAGTTGACCCTCACATCTGGAGATACCTTTGGGTGGAGACTTGATAATCACGCTTATGTCGATGGTGTGATCTGACCCTTGAGTTGAGATTTTTTTTCGGAACCTCTTGGTGGCAGCGTTGAGGCCTTACGATGTTAGTTTGAGTATGGACTGGGCAACCACAGTTCATACATAGATTGATTGTATTAGGCAAAAAGGTTGCGGTTTACCTACAAAATTGGGATGGGTTTTTCCTTGGTCAGTGAAAAGAAAACCCCAGGCAGCATAGGATGGAATCATGCATAAGTGGGTGTAGTCGATCACTCATGAGTCGGCCAGACCTAGATTTGTGACAGACTTCTCCAGAGTTGCTTCACCGCTTTTAGCATTGACGAAGAAGGGGAAACTCTTCATGTGGTTAGAGACATGCCAGTAGATCTTTACAGGATCTGAGGAATAGGTTGACCAGTGTTCCCATCTTGAGGCTACAAGAGAAGGTGCAGATCATCCAAGAGCAGATGAAGACTGCACAGAACAGACAGGAGTCCTATGCTGATAGGAGACAGAGACCACTAGAGTTCGAGGATGGCTATCACGTTTTCTTACGGGTCTCACCTCGACGAGGTCTACAGATATTTGTACAAGGTGGAAAGTTATCTTCGAGGTTCATCTGACCTTTCTAGGTACTCAGTAGGGTGGGAGAGGTGTCTTACCGTTGGCCCTTCCACCTCAATTGCACCGGGTGCATGATTTCATCCATGTATCTCAGCTGAGGAGATACGTGCATGGCCCTTCACACGTCATCGACCACGGGGAGCTGGACATCGATGATGGGGCGACTTTCATTGATGTCCCGGTGGATATCGAGGATTGATAGGATTAGGTCTTACGTTTATAGTCGATTCCTCTGGTGCGCATTCATTGGCAGCACAGGAACCTCTAGGAGAGAACTTGGAAGCGAGAGGCTCAGTTGCATGCTCGGTACCACTTCTTTTTTCCCTAGTGTGTGTTGAAGCTTTATAGGGACGTAAATCCCTAAGGTGGGAGTACTGTAAAGACTCACAAATTTCAAGGAAATTTTTTTTAAATACATTGGAATTTTACGAGTCTGTGGCTTCTGAAGGTACTTGATTCAGAGGCCCGATGTGCCTGGAATCAATTTCTAAAGTTTAGCTCAGGTACGTTCAGTAAACGAACGAGCAAGTTTTTCTATCTTTTAAACTGGTGCTCAGAATTGAAATCTGAGGGCACCGATAAACTCGTAGCGCCGGTAATTTCTTAAGGGGACCTTTACCGTAGTTTCGTTTTAAGCGGGTTGATAATTATTATTTGGGTAATTAGTTTTAAATAAATAAAATTGTTGAACAATTTTATTTTGTAACCTTGGAAGTTAAACATTTCCATGGGAAGTTGTTGGTGGATCCAACAACCACCCAACTTCCCATGGGTGGTTATATGAGAGGTGGGGCCCACATGAGCCCCAACCTTTCAACTTTACCCAAACTCCTTAACCCCCCATCTTTAATTTGTAAACTCCTCTTAAATATGAGACCTCTCACCTCCTCCTCTCTCCCTCTTTAACTCTTGCCACACATTAATTTAATGAATTCAACCACATCAATTAATTAATTAAGTGGTTTGAATTTAAATTTTAAATTGCATGTGATAATAAAATAATAGGAGAAGCCTATTATTTTATTTTTGGAGGGTTTTCATTGTGCTAAGGAAGATTCGGAGAGAACTCTTGTCAAGAAGAAGAGAACTCCTCTCTCGACGAAGAACAACGTCTCATCCACGAAGAACGCCGGTTCCACAAAGAACAACGATGCACCAACCATTCTCTTCTCCGCGATAAGTGAGGAAACACCACTTCCTCCTCGGACGCACTCCGACATAACTTAAAAATTCTTTCCCCATGACATCGTCTTCCGTGATTCCCAACATGCGACATCAACTATCAAGGTAGGGGTTAAGTTCAATTTTAATGTATTAAAATTGTGCCTCAGTTCATTGATGTATAATCTTGTTTGTCTGACTAATTTCTATCGCTTAACGCGGAGGGCACGGGCCAAACAAACACGGCCCGACGACCCTCCGTTTAATCCTATTAAATGATGGAATTGGCGATCAGAGGCGGAACATGGAAGAGGCCGGCGGCACAAGGGCCGCCATCACACATGCTAAGAAAATATGTGGCAAAGAGAGCTGCGGTGGAGGAAGCATGGCACCATCGCATCGTGCTGGGGATACGGAGTCGCGGCCAGCGTAGGCCGCGGTGGAGGGAGCTGGCTCCATCATTCCGGCTGTGCAGCGGGAACCGTGGCCCGCTTTACGGGCCGCTTCAGCCAAAGAACTGGCTGGTCGGGCGAAGGGGAGCCACGGCGCCAGGAGGGCGCCATGCTGGAAAATTGGTCGGCCCATCAACCGGCGGGGCAGAGCAGATCTGCGGTGCCAAGAGGGAGCCGCGCCGGAAGATCCGCGGCCCTCCGTGTGGGCCACTTGCGCCAGAAGGTCGGACGGCCTAGCCGGATGGTTTAGGAGGGTAGCGCTGCATCGCACCACCGGTTCGGACAGCCGAGGGGTCGCGCCCCTCAGACCGCTCGGCCCTCGGGCCGAGCCAGCCAGGCCGCGCGCCCAACCGGGTTGCGCCCAACCGGGCCACGCCCGACCGAGCCGAGCCATGCCACTTCAGGCCGGGTCGCGCCCCTTAGGCCAGGCCACGCGACTCACCGGGCCAGTCCGACCCCTTTACTGGGTCGGACCCACCAAAATTGAGTCGACCCAACCCGTCATCCCATCGGGGCTAACGGACCGGGCCCGTTTTCACTTAAACGTGAATAACATGAAGACCACAAGTCAGATCGATGCGCCGTCTGTGGCACTAGGACCCTCACGATGAGGCAGTCATTTTTCAATACTCTAAGTGAGTTTTGGATGACATTGGAAAATGGCTAGGTTGGAATGAGTGAAATTCCAACCAGGCCATCAGAGTGGAAACGCTTATAACTTAAGGACCGAATGTCTGATTGACGTGTCATCGACTATGTTGGATTCCTCTTGATGAGATGGTTCTTTTGGAATACTTCACCTGAGTTTTGGACACAGTTGATGTATGGCTGGGTTGGATTGTACCCGAAATCCAACCGGGCCCTGGAACAAAAATGCTAATAACTCACAGACCGAGCGTCCGATTAACAAGTCGTCTGTTGCGTTGAGACCCCCATGATGAGGAGGTTCTTTGAGATACTTCTTCATGGGACTTAGAGACACTTGGAGTGTCGACCAGTAGATCATGGTGTGGAACCTCCTGGAGATGAGAATACGGAGTACGATGACCTTGTAGCTGGTTGAGACCTGATGAATGCTTGTCCGATTCATATCAGAGTGACTTGACTAGCCCAGTGGGGAGCACTACTGTGTTGGGGTGGTAGACCCATGGCTGAGGATTTCTACTATGTTGGGGAAGTAGACCCATGGTACTCAACAGGATTAGTACCTCTGTAGGCTAGTAGGGGTAGCGCTACTTTGTTGGGGTGGCAGACCCAAGGCGGGGAGCACTACTGTGTTGGGGTGGTAGACCCGTGGTACTCGATAGTGGAGGAGTATCTCAGCAGTATAAGGTTAGTGAGTAGCACCTCAGAGTCGTGACAGGACTACTATGCTCGACAGAGGAGGAGTTCTCCAACATCCGTGTTTTCGTCACCGTGAATAAAAATCATGGTTTGATCTGAGTCAATGACCTTTGTATTTTCCTCATCATTGAGATGGTTCACTTGATAACTTAGGTATATGTATGGTCATATAACTAAGTAAAGGTTATCTATTGAGATCTTTCTTTTTGGTTTCTCCTTGTTGAATTTAGTGAGACATTGAGGGTCTCGGGGTCCCTACTGAGTATTGTTATACTCACCCCTACACGGGCTACGCCCACACCTCGTTGTGTTGGATGCAGACGATAGATAGCACTGACGGAGGCTGAGTGTACGAGGACTGGACGGTACCTAGAGGTGGACCTCACGGCGAGTCGGTACCCAGAGGTGGACCTCATGATGAGTGGGTACTAGGAGGAGGTTGACGGACGAGGGCGCTGAGGAGGCTATCTGTACCTACCCTTCAGGTAGGATCCATGGTGGACGATCCCGGAGTTGTTGTCACCATCCAGTTGTTTTGTCTTTTACCTTGTACTTTACAGTTGGGCTTGTATTTCTAGCCCCTTTACTTTCAGCTCAAATTTTGGTTTCAGTTTTACTTAGTTTTTGCTTCCGCTTGTACTCTAGTTGAATGTGTTTACGTTTTATAAAGGTAATGTCTTCCCAGTTGTAGGGATTTACGCCTTTGGTGCTAGTCGTCAACCCCTGGCCTATGGAAGGCGGGCTTAGGGTAGTCACGGAACGAGCCCCGAGGATGGGTCACACACATGGGAAGTTGGGTGGTTATGGGCTTCACCAACAACTTCCCATGGAAGGGTTTAACTTCCAAGGTTACAAAATAAAATTGTTCAACAATTTTATTTATTTAAAATAAATTTCCTAAATAATAATTCTCAACCCGCTTAAAATGCAACTGCGGTAAATGTCCCCTTAAGAAATTAATGGCACTGAAAGTTCATCGGTGCCCTAGGATTTCAATTCCAAGCACTGGTTCAAAAGATAGAAAAACCCTCTCATTTGTTTACTGAACTTACCTGAGCTAAACTTCGGAAATTGATTCCAAGCACACCGGGCCTTGGAATCAAGTCCTGTCAGAAGCCACAGACTCATAAAATTTCGAGGTATTTAAAAAAAATCCTTGAAATTTCCAAGTCTTTACATATATTACTATTCATTATTTTTTAAATGAATTTACTAAATATTTATATAACATTTATGCCCTTAATATAATAAAAAATATAGCATATTTTACAAAACATTATTAATTTAATATTAAAATATTATAGGTATTACTGAAAATATATAAATATCAATCGTGGTAAAAAAATAAACATATTAATCAAAATTTTAATTTAATTTCATAAAATGAAATTCCTATGTAAGCTATAAAATAAATTTTATATAAATATTTATATTGAAATGGATTTTAATTTTTTAAAAATTTTGTTCTCATGCAAAAACTGAACTAAGTCCAAATTAAAATTTAAATAGTTTTCCATTGTAATTAATTTGAATATTTATAAGAAAATTATACTTATGAATATTTACGATCAATGGAAAATAATTACAGAACATTAGAGAATTATTGTTTAAAAATTTTTTATTTTTAGTATTTACTAAATATCAAATATTTGAAGAATTTTTTTATATTCTCAACCTAATATAATTTTTATAATTAAACAGAAATTTTTTATAAATATTATAAAATAAAAATGATATGAAACCTGAATAAAATTAAAAATATTTTTTCTCATGAAATTCAATAAAATACATTTTTTCATTAAATATATTTTGATATATAAAATTATATTACTAAAAGTTCCATCCTCATTTAAAAATTAGTTTATAAATAAATTTTTATAAATTTGTATATATATATATATCATATTTTGGTTCATCCTTTTCATACCGACCATTTTATGGATTTTGTAATTACTGTATAATTTATATGATTATATATATTCATTGATTGTATATTTTTTCGTGTTTTATAAGTAATCAACTAATGTGTTCTTCTAAAATATTTAGGTATTAAAATATACACTCACTAATAAATTTTATCCTCATAATTTGAAAATCAACCCTATAATAAATGTTTTCTTAATTATAAAATAACATTATTGAATACCACATCATAACAATTGGATAATAAAAGATTCTATTGAAAATTATTAAAGTGGAATACAATGGTTAACTCAAACAAAACATAATTATGTTTCAATATATGATACAATTATTACAAGGTGAATATTTTCACATGGTGGAATTAATGTAATTTCAATAAAAAGATAGGGAGTGGGTGTGATATAAAATTATGTATAATATTTAATGAATGATAAATATTTCATAGACATCATATATATATATATATTATTTTTGACCATCATTATAACCAACCCTAAGAACTAGAGATGGAAAACAAATTACAGTGGTGTGTGGGGAGGTATTCTACTGTACATATGAATAATGGATTCATTTCCCAATTTAATAAAGAAGGATATCTATATATGTTATAAATTAAACATATAAGATAAAAGTTTACAAGTAAATTATGCTACATGAAATGAATCATATCCCCGTAAATGACAATGATACAAAGAGAACCCATTGAAAAATAATAAAACGTGAAATGATAATTAATCCATGAAGGGAATAATTTGAAATATTTAAATAGTTATAAATATTGGGAATATAGATAATAATATATATTATATTTCTATTAAAATATAATCTTTTTATTCAATATCAATGAAATAGATATATAACATTATGAATGGAATTTGAGTTATGAAATCTCGTACCACATAAAAACATACATGTCAAATTCCATTGAATGAACTAATATGAATTGTAATCTAAAATACCATGATTTTGGATGGATTCACTATATAAAACCTAAAAGGTGAATTATATACTATATATATAAGAAATGAGGTTTGTATCCCTAAAACATGGTTCAAGGAAGGGAAATTGGGATAAAATCAATTCTATCAAGTATGAACATGCCATACTTTTCCTTCAACTCAAGAATAATAGTAATATATAAAACATTCACTTTTTTAATAACATTATATAGAATTATTTATTTATATTTCAATAAATTTTATCTTTTATTCCATTTAAAAAAATTAATTATGAATTCTGATAAGTCCACATCGGGTATTTGTAGGATTTTTTATCATAATTTAAAAACAACATCGATATATCGACCAAGATGAAAGAAGGTAATCACTCCATTATATCCACAATAATAATACTGATATAATTATCAATTATGTAGATGAATTAAAAGTTTTTGAATGCATATTAATTAATTAATTGAAAAATTATTGATATCAAAATTATAGAGATTGTAGGTTACACATATGCATTTGAAATGTTATGAATTTTCAATAGAAATTATTGATTGAAGGAAAATATAATATTATATTTATATAAATAATATTTTTTCATAAATATAAAATTATATAATTATTTATTATATATATTCTATTTATTTTATATACTTTTTGAAAATGCATCACATCACCCCCTGAAGGGGGTTATCCACACGTATGCATGATTGAAGTTGTAATTTTTCAGTGGATGAAATGGAATGAAATAAGATGATGTGTAATGCGTAATTAATGTTAAATAGTTTATTTACATCATATATATATTTATATATATATTAATTTAACTCATCTTTATATCCATTAATGATAGGTGGTGAGGGAAAATATATTACATTGGTTTCTAATGTGGTGGTCCATTGTACATATGAACAATGGATTCATTAAATATTTTTTAAAAGGAGTTGGATATATGTTAAAAATTAATAAATCCTACAGATTATTATATGTATTATTGATTTTATAATATTTAATATTTTTTTAATAATATTTACAATTGGGATAAGAGAAAAAAAATGTCAAAATATGTTTACAATATTTATATACTCCTCAGACAACCTAATTTACATTACACATTATTAACTATAACGATGATACTAATTAAAAAATAAGTCATATATAACGTCCTATGCTATTTTTGGAAGTGATATGGGTTTTTTCCCTATATATTGTGATAAAATTGTGTATGGAAGTAAGGATATGAAGATTACTTATATAATTGTGGAGAGTTTTTTTCTTGGCATTTTGAAATTTTTTTAATTAAAATATATTTATATTCATTAAAAAATGGATTAAATTTAAAATATATCCATGATAGTATAATTATGAGAAGAATTAATCTTATAAAATATAATTTGGACAAGTTTAGGTTATGTTTTCACCCTTATCTCGTTCTTCTAAAACTCATTAACAAATTTTAAATTCAATATGATATTAATGATTTTTAAAAAATTTGTATCATGCTTGTTGCAAAAAAGGTAAGGTGACTGATAGATGTAACATTTTTGATATCAGAAACATATTCTCACTACATTGAATGAATATATAATTATTATGAATTTTGGGTCATGTAATGATTTTTTATATAATCTATCTCCAAAGTCATTTTTTGAAATACCTATAATATTATAAAATAATATCTTTCTAACAGATGTAAAACTCTTCCAAAAAGAAATGGAAAATATAAAAGTAGTATATGGTTTTAATTTAGCCATTAAAATTAATTTATAATCATTTTTATGTTATTTTAAACATTATATGTTCGTTTAACCTCTAGGTTAACTAATATTAATCTTATCTATAGTATTTACAATTTCAATATTAAACATTTATTTTATATATTATCAGATAAAAATGGGTTCATAAATGGAATTAGCCTAATATAAATGATCATTTAACAAAAAAAATTAACAAGAAAATATTTTTTTTGAATTATTAATAATTTTATATATTGTTTCTTGACATAATATACTATCAATGATATTTTAAGAACTATTAACATAATTTAACAATAAAAATTAGAATAAAACACATTAATTTGAATATGATCAGTGAATTTTTTTATTATGTTATATTTTTCTCTCTAGTTTGTGGTAAACAATAATCCAAGAAAAAAGTACAAAATTTATTCTTTTGAAAAAAAATAAAATGATTATTCTAAAATTTGTACAAGAACTAAGTTGTGGTTTCATAAGAATTTAATGATAGTATAACATTATTAAATATAAAAAAAAAATTATGGTGATAAACATAGAAAATTTGAGATCATATAATCCAATATATTAAATTAAAACAATTATCTTCTAAAATATATGTAATGAAATCTTATTTCGTAACTTATTTTGAAATTCCAAGTGATGTGAAGGAATTGGACAATAATTTGGATAAGCCACTTTTAATTAAACTAAAAAATTCATATATACACATTAAAATAATAAATAATAATTAGAAAATATAACATATTATATAAAATTATTCATACTTTTCTTATAATATATTTATGATGAAAAATATAAATTTTTTAGTGTTGCAGAAGAACTATGTTTGTAATTTAAATTATCTTCATACTTATTATTAAATAATTTATAATTTAAATTATTTAAAATATTGAAATATTAAATTGTTATTGTATTATAATAAATAAATTTTTTCATATGTTTAACAAATTTTTATACCATATTTTGGTTTTTGAGAACTAAAAAAAGATTCAGTATTTAAAATTTATGTCTATGCGATAATAAAATATTCATTTCAAAACTATATCTAAATATAATTGAGTATCTCATAAATTTTATAATAAAAAAATTATAGTATTGTTTAAAAATAATAATTTATGTTAAACCTAATGGTTATATATACCTCATCACAAAAAAGCGTCCATAAATTCTTATAATCAGTATAAAACCCCATCACTTAGAAGATAAAATAGAATGTGTCCATATTTGAACATATGATCAAACTTAAACTTATAAAACCATGAAATTATCAATATATTTTAAGAAAAAATAACCTAAAAACATAAAAACCATTAAATTTTTGTAAATAGTACTCTAATACCAAATATAATATCCTCAGACCCACAATCCCAAATCATGTGTTAATAATATAATCATTAGATTTTTGTATTAGATATAAATAAATGTGTCCCAATTTTTACCATCCATAATATTAAACATAAAAAGTTTATATTTGATTACATACATAACTTGTTCCATTTATGATATATATTTAGTGGATTAAAAATAACTCATAAATAATAATACCCATGTTCCCATGTTAGTGTTTTTTGTACAATATAATGCATATCTTAATTAAAAATTAGTATTCACTGTCTCTAATAAAATACCCCACACAAAAATCCATTTTGGAAAAAATAAAACTATTTCAAAAAATAATGGAAATGGACATGTAGGATGGGTGATATCAAAATACTTCTGAGAGTAAAAATAATCATTAAAATTTCAATGTCATCATTGAACATAAGATGAGAAAAGTTGTTTGAAGTCATAATTGAAGTTAATGAGGATGAACTATGATGATTGTTTCACATCAAAACGAATTTTCATTAATTGTGGGTTGTATAAGTAATGTTTTTGAGATGAATGTTTCATTGAAATCAATAATCATGTTCTATGTGATGTCAATCAAGATAAAAGGATTCATTAAAAACCATTAACTCTCATAAATAATAAGTGGTGGAACCTCGAAACATTATATCCATATAATCCTTACATAAATCCTTATAAAAGGGATAGAATTACCAGGATGATACCCATAATCCCTATTGAGAAACCACATTTTTGGTTAATTTCATCATATCACCAGAATTACATATATTTTGTCTTCAGCCCCATTATTTCTCAATTCATTATAGGGAAATAATATTCTCACGTGTTGTATATATTTTCTCATGATCTTATATTATATAATAACTATTGTGATAACTAATCGTTTAAATATTATCACGCTCACCCATTATCATTATTAGGGTAAGTAACATATAAGAATATCACATGGTGGATTTATTTTTTTATTATCAAACAATTAACAACACCTTTTAGTCTATATTGATGGATTTACCAATATAAAATAAAAGAAAATTATGAAAATATATTTGATGAAACAAATGTATAACATCTACAGAAATAAAATTGATTTTCTAATAATATCACAATAACAATTGATTATTGCCATCATTAAATTATGTGAACATAAATGAACATACTTATAAAAGAAAATTTCAAACAATTCATTTGAAATATTGTAAAATATCATTTTCATTTGGTATAATTAAAATCTAAAAATAATAAAATTAATTAAAAAATATTTTATATAAAAATAACCTCATAAACATAAAAATTACTCTTAAATAAAAATAATTATGATATATTTGTGAAAATCCAATTATGTTATAAATTGTAAATATAATACATATTTTCAATCTTTTATAAAGAGACTCAAAATAGATCCATGTTGAAAAAATTCAGAAATTCCAATTTAAAAAATTAAATAAAATATCAATTTATATATAAAATAACTTTATTTTGTTGTTTTTAATTAGAAAATAATATTTTAGAAAACATATTACATCCCCTAGATATATAAGTTAATTATTCTCAGTCTAAAAGAATATATAAGATTAATATCACATCTAAAAAAATTCTTGATGTTTTCATAATCAATAAGAGTTGAAATAGAAGAAAAATATATAAAAAAATTTATAAACAATGGGGAATAATATAAAAATTTTCTTTTGAATATGTTCATATTATTTCCTCTCAATTTACATTGAATATGAAAAATATTCAAATTAAAATATATTGAAACATAAATCCTTTACATCTTTTTTAAATTTTTAATAAAATTCAATAAAGTGATTGTATGATAATTATATTCAAATAAATCATATTTTAATAATTAAAATGAAAAACCTAATTCACGAGGTAATATTAACACTATATAATGATATCATGGTTCCAAAAATTAATAATGTTTTAGGAAAACTTTATTGTAATAGAGAAAAAAACATGAAAATATCATAACTTTTTAAGTATTAATTAATACATAAATTTATTATGAAAAATATTTAAATCCATATAAAAAATGAAGAAATAAATGTTTAAAATAATTATGGATCAACAACCACATAATCATTACAATCAAATTCAATGAAGTAGACATATATCCCAAGGACCGGAAAATGAGTTACACAATCCCTTACCCGATGGAAATAAAAATGTGAAATAATTTTAATGACATAATTGAAAATATAAAATTACATAACATTATTTGTTAGGTATTAATAATATATAACTTATATGGTTTAGTACATATAATATTTAATAGTATTAAGTGCATAAAATTTAAATATGCTTCAGTGAAGGTAAGTTGAGATGAAATCCCTTATATCAAGTCCAAACATGACACCTATATACTTTACCACAAATATAATAATACAATATCAATTAGTTTCTTGTTTGAGGACCTTTTATAGTTTCATTAAATTATCATTAAAATACTTGTTTTTTATTTCAATAATATTTTTAATTACATAATTTAATTACTCTATATCGGTCAACATGGTCATTTGATTCATAAATTTCAATAATATTTTTAATTACATAATTTAATTACTCTATATCGGGCAACATGGTCGTTTGATTCATAATTTCAAAAAAAACATCAGTATGTTGAATGTGGTAAAAGCTGTAATTGTTCAATCATCTCATGAATGATATTCATTTTAAACAAACCATTTATATATATAAATAATAATTTTATAACCACTGTTGAATTATTTTAGAAAATTAGGTCTATGTTAAAATCATTATGAATGTTGGCCATACATACACTTGTTTAAAGTTCAAATATTTCAGTGACAAATTTAGATAAAAGGTAAATATATATTTTCATTATATAGTAACTATTAAATAAAAAAATATTATATGATATTTTTATGTAAATTATATATACCATCCATGTGATGAGGTGCTGAAAATTGATTTCTATCTTTTCAAGGTGGTGGTAATCTGCACATATGCATGAATGATAATATCATTTCAAATGGATATATTTTTAAGAAAATAAATTACATCCATTATTTATATGATGAAAAATATATCATGAGAATATTTTATATACAATAAATTAATCATTATGATTTTCTGTATGACATGGGGATGGTAATGAAATTGCATCAGTTCTAGAGGAATTATTCTATGTCACATTCGAATAATGGATACTTTTCCCATTTAATGGAAGATGATTATAGATATAAGATATTAAATTAAAATAAAATTATATTTTTATTTGGATGTTACATAGGTTATTATTTCCTAATTCCTTAATAATATTTAATTGAGGATGAAGAATATGTAAAACTATAACATTCAGTTATAAGATATTCTTCATCTTCCGAAAACATCATTGGTTTTTCTTTTAAGCCCCATATGGATGGTATTATTAAAACAATAATTTCCCTAAAGTATGATTTTTTATGTTAGGTAGGTATTTTGGAAATGATTTTCATATATATAGTTCTTAAAATGTGTATAGAAGTAATGGGATGAGGATCCCTCTTATAATTGAGGAGAGGGGTGTTATTTGGATTTTCTAAAGTACTAAATCCATATAAATTATATTTTATATGAAAGTTTATAAAAAATGATATTTCTTAAGTCCAATTATTGTAATAGTAGAAATAAAATCCATCAATAAATTTCAAAATATTTTTTGTGATTTTTTCACACTTATTTATTTCATATATCCCCATATTACCCCTTTAGACAATTATGAAGATATCAAGGATTTTTTTTATTGTTTATGGGTTTTGTAAGATAAATAAAATGGCAATGTTTCCCATAAATTGATCATAATTGATATTTCGCAACATATATCCTTATCTTGGATAAATATTTGATTTATTATGAATTTATTTAATTTTATTATATATATTTTTATTATAAAAAATCATTAATGTAATTTATTTTTTTAATGTGTGACATAATATTATATAATTTGTGTCTAACTAAGTTTAAAAAATTTCTATTGAAATTAAATTAAAGAAAAATAGGATATTGTATTTATTTAATCATTCAAAAATATTTATTTAGTAGTAGATATTTTATTCAACAATATCATTTTGTTAGATATGGTTGTTTACTAATAATATCATTAACCCGGATAATTTATTTTTCAAAAATAAATGGTTATCGTTTGTATTAAATGTTGAAAATTAGTTCATAAATGTCACAGGGATGAAATTTTCAATCATTTCCCATCAAAAATTTTTACATAATGTTTTTTAATTTTTTAGTTATTTAATGAAAATTTATTTAACATAAATTACTATTAACTTCATTTTATAAACTATTCAAAAAAATTCACATTGAAAAAAAGTACATGTTAATGTTGTTTTAATAAAATAAATTTTAATATACCAAATATGTAATATTTATTTTAATATTCTTGGGAAATTATAAATCAATTTTTTTATTAATTACATGATTTTGATACTATTTTTAGAAGAAATGAGTCAGTATTACATAAGAATATTAGGTTATTAATTCCATATAAAAAATAAAATAAATTGAAAATTATAAATAAAATTATATGTGATCAAGATAATTTTTTTTCAATATATATATATATATATATATATTTACAATCTTTTAGGTCATGTAGACTTGTTGGTTATTTTATGTTTACTTCTCTATCATTAGGAAAGCATTGCACAATATTTTGGATAAGTCGGTTGTTAAACCGCTTCAAAAAATTTATATATACATAAAAATAATCAATATATATTAATATTTATTAACAATTTTGTGAAAATTATTATTCACTTTCAAATATTATCATTATGACTCTATTGTTTTATTTTCTAGTTTTGGGAAACCACTATGTCATCAGTGAAATTGATTTCTTTATTTTTCATGAATTAGATTATAATCAATATTTTTAAATTAATTTTTTTTATATGTATTATATTGTACTAAATTATTCAATTAATATATTTAAGAAATCATGATACAGTATTTAACATTATTTATATATCAGAAAAGATATCATATTTAATAAAAACAATATTATTTTACAATTCATCCACATATTAAAAATTTTCATAAAAAATTCTAAAAAAATTGAGGATTAATTGATATCCATATCTTCATTTTGGGGTTTACATCATGAACTCATATCTACACCCTTTTGCTGTTCATATTTTTAGATTTTTCATTTAGATAATTCCATCATTGAATTGAGGTTGGTGGTCTTAATCTCATTCCCATAGTCATGGATTTGATATGAATATGAAAAAAATGTAGATTTACTAGTATCCATTAGTAATTGAATTTACATAGATTGGGTTAATTATATTGACCCATTTATTAATCATAGCTTTTTAAATTTGGAAAATAATTGGGGGATTAATCAACAAAGGGGTCTCCCTATTAGATTATTAAATTTGGGAAATTGATTATAAAAGGTAGGGGTTGTAAAATAGATAACTAATTAAGGGATTAATAATGATATATTTTAATGTCTAAGTTGAGATAGTTAATTGTGGATTAATTATGTGAATTTTATAATATGATCTAGGTAATTAATTTTGGTACTATTTATGAAAGGTTGATATTAGAATGCGATAACTAAATCTGGAAAATCAATTATAGAATATGAATTGTGATATTGATTAATTTATTTATGAATTAATTGTTTTTAAAAAAACATAATTAACTGTTGAGATAACTAGTGGAATGGATGTTTTTGAATAATATTTAATTTTTAATGGTATTGTGGTGGATAATTAATTGGTAGATTAATTTTGTGATAAACAATATGGATATGGTCATTCTAAAATGAGATATACAAATGGTAACACGTTCATCATACTTATCAGTACATAGAATAGGAATGTGGACATTATAATTTGAGATGTATACATGGTATCATATTCATTATACATATGAGTAAATATAATGGGACAATGGTCATTCTATTGAAGAGTAACCATGGTTATATGGTCATCGTACATACATTTGTGATATTGGAATCTTTGAAAATGTGGTTTATAAATGTAAAATTAAATAATGGAAATAATGGAACTCTGAGTTATGGCCTCACAAGAGAATATTTGTACTACGACATGAGTGGAATTAGGTAATGAGATATCATATCACCTTTTAATACTTCCTACATTGGAAAGAAACAGGTATTAAGATATGATATTACCTACGAATCACATCGGGATCTCGTCTAAGAGGAAGTAAGTATTGAGGTACAAGTTTCTTTGGGAACCCAAGAGTTAATGTAGTTAGATAACAATAAATGATAGCATAATAAATAAATATTTATGCATTGTAATTCTTTCTTATAGAACTACATACACTATATTTTGACTTAAATTATTTCAGACACCATTTTTTGTGGCCTAATGAGTTGTACTCACACCTTGTTCATGATTCCTGATCGGTACCTGAATAGATTATGTTATTTCATGATGTGATATTGGAAAAGGACCTCTGTTGGATTGCTGATTTGGGAAGGTGCTTGGTTAAAGGGACAAGACATGGTTTGAACATGCTTGGGTATTTATATTGTCTTTATTTTCTGCTGTATCATAGACATAAGAAACTTATATTGAAACAACATGTTTTCTATTTTAGTTGAGTAACGTATTTCATGTTTGGTTATCTTTTGACATGAGTATTTTTCTGGTTATATATGTTTTCATTATTTCATATTTATATTCACCAATGACTTACTCAAATGAAATAGGATATAGACTCCCCATGAAAGACTAACAAGACCCACATTTCATCAGTGTAGTACATTAATATAAATATTTATACCCTAAAAATTAAAAATTAAACACAATTAAGAAGAAAAAAATTATATCGAAATACTATATATACTCTAACATATCCATTATATAACCCCACAATAAAAATATTTCACTTATTTCAAACAACTGTATGGAAAAATAGAATCTTTATGGAATAAAAAATATAAATGTATTAATGTCATCCAAGTGGTACCAAAATATCATAAAATCTTCTCATTTATGATTTGGGTCAATAAAATTTCATCTAATAAAATTATGACAACTATTATAGTAATTTTTAAATATTTATTATATTATTTTTAACATTAATTACTAGATTTACCATTAACTGTTGTAATAAAAACCCCAATGTTACTATTATCATTTTGTGCCAAAATAATAGTAGAATATTTAATATATTTGGAAATTTTGATTCTGAATATGGTTCCCATTTTTCACAATTGAAAACATTTAATTTTATAAACATAATTTAATATTATTACCATCGACAGAATGAGAAAACATGTTTTTAAACTATAACATTCAAAAGTTTACAATGTTTTTTATTTCAATTTTTATGTGAAAATTTATTACAATGAACTAAATTTCATTAAAATAAAATTAATTAAATTTTGTTTTCAAAACAATCCAAATTAACACTATAAATTATTTTGTTGAAGATTTAGTTTTCAATTAAAATTTAGTATTTATTAACATTTCATGAAAACATGAATCTTATCATAAAAAACAAAAAATCATCCAAATAAAATTTCAATATTAAGATTTAAAATAGTTTTTTTTCAAATAAAATACATAATTATTTTATAATGTATATTTAAAATAAGTGCACCATGAAAATAAGGAAAATTGCTTTTAGAAAAATAATATTTTTATCCATTAAACTAGGTTTTTCATATAAGATATTGAACATTAAGTTACTTTTTAATATAAATTAATATCTAATTCATAAAAAATTAATTAATATGGAAATTAATTATTTTACCATTACATGAGTCGTTATATAACTATTAATGAATTTCATTTTTTATTATGGGTATCTCTACTATGTCTTCTACATGAGAACTCCCAACCATTACTCTATAACTTCTACTCATCAAGAGGTTCTTATTGAATCCAAAAAATACCTTTTCCTTCAATCCATTTAATAAACATCTTTTTATTTGAATCCTCATTCAATAAACTGACATGAAAATAATATTCAAGGGTAACCCATTGATTGAATTTCCTATGAAATCTAATATATTTATGATGTATCCCTTACCATTGATGTAAATTTACCATCCACATCAATCCTCATGCACCCAATCCATCAAAAATGATGTTTAATTCCATTAGTCCTTGATTCACTAATGGTTATTCACTAATTCAAAATTCATAGTATATCATGTGTTCCCACAATCACCACATTGATCCCATCACATCATAATAATAATATGATCTTATACAACTTTTACAAAGACACCAAAACAACTTCCTAAGATTCATGTCACTCTAATTAAATTATCATGATACTAACGGATTGCATTTTTGAGCATGTCCAATTAGATGTTTTTTAACTAGAATTTATGAAGTATAGTAGAAACCCTAGGTCATCTGTCAACGGATCCATAGTTCATTAATTTTAAAATAATGTTATGATTATGAAAATAAAATTGGGATGAGGATTTATAGAAAATGGGTTTTTTGTTTTAAATCATAAATTGAAAATATACTTCTAAGTGAGAGAAAGAAAATAGGGAAATCGAGATCAATCTGGGTAAGTGTACCTTGATGCTCAATCTGCCATTGCAGTTAAGGGAATGGGAAGGATCATTGATTCTTTGATTTATATAAACTAAAACCAGTATGGTGTGTGAGTTGATACTAGGTTACCACCTAGTATTTGATCGATCAATGATATTGATTATTGGTGAATGCTCAAAATCAACAAATTTGAATCGTTGTAAAAATGGAATTGAATCAAGGCGTTACATCAAAAATGTGATGCAATGATCATATTTGTGTCAATGATAAAATATAACACAAGACAAGAACATTCATATTCATGAGATCATGGTACTAAAATTTATCAACCAATGTAATCCATTTTCACACTAATGAATGGGAAGGGGTGAGAAAAGAGGCAACCACACTCAAATCATCACAATATCTGAGTTATGCATGGAAGCATGAGGAATATTTTTTCATTGACTACAATTTCATTATACCTTAATAAAAACAAATTAAGAAGTCAGAAATGAAGAATAATTGACAACAAACTTGGAAATTCAATTACCTTTTGAAGATTACAAGCATGGAGATCATGATTACAACAATGGAAAGACATCAAATTGATCACTAAGTGGTTTAGAAGTAAAAGAGGGAGAAGAGAACTAAAATTAGTGAGGATAGCTCTATAATTAGTCTAAACACCACCCCTAGTCATTTATCTAGAGATAATGAGGTTCATGAGTGATTCTAGGGACAAAAACATCACACTTTTCACAAAATAATTGAAGTGCCTATGGGACTAAGTCCTAATTCATGGAATACTTTTTAATCATTCATTATCCAAATGTTTGATTGAAAACACCAGTTCAATCTTCATGATATTCATTGGACAGGTAAAAATTATATTTATCTGTCCAAGTTTTGTGGAATCATCCCAATTAGATCACCGAGGCCCGAGTTTTGGCCCAAATACAGAATGGAGGTCCAATCTGGCATGCCCAAAATATCTTCTCATTGTGGGTCTATTTTGGGCATCCAAATGGATGAATTGGGGTCAATGATCTTCTAAAGAATTTTATCCCCAATACTTTTGGCATTATTACACCCTTTTTAGCCAAATTGGATGCACATATTATCTACAATATATATTAATGCCCACATGATTTTATGGGCTCTCACGTAGTTTGGCCCATTTTACTGGAATACAATCACAGGTTCTCCAAATCACCTCCTCCTACAATTTAAACACCAAAATACGTAAAATTGTCCAATTAAATATTAAAGAAAATTAATTCATTTAATTAATCATTATGTTCAATTTATTAATATATTTTGAATATTCATTACAAAACTAGTTTAAAATAGCTTGGTAAGGGTGGAATTGAATAGTTAATAGCTATGCGATCACACCCCCACACAAAATCATTTTCACTCCAATGAAAAGTCACATATACATAAAACTTATGCATGTATATATTCCCAACATAATTAAGATTTATCATTTGATGAAATTTTAATTCAATAAATTAATGAGATCAATGAAAAAACCACACCCATGAGATCTTCATAGTAAAAATGGAAAATGATGTCTAATAAATCATATCACAGTGAAATTCAATGCGATTCATGATAAAAAAATTTATAAAGGAATTAAAAATTCATCTATTCCACTAAATCTCTATGTGTTCATGTGAAAATAATTTCATTCTATTATTTACTCTTTATATCTGATAAATGTAGGTTATTTTAACATATTTCAGCTTAAATGATATTTTCAACCGAACCTTATTTACATATTTTGAGATTATATTTCAATAATAACTAACTTATGAATTCTCGAAAGTCAAACCATAATCTTATGACCTAGATATCCCCATATGTGGCACATTTCATCACTCCCCTCATTATGTTTTTATTTTTTTAGAAGTTTCATTTGGAAGAAATATCACACTCATCTCAAAACCCTTATTAGATCTCCTCATGACACTTATTGTAATATTTATAACAAAATAAAAGGTTGACAAGGAGTGATTTTTTGACAACCCAATACACAACCTAATTTTTTATTTGTTTGATATTTTTTTTGTATTTTTTAGGTGTTCAATAATCAGATATTAGGTACACACACATAGGTCAATTGCAAAAAAAATTAAAACATATCATATAAGTAATGAATGTATGTAAATATCATTTTAACCAGAAAAATATTAACCTTGAATATTTTTATCATCTATTAATAATGAAATATTCACACATTGTGTTTTGATGCAAAATTGTGTGGAGATAGTAGTGAAATGATTTTCCCAAAAAAATACTCACATAAGGGGAATTATTCATTTCAATGGTTTAATGTAGATACAACCATTTATATCTTTGACATAAAAATAATTCCAAAAAATCACTCCCTGATGTTAACTTCATACAAATATTCATTCTATAATAGAGATTTGTATTCATAAAATGTTGAAACAACATGGAGTCAAAAATTTCAACATCCATTTTTAGTAAGTTCCATGATTTGGTAATAATTATGGGGAAGTAAAAATACTATAATGAAGGGAAAAAGAGATGAAATTAGAAAGACATTGAAAATCCTAATGAACTCAACAAGAAGGGGAAAAGTGAAAATTAAATAAATAAGGTGAAAAAGAGAATAAATAATAAATGTGATGAAAATCTTTATGAACTGAGGAATGTATCCACCACCACACCTTGTGTGTGATGTGTCCTCACCGTAATAATTGATAATGTGAGAAGGATAAAACCTAGGGTGTTTCACTGGTATGTTCATTCTAGAAGGTGGATTTCCTCCGCAAAATTCTTTGAAAAATCCTCATATATGTGTTTAATTCACTGCCCATTAATAGTAAGAATTCTTCCACTATGCTAATGCAAAATCTGTATTGCACCAAAAGGTTAAACATTAATAACAGTATAATGACCAGGCCATTGGGAACAAAACATAAATGGGTGGAGCTTTAGCCTGTAATTTTACATCAAGACCCTCTCACTAATATGGAAATTCTACTGATGAATCATACTATCATATACATCCATTGTCTTCCCTTTATAGAACATGGATTTATCATACATATCACATTGAATTTCATCCAACTCTTGAATCTGTATCTACCTATGCTCACATGAATCTGAATGATTTATATTACATTATTTAACATCCCAATATGTATAGTGTTCTACCTATACTTGGAGTTGAAAATACTTTACAAACATAATTCTTTATAGACAATCTTGTTGGGGTTTTAAAAGCTGTACAGTACGCCCAAAGTGAACCATCCATGCACAAACTCCAATCATTCCTGTTGGGTCGTACCATTTTTTCCACGATTCTGCTAAATTATAGAATTGATATTTTTACTTATCTTTTTGTTTGGGGGGGATTTTTAGTGGAGTCTTTATGATCAACCCCATATTTACAATGCAATTTTTTTTGCTGCGATTGAAAAAAATTGAACCCTCTTCACTAATGATTAATCTTGACAAACCAAAATTACTAAAAATATGGCTATTTACAAAATCAACAACAACTCGAGATTCATAGGTCCCATTAGGATTTTCTTCCACATATTTACACATGTATTAAATGATTCAATAATATATATAGAATGAAAAATTAATATGGAAAAGACCTCAGGAATTCAATTCCCCATGCATCAAAAATTTCCCAGAATAACAAGGGCTATTGGGGTATTTAATTCCTTATGGAGATATTACATGTGAATTGAAAACAACTAAATGACATTAAAAATCTATGGGCATACCTATATAATTAAGGAATATAATTTCCTATGTCAAGGACCTTTCATGAGATACGTTGACAGCCTAGGTGGTCCCTAGAAACCAAAGTGTGTAAGAAGGTCAAAATAGAGGTGAAATCAGGGTTTTGGACATAATGAAGAACTACATGTTAACCACAAATTATCTAAAAATATTGGACATCACAAATGTACCACCGAGAATCATGTTTAACTATATTAGATTGGGAAGTTCTGAAATTAGTGGGGAACCTAGATGTTTCTCTAAAATTCACAGTGTCTACATTCTGGGGGTTAAGGTCAGCAACATCACAATGGTTCTCATGAGGGAAGAATTATCCAATGGGGATGGATGAGTAAATATGGTGGTCCAGTGGTTGAGAAATCCTACTAATGTGGTCTAATAAAAAATTTTATAATCCCCTATTATCACTAATCTCAATGTAAAACTATTGGAGGAGGAACATCCACTGAATAATGTAAGGACTAGCTTCAATTTTCTTTTGGAGAAAAAAAGGTCAACATGATCAGAAAATACAAGTACTTTTAACCCAATAAGATATGAATGAATTTTTTCCAAGGAAAAAAAATAGGAAGGAGTTATTTTTTTCAGTGGTTGTGTTGTTTACCCTGGTATGATCAAGGGTACGTGAGGCATATACAATGGCATGAGGATACTTCTCAACCATTTGTGATAATATTTCCCCAACTGAGAAGATAGAGGCATCACATATAATATCATAGGGACCATCCCACCTTGGTGGTTAGATTATGGGTGGTGATGTGAGACTCATTCTTAGTGAATTGAATGTATCCTCACTATTTTTATCAGACACAAACATAGAATCATTTTGCAAAAACTTAGACAATGGAAGTTCAATATTACTAAAGTATTTAATGAATCGACGGTAAAAAACAACATGACCCAATAATGATCGCACCTCAAAAAAACATTTTGGATATTTAAGGGATGAAATTAATTCAATTTTATATTTATAAATTATAATTCCTTTATATGATTTGAAATTCCATTGAACTAACCCCCACTCAACAATGAAATTTCATTTCTCATAATTTAAAACAATAACTTGTTCAATGTAGCGGTGGAGGACTGAACAAAGGTGTACCAAAAAATCATAAAAAAGGAACCATATACTGAGAAATCATCTATAAATACTTCCATATAGTTATCAAGGTACTTGGAAAAAAATTTCAACATACATCACTTAAAAGTACCAGAAGCATTACATGGACCAAAAGGCATCCTTTTGTATGAAAATGTGCCAAATGGATATGTACATGTGGTCTTTTCTTGATCCTCATGGGAAAAATGGATTTTAAAATAACAAAAATAACTATCAAGGAAACAATTATGGGACTTACTATCCAATTATTCTATCATATAGTCAATGAAATATAGAGGAAATTGGGATTTTCTCATGGTTTGATTCAATCAAAAGTAGTCCATACAGATAAGTCAACTTTTTTTCATACGTGTTCAAACCAATTAATTCCATTAATTAGACAGTACTGTTATTCTAGTTTTTTAACGCACAATTTGAACTGGGATAACCCATTTATAATCAAATATAAGATAAATGATCCTAGCTATAAGTAACTTGCTATGTTCCAATTTTACCACTTCAAGGAGACTGGGATTTAACCGTCGTTTTTCTTTCCTTACGGGCTCATTCCCATCATCTAGAAGTATATGGTGCAAAAAAATAGATGGGATATTCCTAGGAACATCAGCCAATTTCCATCCTATCACCTTTTTACACTCTCTCAAAAGATAAATCAATTTTGATTCCTACTGTTGAAAGAGGTTATTAGAAATAATGACTGGAAATTCATTAATACCCTTAAGATAAGCATATTTTATGTTAGATGGAAGAGTTTTTAATTCTAACATCGGTGTTTTTTTGATTGAGGGATGGGATTTAGGGGGAGTGAGGAAAATGAAATTGTCTATCTGTTCTTGTTTGTTATATAAGGATAGAGAATCCATTGGATTGAGATTTGCAGAATCATTCATTTTCATTGATACCTCATTATTAACAATCTCATAAATTAAATCACAAAATTTAATTTTTTTAGATCGCAAACAAAAATCAAAACATGAATCAAAACTCAAATATTCCATGGGAGAAGAAGAGAAAAATGAGTCAGAGTATGGGTTGGGTAGAGATTTTGGTGTGTGTGTGTCTCTAGATAGAACAACCATTAAATGTACAAAAACACTGGATTGATCATCAATGGGGTATTTCATTGAATAATGGATGTTAAAACATACCTTTTTTCCACCTAACACCATGGAAAACTTACCATTATAAACATTAATGATATTCGTTATTATTTTAAGGAATGAACTCTTAAGTATTATAGGTTCCTGACCTTGGGTTAGGGTATCTTCCATCTCAAAAATATTGAAATTAGAGGGGAACATGAGATTCTTCAATCTTACAAGGACATCCTCAATCACTCTTTTTGGATGCACAGTACTCTGATTGGCATCTTTCATGACAATTATTATTAGATAGAGCTATCCAACCTACAGATAATTATACACAGAGTGAGGCATTACATTAATGGAAGTAACTATAGCATACATAGAATCTGAAATGAATGTCACCCCTATGGTACAAGGTATCTTAAATGTGCCCAGATCCTTGAATTTGGAAGTAATTTCTAGCTAAATCAATGCTGAGACATTCCTTCCCATGTTGATGCCCTCATTCCCCTTTATCCTCCTTATATGGGTATAAATATTTTTAAGAAATTTGGAATATAGAAGAATTTTATTAAGTGAATTCTATACAGTAATGTTAACTTGAACACTTTTAAACATACCCATTATTTATTTATCAATATCATTATCAAAAAAATCATAGATTTTGAGAGTCATTTAGGGAAAAAAGAGGAATGGATTGTTAATTTGTATCATCAATGATAATTTGATTACCATTTTTATTTAGTTTTTCTTTATTAGAATCATTTACGGGTGGAGGAAGAGTGTTTTCAAGAGGGGGAGATACATGTTGGGTAGAATCATGGGATTTTGAAACTTCATTACAACTACAATGTTTTACTAGAAAAAAAATTACCTCTTGGTTTTTTATTGGTAACGAGTTGGGAAGATAATTGTCTGGAACCTCACATCTTTATCCCACTGATGGTGTTCTCCAATTGTCCCACTTAAAATCATAGGACATGAATAGACGATTGTGTGGTTTGTTGGAACTAGAGGTTCTAGGTTTCTATTTTCTTTACCATATCCTTGAGGCATGGTTCAGATTTGGGATGAGGAGGAGGATTATTTCAATTAGGTGAAGGATATGAAGGTAGAATACCTTGGCCTTGTTGATACCAATTCCACTTTGGGTATCTTGATTTTCCTCCTTGTTGGTACTGGGGTTGTTCATTCCACCTAGGGTTTGGAGTAGGCCTGAATGGTTAGTTGATGAAAGGAGTTGCTTGTTGGAATTGACACCCATGTAACATGGTTGTACAAGACTCATGTGAATTTGGATGTTGTGGGCAGAAGTTAGAAAAATGAGTTTTTTCAAAACAAATACAACAATTTAATGGAACTAAACAATAGTGTGAGTTTCCTTGTTCATGATCTAATTTAAATAAAAGGGTATGCATCTCATCATGTTTATTATCTTTCTTTTGTTCTATGGATGAATGAATGACCTCATAAACTCCTCGGGATGTTGAAATAGCTCATGTACCAAATTATTGTACATTTTGAGGCATGTTGGCTATTAAGTCATGAGTTGTGGAATGAATTTTATCAACCAGGGAACCACTACCAGCAACATCATACATTACATGATCTATGGGGATACATCCCTCATTAGAGTATTTGAATAATATTTGACCACAAATTTGGTGGTGTGGAATCTTTTTTAAAGCCTTTTGAATGTCTCCTAGTATTCATGAAGGGTCTCTCCATGTGATTTCCCAATGCCACATATTTCATTCCTAATTGATGTAGTTCGAGAGTCAGGGAAGAACAACTCTAAAAAAAGTATTTTAAGGTTATTCCATCCCCTAATTGAAGTAGACAAATAGTATAGAGAGTTGTTAGCTACAACTTCAATGGGGAAAGAGAAGGCTCTAAACATAATTAAGTACTCACACATATTTTGGGGTTTCATGGTGGAGTAGACTATGTGAAACACTTTGATATGTTTGTGAGGGTCAACACAAGAAAGGACATGAAATTTAGGATGTAGGTTTAAGAGGATGCATTTAAGCTCAATGTTGGATGCTTCCTTCGGATATTGTATATACACAGGTTGTTACTCCTCATTTGTGGTGATCAGCTATTTTATAGTTTGGTAATTTATATCCATGATTTTTGGGGGTTGATTTAGTTCAATTTTTTATTGGTTAAGGAACATTTGAGTTCCCAAAAGGTGTTCCTCAATGGTACATTATTTTCCAACTCTAGATGACATTATTTTTGAGTGATGTGAGTTACTTATTTCATGGACAAAATCAAGTACTGTTTCCTTGCTAGATATTGTTATGCAACAATGTTGTCCAATTTGATTGATTGGTTTTTTGTTGTTTTTTTTTTTGGTATTTTTCTATTATGGAAGATGAATAAAATAAAATAACATAAGAAATTAAATAAGAAAATAAAATATAATTTAATACTAAAAAATTAGAGAGATAGATAAAAATTATAAGAAGATTGAGAGAGAGAGAGAGAGAGAAAGAACACACAATGACACAAGCTATCGCGGTACGAAGGAATGTATATCCTTAGGTTATCTAATTTAATGCTAAGTAAGAAGGAATGTTTTGGTCATGTAATGATGTTTTCAATAAATATTTTGTATTTTATGTCTTATGATTTCATTTAATGTTCTTATTCCCCAATGACACAATCTATTGCGGTCTTATGGATTTTATTAAGTGAATGTTTATATACTAAATCATGTCTAAATATGAAATAATGAGCAGGGATGTTATACAAACCCTTCTAAAATATTATTCCACTTTCTTTAATATAAACCAATATGAATTAATGATTTTATAAATGCATCTAAGGAATCCATATGGGTCAAACCAAAATGAGTTACCCAAATAAGAGTTATAAAGCTTCCACAAACTCTTTTGTGTTATTTTCATTATCCACAACCTCAATTATTCTTATTCTAGGATTATATAACAACCTTAGTATTTGCAATTTACTGAAATGATATTATCTTAATGTTTTAACCTAAAATCAAACACACATCCATGAAATGGGATACTAAGTCATCGTCTATATTTACAACATACTATAGCCTCATGAGCTGATGCCATACGCTCTTTCCATGGAACATTTTGATGATGGAAAAAAATGATGTAGATTATTTTTTATATGATATATATGTTATTTATGATTATTTTATGATTATTTATTTATTATAAAAAACATACCATCTTAATTTCAATTTTTTATTTATACTATAACATCATTAGTGGACATGTATACTACCACCTCTTCAAAGCGTTGTGATTCATTCACACAGTGAATGGAATTTATTAATGATGGGTTTAGTAAATTTATGAGATATATTCAAAATAATAATCAAATTTTAATGATATTATATATATATATATATATCATTTAATATCAATCTATCAATATGAGAAGAAAATGGAAACAATATTCATGCATACGTACGACCTACCATCTCAATGAACGATTTATTTTGTTTTATATTTTTATCATTATTAGAAAATTATAAAAATTTATAAAATGAATATACATTATATTTATATAATCTATAATATTATATAAATTTTTAAATCATGATCTATTTAATAGTATCAATAATAACATATCAAATCATATATGACAAACATGGCATATATTAGACGAAATATAACACTAATAAGGAATTGATAATAAAAAGGTAATATAAAGATATAATTGAATAAAAAATGGTATCGGATATAATAATATAGTTAATTGGTGCATTTATTATAAAATTAAATTTATTATATAGGAGGATTTAATGTGTATGAAAAATGATAAGACAAAAGGTATGTGTTTTCTCATATTAGTTTTATTTATGTGAGACTTATAACATATCCACCACTAATTTCTTTTATGTGGTTTATATAATACCCAAGAATGTATTAAATTATTATTATAATTTAATTTATGGGTATTTACATATCTCATTGATGATATTTATTTATTGTGCTTTTTGCTTCAAAATTTAACAAATCGATAAACTAATTTTCTCACAATTTTCCTTCTTCATGACACATGCCATAATATGAAACTATATTTTTCTAGGATGCAGATTGAAATGTTTTAAATTTTTGTTGGTTATTTTAATGATATTTTAATTATGTTTTAATTTGTTTCAATCAATATATTTATGATTCAATGTTACCAAGGTGATAACTGTTTATTTCTACCAACTCATCATTTATAGAGATTGTTTATGATTATGATTCTTGTGATGAAATCATATGATCTACATATCATAAAATATATTATATTTTTATCCACTATGTATCAATTTTATATCCATTTATTTCTACCATTTTCCCACACATTGTATCATATGATAATTAAGAATTTGTTTTTAGGAAAATATGAATTTATATCTCTCTATGGTCAGAAATTTGTTTTATTCACAAAACTATGTTTTCTAAAAATATTTTAATAATTGTTTCACTACAATGATTAAAAAAAAATTCACACCATGTATTAAATTTTTAATAAAAAACCTTTTAAATTATATATCCTATTTTTTTCTGATCAAGACACTTTTGAAAACATTTTACAATAGAAGACAAATGTTTGGCATGTACGGGTTTGCCCACCGTCATGATTATAATCTCCTTGAATATTAAATTCAATTTTTAAATGGTAATTTTTTTATGAATAATTTTCCTAATATATTTGAAATTATATTTTTTTAATAATTTTTTAAATGAAAAGTGGTTTTCAAATTTGTGGTCTTATTAAAATGTTTTTTAAATGATTTTTAATGCATCCTATATATGTTTTCAAGGTTATTTTAAAATAGTATTGTTTTAAAAAATATTTATGATTTAAAATGTTTTTTAATAGGGAATGTTATTATCTGGAGATATATTTTGAATATTTTTAAAAAAAATCATTATAAATTTTCAAATGGGGTTTTTATAGAAAGGGATTTTGAAAAGTATTTATGACTTAAAAAATGGGATTCAATGAATATTTATTTCCCTTCAGAAATGATTCTTGTGATCTTTCAAAATATTACACATATATATTGACAAACAATTATTTATTTTATAATTTATTATTCATAAGGTTAAAGGAAAAAATTCATATTATATAATTGAATGGAATATATTAAGATGAAATGTTTTTTTATAAAAACTCTATCTCTTCCACAAGTTATACTATGATAAAATGATTATGAAACCTTATTCATTTGATGGGATATTCTATAATTAAATGATAATGAAACATATCTCATTTTAGCATGTAATTAAATGATGAAATTTTTATACTACTCATTTCACTTCAAAGGTTAGAATATTATTTTATTGAAATCCATATCTTTTAATCAGTCATGATATGATCAGTGTCTTATTACATTATAGAACATGAGTATATGATTTCATTATATGATGGGTGGGAACAATATATCCATAAAAATAATTGGGTAATGATAAATGTTTTATGAGATCAAAGCGTACATGGGAGGTTATCCCATGACCAAAAAGAGGGTACATGGGAGGGCATCCAATTTCTGAAACCAGAGGGTACACAGGAGTGAATCCAATGCTTGAATCAGGGGGGTATATGGTAGGGAATCCCAATCCTGAACAAGTAGGTACATGAGAGTTCCTCCAATTCTCGATACAAAAGGGATCATGGTAGGGAACCCCTATCCAAAAACAATAGGGTAAATGGGGTCTAATCCCTTGCCCAATGTAGGTACACAGGTGATTAACCAAAGACTAAAATTTATAAAGGCATTTGTTGGTATCTCATATGTTGGATTTTATATGCCTAAGTGTATGAGAAAATTAAATTTATTATTCCACTTTTATTGTCTCATGGATTATTCTCTTGACTCCTATATGATTCATGTCTTATGAACTTCCCATATTTATGACATGACTCACTATTGTGATATTTGATATGTAGGGTATTATTTTATAATGTTATGATTATTCTCTCATATCCTCAAGATCATTTTATTCTTATATATCTCTATTATTTATTCTTATTGAGAATATGAGGTCACCGCATTTATGTTTACTTTCCCTTGGATTTGAGTAATATTTTTACATTACTATAATAAAGGGGAAGATCTTTAATAGAGATAATTATGATCGTTCAAAAAGATATAAATTATGATTCAATTTTTTTAAAAAAAATAGTAAAAAATTAATCTCCTCATAAATAAAATTTTTTATGTTCTATATTCTATAATTAAATTATATCACATCAATTTTTGATAATCCAGGGTTGCTATATTGGGTATCAAAGGAATTACTTAGTCATCCTTTGAAAACATGGATGTGAAAATTTTAGTGAGATCCATATGGATTTTTTTAAGGATATTTATAGGTATTTAACAAAGGATAATACTATGGCTTCATATATTTAAATGTAGGTTTCATGATATATGAATCTAATATGTAATTTATCATGATTATGTGGTTTTATTATATGGAAAATGTTTTCTACACTATTTATTTAGTTCATAGTCAATAACAGGAACATGAATGAAGTAGGTTGAATTTTAATGTTTTAGATGTAGAAAGTATGATCATTATACAATTCAATATACTAAGATGAAATATAATCAATATATTAAGGAAGGTGGTATGAGTGTTGGTCATACTGCTAAGGATAAGGTGACTCAAAGCATCATTTTAATGGTATGAGATCATCTAACATTATTATTTACATAAAATATTAGAAGTTTGATGATATTAAGGTTGAGGAACTTGAAGACATGATTCATATTTCATATTATAGGAAATTATTAATAAAATAATAATATGATGAAGAATTTTTATTGGTTTAAGAATAATGTTTCATGATTAATGTGTTTATGCTTTTTAATTCAATGATTATGTTATACAAATCATGAAACATATATGTGTTTTTAGTAAAATGTAATTGTTATGGATATGAAAGATATTTTTAATGGTCCTAAAAAATATAAAAGTGAATTAATTGAAATTGATAATTTTATGGGATATAAACCCTTAATGAGTTCTTAATATTGAAAAAATTTTGTTTAACATGGATAAAGAGATGATTGATTTGGATAAAGTAAATTAGATAGTACTGACTGCCATGGAACTAATTATTTCATTTCAAAACTAGTGTTCTATGTTATCCCGGATGATATATTCCAATATTTTTTGATTTAAGAAGTATATAAAATAGGTTATATTTTATGTCAATAATTAATAATCATGTAATTTTCTTTAATGAATTTTGGGAACATAGGCCATTGAACTATATCAAGAGAATACTTGCTGATTATATTCAAATATTTTGTATGTTAAAAAAATCTATACGTTATGATATAATGTGGATGATTGTAAAGATGATTTTGAGAAATTAAATGATTTTCTTAATAATGTTTTGGATTTTAATATTTTGGAATGGTTATGAGGTTATCTATTTATGGAATTTTTAAGTTGAACATCAGATGATTTTTATGGTATTAATGTATCATCTAACTATTTCATGATTTTTTAATATTGGATAACTCGTGTTAACCATTTTTTCAATTAATATAACTAAATATAGAAGAAATATGTTATCATAATTTATATATCAAGTAATATTTTTATTTATTTGACATAAAAATTTCACCGTCTTTTTTGGATTAAAAGATATAGTGTAAATTGACCATGAAACAACCAAACAGTGATACTGTGATGAATTCAAGTATATATATTGTCTTATTAAAGTTATTAAAAATTACGAAAATTATCTTGAAACCCAAATTATTATTGATAAAACACTATTTTTTTAATATTTTTATTAATAATAAATGATATAATTTCCTCACGTTGTGCTAAATATATTCATTTATGAAATATTTGGGATTAGGTCATTCATTTGAAAATTTGATGAAAATTCCAGTTTTACACTTTTAAAATGCACCGTAGTATTTTGAAGATAAATATTTTAATATTTATTATTGGAACTTAATAATTTTTAAAAGTTTTCCTAACTTAATTTTATACAACTTTCATTCAGGACACTAGAGATAAATAGTGCATTTTGATGGAGTAAATGGGCCATTAAGCCAATGGTGGGATGGACTCGGCAGAATGGACATGAGTTCTGTATTTGGGCCATATCTTCTTCATACAAACTTTGATTGAGCCCCAATTTTGAGGAAAGATTGGGGACATTATTTTTCACAAATCATCCTTCTGTAAGGCTGGTCAATTCACGCGTTTTGGAGGTCAACTAGGTGGTGAAACTTGGAATAAAATATTCGGCCAAGTTTTTCATTTCACACTTAAAAAGTTATGTAACCCTAGCCCTCAAAAACTATATTTAAAGGGGGTTTTAACTCTTTGGGAGGTCTGGTCAAGGATTTGGGAAGGTTTGGACGAAAGGGTGTCTCTTGGGATCCCATCACAACTCTTGGAAGAAGTAAGGCTTTGTGCAAACCTCTCTTCCAAAAAGGCTCTCCTCTCCCACCTCCTCTTGTATTTCTTTTCTTTCATGTTTGTTTCTTGAATTTTTCTTCAAATAATCTTTTGTGTTCTTCCCTTTTATTCTACTATTAATCTTATTAATTGGGTTGGAATCAAGAGTGCAGATGAGATTGGGTTCTACCCTTTCAATCCTTTGCTCATGCAAAACGTCTCCACGATGACTACACCGCCCATGGAAGAGTAGTTCTTTTTAGTAATTGATCGACCTCTATCCTTCTTCATTTAATTATTTTGAATCATTGAGCTACTGTAATTCACTTAATATGATCAATTAATTGTGTTTTCAAATTGTAAGATACTAAGAAAGAAATTGAACAATTAACACAAAACACGTGAGGTCGGGAATTGTGTAAATTGTGAGAGCGCGATATTAATCGGTAATACAAGACCATATGGGATAAATTTGTAGAGTTCAAATATAATCCCTAAAAAAAATTCATCCTCATTTCCAGAATGTATATGTGCCTTAATTTACCACTGACCATAAGCTATCCTTGGAACATCAATCAAAGCAGGGTGCTACGGTTACATGTTTCAAAGATAACCTAGAGTTTAATTAACTTCATCTTTGTGGTAAGGTTAATTCTCATAGGGTTATGGGGTTAACAAGTTAAGGGGTCATAATTAAGTGGATGTTAATTTAAATGATAATGATAAATAATTTATTAAATAGGTAGAGTTGGATCGATTACACCTTTTAAAATATTTTCTAAAAAAAACATCTTCTTGTTGTGTCTTTTTAATCAAACTTCATTTCACAATTAAAAACAAAAAAAATTAAATCTTCTTCCAGAAAACTTCTTCTAGATTTATAAACTATAAAAAACTACCCTCCATCCTTTCAAGTAGTGTTTTTATTCTCTTTTATTTTATTTCTAGAATACCTCTGAAAAGTTGTTTTAATTCACTTCCTCCTTTGAGAGATGACCTTGGTCAGCCACTCTGTTGCACCTAAGTACCCCAAAATCACACTAATCATTTGAGGGAGCCCAATAAAATGCTCTTTCAAATTGGCGCCATTGCCAGGTAGGCAAGTATTTTATTCAACTAATTAGAGGTATTTTTTTTACTTTTATTTTAATATTTTATCTTCTCTTCTTTCTTTATTCTTTCCCCTTTATCAATTATCTTTTTGGTTTTCTATTTTCTTTTTTTTTGGGAACATCAAATAAAACTTCTTATTTTTTTATTATGGTCCACTTTTCTTCACTTCATTTTTCTATTTCTTTGATTTATGACATGAACTAATCCCGAGGATCTCTTAGATCTTGACCCTGAGTTTGAACGCAGCCTTAGGGCGCGAATCCGTCATTATCAGTCTATGGGAAGTGTCGACATTTACCTAACTGGGGAATTCCTACACTCTAGGAATTTTGAAATTAGAAACACTTCTAAGTCAAAATTAAAACAAGAACCAATGTCTAAAAATAATGTAAATGAATTTAATAGAACCATTCAAGAATTGGCTGCACCAGATATTAACTATCAACCAAATTGTATTGCATACCCGAATCTCGAATCAGACTTTGAGTTAAAATCTGGGTTAATTCACCTTCTTCCAAAATTTCATGGCTTATCTAGTGAGGATCCAAACAAACACCTTAAATAATTTAATGTGGTTTGCTCAACCCTTAAACCAAGAAATGTTTCTGAAGATCAAATCAAATTAAGATCATTCTCATTCTCACTTGATGGAGCTGCGAAATATTGGATGTATTATTTACAACCTGATGATGTAACTTGTTGGAACAATTTAAAACGTCTTTTCTTGCAGAGATTTTTTCCCGCATCGAGGACCACTTCCATTCGTAAGGAGATCTCGGGGATCAAGCAAGCACAAGGGGGGTCAATGTATGAGTATTGGGAGAGATTCAAGAATTTTTGTGCAAGCTTTCCACATCACCAAATCAGTGAGCAACTCCTCATTCAGTACTTCTATGAAGGACTCACACCTATAGAGAGGAGCATGGTGGATGCCGCAATAGGAGGGGCATTGGTGTACAAGACACCAGTACCTGCACGTGCATTGATCGACAAGATGGCACAAAACTCCCAACAATTTGCCGATCGAGGTACACCACATGTCAGGGGAGTACATCAGGTAAGTCATTATTCTCTTGAAAGTCATTTGATTGATACTAAGTTGGAGGAATTGACCACTATAGTGAGGAAGATTGCATTGGCTGAAAAGACATCCCAACCCCCTCCTTCAAGGCCATGTTGCATTTGCACTGAGAGAAGCCACCCAACTGACTGTTGCCCACAACTACAAGAGGCAGAGGATTGCACAGCAGTATTCCCAGGGAGACCATTTCAGCAGCAAAAACAGCCATATCCCCAAAATAAGTTTGATTCATTTTCTCCAACATACAACCATGGGTGGAAAGATCAACCGGACATGAGGTATGGCTCTGGACAACAACAAAGGCCCCCTTTTCAACCAAACTTCTAGCAGCCTCCACCTTACCAACAGGGTTTCCAACAACCCCAAAGGAGATTCGAAGCTCAAACATCAATAAGTCAGCAACAAGGGAATCTCCAACACAAGGTATACTCTAAAACTGATGATATTTTGAAGCAAATTGTTCTTAATCAACAGAATGAACTGAAGAGTCAAGGTTTATAGTTGAAAGAGTTTAAGAGTCAAATGAGCCAGATTTCCATTGCCCTCCATCAACTTGTAAGTAAGAATTCTGGAAATCTACCTTCCCAACCCACTCCAAATCCAAAGGGGAATGTCAGTGCCATTACATTGAGAAGCGGGAAGCAAACAACTGATGCTTCTCCACCTATCATTCCACCGGGATTCACCTTAACTCTAGAGAAGCCACATTCCAAACCAACTGATGAGAAATCCATGGAGAAAGATAAAGGTAAGAAAAATATTGATGATGTTCCTCCTAAACCCCTTCCTTTTCCAAACAGGGTTATTCAAACTAAGAATATGGCTGAAGAAGCAATGAAAAAGGAGGTTTTTGACACATTAAATCGTGTGGAGATCAACATTCCTCTACTTGAAGTCATTAAACAAATTCCAAGGTATGAAAAATTATTAAAAGAACATTGTACTAATCGAAGAGGGCTCAAGGGAAATGAGAGGATCAATATTTTAATGAATGTGTCAGCACTCATTACAGCAACTCTAGAAATGCCAACAAATTGCAAGGATCCAGGGATATTCACCATCCCATGCACCATTGGGGAGTTGCACTTTTCTGATGCACTCTGTGATTTAGGTGCTTCTATAAATGTGATGTCTCACTCTGTATTCTCTTCTTTGCAGGTTGGTGAGCTGAAACTGACAAGAGTAGTGGTGCAGTTGGCGAATAGAGCTACGGCATATCCAGCGGGAGTTCTTGAGGATGTACTTGTCCGGGTAAGAGACATGATCTTTCCAGCAGATTTCTATGTGCTTAACATGGAGGATGATCAGGTAAGTTCTCATGCCCCCATTATCTTAGGTAGGCCCTTCCTCAAAACTACAAAAAACTATCATAAATGTCAATGAGGGTACACTTTCCATTGAGGTTGGAGATGAAGTTGTGGTATTCAATGTCATGGAATCCATGAAGTACCCCTCAGAGGACCATTATGCTTTTTTATCTCCCATTTTGAACCACCAAATAAAAACTCCATGGAATTTGATTGTCCTATGCTTAGGGAGATTATGAGTATTGGTTCTAGTTTGATGTCTAAGAGTACTTCCACACCTGTTTCTAAGGAACACGACTCTCTAAGATTTGATTTTGATGTGGATTCAAATTCTAAACATATAAACTATGATTATGACATGGCTGTTGAGTATGATGATGGATTTGATGCATTATTTTCTAATTTTGATGATTTTTATTCTGATACTGATGTTCATTGTGCATATATGTCTGTTGCATCAATTTCTCCATCCATACATCACCCCCTACATTGGAACTCAAGCCATTTCCCCCAAATTTTAAATATGCATACTTGCTGAGTGGTGATAGATTACCTGTTATCATTGCTAACAATATCTCTTTTGAGCATGAAGAAAAACTTTTGAATCTTTTGAGAGATAAAATTAGAGAATTTAGTTGGACATTGGCAGACATATCAGTTATTAGCCCCTCCATTTGCATTCATAGGATTCTCTTGGAGGATGGGGCTAAACTGATTAGGCAGCCACAAAGGAGACTTAATCCAACACTTTTGGAAGTTGTTAAGAATGAAGTTGAAAAATTACTTGAGGCAGGTATCATTTACCCTATTTCTGACTCACAATGGGTTAGCCCTATCCAGGTTGTACCAAAGAAAATAGGTTTCACTGTTATAAAAAATGAAAATGATGAGTTAGTTCCTGTGAGAGTGCAAAATAGTTGGCGTGTGTGTATTGATTATAGTAAACTAAATCAGTCCACTCGCAAAGACCATTTCCCCCTCCCATTTATTGATCAAATGCTTGACAGACTAGCTGGGAAAACACACTATTGTTTCTTGGATGGATTTTTTGGATATTTTCAGGTTCCTATAGATCCATAGGATTAGGAGAAGACTACATTCACCTATCCCTTTGGCACATTTGCCTACTGGAGGATGCCATTTGGACTTTACAACGCCCCAGGTACCTTCCAGAGATGCATGGTGAGTATTTTTTCTAATTTTATTGAGACCTTCATGGAGGTATTTATGGATGATTTTACAGTGTATGGATCCTCATTTGATGAATTTCTAAATATTTTGGGAAAGGTATTGAATCATTGTATTGAGAAGAATCTAGTCCTGAACTTTGAAAAGTGTCATTTCATGGTAGAGCATGGCATTGTCTTAGGGCATGTAGTGTCAAAACATGGGATAGAGTTTGATAGATCAAAGTTAGATATTATTTCATCCTTACCATATCCTTCATGTGTGCGTGATGTTAGATCTTTCCTAGGGCATGTAGGATTTTATCGGCGCTTCATCAAATATTTTAGTAAGATTTCTCTTCCTATGTCAAGATTACTTCAAAAGGATTTTGATTTTGTGTTTGATGTTTCTTGCAGGAATTCATTTGATGAGCTAAAACAATGTCTGACCACTCCACCTATCATACAGCCCCCACGGTGGGAGATTCCTTTCAAGATTTTGTGTGACGCCTCCAACTTCGCGGTTGGAGCTTTCTTATCTCAGAGGGTGGAATGACGTTCACATGTGATTGCCTATGCATCAAGGACATTGGATTCAGCCCAATCAAACTACACTACCACAGAAAAGGAGTTTCTTTCTATCATATTTGCTTTAGATAAATTCTGTTCATATTTATTGGGCTCTAAAGTAGTTGTTTTTTATGACCATGCAGCTTTGAGGTACCTCCTAAAGAAGCCAGATGCAAAGCCACAACTTATCTGTTGGATGCTCCTTCTTCAAGAGTTTCACATCGAGATAAAGGACAAGAAGGGGTCAGAGAATTTTGTGGCAGACCACATGAGTAGGCTTACTCACACACTAGAGGATGACACCTTGGACCAGGTACCACTTCAGGACACTTTTCCTGATGAGAATCTTTATTCCATCTCAGGTACGCATCCTTGGTGTGCTGATTTAGTGAACTACCTTGTTTCCTCTGAAATCCCTACAAATTTAAAGAAACATAAAGTCCAAAAATTGAAGAGTAAGTCAATATTTTATGTTTGGGATGATCCATACCTAAGGTGCATGTGTAGTGACCAAGTTATTAGGAGGTGTGTTCCTGATCATGAGCTTGAGTCTTTTTTGAAATTCTGTCATACACTTGATTGTGGTGGACACTTTGGACCCCAACGGATAGTTAGGAAAGTTTTGGACTCTGGATTATATTTTCCTAGCTTATTCCATGATGCCCATGTGTTTTGTAAGTCAATCTCTTGTTTCCAACACAATAGGAACATTTCTAGGAGACATGAGATGTCCCAACAACCCATACTATTCTGTGAGATTTTTGATGTATGGGGAATTGATTTTATGGGTCCTTTTCCTAGTTCATTTGGATTTTTGTATATTTTGGTTGTTGTTGATTATGTGAGTAAATGGGTGGAGGCCAAGGCCACCAGGACTGATGATTCTCATGTTGTAGTGTATTTTGTCAAGGCTCAAATTTTCTGCAGGTTTGGAGTACCAAAGGTCGTCATCAGTAACCAAGGGACACACTTTTTCAATAGGTATTTTTCTTCCCTCCTTTGAAAGTATGGGGTGACACACAAAACATCAATACCATACCACCCCCAAACAAATGTCCAGGCTGAGGTTTCAAATCATGAGTTGAAACAAATATTGGAGAAAATCATGCAGCCAAATAGGAAGGATTGGAGCAAGCGCTTGGATGATGCATTGTGGGCTTATAAGACAACATACAAGACAACCATTGGTATGTCCCCATTTCGGATTGTTTTTGGGAAAGCGTGTCATCTCCCTGTGGAAGTTGAGCATCGGGCTTATTGGGCTATAAAGAAATGCAACATGGATTTGGCCCAAGCTGGAATCCAAAGGAAGCTACAAATTCAAGATCTTGAGGAGATTAGATTGTCTTCATATGAGAACTCAAGGCTTTACAAGGAAAGATCAAAAGCATATCATGATAAAATGATCCAACAAAGGGACTTTCATGTTGGAGAGAAAGTCCTTGTCTACAGTTCATGACTAAAGCTGATTCCTGGTAAGTTGCATTCCATATGGTTAGGTCCTTATATTGTATCTAATGTTTTTCCTTATGGTGAAGTGGAGATCACACAAGAGGATAAAAGAAGGAGCTTTACAGTCAATGGGAAATGTTCGAAGAGATACATTGAGGGACTTCCTACTGATGTAGTGGATTTTATCACACTGCATGACCCCATCATCACTTGAGCACATTAGGCTGTTCCTAACCCTTTAACTTTTATATTATTTGTCCTATTTAAAAATTCTTCATTTCATGTGCATATATCAAATCATGGGTTCACATTGAGGACAATTCAATATTTTAAGTGTGGGGGAGGGAACCATTTAGTTTAGTAATTTCAATTGTTTTCCTGTTTAAAAAAAATAAAAATAAAAATTGTGTGTTTTTCAAATTTTGTGTGTTTATTTTACAATTTTCTATGTGTTTTTGAAACTTTTGAGCTGAAATGATTCTCATCACCATTTTTAAATACATATCAATAAGTGAAACAATTTACCCCTTGAAACTAATCTTAAATGAATGATGAAATGACTTTGTTTCAAGTTCAAATATTTAGTAATTTCATGAAAAGTACACTGAATTTTGAATCCCATGCCACATTTCACTGTCTTTATATTTGAAATCACTTTACTGTGAGGCTTCTAAACCATTATTTTCATATTCTTTATATTCACCTCACTTCTTGAGAGAACCAAACCATGCTTGATTTAACAAGAATTTTATTTATTCCTGTCAAAACTTGAGGGTTTGAGGTACATATGTTTAAATGATTGAGGCATTTGTTTGGTATTAAAGACCCTATTTCAAAGAATCTTTTTTTATAATAGCCTACCATGAACATTTAATCCTTTTAGCCCTTAGAATCTATGCACAGCCTGTTAGGTTAGCCACATTATAAGCCAATTTTCCCTATCCAACCAACTCTTGAAGTGAAATTGCATAATCTAGTTGAGCTTAAGTGTGGGGGAATCTATCTTGTGTTGTGTTACCACATTATGTGATACTTTGGGTGGAAAATTAAATTTTGAAGAGATGTGTTTGCTTCTAAAGAAAGTCATTATATTGAAATCTGTGCCTTTTCTGGATCTTTCATGACAAGTGAAGTTATGCCTTTTCTAGAGCTTCTAATTAAGGTGGAAAGTTGTGCCTATCTGGAGCTTTCAAGAAAATCATGTTTGAGAAGATTGACATTTTTAATGCTAAAATGATGAATGGTGTAAAATTTTCATGAATTTTCATGATGATGGAGCTGAATTGATACTATGGGTATTGAGGAGAAGACTATATTTAAGTGAAAATTGGATTAATGCAATTTTGCTTCAAAAAGAGTCAAACTCTCCTCATTCAGCCTCATAATTTTTCACATCTAAATCCTACCAACCGAAAGCCACAGAACAAACCTGAAAAGTCCTCATGATAAACATATGTCCTTGACTCACATTGGGTGGCTATGTAGGAATTTATCAATCCTATGTTGACCCTTGTATGATTTTGGATGAGAAAGACATTGCAAAAAAAATGATATTTGTGTGATGAGAGAAAATTCAAGCGAGGTAAGTGCTTTGTGCTTGGGAGGATAAATGAAGTGGAATTATATTGAATGATATAAATGGAGAACTTAAAATAAGGTTTTTTATGAGGCATGATATATTTTGTTCTTGGAGTGTAATTGTTTTATCTCAAGGATATGTGTTTTAAAATTGGTTTTGATTTGATATTGATGTTTACTTGACATGAGATTTTGCCCAGGAGTGCAAAAGGGTAAGTGTGGGAAAGTTGATAAAAAACTATTTTTTTGAATATTTTATTGATAATAAATAATATAATTTCCTCACATTGTTCTAAATACATTCATTTATGAAATATTTGGGATTAGATCATTCATTTGAAAATTTGATGAAACTTCCAGTTTTACCCTTTTAAAATACACTGTAGTATTTTGAAGATAAATATTTTAATATTTATTATTTGAACTTAATATTTTGTAACAGTGTTCCTAACTTAAATTTATACAACTTTCATTCATAACACTAGAGATAAATAGTGCATTTGGATGGAGTAAATGGGTCATTAATCCAATTGTGGGCTGGACACGGCAGAATGGACATGGGTTCTGTATTTGGGTCATATCTTCTTCATTAGGGTTTGGATTGAGCCCAAACTTTGAGGAAATATCGGGGACATTATTTTTCACAAATAATCCTTCTATAAGGCTGGTCAATTCACGCGTTTTGGAGGTCAACTTGGCGGTGAAACTTGGAATAAAATATTGGGCCGAGTTTTTCATTTCACACTTAAAAAGTTATGTAACCCTAGCCCTCACAAACTCTATTTAAATGGGGGTTTAACTCTTTGGGTGGTATGGTATAGGATTTGGAAAGTTTTTTCAGAAATTGTGTCTCTTGGGATCCCCTCCCAACTCTTGGAAGAAGTAAGGCTTTGTGCAAACCTCTCTTCCAAAAAGGCTCTCCTCTCCCACCTCCTCTTGTATTTCTTTTCTTTGATGTTTGTTTCTTGAATTTTTCTTCAAATAATCTTCTGTGTTCTTCCCTTTTAATCTTCTCTTAATCTTCTTAATTGGGTTGTAATTAAGAGTGGATATGAGATTGGGTTCTACCCTTTCAATCCTTTGCTCATTCAAAACGTCTCCACGATGACTACACCGCCCATGGAAGAGTAGTTCTTTTTAGTAATCGATCGACCTCTATCCTTCTTCATTTAATTATTTTGAATCATTAAGATACTATAATTCACTTAATATGATCCATGAATTGTGTTTTCAAATTGTAAGAAACTAATAAATCAATTGAACAATTAACACAAAACACGTGAGGTCGGGAATTGTGTAAATTGTGAGAGCGCGATCTTAATCGGTAATACAAGACCATACGGGATAAATTTGTAGAGTTCAAATATAATCCCTAAACACAATTCATCCTCATTTATAGAATTGATATGTGCCTTAATTTACCACTAACCATAAGTTGTCCTTAGAACATCAATCAAAGCAGGGTGTTGTGGTTACATGTTTCGAAGATAACCTAGGGTTTAATTAACTTCATCTTTGTGGTAAGGTTAATTATCGTAGGGTTCAGGGGTTAACAAGTTAAGGGATCATAATTAAGTAGATGTTAATTTAAATGATAATGATAAATAATTTATTGAAGAGGTAGAGTTAGATTGATTACACCTTTTAAAATATTTTCTAAAAAACATCTTCTTGTTGTGACTTTTTAATCAAACTTCATTTCAAAATTAAAAACAAAAAAAATGAAATCTTCTTCCAGCAAACTTCTTCTAGATTTATAAACTATAAACAACAATCCCCCATCCTTTCAAGTAGTTTTTTTATTCTCTTTTATTGTATTTCTAGAATACTTCTGAAAAGTTGTTTTAATTCACTTCCTCTTTTGAGAGACGACCTTGGTCAGCCACTATGTTGCACCTAAGTACTCCAAAATCACACTAATCATTTGAGGGCACCCACGACAGTGCTCTTTCAATTATCATATTACCTTTATTTATGATGAATCAATCGGTCCCATTTAACATTACAAAATTTATGGATTGGTGGTCGTTAACTTTCTTATGACCATCTTCTCAATCACTCTCCTTCAAAATATGATATTTCTATTTCTATTCTATATCAATTTTTTCACATTATATATATTTTTTCCTATTTTTAAACATAGTTATATGTTTCATTGGGTAACTATTAGGTTTCCTAATATCCTTTTTAGTAGATGTTTTTAATTGATTTTTATTATGCAGGTTACATGGAAAGAATATTATAAGTATTAATACAGTGATAAACCAGTGTAATTTCAAGGAAGATATTCATTTTAAGGGGGTATACTATAACACCATGATATTTGGAAAATATTTTTTTGAATTAATTTATTCATTCTTATATTTTTCATTTCACATAATAATGAATATAACAATTTTAATATGAATGAACTAGGTTTGGATTGTGGATTAAAACACTATATTCTTATTGAAGTACATAGAAAACATATATTATATTATGGTACAAGCAACACTATGTTTTTCAAGTCTTATAGACAATGTCAATTTCCTTCGATATATTGCATTATAAGGAATATCATGTTTTACTGAACAAAAATATACTTTTAATAATATTATTAATATATTATTATAGTTACCACCCTACCATTGGATTGGATGTTAGGAATAATATTAAAAAAAAATTGAAAATATTAACTACACATATATATTAAATGAATCATTTTTTTATAAATTATTTATAAATAAAACTAAGAACTATTTTAGGATGGATAAATTTATTTTATAAAGAAAAAAATCTATACACACAAACACCATTTTATCATAATAAATTAAAAAAACCATTTTATTAATTTTATTTATAAAATATATACATTATATATATATATATAATCAATCTTTTTCACAAAAATCCAATATTATTTTTTAGAAATATGATTAGAATCAATCAAATTTTAGGAATAAAAATTTATTTTAAAAAAAAGTAATATGACTGCTTTTCAATGAAAATCCCATTTTCAATCTTAATTTTTAAACTTATATATCTTTTATTTGGAAAAATAAAAGTCATTTTTTAAATCAAGATAAATAATTTTTCATTGTGGCATTTTTTGGTATTTTTCTGAGATGTTTTATATTTTAATAAATATTGAACAATACTGAATTTTAATTCATAACTTCTTTTTTATATAATTTATTTATATAGAAAAGGTATATTTTAATATTATTATAAGAAATAATATGATACATTTTATATAATTGAATCCAATTTATTTCATTTCAAATAATTTCACATTGTAATTGGATATAAAATCATTTCAATCTTTTGGACTTTTTATCTTCAAATACATGTCATCGCATCGTTTCTGAGTGATTAATTTCAAATTAATTTCTACCAAATTTTTTATATGAATTTTTAAAAAAGGATTCCATATTTTGAATTATAAATATTATTAATTTTCATTAATTCCAACTTAGTTGTTTTACCAATTTTATTATTTAATGAAATAAACATTATTTAAATCATTTTAGGTAATCATATATAATCTTAATGGTTAATATTTTAAATAAAAAAGCAAAATGACCTAAAAACATGTCCAAAATCCATTTACTAGACATATATCATAAAATTACCTTATTATTTTAAAAATTCTAAAATTATTTGCATCACATTATATAGGGTATAGATTTAAATATTGGTTTCATTTTCACATTTACAATAATTCCACTCCCCCTCCAAAATAAAAGGTCACTCTACCTATGCACATCCTCACACATCTCAAGAAAATACTTGATTAAACAAAACCTACCAAAATATGAAACTAACTCCCTAATATCGTCCCAGAGGGGTCAATTTTTATTGAAATAAATCCAAGGAATCTATTTGGTGGAAACCAAAATGAGTTACCTAATAAAGATAAACATCCTTCCATAATATCTTTTGTTTTATTTTTAGTATCCATATGATAAATTATTCTTATTCCATGACTATTTAATAAAAATTTTATTAAAAATAAACTATGATTTTTTAATGGTTTTTAAACACTCACACACACTTCCATGAAATGGGATTCACAATCCTATTTCATGTGTATGGAGGACTTCCACCTCACAAACTGATGTCACTCGTTCTTCCATTACCACCATTCAAGGATTGAAATAATGATATTAATATTATTTTTGATATGTATTATATAATATTAAGGACTAATATATAATTATGAAATTATTATATAAAAAGGAATTCATTTTTTCAATTTTTATAAATATGAAAACTTCATTTGTGATCGTGTGGACTACTGCCTAATCAAAAATATATGATTCTTTCACGCATTACATGAAATTTTCTAAGGATGGTATTATTAAATGTATGTGAAATTTATTGAATAATAATTATACAATATTGATAATATAAATACATATACATATATATATATATATATATATATTTGTGTGTGTGTGCATGTTTTTCATGTACATTCATTCATTCTATCTAACAATAAAACAAAAATAATGCTTATGCATACATATGACCTACCATCTCAACGAATGTGGAATTACATTTCATATTTAAATATTTTATTGTTTATTATTAATATTTATATACTTAATGTATTTGATATTTATATCATTTTTTGACTATGTAAAAATTTATATCATTATCTTTTAAATATGACCATGAATAACATGTCATAAAATATATGACAAACAAAGTGGATATTATCCAGAAAGTAACATTAACATTAAATTGTTCATAAAATGGGAATATAAAGTCATAAGAAAATAATCAGTTGTGTTATATATATGATTGTGGTTATATTTTTATTTATAATAAACATATATTTATTATATATGAGGTTTGAACGTGTATGAATAATGTCAAGCTTTAAGGTATGGCTTTTCTCATCTAGCATTTATTTTTGTCAAAATTGTTCCATATTCACCAATAATATCTTTTTTTGTGCATATAATTCCCATTATATTATTATATGATTTTTATACAGACATTTATCAGTACTTTCATATTAAATTTGTGATATTTGTTTCATGGGGTTTATAGTTCAAAAGTTACCAAATCAGTAAAGTAATTAGGTCTCAATCTGCTTTCTTTATGAAAGTTGTCTTGTTGTGCACCTATATTTTTATATGAGTTGTATATAATACCATTGGAAATGTTATTTCACGAGTCTCATTTTTTATTGATATTTTATACATCATGTAATTTTATTCATTACATATTATTAGGAATCCATGTTCTGAATGTGGTAACAGTTTGTTGCTATTGCCTCATCCTTTACCGAGAGTGTTAATGTTTATATGTCTTTCGTAATTACTAGGAGGGATTCCCAGAACAAAAAAAGAAGATTGTACACATGTAGGAATCCCCATCCCGAAGTAGGTACATGTTTGATTAACCCAATATGAACATGATATGATGGTCATTGTAGAAAACCTTAATAAAGGATTCTCTAAGATTTTGTTTATGACACAAATATATGACATATTCCACTATTATGGTCAAATGTTTTATTATACATATTCCCTTAATATTCATGTCTTATGAACATTCAATAATTATTTAGTGACTCTGGATTATGATCTATGATATATAGGGTTTGATCTTCTTAATTTATAATTTTCTATAAATACGATTACTTCATTAGTGGACATGTAGACCACCAGCTCCTCAAAAGAAATGTCATTCATTCACCCTTTGAATGGAATGTATTAAGGATGGGTTTTAGAAATTTATGACACGGGTATGAAATAATAATCATATTGTGATGATAATATATATATATATATATATACATCATTTAATATCAACCTATCAATATGATAAGAAAATGGAAACAACATTCATGCATACATCTGACCTACTATCTCTACGAAGTGTTTATTTTATTTCATATTTTTAACTTTCTTAGATATTAATAATTATTTATATAAATAATATATATTATATTTATATCACATTTCAGATTCTATATATTTGTAAATCCTCGTGTATGTAATAGGATCCAGAGTGACATATCAAATCATATATGACAAACAAGGAAGATATTACACAAAACATATAATTAATATGGAATGGTTAATAAATAGATAATATAAAGATGTAATTGAATAAAAATGGTATTGGATATAATAATTTAGTAAAATGATACATTTATAATAAAAATAAATTTCTTATATTGGAGGATTGAATGTATAGGAATAATGTTGAGATGTATGGTTTGGGTTTTATCATATTACTTTTATTTTTGTGAGACTTATGCCATATTCACCACTCATTTCTTTTATGTTCTGTATATACTTCCCAAGAATATATTAAATTAATTTTATTATTTAATTTATGTGTATTTACATATCCATTTTATGATAATTATTTCTTGTGTTTTAAGGATCCAAATCTACCAAATTGGTAAAATAATTTTCCCCAAATTTTCTTTCTTTGAGACACATGCCATGATACGATACTATATTTTTCTATGATGTAAATTGAAATATTATATATATATAATATACTTATTGTAAAAATATTCTATTATTCATTTAATATATTTCATTCCATATAATTATGATTCAATGTAACCAAGGTGGTAACAGTTTATTGCTACAATCAACTCATTTATCAATATTGTTTATGATTATGCTTCCATTGATGAAATAATATGATCCATATATCGTGAAATATATTCTATTTGTTAGCACCTATTTATCCATTTTATCACCATGTATTGGTACCATTTCCCCACACAGTTTCACATATGATATTTAAGAATGTTTTGAGGTAAATATGACTTTATATCTATCCTTAGTAAGAAATTTGTTTTATTTGAAAAACCATGGTTTCTAAAAATGATTTAATAAATGTTTCAATATAATTAATAAAACAAATTCCCCAACATGTTTATCTTTTTTAATAAAAAAATATTTTATTATTAATTTCATTATTTTTTCCCATCGTGTCACTTTACAAAACATTTTACCGTGTAAAACAATGTTTGGAATGTACTATTTTTCCCACCATAATTATTTTCATTTCCATGAAAATTCCATTTTATTTTTTCAAGGTAACTTTTAAATATTTTTTTAAAATATAATTGAAATGATTTATTTTTTTAAAATAAAACAAAATGTTTTCAAATATTTTTTTTGGATTAAAAATTATTTTAAATGTTTTTCAATACATAATTTATATGTTATCAAGGTTATTTTCAAATTTTAAGTTTTTTAAATTTATTTATAATTTAAAAAAAATAATAATAAATGATATCTTCTAGAGAAATTTATAAAATTATTTCTAAATGTTACATTATATATCTTTAAGTGTTTTTTTCAATGAAAGAGATTTTGACAAGGATGTTGATTTCAAAAATGGGATACAAAGAATTATTATTTTCCTTAATAAATGATTCAGGTGATATTCTAAAATACTTTCTCATATATACTGACATAAATTAATATAATTTATAATTTATTAGGGATAATATCAAATGTCACCATTTGTATTTATCAATTGAATGGTATATATTATGATGAAATGTTTTTTTATGAAACATGTATCTCTTCAATGAGTTATACCATGATAAAATGATTATGAAACCATATTATTTGATGGGTTGTTAAATAATGGGATTATATTGAAATCTCTATCCATTTAACATGTTATTATATGATGAATTTTTTATATTACTCGTTTCATTTTTTTGGTAAGAATATGATTTTTTTGAAGCCCATGTCTTTTTCTGAGACATGATATGATTAATGTATTTTTACATTGTGGAACATGAGTGTATGATTTCATTATATAATTGGTGGTACCAATATCTCCATAAAAATCAAGGGTGTAATGATAAATGTTTTTTGAGTATAAAGGGTACATTAGAGGTCATTCCAAAACTAAAAAGATGGTTATTGGGAGGGAATCCCATTTTCGAAACCAGAGGGTTCATGGGAGGGAATTCAATGCATGAATCAAGTGGGTACTTTTTAGGGAATCCCAAGCTCAAAAAAATGGGGCACATGGTAGTTCTTACCATTCACGATATAAAAGGGATAATGGAATTGAAACCCTAGCCCCAAACAATAGGGTAAATGGGAGGGAATCCCAAACCCCAAGTCAGTACAAAAGTGATTAACCCAAGCCTAAAATGTTATGAAGGACTTGGTATATATCTTTAACACTAGATTTTCAATGGTTATGTGTCTAAGAAAATTACATTTATTATTCCTCTGTTATTATATCATTTATTATTCTCTTGATTCCAATATGATTCATGTCTTATGAACATCCCACCTTTATGTAATGACTTATGATTATGATCTTTGATATGTAGTGTATTATTTTATAATGATATGATTTTTCTCTCATAAACATAGGTTCATGTTATAATTATACATCTCCCTTAATTATCCTCATTGATCATCTAAGGTCACACTCTTATTATGCTTCATTTCCCAAGGTTATGAATAACAGTATAAAGTTAAATTACTAATGGTTATGATCATTAATAGAGATGATTATTGTAAGTACCTATATCTTCATTTTATGTATGGATCACGATTTCTGGTGTTTTTAAGGAAAAATAATGAAATGTTTGTTTTCTGAGTAAACGTCGTGTACCATTCAGTGCACTCTATGTACCTAGATTCTACGTGTAACCATGTACTGGCCATGTAATAGTTGTGTACATGGAAATTTATAGGGAAAATCCAACCAATGTATTGGGAAAAGCCAATTTACCTTGAATATTTCAATTTATCTTGTGTTTCAATGGTTACAGTTGATTTGATTTCACAATTGGGTTATTTATTTGTTCTATTATTGTTTATATTATTGTGGTTCTATTTCTATTGCATCCCGATGAGATGAGTGTATGCCATCTCATGCATCATATAGGCACTTACTAGATATCACATGTCATGTATTCTTGTCATGCTATTTTGGATGCATTTCTGATATCATGATGTTGTGATAGATGTTGTGCTAGATATGAATTATATTAATATTGGTGCCTTGATAGAATACCTGCTATTTTTATAGTGTTTTGGTAATTATAACGTTTCATTTGGATAGATGTTAGGTTTTGATTCCTGAGGTGTTATGGGTCCTCTAGGACCAGAATTTGGTGGATCATGTTTGAACTTTAATTGATTTCTGTTATGATATGACGTGAGTAAGGATAAAAACTTTTTTTACAGGGAGTATGGGCTCTCACGGGTCAGAATTTTTCATACCTTGGATAGAATCTTAATTTTTTAAGGGTTCTGAAGATGTTTTAGAATTTTATTGTCTGGAAAAACAGACAACACAGTGTGTGGAGTTATGAACACATGCCATGTGTTCTTCTATTTTGGAGGAAAAAACATTTCTTATTCACATGTCATGTCCTAGGAGTACACTTTGTGTAGTTCTTGACCATGTGATTGACTATGTGTGAAGAGACACAGGGTTTGAAAACTTTTGGTAGAACATGTCATGTCTAGATTGTACAAGTTGTGTTGAAAAAAACAATGTCTCCAACCTTGTGTCCAACGGAATGGGTGGTGGAAACATGGGTGGTACATGTCGTGTCCTTATGGATCACACCATGTAGAATAAAACAGTGTATATGACCTTGTAAATAATGACACGGGTGGTTGGAGCTTAAGTGGTAGATTTCATGTCTAAGGTGAACATGCTGTTTAGTGTTACGTCGGCAGACACCATGTTTTTTTAGCCATGTAGAAGTACTTGGGTAGGAGGGAAAATTCAAGAACACATCGTGTCACAGGAGGAACACACCATGTGTAGTGGAGTTACATGACTATGTTTGGTAGAGGTACATGCCCATATAAGGCATAAAGGGAACACACCATGTGATAGTTATACATGTTGTGTAACCATGTTTTTTAAAACCTGAATGTCTTCTTTCTCATATTTTGTTCTTGAACTTATAAGTTATTTTTCCTTGATAATCATGAACTGAGGTGTGCACTTGACCTTGTAGATTAATGCCACCAATACGTCCTCGGTTTGTATGCTAGGTATGGGGCAATGACCAGAAACAATACATGGTATATCAGGGACAACCCGTAGATCCTCCCAGCATGCCCATCCTAGAACCAACTGTAATACTAGACACAGGTGTTGATGACCTATTTTGCATAGGCTTTATGAGGATGATGTAGACATTCTAGGGTTCACCACATCAATCCCCAACCATGGAAGTGTTGATGCGAGTGTTCAAGCAACATCTTCCTATCACATTTTCAAGGGATGGACGAACACAGGCTGTAGAGACATGGTTGTATTCCATGCTTTCTATCTTCGAGCATCTAGAGACAACTCTGGAGAGGAGGTTGAATCTCTTAATGTAGATGCTATGTAATTCTTCCAAGAGATGGTGGGATTTTATCTCAGAGGCGGGATGTCATTGAGATATGGCTTGGGGAGAGTTTCAGAGGACCTTAAATGACTAATTTTACCCCAAGGCATTGAGGTATGACTGAGCCTAGGAGTTCTTACATTTGGAGTAAGGTGCTCTTTCAGTGATGGAGTACTCTTCTCATTTTACAGAGCTTCAGCATATAGCACCTGTTCTGGAAGGTGACGAGTTATATTGGGCTATTCATTTTGTGGATTGTCACATGTATTACATCTAATTGTAGGTGAATATTTTTAAACTAAAATTTGAGATGGATATAGTGAATCAGGTGTTGATTACTGAGTGCAATATGAGGGAGTTGTGAGATGCAATCCAAGGTGGTTCAGCATCAAAGATTGGTACTCCTTTGACTAACAGCAGAAGGCATCTTATGGAAACATTGCACAGTGATTCTAGTAGTTAGGATGTATCTACACATAGTCATGTAATGTACTAAAATTTTGGGAAGAGTTGGAAAATGATAAATCAATTCCCGAGAGACATAGTTAATTGTTGAACATACAGAAAGATGGGTTATCTTTATCATTTTTTCAGTTTTTCTCACCAGTATCTAGTGAGAGGGGATCGGTTATGACCCAACATTCTAGAGTAGGACCACTAGTTCCTCATCTATCATGGAACTGGAGTTCTCTAGGCCGTTCAAGATGAGGAGGTGTTCGTGGCCATGGTAGTCATGCTTCAGCTTTTCAGCAATAACATAGTGGACCGACACAAGTTATTTTGGTAGGGTCGTGGGGCCACATTACAGGTCGTAATTTTGTATTTGAGCAAACCTAGTAGGAGCCAGATCCTGAAATCTCTATAGATAGAGGTACAATTCTCATTGCATTAGTTTTAGCTTATGATATTTTGGATACATGGGATTCCCATTATTTTATATCTATTGTAGTTTTGGAGACCCTGGGGCCTTGTACCATTACTTATAAGGATTTTATGATGCTAGACACTCCGTTTGGGATTAGGAAGACTTGTGTATGTCAGTGCAAGGACTGCCACATTGAGGTTGGTGGGTGTCACTTCTTATGGGACCTTTATGTCTCAGAGATGACATGCTTCTATGTCATTCTTTGAAAGGACTGGTTAGTCTCTTTTCATGCCTTTGATGACTGCTATATCCATATGGTGAGTTTCACTTCACCAGAGGGTGGGTCTTTTCTACACAAGGTAGAATGGGATGTTTAGGTGATCATAGCTTAACCCGATCATTAGGGATTGGGACTAATTATAGCCTATATTGATCGTTTATAAATAGATTACTTGGGTACTTCACATATAGGCATTACTCTAGTGGTGTATCATTTCAAAAAAGTCTTTCCAAACTTTTCAGGTTTACCTCTGAAGTGGGAGGTTGATTTCTCTATTGAGCTTCCACTAGGAGTAGAACTGGTGTCCATTCCTCATTATAGGACTAAAAAACCATAATTACACATGATCAATAATTAATTAGGGGAGTTTTATGCAAAAGTATTCATATGAACTAGTACTTTTCTTTGGGTTTCACCTATCCTTTTTACGAAGAAGGTGGACTATACCCTTAGACAATATGTGAATTATTGGATGATGAACCAGCTTTTGGTTAAGAACTGATATCCCTTAACAAGGATTGATGATCTATTTTATTATAATCAAGGATTGTGGGTGTTGTAAACAATTTAATTGAGATCTGGATACCATTAGTTTCCTTTTAGACCATCATTTATACTTCTTAAATCATTTTGGAGAAGGTATAGTATATACGAGTATTTGGTTATGTCGTTCGATCTCACAATTGCACCAGAAATTTTTATGTTACTAATGAACTGAGTGTTCCATCCTTAATTGTATTATTTTGTGGTAGACTTCATGGACTATATCATGGTGTACTCTCACACTCTACACATCCATGCCACCCATATTGAGATCATATTGAGTATATTGAGAATGCATCAGTTATTTTCTAAGCCCTCAAAGTGAAACTTTTGGATGGACTAGATTCACTTCGTGGGTCATGTTATCTTAGAGACTGAAAATTAAAATTTTTATTTTCCAAACACTTTTGAGGAAAAAGTGAGAAACCAAAACACTTTGAGGAAAAGTGGTGAACCAAACATGACATCATGACTTACAACATTCAACCACCAATGATCAAAATATAACGGTCAAACAAACAACTCATTCAACATACAAAAACAACCACTCCATCATTCAAACAGAAAACCATCATAGTAGGATCCATAATCACCCAAGAGAAGAACAAGGAATCTCGAACCAGAAATCAAAAAGAACAAACCTCAGAAAAGCATGAACAAATCTCAGAACTGGTCTCCTCGAATGCCACTGATGCAACCATCGACACCAGCCCAAATCCATAAACCCAACGAACTCCAATAGGAGGTCACCCAAACCCTCCAACGATGTGAGATAAACTCCCAAAAATCCTCCTGGAAGAACACATCCACAGAAGGCCAACGAAAAATCCAGAATGAGGAAGATCATGTTATCCAGACACCACATCCTACTCCACCGAGAACCACAGCACAACCTCAAATGTCAACGACTCCACAAAAGCAATCCAACAGATTCACTAACACAAGATAAACATCATCAACCAAACGACTTCCTTCTATCCAGATCAGATAAGAACATAAACGAAGAATAACAGATGCTGCCAATACTGAAATGACGACGTCCATGAGGAAATCAAAGCAAAACTCACAGAAGCTGAAGATCCAGAAGAACGCCACAAATAACAAATGAAGTAGGAAATAGTAGCATAGGCTCAAAACACCCAAATATCATCACCGACATCTTGTTAGAAGTCAAAAACTGCAGAAAGACACCAAACGCGCACACCGGAAGCAAGGCAGCGACCTCAGGTTGATGGATCTGAAACCTCGGTCTTGGATTGTCACCGCGCCTCCAAGGAAAATCCTATACAGTGAGAAGGAATTGGGAAAGAATGGAAAGTACCGGTGAAAGGGAACCAAGTCCACGAAGCCACTGGAACTGAGGAAACCCCCAGATCCTTTCGAGCACAGGGGTGGTTGCTGTGAAAATTCGATCGGAAGGAGGCAGCAGTGAGGAGAAAACCCAAGCATTGTGCCCCTACGAGATGCCATAGAATCACTGAAATCCAAAACCATAAAGTACAAACCTCCCCCCTCTAAGCACACTGGAGCTAGGGCCAAGCCACACCTGAAGCGCAGCAGGAAGCCACATCGGAGTTGTCGCCAGAGCTAAGGCCGAGCCACGCTGAGCTGAGCGCTAACACCGATTCGCTGCGCCAGAGGAGGGGAGGAGGCAACTCCACTGAAGAAACCCTAGGTCCGTGCGAGAGAAAGATCCAGCCACTCAGAGGCCTTTAGGATCCCAAATAGAACAACACACCATGTTATCTTAGAAATAGGAGTATTAGTAGACCCAGAGAATGTGAGAGAAATATTTTTCTAGGAACAGGTGAAGAATGAATTTGATTTTTGAATATTTTTAGGGATTTTTGGTTACTATTGGTGCTTCAATGAACACTTTTCACAATTAGAAGCACCACAAATGGGCATGTCTATGAAGGTTTTGAAGCAAAATTGGAGAGATTCCTTCAATCCAACCTTTCATGATCTAAAAGGTGGGTTGACTTCGACACCGATACAGATTTTACAAGATCTGAGAAAGAGTTACACTATTTCTTGTAATGCAACATGTATCAGTCTAGTAGAAGTTCTTATGTATGGGGAATGATTCATTGCATACATGTCTCAACATTTGAGGCCACATGAGAGGAATTAACTAATGCACAATATCGAGTTGGTTGTAGTTGTGCATTCTTTGATCTATTGGAGACATTATCTTTTGGGAGAGAATTTTGTGATATACATTGACCACAAAAGTCTCTTGTATATCTTCACTTAGTGAGATTTGAATTTGAGACTATGATGGTGGGTTGAGTACCTTTTGTCTTTTGACATATGAGCTTCCATATACACCTGGTAAAGGCAATTCAGTGGCTGATGCATGGTGCATGAGGACTCACATACAGGCAGTCTAAGAGACTAGAAATGAGTGGAAACATATGGATATGTTCTCTAAGAAGCATTTTTAGTTGAATGAAAGATATGGAAGATGCTTTATTTATCTATGTTTGTTACTGATAATCATGTGGATCGAGTGAGAATGATGCAACTATCAGATTCCGAAGGCCTAGTCCTATGAGAGAGTGTGACAGGTGAGGGCCCTACTCCTGGGTAGACCGTAGGAGATTATTAAGACTTTCATTATCATGGATGTGTAAGTTTGTTAGAAAACAATGTGAGGAGATGATGTGATATTATAATTCCTCAATTTGGGTAGTTCATCCTGGTGTCACCAAGATGTATCGATATCTGCATCATCATTATTGGTGGTAAGGCCTAAAAATGGATGTTTCTTGTTTAGTTATGAAATTTTTCACATTTTAGCAGGTGAAGGTGGAGAATCAGTGACTGGAATGGATTTTACATGAGTTACCCATTCCCGAGTGTAAGTCAAATGATGTCATGATGGATTTATTGATGGGGTTATTGTGGACACATAGAGAAAATGATGGATTTTGGGTTGTTATCGATAGACTCAAGAAGGTTGCACACTTCCTGGTGATTAAGGATACCATCAGTGTTGATGATCATGAAGGTTTTACATCTAATAGATGGTATGCTTTCATGTGGTTATGCACTATATCGTTTCAGACAGGGACTCCTGGCTTACTTCTCGTGTCTGGTAGAAATTACATATGGCTTGGGGTACACATGTACTTTTGTGTAAAACTTACCATCCCAAGACTGATGGCCAATCTAAGTGCACGATGTGAGTCTTGGAGGATATGCTTCGATCATGAATCATAGATATCAGGAGGTCTTGGGAGAGAAACATACTCCTAGTGGGGTTTTCCTACAATAACAATTTTCACGAAATGATTCAGATGTCACCTTTTGGGGATTTGTATGGTAGACCATGTCGATCACCCCTATGTTTTCTGGAGGCTGGAGAGGTTGCTATGATTGGGCCTCATCTTGTCCAGGAGACCATTGAGTAGGTTTTGTTTATTTGGATGAAGATAGAGACTATACAGTCTCTGTAGAAATCTTATGTTGATCGATAGAGAAGACCAGTAGGGATTGAAGTTAGAGGTCATGTTTTCTTGTTTGTTGCACTGTGGTAGCAACACATGGGAATTATGAAACAATAGAAGCTTTCACTGAGTTATGTTATACCGTTTGAGGTTTTAGAGAGAGTTGGAATAGTTTCCTATAATTTATATTTACCTCCAATGTAATGAGTTATGCACGACGTCTTCCAGGTTTCTCATCTACAATGTTCCTTTTCAGACTCATCTCACATTTTTTAACCTGAGGAGGTTGAGTTGGAGGTGGATACATCTTTCTAGGAGAACCCTATTCAGATTGTTGATCATAGTATGAAGTTTATCCATGGTGGGTTTGTTCCTCTGGTATGGGTGAAATGGAAGCATGGGCGAGTACATGACAAGACTAGGGAGAGGGAATCCTATGTAAGATCAAAGTGGCTAGAGTTGTTTGATGTTTCTTTATCACCACCTTTGAGAGGGAAATTCAGGATCAAATTTCTTTAATTGGGGATGTTTGTATGAACCTGGATCTTAATTTTATGTTTGTATATTGATTTCAGGTATTTTTTAGGATAAGTAAGAAATAAAAAATTTCTATGTATAGGCCATGTACTTTTGAGTACACACCATGTACCCGGTTTCCATGTGTAACTGTGTACTACCAATGTAACGGTCGAGTACATGGCTGTGTAGGAGACCTAGAAGAACACCTAATGTGGGGGCTGGTTGATGCTATAACACGACGTGTATATTAAATGAATATACTGTGTACTTTTCTTTTTATTTTATATATCAGTGAGGGGTCATGTATCACGTCCAGAAATACCCTTTTCAGCCCTCGGTTTGTACTGGAGAGTGATTGAATCCCAAATAACATTGAGCTCCTCCTAGTTTATTCTCTGAGCTCTGATTAAATTGGCATTCGGTGTGTTGGATTCCCACCGTTGAGTACTATCATTACCTTGATCCTTTCTTCAAAATTCCTTTTCTCTAGTGATTTATCAAGGTTTGATCATTTTTACCTTTTTCAGATCTATGTCATTAAAGGATGATTCAGGGGTCGACGTTCGAAAGTGCTTTTCATAAAACATAAAGGTCGGTGGTTTGTGCCTTCTATTGATTATCATTGAGTTATATATACATAATGTGTCGAATACCCATTTTTAGGGTATTGTGAGTTTAGGAATTTTACCTTGTTATCTACATGTTATGGTTTAATTGATTGAAAAGGGGTTTTGTACATATGTATGCTTTGGTTGCTTGTTTAGGTGACAACCCATGGATGTGTGTCCATAGTTTGACTATTAATGGCTATTTGTCATAGGTTTACTATGAGTCATTCATTGTTTCCATTCCATGAGTTGTTTAAGATGTGGTTTGATTGAGTATATTAATTTCATGTGTTGTGTTTGTGAGTCTAATATGTGTTATGATCTTCCAATGGATAATGAGAGCCTTGGACTAGGAAAACTGTGGGGGTTTCTATGTTTATTTACATAGGACCGTGAGGGACTTGGTTAAGAATTTGACCTAGTTGTATTGACCATGAGAGCTACCGATGAGGTTGTTTATGATTATTTATGCTATGTTGACTCTGGGGTTATTGAACGTGAGAGCTACACAGAGGTTGTTTATAAATTATTAATGCCTTGTTGACCCAAGGGTTTTGACAATGACCGTTGCATAGGTGGTTGTTTTTAATTGAATACAGCTATGTTATACCATTGGGTTTAGACCATGAGAACTTTCCCAAAGTGTTTCTTATGAATAATCGAATGATTGTAACGAGTCTTCCAAGCCAAAGCACAAGTTTGGAATCAGTCTTACCAGATTGTTTAGATGGTCTTCTGTGACATTTGTTTTTTTATTACACAGGGGATTATGAGCTTATTCTAGATCCCAAGATTTCATTATTCAATGGTTTGAATAATTAATTAATGAAAATGAATGAAATTGATAACTGTAGGATTGTTTACTTTTGAGTACTTCCTAGTTTATTGATTCATTTCTGTATATTTCCTTCTATATATATTCAGTAAAAGTTAGGCATAGATATTATCGTAGTAGCCTATTGGGATTTGTCTCACACCCTACTTGGGTCATGCATTTGGACCCAAATAGAATATATGGTTTCTGGTATAGATAAGGGTAAGGACCCTTCGTCATCAGGTACTTTATTTTTGTGGGAGCTAGAGAGCGTGGGACCAAGCTGAGGCATGCAATGTTGTTGGAGTTTTCTGTTTTATTTTAACATTGGTTTTAATATTGTATTTCTAGCCTTGTAACATGATTGATTGTTTTCCTAGAAACATTTGACATGCATAATTAATATATTCTCCAGTTGATACATTTCTATCAGTCTTCCATTTTTCACTTTTTCTTTTTGGTATAAATGCATCCGTTATTGTTACTGTTTGTTATTCTGTATTGTATACTCTACTAATGAAGGAATAGTTCCCGCATTATCATACCTTGTCCCTCACTACTAGACAGTAGCCTCTGGTGTTTGGGGAAATGTTATTGAGGTTATGTGAGAAACCAGGTTCGGGGCACCTTTGGGCGGCACCCAAAACCTGGATGTTATAATTATTATCTTCCACAAAGATGATACATTATATTTCTATGTTTTTAATGATAGTAAACTATTAAGTTCCCCATGAATCTATTTTTTTAATGATGTACATATAAAACTAAAATTATGTCAAATCAATTTTTGTTAATCCTAGGTTGCAATATAGGGTATCAAAGGAATGATTTAGTGAACTTTGGAAACTAGGATTTGAAAAAGATAGTGAGATCTATAGGGATATTTCTAATTATATTTATTTGGATTTATCTATGTGTAATCAAATGATTTTATAGATTTAAATCAAGGTGTCATGATTTATGAATACTATATGTAATTTTTCATGATTATGTGGTTTTATTATATGACAGTTTTTTTCACACTGTTCATTATAGTCTTAGTCAATTATAGGAACATGAAGGTACTATGTTTAATTTTATTATTTTAGATTTTGAAAGTATGAGAATTATAAAATTCTATGTACTATGTGGAAAAGATATTAGTTATTATTTAGATAAAGCTAATATATTTTATATGTCAATATATTTTATTATTTATATTTATAATTAAATTTTTATGTGTGAATATATAAAAAATATGTATATATTGTTTTATATTTGATTATAAATAGCAGTGCATTATAAAAAACGATAAAATTTCAAAGACATAATATCAATATGAATGTAATACCTTGGAATAAATTCAGTCCCCACCAAAAAAAAGTCAATAATACCCCCTTAAATGAGGCTGAAAATCCAAAAAATGTTAAAAAAAATCGGGGTATCCCAAGTAAAAAACTCAGTTTTGGAGGATTTCTGGGTCTTTTTAGCCTCAAAAAGACCTCGATTGGGTTTCTCCCTAGTTACAAGGGTGTAGAGCTCATCGCAGGCTTCGATTTGATATGTGGTAGATCTCAAACAAACACCCGGATTAAAAGTTGTGGTCGTTTAAAGTTTGAGTTGCGTTTTTAACATATTTTGGATCTTTTTTTTAATTTTTTTTATTTTTTTAGTCGTCAAATTGTTATTAAATGACTATTACTCCATAATAATTAGAAAATTATTAATTAAAAATATATTTTTTTAATTTTTTTATAAGTCATTTTCACTAAATATCATATATTAAGTGTAACTGTATATTTATACTTATCTAAAATATATTTAAAATTATATTTTAAAAATATAAATTATTTTTATATCAATATAACTATATCTATATATCTAAATATTAATATATATTTTTAATTAATCTTTTTTGGAAGTAGACCATTTATCAGTGCTTTTAAAAAAAGGTGCTGATAAAGACCCCATTTATCAGCGCTACTAAAAAAACGCTGATAAAGGGGTACCTTTTAACAGCGCTAAAAAAAAGCATTGTTAAAGGGGGTACCTTTATGAGCACTAAAAAAAGTGCTGATAAAGGGATACTTTTATCAGTACTTTTTTTATCACTGATAAAGGTACCTCCTTTATCAGCGCTTTTTCATTAGTGTTGATAAAGGGTGGCGTTGGTCTTGCCCCTTTTTGTGGTAGTGAATGCTGATTTTGAGATATTTAGTGAGCATATTTCTAATGTTTTGGATTTGAATATTTTGGTAGGGTTATATGTTATCCATTTATGTAATGTTTAAGTTAAACATCATATTGATTTTATGATATTAATCTATTATATCACTATTTGAGGATCTATTCATATTGGATAACCTATGTTAACCATTTTACAAAGATGATAACTAAAGATATATGGAATGAATTATCATAATTTATGGATCTTATGATTTATTTAGTGATTTATACATAAAAATTTCACCTTCATTTTTTTGATTAAAATATGTACTATAAATTGATCACGACACAACGAAACGGTGATAATGTGATGAAATCAAGTATACAGTCTTGTGAATGTTATTGAACATTAGGAAAATGATATTGCAAACAAAATTGTTATCATAGTACCTTCTTTTCTGATGAATAAATCAATCCCTTTGATCATCAATTTTTTTGGTTTCGTGGTCGTTAACTTTCTCCAAACCATGTACAATATCACTCTCCATCTTATCATGATAGAAAAATTTCTATTCTATGAACATTTTTGCACTTTCAATATATTTTTAAACCTATTTATGACTTACTTTGGTTAACTAATATGTTTTCAAATTTCCCTTTTAATAGTTGTTTTTGAAATGATTTTAATGTTTTGGGTTTTTATAAAAGAATCATATAATTATTAATAGATTGATAACCCAAATGAATTTAAAGGGAGATATTGATTTTAATGGGGTAGACTATAACTTCATGAGATTTTGGAAAATGTTTTTGAATTAATTTAATCATTATGATATTTTTCATTGTCCTTAGCGGAACAGCGAGCGGCGGAGGCCCTCCAGTGGCGCGGCCAACGGCATCGCGTCTTCCCCAGGGCAGATGGAGGCCCTCTCTTCAACCCGGCGATGGCTTCATTCAATCAGCGGAGGCCAGTGATGTCTGGTTCGACACAAAGGTGAGCGGTGACGGCGGATTCGGCGGAAGGCCTTCTTCTAGGCGGCGCGGCTTAGGTCGGTGGTTCCAGACCTGTGATGCGGGTTTGAGTCTAGATCTGCGTGTTCCACCGGTGGATCTGAGTTAGGGACTCAGATCTGCTTTGAGAAACTTCGAATGGTGATAACGGCAGTCCGGTGGTGTGGCTTCGACGAATGGTTGCATGTTCGGCGGTGGGCGATCCGGATCTCCCCCTGTCCGTCTCAGATCTCATGTGTTATTTCTTCCCCTTCCGATTCGGCATTGATTCGTCATCCTCTGGTACACAGGATTGACACCTAGCATGTTCTTATGCAGCCGCGGTGTGGGACGCTGGCAGACGCATACACATCCTCTGGTACACAGGATCTGATGGGTTGTTTCTTGGGGCGTCCGCCGATGTGGAGGTTTTTGGGCCTGATTTTTCTGTTTTTTTTTTTTATGTTTCCTTTGGAATTTCATCATTCTCCATCATGCACGACCCCAATTTGGTTGGATTCAACCGACTTCATAATGTTTTGGATGGTGATGGCGGCTTTAGTAAAGGTATAACTTTAAGGTGCTCTTTTGGTTTGTTGCATCCGGTTTGGCCGTCTCGTGGTTCCTCGTTTCGGAGCTATGAATCCTTTGAAGGATGTTGTGCCGGTTTGCTTCAAGCTTGATGTGTTTTCTATGCTTTGTGTTCTTAATTATTTTAGGTTGGTTTGGCTGGTTCTTGCAATGGTAGATTGTGGGCACATTTCCTGATTTTGTTCTGCTTGTTCTGTTCTCACTTAACCATAAAGTGATTCTTTTGGAAAATACAAAAAAATGTTTGGATATTTTTCATTTCATACAACACTGAATATAGAATTTTTTATAAGAACATTGTTTGGATTAGGGATAAAAAAGAATCATGTTATGATTGAACTACATATAAAAGATATATTAGCTTATGTTACATTAAATAATATGTTTGTGTTATCTTATAGAAAAAGTCGATTACCTTCAATATATATCTTGTGTTAAATGCATTTCTACTATTTAACAAATTTATTTAAGGGGGGAGCTTTGTAAGAACCCAGATCTTCTTTTCAGGTATGTTTTCATTTACTGTTCATTTTTGAGAAAAAAAAGGGAATTTTTGGAAATTTTAGAAGTACGTGTCGTGTACTTCATGAGTACACGCCGTGTACTCAATTGCTGCGTGAAGTCGTGTGTTGGCCGTGTAATAGCCGCACACACGGTCGTGTGGGGGTGACTTGAAGATTGCATAAAGCGAAGTACGGAAACAGCAAGTACACACTGTGTACTTCCAATGTACACACCATGTATTTTATTTTATTTTTCATTAAACGTACCGGGGTTGCATCTAATCACCAAAAAGGTCTTCTTCTCGACCTAGTTCATCCGAGAGAATCCGTACGATTGTGATATTCCAAAAAGGCCTTCTTCTCGACCTAGTTCATCCGAGAGAATCCGTACGATTGTGATATTCCTCCGAGCCCCAGATCGAGCATCTGATCACCAATTTCACCGCTGTCGCTTGCGTTGGGATCGCCTCGGTAAGATCTTCCTTCTTCTAGATCTTCGTTTCATGATTCATCTTCTTTCTCAAGTTATCCTCAGTTGAACGTTTTGAGCCTTTTTGTAGATCTATTGTGTTCTTGAGTGATTCAAGACTTGAGGTTCACGTATAACGATCTCCTAACACCGAGGTAGGTGGTTTGTGCCTTTCTGTTGAAAGTCTTTTTATATGCGCAAATTAGTCTAATACCTTAACGGGATATTGCGTGTTTACTGTTTTAGCCCTATTAATTGCCTTCCATGCATGTGTGCTTGTGTAGAGGTTAGTTGAATGTGAATAGCGTTGATTGTCATGCTTTGGAAGTGGTTGCCCATGCATGTTCTGTTTTTGACCATTTGGTCATGTTTAGCATTTTACCTTGTTGTCTTTCCCATGCCTAGTCTTGTAGGATGGTGTAAATTGTATTCTGACATGCTATTATGCTATAGACTGTTTAGCCAAGTAATTCTTGAGGGTTACCTTGGCCGTATTGCATTACTATGCTCGATTGATTTACACAGAGCCGTGAGAACCTGGTGTAGTTGACTATAAGAGGAATTGACTGTGAGTGCTTCTTTAGAGAGTCATTAATCACTGTTGACTGTAAGGGGAATTGACTATGACAGCTTCCTCAGAGATTTGTTAATCACTATTGACTATAAGGGAAATTGACTATGATAGCTTCCTCAGAGAGTTGTTAATCACTTTTGGCTATGAGGGGAATTGACTGTGAGTGCGTCCTCATAAATTCTGTATTTATATTAAACTATAAGGGGAATTTACTGAGAGTGCTTCCTTAGAGAGTCTTTGTTATGTCCTTGTAATTTGAACCATAGGGGATAGGCTGTGAGTACTTCCCAGAGGGTTGCCTGATTGTGTTTACCTGCTTTGATTAGTTATTGCCTGGTATATAAAATTGAATGCATTGAAACTGTGGATTGTTTACTGCAGAGTACTTTCTTGTTCACTACTTCCTTTTACTTATTACCTTCCATATATTCACTGAATATTAAGAATAAATCGTGTGGTGGTTGCCTACTAGAATTTAGTCTCACACCCTTTTGGGGTCATGCTTTTGGGCCCAAGCAGATTATATTGCTATAGGTATAGATAAGGACAAACGCCCTTCTACTTTAGGTATTTGACTGCTTTGGAGCTGGATAGCATGAGACCAAGCTGAGGCTTGCGAAGATGATGAGCTGTTATCTGTCTTTGTTTTGTACTTTTGTCTAGTATGGTTTGTATTCTAGCATTTTGATGTGTTTGGATGGTTTTCTAGACATATGTATCATACATCATCCTTGTATATATATGTGTGTGCTCATGTTTATTACTGTCAGCCTTCCACTATTCACTTTTGCATGATTATTACTGCTTCTGTTACTGCCATTTGTTTACTTTCGCTGTGTTACTCTGCCAATGAGGGTATAGTTTCCCCACTATCACACCCAAGACATTCACTGCTAGTTGTCAGCCCCTGGCATTTGGGGAAACTATGACCTCATTGGTAGAGTAACACAGCTGAAATAAACAAATGGTGGTAACAGAAGCAGTAATAATCATGCAAAAGTGAATAGCGGAAGACTAACGGTAACAAATTGGAGTACACACATATATATATGGATGATGCATGATACATATGTCCAGGAAAACAGTCAAACACATCACAATACTAGAATACAAACAATACTATACCAAAGTACCAAAGAATGACAGATAACATCTTCTCAGCATCGCAAGCCTCAGCTTGGTCCCTTGCTCTCCAGCTCCAAAGTAATCAAGTACCTGAAGTAGAAGGGCGTTTTCCCTTATCTATACCTGCAATAATATAATCTGTTTGGGCCCAGAAGCATGACTCAAATAGGGCGTGAGACTAAATCCCAGTAGGCAACCACCACAAGATTTGTTCATAACAGTTAGTGAATATATGGCTTTTAATAAGTAAAAGGAAGCAGTGAACAAGAAAGTACTCACCAGTAAACAATCCACAGTTTCAATGCATTCAATTTCTTATACCAGGAAAAAGCTAATCGTAGAAGGTAAACACATGCAGGTAACCCTCTGGGAAGTACTCACAGCCTATCCCATTTGTTTCATTTTACAAGGATATAACAAAGACGCTCTGAGGAATCACTCGCAGTCAATTCTCCTTATAGTCTAATATAAATAATGAATCTCTGAGGAAGCACTCACAGTCAATTCCTCTCATAGCCAAAAGTGATTAACGACTCTCTGAGGAAGCTCTCGTAGTCAATTTTCCTTATAATCAAAAGTGATTAACGACTCTCTGAGGAAGCTCTCACAGTCAATTCTTCTTATAGTCAAAAGTGATTAACAACTCTCTGAGGAAGCACTCACAATCAATTCCCCTTATAGTCAACTACACCAGGTTTTCACGGCCCTGTGTAAATCAATAGAGCATAGTATTGCAATACGGCCTAGGTAACCCTCAAGAAATACTTGGCTAAATAGTCTACAATATATCTGCATGTCAGAATACAATTTACACCATCCTACAATACTAGGCATGAGAAAAACAAAATGGTAGCCTAACAGGCTAAACAGGACCAAACAGTCATAAACAGAACATGCATGAGCAACCACTTCCAAAGCATAACAATCAACCCTATTCACATTCAATTAACCTCTACACAAGCATGACATACAATTAACAGGGCTAAAACAGTAAACACGCAATACCCCGTTCAAGGGTATTGGACAAATTTGCACATATAAGTCAAATACTTTCAATAGAAAGACACAAACCACCTACTTCGGTGTTGGGAGATTTCTATACGTGAAACTCAAGCCTTGAATCTCCCAAGAACATAGTAGATCTACAAAAACACTCCAAACGTTCAATCGGGGACAACCTGAGAATGAGGAGTCATGAAACGAAGCTCTATAATAAGGACGAGCTTACTGAGGAGATCCCAATGCAATCGATGGCAGTCGAATCAGAGATCAGATGCTCGGTCGGGGGCTCAGAGGAAGATTGCAGCCGTATGGGTTCTCTCGGACGAACTAGGTCGAGAAGAAGTCCTTTTTGGCGATTAGACGTGACCCCAGTATGTTTAATGAAAAAAATACACAACGTGTACTTTGAAAGTACACGACGTGTACTTTGAAAGTACACGACGTGTACTTTCCGTTTCTGTACTCCGCTTCAGGCTATCTCGAGGTCACCCCCACACGACCGTGTGTGCGGCCATTACAAAACCATCACACGACTTCATGCAACAACCTAGTTCACGACGTGTACTCTTCACGTACATGGCGTGTTCTTAAGATTTTTCCATAATTTCCTCTTTTTCTAAAAAATGATCAGAAATAGGGATCATTAGCTTATCTTGAACATGACATTCTAAGGGTTGTGTAGCCTGTAGGAACCCCGATCCTCTTTTCAAGTATGTTTTCCTTGTAACGTCCAGGTTCCGGAAGCCGCCCAGAGGCGCTCCGTACCTGGTTGGTCATATGACCTCAAGCGCATTTCCCGGAATGTCAGAGGGTGCCGACTAGCTGCAAGGGCATTGGGTGTGATAGTGGGGAAACTATACCCTCCTTGGCAAAGTAACACAACAGATGTAAAATAGATATAAAATAGCGGAAACATTAATAATCCATACAAAAGGAAACAACAGAAGACTAGAAATAATACACTGGAGCACACATATCTATATGAATGAAGCATGATACATATGTCTAGGAAAGCATCCAAACAAATCAAAATGCTGGAATACAAACAATACTAAACCTATGTACAAAAGAAAGACAGATGACAGCTCCTCAGCATCGCAAGCCTCAGCTTGGTCTCATGCTCTCCCGCTCTCCAACACTCAAGTACCTGTAGTAGAAGGGTGCTTGCCCTTATCTACACATGCAACAATATAATCTATTTGGGCCCATAAGTATGGTCGAAACAGGGTGTGAGACTAAATCCCAGTAGGTAACCACCATAAGATCTGTGCCTAACAGTAAGTGAAAATATAACAGATAATTAACAAAAGATGGCAGTAAACAAGGAAGTACTTAGCAATAACCAATCATACATTTTCAAAGAATTCAGTTTCATATAACAAGTAAGCATCGAATCAAGCAGGAAAACCCAAATAGGTAATGTCACGACCCATCCCCCGGGGCCCGTATCGTGACTACACCCAAGCCCGCCGCCTTCCATAGGCCAGGGGCTGGCGACTAGCACCAAAGGCGTAAATCCCTAAACTGGGAAGACATTGCCTTTATAACAATAAACAAACACAACAGAGTATGCAACTGGAAGTAAAACACTAAGTAAAACTGTATACAAAAGAGGGTGCTGAAAGTAAAGGGCCGTAAATACAAGCCCAACAGTAAAGTACAATACAACTGAAAAGCTAGTACAACTGAAGAAAAGAGGTAAAGCAGCTACTAGGTCGTCCTCCGGAATTCCCACCTGAAGGGTGGGTACAGTTGGCCTCCTCAGCACCGCAAGTCCGTCCGTCCGCTCCATGTACGTCTCGCCGAGTGGTCCACCTCCGGGTACCGTCCAGTTCTGCTACACTCTGCCCCGATCAGCGTTGTTCTTCGTCTGCAACCAACACAACGTGGTGCGGGCGTAACCCGTGTAGAGATGAGTACAACGATACTCAGTAGGGATCCCGAGACCCTCAAGGTCTCACAAAATCCATGTAATGGCCCGGACCTCTCCGATCCATTCCTTTGTGAAATTTGGTGCTGGAGGTGTGCCGGGAGGTAAAGGTGACTTGGGGGTGCGTTTGGGTGGACTTTTAAGGAAAGCTAAAGGACAATAGCTTTCGCATGGTTGGCGCACGGTTTGGCTAAACCGTGCGGCCAAACCGTGCAAGGTTGGTGTTGGAGGAAGTGGCTAACGCATGGTTAGCGCACAGTTTGGCTAACCGTGCAGACTAACCGTGCGAGGAGTGATTGGCGAGGCAGAAGCTAAGGCACGATTAGCGCACAGTTTGCTAAACCGTGCGGACTAACCGTGCGGGCACTTAAAGTTAGATCCTAAAATTGTGGATCTGAACTCTTTTGCCTCTAAATGGTTCATTTAAGCCCCTAAGCGGCCATAATTCTGGATTACCCTTCCTTGGAGGTAGAAGAACCTCTCCCAAGCATTTTGGAGGCAATCCGGAGGCTTTTCTTGGCGAATCAAAGCCGGTTCATTGAGGTATGTGATCATTCTTGCTTGTTTTCCTAGATCTACTTAGATCTACTCCTCTTCCTCTCTCGGTTTCTTAGATCTACGTCCGTTATGGGTAGATCTAAGCGTACGAATATCGAATTTGATGAGCTTTGGTTTTGGTCGTGTTAGGAGAGGATATCTAAGGAGGATTCATGGAGAATCGACCCGGTTTCTTGAGCGTTCTTCGACCGTCGTGGTTTCGTCAAAAACCTTTGAGGTAGGGATTTTACCTTCGTCTCTCTAATTTGTGCATCATGCGGGATGAGTGTCCTCTTGCTTTCACGAGACATAGTTGAACCAGTTTAAATGAAGATAATAATTGGCTTAAAGAACGGGGATGGAGAAGTTGTTATGTTTATCCTTGTTTATCCTATTGTTATGTTGTGAATTGAATAGGCTTATGCCTACTGAAAATCATGGTCGTTGGGGGCCTTTGCTTGCACAATTAAATGTTTCCTATCATTCTAGACCGTCTTGTGGATGGAACTTTGTGGAATATGGAAATTGGTTAATCACGTAAAGTTGGCTGATTAAATGAATATTTGGAACCCTTGTGTGATCACCCTGGTTGAACAAAATGGAATAATGAACATGTGGGTGTTGATTTGGTTATGTGGTGTGTGAAAGGGGGGGGGGGGTGAATCCTGGGTTATTACAAATAGGATGGGCAGTGGGGCTACGGTAAATGATATTAAAGGGGCAATGATGTGGCACGAGCCTTGTTTTGTGATACGGTTGTGGAGATGTGGTTATAGTGGCAGAAGGGCTGCAGTAATGGGTTGTGATATTAAAAGGAAGTAGAAAGTTGATAAATGAACTGTGAGGAATGATAATGAATTAAACGTGAGAACAATAAATGGGGATTGATTGATGATAAAAAGGTTGGTTTTGTGTTGTTTGTGTTCTATATAACTTGATTTGTGGCTGGCAGGGCTTTTCTACGAAACACTTGATCTGGTTTGATAATTTTCCAGTAGTTAAGGGACTAATAAACTAATACTGTTGAAACATGAAAACCTAAATGTGGTTGGGTTTGTTGTATGCATGCTTCGTAGTAGCAGTGCTGAGACACGTGCTTAGTTTCTCTGTTTAGAAGTCATAGGTTGGGCTGTGTGTTTGGTGTACATATATGTATCTGTATCTTTGTGTTTTGTCGCACCCCTCCCATGTTGAGCACTTAGTGCCGAACACTCCAATTTCATGGGAGAGGGTGTTTTCCCCTTAGCTACTAGCTCCTTCATGCTCCTTCTTCCATAGGGTGTGATGGCTTGAGGCGACCTTACACCTAAGACTCTTCGGGTAGGTTTTGATTGGTGTGATTTTAGCCCAAGACTCTTCGGGCAGGTTTACTGTTCCCAAGAATCTTTGGGATGAGGCCCAGGTGTGTGTGGGCGGGATATGTGGTTTGTGAGGCCGAGGTGTGTGCGGGCGGGATATGTGGTTTGTGAGGCCGAGGTGTGTGCGGGTGAGATATGTGGTTTGTGAGGCCCAGGTGTGTGTCGGTGAGATATGTGGTTTGTGAGGCCCAGGTGTGTGCGGGTGGGATATGTGGTTTGTGAGGCCAAGGTGTGTGCGGGCGGGATATGTGGTTTGTGAGGCCCAGGTGTGTGCGGGTGGGATATGTGGTTTGTGAGTCCCAGGTGTGTGCAGGCGGGATATGTGGTTTGTGAAGCCCAAGTGTGTGTGGGCAGGAAGAGTGTGGTAGCGTCAGGACGTTCTCCATTAGGAAGAGCAGCTAACTAGTGGGGGGAAATGGTGCGGGGTACCCAATACTCTTGTTCTTATATACTACTACCTGTTGTTTTGTGTTTTGGTGAGTGTGGCTGGTGAGGTTGGGTGGATAGAATTCCTTTCTTGGTTTTGGTTCTTCTGTTGTTCACACGGGACATTAGGATGTCTCCCCACCTGTGCACGAGAGCTTTAGGTTTCCTTACTGAGTATACTTGTATGCTCACGCTACGTTTACTTTCAGGTTTCTAGGAGGACTACCAGGGTCGTGCGGGACCCTACTAGTCGGGACAGTTGGAGTTGTTGTAGTTGTTGTACTCTTGTTTCTTTTGGTATTTCACTTTTTGAGTTTTCTTGTACTTGTACTTTGTTTCAGAATTGTTTAAACATGCATGTGGGATTAGTTTGGGTTTATTTTCATTTACTTGTTCCTTTTCCTTTTGGTGTTTGACTCATCCTATTTCCCAATCTTAAATAATAAAAAGGGTAATGCCTCCCATATTTGTGAAAACTCATACCCTTGGTGCTAGTCGCCACTCCGCGGCCTACTGGAGGCGGGACTCGGGGGTCATTATCCCCCTTTCACCATTGCCAGCTCAGAAGGGGCATCTTTGGTGGGAGGGGGTCGTGACAGAATGGTATCAAAGGTGATGGTTGAGAGATAGGATGGAGTCGGGAGTTAGGCACGGTGAGGAATGCATGGGATGGTAGGGCAACAATGTTAGGTGATCTTGGTGCGTGACATAGGCCAGGGAAGACCGGCTAGGACACAGAATTTTAGGGGGCCCCTTGATCTGATGTAAAGACTCTGAGCTTACCAAACGACCAAGTGAGACTACATTGATTGAAGGGTAGAGACCCTAGGGAAGGTACATGCATCATCATGTTTGTGTTTTACTTGATTTGGGTGTTCTGGGAAAGAAATTGAAATAAAGTGATAAAATGAAACCTTGAGAAATTTCTTTACCACTTGGGCTTAGGCGATCTTTGTTTACCGTACAACTATGACACCTGGACGCCGTCCTCGGGTGACTCAGACAGTCGAGGCCCAGCAGATTCAGGCAGTCGATCATTTGAGGATTGACCGAGAGGAGGAAGATGATCAGTGGTAGAAGACTCTCCGTTCTTTCCAGCGACAAACCCTCAAGAAGTACGAGGGTAGTACTTCAGATATGGAGACAGAGGGGTGGCTTGAGGAGCTAGGGATCTCTTTTACTTTGATCCATGCTCTGAGGGTGTACTGGGTTCCCCTAGTAGTCAGTCAGCTGAGAGGTGCGGCGCGTCAGTGGTGGACGCTCTACCTCGGGGAGAGGTCAGAGGCGGAGGTTCCATGGGCTGACTTTGAGAAGGAATTCCGAGAGGAATTCCTTTTTTCCATGATCAAGGTAGAGAAGCGCCAGAAGTTACTCTCCCTCCAGCAGGGGAGTATGTCAGTACGAGAATTGGGATCAAGTTTAAGGATCTCCTATGCTTTGCTCCAGATCTCCTTCCGGATGAGGAGTCTCGGGTGAGATGTTTGGAGGAGACGCTTCGTCCTTCGCTCCAGTATGCTGTCACCCCCTTCACCCTTTTGACATACTTGGCATTACAGAAGAAGATAGTGGTTGTAGAGAGGATGCACTCGCAGGGAGGTGCACCCCGAGAGGGGATCCAGCCCGGTTCATTGCAGGGGAAGGCAGTCAGCAGCAGGTCTCCTGCGACAGGACCTTCCAGATTTAGGCCAGTAGGGAGTAGGCCCCAACAGTTCCAGTTCAGATCTTCGGGTTCTCGTCCCTTTTTCATGAGCCCAAGACCGAAGTGTTTCTCTTGCGGAGTTTTTGGGCACATTCAGAGTTGGTGCCCGACCCGAGCTCAGTACGGTGGAGGTGGGCAGGTTCATCGCCCACCTCAGCAGCACCAGTTGCCGGCGAGGCCCTTCCAGCAGCAGCAGGACCCTGCTCCTCCGAGGGCAGACTTTGCAGGAGGAGGCCGACCTCAGGGTGTTCCTCAGGGACCTCGACCAGGGCGTGGTCGGGGAGGTGGTCGACATCAGAGAGGCAGAGGAGCTGGGCGTGGACAGTTGCACGCAGCAGAGTTGGCAGCTCCGACAGGACTAGAGGTGGTGCGAGGTACGATTTGTTTGTTCAGCACTCTCATTTATGCTTTGTTTGACTCGGGAGCTTCACACTCCTTTGTTGCACCCGATCTAGCCCATGCTTTGGGTCTATACGTAGAGAGACTTTCCGTACCCCTGGTGCTGAGTACACCAGTTTGAGGTCAGACCAGCGTATCTTGTGTTTTCCAGGGATGTGGGCTGACGTTGGGACCGCATCGATCTAATGGGGATCTTCTTTTGCTACAGATGCAGCCATACGATGTCATCCTAGGCATTGACTGACTGTTTTCTGTTAGTGCTGTTATCGACTGCTTCTGTAGAAGAGTCGTGTTCTCCGACGTGGATGGGCAGCGTGCAGCTTTTGTTGGCGAGAGGAGCTATCAGGTGGGAAGCCGGCATGTGAAGCCTCTCCTTTCCTTGTTAGGCAGGTTAACAGTGGTTTCAGCTGATACAGAGATGATGGATGTCCCAGAGGTTGTTGGGGAGTTCCTCGATGTTTTTCCCGAGGAGGTTGTGACTCTACCCCCCGACGTGACGTTGAGTTTGGGATAGACTTACAGCCTGGTGCCCATCCGATTTCGATGGCCCCTTATCAGATGGCACCTTTGGAGTTGCGGGAGTTGCGGATTCAGATTGACGATCTGATGGATAAGGGTTTTGTTCGACCCAGCGTGTCGCCATGGGGTGCTCCAGTTTTGTTTGTGAAGAAGGCAGATGGTGGCCTCAGGCTATGCATAGACTACCGAAGGTTGAATCAGGTAACGGTCAAGAACCGTTACCCCCTTCCAAGGATAGATGATCTCTTCGACCAGCTGAGGGGAGCATGTTGGTTTTCTAAGACTGATGTACTATCTGGATATCATCAGCTGAGGGTAAAGGACATTGACATCTCGAAGATGGCTTTCAGGTGCAGGTATGGGCACTTCGAGTTTGTAGTGATGCCGTTTGGAGTTACGAATGCACCAGTTGTGTTCATGGGACTTATGAACTTTGTCTTCCGAGAGTTTCTGGACCGGTTCGTCATTGTGTTTATCGATGACATCTTGATCTACTCAAAATCAGAGGAGGAACACGTTGAACATCTCAGGGCAGTATTGGAAGTCCTTCAACACCACCAACTTTATGGGAAATTCTTGAAGTGTAAGTTCTTGACGCAAGAAGTACACTTCCTTGGGCACATAGTGTCTCAACATGGAGTGTCAGTGGACCCATCAAAGGTGGAGGCAGTTGTTTCTTTGGCAGCACCCAAGAGCATGGAAGAAGTTTTTAGTTTCCTAGGGTTGGCAGGTTATTATCAGAGGTTCGTTTTGGACTTCTCTCGAGTTGCTGCTCCATTGACATCTTTGACTAGGAAGGACCAGGTCTTCCTATGGAGCGAGCAGTGCCAGAAAGCTTTCGACTACCTGAAGGAGAAGTTGGTCAGTGCTCCAGTACTCAGGTTTCCAGAGGAAGGGTTATTGTATGAGGTGTTTTGTGATGCTTCTGGCCTTGGTTTGGGGTGCATACTGATGCAGAAGAAGGGTGTGATCTGTTATGGGTCTAGGCAGTTGCGTCCTCACGAGCATAACTATTCCACCCATGACCTAGAGCTTGCAGCAGTAGTGTTCGCACTGAATTTGTGGTGACATTACCTCTTTGGGGAGCACTTTGTGGTCTTATCAGATCACAAGAGCTTACGTTATATCTTCTCCCAGTGTGACCTAAACTTACGGCAGCGAAGATGGGTTGAGTTTCTCCAAGAATATGACTTCGAGATCTCTTACACTAAAGGTAAGAGAAACGTTGTGGCTGATGCCCTGAGCAGGAAGTCGCATAAGGAAGTTGTTCGGGAATCCGCTGATGCTTGGAAAGCGATGGGAGAGTTGGCTGCATTGCACTTGGATGCAAGGGTAGAAGGTGTTAGAGGCTGTTTGTTTCAGATGATGGTACAATCCTCCTTGTTGCAGCAGGTGGAAGAGTCTCAGTGGGGAGTATCCGAGGCGGAAGTAATGCGGGATCATATAGATCAGGGAAACTCTCCAGAAGGATGGTCAGAGGATAGCCGACATCATATGCTTTTTCATGGAAGGTTGTTTGTTCCAGAGGCGATGCGTGAGGGAGTTCTCCGTGAGTTCCATAGCTCAACCTTGGCGGTACATTCGGGAGTTTCAAAAATGTACCGTGGCCTGAGGGAACAGTTTTGGTGGCTCGGGGTGAAACGGGCAGTGGCGGAGTTTGTGGTTAAGTGCCTAGTGTGTCAGCAAGTAAAGGTTGAACACCGTGTTCCCAGTGGTCTGTTGCATCCTTTAGATGTCCCCGAGTGGAAGTGGGATGACATCTCAATGGACTTTGTCACAGGACTACCCAGAGCTCAGGGTGGTTATGATGCTATCAGGGTAGTGGTGGATCGACTGGCGAAATCAGCTCACTTCTTAGCAATTAAGGATTCATGCCCGGTGAGTACCTTAGCATAGAGGTACATAGACGAGGTGGTGCGTTTTCATGGAGTTCCGAGGACTATCGTCTCAGATCGGGATACTCGGTTTACCTCATGAGTCTGTAGGGGGTTACAACATGCTTTTGGCACCCAGCTACGCCTTAACACTGCTTTCCACCCCCAGACCGATGGGCAGATAGAGCGGACTATCCAGACGTTGGAGGACATGCTGCGAGCGTGCGTCCTGGATTTCGGAGGATCTTGGGTGCGACACTTGCCTTTAGTAGAGTTTGCTTACAACAACAGCTTCCACTCTACTATTGGCATGACACCGTTTGAGGCTTTGTATGGAAGACCATGTCGTTCACCCATTTTCTAGGAAGAGGTTGGTGAGATAGGTGCTCTTGGGCCAGAGGTAGTACAGAGCACCACAGAGAAAGTTCATCTTGTACGTGAGACGATGAAAGTGGCTCAGGACCGACATAATTCTTATGCTGATCGTCGGAGGAGGCCCTTGGAGTTCGAGGTGGGAGATCATTTGTTCTTGAAGGTTTCCCCTCGACGAGGGTAGTAGAGGTTTGGGAAGGGGAGTAAGCTCTCCCCTAGGTTCATCGGACCTTTCGAGGTGCTGAGGCGAGTCAGGGAGGTGGCATATCAGCTGGCCCTACCACCTCAGTTGGAGAAGGTTCATGAAGTCTTCCACGTCTCCCAACTTCATCGGTACTTACACGATGACTCTCACGTTATCGACTGGGGAGAGCTAGATATGGGAGACGACGAGACCTTCGAGTAACGACCAGTCAGAATCAAGGATCGTGAAGAGAATGTGCTCCATAGACAAACCATCGCCTTGGTTCGTGTGTTGTGGAGGCATAGCGGCCTCGTGGAGAGAACATGGGAGCGGTAGGCTCAGATGCATGCTCAGTACCTGGAGTTGTTTTGACTTGTGTTTTGCTTTGTTCTTCTGAGCCTTGTTTTGATGTTATACTCTGTACCTTTCATATATGAAATGCTTGGCTTGTTGGTTGTGAGACGTTTTGTTTCCTTGTTCTCTGGAAGTGTGTAACATATCCGGATGCGTGGGGAAAGGGAAAAACCTGATCCTTAATCGAGACGCATTAATGTGGATGCGATTGAACCCGTGCGGGCGAGTCAGTGCCGCCTAAAGCGGATAATATCTCGACATGTGAGAAGGGATTCCCCAAGCCATGTGTTCGGGTAGTGTGTTGGTTGTATGGTGTTGGGGGCAGTGTAAGTTGGAAAAATCCTAATATATGGAAGTGGGAAGACCCAATTCTTAATCGAGACACATTAATGCGGATGCGATTAAACCTGTGCAGGTGAGTCAGTGCCGCCTAAAGCGGATAATATCTGGACATAGGAGAAGAAATTATTAACACCTATGATTAGGGTTGTTGGTTGGGTTCCAGTTATAATGAGATCCCTAAGAGGTATCTTGTTGGGTTCCTCTGGGTTGGTTTTGAATTCTCGGGGACGAGAATGTTTTAAGAGGTATCTGATGTAATGTCCCAGACCTCTCCAGTCCATTCCTTTGTGAAATTTGTTGCTGGAGGTGTGTCGGGAGGTAAAGGTGACTTGGGGGTGCGTTTGGGTGGACTTTTATGGAAAGATAAAGGAAAATAGCTTTCGCACGGTTGCCGCATGGTTTGGCGAAACCGTGCAGCCAAACCGTGCAAGGTTGGTGTTGGAGGCAGTGGCTAACGCACGGTTAGTGCACGGTTTGGCTAACCGTGCGGACTAACTGTGCGAGGAGTGTTTGGCGAGGCAGAATCTAATGCACGGTTAGTGTACGGTTCGGTAAATCGTGTGGACTAACCGTGCGAGCACTTAAAGTTAGATCCTAAAATTGTGGATCTGAACTCTTTTGCCTCTAAATGGTTCGTTTAAGCCCCTAAGCAGCCATAACTTGGGATTACCCTTCCTTGGAGGTAGAAAAACCTCTCCCAAGCATTTTGGAGGCAATTCCGGAGGCTTTTCTTGGCGAATCGAAGCTGGTTCCTTGAGGTATGTGATTGTTCTTGCTTTTTTTCCTAGATCTACTTAGATCTACTCCTCCTCCTCTCTCGGTTTCTTAGATATACGACCGTTATAGGTAGATCTAAGCATATGGATGTTGAATTTGATGAGCTTTGGTCTTGGTCATGTTAGGAGAGGATATCTAAGGAGGATTCATGGAGAATCAACCCGGTTTCTTGAGTGTTCTTCGACCATCGTGGTTTTGTCAAAAACCTTTGAGGTAGGGATTTTACCTTCATCTCTCTAATTTGTGCATTATGCGGGATGGGTGTCCTCTTGCTTTTACGAGGTATAATTGAACCAGTTTAAATGAAGATAATAACCGACTTAAAGAACGGGGATGGGGAAGTTGTTATGTTTATCGTTGTTTATCCTATTATTATGTTGTGAACTGAATAGGATTATGCCTACTGAAAATCACGGTCGTTGGGGGCCTTTGCTTGCACAATTAAATTTTTCCTATCATTCTAGACCGTCTTGTGGATGTAACTTTTTGGAATATGGAAATTGGTTAATCACGTAAAGTTGGATGATTAAATGAATATCTGTAACCCTTGTGTGATCACCCCGGTTGAACAAAATGGAATAATGAACATGTGGGTGTTGGTTTGGTTACATAGTGTGTGAGGGGGGGGGTGAATCCTGGGTTATTACGAATAGGATGGGCAGCAGGGCTGTGGTAAATGATATTAAAGGGGAAATGATGTGGCACGAGCCTTGTTTTGTGATACGGTTGTGGAGATATGGTTATAGTGGCAGCAGGGCTGCAGTAATGGGTTGTGATATTAAAAGAAAGTGGAAAGTTGATAAATGAACTTTGGGGAATGATAATGAATTAAACGTGAGAACAATCAATGGGGATTGATTGATGATAAAAAGGTTGGTTTTGTGTTGCTTGTGTTCTATCTAACTTGATTTGTGGTTGGAAGGGTTTTTCTACGAAATGCTTGATCTGGTTTGATAATTGCCCAGTAGTTAAGGGACTAATAAACTAATACTATTGAAACATGAAAACCTAAATGGGGTTGGGTTTGTTTGTTGTATGCATGCTTCGTAGTAGCAGTGCCGAGGCACGTGCTCAGTTTCTCTGTTTAGAATCCATAGGTTGGGCTGTGTGTTTGGTGTACATATATGTATCTGTATCTTTGTGTTTTGTTGCACCCCACCCATGTTGAGCAGTTAGTGCCAAACACTCCCATTTCATGGGAGAGGGTTTTTTCCCCTTAGCTACTAGATCCTTCCTTCTCTTTCTTCCATAGGTTGTGATGGCTTGAGACGACCTTACACCTAAGACTCTTCGAGTAGGTTTCGATTGGTGTGATTTTAGCCCAAGACTCTTCAGGCAGGTTTATTGTTCCTAAGAATCTTCAGGATGAGGCCCAGGTGTGTGCGGGCGAGATATGTGGTTTGTGAGGCCCAGGTGTGTGTGGGCGGGATATGTGGTTTGTGAGGCCCAGGTGTGTGCGGGCGGGATATGTGGTTTGTGAGGCTCAGGTGTGTGCGGGCGGGATATGTGGTTTGTGAGGCCTAGGTGTGTGCGGGCGTGATATGTGGTTTGTGAGGCCTAGGTGTGTGCGGGCAGGAAGTGTGTGGTAGCGTCAGGACGTTCCCCATTAGGAAGAGAAACTAACTAGTGGGGGGAAATGGTGCGGGGTACCCAATACTCTTGTTCTTATATACTACTACCTATTGTTTTTTGTTTTGGTGAGTGTGGCTGGTGAGGTTGGGTGGATAGAATTCTTTTCTAGGTTTTGGTTCTTCTATTGTTCTCATAGGATATTAGGATGTATCCCCACCTATGCACAAGAGCTTTAGGTTTCCTTACTCAGTATACTTGTATGCTCACCCTACGTTTACTTTCAGGTTTCTAGGAGGACTACCAGGGCCGTGCGGGACCCTACTAGTCGGGACCGTTGGAGTTGTTGCAGTTTCTGTACTCTTGTTTCTTTTGGTATTGCACTTTTTGAGTTTTCTTGTACTTGTACTTTGTTTCAGAATTGTTTAAACATGCATGTGGGATTAGTTTGGGTTTATTTTCATTTACTTGTTCCTTTTCCTTTTGGTGTTTGACTCATCCTATTTACCAATCTTAAATAATAAAAAGGGTAATGCCTCCCATATTTGTGAAAACTCACACCCTTGGTGCTAGTCGCCACTCCGGGGCCTACTGGAGGCGGGACTCGGGGGTCATTATCCCCCTTTCACCATTGCCAGCTCAGAAGGGGCATCTTTGTGGGAGGAGGTCGTGACAATCCAACAGGGATAACCACAAAGTATGGAATCAACGGATAAACATTACTTAGGTACATGCCCATACATATACCTAAGTTATTTAGTAACCCATCTCAATCATGAGGAAAACTCAAAAGTCATTGACTTAGCTCAAACCAGGATTTCAGTGAAGTATAGAAGTACATATGTTTAGTCACAAAGCTAGATCATCTTATTCTATCAAGAGGCACTACTTCTGACCATACGGAGTCTGACCCACACAAGATCGATAGGTACTAACCTCTGCAATGACCTACACATGATCTGACCCACACATGATCAGTATGCACTAACCCACACAGGATCGCTGAGTGCTGATCCACACAGGATCTGACCCACACAGGATCAGTATGTGCTGAACCACACAGGATTGCTGAGCGCTGACCTCCATATGATCTGTCTCCAACCTCCACCTCACTATCAGCCAGTGTATTCCTCGCACCCAGTGGGCTCGAGTTCCGTAGAATCCGCCCTCGAGATATCGGTCGTACCTCGACCACCACTAAACTTCACAAAGGAGTAACCCAAAGGACCGCCATGTCATAAGGGTTCCAACGTGACAGATGGTGCATCAATCAGACGCCCGGTCTGTGAGTTATTGACATTTCCGTCCTAGGGGCCTGATTGGTTTTTAGGTTCAAACCAACCCGACTGTATCCCAACTGTGTCCAAACCTCAAGTCAGGTATGCCAAATGAACCGTCTCACTCTAAGCTTTCTTTTTCCGCAAATGGTTCATCGATCGAACACATGTAGCCCAGGATATGGGTAAAAAGGTGTAAACTGACCATAGTGGGTCCGGGTCTGGTCTGAGTCAGTCGGACTGACCCGGCCTGACCCGAGACCGGACTGGGGTCCGAACCGATCTGTGGGTCCATGGAAACGACGCGGTCCGACCGCCGAGGGCGGCCCGGTCGAAGGCGGCCTGCCCTAGCCGCGCCCAGGGGGGAGGCACGCGCTCCCTGGTACCCGAACGGTTGAATCGTTCTGGTGGAACCGAAACCAGTGCCAGGTGGCGCCGGTCCAGCACACGAGGGACCCGACGGGGTCCCGCTTCTCCCAGATGGCCTGAGTGGACAACCGCTCCATGCCATCGGCGTGGCGCGATGGTACCTCGCCCCTCCACCGCGGCCTGCCCTGGCCGCGACCCTCTGCTGGTCTCCACACGACGTGATGGCTCTGCATGGCTCCGCCACGGCCCATCGTGGCCACGTCACTCCTTCTGCGCGACACGACAGTGCCGCACCCTCTTGGCGACCCGACGACCTTGCACCACCGGTTCCTTTGTGGTAAGATTTCTTTGCGGTCGGCCCGAAGCTAGTCACCATTGCACCACCTCCTTCATCAACAAAAGAGAACAACAAAGGGGGAGGGTCAGCCGTGTTCGTGCGGTCCTAGCCCTCCTCATTGTGGTGATATCAATCGGCAACAATGTTCTCAACAAACAACAAAGAACAGAGGGTAAAATTCATATATAAAACAACCCTACCTCGCTTGACGACGATCGTTGATGAAGTCGCAGGAAGGAGGCATCATTCCGTTGATGTCGGGAAGTGTCCGGGGTTGGAGACCGAGGAAGAAATGTCGTCAGCGTTCTTCGTGGTCGGCTCCTTCTCTTCTGGCTCGATCGAAGAACGATGAAGGAGTTCGACGATCTTCAGTGAATGATGAAGAGACGTTCTTCGCATTCTTCGTTGAGAGGATGAAGTTCTCCAAAAGCTCCTCCTCTCTTTAATTATCCCAAAAAAGATTATACCAATCCAAATAAAATAATAGCTTTGACTATTATTTTATTGTTGGCATGAATTCAGAAGAATTCAAATTAATTAATTAATGCCGTTAATTAATTTGTGTGGTTTGGCACACTTATGAGGGAAGGTAAAGAGTTTCATTCACATAAAAGAGGGGTTAGAGGGGGTTTAAATCCCGTGTGGGCCCCACCTAATAATATCCTTCTAAGGGAGGTTATGTGCAGGTGGGCCCCCCCACTAACCTCCCCTTAGAGGTTTTAACTACCAAGAAATAAAAATAAGCTAACTCTTATTTTTATTTAACTTAATTAAAAGCCCCCAAAATCTAACTTCCACTCTTGTTAGAACGCAACTACGGTGAAGGTCTCACTAAGCAATCACCGACGCTGCGAGTTCAACGGTGCCCTTGGATTTCAGTTCCGAGCACCAGTTAAAAAGATATAAAATCTTGCTTGTACGTTTACTGAACGTACCTAAACAAAACTTCAGAAATTGATTCCAGGCACACCAGGCCTCAGAATCAGGCACCGTCAGAAACTACAGACTCGTAAAATTCCCATGAATTTATGAAAAAAATTTCCATGGAATTTCCAGGTCTTTAAATTCTCCCAACCTCAGGGATTTACGTCCACGTAAGCTACAACTCACACTAAGGGAACAAATGGGGATAATGAGCATGCATCTGAGCCTCCCGCTCCCATGTGCTCTCTTGGAGGTTCCCGTGCTACCAGCATACACGCACCAGAGGTATCGACTGTCCCCGTAGGACCCGCTCCTATCGATCCTCAATCTCCACTAGAACCTCCGTGAAAGTCGCCCCATCGTTGATGTCCAACTCCCCATAGTCGATGATGTAAGAAGGGTCGTGCACGTATCACCTCAGCTGAGATACGTGGAAGACGTCATGCACCCGGTGTAATTGAGGTGGTAGAGTTAGGCGGTAAGACACCTCCTCGCCTACTCTGCTGAGGAACTGGAAAGGTCTGATGAATCTCAGAGATAATTTGCTGCCTCGGCCAAATCTCCGTAGACCTCGTCGAGGTGAGACCTGTAGGAAGACATGGTCGCCATTCTTGAACTCCAGAGTTCTCCGTCTCCTGTCAGCATATGACTTCTACCTGCTCTGTACAGTCTTCATCCGCTCCTGGATGATTTGCACCTTCTCTGTGGTAGCCCATACCATCTCTGGTCCTACTAGTGCTGACTCCCCTGGGTCTATCCAGCACAGTGGCAATCTGTATGGTCGACCATAAAAGGCCTCAAAAGCTGCCATACTAATGGTGGAGTGATAACCATTATTGTAGAAAAACTCTACCAATGGTATGTGATCCTCCCAGCTGTGACCAAAGTCGAGGACACAAGCACGAAGCATGTCCTCGAGGGTCTGGATGGTCTACTCGGTCTGACCATCCGTCTGAGGATGGAAGGCGGTGCTCAAGCGAAGCTGCATCCCAAAAGACTCCTGCAACCCCTTCCATAGCCGGGAAGTAAACCGAACATCACGGTCAGAGACAAAAGAAGAAGGTACTCCATGCAAACGCACAATCTCCTACACATAGAGGAGTCTCAAGCTCTCTACTAAGCCCTGATTTCAGATCAGTAGGAAGTGAGCCAACTTGGTGAGTCGGTCAACGATCACCCATATCGAATCGTGACTCCTGGATGTACGTGGAAGACCCATCACAAAGTCCATGGATATCCCATCCCACTTCTACTCAAGGACCTATAAGGGCTGAACCAAGCCTGCTGGTACCTGGTGCTCCGCCTTCACTTGCTGACAAGTGAGGCATCATGAGACAAACTCTGCTACTTCCTTCTTCATACCCGGCTACTAGTGTTGTCATATGAGGTCCTGATACATCTTTGCCACTCCTGGATGTACCGTTAGAGGGGAAGTGTGGAACTCCCTCAACACTTCCTCCTGAAGTGCAACTGGTACCATGGTACATCCTCTAAAGAGGATGACATGCTCCCCACCTTTAGAAAATCCATCAGGTGCATGCCCTGTGGATAACTGAGCATGTCGCATCTCACAGTCAGCGTCTCCACGTTGTACCTCCCTGACTCGCTGAGACTATAGAAAGGCTACTACATCCCTATCCAAAAAGGATATCTGCAAGGCAGCCAGCTACTCTGTCACCTCTCCTAGCAGCTGTATACCAGATCTCCTGCTAAGAGCATCTGCAACAATGTTCCCCTTTCCAGGAGTATAGACTATTTCAAAGTCATAGTCCTGGAGGAACTCAATCCAATGCCACTGTCTCATTTTTAGGTCCTTCTGAGAGAAGATATACCTGAGACTCTTGTGATCAGAGTAGACTGTGAAACGCTCTCCCATAAGATAGTGTCACCACATCTTCAAGGCGAAGACCACTGCTGCTAACTCCAGGTCATGGGTAGCGTAGTTCTGCTCATGCTGTCTCAGCTGTCGAGAACCATATATGATCACTGCTCGCTCCTATATTAGGACACACCCATGTCCGGTCCCTGATGCATCGCAGTAAACTACGTACCCTATGCCCTTCTCTGGAAGCCTCAAGATGGGGGCAGTAGTCAGCCTCTGCCTCATCTCCTGAAAGCTCTGCTGACATCTCTCCGACCACACAAAGGGTTGCCCCTTCTTCGTCAAGGCTGACAGTGGTGCTGCAACTCTGGAGAAGTCTGGAACGAATCTCTGATAGTATCTAGCCAAGCCCAGGAAACTTCGTACCTCTATCGCACTCCTGGGTGGCTCCCAAGAAAGTACCACCTCAATCTTTGCTGGATCCACTACAACTCCAGCCTCCAAGATGACATGTCCTAATAAGTGAACCTCTTGAATCCAAAACTGGCACTTCGAGAGCTTACCATAAAGCTGGTGCTCTCGGAGTGTGTCCAGTACTACCTGCAAATGGTAGGCATACTCCTCCTCAGTAGTCGAGTAGATCAAAATTTTGTCGATGAAGACCACGACAAAGTGATCGAGGTATGGCTGGAAGATCCTGTTCATGAGACACATGAACACTGCTGGAGCGTTGGTTACACCAAAGGTCATAAACAAGAACTCATAATGGCTGTACTGACACCTGAAGGCCTTCTTTTGCACATCCTTGTCTCAAACTCTGAGCTGGTGATAGCCTGATCCGAGGTCTATCTTTGAGAACCATTGAGCTCCCTTGAGCTGATCAAAGAGGTCGTCAATCCTCGGGAGTGGGTACTTGTTCTTCACGGTCACCTGGTTCAGGCGATGGTAGTCTACACAAAGCCTCAAGCTCCCATCCGCCTTCTTGGCGAACAGAATCAGGGCTGCCCAGGGAGAAACACTGGGCCAGATGAATCCTTTTCCCTGCAAGTCCTCCAGCTGTACCCGCAGCTCACAAAGCTCAGCGGGAGCCATCTGATACACTGGAGTAGATATCGGTGTCGTCCCGGGGTACAGGTCAATGAAGAAGTCCACCTCTCTGCAAGGAGGTAGTCCTAGAACATTGTCAGGGAAAACATCTGTGTACTGATCCAACACTACAGGATAACTCAGACTCTCCACGTCAACTGCTCCGAGGGTAAGGCAATCCAACTGATGAGTGATCGGTTGCACCCTCCTCTGAGTAAGTCCGTCCTGTGCTTAAAAGGTTCCCTTCTCACCAGTGAAGGTAAACCTAGTCCCATCCGTGTGGACACACCACACTTTGTGCCTAATACAGTCAATTTCAGCATGGACTGTAGATAACCAGTCCATAGCCAAGATGACGTCGTAAGGCCTCGACGCCGCTACAAGGAGATCCTAGACGAAGCTCTTGCCTCCTAGAGTAATCTCACACTGCTGACACCAGTGCTTAATCATTGAGTCTGCTCCCGTAGGAGTCTCTAGCCGTAAGGATCGAGCCAACATCTCTGTTGGAATCTCCGAGCTCCGAACGAGGGAAATGGATATGAAAGAATGACTAACACCTATGTCTATAAGAACTGTAGCTAAGGTGGAGTAGACACAGATCGTACCTCGAATCATCTCTATAGCGCTATGGTCGTATGCCTCAGCTGCTTGAAGCTGAGCTCTCCCCTGTCCACCCGCTCCCTGCGGTTGGGCTGGTCCTCCTGGTGGTGGTGGTGACAACACCTCGTAACGTCGTCCACCGCCAGCTGCACGACCAAATCCTCTGCCACATCCACCTACTCCTTGAGGACTACCTCGATCGAACCTCTACCTCTACCTGGGAGGTCCCTCAACTGACTGATGATCGTCTGTACGGTGGGTCGCACAGTCATGTGCCATGTGACCCTGCCCGCCGCATGAGTAGCACTATCTTCTCCTGGCATATAAGTCTCTACTCTGTGTGCCCCGCACAACCGATCCTGAGTCCTGTGGTCGACCACTTGTGGGTCTGGTCCTCTTGGACCTCTGCGTCATCTGTCTACTGCCAGCTGCAGAAGACTCCGCTGCATGTCGACTAGTAGTGGGTCTCACTACTGGTGACTGCTCAACAAGGAAACTCTCCACTAGGAGAGCTCTCTCTAACACCCCCACCTACATTGGGATTTTTAGGGAGATCATCGAGGCTCTAATCTCTCTCCTGAGCCCCTGCTCGAAGGTTCGGGCCTTGATGAATGGGTCCCGCACCATATCTGAGGAGTAGCGCGAGAGGTCGGTGAACCTCGCTGAGTACTGTGCTACTGTCATGCTGCCCTGCTGCAGATGAAGTAGCTCCTGTATCCACACCGCTCGAAGGGTGGCTGGAACAAACTCTGCCAGGAACGGGCTCTCAAAGTCTGTCCAGAGTAGTGTCTCCTCGTCGTGGACTTGAAGCATCAATATCCACCATCTACCTGCTGCTGCCTGAAGGTAACTCGCAACAAGAATCACCATGAGGTCTGCCGGTGTCCCTACCAGCCTGAAGATTCTCACCATAGCCTCCAGCCAATCCTCAGCTGCCTGTGGGTCTGTCTCTCCCCGGAACCTGGTTGGCCTCTGGTGCTAGAACTCATGCAACGTGCTCAAGCGACGTGCATCATCTACTGCTGGGGATGGTGGCATCAGTGGCCCAACAGGAAGTGGTACCGCTGGTGCCTAAATTGGAAAGGGGCCCTGCACCGAAGCCTCATCGCTCGGTGGGCTGTCAGTATGTACGACTCCTGAGGCTCTGCGGGGAGGCATCCTCAAAGAAACAGATGTGACACGGTCAAAAGACTATACCTGGTGAGATGACCTGGTTGAGATGACTTAAGGAAACTTTTAAAGACATGCAAACAATCAGTGTTCTCATGCACTAAATTGGAAATCAGTAGTCAGGGTCCTGATGTATGGATACGTCGGCTGCCGCACCAACACTGGACTCCCTGAACTGAAAACCACACTCAGTACCCTCAACACTATTGCTTCACAAAAAAGAAATATCAGAGTCCTAAGTTCTGTGGTATAACCTCCCTCTGATACCAATTTGTCATGACCTGTCCCCCGGGGCCCGTATCGTGACTACCCCAAGCCCGCCTTCCATAGGCCAGGGGCTGGTGACTAGCACCAAAGGCGTAAATCCCTAAACTGGGATGACATTGCCTTTATAAAAATAAACAAACACAACAGAGTATACAACTGGAAGTAAAACACTAAGTAAAACTGTATACAAAAGAGGGTGTTGAATGTAAAGGGCTGGAAATACAAGCCCAACAGCAAAGTACAATACAACTGAAAATCTTGTACAACTGAAGAAAAGAAGTAAAGAAGCTACTGGGTCGTCCTTTGGAATTCCCACCTGAAGGGTGGGTACAGTTGGCCTCCTTAGCACCCCAAGTCCATCCGCCCGCTCCGTGTATGTCTTGCCGAGTGGTCTACCTCTGGGTACCATCTAGTTCTGTTACTTTCTGCCCCGATCAGCGCTGTCCGTCATCTACAACCAACAGAACGTGGTGCGGGCATAGCCCGTGTAGGGGTGAGTATAATGATACTTAGTAGGGACCCCGAGACCCTCAAGGTCTCAAAAAATCCAACAGGGATAACCACAAAGTATGGAATCAACAGATAACCATTACTTAGGTATATGCCCATACATATACCTAAGTTATTTAGTAACCCATCTCAATCATGAGGAAAACTCAAAAGTCATTGACTCAGCTCAAACCAGGATTTCAGTGAAGTATAGAAGTACAGATGATTAGTCGCGAAGCTAGATCATCTTATTCTATCAAGAGGCACTGCTTCTAACCATACGGAGTCTGACCCACATAGGATTGATAGGTACTGACCTCTGCAATGACCCACACAGGATCTGACCCACATAGGATCGGTATGCGCTAACCCACACAGGATCACTGAGCGCTAACCCACACAGGATTTGACCCACATAGGATCGGTATGCGCTGAACCACACAGGATCGCTGAGCGTTGACCTCCGCATGATCTGTCTCCAACCTCCGCCTCACTATCAGCCTTTGGATTCCTCGCACCTGGTGCTCTTGAGTTCCGTAGAATCTGCCCTCGAGATATCGGTCATACCTCGACCACCACTAAACTCCACAAAGGAGTAACCCAAAGGACTTCCATGTCATAAGGGTTCCAACGTGACAGACGGTGCGTCAATCGGACGCCCGGTCTGTGAGTTCTTGGCATTTCCGTCCCAGGGGCCCGGTTGGTTTTTAGGGTCAAACCAACCCAACTGTATCCCAACTATGTCCAAACCTCAAGTGGGGTATTACAAAAGAACTGAAATTCTTTAATCTTTATGTTGCCGCAAACGGTTCATCGATCGGACACCCGTAGCCCAGGATATGGGCAAAAGGGTGTAAACTGACCATAACAGGTCTCGGTCCGGTCCGACTCAGTCGGACTAACCCAGCCCAACCGGAGTCCGGACCGGGGTCCGACCCAGTCCGTGGGTCCGAATAGGTCCGAAGGGTGGCTCGACCCGAGGGCGTCCTGGCCCGAGGCGGCCAGGCCCGAGGCGGCCTGGCCGAGAGCGGCCCGGCCGACGGAGGCCCGACCTGAGGGCGTCCCGGCTAAGGGTGGCCCGGAAGAGGGCAGCCCGGCCAAAGGCAGCCTGACGGCCTGCCCTAACCGTGCCCAGGGGGAGGCGCGTGCCCCTTGGCACCTGAACGGTTGAACTGTTCGGGTGGAACCGAAACTGGTGCCAGGTGGCACCAGTCTAGCACACGCGGGACCCGACGGGGTCCCGCTCCTCCCGGCTGGCCTGAGCGGCCAACCGCTCCATGCCACTGGTGCGGCGTGATGGCGCCGCGCCCCTCCGCTGCGGCCCGCCATGGTCGTGGCCCTCTGCTGGCCTCCGCGCTGCGCAACGGCGCCGCACACCTCTGTCGCGGCCTGTTGTGGTTGTGGCTCTCCTTCCGCATGGCACGACAGTGCCGTTCCCTCTTGGCGACTCGGCGGCCTTGCGCCGCCGGTTCCTTCGCGGTAAGATTTCTTTTCGGTAGGCCCGACGCTAGTCACCGTTGCACCGCCTCCGTCATCAAGAAAAGAGAACAACAAAGGGGGATGGTCAGCCGTGTTCGTGCGGTCCGAGCCCTCCTCGTTGTGGTGATATCAATCGGCAACAAAGTTCTCAACAAACGATGAAGAACAGAGGGTAAAATTCATACATAAAACAACCCCTACCTCGCTTGACGATGATCGTTGATGAAGTCGCCGGAAGGCGGCATCGTTATGTTGATGTCGGGAAGCATCCGGGTTTGGAGACCAAGGAAGAAACGTCGTTGGCATTCTTCGTAGTCAGATCCTTCTCTTCTGGCTCAGTCGAAGATCGATGAACGAGTTAGACGATCTTCGGTGAATGATTAAGAGGCGTTCTTCGTGTTCTTCGTTGAGAGGATGTAGTTTTCCAAAAGCTCCTCCTCTCCTTAATTCTCCCAACAAAGATTATGCCAATCAAAATAAAATAATAGCTTTGACTATTATTTTATTGTTGGCATGAATTCAAAAGAATTCAAATTAATTAATTAATGCCATTAATTAATTGGTGTGGTTTGGCACACTTATGAGGGAAGGTGAAGAGTTTCATCCACATAAAATAGGGTTTAGAGGGGGTTTAAAGCCTGTGTGGGCCCCAACAAATAATATCCCCCCAAGGGAGGTTATGCGCGGGTGGACCCCACCACTAACCTCCCCTTGTAGGTTTTAACTACAAAGAAATAAAAATAAGCTAACTCTTATTTTTATTTAACTTAATTAAAAACCCCCAAAATCTAACTTCCACTCTCTTTAGAACACAACTATGGTGAAGGTATCACTAAGCAATCATCGACGCTGTGAGTTCAACGATGCCCTCAGATTTCAGTTCTGAGCACCGGTTCAAAAGATATAAAATCCCACTCGTACGTTTACTGAACGTACCCGAACAAAATTTCATAAATTGATTTCGGGCACACCAGGCCTTGGAATCAAGCGCCGTCAGAAACTGCGAACACGTAAAATTCCCAAAATTTTCCATAGAATTTCTGGGTCTTTACAGGTAACTCTCTGGGAAGTACTCAAAGCCTATCCCCTCTGGTCCTACCTAGCAACACAAGCAACCCTCTAGGAAGCACACACAGTCTACCCCTCTGGTTCAAATTACAAGGATATAACACAGACTCTCTGAGGAAGCACTCTCAGTCAATTTCCCTTACCGTCAAAGTGATGAACGCTCTCTGAAGAATCTCACATGGTTAATTCCACTTATAGTAAAAGGTGGTTAATGACTCTATAAGGAAGCTCACACGGTCAATTCCCCTTATAGTCTACTACACCAGGTTCTCACGAACCTGTGTAAGTCAAACGAGCATTGAAATGCAATACAACCAAAGTAAACCTCAGGAACTACATGGCTAAATAGTCTACAACATATTAAGCATGTCAGATAAAATATCCACTCCATCCTACAATATTAGGTATGGGAAAACATCAAGGATGCCTAACAGGCTAAACAGGACCAAACGATCGTAAAAAAGAACATTCATAGGAAATCACTTCCAAATCATAACAATCAACCCTATTCACATTAAATTAACCACTACTCAACCATACAAGCATGGAAGGCAATTAACAAGGATAAAATGGTAAACTAGCAATACCCCTTTCAAGGGTATTGGATAAAATTGCATATATTACTCAAAAGAATTCAACAGAAAGACACAGACCACCTCCCTCAGTGTTGGGAGATCACTATACGTGAACCTCAAGCCTTGAATCACCCAAGAACACCATAGATCTACAAAAACATCTAAAATGTTCAAAAGAGGATAACTTGAGATAGAGGAGGAATCAGGAAACGAAGCTCTAGAAGAAGGAAGATCTTACCGAGGCGATCCCAACGCAATCAACGGTGGTCGATTCGGAGAATGAACAGATGCTCGGGGGATCAGAGAAGATTCTTGTCTGTATGATTCTCTCTCGAATGAACTAAGTCGTGAAGTAGGGAATTCTGTCTGTCAGACGTCACCCCAGTAAGTTTAATTAAAAAAAAGAAAATGCACGGTGTGTAATTTGGAAGTACACGGCATGTACTTTCCATTTCTGTACCCCGCATTAGACTGCCTCTAGGTCACCCCTACATGGCTGTGTCTGCGGCCATTACACGACCAACACACGACTTCATGCCGAAACCAAGTACAAGGTGTGTACTCATAAAGTACACAACGTGTACTTCAAAAATTTCCATAAATTCCTCTTTTTCTCAAAAACGACTAGAGAAAGAAAACATACCAGAAAAAAATATCTGGGTTCTTATAAACATCACCCCTTAAAGAAATTCATCCCCGAATTTCCCTACCAAGCTGGTGTTGAAGAAGAAACCCCGAACCACTCCAACCACTGGGATTGTACATCGGCCTCCCTCTCCCATGTCTTGTCCGGTACTCGCCCTTGCTACCATAGCTGTTATACCAATGAATGAAACCAGCCATGGAGAACCTTCGTACTTCGATCAATAATCCAGATAGGATGCTCTTCAAAGGATGCATCAACTTACAACTCAACCTCCTCGGGTTGGAAGATATGAGATGAGTCTGACAAGTAACATCGAAGCTGAGAAACGTGGAATACATCGTGCATAGCCGAGTACCTCTGAGGTAACTGAAACCGATAGCCAACCAGCCCAACTCTCTCCAACACCTCAAACGGCCCGACGTACCTCAGTGAAAGCTTTTCCTATCTCCTAATCCTTTGGTGCCCTAACCTCAACGTGACATGTAGGAAAACCTAATCCCCGAACTCAATCTCCAGAGGCCGTCTCCACTGATCCGCATAATATTTTTGTTGAGACTCTACAGTATCCATCCTCTTCTGAATCAACTCTATCTACTTTGTGGTCTCCTGAGTAAGAAGATGTCCGAGCATAGCTGCCTCTCCTGCCTCCAGCCAACATAAGGGTGATTGGCATGGCTAACCATACATTGTCTCATAAGGTGCCATCTGAATAGTTGCTTGAAAACTATTATTGTATGAAAATACCACAAGAGGTATGTGATTCTCCCAAGTACCCCCAAAATCCCAGATGCATGTTTGAAGCATATCATCAAGAACCTGAATCGTACACTTGGACTGGCCATTTTTCTGAGTGTGGTAAGTTATACTCAATGTACCTGTGTACCCAAAGCCTTCTGAAGCCCCTGCCAGACCCGAGAAGTAAAATGCGCATCTCTATATGAAACAATGGAGTGTGGAACTCCATGAAAGTGCACAATCTACTGGATGTACAACTGTCCCAGCTCATCAACAATGAATGTCTCCTTGATCGGCAAGAAGTGAGAAACCTCCGTGAGTTTGTCAATGACAACCCATACTACATCATTCCCTCGAGGTGACCTCAAAAACCTTGTCATGAAATCCATCACAACATCATTCCACTTCCACTCGGGAATGGGTAACTACTGCAAAATCCTTGCTGGTCGTTGATGCTCCGCCCTGACCTACTGACAGGTGGAACACTTAATGAAGAAACCAACAACATCTCTTTTCATTCCAAGCCACCAATACTGATGGTGTATATCACAATAAATCTTGGTGACATTAGGATGAATTGCTCAAACTGAGGAAGGAAAGCCCCACATCAGATCCTCGCGTATGTCTACTGGCACCCATGCGTGCCCCCAGAAACAGTAGATCTCATCCTTGCCTATAGTCCATCCAGGAATAGGGTCCTCTCTTGACACACTTTTCTGTAGGTCTAGGCCTTCAGAATTTGATAGCTGCCTCATTCGCACTCGAACAATAAGAGTAGTGGTAACAACTACAGAAGAAAGAAACGACTATCCTTGTCTATCATGAACCTCAAAATGCATCTTAGAGAACATGGACATAAGCTTCCACTCACTACTGGCCTCCTGAACAACCTGTATCTGAGTCCTCCTGCCTAGCGCATCAGCCACTGCATTGCCTTTCCCAGGCATATTGGCAAGATCGAAGTCAAAGGACTGAAGGTACACAACCCACCATCGCCATCTCAAATTCAGATCACGCTAAGTGAAGATGTACTTGAGACTTTTTTGGTTGGTGAAAACCAAAAAATGCTCTCCCAGAAGGTAATGTCTCCAACAACATAAAGCATGAACAACAACATCTAACTCAAGATCGTGTGTCGGGTAGTTCATCTCATGTGGCCACAACTGCCGAGACCCATACACAATGAACCCTTCCCCCAGCATAAGCACAACTCCCAAACCAATACCTGAAGCATCACAGTACACAGTATAGCCCTTGACCGGCTCTATAAATACTATTATCAGTTCTGATGTCAACCTCCCTTTCAATTCCTAAATGGTTGACTCACAAGAATCTGACCACAAGAACTTTGCACCCTTCTTAGTCAGGCCTGTCAGTGGTGCTGCTAAGTATGGAAAGTCTTGTATGAAGCATCTATAGTATCTAGCCAGCTCAAGAAAACACTGCACCTCAAAGACGTTCCTTTTCTGCTCCCAGGAAACTACTGCCCTCACTTTCTCTGGGTCTAGTGATACTCATGTCTCTGAGATAATATGACCCATGAATTGAATTTGGTCCATCCAAAATTTTCATTTTCAGGGCATATCAGATAACTAAACCCCTCTCAGTGTACTCAGAATGATATCAAGATGGGTAGCATGGTCGTGTCGGGTGTGAGAGTACACCAAGATATCATCCTCGAAGACTACCATGAAATAATCCAAGTACAAATGGAAGACTTTTTTCATCAGTGCCATGAAGACTGAAGGCGCATTCGTGAGACCGAACGACATAACCAAATACTCGTATAGACCACACCTACTCCAAAAGGCCGTAAGAGGTATATCTGATGGTCTAACGTGCAACTGATGGTAACCGAATCTCAAGTCAATCTTCGAGAACACTCAGGCTCCTCAAAGCTGATCAATGAGGTCATCAATCCTCGGCAAGGGATATCGGTTCTTGACCATCAACTGGTTCAACTTCCAATAATCCACACAAAGCCTGAGGTTACTGTCTTCCTTCTTTGCAAACAGAACAGGAAAACCCACAAAGAAGTACTGGATCGGATGAAACCCTTTTCCTGCAGATCCTCCAACTACTTCTTGAGCTCCTGTATCTCTGGTGTATCCATCCTATAAGGAGGAATGGACACCGGTGTCTCCCCTAGCACAAGCTCAAAAAAAAATTCCACCTCTCTTTCTGGAGGAAAACCTGAAAATTCCTCTGGAAAGACGTCCCTGAAACGATCCACCACTGGAGGAATGTCTAATTGTGAATTCCTACGTTCATCCAGATATAGACTAGCAATATGGGTTGTAACTCCTCCCAACCCATGATGCTCAGGTCCTACTCTGCTTGCCTGGACATCCCATTCTCCCTTGTGAAGAAAAGATCCACCCCAGGTGATGTGAAAATCACCCTACGGTGATAACAGTCGATGACTGCTTGGAAGGGAACTAACCAGTCCATTCTGGGAATGAAATCATATCCTGTCATCTCTAGGAGATAAAGGTCCCATAAGAAGTGACACCTGCTAAATTCTAGAGGGCACTCCTTGCACTAATGCACACTAGTTGTTCTAGTCCCCAACAGAGTGTCTATCATGAAGATATCAGCAGAAGAAAATATATAGAGCCCAAGGATCTCCAGAATAGCAATAGATATAAAGCTATTGGAAGTCTCTGTATCGAAAAGAGAAGAATCTAAAACTGAGGAAACTAAGATCATAACTCGATCTATAGAAGGTCAGGATCCTGCTCCTACTGGGTCTCTTACACTGCAAAATTCTAGCACGTACCATGGCCCAGTGACCCTGCCTGACCACATTGAGTTGATCCACCCTGCTATCACTGAAATCCTGACGACTGGATACCACGACCACAACCACCACCTCGGCTAGAACGACCAGAAAACTCAAGTTCCTAGACTGATGAGAAACTGGTGGTGCTGCTCATGAACAAGGATTCATAGAAGAACCCCTGTCAACAGCTGCTGGTGAAAAGAAATGATAGAAACACTGAAGATGACCCATCTTTCCACAAGATCGGCACTCTAATGGGCCCCTCGGGCAATGTGGCCTCATATACCCACTTTTCTCGCACTGGAAGCACACCACCTAGCTACCATAAGATGCATCCCACCTACTCTGATCTCCTTCTATAGTCTCTCTAAGTTGCTTCCTGCTATCCACTGGCAGAGCACTAACTTTGGGTGCCGAACCGCCCTAGCTCACAGCTTCAGAATCCCTCAAATTGCACTCGGTGATCAGCACCTGGTTGACTATTAAAGATATCGAAGTCAACATGAAGATGTTTACCAGAGATCAGATATCATGCCTAAAACCATCATCAAACTTTCGTGCAACGAATAAATCATCTCCCCCTAGAAAGGGTGTAAAGTGCTGCAGCTCAGTGAAGCGAGAAGAGTACTCCATAATAGAAAGAGTACTCTACTCCAGACTCACGAACTCTCGGGCTCGATCGACCCTCAAGGTCTCTGGATAGAAGTAGTCATAGAAGATGCACTGGAACTCATCCTAAGACATATTCCTCAGGTTTACCGCCTGTGATATCACATCCCACCACCTCTTGGTAGTGTCTCGAAGCATGTAGGTAGCGATCTTGACCCTCCTCTCTGGAGGTGTCTCCAGATTCTTGAAGATCATCAACGTGGATTCTATCCATGACATTGTATCCTGGTGTCCTCCATCCCCTGAGATAGTGGGAGGATGCTACTGCTGAAAGACCTGTGTAAATTCTTCCATCGATAGGGCAGGAGGCTGTGCTCCTTGGAAGGTCAGAATCATCCTCAGAAATCCCTCCCTAAACTGTGCATCAGCACCTGTGTCAGGTGTAACTGCTAGTGCTAAGACTGGCACAATTGGAGGATCTGTTGCCAGTCCCTAATCAGCCATATATGGTGTCTGATCACCACCCTATAACTGGAGTAAAACAGGAGGACGTCTCAGTGGCATGACTCTGCAAGGTCATGCGAACACCTTAGATCAAGATTAACAGGGATAGAAACATAGAAGGGTAGGAAGGGAATAAGAGAATGAAGGCATTTAAGTTGTTAAAACATGACTACATGACGTGTATAATGACTACACAGTGTGTTCCCTAAAGCCTTTCACATGAGTGTGTACTCCTACCACAACTGGACATGCAACACCCCCTACACGATGTGTTGTCCTAACACACAACGTGTACATGAATCCTCTTCCACTTACCGACTCCTTCTATATGCCTAAGTGACATGGTTCTCCTAGAAAAAGACTACATGGAATGTACGTGCCAGACACGACGTGTACTAGATGAGCTTCACCGACCCGTGTTGTTAGTGACATAGCCAGACACATGGATCACACTACACGGTGTGTTCCATATGGACACAATGTGTACTATGAAGATTTTTCCGACCCGTGTTGTTCGTTACATGACTGGGTTCATTAGATACACTACAAGGCATGTTCCAGACGGACACGACATGTACCAAAGGATTTCCCAACCCCGTGTCTCTGCCCACACAGCCAGTGACAAGGTTAGAGACTACACAACATGTGCATATAGTACACGACGTGTACATAAGAAAAAAATTTCTTCCCAAACATAAGAACACATGGAGTGTATTCAAAACTACACGGCCTGTATTCTGTGTTTTTCTGGATAGTAAGCCTCAGAAACTTCTTCGGAGCCCAGAAAACACTAAAATGATCATTTAAGTGCCAAATTTCGATCTATGAGGGCACATACTCCCCATGAATCAATTCTGGGCGTCTTATACATGTCATATACAAGGAAAACAAGTCAATGATCCACCAAATTCTGGTCCATGAGGGCCCATAACATCTCTAGAACCAAAGTTTGGTGTTCATTCAACAAAACCTTGCACAAACAATACCCTATCAAACAACAGGTATTTTATAAAGGCATCTATCACAACAACATGCATATCTAACACAACACCTATCACAACAACATGAAATCGCTAATGCAACCTAAATGGAATGACAAGAATGCATGAAATGTGATTTCTAGCAAGTGCCTATATGATGCATGAGATGGAATACCCACATCTCATCAGGTTGTGACAGAAATAGAACCTCAATAACATCACTGGTAACAACACGAACCATATGAATCACTCAAGGTGAAATCAAATCAACTGTAAAAATTAAAAACCAGAAAAGTTGCATTAAACGAGGTAGATTGGATTTTCCCAGTACACGAGATAACTATTCTTGGGCACAAATTATTACCAAGTACCTATTACTGTCATATCCCTGACTATAGGCTCCAAATAATAAGTCAAAAAGATAAGAATGCCTCTGTTACTACTTTGTAATGTCCCGGTTCCGGAAGTCGCCCAGAAGCGCTCCATACACGGTTGGTCACATGGCCTCAAGCACATTTCCCCAAACGCCAGTGTAAAGACCCGGAATTTCCATGGATTTTTTTTCTTAAATGCATGGGAATTTTATGAGTCCGTAAAAACTGACGGCGCGTGATTCCAAGGCCCGGTGTGCCCAGAATCAATTTCTGAAGTTTTGTTTGGGTACGTTCAATAAACATAGGAGCAGGTTTTTATAAATTTTGAACCATTTCTCGGAATTGAAATTTGAGGGCACCGTTGAAATCACAACGCCAATATTCGCTTAAGGAGACTATCACCTTAACGGTAGTGGGTCGAGATTAAAAGATTTTTTTTGGGTTTTTAGAGAATGAATTAAATAAAAATTAAGTGTGTGACTTAATTTTTATTTGTTGGTTAAAACCTCCTAATGGAAGTTGGAGGTTGGACCACCACATGTTAACCTCCCATTAGAGGATATGGTGGTGGGTCCCACTCAAACTCAACCTCCCATTTGAGGATTAATGTGGTGGGGACCACTTGATGTTAAAACCTCTTGAACTCCCCATTAAGTGGGGAGAAACCTCTTGAGCTCCCCACTTAATAGTGCCACGCCTCTTTTTAATTTATTATTCCAACAACTCTTGAATAAATGGAGCAATTCAAGTTAAATTATTAAAACATTATTTAATTTATATTGTCTATTATTTTGTTGGGAGAGGGGTTGGAATAGATGGTACGAGCTACCATAGAGAAGATCACCACTGTGCTGGACAGACCCGGGGGAGTCAACACTAGTGGGACCAGAGATGGTACAAGCTACCACGGAGAATGTGCAAACCATCAAGGAGCGGATGAAGACTGGACAGAGCAGATAGATGTCATATGATGATAGGAGACAGAGACCTCTAAAGTTTGAGGATGGTGACCACGTCTTTCTACGGGTCTCACCTCGATGAGGTTTACAGAGATTTGGCCGAGGTGGCAAGTTATCTCCGATATTCATCGGACCTTTCCAGGTCCTCACCAGAGTAGGTGAGGTGGCTTACCGCCTAGCTCTTCCACCTCTATTACACCGGGTTCATGACATCTTCCATGTATCTCAGCTATGGAGATACATGCACGACCCTTCTCACATCATCGACCATAGAGAGCAGGACGTCGATGATGGGGTGACTTTTATGGAGGTTCCAGTGGAGATTGAGGATCGATAGGAGTGGCTCCTACATGAATGGTCGATACCTCTGGTGCGTGTTCGTTGGCAGCACGTGAACCTCCAGGAGAGCACATGGGAGCAGGAAGCTCTGATGTGTGCTAAGTACCCCCCATTTGTTCTCTTATTTCGAGTTGTAACTTTCAGGGACGTATAGCCCTAAGGTGGGGGGAATGTAAAGAATCGGAATTTCTATGGATTTTTTTTCTTAAATGCATGGGAATTTTACGAGTCCGTGGAAACTGATGGCGCGTGATTCCGAGGCCTGGTGTGCCTGGAATCAATTTCTGATATTTTGTTTGGATACGTTCAGTAAATGTACAAGAGTATTTTTATAAATTTTGAACCAGTGCTCGGAATTTAAATCCAAGGGCACCGTTGAACTCGCAGTGCCAGTATTCGCTTAAGGAGACTATCACCTCGATGATAGTGGGTTGAGATTAAAAGATAGTTTTTGGATTTTTAGTGAATGAATAAAATAAAAATTTAGTGTGTGGCTTAATTTTAATTTATTGGTTAAATACTCCTCTTGGAAGATGGAAGTGGGACCACCACATGTTAACCTCCCATGAGTGGTTATGGTGGTGGGGCCCACCCGAACTCAACCTCCCATTTGAGGATTAATGTGGTGGGGACCACCAGAGGTTAAAACCTCTTGAACTCCCCATTAAGTGGGTAGAAACCTCTTCAGCTCCCCACTTAATGGTGCCACCCCTCTTTTTAATTTATTATTCCAACACCTCTTGAATTAATGGTGCAATTCAAATTAAATTATTAAAACATAATTTAATTTATATTGGCCATTCTTTTGTTGAGAGAGGGGTTGGAAGAGCACTTGGTGAAACTTATTCTCTCCAACGAAGAATGCTCCTCCCAACATAGAGCGACCATTGAAGAATGAAGAATAATTCATTCGCCAATGATAGACATATTCTTCTTTTATCTTTAATCAGAACAAGGGAGGAAGCACCGTCCTTGAAGAATGCTGACGACGTCATCCTCGACTTCTTCATCTTCTTTCCTGACGTCAACGAATCGACGTCCACTTTCTCGCGTCAACGTCAACGATCAACGATCAAAGGTATGGGTTCAAGCTTTGTTAATTGTTATACTCACCCATGTAAGGGCTATGCCCACACCTCATTATGTTGGATGCAGGTGACAGACAATGCTAACCGAGGCTGAGTGTACGAGGACTGGACAGTATCTAGAGGTGGACCACATGACGAGTCGGTACCCAAAGGAGACCGATAGGTGTAGAGTTCTGAGGAGGCTATCTGTACCTACCCTTAAGGTAGGATCCGTGGTGGATGATCCAGGAGCTTCTTTTCACCTTTCATCTATTTTTGACCTTTTAAGTTGTACTTGTAATTTACAGTTGGGCTTGTATTTCCGACCCCTTTACTTTTCAGCACTCACTTGTTATACAGTTTTTTACTTAGTGTTTTGTTTCCAGATTGTACTCTGTTGTGTGCATTTTCAAGCTTTAAAGGCAATGCCTTCCCAGTTTAAGGATTTATGCCTTTGGTTCTAGTCGCCAGCCCTTGGCCTATGGAAGGCGGGCTTGGGGTAGTCACGACATGGGCCCTGGGGGATAGGTCGTGACACCCAGTGTCTACCGACTTACAGCGAGGGACTTGGGTGTGATAGTGGGGAAACGATTCACTCCTTGGTAGAGTAACACAGAGGAAGTAAAATAGATATAAAATAGCAGAATCAGTAATAATCCATAGAAAAGGAATAAAAAAAAGGCTAGAAATAATAAACTAGAGCACACATATAAATATGAATGAAGCATGATGAATATGTCTATAAAATCAGCCAATCAAATCACAATTCTGGAATACAAACAATACTAAACCAAAGAACAAAAGAAAGATAGATGACAACTCCTCATCATCACAACCCTCAGCTTGGACCCATCTCTCCATCTCCACGACACTCAAGTACCTGTAGTAGAAGGGCGCTTGCCCTTATCTACATCTGCATCAATATAATATGTTTGGGCCCAAAATCATGGACCAGATATGGTGTGAGACTAAATCCTAGTAGGCAACCACCACAAGGTCTATTCCTAACAGATAGTGAATATATGTAAGGTAATAAACAAAAGAAGGTAGTAAACAAGGAAGTACTCAGCAGTAACCAATCCTACAGTTTCAAACCATTTAGTTTCATATAACAAGTAAATAGCTAATCAATTAGGAAAACACAAACAGGTAACCCTCTAGAATGTACTCCTGGCATATCCCCTCTGGTTCTACCTAGAAACACAAGCAACCCTCTGGGAAGCACCCATAGTCTACCCCTCTAGTTCAAATTACAAGGATATAACAAAGACTCTCTAAGGAATAACTCTCAGTCATTTCCACTTATATTCAATGTGATAAAGACTCTCTGAGAAAGCACACATGGTAAATTCCACTTATAGTCAAAAGTGGTTAAAGACTCTTTGAGGAAACTCACATGGTCAATTCCCCTTATAGTCTACTACACCAGGTTCTCACCACCCTGTGTAAGTCAAACGAGCATATCAATGCAATACAGCCAAAGTAAACCTCAAGAACTACTTGGCTAAATGGTATAAAACATATCAAGAATGTTAGATCAAATATTCACTCCATCCTATAGTATTAAGCATGGGAAAACATCAAGGAAGCCTAACAAGCTAAACATGACCAAACAGTCGTAAAAATAACATGCATAGGCAATCACTTACAAAGCATAACAATCAATACTATTCACATTCAATTAACCTCTTCTCAACCATACAAGCATGAAAGGAAATCAACAGGGTTAAAATGGTAAACTAGCAATACCCCATTCAAGGGTATTGGAAAAAATTGCACATATTACTCTAATACTTTCAACGGAAAGGCACAAACCACCTACCTCTGTGTTGGGAGATCGATATACGTGATCCTCAAGCCTTGAATCTCCTAACAACATCGTAGATCTACAAAAATGTCTAAAAAATTCAATGAAGGATAACTTGATAAAGAGGAGGGATCGTGAAACAATGCTCTAAATGAAGGAGGATCTTACCGAGGTGATCCCAACGCAATTGACGACAGTCGATTCGGTGAACAGACGACGGCTCGGGGGCGCGGAGAGTATTCACAGCCGTACGGTTCTCTCTCGGATGAACTAGGTCGAGATATATGGCATTTTTTCTATCAAACACGACCCTAGTACGTTTAATGAAAAAAATTAGAAAATACACAGCATGTACTTTTGAAGTACATGACATGTACTTGCTTTTTCCATACCCCACATTAGGTGGCCTTCAGGTCACCCCCACACGGCTATGTCTGTGTCCATTACCCGACCAGCACACGGCTACATGCAAAAACCATGTACATGGAATGTACTCATAAAGTACATGGCTTGTATTTAAAAAATTTCCTGAAATTCCTCTTTTACTCAAAAATGACCAGAAAAAAGAAAACATACCTAAAAATAAGATCTGGGTTCGTATAATTATTAAAGTAGAATTATAGTTACTACTGTTCACTTGGAATGGAAATTACCAATAAGATTAACCAAATTTTGAAAAAATGACCTCCACCTATATATTAAATGAATCATTTGGTTACAAATTAGTAGTATATAAAGGTAAGATCTATTTTAGGATGAAAATGTTTTTATAATAAAAATATTTTTATAAACAGAATCACTGTTTTATCTCAAAAAAATTGAAAAACACTTTTGATTCATTTTATTTATAAAATTTATATATTTTATATTCAATAATATTTTTTTCAAAATATTCTTATATAATTTTGTACGAAAAGGATTAGAATCAATCTAAATTTTGTAATAAAAAGTAGTTTTTAAATAAATGTAATTTGACATTTTTTTTAATGGAAAACCGATTTTAAATTTTATTTTTGATAATTTTATAACATATATTTAAAAAATGAAAATTATTTTTAAAATTAGGATAAAAAATTTACATTGGGGGGATTTTTGGTATTTTTCTGAGAAGCTTAATATTTTACTGAATAGTGAAAAATACCAAATTTTAATTCAGAAATGCTTTTTCATTTAATTTATTTACATACAAAACATATATTTTAATTTGTTTATAAGAAATAATCAAATAAAATATACTTCACTTAAAGAAATTTATTTCATTTCCATTAATTTCACATTAAAATTGGATATAAAATCATTCAAAACATTTGGAATTTTCAACATAAAAACAAGACATATAATCATTTATGTTGGATTAATTTTAATGTAATTTCTTCCAAATCGATAATATGAATTTTTTAAAAAAGAATTAAATATTTTTTAATTTAAAAAAATTATTATTTCTATTAATTCAAACATAGTTTTTTTACAAACAATATTATTTAATGCATTTAAAATTAATCACAACATTAACATAAATCATGTGTTAATATAATGGATAATTTTTGAATAAAATGGAAAAATTTCCTATAAATTTTTTCCAAAATACATTAAATTAACACAAGTCAACCAATTCCAATATTTTTTTAAAAAATAACTATTTTTTGTGTCACATGATGTAGGGTACACCTCTCAATATTGGTTTCATTTTCTCATTTGCAATAACATATCTCCCCCTCCATGATAAAATGTTATTCTACCAGCACACATCCTCACATATCTCATTCAATATTGGATCCAATAAAACCTTCCAAAAAAAGATACCAAAATCCCTCCTATATTCCAATAAGGATCAATTTTTATAGAAATCCAATCAAGGCTCCCATTTGGTGGAATCCAAAAAGAGTTACCAAACTAAGAGGTAACATTCATCCACAATATCTTTTTTTATTTTTAGTATCCACCACCAAAATTATTCTTATTCCTTTCCATTATAATAAAAATTTTATCTAAAATAAAATTATATTTTTTATGTTAATATTTTTTCCTACACTCACACATACATTGATCAAATGGGATACACAATCCTCTTTCACATGTACAGAGGAATACCGCCTCGCGAACTGATGTCCCTAGTTCATTCATTGCCACCATTAAAGGATGTAAATAATGATATTTATATTATTTATGATATTATATATATGATTTTTATGATTAATATATAATTGTGGAATTATTATAAAAAAATATTCATTGTTTTTAATTTTTTTAAATATGATAACTTCGTTTGTGAGTTTTTGGACTACCGCCTCCTCAAAGAGATGTGATTCATTTACACATTACTAGAAATGTATAAAAGATGGGTTTATTAAATGTAATAGAAATTTATTTAATAATAATTATAATTTAATGATAATATAAATATATATATATATATGACATTTACGTTCCTTCTTTCTATCTGACATGAATACAGAATCAATGTTTATTCATATGTACGACCTACTATATTTTTGAACATGATATGGAATTTAGTATTTAAATATTCTATGGATTGTTATAAATACTTATATACTCAATATATACTCAATATATATACATATATAATTTATCAATTATGTAAATATGAAAATAATTACATTTATAATAGGATGATGAATAACTTGTCAAAACATTTACGAAAAATAAAGTGGATATTAACCAAAATGAAAAATTAACATTGATTTTTTCATAAACTAAGAATATAAAGTCATAATAAAGTAATATATGGTGTTAGATATAAGATTATGGGTTTTTTATTTATAATAAATTAATATTTTTTACAGATGAGGATTGAACAAGTACAAGGAATTCCATGCCTTAATGCATGGGTTCTCTCATCTAACTTTTATTTTTGTGAAACTTTTTCCATATTCACCACTAATCTATTTTTTTGTTTATTAACTACCCATATATGTATTATATGATTTTTATATGAAAATTTATTGGTATTTACATATCCCGTTGAAGATTTCTGTTTTTAATGGGGTTTATGGTTCAAAAGATAAAAATAGGTATTGTAATTTTCTCTCAATTCAATTTCTGTAAGACAGATGCCATGCTATGAATCTATATTTTTTTATGAGTTGAATATAATACCATTATACATGTTATTTATTTAGTCTCCTTCTTTTAACAATATTTTAAACTTCATGTAATGTTATTCATTCCATTGTATTATGAATCAATGTTCCCCAAGTGGCAATAGTTTATTGAAATAGCCTCATCATTTATCAAGATTGTTAATGATTATGTGTATTCATAAATTCCTAGGTTGGAATCCGAGGACAAAAAAATATGGTACACATGAGGGAATCATAATCCCGATGTAGGTACATGGTTTATTAACCCAATCCTAACATGTTATGAAAGTAATTGTTGGAAACCAAGACATAGGATTCTCTAAGATTATGTGTATTACACAACTATATGACATATTACACTATTATTATCTAATGGATTGTTCAACTTATTCCCTTAAAATTCAAGTCTTGTGAACATTCAATCATTATTTCATGAATTTGGATTATGATCCATGATATACAGGGAATGGTCTTCTATTGTTAGGATCATGTTCTCATTCCTTTATAGTCATGTTATGCTAACAAATCTCCCTTGATTTCCCTTAATGAGCATCTGATATCTCTCCCTTTGTAACACCCCAATATTTCATAGTATGTTATCTCATTAAAGAAATTCAATAGCTTACACTACACGCAACACCAAGTTCGAGCGCACCACAACTTATCAAACTAGCCGTTCAAAAAGCAGTTATGAATAGTATTAACTGCATTTTGAATCTTATATACTCTATATAAGTTTAACATCCATATTATGTGTTTCTTAGACATAATATAAGAACAAATTCATTTTTTTAGATAAAAGAAGTGTTTTTAAAAAAAATGCATCTTTACCACCTTTTAATGGCTAACCCTTTTAAAAACTAATATTTGACACTTTTATATATTAAATTTAATGAAATTAAATTCTTCTTTAGAAGCGGGACATAAAAATTTATTTTGGATAAATTTTTGGCACTTTTCTAATAACTTTTATATTTTGATGAATAGTGAAAAATACTAGGTTTTAATTGAAAAAAACTTTTTTAATCGAAATAATTTATAGTGTTAAATTATGCATTTGAAAGGTTTTGAAGAATAATTAGATAATATTTTTCTTATTTAATAAAATTTAGGTCCTTATAAGTAATTTCACATTTAAATTTGATGTAAAAAAATTTCAATCTTTTGATAGTTTTTACTTTTTAAAAACCCACTTTTTGGTTTAGACAACGAGAATTAATTTTTAATAAATAAATGAAACATTTATGTTTTAAATTCGTTAAAATAGCTCTCATTTTTGAATTCATAATATCAAAATTATCTTTGGGGTGAATTTTTGGTATTTTTTGAAAACATTCAATTTTTTATGAATAGTGAAAAACATTGCGTTATTAATTAAAACCAACTTTTTATTTAACTAATTATTTATTTTATTTTAATTTATTTAATGTCAAAATAGATATATAATACCTATACATGTTCAATGTAATTCATTGGAGTCATTTTATAATAAAATTAGTTGTATTAAATTTTATTGAACTTTTTAACCTCTTTTTCCCACCTCCTTGGAGCATTTGCAAATTTGCATAAAACTTAATTTTACCGCTTCTGTGAGTTGAATTTCAAAAATCCGAGATACATGGTTAAAATCAGTAAGTAAAATTTGGTTCAATAAGATGAAAATAATTTTTTGGTGAATAGTAACATTTGACTTTTATTTACCTTGGTTAAAAGTAAATTGGGTAATTAAGGGTACAAATGATATCATAATTACCCTTACACAAGTCCTAATTCTATTGGATGAGTATAATTTGACAAAAAACAACCTTTAAAATAAAATATGATCCTCTTTGGTCCAATTGGATTAGATTAGAGATTTATTATTATTTTATTTAAAAAAGAGTTAAAAGAGTTAAACTCAATGTTTAATAACTAAACCATTTTTAATATAGGGTTACACACAATATAAATTCGACTATAAATATTCATTATAAATTTAAAGAGATTTTCTAAATAAAAGTATTTTATTTATAATTTTTAGACATTATACAGTCTAATTTATTTATTACGCAATGATGATGCAGTAATTACCTTATTAATGAAATATTAAAATAATTGATATTATAAATATCCAAATAAATTTCAATTGAGACTTATGATGAGTTAAACTAATTATCTAGGTTAATATGACATGTTAGGGTTGGTTAAATAAATTTTATTTTAATTGATAATGTTTTTATGGATTTCAAAAAAAAATACTAAATAGTGTCAAAATTGACATAATTGAGTTTTTAAAACAAATATTATATTATTAATTGATATAATATTCTTAAAAATATTAGGTTCAGGAAAAGGACATATATAATGTTATATATAATAATAATTAATCACATGGAGTTCTCTTGGTATGTTATAGTAAGTTTATTAACCATATAATACAAAAATACAAAGAGACATGGTAAATGAAAAACTATTTAACTAAGAGTTAAATCTAAAAGATAAGGTTAATATTATGACCTAAACCTATCTAAAACCCACTGGTAGAGAGGTTTACGACCCATCACCACATTATACTTTAAATAATTCATTTTGGATCCATTATAAACCGAAAGTAATTTTATAATAAAATAATATTTCAAAATTTTCCTAAAGTCACCCTCACCTCTCTTATAAAAGGGCACATCCCCTTCTATTAATTTCACACCTCCAAAGCCTTTTGGCTCGGACATCCCTTTCCCAAATAACCTCCCAACTTTCCTAATTTCATCCTATAGGCCTTAATTTGGTCTGAAAGGCAACCTAAGGATCCCTTTTGATCAAATAAAAGGAAGAACCTGAAAAAGAGGTAAATATTTCATTACCTCTTTCAAGTTATTTTCTTCTTCCACTTCCCATTTATTTATTGTTTCCATTATAAAATAATCACTCCAGTATATTCTCTATAATGTGATGTTATTATAAAAATGGTACAACCATATTCATTATTCTATCCACCATATGAATGACAAAGTTACCATACGTGCGTACGTACGACTTACCGTCTCCACGTCGTGGTGTAGTTTGTTATTAAAGCACTTAATTATTGGGATGCATATAATAATGAGTTTAACTGATGTAAATAATAAATATAACATGTTAATGATTCTATATATATGATTTACCATCCAATTACATATGATTTCACCATCAATATAATGATATTGTCGCTCGTACGTACGTACGGATTACCGTCTCCACAAACGTGATGAGATTAATTCCCGATCATAATCATACAAGAATAATATTAATTTTATGGTTAAAAATAATGTTTATGAACTCAATATAATTATGGATATGAATAAAATAAATCTTATCCAAAACAAACAAGGCTTACATAACCGAGCATATAAAGGAATATGGATCAGTTAACACCTGAAACAATGATATTACTAAAATATTATTAAAAATACAATATTAAAGGATAATATATGATATCATATTTTTGTATATAGTTTTTTAATAATTTATTAACAATTATTTAACTATTATACAGGAGGTTAATGTACCATCAACGAAAGAAAAGTACAAGGTTAGTGTTAATTCATCAATCTCATTATTATCTAAGATTGTTTATGTGTAAGTATTTACAGGGAAATATTTATCATCAATGCCCATATTTCATAAAAATGATTTCAAAATGAATCTTTTAAGGATTTATGAAAGGGTCTATTTAACTATATCATCATTTTAAATGTTTTAAATATTTATTTTTTAAAATATTTTTAATTAATGTGCATGTTTTCAAAATGATTTTAAGGATTTAATTATATAAACATGGATGTTTTAAAATGTTAATTACTTTCAAAAGTTTCAAAGTGGTATGAGACACTTTTATTCAAAAATATCCTCTAAATTACTTCCTTTATAAAATGTGTGACTTCTAAAATGATTTCATAAAAAAGGGATATTTCTCTCAAAGAGTTTTATTGATCATTTTCAACCATGTCAACATCCTTTACTGGATATTATTCTTGATCGATGTTGATTTATTATGATACCAATCTTCCACATGGTATTTAAGGTTTTGTGATATGTTATACTGTAAATGTGTTATTTTTATACCATTCATGGTTTATGGATAAAGTATTTACATTTCATATGCTAGTTTTAGTAGGAATGTTTATGTTATGTTTAAACCTTTTCCTATAAGGAATGCATTGGAATTAGTAAGTGACGGGTGGAGCCTGCTATAGCTCCTAAATGCATCAATAGGTTTTATGAGACAAACTAGTGTCTTGGAATAAGGTGTTGACAAAATCATATTTTTAGTCTTGGCACAGGGCCTTGACTATGTGGTTATGAAGTCTAGCATTATACATTCCATCATTATGAAAGTGGCTATTGATATTGCATGTGATTATTCAACTAGTAGAATATCCTTGCGAATAAGTAAATGGTATTATTTGATTTTATCTTTGTAATATTATACTAAATTTTATGTTTAAAATGATTTTTTAGTCTTAAACATTTACTTAAATGTTTATTCTTATTTATGAAATTTTTCGCTATATTGTTATCCTTACTGAGCATCTGAGCTCACTCCTTTCTATGTTTTATTTTCCCAGGATTCCAAGAAGTGTATTATGGTTGATAAGTAGGGTTAAGATAGGGGATTAATGGCGTTCTAAAAGGATAATTTATGTTGTGTTTTATTTTATAATGTGTAATGTAATGTTCATGTATGTAATCAATTTTCCAAGGCTATTAAACTAATCGGTTATTTAGGACATGATTACTCGTATCATGACAATGTTTTTTAATAATGCACCAACTCTGGGTAACTGGGGTCGAGGAGTTATAGTTGGTATCAGAGAAGTTTAGCAACATATTTGGAAATATATTTAGATAATCTCTGATTAGAGAACATTACCCTAAGATATATTTTGAGGATTAGTATAGAAGAACTTCCGAGAATTTTGCTAATGAAGATATTTGAGATATTTTCCAAGCAATACATCACTATCTAGATACAATCAGGTAGAGGTGGCTCTGGCACATATGTACCTAGGAGTGAAAACTCTGACAAGGAGTTTCAGGCCTGACCTGGGGTATCCTGGTACACGAAAACGGGCCTTTCTGCACTCTTGGTTACAACACTCCCATGGGATATGCTCAGGATGAATCACATTTTCATTACAATCCATTATGAAGGATTTAGGAGTAAATACATTCTCAAAGAAAACATTTTATGATTATAGATTATATTCAAAATCATTTCAGTTTGCGTTAGGTATTTTACATGTTTGGAATTATGCACTACATTCATAAACTAACCTAGTGTATTCTATTGTTATGAAATGGTGCCTAGTAGAAGGAATAAGAATTCTAGCAATACACATGATCGAAGGATTATGAAGGATCATATCATTCAGGGTATTAAGCCAAAATTTAAAAGGGAAATAGTCTCCCACATATTCTCATCATATGAAGAAATAATATCATCTATAAATAAGATAAGTAAAGAATTCTTTGAGTCTTATGTCTTTGTAGGGAAGAAAGAGAAGAAAAGGATGGAAGATAGAAAGATAGATAAAGTGGAGAGGGGAAAGAATGATTTTCCCATATGTGATAACTGTGGAAAGAATCACCTTGGTAAATGCTTGAAAGTTAGGGATATTGTTATAAGTGTGGAGAAAAAGGACACCAAGTACGTGATTTAATGGGTAAAAAAAGATTTCAAATGTATAATGCTTCATCTAAAAGAAGTTGGGACACTACGCGAAGAAATTCCCAAATCATCAGAGTATACCCCAAATGATGCTATTAGATAATAATCACGTAATGATACTACTGAAGATGAAGAGGAATGATTAGATTTCTAATGTTGTTATTAATCTATTTTGTCATTTTATTATTTTATTAATGATGTACATGTCATAATAATTATAGAGTATAAAAGGATTGTACTGCAGTGCTATTTCATTAAGGACTTGAGATTGTGTGGAACCAAGAAAAGTGACTCAATAGGAGGTTAATTTTTTTGGAAAAAATATTATGGAGATAACGATAAACCATAATATGGTTATGATATTGAGGTAGTGATTTTGAAATAATATATGATTGATTTGGATAAATTATATTAGATATTCTTGACTACCTTGAAACTGATTAATGATTAGTATATTCCATCATTGTTGGAGATTAAAACATTTTTGGATAGAAAAACTATATCCAATATTCTATAAGGAATAAGAGAGAGTGAATGTAATCAACAAGGTTTTATGGTAATTCATGGTGTTAAATGTTTTAAAATAATACATGATGAAGGTATTCACATGTTATTACATAGAAAAAAGGATCTTCATTGTGTTCACCTTCATTATAAATTTTGGACTGTTATTTTGGACAGAAGTATTTTGGATAAGTCTAATGGTTGGAATCGATTAAAATTTTTTAAGGTTAAATCATTTCTTGAGATTATTTTTAGATTTTCATAAAAAGGACAACCTGGAGGTCAGGCGATAACCCGTCACATCCAACAAGGCCACGAGACATGAACCCACAACCGAAGGGCGACAAGGGTGGATCACCTACCACAGACATACATGATGTCCTGGTTTATATAATGTAGAATTTTTTAAATAGTCTGAAAATTTAATTATAAATTCATTATTTTTGGAACAATATTCAATTAAGCTAAATAGAATATTTTTTTTAATTCTATTATCTTTTGAAGTGAAAAATGAGCATGTGGTAGGAATTAGTTAAATGATGAAACTGTAATTATCAATTATATTTTTTCCTCTTATTCTCGGAATAAATTAATTCTTAAACTTTTGGGAAGGGATATTAAAACCAAAAAAATGTGTTATCCTAACTCCTTATGTTTTGTTGAACTAATGATATTTTAAATCATCATAGATTGATGGATTTGAGGCCCTCAATATTACACTTTTTTTGTGATTGATGACCTCAATCACTCCCTATAAATATTTATGTTTCCCTCTAATTATGTGTCTTTAATTTCCACCAATGTTCTCATAATCGAGATCATAATTTGGGGGTAACATTTTCATTCACTCTCCCTTTTATTAAGACTAAATTTTATTTTCCCAATTTCTAATGTGGGTTTACCAAAAAGCTATTTTTCTATATTTAACCATTTATTTTCGAAGAACAATTTCAAATTGTGAGGATGCAGTTTACTAAAGTAGGGGAGAATGTAACACCCCATGATTTCATAGAATGATATCTGATTATAGTAATCCAATAGCTTACACTACACACAACACCAGATTTGAGCGCACCACAACTTACCAAACTAGCTGTTCAAAAAGCAGTGATGAATAGTATTAACTAATTTTTGAATCTTATATTCTATATATAATTATAAAATCCATATTATGTGTTTCTTAGACATAATATAAGAACAAATTTATTTTTTCAGATAAAAGAAGTATTTTTTTAAATATGAAACTTTACCACCTTTTATTGGCGAACCCTTTTTAAAACCAATATTTGATAATTTCATATTTATAATTTAATGAAATTAAATTATTCTTTAGAAGTGGGACATAAAAATTTAGTTTGGATAAATTTTTGGTACTTTTCTGATTACTTTCATATTTTGATGAATAGTGAAAAATACTATGTTTTAATTGAAAACAACATTTTTAATTGAAATAATTTATTGTGTTAAATTATGAATTTGAAAGGTTATGAAGTATAATTATATTATATTTTTATCATTTAATACAATGTAGGTCATTATAAGTAATTTCACATTTAAATTTGACATAAACACATTTCAATCTTTTGATTGTTTTTACTTTTTAAAAACCCAATTTTTGGTTTTGACAACGAGAATTAATTTAAATTAATAAATGAAAATTTAATGTTTTGAATTTGTTCAAATAGAATTAATTTTTGATTTCGTGATATCAAAATTATCTTTGGGTGAATTTTTGGTAATTTTCTAAAAACATTCAATTTTTTATGAATAGTGAAAAACACTGCGTTATTATTTAAAGATGACTTTTTATTTAAATAATTAACTATTTTATTTCAATTTATTTTAATTCAAAGTAGATATATAATACCTATATAAGTTCAATGTAATTAAATGGTGTCATTTTATAATAAAATTAGATTTATTAAACTTTATTGAACTTTTTAACCTCTTTTACCCACCTCCTAGGAGCATTTGCTAATTTGCATAAAATTTAATTTTACCGCTTTGGTGATTTGAATTTAAAAATCCGAGAGACACAGTTAATATCTGTATATAAAATTTGGTTCAATAAGATGATAATAATTTTTTGTGAATAGTATATTTTGACTTTTATTTACCACGGTTAAAAGTAAATAGGGTAATTAAGGGTAAAAATGATATCATTATTATCCTAACACATTTCCTAATTCTATTGGATAAATATAATTCGAACAGAAACAAAATTAGGAATAAAATATGATTCTCTTTGGTCCACTTGAATTAGATTAGGAAATTTATTATTATTTTATTTAAAGAAGAGTTAAAAGAGTTAAATTCAATGTTAAATAACTAATCCATTTTTAATATAGGGTTACAAACAATATAAATTCGACTATAAATATTCATTAAGAAGATAAAATTATTTTCTATATAATAGTTTTTTATTTATAATTTTTATAGATTATAAAGTTTAATTTATTAATGACACAATGATGATAAAGTAATTACCTTATTAATGAAATATTAAAATAATTGATATTATAAATATACAAATAAATGTAAATTGAGACTTCTGATTAATTCCACCAATTTTCTAGGTTAATATGACATGTTAAGGTTGGTTAAATAAATTTTATATGATGTGATAATATTTTTATGGATTTTGAAAAAATCAAATACTAAATAGTGTCAAAATTGAAATAATTGAGTTTTTAAAACAAATATTATATTATTTATAGATATAATATTTCTAAAAATCTAAGGTTTGGCCCAAGGACATAGAAAATGATATATATATTAATAATTAACCACATGGGGTTCTCTTAGAATGTTATAGTTGGTTTAATAACCATATAATATAAAAATACAAAGATACATGGTAAATGGAAAACTATTTAACAAAGAGTTAAATCTAAAAGATTAAGTAAATATGATAACCTAAACCAGTCTAAAACATATTGGTTGAAAGGATTTAGACCCATAACAATATTATCTTTTAAATAATTAACATTTCAAACATTAGAAACTGAAAATTATTTTATTATAAAATAATATTTCAATTTTTTCTTAAAGTGACCCTCACCTCTCTTATAAAAGGGAACTTCGCCTTCTCTTAATTTCACACCTCCAAAGCCATTTTTCATGGCCAAACCCTACCCAAATATCCTCCAAAATATCATCCCTTAATCCTAGAGGCCTTCCTTTGGTCAGAAAGCCAACCTATATAGATCTTTTGATCAAATCAAAAGGAAGAACCCGAAGAAGAGGTAAATATTTCATCACCTCTTTCAAGTTCTTTATTTCTTCCACTTCCTCTTTCATTTTCATTTCCATACTAAAAAAATAACTCCAGTATCTTCTATATACTGTGATATTATTATAAAAATTGTATAACCATATTCATTATTCTATCAATCATATGAATGACAAAGTCACCATACGTGCATACGTACGACTTACCGTCTCCACATCGTGGTCTAGTTTGTTATCAAAACACATCCTTATTTGGATGGGTATAATAATGAGTATAAATTATGTAAATAATAAATATAACATGTTAATGATTCTGTATATATGATATAACATCCAATTACATACAATTTCACCATCAATATAATGATATTTTTTCTCATACATACATACAGATTACCGTCTCCATGAACGTGATGAGATTCATTCCCATTTGTAATCATCAAAGAATAATTTTCATTTTATGATTAAAAATAATGTTTAATAACATAATATAATTCTTTATATGAATAAAATACATCCTATCTATAACATACATGGCTTACATAACTGATCATATAAAGGAAAACAGATTAGTTAACACCTGAAATGATGATATTACTAAAATATTATTAACAAAGCAATATTAGAGGATCATATATGATATAATATTTATGTATATAGTTTTTGTATAATTTAATAACAATGATTTAACAATTATACATGAGGTTAACATACCCTCGACCAAGGAAATGTACAAGTTAAGGGTTAATTCCTCAATCTCATTATTATCCGAGATTGTTTATGAGTAAGTATTTTCTGGGACATATTTATCATCAATGTCCATATATCATAAAAATGTTTTCCAAATAGATCTTCTAAGGCTTTATGGAAGGGTATATTTAACTATATCATCATTATAGATGTTTTAAATATTTATTTTTCTAAATCCTTATAATTAATGTCCATGTTCTCAAAATGATTTTAATTATTTATTTATATGGACATGAATGTATTAAAATGTTAATCCCTTTCAAAAGTTTCAAAGTGTTATGGAAAAATTTGATTAAAAAAAATACTTCAAATGACTTTATTTATAAAATTTGTGACTTTTAAAATTATTTCATAAAAATGGGATATTTCTCTCAAAGATTTTTACTAATCATTTTCAACTATGTCCACATCCTTTACTAGATATTATTCTAGATCACGATTGATTTATTATGATACAATTCTTCCATATTGTATTGAAGGTTTTGTGATATGTTTGAGAGTGGATGTGTTATTTTTATACCATTCATGGTTTATATATAATGTATTTACATTTCATATGATAGTTTTAATAAGAATTTTTATGTTATGTTTAATCCTTTTCATATGAGGAATGTTTGGACTTAGTAAGTGGCAGGTGGAGCCCGCTATTTCCCCTCAATGCATCGTTAGGACTCATGATACAAACAAGTTTCTTGGCACAAGGCTTTGAAAAAATTCTATTTGTAGTCCTGAAACAAGGACTTGACTATGTGGGTATTAAGTCTGGCATTATGCATTCCATAATTATGAAAGTGTCTATTGATATTTAATGTGATTATTTGACTAGTAGTATATCCATGTGAATAAGTAAATGGAATTATTTTATTTTATCTTTGCCATATTATGCTGATGTTTATGTTTAAAAGGGTTTTGTTTTAGTCTTATACATTTCCTTAAATGTTTATGCTTATTTATAAAAGTTTCCACTATATTGTTATCCTTACTAAGCTTCTGAGCAGATCCCATTTTATGTTTTATTTCCTTAGGATTCCAAGAAGTGTATTATGATTGATAATAAGGTTTAAGATAGTAGATTAATGGCATTATAAAAGGATAATTTATGTTGTGTTGTATTTTCAAATGTGTAATGTAACATTAATGTATGTAATCTATTTTCCTAGGCTACTAAACTAATCAGTCTTTTGGGATATGATTCCTTGTATCAGGCCAATGTTATGAAATAATGCACCGACTCTGGGTAATAGGGTTAGGGCGTTACACCCTTATTATGACTCCTTTTCCCTATGTCTTGAATAATGGTTTTAGATAGGATTTATAAAGGGGAATATCCTTAATTTTGATGTTAAACATCATTCACCATGGTAAAATATTATATTTACATGTTTCTAGGGACACTAAACTATTATAATCATTGAACAGGAATTTTTGTAATGTGATGAACAACCATCTCAAATGATAAAATATCCATGTATGTTAAGATAAGGTTGTTATATGAATAGTACACTATGATTTCTAATAGATCTATGGGTGTAAGGATATACTCAGAATCACCTAACATGTAACACCCCAAGATTTCATAGTACGTTATTTCTTCAAAGTAATTCAATAACTTGCACTACATGCAACACCGAGTTCTAGTGCACCATGACTTACCAAACAAGCTGTTCAAAAGCGGTTATGAATAATATTAATTGAATTTTGAACTTTATATAATCCTTATAATTTTAGAATCCATATTATGAGTTTCTTAGACATAATGTAAGAACAAATACATTTTTTTCAGATAAAAGAAGTATTTTTCAAAACATATAAGTTAACCTCCTTTTAATGGAGAATCCTTTTTAAATCCAATATTTGAAACTTTTATATATTCAATTTGACAAAATGAACTTCTTCTTTAGAATCGGGACATAAGAATTTAGTTTCAATAAAGTTTTTTTGTTTTTTGGATAACTTTCATATTTGGGTGAATAGTGAAAAATACTATATTTTAACTGAAAATAGCTTTTTAAATCAAAATAATTTATATTGTTAAATTATAATTTTTAATGGTTTGGAAGTATAAATAGATTATATTTTTACTATTTAATCCAATGATGGTCATTGTAAGTAATTTCACTTTGAAATTGGACATAAACAAGTGTCAAACTTTTGGTAGTTATTATTTCTTAAAAATACGTCTTTTGGTTTTAACAACGGGAATTAATTTTAAATTAATAAATGAAACTTATATGTTTTGAATTTTGTAAAACAGACTTAATTATTGAATTTTGAATATCAAAATTAACTTAGGGTAAATTTTTGGTATTTTTCTGAAAACTTTTAATTTTTGTTTAATAGTGAAAAACACTGAGTTATAGTTTAAAACCAAATTTTTTATTTAAATATTATTTTATTTTATTTAAATTTATTTTATGTCAAAATAGATACATATTAACTATATAAGTTCAATGTAATTAATTGGAGTTATTTTATAATAATTTTAAATATATAAAAATTTTATTGAACTTTACTCCGTCTTTTACCCACCTCCTAGGAGAATTTGCAAATTCCCATAAAACTTAATTTTACCGCTTCTATGAGTGGAATTTTGAAACTCTGAGAGAAAAAATTAATATCAAGGAGTAAAATGTGGTTCAATAAGATAAAAATAATTTTTGGTGAATATTAACTTTTGACTTTTATTTACTGCAGTTAAAGGTAAATAGGGTAATTCAAGATAAAAGGTATATTATAATAATACAAAATTACCTTAACACTTGTTATAACCTTATAGGATGAGTCATGGCCAATCATGGTCATCCTTGGGTCGATTTTGGGACCCCATGGAGCCACTTGAGAGTGATAATGACTCTTTAGATTAATTAATTTAAATTAAAGACAAAAATGACACAAACAAATATGTTTTAGTAAATTAATTTTTACATGGGGTTATATAAGTTATATTTTAGACTATAAATATTAATTGGAAAGATAAAAGGATTTCATACATCATGGAAGTTTTTTTATAATTTTTAAACATCAAATAAATTAAGTTATTTATGACATAATGATGGTGCTGTAATTACCTTATTAATAAAATATTAAAATAATTGATATTATAAATACCCAAATAAATATAATTTGAGACTTTTAATGAATTAAACTAATTTTATTGGTTAATATGAAATGTTAGGATTGATTAAATATTTTTTTTTTGAATTAATAAAGTTATTAAGACTTTAACAAAAATCAATTATTAAATAGTGTCAAAATTGACATAAAGGAGTTTTTAAAACAAATATTACATTATTAATTGATATAATATTCCTAAAAATCTAAGGTTCAACCAAAGGACTTATATGATGATAGTTATGTCCTTAATGAACCACTTAGGGTTCTCTTGGTAGTTTATAGTATGTTTATTAACCATATAATATAAAAATACAAAGAGACATGGTAAATGTCAAACTATTTAACTAAGAGTTAAATCTAATAGATAAGGGTAAAATAGTGACCCAAACTTGTCTAAAACCTATTGGTTGAGCGGTTTTCGGCCCATAACCACCTTAGACTTTAAATAATTCAGTTTTGAGCCATTATAAACCGAATATGAATTTATCATAGAATGATAATTTAAGTTTTTCCTAAAGATCCCCTCCTCCCCCTTATAAAAGGACACCACTTATAACAAATTTCTCACACCTCTCAAGCCTTTTCGCTCATCCAAACTCTGCCCAATTAAGCTCTGTACATCCCTATACTCCTCCTAGAAGCCTTAACTTAGGAAGAAGGCACTTTAAGAGTCCTTTTTGGTTCAAACCAAAGGGAGTTACCCAAATTAAAGGTAACAATTTCTCTTAGATGTTTTCTTTTATTTTACTTATCCAACCCCTAAATTTTTTTTATTCTTTTCTTTTGTAACAAAACCAGTATCCTATATATACTAGGATATTTTTATGAAAAGTATTCTAACTACACTTACACACACCTCCATCTAATGGGTGAAGAACATAATGTTTCTGTGGATGGCAACCAAACGCCTCACGAAACGATGATTGTTCAATTATCTCCTACCGCCTCTCATGGTGTCCATTATGATGGAACTATAATTAAATATGATATTAATGATATTTATTTTATATATAATCTTCTGTAATTCCATTTTATTTCATACCATTATTTGTTTCATGTTGTATATATATACGATAATTTCATTTGAGGAAGTGCGGACTACCGCCCCCTCAAAGTGATATGACTCGTTCATACCATACATGGAACGTATAAACGATGGTGTTAATGAAATTAAGTAACACATATAAAATATTATATTATAATGTAATAATAATATACCTACGTATCATTTGGTATTGATTCCTTTAAAAATGAAAAATGAAATGGAAGTAGCGTTCGTACGTACGTACGGACTATCGTCTCTACGAACGCGATTAGATTCATTCCCCATTGTATAAATTCAAGTATAATTTTCATTTTATAATTAAAAATAATGTTTAAGGATTTGATATCATTCTGGATATGAATAATATACAACCTATCTATAACAAACATAGCTTATGTAACAAAACATATAAAATAAAATGAGTAAGTTAACACCCGAAACGACGATAATACTAAGATATTATTAACAAAGAAATGTTAAAATATAATATATGATATCATATTAAAGTATATGATTATTTTATAATTTTATAACAATTATTTCACCATTATACAGAATTTTAAACTACCCTTAACCAAGAAAAAGTACAAGGTAAGGGTTTATTTCACAATCTCTTCATTATTCGAGGTTGTTTATACATAATTATATAATGGGACCTCTTTATCATCCACATCCATGTTTCTTAAAAATGTATTTCAAATCATTATTACTATTTTAAAAACTATGGGTTAAAGTCATTTATACCCTTGTTTTACTTTTTATAAGAAGTTTATAAAGGAATCTTTCTGTTGTTTTCCAAACAAGGTCCTTTTTACCCTTTCTGATAGAATTCAGGTAAGAATGTATTTTTTTTTAACTTATACGGATGTGCGATTATTTTCTACCATTATAAAATAGTCGAAGATTCCCTTACAATATTATAAAGATATTTTCAATTTAAATGTATTATTTTATAATTATGTGACTTTTAAATGATTTAAAAAAAGAGATATTTCTCTCAAATGGTTTTGATTTCATCTATGTTAACATCCTTTGATGGATTTTAATCTTATTTGAAGTTGATTTGTTATGATACGAAACTTCCATATTGTATCAAAGGTTTTGTGATATTTTTGACTATGGATGTGTTATTTTTATACCATTCATGGTTTATAGAGAAAGTATTGACATTTCATATGCTAGTTTTAATATGAATGTTTATGTTATGTTTAAACCTATTCATATGGGGAATGCATTGGACTTAATAAGTGACAGGTGGAGCCCACTATAGCTCCTCAATGAATTGGTAGGTCTCATGATACAAACTAGTGTCTTGGCATAAGGCCTTGATAAAATCTTATTTGTAGTCTTGGCACAAGGCCTTGACTATGTGGTTATGATAATCTGTCATTATGCATTCCATCATTATGAAAGTGGTTATTGATATTGCATGTGATTATTCAATTAGTATAATATCCATGTGAATAAGTAAATGGAATTATTTCATTTTATTTATGCCATATTATGTTTATGTTCAAGTTTAAAAGGATTTTGTTTTAGTTATACATTTCCTTAAATGTTTATGCCTATTTATGAATGTTTCTGCTATATTGTTATCCTTATTGGGCATCTGAGCTCACCCCTTTCTATGTTTTATTTTTCCCAGGATGTGAAGAAGTATTTTATGAATGACCTGTAGGGATAGTATAAGGGGATATGAGTGTGGAGACACGATGTTGTTGTAGTTTTCACTTTATGATGTAATTTAACATTTATGAATGTATCTAGTGATTCTAAGGCTACAAAACTAATCGGTCTTTCGAGACTTGATCTTTTGTGATCATGCCAATGTTATGTAATAATGCACCGACTCTAGGTAACTGGGGTCGGGGTATTACAGTTGGTATCAGAGTAATTTTAGTTCAAACCTTGGAAGCTAGATTTAGATAAACTCTGATTAGAGCACATAGACCTAAGATGTACTTTGAGGATTAGTATAGAAGAACTTCCTAGAATTTTCGTATTGTAGAGATTTTGTGAGTTTTCCGAGAAATACATCCCTGTCTGGATACGAGTAGGTAGAGGCAGCTCTGGCATAGATGTACCTAGGGGTAAAACCCAAAAACACCGCTTTGAGCTAGACTCAAATGGGAACTGGTGCATGAAAACGGGTCTTGCTGCACTCTTGGTTACGACACTCCTGGGAGATATGCTTAGGATAATTCTCATTTTCTTTACAAATAATTATAAAGGATTTATGAGTATATAATTCCTCAATGAAAAAAACTTTATGATTATGAATTATATCCACAAAACATTTAATTTATATTATATATTTTAGAAGTTTGGAATTATTCATTGCAATTCATAAACTGACCTAGTTTATGCTATTATATAGAAATGTTGCCTAGTAGAAGGAATGTGAACTCTAGCAATATGAATGATACAAAGATTAAGAAGGATCATATCTTTCACAGTATTAAGATAACATTTAGAAGGGAAATAGTCTCCCATGTATTCTCAAAATATGAAGAAATAGTATCATTTGTTAATAGGATAAGTAAAGAATTATCCAAGTCCTATGTCTTTGAAGGGAAGCAAGAGAAGAAGAGGATGGAAGAGAGAAAGTTGGATAAAGGGAATAGGGAAAAGAAGAATTTTCTCATATGTGATAACTGTGGAAAGAAACACCCTGAAACTTGCCTGAATGGAATGGGAGTTTGTTATAAGTGTGGAGAAAAAGGACACCAAGTACGTGACTGGAAGGGTAAGAAAAAGGTTTCAAATGAACAATGCTTCATCTGCAAGGAGTTGGGGCACTACAGAAACTGATGTCCAAATCATCAGATTATTCCCCAAATGATTCTATTGAATAATAATCAAGTTATGATACTACCACAGATGTGTAAGAATGATTATATTTCTTATGTTGTTATTAGAGAATTATGTCATTTGAGTTTGTATCAACAATGTACTGGTAATAATAATTATGGAGTATATAAGGATTGTACTGAAGTACTATTTCATTAAAGACTTAAGATTGTATGGAACCAAGAAACATGACTCAATAGTAGGTTAAATTTTTGGAAAATATATGGTTGAGAGAAAGATAAACCATAATATGGTTATGATACCGAGGTAGTGATTTTGGAATAATACATGATTGATTTTGATAAATTATATTGGATATTATTGATTACCTTGAAACTGATTAATGATTTGTATATTCCATCATTGTTGGAGTTTACAACATTTTTGGATAGAAGGAGTATATCTAGTATTCTATAAGGAATAATGGATCATGAATGTAATCGATAAGGTTTTATGGTAATTCAGGATGTTGCAGTGTTTTAAAAGAATACATGATGAAAGTGTTCACATGTTATTACGTGGCAAAAAAGATCTTCATTGTGTTTACCTTACTTATAAATTTTGGACTGTGAGTTTGGACAGAAGTATTTTGGATAATTCTAGTTTGAGATAATTTTTGGATTTCCATAAAAAGACAACCCGGAGGTCGGACGACAAACCATCGCGTCCAGCAAGGCCGCAAGACTTGAATCCGCAACCGAAGGGCGACAAGGGTGTATCACCTACCACTGGCCCACGTGATGTCCTGGATTGAATAATGTAGTCTTTTTTTAAAAAAAATTCTGGTAGATGAATTATAAATTCATTTTGTTGAACCCTATACGAATAGGATAAATAGAATATTATTTTATCTTTTAGAGTGAAAGATGAGTTTGTGGTAGAAATTAGTTAAAGGATGGGACTCTACTTGTCAAGTATATATTTTTCTTCTTCTCTTATTCTATGAGGAAATTAATTCTTATACTTTTGTGAAGGGATCTTAAAACAAAAAATGGGTTATCCTAATACCATATGTTTTGTTGAATGGATGGTATTTTAAATCATCATAGATTGATGAATTTAAGGCCCTCAATTTTACACTCATTTGTGATTGATGACATCAATAACTACCTATAAATATTTATGTTTTCCCTCCAATTATATGTATTTAATTTCCACCAATGTTCTCCTAATCGAGATCATAATTTTGTGGTGACCCTTTCATTTCCCTTTTCCTCTTATTAAGACTAAATTTTATTAACCTAATTTCCAATGTGGGTTTTCCCGAAGGTATTTTCTATTTTAAACCTTTTATTTTCAAAAAATAATTTCAAATTGCAAGGATGAAATTTATTGAAGGAGGGAATAATGTAACACCCCAATATTTCATAGTACGTTATTTCTTCAAAGTAATTCAATAAATTGCACTGCACGCAACACTGAGTTCTAGCGCACCATGACTTACCAAACAAGCCGTTCAAAAGCAGTTATGAATAGTATTAACTGAATTTTTAACTTTATATAATCCTTATAATTTTAGAATCCATATTATGATTTTATTAGACATAATGTATGAACAAATACATTTTTTTCAGATAAAAGAAGTATTTTTCAAAACATTAAATTTTACCGCTTTTTAATGGAGAAGCCTTTTTAAATCCAATATTTGAAACTTTTATATATTCAATTTGACAAAATAAACTTCTTCTTTAGAATCAGGACATAAGAATTTAGTTTCGATAAAGTTTTGGTGTTTTTCTGATAACTTTCATATTTGGGTGAATAGTGAAAAATAATATATTTTAACTGAAAACAACTTTTTAAATAAAAATAATTTATATTGTTAAATTATACATTTTAATGGTTTGGAAGTATAAATAGATTATATTTTTACCATTTAATCCAATTATGGTCATTGTAAGTAATTTCACTTTGAAATTGGACATAAAAAAGTGTCAAACTTTTGGTAGTTATTATTTCTTAAAAATACGCCTTTTGGTTTTGACAGCAAGAATTAATTTTAAATTAATAAATTCAACTTATATGTTTTGAATTTGGTAAAATAGACTTCATTATTGAATTCATAATATCAAAATTATCTTAGGGAAATTTTTTGGTATTTTTCTGAAAACTTTTAATTTTTTATGAATAGTGAAAAACACTAAGTTATAGTTTAAAACCGAATATTTTATTTAAATTTATTTTATGTCAAAATAGATAAATACTACCTATATAAGTTCAATTTAATTCATTGGAGTCAGTTTATAATAATTTTAGATATATAAAAATTTTATTGAAGTTTTCATCGTCTTTTACCCACCTCCTCGGAGAATTTGCATATTCCCATAAAACTTAATTTTACCACTTATGTGAGTGTAATTTAGAAAATACAAGAGACACGGTTAATATCAAGGATTAAAATTCGATTCAATAAGATAAAAATAATTTTTGGTGAATAGTAACTTTTGACTATTATTTACTACGGTTAAAGGTAAATAGGGTAATTCAAGATAAAAAGTATATTATAATAATACAAAATTACCTTAAAACTTGTTCTAACCTTACTGGATGAGTCATGGACGACCATGGGAACCATTGGGTCGATTTCGTGACCCCATGGAGCCACTTGAGAGTGATAATGACTCTTTAGATTAATTAATTTAAAGTAAAGACAAAAATGACACAAACAAATATCTTTTAGTAAATTAACTTTTACATGGGGTTATATAAGTTATATTTTCTATTATAAATATTAATTGGAAAGATAAAAATATTTAATACATCATGGTATTTTTTTTATAATTTTTATACATAAAATAAATTAAGTTATTGATGACATAATGATGATGCAGTAATTACCTTATTAATGAAATATTAAAATAATTGATATTATAAATATCCAAATAAATATAATTTGAGACTTTTAATAAATTTAACTAATTTTATTGGTTAATATGACATTTTATTATTGATTAAATAAATTTGGTTCGAATTAATAAAGTTATTAAGACTTTAACAAAAATCAATTATTAAATAGTGTCAAAATTGACATAAAGGAGTTTTTAAAACAAATATTACATTATTAATTGATATAATATTTTTAAAAATCTAAGGTTTGGCCAAAGGACTTATATGATGATAGTTATGTCATCAAGGAAGCACTTGGGGTTCTCTTGGTAGTTTATAATAAGTTTATTAACCATATAATATAAAAATACAAAGAGACATGGTAAATGTCAAACTATTTAACTAAGAGTTAAATCTAATAGATAAGGGTAAAATAGTGACCCAAACTTATCTAAAACCTATTGTTTGAGAGGTTTTTGACCCATACCCACCTTAGACTTAAATTATCCAGTTTTGAGCCATTATAAACTGAATATGAATTTATCATAAAATAATACTTTAAGTTTTTCCTAAAGAGCCCCTCCTCCCCCTTATAAAAGGACACCACTTATAACCAATTACTCACACCTCTAAAGCCTTTTGTCTCATCCAAAATATGCCCAATTAAGCTCCATACATCCCTCTCCTCCTCCTAGAAGCCTTACCTTAGGCATAAGGCACTTCAAGTTTCCTTTTTGGTTCAAACCAAAGGGAGTTACCCAAATTAAAGGTAATGATTTCTCTTAGCTTCTTTTCTTTTATTTTACTTCTACAACCCCTAAACTCTTATTATTCTATTCTTTTCTAACAAAAACAGTATCCTAAATATAATAGGATATTTTTATGAGAATTATTCAAACTACACTTACACACAACTCCATCTAATGGGTGAATAAAATAATGTTTCTGTGGATGGCAACCAAACGCCTCACGAAACGATGATTGTTCAATTATCTCCTACCGCCTCTCATGGTGGCCATTATGATGGAAATATAATTAAATATGATATTAATGATATTTATTTTATATATAAGCTTCTGTAATTCCATTTTATAGCATACCATTATTTGTTTCATGTTGTATATATATACGATAATTTCATTTGAGGAAGTCTGGACTACCGCCTCCTCAAAGTGATATGACTCGTTCATACCATACATGGAACATATAAAGGATGGTGTTAATGAAATTAAGTAACAAATATAAGATATTATATTACAATGTAATAATAATATACCTATTTATAATTTGGTTTTGATTCCTTTTAAAATGAAAAATGAAATGGAAGTAGCGTTCGTGCGTACGTACGGACTACCGTCTCCACGAACGCGATGAGATTCATTCCCCATCATATCCATTCAAGTATAATTCTCATTTTATGATTAAAAATAATTTTTAAGGACTTTATATCATTCTGGATATGAATAAGATACAAACTATCCAAAACAAACATGGCTTATGTAACAAAACATATAAACTAAAACGAGTAAGTTAACACCCGAAACGACGACAATACTAAGATGTTATTAACAAAGCAATTTTAAAAGATCATATATGATATCATATTAAAGTATATAATTATTTTATAATTTAATAACAATTATTTAACCATTATACATGAGGTTAAACAACCCTTAACCAATGAAAAATACAAGGTAAGGGTTTATTTCACAATCTCTTCATTATCCGAGGTTGTTTATACGTAATTATCAACTGAGACCTCTTTATCATCCACATCGATGTTTCTTAAAACTTTATTTCAAATAATTATTGCTATTTTACAAACTATGGTTTAAAGTCATTTATACCCTTGTTTGACTTTTTATAAGAAGTTTATAAAGGAATCTTTCTGTCATTTTCCAAACAAGGTCCCTTTTAACCTTTTTAACAGAATTAAGGTAAGAATGTCTTTTTTTAACTTATATAGCGGTGTGGTTATTTTCCACCATTACAAAATCATCAAATCTTCCCTTAAAATCTTATAAGGATATTTTCAAAGTAAATGTTTTATTTTATAATTATGTGACTTTTAAATGATTTCAAAAAAAGAGATATTTCTCTCAAATAGTTTTGATTTCATCTATGTCAACATCCTTTGATGGATTTTAAGCTTATTTGAAGTTGATTTGTTATGATACAAAACTTACATATTGTATCAAAGGTTTTTTGATATGTTTGACTGTGGATGTATTATTTCTATACCATTCATGGTTTATGGAGAAAGTATTGACATTTCGTATGCTAGTTTTAATACGAATGTTTATGTTATGTTTAAACCTATTCATATGGGGAATGCATTGGACTTAAAAAGTGACGGGTGGAGCCCACTATAGCTCCTCGATGCATCGGTAGGTCTCAGGAGAAAAACTAGTGTCTTGTCATAAGGCCTTGATAAAATCTTATTTGTAGTCTTGGCACAAGGCCTTGACTATGTGGTTATGATAGTCTGGCATTATGCATTCCATCATTATGAAAGTGGTTATTGATATTGCATGTGATTATTCAATTAGTAGAATATCCATGTGAATAAGTAAATGACATTATTTCATTTTATTTATTCCATATTATATTGATTTTAAAGTTTAAAAGGATTTTCTTTTAGTTATACATTGCCTTAAATGTTTATACCTATTTATGAATGTTTCCTCTATATTGTTACCCTTACTGGGAATCTGAGATAACCCCTTTCTATGTTTTATTTTTTCCAAGATGTGAAGAAGTATTTTATGAATGACCTTCAGGGATAGTATAAGGGGATATGAGTGTGGAGACAAGATTTTGTTGTAGTTTTCCTTTTATGATGTAATGTAACCTTTATTAATGTTTCTAGTGATTCCAAGGCTACTAAACTAATCATTCTTTTGAGACTTGATCTTTTGTGATAATACCAATGTTGTGTAATAATGCACCAACTCTAGGTAACTGGGGTCAGGGTGTTACATAACAACCCATAATTTTGGAAATAAATTACAAAGCGTGAGATGTAAAATGATGATAATAATCTAAAATAATACTCCAAGTCACCATAGGAAATATCACCATCTCCTAAGGATATATATCACATAGTTGATCAAAAGTTCAAGATTACCTAATTAGAAATTAATTTTATAATTTCATCAACCATTCCACAATACACATATTATATCATTCATATGAGGGGTTCACAGAAGGTGTACCACAATGTACATTATAAATGAATCCCACATTTATTTGGAAATGGGAAATGGATGTAAGAAACCACCAGGTCATCAATGTTCATCCTTCACCTAAAAAAAGTGTTGCATCACATCATAAAATGTTAAACTACTTTCTTTATTCATGGAAAAAAATATTTCCTATGAATTTCAATTTACATTTTTTTCAAAAAAAATTCACCTTCTGATTCTGTGCATGAAACTCATTCATTAACTCTTACCATATACTAGTTGGTACAACAAAAAATACAAAAACATAGATGATCTCATCATCATTAAAACCCAAATACAAAGGTGACTCCCCTCCATCCCAGTTTTTTATCAATTCTAAACCATATGGATCCTCATAATACCTCTTCATTAACCATATATTAAGTGTGGAATCCATTGATACTGATAAAAGTGAAATGAATCTCATAACTTATAGACCACTATATGAATCTTATTGAAAAAGTCCCCCATCTTCCACTCAAAACTATATTCTTTAAATCTATGAGCCTTTATCATTCATATCAAAGCATTTGTAGCACAGTTTTATGTCCCTGGAAGATAGGCTAGATCAATATCAACTAATTTTATATACTTAATCAGAATTCACTTATAGTAATTCAAATATCACTATGAAAATATTTACATTAAAATATTATGGTTAGTATAAATATAAATATATTCTCCCAACATGTAATTCTGACAAAAATTTAATGTATAAACAAAAATAGATAAATAATGATCTTTAATATCGTATTTCAATTAATTAACTCTAAAATTTCATGATCTATACATGACAACTCATTTTCTCTACCACATAATGACCCCATGTCCAATTTTGAAAGCATCAAAAAACAAGGCACACTCCAAACCCAACATATGTATGATTCAAATCAGTACTTTGGTCAAATGATTCATGAACTTCAAGAAGGAATCAAAAAATTCTCATGAATGATGAAACATTATTCACATCTTGGTCATGCATGAATATTTTCCTTCCAAGTAGTAAAATTATTTCCCAGATCTCAAAAAATATCCATACAAACATAAACATCATCTATTATCAAAAAAAATATTTAGATTATCCCAATAGTCAACAATGTCAACTTCCTCAGGGTTGAATAAAATTCCTTTGTTAGATATCACGTGACCCATCAAATGCACATATTTGATCCAGTATTTAATCATAGTTATAATGGATTATAACATGTTCTCTATCATTATAATTAGTGTGTTTTCATGGTTTTGGAATGATATTAAGGATTTTGGGAGTACAAAAATATTTCATCAATAAAAAATAAAAAAACTAATCCATTTCGTGGTATATAATTTCATTTATTAAGTCCATAAATGTAGTACGACATTTTTCCAATCCCAAAGACATCATAAGAAACTCTTATACTCTATACTTACACCTGAATGTAGCCCACACTATTTTAGAAGTTATTACTCATATTTGATGATAAAGTAACATAATGTTGATCATAGAGAATTGAAAAGAACCCATAAAACATCAAAAATATTTTTGATATTTGGAATAATATATCATTCTATTACCTTCAACATATTTAACTTATTGCAGTTGACACAACACGTAACATTCCATCAGTCATCATGGAAAATAGGAGTGGAGAGCCGCAATGTGATGTACTCTGATTGATAAATCTAATACCCATAAATTCATCTAGTTGAGTTTAAATCACTTAAATAATTTTTGGTTCCACTTAGTATGGGAGAATTTAAATAGTTTAACCTCCAGGAATTAACTCAATTGTGATCAAAACATATCTCTTAGGTGGAATCCCAAATAAGAATTTAGCAAGGACCCCCTAAAAACAATCCACTATAGGTATAATGAAATTATAATTCACACCCCAGTTATAAAATAAAACACCCACAATCTTGGATGATAATACACCCAGTTTCGAAGAATTTTTCTTCTTATGACCTCCCTGGTTATCTATTAATAAAAAATGAACATATATTTCATCCTCATGAGATTTGAACATGACTCTGATAAACAACAATCAATGTGGTATTGGTATGGTAGTAGCAAGAACATGCCCAGAATCAATTCAAAACTAGGCATAAAAAGTATTTATATATCACAAAAAAATTATTTTCACTAGCCAAGAGGTCACACACATTTCATAGACATATTTGTAGTATCATAATAATACTCTTAGATGGATATATTTACATGTGTTGGGTTGCATTGTTGTTTAATATTTCATAAAATATAATAAAACACAAGGCATCCTAATGTAAATTAATTGAAACTAGACTCAATCTAATTATATGTGTAGTAATCAGAAACAAAATGGATCAAATTAATATCATAATTTATTAATCATATGAAAATGATAAAACAAACAATTTATAAATTTTTATGAAGAAAATTTGTCTACTATATGCACTATGGAATAGAAACATATAAAATCAATAAATATAATTATTGGTAATGATAACAATGACATACAATACATATATAATGATTTAACTATTTTAATATTACTATTAAGGTAGTAAATATCAATGAAAAGAATGTATCCATAGTTTTATACTTACTGTAATATTTATAATTCCTTACTATGAAATCAATACATATAACGATCGGTGTCTATATACCTATACAAAAAATCCTATGATCCAATGGGTTGGATTCAATGTAATCCTAGCCTAAAAATCCAATGATTATAATAATGATCAGAACTGATTACAAAAATAAAACGATCTTATGTAAAAAATATTGAAAATGATTCCATATAAATTAAACTCTATAAAGTATTACAATGACTATGAAGAAGTTTCTCACATAGAGAAAAATTCAGAAGGTAGAATTTGTGAAATTCATCAGCTAATAACTCTTCAAAAAAATTATAGGTGATGCTATGATGTTCATATTTACATTTTAGTTTCAATGGTTTAACTTCCATGACCTGGAAGTGACAAAATTGGTTCCTTGAGCTGACTCGCCATAGGAACTCAATTGTGCCTGCTTGTACGTCTGTGGTTTCCAAATAGTAGTGAGGGACTATTGAGTCACATGTAGAGACTATACCCTCTTTGCCATAGTAATCCAAAATAATTAAGAATATAAATTTAGGAACAAAATTCAATAACCAAAAAAATGCATAAATATGCATCTCCCAAACAAAGTAAAAACCACAAATGAACAATAACCATTTAATGTCTTCCAAATAATTCCACAAGTGAATTAAGCATAAAAAAATACAAACATATGAATCCATAAAATTAACGTGACTCCTTGTATGACTCCCCATCTACCCATATTCGAATCCTAACTCCACTAACAAACACTGTTTGTTTTCTATTATCCCAACCAAGAAAAATGAATTCTCTTCTGGTACTGAATGGTGGCCTGAGTAAGGTGTGAGAAGTAGGACACCACAAAAAATATATAAAAAATATACAATCTAAATAGATATTACATTAAAATAGTAAATAAAATACAAGTATCAAAATGAATACACAAGTTCTATTAATCAACTATCTTTACATTAACCATTTTCTACCATTATTACCATTTCATTTATTATATCATCTACATTACTACATCCATATTCATCAAGTTCATCATGGGTTTGGAGTCTAAATCATCTATATAAGGGTATAAGGAAACCAATAAATATGGATAGGGGAAATAACTAAATTCCATATCCCACATGGGGTAAACACATCAAAAAAAATACAATTCAATCACCTAAAAGCCTCAGTTTGTGTGGTCTAATCGAATGAAACCATTAGGGTTATAGATCCTCCACCCCTTCCCTAACCCTTGCATTTTTTGGTGGCGTCGAGATCATCAGTCTATCTCAACATGTTTACATAGATCCTATACTCACTACCCCACACTACCAATCCATGTGAACATGCTTATTTATCCTTTCACTACACCCATACTATATCAAAACCAAAGGAAACAAATAAAAATGGAAAACATAATCCATAACAATCTACATTGGAATTTATATTATTCCATAACCCATTAAAACGTTTTCCTTCTATTTTAGATATACATTTATCCCAATTCCCATTTCAAATGCATAAACTCATTAATCCTATTAAATAAATAAAATTCATTTTCCTCTTTATCATAATAATCAATTTCCCATAAGTTTACCCATTTATCTCATTCCTTATTTCACACTAATTAACCCATGTATGTATTCCATGTACATTTCATAATCCATTTGTCAAATTCTTGTTAATACAATTATCCAATTTAAAATATCTAAAAATATTTATCACATATCCATATTACAGTAACATCAAATATTGAGCCTTAATCCATTTACCCATTCCCATAACATTCCTGAACCCAACCGGCCCATGTATCATTTATAATCCTTATACAAACATCCAATTCCCCATTCCTACTTCATAGATCATATAAAAAATTATCATTAAGCCAAACAATCCCTTATGTAATTATCCAATAATATATATATATATATATCTATATTCCTCTATCAACACAATTTAATATATCAATAATTTCATCATGGATTTACATTATCACATGTCAATTCCATAATTTATCTTACCAATTTCTAGGATTGGGAATGCTGGTGCACCCAATGGGTGACCCTAAATTAGAAGAATAATCATCTATGCATGACAAGAGGATCATGTGTTGTTTAATTCTAAATTTAGACAAAAATTTTACCCAATATCACTAAAGGAATAAAACACGCATTAATTGACAACCAATAATGATACCAAACATGCACAAATCAACTCGATGACTTTGGAATATAACTTATAAATCATGTACATTAAATCAATTAATGAATGTATTTATAATACTTTCCTTATATTCTTATTAAACATACACATAAATAGTTGACCTAGAATCTTCCAGAGAGGGAGTGTTTTAGGAATTCAGAAGAAGATAACCCATGATACAATCCATAATCTAGAAAAGAAATTGAAGATGAAGATTAGAAATATAAGTAGATTCAACCTATAACCCATGAAGCTTTAAACAAACAATAGTGTAAGGATAACCACCCATGGAAGGATTTTGGATCCTTTGTTTGTGAAATGGGCTATTAGGATATGAATGGAAGGAAAATTGGGTAGAAAATAAAAATCCAATTTTGATAAACTATAATTTTCACAAATTTTAAAGGGCTACATAGTTTGTCTGCATGGTTTTCCAAACCATGCACATACCATCTAAAATATATTTTCTAAGGGGAGTGTGGTCACACAGATAACTAGGGAGCTCTTCGTGGTTTAATAATCCATGCACCATCTATTTCGTAATGCCACAATCTAGAGTTCCATAGTTTTCCTTGGAAGGCCGCATGGTTTAAATAATCATGCACAAACCACGCACCTTCTACAAGATGGACCACTTTTCTTTATTTTCATGTCATAAACCCCCAAACAACCCATGAGGCCCCTAAAAATACTGTTAGATATTTTATTAATGAAATATAAGGGATTCAAACCTAAATATAAATAATGAAATACCTCCACGGAGCCTGTATGTTACAACCTAACAAACTTATAATGAATCGTTCCCAAGCTTCTCTTCCCAAACATCATTAACCATCCATGGTAAAACAATCAGGCCACTGACCCGAAACATATGAATCCCTCTCCCATGTTTCTTCATAAACATTACAATTCCATTATATTACATGAACCAACGACATATTATTTCTCCACAATACCTTCTCCCAATGACCCACAATAAGAACCAGATTCTACTCAAAGGTCACACATACATCAATCTCAATAAACTCACTGTCAATCACATGAGTTAGATTAGGGTAATACATTTGAATAAGTTACCAAGGAAAAAACATCATGCATACAACTATAACATTATATAAGTATCAATTGGTATCCCACCGGTATGATCCTCTTCACAATCTCAAAAGGCCCTATATACTGTGGTGCTAACATAAACAATTTCTAAATCCAATGATATCCCCACATCTGTGTCACATAAAGGATCACACGGTCACCCACTAAAAACTCAAGTGGTTTAAAAAACTTATCCACATATCACTTATTCATAATTTTATTCATTTCCAATCAAATCTAGATCAATTGAACAAGGTATAACTTCTCATGCATTGAGACTCAGTCCCAATAACTCCGTTTCCACAAATTCCATCCATCATAACAGAGATCTACACAGTATACCATATATATCCTCAAGAATTTCCATATTAATTTTACCCTAGTTAATATTATTGAATGAATACTCAAAAAGGATAAAATTATTTCTTGAAATCCATCAAAATCAAGGGCACAAGACATAGAAATACCTATATTACCTGAATGGTATTTTGGAACATCCCGTCTATCTGTAGGTGGGTTGATATACTCAAGAATAAAGGGGCACCAAGTTTCTTCTACAATCCAGAAAATAATGTGAGTGAATCACATATCATGATCCTAAATAATATCACTTTTTACCATGTACAACCACACTACCTCTTGAACATATAATTCACCAAACTAATCCACAGTGAAATTTGCTCGAATCGCCATGAAATGGGACACCTTAGCAATTCAATCAACAATTACCAAGATTTCATCATTTAATCAAAATTACTCAAGGGACCTACCCCAGAATCAATTATCACATAATCCAATATCTTTTAAGGAATGGGAAATGGATGCAGAAAACCACCTGGGTGCGGATGCTCGGACATCACTGGCTGACAGGTAAGGTAGTTTTCCCCAATCCCCACAACCACTTTCTTCATTTATGGCCACCAATACATCCATTGAAGAAGACGATACATCATGGTCCCAAAAGTATTCAAACCCCACTTAGATTCATGAATATCATGGATAAACTATTCTCGAGGACACATTGTCACATCAACCTCACCACGAAAAAAATTGATCCTATAATATTCAAGGACCCAACCAGAAGGTGACTCTATGCCTTCAAGACATTCCATCATTGAAAATCATTTTGGGTCCTCAAACTTTCCGTTTTTAATCCATCTCATAAGTGTGGACTGAAATGCCAAGGATTCAAGGGTCATTTCCTTCAACCATCCTGCACCTCATGTTGCATTTCAGTAAAAAATGAAATAATATCACTCTCATTGAAAGAATCATGAACCACATTACATTGAGTTTTCTAACTCAAAGAATATGAAACACTATTTCACTTTCCTAGAATGTAAACCATTTCAAAATAAAATGACTCCATGTATCAACCAATATCCACAACCGAAGATGAAAATAATACTGAGAGAATATGCACATAATACTTTTATCATTTGTATTCATTGTAAACCACAATCCCATCATGTTATTCCTCTATCATTTTAAGGAATCAACTACTAAAACCAATTAATGATAGTGTATTGGAGAATTCCTTAAATTAGGCATCAACATTCATGAATCAGACACAACAAACTAATCATAATACATCAATAGATCAACATTTATGACACCAAACACATAAAAGAACAAGTTATACTTCTTAAATAGATTGGGTACGATTGGGATCAGTGTGGAAGTAAAAAAATTCATTAACTATTAGAAATCATTACAAAATACATATAACATTTTAAAACTGATTCCTTTCTTGGTCAAGACTAAATGTGGATCTACCAAATAGGAAAATTAATTTATAAAACTTATATACAAACTACTAAACTTAGAAAACAATAGATATCAGAAATATTCTTGGTCTACAAATAGGATAGAACATACTTCACATTCTCAAGGTCTACTAATAGGCTTTCATCAAAGATGATCTGACAAAATAAATTCTCTCTATAGTTTGAAAAAAGACATTTGGATATCTTGGATTATAGAATATACTTTATTAGTATACTCAAAATGATGTTATAATGGTTGAAATGAGAATCATAAGTATTTCACAACAATAATATGTCATCCAAAAATACAAATACCAACTGATATAGGTAAGGGGGGATGTTTAGATAAATTAGAGCCATGAACATTGTTGATGCATTGTTCAACCAATTTTTTATCACCATAAACACATTTAACCTATAACTACCCCAAAAATCATCATGTGGAATGTCAGATGGTCTCACCCTCAGCTACTGATACCCTATCTTCTAATAAATTTTTTAGAACAATATCACACCTCTCATCTACTCCAAAAGATCATCGATTCATGGAAGAGGGTATTCGTTATTAACTGGCATCTAATTCATCTACTTGTAATCAATATATAGTATCAAAAATCCATCAAACTGATAGGAAACCAAAAATGGATTTCCCAATGGAGACATACTCAGATGGATGGACCCTTTCTTCTTCAACTCCTCCAATTGTGACCTTATCTCCTAGAATTATGTTGGCACTATTCTATACAGTTGTATGAAAATTTGTTCTCCCCCTAGTTGGAAGTCAATAATAAAATAAACCAATATATAGGGTGGTAGCCTTGATAATTCTTCAGTAAACACATCTTTAAATGTTTCCACAATGGATGGAAATATGGGTTTCTCTATTCATCCATCATCAAGTGAATGAGAAGCCATTTGTGCTATGAGTTTTTCCAAAGTCCGGAAAACTAGACTTACTTGGATTTCTCAAACATCCCACTCACCATGATGGACATAAGTGTCTCCCTCCAGATACATGAATGTTACATGATGATGATAATATTCAGTATGGAACTGGTACAATTTTAGAAAATCCATGCCTAAAATTAGGCCAAAACATGAAATCTCAAGGATGAACAAGTCCAACAAAAAATGGTACCCACCAAAATCTATAGAATAAATGTTAAATTTTCTGAAAACCTCATCTCTCACCTCTATCATTTTACCAATTGACATAATCCCATATATATGTTCCACTACTAGCACAATAACAACTAAAAATTGAGATGAAATAAAAGAACGTGTGGCTCATATGTCAAAAAATGCACTTGAAATCGTTAATGTTAAAAAGATCATACCAATAATAGTCTATGGTCCAGCCTCTCCACCTCTAGGTGTAGACTAAACTATGTGAAATAGACTATTCCATCTAACATGAGATCTGGATTGAGTCCATGTTGTTTCAATACTCTGCTGATATGGATTATCTGAACACAGAGTACCACATCCTCCACCCAAACATGTATGAACAGTCGAGCTCTAACTACCTATCTAATATGGGGTAACCAAACCCCTATATACACTTAGCATTGGAATCAATCTGACATTGGTACCCAACTATTGGGGATTCCTACAAAACCACTTCACCTACCCCATCCTACCGCACGACCATAATAAAACTAGTGGTTGGGGAAACTACCCCCGTTTGTGCCTCGTACTAACACACTAATAGAAAAAAACTTGGTCACCACCCAAATAGGATAATCCTCTCTTCATACCAATTGGTGCACTTTCAACCTAATGGAAACCACCAAAACAATTCTTCCTACCCTCGTAAGAGACCCTAGTCATCCTCCCTATAGGAACAACAAGTACACTACATGAATCCCCCCTTCAGGTTCCCTTATGAGATATGGACACAGTGCCCCACCTCTAAAATCCTCATCAAATATAATATTTAAAAACTAGATCTGATATCATACCTAATCTTATCCTCAAAATGTTTTTCCACAACTTCCATGTAGCCTATAAATTCTAGAATTATGAATCATTAGTCGTTGAAATGGCTAGCTTAAACTATTACTGACACAACCCCTTTTGTCAAAATCATAATATCCATGGCCTTCTCCCACCTCATGGTTTTGAGAATGATGTTTTCTACTATCATATAATGGAAGTATTTCCATCTATTTACATTTACAATCACAATACGATCCATGATGTCCCCACGACACTTTTTCTTACCTCTTAACACATAGGCCTCCAACATTACTCACTTTTCAAAAGGAGTCTTCATAAGATCCAGAGTCATCATCATCGACTCTATCTAGAACACTTATTCCATAGACCTACCCTATATGATAATGGTTGAATTTTGATTCAATTTAATCTCTATAGAAATATTGAACATACTCGGTATAACCCTCACAGGGACCATTCCATAATCTGCATAAAGTTGGTGAAGTTCTCAAAAAACATGTCTTCTCTATTACCATAATTCACCAAGTCTTTGATCTCCACCACTTGGGAAGAATTCTCAACAACATCCTCTTGACACCCAATAATCAAACATCTTCATGGGGTATTTTATTACATTTCCCAACACTAGATTTAGAACACATTGCATAAAAATCCCACTATCTACACACAAGATGAATCATCACTAGTCATATCAAACTGTTGACCTCACCTGTTTTGATAATCCAAATCATGAATTAATATGTTCTGATAATCTCAATATGTGATTAATTGACTAAAATATCAAAATAATCATTGCAATATGTTAATCAATGTTTATCTATGTTTATACATACTTTGAAATAATTATAACTCAATCTGGATGTGTTTTTCATAGAACAGTTAAGTGTTAAGTCTACCGGTATGCACATAGCTACTAATATAGAAAAACAGATACACAGTTACTGATAAGGTCACCGATATGGTTAAGGTCACCGATATGCATAACAGTTACTGATAGAAGAAGAGATACCGATAGAACAAGTCTACCGGTATGTATAAGTCGACTGATACAGACCTACCGGTACATAGTCTATCGATAAGTAAAGGTCATTGGTACATAGTTACTGATACATAGTTACTGATACAAAGTCCACCGATACAGAAATACAAAGTCTACCGATACGAGCTACCATTAGAGTAAGTATGCCGGTATGCAAGTCTACCATTATGAAGTCCACCAGTATAAGTAAGTCATCTCTACTCAAATCTACTGATAAAATCTCACCGCTACACAAAGATCTACCACTAAATGAAGCGATCGATACAGGAAGCTACTGATGGAAAGAGCTACCGATACTTAGAGCTACTGTTATAAAGAGTTATAGCTACTGACAGAAGTTCACTGATACAATTAGTGACTGAATGATACAAGGAGCTACCGTTACAAGGAGTAACAACTACATATGGAAACCAATCACTGTTTCACTAAACTCTATTTCTATTTTTTTATTTAGAAATGGTCATATTTTATGTTTTTAATGCACCAGATATTAATTAATGATAGTGGTTGGAATTTCAGGAAACTATACCTTGTACCTAGATAAAGGTAATCATTCCCATTGCCGGAGCTAAGAGTATAAAAGGAAGATCGAGCTGTAGTGAGACATACAGATACATACACACAATAGAGTGGCGACGTTCAGATACTCACTTACTTGAAGAACACTGGACATACACAAGGCTATTCATACAAATAGAAAAAAAAGTTGAACCTAAGACAAGGAGTGAATAACTACAATGATCTCTTCATACTCTCAAGCTGATCAAGCTGATCAAACTGAACCTGAACAAAAACAGCACTTTGTTTTTCATACAAAAACCAGAGAAGGACTCACAAGCATTTCTGATCAATCAAATGGAGTCCAGAGCTTCACTCCAAATCACTAGTGCATTTTAAACTCATATCTACTCTCTCAGTGATTATTTTATTTTCTTTTTGAGCAGTGGATGTACTTTGTATATTTTATACACACACTGTCTCCTGTGCTAAACTGTAGGATTTCCAAATCCTCACACAAATATTCTATAACTCTCTTGTATCCCATTGTGGATAGTGGTAGATATCAAGTGTTACCTGGATAGCCTGTGTGCTATTGTTTTTGTTGTCCCACGTAGAAGTGTGGTATAGGACATAGTACATGGACAGTCTAAGTACTATTGCTTACCCCAATCTAGGGTGTGGATCAATGTTTATATAAACTGTTTAAGAGGATTAAGTATCAGATTGATACTGAACTTCTTGGTTATATCTACTATGCATCTTGTCTTTAGTTTAAGTTATTTTTATTCTGCTGCTAATTAATTTGAAATATAAAATTGTTTTAAAGTTACTTTGATAGTTAATCTACCAAGTGTTTATAACTATTGTAAATTATTAAGTTAGTTTCAAAAGCTAATTTAATCTTCAGATTAAATTAACTGAGACCTAATCAATCTTTTGAGAACCTAATTGAACCTTTACAGTTTTACAAATTCATTACAGTTTAACTTGTTTTTTAAATTGGGGGATTTTAATAGAAATATTTTTAACAGAAATTTTTAATTGGAACTCAATTCACCCCCCTCTTGATTATCCACTCCGACCAACATTTGGTATCAAAGGCTTGTTCATTAAGAAAGGATTTCCAAATACTCTATTTTCAACTTTGATTTTAGTTGTATATTAGAGATCTTAAATTTCTGTCAGTTATAAATTTTATCCCTTTACATATTTTCTAAAATATTATTATGGATAATTGACTAGAAGGTGATGCTACCAACATGCCACCTTTCTTTAATGGTGTTAATTTTTCCCAATGGAAACTAAAAATGAAAATTCATTTAGAGAGTATGGGATTTGACATCTGTACTGCTATAAAGACTCAGTATAAGATTCCAGAAAATGAAAGGAATACTTGGGATGAACCTACTAAAACTAATTATAATAATAAATATAAAGCAATGAATGCTCTGTATTGTTATTTAGGAGATTAAGAGTTTAATTGCATATCTTCTTGAAAAACTAATTATGAAATTTTGGATAATTTGGGTGTTTCTCATGAGGGAATAACCAATGTTAAAGAAATGATATTGAATTATTATAATATTAAGTATGATAATTTTAAAATGAAGCCTGATGAACCTATCTCTGACATGTATCTTAGGTTTAATGAAATTGTAAATACAATGAGTTCACTTGGAAAAGATGTTCCTGCGAAAGAACAGATCATGAGGATACTAAGATGTCTAAAAGAAAAATGGAGAGGCACATCAGTTTCAATTAGATAATCATGTGATATTGGTACTTTTCCTATTAAGGAGATTATTGGTAAGTTGATGATGTATAAAGAGGAGCTAAAGGTAAACAAGTAGGAAGATGATGAACCTAAGAAGAGATCAGTGGCATTTAAGTCTAATACCTCAAAGAGAAAGGACAAGGAGAAAGTTCACATACCTACTAAAATCTCAAGCAGTGATGAGAGTGCATCTGACAATGATGCAGAAATGGATCAGATAGCTAGGAGATTCAAGAAGTTCTACAGGAAGAATAAATTCTTCAGAAAACCAAATTATAAGGGTAAATACGACCAATGAGGAAATTGGAAGAAAGACTGGATGAAAGCTGATAAGGATGATGAGATAGTATGTTATGAATGTAAAATAAAAGGTCACATTAAGGATAACTGTACAAAATTGAAGTTCAAGAAGAAATATGATTATAAGGAAAAAAAATATAAGAAAGCTATGAATGCAACCTGGAGTGCTTCAGAAGACAGTTCAAGTGATTCTGATTCTACTCGGGATGAAAAATCTCAAAAAGCTAACATGTGTTTTATGAAAAAAACATCTGAGGTAACATTGGATACTCCTACTTTAAATTCATATCATTCTGGAGTCGATTCTGATTCTGAATCTGAAAATATGAATATTGAAGAATTATTTGAATATTGTAATATGATAGAAGAAATCTCTAATGAATTGAAGGAAAAGTATAAGACCTTGAAGAAACAACATGCTTTAATCAACTTTGTTAAATCTGCACTTGATATATAAAAGGAAAAGAATGCTCAATTACTTAAGGAAAATACTGAACTGAAAATGTATAATGAGAAATTAAGGAAAGACTTAGAGAAATTCACAAATAGAAAAGATACACTCACACAAATGTTAGGTAAACAAGTGGTGCCAAAATATACCACTGGAATAGGCTATCATCCTAGAAAGAGACAGATTATTAAAACTAGATTTATTTCTAAATCTGGACAGAATGCTACTATTTCTAGTTCTGGAGGTTCATATGCTTCAACTAGTTATTCAAATAGTTATTGATCAAACCAAGTTTATCTTTCAAAATCTATTGATTCTGTAAATTATATGATACCAATAAGACAAATCTGGTTACCTAAAGCTTTTCTTGCTAACCTATCTAGACCTAAGAGAATCTGGGTACCAAAATCATTTTATGTTTAAACCTATTTTGTAGGAAACTTTCTTAAAAAGTTCTTGTAGGAAGACATGGTATTTAGACAGTGGATGTTCAAGGCACATTTTAGGAGACTTTTCATGCTTCAAAAGCTTATTCAAAGATAATGGAGGCTATGTCACCATTGGTGATAACTCAAAAGAAAATATCATCAGCCTAAGCCATATTGGTAACACTGATTTAGTTTTAATTTCTAATGTATTATTTTTTGATGGACTTAAATATAATTTGCTAAGTATTTCTCAGTTGTGTGATGATGGTTTCAATGTTAAATTTGAAAATGATTCATGTAATGTTTTTAATTCTAAAAATATTTTAGTACTTTCTTCTTTAAGAAATGAAAATGTTAATATAGTTGATTTAAATTCTTTAGATAAACAAAAGGTTACTTATTTAAATGCTTTTCATAAAGAATCTTGGATTTTGCAGAAAAGATTAGGACACTACAATGTTCATTCACTTAGAAAACTGACTAGGAAGAATTTAGTTAGAGACCTACCTCAACTGAAATTCCCATCTGACAAAGTTTGTAATCCCTATCAAAAAAGAATGCAATATAAAGTTTCTTTTAAATCAAATAAAGAAGTTTCAACTTCTCAGCCTCTCTAGATGGTTCACATGGACTTGTTTGGACCTTCTAGAGTTTCTAGTTTAAATGGGAAGCACTATGTATATGTCTTGGTAGATGACTTTTCTAGATACACTTGGGTATACTTTCTTGCTCACAAAAGTGAATCTTGTTCTTATTTTATTAAATAATCCAAGTATGTAGAGAACCTTAGTGGACAAAAGATTATGACCTTGAGAAGTGATCATGGCCGTGAGTTTGAAAATCATGAGTTTGAATCTTACTGCTCACACAACGGCTATAATCACAACTTTTCTGCCCCTAGGACACCTCAACAGAATGGTGTAGTTGAAAGAATAAATAGAACCATTAAAGAAATTTCAAGAACTATGCTTAATGAGTATGACCTACCTATTTATTTTTGGGTTGAAGTTGTGAATACAACTTGTTATATAATAAATAGATTCTTGATTATAATTGTTCTTAAGAATACCCCTTATGAATTATGGAATAATAGGAAGCCTAAAGTTAGTTACTTCAGAGTTTTTTTTGAAAAGTATTTATTCTTAATACTAAGGATAATCTTGACAAGTTTTATTATAAAAGTGATGAAGGAATCTTTCTAGGTTACTCTATAACTAGTAAATATTATAGAGTCTTTAATAAAAGGACCAAATGTGTGGAAAAATCTGTTCACATCAAATTTGATGAAACTGATCCACACAAACCTAATTCTTCACTTGAAAATCTTGAATAAGATCTATCTATTTTGGACCTTAATGATAAAAGCATTGAACCTTCTGTAAAAACAAGTAATTCTGAAAATATTCCAGAACCCAATTCTGTTGATCCCGAACCTAGAGAAGAACCTGAAATTTCTAGTCTTACCTTTACTAGATCAACTAGGATTTTAAAGAATCATCTTTTAGATGTTGTTGTTGGTAATCTTGATAGAGGGATATAGACTAGAGATTCTCTAAGAAATCAGGTTGAACATCAAGACTTTCTTTCACAACTGGAACCTAAAAATATCAATGATGTAATCAATGATGAATTTTGGGTAATGGCTATGCAAGAAGAATTAAATCAATTTGAAAGACATAAGGAAACTTTGACCATAGGCACTAAATGGGTTTTTAGAAACAAAGTTGATGAATCAGGAAACATCATTAGAAACAAAGCAAGGCTAGTTGCACAAGGGTATAGTCAATAGGAAGGAATAGACTATGAGGAAACCTTTGCACCTATAGCTAGACTAGAAGCTATTAGGATTCTACTTTCCTATGCTGCTCATCTGAATTTCACGTTATATCAAATGGATGTTAAAAGTGATTTTATAAATGGTTTTATAATTGAAGATGTTTTTGTTGAACAACCACCTGGATTTATTAATCCTCATTTTCCAAATCGTGTTTTTAATCTTTCTAAAGCTTTATATGGTTTGAGTCAAGCCCCACGAGTTTGGTATGATAGGATTAGTAATTTTCTTATTTCAAAAGGTTTTTCTGAAGGGATTGCTGATCCAACTCTTTTTATTAAAATAATTTCCAAAGATTTTTTGATAGTGCAAATCTATGTTGATGATATTCTTTTTGGATCTTCTAAAAATTATTTATGTACTGATTTTTCAAAGAGTATGCAGAATGAATTTGAAATGATTTTAATGGGAGAACTCAAATATTTTCTTGGATTTTAAGTTTTTCAAAATGAGAATGGTATTATCTTAAATCAAAGTAAATATACAAAGGATATTTTAAATTTTTTTGTTTTGGATAGTAATAAGGGGAGTGATACACCTATGAGTACCACCTATAAGTTGGATGCTGATGAATCTGGGAAACCAGTGGATCAAAACAATTATAGAGTTATGATTGGAAGCTTACTTTACCTTACTCCTAGTAGAACATATATTATGTTTAGTGTGTGTATGTGTGAAAGATTTCAAGCTAATCCTAAAGAATCTCATTTTCTTGATGTTAAAAGAATTTTCAAATATCTTAAACATACTACTACCTTTGGATTATTTTATCCAAAAGGAAAATCATTAGATTTAATAAGTTTTTTAGATGCTAACTTTGCTGGTTGCAAGTTAGATAGAAAGAGAACTTCTGGAACATGTCACATTCTAGGTAAGTCCCTAGTATCTTGGTGTAGTAAGAAACAGAATTCAGTTGCATTATCTACTGTTGAAGCAGAGTATATTGCTGCTGGTAGTTGCTGTGCACAAATTCTGTGGATAAAACATACATTATTGGAATATGGATATCAATTTAGACATGTATCTATTAACTGTGATAATACTAGTGTGATCAATATATCTAAGAACCCTATATCTCACTTTAGGACCAAACACATTGATGTAAGGAACCACTTTTTGAGAGATAATTACCAAAAGGGTGATATTACTGTTGAATTTATAGGTACTGAACATCAATTAGATGACTTTTTCACCAAGCCCTTAAGTTATGATAGATTAAGTTACATTAGAAATGAGTTAGGAATGATAGATCACCGTTATAAACCACACCATTATAAACCTCACCATTAGAAACCTCACTGAGAGAAACCTCACCGTTAGAAACCTCACTGTTAGAAACCTCACCATTAGAATCCTCACTGTTAGAATCCTCACTATTAGAATTATAACCTTTAGAAACCTCACTTTTTGAAACCTCACCATTAGAAACCTCACTATTAGAAACCTCACCGTTAGAAACCTCACTGATAGAAACCTCAAAGTAAGAAACCTCACTGTTAGAAACATCACCGTTAGAAACATCACCATTAGAAACCTCACCGTTAGAAACCTCACCGTTAGATACCTCACCGGTATGGACCTCACTATTATATCTCACTGGTATGAACCTCACCGATATCCATCACTATTAGTGGACTTCATCGATAGATAAACCTCACCGTTATGAATCCTCACTGGTATGTATTACCGTTAGGTTGTGCTATTTTTAAGCTTCTGTATTTTTAGCCACCGAAATCTGTATCATTTGTATTATACTTATTATGTTTTATTTATTTATTTTGTGATTCCTAAATGATAAAACATAAGTCTTAACCTCTTCTCAATCCACCTCAATCCCTTTACCTTCAAGACTTAGCTCCCAAACCTTCAAACCCTAAGCCTCGTGATCCACAATGGAAAGAGTAAAGGGACCTTCTGTTAGCGGAAATAATGATGAGATGAGTGCTAAGATACTCAAAGGAGAGTCTAGAAGTGGAAGTGAAGTGAAGAAACCCACAAATACGCATCTTGTTCAAAGGGAGATAGTAGTTGAAAAAGATCTGTGCGTGGAATGACTGATGACTAGTGATTCATTAGTTCTAGAAGTACTGGAAGACCAGAAATGGGTGGAATGATTCTCGAATAACAATGGCCCCTATTATCTGAAGCTGGTAAAATAATTTTAAGAGTTTTTCCATTTTGAGAAATCAGGAAATGAGAATAGAATTATTTCAGTTGTGAATAGAAAGGAAATATCTTTCTCTTCTGTTGAGTGGGCTGAATTCCTGAAGGTTCCACATGAAGGAGAATTTGATTATTTCTCAAAATCAGTACCTCCTACCAGTAACATCTTTGAGTATGAAACTTCCTTAAAAGAATTAATAGGGGATGGAACTCCTAGGAAAGTAGTGGCTGCAGAGATGGATGGAGAAAACAGACTGCTCTTCAAGTTCATTTAGCATATGCTAAGTCCAAGGAGATGGGACTTTGAAAATATCAAATATCACGATATTTATTTGCTTCATTTGTTAAGACATTGTGTTAAGGTGAATCTGTGTAGGCTGTTAATGGTTTAAATTGAGGATATGACCAGGCCAAAGTAAAAAAAATGCTTTATTCTTTGCCAAGTTAATTTTGGTTATGATTAAAGTGAAGGGAGTAGCTGAATCTCAGGATGAGACAGTGAAGATAAGGAAAACTTTTTGTATCACAAGCACAGTTTGCAAATACATGAAGAATAATTAGAATCCGTGGAAAAGAGAATGGGTCACTGATGAAGAGAAGTTGTATGATAAGTTTAATCCTATGGATCATCATTCTAGGCATAAGGATGTGAGGGATCCAGGTCTAAGACCTGATGAAGAGGAACCTTAGTATAATGATGATACTGATGAGGAGGATACCTCTATAGCTGATGGAAGGGATCTGGACTTGCCTCTAAGTCCTATTGCAGAGATTGTATCATCTAGAAAGGAAACAATGTTGGAAGTAAGCAATGAAGAAGAATCCCCTACTAATGAGGAAGACCAGTTTGTGTCTGATCATGAGGAGACTGCTCCAGAGAATGAGGAAGAAGTTCATAAAAGTAAAGAACATGTTTGTGCTAGCTCATATGAGAGCATATTGAGTTTTAAGTCCATTAATTGGAAGTACTACTATACCTATAGAGGCTGTTCTGGCTGAGATGGAAGATCCTGTACCTATTCCTGATGAGCCTCCTGCTGTTGGAGAAATGGAATTAGTTGTGGAAGATTATTCTAAGGAAGAAAGAGCCACTGAAGATGCCATTACTATATTGGAGAATGCACCAGTTGAGGGGGAGCATCAAACTAGACTTAGAAATGTTTTAGTAGCTGATGAAATTAAGGACTAGGAAGCAGACCCCAGTTTTGTGGTTTGTGGATTGTATTATCTGGATTCTGATAATGAGGCATCCCTCAGTAGACCAAAATTCAATTATGATATTCTCTCTGAGTTATTACCTGAGGATGTAGTATGAAAACCTAATATGGATCAATTAAAGTCTGAGCTAAAGGCTAGCTTTGTGGAAGAAATAAAGAGAATGGAAACCTCACTGATTTCATCTATTCAGTCTGTTATGAATGACTCAGTGGCCAGTATTGTATCTGAAAGAGCACCTGCAGTTGTGCCTGACAATTTGGTTACTAAGGATGACCTTGAATCCTTAAAGAATGAGTTGAAAGAGACCTGGACTGCATCTGTTGCAGATTTAAAGAGTTTCTTTGTTGAAGAGATGAGCAGTATGGAAAAATCTTTAGAACTCTCTCTCGGGTGTATGGTATCAAGCCCTGTGACAGAGATGATGAATGAGATAAGAGTATGTCATTCTCATATTGAGAGTTGGATAGGAGCTATTGTTTCCCTAAAGCATTCTGTTGCTTCACTAACTACCTTGAGTAGTTCTAAGGCTCAAATGAGCGGTGATATCAATTTCATTAAAGGTGTAGTAAGGAAATTTTTGGATGTTTTTAAGGGATTTAAGAATTCTGTGTAGAATCATGTTAGTGCCCAGGACACTCTTGTTAAAAATATCATCAGCGGGATGACTAAATCTTTTAAGGAAACCGTTACCTCCACTGTTGAACCTCTGAGTGCTACCAAATCTTCATTGGATATTTATTAGATTCGAGCTTTGATGAAAGAGGATCTTGGTTCAGCTTTAACCAGTGTCTCTGTGGACTCATCTGCCCCAAGTCCAGTGGTGTCTACCACTAGGGATACTGGAAAAATTGTTCAGAATTTCATGAGAGAGGGTATTGATTCTCAAAAGGAAGTCAAATAAAAAGTGGATTACTAATTCCAAAGGGTCTATACCAAGCATCAGATCAATAATCATTTCAAGCTTATGTTAGAAAACATGTAGCTACCCCTAGTCACTTAGGATTTTTGAGAAAAAGTCAGCAAGATCAGGGAGTTGACTCCTGCTTTAGACAAGTTTATGGAGAACAAAGATGAATTCATTTCTACTATAGAGAGAGGAGGAATCATAATGGACTTTAGGGTTCTGTTGCTACCCTTTTTTCTTGTGGACAATACTCTAATCATTGCACCTCCAGCTCTGCCTGCCTCTACTCAGTCTGCCTCTATTCCTCAGATGACTCTAGTTCAAGCAATCTGGAGCCTCACTCCTATGATCACACAGCGGACTACCCACTACAAGCCAGGAATAATCTCTATTTCTCAACCTCCATTAATAATTTCTAGAATTCCCAAGCCTGCTATTGAAGATCCCCAGCCTACATCTACCTCTGCATCCGAAGGCAAATCCAAAGTCGATATTTAGGAGGTGGATTGATTGATGGCTGGGACATTTGATAGGAATATCTTGTATTCTTTTTTGCTTCAATTATGTATTTCTATGTACTTTTGACTCTAGTAATATATAAATGCTTTCATTCTATCTTACTTTATGTTCCTCATCTAATATTTATTTCCTTCTCTTTTCTAATCCCAAAGGGGGAGAGATCTATAGAGGGAAAGGAAAACGGGGGAGAAGTAATACTACAGGGGAGAACCATGTGAATTATGAATCCAAGCTTAATATTTTTGAGCATATTACATTTACCTCTGATACAATTGAATTTAATACTATATCCTCTGATACATTCATGATTATTTTGGTTTGTAATACCATAAGTTATGATTATCAAAAAGGGGGATATTGTTGACTTCACCTGTTTTGATAATCTCAATCATGCTTTAATATGTTCTGATAATCTCAATATGTTCTTAGGTGAAAACAATATCAAAATAATCATTGGAATATGTTAATCAATGTTTATATATGTTTATACATACGCTGAAATAATTCTAACTCAATCTGGATGTGTTTTTCGTAGAACAATTAAGTGTTAAGTCTACTGGTATGCACATAGCTAATGATACAGACAAACATATACACAACTACTGATAAGGTCACCGATATGGTTAAGGTCACCGATATGCATAACAGTTACCGATAGAAGAAGAGATACTGATAGAACAAGTCTACTGGTATGCATAAGTCGACTGATATAGACCTTCCAGTACATAGTCTACTGATATGTAAAGGTCACTAGTACATAGTTACCGATACATAGTTACTGATACAAAGTCCACCGATACAGAAAGACAAAGTATACCAATATAAGCTATCGTTAGAGTACGTATGCCGGTATGTAAGTCTACCGTTACAAAGTCCACCAGTATAAGGAAGTCACCGCTACTCAAGTCTACCGATAGGAGATCACCGTTACAAAAATATCTACTGCTAAATGAAGCAACCGATACAAGAAGCTACTGATGGAAAGAGATATCGATACTTAGAACTACTGTTATAAAGAGTTACAGCTACCGAGAGAAGTTCACTGATATAATGAGCCACCGACTGATAAAAGGAGCTACCATTACAAGGAGTAATAGCTACCAATGGAAACCAGTCGCTGTTTCACTAAACTCTATTTCTATTTGTTTCTTTAGAAATGACCATATTTGATGTTTTTAATGCACCTTCTATTAATTAATGATAGTGGATAGAATTTTAGGAAACTGTACCTCGTACCTAGATAAAGGTAATCATTCCCATTGCCAGATCTAAGAGTATAAAAGGAAGATTGAGCTGTAGTGAGACATACAAATACATACACACAATAGAGAGGCGACGTTCAGACACTCACTTACTTAAAGAACACTAGACATACACAATGATATTAATACAAAGATAAAACAAGCTGAACCTAAGACAAGGAGTGAAGAACTAAAATGACCTCTTCATACTCTCAAGCTGATCAAACTGAACCTGAACAAAAACGACACTCTTTTTTTCAGATAAAAACTAGATAAGGACTCACAAGCATTTCTAATCAATCAAAAGGAGTACAGAGCTGCACTCCAAATCACTAGTGCATTATAAAATCATATCTACTCTCTTAGTGATTCTTTTATTTACTTTTTGAGTAGTGGATGTACTTTTTATATTCCATACACAAACTATCTCCTGTGCTAAACTGGATTATTTCCAAATCCTCACACAAATCCTCTATAACTCTCTTGTATCCCACTGTGGATAGTGGTAGAGGTCAAGTATGACCTGGATAGCCTGTGTGATTTTGTTTTTGTTGTCTCACGTAGAACTGGGGTAGAGGTATTAGTACCTGGACAGTCTAAGTACTATTTTTTACCCCGATCCAGGGTGTGGATCAAAGTTTATATAAACTATTTAAGAGGACTAAGTCTCGGCTTGAAACAGAACCTCTTGGTTATATCTGCTGTGCATCTTGTCTTTAGTTTAAGTTATTTTTATTCTGCTGCTAATTACTTTGAAATATAAAATTATTTTAAAGTTACTTTGATATTTAATATACCAAGTGCTTGTAACTATTGTAAATTATTAAGTTAGTTTCAAAAGCTAATTTAATCTTTTTATTAAATTAACTGAGACCTAATAAATCTTTTCAGAACCTAATTAAACCTTTAAAATTTTACAAATTCACTATAGTTTAACTTGTTTTTTAAATTGGGGAATTTTAATAGAAATATTTTTAATAGAAATTTTTAATTGGAACTCAATTCACCCCCCTCTTGAGTATCCACTCCAACCAACACAAACTATTTAAATATACTATCCCACAATATATCAAAACTTGTGAAAACAACCCTCTACTATACCTACCACAGGTCATGGTCAACATGGTTAAACTAATTAACATGATATTGCTTTTCAGTAGACCCCTTTTTAAAAATTCATCCATAATAGCAGTGAAAATCAATCCTATTTGGAAAAATACCCATTTCACATATTATTACAACCCATATTTTAACACATTTACACTATTCTTTAAGAAAATATCATTAAAAATTATCAATTATTCCTCCAATTTTACCCATTTTCATCATTATTATTAAACACAATTTTACTTAAAATTACTAGGAATGTAAAATTCTTTCAACCATTCAGATCCTACTCACCCATCCCATGTGTTCCATCTATGATGCATGCCTTCTATATTCCTATGTGACAAAAATGATTCATGAATGTACAACCACATGCCATTCTGAACATTAGTAGAATATTACCATACAGTCATATCACACAAAAAGTGCACCACCCTATGGTTAAATATCAATCAACATTAACAATACACAATAAGAACAACAATTCCCACCCCGGATACATCAGTTTTACCCATTACATGGGCTGGATCATCCCAAGAATGATCTCATTTCCATTACCTGAAATATCATATTATCCCATCCACCTTGGAAAATAACATGAAAACCTAATTGAACCTCCCATTAATCAACATTGTAACTTCCCTGACACAAAATCCACTAAACAAGTGCCCCGATTTGAGTCACCACATGACGTTAAGCATGCCTCCCCACATGTCAGATGATTCCAACTAGAAGCGAGGGTTTAATTAGTCACATCGGGATAGAATTACCTCTATACCAGAGTAATCCATAACTGTTAAGTATATAAATAACATAAAAACTTGTAATAACCAATAAACACAAATAACTATAAGTCTCCCAAGATAGTTAAAACCAAAAATAAAAAATGACAATGTAATTTCATTCTAATTGTTCTAAGAGTCGAGAAAACCCTAAATAATGAAAAATAGATGAATCCCCAATGCTATCTTAACACCAATTATAAATCATCATCCATGCATATACCAAGACCAACACAACTCCCTAAAATTGATCCATTTCCCACATCAGAACATTGAACAATGATGTCTACTCGGGTACCCAATGGCTATCTGAGCATTGTGTGAGTAAAAATAAATAGGACCCCACCAATGGTGTCTTCAAATTATCATGTCTAAATAGATATTTCATGAAAATAATAAATAAAGAAAAGTGAACAATGGAAAAATCGTCTTCCATTAGTTTTCCATATTTACTATATCCCTTTTATACCATTATTACAATTTTCATTACTTATACCATCATAATTACAAAATAAATATTCATCTTGTGTTACATGGGTTAGGAATTTACATCATATACACAAGGGTCTCATGAAACAAATCTCTATGAATTGGGTAAATAAATGAAGTCCCAATCTAATTTGGGATAATCACATAAAAAAAATTACTTTCACTCACCTCAAAGACTCTATCTGGGGGGTGTCATGAAATTCAACCATTAGGTGACTTGATCCACTATCTCCATCCCCAAAATTTTCATTTTTGTGGTAGTGTTTGGATCCTTTGTATAACATTAACAATTGGAATAAAACCTCAAGTAAATACCCACACATCAATGACATAAAAACATGAATATTTTACAATTCCCCAAAAACATACCATATGAAATCCAAAAAAATCCAATAATGATAGAACACATAATATATAACAATAATATTGGAATTAATATAATGCATTAACCCATTATCAATTTTTGTATCAACGATACATAGTGTTTTTATCCCAATTCCCATTTTATACTCGTAAAAAATTAAGAATAATAAATAATTCCCATTAATTATCCCCTATATCATAATCATCAATTTCTCACATTTCAACCTATTTATTTGATTCCTTATTTCACAATTAATAACCCCCTTATGAGATCTAAGTAAATTTCATAAGTCATTTGGCACATTCACATTAATCTAATTAATCCATTTTGCATATTTGTCAATCTATATCTATTATCTCTTTAACTAATCCATAAAATTAGGAGCCTTAAACAATTTACCCATACCATGAACTTATATTAACCCATGTAGTCCTTGTATCATTCATAAGCCTTAGGCCACTAACCAATTCAACTTTCTGACTTCATAGCTCATGTAACCCATTATAATTTATCCAAGAGAACAATAATTTCATTATCCATTCCTAGAAAAATCTATCAATATTTCTATTTAAACTCTTTTTTAACATATGAACATGTTCATCATGGATCTATGTTATCACATGTCAAATATACAATTCACCTTACTAATTTTTAGGTTTGAGAATTTTTTCGAACCCCATGGGTGCCACTACATTTGTCAAGACATCCTCCATTGACCCCATAGGAATCATAAGTGGTTTGTTTCACTATTTAGACACCCATTTTACCAAATATCACTAAATAAATCAAAAAAATAACCATTGATATCCTATAATGATACCAATCATAAAAAATCAACTCAATGTCTATGAGATATAACTTGTAGACTTCATTAACAAACATGGTCTTAGTCACTGCCTTAGTATCATATTAATGCACCCCTTGAAGTGATAACATAGAAGCTAGTACGAAAAGAGGGTTTTATGTTATTATATGTTGATAAACCATTATTCATTCCCTAATATGGAAAAGTGAAGAATGAGGTATATTAACATTACTCAGAACATTGATCTGCAACCAATAGTTCTTCAAAAGGCCATGAATAGAAGGAGAACCACCCTTTGGTAGATTTTGGAAGATTGAGTTGTTAAAATGTGTTTAAAGGGGAATAATGGAAGCACATATAAAGAAGAACACACAAATATACAGTTTGAATAAATGAAATTTTCCATAATATTAATCGAGTGCATAGTTTGTTTACATGGTTTTCCTAACCTTTCACAAAATGTGTGCCAGACACTATCCAAGGGGAGTGAGATCACAGAGTTACCTAGGTACCTCTAAAAGGTTTGACTAACTATGAAACATCCATGCTTAATGACACTATCTTTGATTTCATGTTGTTATTTGGAATGCCGCATGATTAGATTAACCTTGCGCAAATAGTGTGCCTTGCATAGACTGGCCTGATTTTCTACTATTCATATATCAAAACATCAAAACAGCCATGAGGGCATCATAAACCCAATGAACATTAAATTAACAAGTTATTTGTAACTCAAACTAAAATTTTAACATGATCATTCCTATATGGATTTGAGATCTTACAAACGGGATTATACAATAGGATATTCACATCTCAAAAAGATCTAGTGTAACTGAATGTTTGAGATCCTTCGGAATTAGCTCCATTTCATTTATAATGGTATTCTTTTTTATATAAATAATTCTTTTATATTATAATTAAAAACATATGATATTACAATGGACTTCCTTATCAATTTTTAAAAAGATTACCCTTGAAAAAATAAATCTAATTTTATCAGTTCCAGAATCGGTATTATAGTCATGACTATTTTTAGTATGATATCCAAGAAGAAGTGTAAACCCATTATCTAATTAATGTTGATTCCAATAATTTGATATATACTCAATTTGATGATTATAATGAATAATTTTATGTTAATATTCATAATGAATTTGAAAATTTTATTTTTTTGGACAAAGATAATATATTCTACCAAAACATTCTTAAATACATGGAACATAAAAATTTATTAATAATGTTTTAATAAAGTGTTTTGGATTGCCAAAAATAATGGAATGGAAAAGTAATATATAAAAATTATAATTAATTGTAGGTACCAATTTTTGTACAAATAACATTAATATTTGCATATCCAATCTTCTTAATAAGAAATTTTATATTCTTCTAACAATATATAAATGTTCCTTCTAGTTTTTGTAAAATTTTCAAACAATAGAAATATGTTAACTCACCCATAAAATTCATTTATATCTGTTATTTAATATGATCTTAAAAATAAAATGTTAATTATTTTAGAGTTGAAAAAAATATTATGACATTAAAACATATTTTTATAATAATAATTTTTTATTAAGTCATTTTATAAAAATAGTTGGATCAACATCTCCCTTAACAATTTTTTTTCAATAAAAATATAGTTAACCGATAATTATTAGATCAAGGGGATTTTTTGAGTCCATAAAAAATCATTTATATGTTAATAAAATTTTATATATGAATATAATTTCTAAATAGATTTGGTTATTCTAAATAAACATTCTCTATAACATTTGTATTAAGAATATCACACATTACATATATTTGAAATAGATTCAAATTTAATAATCCAAAAACGTATAGAAGTGTTTGAGTAACATCATGTCTAGGTAATGGAGTAGTATTTTATTCCTAATATATTCCAACTTTTTGATTATAGACATTAAAAAGTTAAGACTTTTATATAAAAATTAGTCCATTTTCATTACATTTATTTATAAAATTCCATTTCACTCTATTTATATTATTTTTTGGTCATTAAACAAAATATAATACTTTGTTCCCTTGAAACCCATTGATCTCCTCTGAAATTTACTTATTATAATAATCATCTCCTAAATCTTTATTAGGATTATTATTTTTGAATTGAGATAACAAATCATGATGTTATATTTAATTACTTAAGTATATTCTATTACAAATTGGTTTATATACATCACCAATGGTCTATTCAGTAGGATGATTTGAAAGAATCATCAGACTTTAGTGGTTCTAAAAAGTAATCTCTTTATTAAATGGTAGAATTTATCTTATAGGAATATCTTCAGAATATAATTCTTGAGTTATTTCATTATGAGAAGAAATTTCTAATAGGGGTTGAAAATTAGGATTATAATTAATATCAACTGAGGTAGGTTGATGTTGTTTGAAAGAAAAGGAATCATTTTCATTGAACCTGACATGTATTGTTTCTTAAACAATATAAGATTTTTCATTAAAAACCCTATAATCCTCAGAAGTTGTGGAATAACCTCTGAATATCCCATCATTGGATTTGGGTGTGAACTTATATAAATTATCATTATTATTTAGGATGAAAACTTTTCCACACTATATGTTGAAGTATAAAACTTTTGGATTTATTTATCTCCACAACCAATAAAGACTTTTATTTATAAATAGACTAATTAAAACTAGATTTATTGTAATGTTGATAGTATTAACTACTTCAACTCAAAAATGATTATCATATGTGTGTTCTCTCAGCATGGTTCTAGTAATATACTGAAAAATTATATTTTTTCTTTTAACTACACCATTTTTATGGGAATTTCTAGATTTTAAAATACAATATTCAATACCATTACGTTTAAAAAAAGATTAAAAATCATAATTTTTAAATTATCCACCATGATCAATGGAATAGTAATCAAGGATATGGTTTTTATATTTTTAACTCTAAAAAAATTGTTTTAAAAAAATGTCTTTAGATATGTTCGTGAGAAAATAAACCCATTTATATATATTTTACTCATCATCTAAGTTATATACATACTATGTTTCACCAATATTTAAGGATTTTATATGGATAAATAATTCCATCTACACTTCTTATAATGAATTAGAATTTAATATTTCAATTATATATTTAAAACATTGCATATGTTACATAACATATTGATAAGGATCACATACAATTGAAGTATCAAACCTATATTTAGGCTGATCCATAAAAATTAATATCATATTTAAAATAGATATGTATAAAAATATTAAATTTCATAACCTTCTATTTCATAGTAATGATTATCTTCTATTAGGTATGTTTTGATCCTACATTATTCTATGTTAAGTGTGTAAACATTCTTAAACTGATTGTAAGAATGAATAAATTAATGTATGGAAATATTTACTAAATCATTTTCATTACTATAAATAACTAGGTAAATATGATAACATAAATGACTTATAATTAACAATTTTATCTTATTTATAACAAAAAACGGATTTTAAATAAGTAAATTTCTAAGAAGAACAATTTTACCCATCCTGATAATCATTATATTATAATTAACTCCAAAAGATGCATTTACACCTTTCATCCTTGTAATATTCAAGACGAAATTTTAATGTCCAGTCATGTACCTCTAACATACACTATCTATGTGTAAATATTTTTTTGTACTATATTTTTTTATGAATATTAAAAGATTATATTTTTGTATCTCAAAACTTATTGGGTCCAGTATTGTTAGAAAAAATATATTAGGTAACCATATTTTTTCATTTTTTTTAAAAAAACTGTATTTTCCCTAAAAAATTATGTTGTATGAAATTTATTATATAATAGACTTTTAAAAGAAAAATATTTATTCTAATTCACACCATAATAGAAAATAGTCTAAAATTGAAATATTTTTAAGAAATTAGTGTTATTGAAAACAATTTTTTTATTTCTAAAACCCAGTATCAAACAACAATAATGGATTATAGTTTAATTATAAATACTTTCATTGTTTTGATCAATAGTAATAAAATTTGATAAAATATTATATTAACTAGAAACTTCATTTTTTATTTTGAATATTAAATATTGACCCTTATAATTATTGATCATATAACTATGTTTCCCTAGTAATTTTTTTCCAAAATATATTTTTCAAAATATTTTGAAATATGATATATTTCAAAAATATTTATATAATGTTATTTAGAATTATTTTATATTTAATTATTCAAAATATTGATTCTTGAATCTTCCTTATCATTTTTTCCTTTATAATGATCTTGTTTTTTGAAAATTAGGAAATATTCACATTCATGTAGTTATGGAAATCTGAAAACTATTTTATAGTTAGGTAGAGTATTTTCTAATGTTGTGTATGATTATTCATTATAATAAGTAGAACACTTCACATCCAGATAAGTATCATTTAAATTAATATTTCTATGATATTCAGTTGTATGTACCTTATTCAAAAGATAATGATTTTCTACTGGTATATTTACAAAGAAATTAATGTCCCTCTACGTATAACATTCATTACCATAAGATTTATCATAAAATATCCACCACAAGAACTTCACATATGGGAATCATTAAAAAAAATTCTTTTATAATTTTAATATTTATTATTCATTTTTATGAATTATTTTCCTTTTAATATTTTCTTTTCATCATTGTTAAATCAGGTAAGATATGTCTAGCTTTGTAACATTTATAATATGTGAAATCAGAATATTTCTTATGTCCTTTATTTTAATTATTTTTCATATATCATTATTTATAATTATTCATTCCAACAATCTTATTCTTAATTCTGGATATATTATCTAACTCATTTTTGGAGTCATCTTATGTTTAATAAATTTATTTGACAACAACATCACTATTTAGTGATGATTTCCCAATATTTATAGTTGACTGAAATTTCATACGTATAGTAGATGATTTAGAAAATGAAGGACCACCATTTTTATTTTTTTCATTCTCAAAAACTATTTTATATATTCAATCATAATTTTATAAGGGTACCAATAAAATCATCATGTTCAAGATTAGTTAATATCCAGATATCATCCAAACATATTATTTTATTCCCCACTCATTGGGAATTATTTCAATTGACTATTAAACTATAATACCATCATCAAGTCCTTAGAAGCCCTCAATATTGTGATTTGTGTATGTCTTTCTATACCCTAATTCAATCTAAATGATCAAATTAAACTTCATCATATCCCAAGAATCCCTCGATTTTAACAATGATCAGATGAAATTAAAAAAAATTCTTAAGGGAATAAACCAAAACTAAAGGATACCTTATAACTATAACTATCTAATTTAATAAAATTACTATTAATGATTTTTTCATATATAGAAAATAATAGAATAATTGAGTTGAAATATGATAAGCTAACAACACATAAAATTACCAGTTATTTATAGTAGATGATGCAACATTTATAAATCTAGGATAATTTCAATATCAATTGACAATTAGTGATTGATAACTGCCAATGATATGGTGTAACTGATTGTTTGATATCATATTGATTTAGCACCACTATAATACTAAAAAAATTTCAATAAATATGAATTTTATATTCTGATTATAAATTTAGGATATAGTTATAGACATCCCTATCAATTATCGATATGAAAATAATTACGAGAATCATTAAAATTTAAATGGTACTAGAATTAGTTGGATGGTCATAAATATTTTCAGTATGACTCCAAAGAAAAAATATCATACCATTTTTCTAATTAAAGGATAGTCTGGTAATCTGAATCATACCCAATCTGATGATCATAATGAAGTATATAATTTTTAGATTTTCGATACAGTAAAACTCTTTCTATGTATTGTAAAAGTTATAGTTTCCTCAAAAGATATACTAAAATATATATAATTTCAAATGATAGTAAAATTGTTTTAATAATGTTTTTATGATATCCCAAACTATAATAATGTAAAATAAATAATTAATAATTATAACTCTACAAAAATTCCTTTGAACATACTCTGAACGGTGCCTCAATCATCATAAACCCACCAAAAAACTCCATAGTTATAATGAAACCATTAAAAATATGAGAATGGGTACAAAAATATGATCTTCTTGTATCAAATAATGTGCTACATTGAAATGAAACTATAATAATTGAATATCAAATAGTCAATAGAGAATATACTCTTTCAACAAGTGTATTCTAAACTACATGAATCTAATATTTCCCTCTACATTGTGGTCCATTTAGATTTCAATATTTTAAAAATCTCTTCAGATTTGGTTTTTTTCCTTATGTACCATGTCAACATCTATGACTAACATGGCCAGATGAACTCTAGCCACCTGACTAGTCCATGTTGTAAATCCCCTATTATAGTGATGTAGTTCACCCAATCTCATCATAAATTACCTATCTATGGAGAGTTCTATAATTACCTATATATGTTTCCCATCCTCTTATAGCCTCAAAACACTACTGAATGTCAGGTAAACTAGTTCTAAATATGAGATGCCTATCACACTAATGGATGAACAATGAATTATTTCCCTAAGTTACCGATCCTTCCCCCTTGAAACAATTTTTTACACTATTATAGTGAAAATTATCAATACAGAACTATCTACCCTCATAATAAATTACTCATGGTCATCTAGAATAAACCCCAATTCCTCCACTAGATTCCTCCTTTAGTTTCCTTTAAAATACGAGAGCCTAAATCAATACATAATCAAACATATTCATTCATAATATATTCACCATGGAAATAGTCCCACATTTAAATTCATGCTATAATTTTCTCACCATTGCTTCATTATCCCCATACAACTTGGGTACAATGCACTGATAGTTTGTGAAGTGGAAAACACATTCAATCACCGGAATTATTCCTTATGATTACCAAAAAAACATTGTTTCCCAATATAATATCAGGGTCTCTATGTAATAGTGTTATAGGAATTTCTCTTGAATGTATTTATGTTAAATCCCCTCTAACCATAGATCTCCTGCCTCAATAACTCACCACCTCTTTGCTGGTCCTCATTTAAATTATGTTATTACTTTAAATCTTTTCTCCAGATTATTCTTTCCATTGTAAATAATTTTCCAGATATACTCAATCCTAAATTCATCTTCCACATGTCCACCCCCTCTGATGAATGTTAAAGGGTGATAAGATTGAAACTCCAACATTAGATCACACATACTCTAAAAAACCAGCCTTGGGTCTCAATCTATGAACTGCATAAATAGCATGTTTTCCTCAATGAACTATTATTTTACCCCTTCACTATAAACTATCAAGGCATTTTTCCACCTACTAGGGGAACATTTTCAGTAGTGTCCTCATATCATTATACCAACAAAATTAAAAATGGATACATGTATCCAAAATAGAAATAACATGTATTTGTTTATATAAGGCATTATTTTAACTATATATGATCTCTTCAATCCACACAAAATTATCCCACATACACTACCCCACAATTGAAATTGTTGTAAAATCCCTTCACTCAACCATACCTAAACAAGGATGTTGCTATCATAGGGACATATCTTTTCTCATTTATATGTTTTCAATTATAAAACCATTAATCTATATCAAATAAATATATTAAAAATTTTCTAACCATTATAATTTCCTGATTGGGAATTATATATCTATAATATATAAAATAAGGAAATTATATTCATTTCTCATAACGAACTCATAATTTTATTTTCTATGTTGTTCCAAATATAAATCATGAAAAATAATTCCAAATTTACTTGAATGATCCATGAAATATTCTACCATTTTTCTGTAATGGGCCACATGTAAAATAATATAAAACAATAACAATACAAAACAAGTGAAATTCCCATTATTAAATAATGTTAAACTATAACATAAAACACCAAGAACCACAATCACATCCTATGAAAATGGGGTTTTTTCAAACATTCTTAAGCTACACCAATGAATGATATCATGACCATATCTGAAATCCTATTAGGTTATGTCTACCATTCCACAATATTAAGAGAACAAAACAGATAAGAAAACCAATATGATACCATTATTTTATATCCTCACTTATGTTACATATACAAATTCCCTGATCTGGATTGATATATGATCTCCAACATGCCACCCAGTATTCTAGAGACTACTTACTAGTTGTAGGGGTCCAATAAGTCAGAATGGAATACTATACCCTATTTATTAATGAAATAATGAAACTGATTTCAATATTCTGAATATCCAAGATAATAAAATAATCAATAAACATAAAATAAAAATCATCACATGAGGAATCCCCAAAATGGGAAATTATCATAAAAATAAATAAATAGATATACCATTCAATGTATTTTCCAAGATTCAATGGAAATCCTAGAATAATGAACACTGATTACTCCTCAGTCAGTCCTGACATCGTGTATGGTTCCCTCTTATAGGATCCATCCAAAATCCAAATTCATTAATCTAACATAGGGCTATTAAACATATCCTAACATTCAAACATTATGTCTATTCAAGAACCAAACCACAACCCGAGTTGTGTGTGAGTTTCAGTGAACATGGTTTTTCCTTATTTGACATTAAAATATATCATGGAATATTTTTAGTCCCAAGATTGGAGAAAATTCATGATTATGAGGACCAATGATATCATAATTAGTATTATAAATATGTTAAAAATATTTTATATAACATGAACATGATTATTAAGAAATAATGAAATATATCCAAAACTAGTCAATTAATCCTACAATTTTGGCTATGGATGAATATGGAACTATATGTTTACCCTTGAATTTTTTTGTTAGTGTAGGAAGTTCAGATAATGTGGCTATTAGCAAGTGTGTTTGCTGGATTAAATTAATTAGTTTTTCAAATGACCTAAATCCATTTCTCTCTATAAATATTTCAATATAGAAGATAACTAGGGTGATTTTCATAACCATAGGACTATTTGTAGAATGAATCCCCCATTCATCATTGGCATAGTGAGGTAAGATGAAGATGATATTTTTGATCCAGGTGAATCGAGGCATAACAAATACATAAAATCATCTCCTTTATTGGTGAGAATATTATATTCATAAGATAAATCATATACTGAGGTAGGAATCATGATATGGGAATTCTACTGTATGATTAAATGATTTAAAATATCATAGTAATTTTCTTTTATCTCTATTAAAAATAATCATGCTTATCGATCACATATATGTATAGATTTCATATTCAATTTATTAATATATTTGGACTATATTTCTCACACAAGCTATCCAAAATATAGTTCATTGGTCAAGAGTGATTTATAAATGAATATTTCACCTATTTTATTTTTCATTTCCACAAATAAATCTTCATGTTATTAACATTTTGTTATAAACATTATGTCAAATACTTTAGAGGTGATGCATTAGGGTATAATAGATTAAAACAACCTTCCATTTGTATCTTTTTTTCAATAAACAAAGAAATATTCTCTCCCTTTTTTATAGAACAATTTTTATTGAAATAAAATAATTCACCATACACAATGATTTTAATTGGTTCATGATGAATAGGAAACTTTCAAGGATCATCCAATAGAAATGTACCAATGTACCATGTTTACTGATGCTCACTACATATTCAATGTTAAATCTGGATCAATTTTATTCCTCAGATCACATACATTACAATTTTTATAGAGAGATCATTGCTTCCCATGGGTCCCCACCTCAATGTTACTTTTATGGATCACTAACAGTGGAAGGTATCACCATTATCCTCTTGCATTTCTCACTAATCTAGAAATAATTCACACATCATTTATAGATATATAAGTTCTCTCATTAGTAATAATGAATGAATAAAAATTTGTAGGTATATCCTCTATTAAATTTATATATTCATTCACTTGATTAAAAATCACCATAATACATATCCTTTGGTAAATCCATTCTGGTTGACACAAATTTTTATTTTGTTCATCCTTTGGATGGTATGTACACAAGAGTAACATCATAAATTAAACACTTGTTTCTTTTCATGTATTTTCAACAATCATACAACTTTCATAATTTTTATTCACCTCCCATGGTCATGATAATTTTTTTCTATGAACAAAAAATATTTGAGTCATTTCATAGTGAAAAACATCATTCAAGAATCATTTAATTCTTGCTGGAGAACTGTTATTCAATTCAGGGCCCAAATATTCTCCAAGGGTAAAAATAAATAAAAGAGGAGGTGGATTCCCATTTATAGACCCATCTGACCTTATACACAATATCCTTAAGCATCATTCTATGTGCACATAATTTAAATGTGAGTGAGGAACTTCATTCATTGAAGTCATATTTCGCACACAACACTCTATCAAGTGAGAACACAACTTTACATTTTTATGTCATACAAATCCATATATCATGAACTTTTAGAACATGCAGATAAAAAATTTGTTGATAATATTTTTATGTGATCATCTTGAATATTTACTTGTGTGCACCATTTTGAATCACCATAACCCCTACAAGGAACATTGGGAAATAATATCACATTGCATACACATCATTCTATAAAGCTTCTAGAGCATCCCTTTAATTTTCATGGATATTTTTTAAGATACCTTGTCAAAAATATCTTATTATCTCCACCACTAATCCTAAAAATATTCATTATCCATAATAATAATCAACTATAACACTACAATGTTACCTTGGGGGATTTTTCCCTAACACTAATAAACTATGGGGCCACAGTTTGAAAATTTCAGGTATTATCAGTTATGATTAAATTCCTGGATTCAATGAAGATTAACAAGAAAAAATAGGATGAATAATAATGAAAAAATTAACATTGATTGTGGGATGCAAGTGATTCCACCATAGATCAAGGATTTGGTAAGGCAATAGTAGACAAAAAGATACACGAAATCTCATGTAGGTATAGAATGAAGAATTTGGACTATGACTTCCATCCATTGGATTGTCATTAATATCAATTTGTGGTGATTAATATTAGTGTATGGTGGAATATTGGTGTGATTTGAGGTGGTTAAGGAATACTAAGAAATAATAGGACATATTAATCTTTCAAAAAAAAATTTATTATTACCTAGAGTGTTCTGGGATGGACACATTCCTTGTAGTTACCCATATGTAAAAGATAAGGTTATTGAGTGAATAAAATAAAAAACATTGTTTGTGAATCCAACTCACCATGTGACTAAATGTTATAAACACATAGTTTACATCGGGAGTACATGTACATGGGCACATCCATGCACCTAACTTGTATAGGGACATGACCAAGCCACACAAACATGACAACTATTCATGGACATGGATCAGAAATAAGGGGAAAGACCAGGATAAACTAACATAGTAGTGGTTGTATTAGATGTTCTGTTTTGTGTCCTCACACACAATGTGAGAATATATAGACATTGATCCATGTGATATAAAGGGAACAACCATGTAGGTGGGAGGGTCTACATAATGTGTGGGTCTGGTACATTCCATGTACCACATTTTTATAAAACCAATACTTATTGTATATCTATTGTTGGGATGCTTATTTTCCCACATGAGTAGCCTATCTAGAGTAATTTTCATTATATAATGTGATTGTGTCATTTTTAGAAGTGTTTGAGATTTGATGTGAGATATTACAAGTGTTGTGATTCCTACATTGGAGGCAATGGAAAATAGAGGTGATTATATTAGATCACAAGAGAGATCATTGTACCACTATCCTGATTGGATTGGGGATTGTTCCTCTACCTACTGAGTGGAACCCTCAAACGGTGTTAACATAAGGGTCTTCTACAATTATAGTGGAACCATCCTTTGATATTAGATAATGTTTCCTCTATCGATTTAGTGACACAACCATTAGGATTCTATTCATGGACCCTATACCATCAGAATAGAACCCTTGCATAGAGTCAGGGCATGGGTCATATAACAGAATAACAGATCCATCTATTAGAGTAATGGATTAGTGTCTGTACCATTATAGTTTCACCCTCCAATGTATATTGAAAATGGTCACTCAATTGACTATTAGATTGGAACCCACATATTATATCTAGGAATTAGTCCTCTATCTAGGGAGTTGAACCCACCTGTTGGATTAGATCATGGTTCCAAAGAACAATTTTTTAGAACCCCATTTTATTCCTTCAAATGGGTCTTATACCTAGAGATTATGTCCCCTTGATTGTGAATCAATGAGGAGTGGTGTGGATCCACATGGTTTCTTCTTCATAAAGACACACAATATGATATGAATAGTTGATGGACTTCTTGCTTATGATCGTAGAATTGTTTCCTAGAATGGGATGGGAGATGGAAACCCCTATTATATATCATCTATGTTCCTTTTATGAGAACATATCCCTTCTAATTATTTACTATACCTATCTATCTATGAGTTCATCTATCTATTTATATAATTTAACATATTGTTTCCCCCCACATCATTCATGGATTCTTATAACCAATTTATATTCCCAACATATTAAGGGATTTAACCAATTTTGTCATGTCCTCTTTAGATGATGAATTGTTCGTCAGAGATTGCGGTATTTAAAAGGGATACCTTTGGTAATTTTACAATATACAGTGTTTGGGGATATATATCTAGAGCCAGGTTCTCTAATCATTTACATTTCTAGTACCAATCATGTTGGGGAATCTATTTGTGGGGTGTTTATTTTAACCCTTTTTATTTTCAGATTACTATTTTTAACTTTTTTCTTCCCAAGAGTTTATTAAATTCATGATTTTTACTTTATACGTTACTAAATTTTCTCTTATAAAACTACACTTCTATATAGATATGGTTCTTTTCATTTGTACAGGTTCATAGGAAAAGACAACCCATATTATTCATCTCATTTGACACTTGTCTCCCGCCCCTAGAATATGGAGTCGGGCTTGGTTCAGTTTCATCTCAAGCCTCGTTGGGTTGGATCATGACATATTAGCATCAAACATCATAAATTTAAGGGTATGGTGTTTGGATTTTTCCACATACAAGGATTTGGTTTGGATTTAGGGAAACACTATTAATTTGAATTAAGTCCTTCTTTAAGTCAAGGGACCCCAATGTTTGTGTGCCAGTCAATGTATGCATATATTGGTATATTTACCTCCTTCTTGTTGAATTGATATACCAATGAATTAGTTGTAGAAAAAAGTATTACATACTTCATATATGATTGAGTATTGTAATATCCATATTTTCCCATATAATCATATATATATATATATATATTATTTTTTATCCAGGTACATCTTCATTAAATTTTCAAGATGCCTCACCGAAGACATCTATTTTGGTTTCTTATTTATAATCATGGAAATGACCTTACGTGTGATGAGGCCTCAGTTCAAGGGTTATCTCGTATGATCCTTAAAAAAATTGTACATGTAGTTTCACAAAAAATTATTTAGTATATGATAATAAAAAAAGATAACGATGAGGATGAAAACATGATTAGTTCATTACATTTGTTTTAATGAAAAAGTAGATAATTGTTTATGGTGAGTCCAATACCTAAATGAAATATGATTGGCAAGATTCAATGATCCATGCATTAAGGCACATCTGAACACCAACTGATCAGTTAGATTCATTGGAATCCATTTTTTTTCTATAGTGAATATTGTATTGGGTGGATTCATGTAACATAGATTCAAGATTATTCAACACTCTCACAGACCAACTAGTAAAAGTTATTTCATGAGTAGTATTACCCCTCATGTTTGAACTAAATTTTTATTCAAGAGATTCATGATCTATATCAGGAATGGATAACTATTTTTTATTATATTTCAAGGTTAAAAATCTAAACATGATAATCCCTAGACATGAATCTAGATGGATACATATGAGAAATGATGATTAAGTTGGGTCTCTATAATGATATCAATGAAATTGTGAAACAACTTTGTGTTAAACCATATGCTAGAGTATTGGAGTAGAAACTAGTGATGATCTTTCCTATTTTAGAGATTCCATGAATCTAGATCTTGTGGTGGGAGTTATAGGGATAATTCATCTATTGAATCTAGTAGGTTCCAGTCAGTGGGATATATTTTCAAGATATATTCACCATATCAGACTCAATCATGTGGTAATGCAGCACATGGACTATGTAAGGGACTAGGTTTTCCCAAATTGTGGAGGTTCATTTCATGTGATGTGATATGTCACATGGAATATTATTTCCCAGATTTATGTATTGTGATGTGTAGGAAGATAACTGATGGTACACCATGATAGAACTAGTGATTTTATAATAGATATCCCAATAGAGTGTATGGTGTCCCCTGGGAGGTAGAGTTGAAGATAGGAAATAAAGGATCCACGAGTAGTGACATTGGTTGGTGGATGATTTTTTGAGATATTCTCCAAAACACCACCATGTGTCCCACATCATGCTTAGGGAACCAATGATCAAGGCCATGGAAAACTCAAGGCTATTGAGGAATATGACCCCGAATCTCGAAAGTTTTCTAGAGGTAAAATTACTGATAATTGTACACTCTATTCAGTATATGTTAACATTGGTGTGTTTCATTCAATCATCTAATTCTTCATGGTTTAGGATTGGGATATCCCATTTTAAGCTTTATCCAAACAACATTTCCTTGATGTTTCTATAAAGAACACAAATATGGTATATTTTATCTTCCAAAAGTGTAAGCTACCTCTCAGTGAATAGAGTTTCTAGTGGTATATTGTGGTCATCAAAACAATACATTAGGATTTCATATATGGTATGGATATATTTTCATGGATCATCTCCTAGATTCCTAGTCATCGTATATGATTTAAATATATTGTGAAGATGGGATGTAATTACCATTTTAGAGATAAAGAGATATCATGAATAGATGAGTGGGTTATGTGTATGGGTGGCTGCATCCCATCACCCATCAGATGAAAAATTATTCTCTTGGAGAAACCTACTCATTAGAAATCACGATTCCATTAGTTGTAGATAATATTATATATTTCCACCCAAAGACATTATAAGACTACCTCTATATTAGGATATATACTTTTTCAATAAATTTCACCCCCATTAATATTTTAATATCACCTACTACATATCAGATGGCCCCTATGAACTCTGGGAGCTATGGTTGTAGTTGGAGGATCGTCAAGAGAAGGGTTTATTTGACTGTGCGTGTCCCCCTAGGAATAACTGGTGTTGTTCTTGGAAAATAATGAAGTTAGTTTATATAATTATATAGATTATAATTTCAATAAAAAGGACATGATTAAGAATTAGGACAACATCCCATGGATTTATGAACTATATGATTAGTTTGCGATGGGGGAGGGATCTAAAATAGAGATCATAGGTCCATCTTACACCAATTTAGAGTTTCCAAGGATGATATTATGAATCTAGCATTCTAATGTTCATATGGTCACTATGTGTTCTTGGTGATTCCTTTTAGTATGAAGAATACACCTACTATGGTCACTTCATTGATGAACCAGATATTCCGACCATAATTGTAAATATTTTTTTTCCATATTCGATCACATATATATAAACTCTATGCCAGAGGAGGAACATGCAGAGAAATTGAGGATAGTCCATGACTAGATTCGGGAGATCCTACATTATGTTGATATCTATAATTCTTATTTAAGTATCCATGAGGTTACATTTCTAGGGAATTTCATTTATAAAAATTAATTTTGTAAGGACACGATGAAAATCATTTTAGTGATTTCATGGGAGCCACTGAATAGGGTATCTAAGGTGTTGAGTTTTCTTATCATGGAATTATACTACTAGATAATTGTGGTATAAATCTCCCATATTTTATTCCACTCAATCACCTTTATATAGAAATTTATGATTTTTACCTATATTGAAAATTTTTGGATGTTTTTTAAGGAGTTTTGGCCAATTATTAAGAGTTATCCTATTTTGAGACTATTATAGGAGGTAGTGGATTAAATAGTGTACTGGTGTGCCTCTAAATCTAGGATCTGATGTGTATCGATGTAGAGGATATGATTAATCACATATCAAATGATGAAATTGAGACCCCACAATAATAACTACATGGATCATGACATGGAGTATAATGTAGTATTATTCACTATGAGTTTGTAGAGTAACTATCATCTAAGAGATAATTTTGTTGATTCCATTACCATCAAAGTATCATGTATTTATTCAAGTAGAGAAATCAAAAAATGATACAAGGGAAATAGTTTGAGTACATTTAGGATTATGACGTTTAGATAATTGATAATAATTGGAAGGGAAACATGGTATAGAATTTCCTTAACATGGAGTCCTGAGATCATTTGGTATAGGAGGCGTCAAAGTAGTTGTCCACCTTGATGCTCAACCTAATTTAAGAGGAGAATGAAAATTTTAATTAGTTGATGGTGTTGACTCTTCCACTTTATATCATGTGAGAGAGTCTCACATGAGAGATATCTACTATGAGTTCCAATTTGACCAAATATCCCCAAGAGATTCACCCGATGTATTTTATGACATAGGTAATTAGGACATTGTTTTCTTTGGATAGATAGTTGTTCTAGTTATGATGTGTGTGGATGCGATTAGGGAATTTCACACATATCATTTGGTTATAAAAAAAGGGTAGTTTAATTGTATAGACACCTTCAAAAATATTTTGGATGGGGTTGCATGAGGAGGAATGTGGCTAGTTTCCTCTATTGTTGCATCACCTTTCAAAAAGTGATCACTGATAAATATGTTTAGATTTTTTTTTTCAATTGTGTTCCTAGATTTAAAATATGATGGAATATCCCTGGAAATTATAAAAGGGTTTTCAAGGATAGTGAGAGGCCATAGTTCCTTCTTGGTGACAGTTGACTGATTTCTGATGTTTGATCACATATTTAATATTATGGATCAGAGTACAGTGGAATGTTTTTGGATATTTTATGTATAGGAGACTATCCAACATAATGGGTTTATCTTAATCATTCACTTCAATTGGGATTTTTGGTTCATGTCACTTTTTTTGAGTGGATGAATGGATGCATTCAGGACATATAGGAAGATGAGTACAACCTTTCACCAAAAAACATAAGGATAGAATGAGCCCACTATCAAGGTGATAGATAGTATTCATAAAAAAAATCATTTTATACATTTCTCATAGTTTGGAGGATCATGTTCCATTAGTGGAGTTCGTATATAATTTTATCTACCACTCTACAACTAGAATGAATACATTTGAGAAACTATATAGGAGGCCCACTATGTAACCATTGTGCCAGAAAATGCTTTATGGGGAATCTCTTTTTGGGTTGAAGATTGTGTAGGTGATGATGGAGAAGGTCAATGTGATCCATGCATAGAGTAATATGACTTCAATTGGGCCATGTATTGTGCAGGTGGGAATTGTATGACTTTGGAATTCATGGAGGGAGGCCAAGGGTTCCTCGGACACTATCTACAATGAGGATTAAAGATATTCATCTAGGGAGTAAAACTATCCCTGAGGATCATTAAACTATTTTAGATCATTTATTGGATTGTTGAGGTCGACTAATGCTTCAATGTACCCCCATTATTGGATATGGTTTATGATTTTTTCTACATGTTTTAGGTGATGAGATATATTCATGCTACCACACACATTATTGATTATGTTGAAGAGAACATTATGGTTAGATCCACCTTCATGTAAAACCTAGTAGTGATCAAGGATCGGTAAAAAAGGGTCATATGTGGATATTCCATTCCTTTTATTATCTATTGTGTAAGCAAGGGATAATTCAAGAGATGATTTGGGAGTTGAATAGTCATATCCTGGCTGAATATACCACCATTTTTTTTGAGTATTAAAATCTTGGATTAGGGAATAATGTAGTGAACCTCTTTTTTAATTGCAAAACATTGAAATATATTATAGAATATTTCTGAATCCATTCACCATGAGGTAATGAAATTTGGTGGATTTATTTTCCTAGATATAAATTTAAATATACATTAAACATATTTTATACCAGGCATTCACAATTTATTATAAATAATGGAATATCTATTAATTTGTGTCTAAAATTGAGAATCTAACATTGTTAATGAATATATAATTCTTATTTTACCAAATGAGAGATCATAAAATGGTTGATGTAAAATATTCAGATAATTTTTTCATTTATAGTTATGTTCAATGTATAAAATTAATTTTTTTAATAATTTCATTAATTGACCTAAATCAATTTAAATAGATAAATAGGTTGTTTTTCTGGATCTAAACGTCTATCTCCAAATCCATAGGACTATTTGAAGGAGTAATCCATCGTTCTTCATTGTAATATTGAGATTGAATGGTGAATAGCTTCCACATATAGGCGAATCATGGTGCATCAAAGATAATGATTCTTTTAAATTGTTATAGATTGTGTTCATCAACAATAATAGATAAAATATTTAGTTATGACTCATCATATTGGGATTAAAACGTTATTATTAAATCATTTTACGTGATTATAATTTTATTATTTAATCTATGATCAAATTACTCATTTTCATTATACCACACATCAAATTAAATTCTTTATTAAATTATTTTCACTCATTTTTGTATTTTCTATACTAGGTATCAAAAATATAATTTATTGGACAAGAACTATTGTAAAAAATGGGTACACCATTTTTGATATGATTTTTCCCAAATAAATTTTTTTTCATTTCTTATTTGGCATCTAGGGCCACAGTTCAAATTTTTTGGACTTTTTGAGTTTGATAGAACCATTTGATTTTTGGTTGTTTCACATGTGACAATCCGATTAAAAATTTAGCTATGAATTTGGGATGACTGATTGAAATAGGTGATTTGGAAATTCATGGGGGATTTTATGAGAAGCTAGAGAGGTAAGGAAGTGTGATACTACTTGTACGTATCAAACATAGAATCTGAACTCTAATTTCACAACCACCAGAGGATCATAAATGATGGTCTGAGGTGATTAATAAATTTGTGGGTAGCGTATAAGTCTGATTCAAGTTTTAAGGGAATAACTATAAATTCACAGAGCACATCTAATAATCTTCCAAAATCATTACTACAAAACATGTTCTTGTATGAACAAATATCATAGAGTGACCCTACTATAAAAACTAATATTTTCATGTCAGTTAAATATCACAATCCATGTGGGAAACCCACATTCCATGTGAATAGGTTCTACAAACAAGGATTGTACTATTAGAGAACATGGAAATGTGAATGGAGATGTACCCATTGTGTACAACACACGACCAAAGTACAATGACTTAACATGTGTACACAAACATGGCACTGAGGATAAGGTAAGGGAAAATAGAACACAACTCTGACCCTAGTGCATGAGACATGCCATGTAATATCCTTACCCGAGGAGTGGGACTACATGGAATATTAGTTGTGTTCTGAAAATTAAAAAAAAGGATGTGGGGAGGAACCACACGTCCCGTGGGTTCTATGCACACTGTGTACCTCTTTACATATCTTATATCCTTTATTTGAACTAATATTGTTTCCCAAGAGTATAATATTTGGAGTGTATTTCCATGTAGAACATGATAGTTACCTTTATAATAAATTTGTTGATACCATGTGAGATTTTCTAGGGGCGAAAATAAATTTGGAATCATTCAATGATGGTAGTTATCAAAAAGGATCATCAGAGAGAAAATAGTGGCACCCTCGTACTGGGTTTTGGGATAGGACCCTAAAATACTGACTTTAAATATCTTATGGAGTAATGGAATGGTTCCCCTACCATCAATGTTTAACCCTTCAATATATTCAAGATATGAATCCTATTTATTCAGAGAATCACCCTTATATGGAGTCAGTTCATAATTCCCCCATCATCCTAGTGGCACCCACCAATTGATTTAGGGCATGGGTCCTCTACCCTCAGAGTAGAACCCTCCAATGTAGTTAGGGAAGGTGACATGTACCATCAGAGTGTATCCCTCCAATTGAGATAGGGAATGGGTCCAACAACCCCCATTATAGTGAACTATCCATTTAGATCAAGGCATGTGACCTCAATTTATTGAGTGTCACCTTTCTATTAGATTAGGGAATAGTTCATATACCTATTGAGTGGAAACATTCTATTGTAGCATTGAATTTTTCCATATCTTATATATTATGTCCCAATAACTGTGTGTCATAGAGGTGTGGTGTGTCCTAAAAATGATACTTTTTTAGAGAGACACATGAGATGTTGGGTATCATCTATGGACTTATATGAATATATTGATGAATCATTTCTTTTGTTGGCATGTGAGATGAAGACCCTCATTCTCTAACTTCTGGGATTCTATTATTTGGACATATCCTCATTTAATCTTTTTCATTTCTCTCCTAAAATGGGTTGAGAAATATATTTCAATTGTGTAACCTATTGATTCGACTTCTACATTTGGGGTGTCCTAATCAGTATGAATATACTCATCCTTGAATGGGATTTTCTTAAACATTTCCTGAATTATTTAGAAGATGGACTAGTAGACCATGATCATAGTGGATAAATGGGATATCCTAGTGAATTTGACCATATATAGTGATTTGGGATTGAAGATATAATGTTCGGATCTCTGAAAATTTACATTTCCTGTTCTTGTCATATTGGGACTTCTTCCTAGTTAGGAATCTGTTTTATCCCATTACTTTTCAAACCATACTGTCATACTTCATAATTTCATAGAGACTGTTACATGCATGATTATTACTACAAATGATTCAATTGTTTATTTTATCCTAATTCACTTATGATAGTATATTGTTGTGTGTGTGTGTGTATGTACTTATGAAAAATAATCCCATATTAGTAATGAAATTAGAAGCTAGTCACAAGTCCATATCCCCTAGACGGGGATTGGGTTGATATGGAACAATCCCAATTTTCCGGGTAGTGATGTGAGTTAAAAATATTAGACACTAATAATATTATCTAAATCAATAACACAACAATAATATTTTATGTTTTTGTATATAAAATTAAATTCAAATGATTATAGTAATCATGTATCACATTTATAATTATTTAGGTATCGAAATTTTCAACATGTAAATGGTGACACCTAAGAAAATAGTTCCTACTTCATCACAAGAAAGAGTATGAACCATACATGATATGGATTTTGAAACTTATAAATTCATGAACACTCATTATGAAATTAATTAAAATTTCCTTTTAGTTACATAAGGAATCATTCAATGAACCATTATCACATATAATTTGAGTGATATTCCAACATCATTTTATCTGGTACATGTAGCATAAGCCCCTCTCCAATTTCAAGGGTAAATAATGAATCGGTCTAGAAACTATATCTCGGGTGAATGTAGAATTAGTATAGAATTAACTATGATGAATCCATCAGGGTATAATAACCTCTGTTTTAACTCCCATTGATAATGAGCATCATTCTTACACCCAGAGTTGTTTTTTTAAAATTTATATATATATATATATATGTACAAAATAAATAAAATTTATTTTACTAATTAACAACATGGTGTACCATTTATAATAAAAAATGTTTCATTAATTTTTTTTGAGAAACAACATGGAAAATTTCTAATTAATAAATTTATAATCAACTATTACACTACACATTAACCCTTCATAGTTAAATTAATTAACCACTTTAAATTAGATTATCACTTTATTTAATCAATGATTCAGTTCAATTCCATATACCCACTATTTCCATTCATATGTTCCATAAATCATCATTCTAAAGATATTATCCCACTGCATGTTTTTCCATCATGGAAGCTCTCATAATCTCAAAGGGGTCTTCTTGGAGACCAAAATTGTCTCACAATTTGGATAGAGTTCAATTATTTATTCCTTAATCAAATCAGTATTTCACAACTATGAAACACAATGTAACAATTAAATATATGATAATGGAATCAATATAATGGAAATTGTCTTATAAAATACCTACATTAGGGTTGTTGATGAATGCTCACCCAACCTTATCCAATAATTCAATGTAGAAAGACCAAAAACAATAAACCACACTACGATCTTGATTATCAAGAATTTAGCATCCATCCTTAAATATATCTAATTGGATAACATCACAACTACCATAAGGGTACATGGATTGATACACATGGAATTAATTTAACATTATGAGAAAGAGGATTAGTGAAAGTATATGAAGTATGGTCAGGAACAAATACTTACTAGTGAAATTGTATCTTCAAAACTAATTAACTCACCTAGAATCTTTCCATAGAAAAAATGGAATCCACTCTAAATAATTTCGTGATTTTTTTTATAAAACTAAATTATTAGAGGGGAAACTATGCCTTAATATCATAATTCATATTAGATCCAAAAAAATTTTCATTCCAACATTACACTTTGTCATTATGGCATAAAGTATTGAAAACCATGCACTGATTGTGTTTTTCTACTACATCAATACAACACAAAACATTATTTTCTCACACAGTTATACAAACCTTTCCCCAACATTGTACCTCCCTACGTTTAAACATTTAATTTTTGGGGAGTATATTTTTTCATACTATGTTCTGCCTTTATGTGGTTCTAAATGGTGTTCATAGTTTCATATTTGAAACAACATTTTTTTCTTTAAAACTTTCCTATTATGAACACCCCCATTGGCTTCAGATATTCTTCATATACACCTAAAATGTACCAGAAAAAATATTAAACCAAATTATGATCAATACAATGGTAAAAGGATACTAGAAAATGATTATGTGTCAAATTAGTATCGTTCATGATTTTAAAAAAAATTCAAAATTGTCAACAAAATATGAATGAAATATCTCTAAGTAATATGTAAAAAATTACACTGACTATAATAAATTATATCAGTGTTTATAATGTCAGCCATATTATTCATTCCATAAATTCCTATGATCTATGACATATTTCATACCCTCAATGCCCCTCACCTATGAAATAATTCATTCTATGAAGATCCATAACCCTAGAAATAATAAATTTAAACTAAACCTATATACATTGACATTATCATTTTATGTTTAATCATAAACCAAGAAAAACATGATCATGTTTATCTCATTATTACTATAGATTCATCAATGGGATATAACAGATCCCACCATTCAATTATAACTGTGAAATTAATTCCATATATTTTTAAATAATAATAAAACACATACTTAATATTCCAGAGTGAATTATATTCTTATTGAATAAACCATAATAAATTTTAAAATATCACCAGTCAGTGGAACAATATTCATATTAGGACTCATTAATTTTATAATATGAATATATAAATGGTTATACAATTTATTCATCACTGAATTAATTCTAGATATATCAATGATGATAAATAAAATATACATGAATTTTACCATAAATATATCATAAATGAATAATTCCTTGAAAATACATGTCATTTTTGAAATAGTATTTAAAACTAATGAAAAAAATTAAAATAAGAATAGATAAAATTATAAATCATTTTATTAATTAAAAAATGACAAATATATTCCAAAACAATTATCATACGATGTCACTATATAAATTAGTTCATTATTTATATAAGGATTTAAAATAATGGAATCCTATAAATAAACTGTGTTTACGTATAATATTTTTATTTGATGATCAAAATATGTATTACTATAATATAGTCCCTTATAAAATAATTTATGAATATAATACCTTTTTATAAAATTTATAAATTACAAGAATAATGTATGTTTTTATTAGATTGTAAATAAATAAAATTTGTTATATCAAAAAAATCATTATCAATGATCATGATTATAGGAAATATTTTTAATTTAAAATATATGTAAATAACAAAAACCTGTGAATTTTCTTATATCTATATGGTTTTTTGATGGATTTTAGGGGAGTTATAGATGATAAAAATGATTTTCACCTTTTTAAGGGGGTTTCATGTCGTGCTGGTTGGAGTATTTCTATAAACATTGAATCCTTCATTGAATATTTATTTTGGGGCATGCTATTTTCATCATAGGTTTTTTGAATTTTATTATGGATTTGGTTATTTTTACTAAGGAGAAACATTCATTGTAAATGATAATTTATAACCCTTTTATGATAATTTTTTAATTTATTTTTCTCGAATTTTTATATAGGGATGAGGAAGATAGATTAGGGTTCAATTTAAAAAATAAATGTTTGGAATGGTACAAAGTTAGAACCACTATCAATAATAGGTAGTGTGGATCATTCCATGACATTGATCTTGGTGTGGTAGGATTACCAAATATTGGTCTTTGTAATTAAAAAATCATGGAGGTGTTAGTGGTTGTAAAAACAATATTAGGAGTGTATTATGTTTCACGATCATTAGGATTAAAAAAAACATAAATGATAGATACCCTTCAACCATGGGGATCTATGATATTTTTATGAGTACCCAAAACTCTGGTTCAGTATTTTGGAATCCATTGAAAATATATTTTCCAAAACCCTTCGGTTAATATTATCTCTCATTTCCTCAAACAATGAATCCTCTTTGATATCTTCACTCTATAGCCACACATTGAATTGAATAATCACATTGGATCATAAAATCAAAATCTTTGATCAGGGTATCATCCATCTTCATCTATTCTCTATCTTTCCCTTTCATTATTTACTTCAATGAATCCATTTCATTGAGAATCCTATATTTTTTAGTTATAAATATAATGAGAAAACATGGTTTCACTTTTCATAGGTGATTTTGGTGTTTCCATAAATTTTATTATCAATTAAATTAAATGGGTTTTATTTACAACCTTCTATTCTATATTAGAGGATATTAATCATCTAATAACAGTTATAAATACATTATTTCTCATTTTCTTATCTGTATGTCTGATTTAATCATTCTTTATATCATTTTCTAAATATTTTAGTCTAAACATAATATGATAATAATCTTGTAAGGGAATATCATGATGAAGTATTATTCAACATTATTTAAATTGTTCTTAGAATAAAAATTTTTACATGTCATTATGTAAATTAACAATTTTAATTACTCCCCTGATTGTCAGTGAGTATTGTAATTCAACTGATTTAATGTGTAAAATGAGTAAAATAAATGATGACTTTAAATCTATGAATTTCATGAATTAAATATTTAATAATAACATGTTTATGTTTCAATTTATATATTCATTCTGATTATAATAATTTGAAAATTATAAAAATCAATATTATTGTATTATAAATATGAAATATTTATTAAAATTAAAATTTCATATGTTGAAAAAAATGAATGATCTGGTTGGCATCAAATGAGAATTGTGTTTTATTTATGTTACATCATGTTATCTTCTTTATGTGGAATGATATATTATTAGAATATTTTTTAGATATATTTTTTTAGAATATTTATTTTCATGAAAAAATTATCAACAATAATATCATAATTAAATGGAAATATAATGAGAAGAATATGGATAAAAAATATGTGAATTTATCACATTAATTTTCTCTTGGATATATATTTATGATTTTTTTAGATTTATTTATTTCCCTTATTTTTCATTTACTAGATAACATTGCACTAATGAACCTTTTAAATAAAGAAGAAATTATAATGGTTGATTATTTATGTATAAATATTTGGTTCTGAACATGACCATTTCTATTATATTAGGATTAATGGTCTCTATGACATTGGTTAATTTCATTTTCAAATGTGTATAAAATGATTTTTTAATGTATTTATTTTATATGGGGTTAGAGACTTCTTTTAGTTTATAATAATTTATTTATTGTTTGAATCCTTTAATGGGAAATAAGATGGAGGCATGTGACTGTATTAATTTCATATTGATCAAATTGGTGATGTGTTGGGAGCTCAGATTGTTGTGATGGTTATTATTGATGATTGTGGGATTCATTATATGATTGCAATGTTGTGAAAAAACTAGTTGGTTATATTGATTTAATAATTTGGAATTACTCTTTGATATATTTAATCAATCATCTTGATTGATTGTTTCTTTGTTCATGATCAGATTGTTGGATGAAATTTACTTGATCAGTTTCCAGCTGCATGATGTAGTATAATGTAATGCACTATGAGTGTATTTTCTAATTGGTAGCATTGGATGAGTTATATATTTTGAAAATGGATATGAAATTATTATTATACAAATAATTAAATTATTTTATTTCAATTTTTTCACTAATTTTTTGTCCTTTATAATAAAATTATTAACAAAATTTTAGTACCATTCAAAAATGGGTTTTCAAATTAAAATTTTAATCATGGAACATAAAATATTAAAAATTATATAATATAAATTTATTTAATTAATCAATGAATTACCTAAGGGTTTTTTTTTCATATTTGATTCCATGGACATAGCATTCGTAGTCATGTGTCATGTGAGATGATAACATAAAAAATATCTATACATTGTATTAGTATTTAGTGTAGTTGTGCATGTGAAAATGTATTTTTTATTTATTTTTAACACATCCAAAACTATATCTATAGGGAATTCAACACCAATTTTTTTGGTTGTTTTCCCAATCATCTAGGATTTAAAGGGAATATATGTATTGCATCTCCTTCCCCCCAATTCTACCATTCTATTTAGACAAGTATGCATATCCAATAAAATCAAAGCTTCTAGTATTTGTTCTGTTCTATCCTAAGTAGTGATGGATTATGGTTTTAATATAAATTTATTATGGTCCACGCAAACTAATTGTGGAAAACATATACATATATATTTATATATCTCTAGTTTTTGTGGATTCAGATTTCTATGGGTGGGCATGCATGTGTTATTATTGAATGAGGTATAATCCTTACACATGGATTGTAATGGATCCAAGAAAACAATTCATTGAATTTAGATTTAATAATTATGATATATAGTGTTTTAGATGGGTCAGTAATGGTTTTTATATTATTATAAATGGTGTACGGTGTTATTTAGGTGGGGTGTGAACATCATATATTCATGCAGTGTCAGAGAGACAAACATGTGGTAAACTATGTGAAGGTATCATCATATATATATATATATATATATATATATTATTTTAATATTTAATTATCTATTTTTATTTTTTATTTAGATAGTGATCCAAAGATATGATGTTAAATAATTATTACATAATTTGGTTATGAGTTAGTTTGATTTGTTTATTCAATGGGATTTAGTATGATTCCTTCACAATTTACATAAAAGGGTGTCATAAGGATCCTTCATATTATATACATTATAATCAGTGTACATAGATTTCAACACTTCTTCAGGATCTCAATAGTAGGTTGTAAATTGGTATGGACATTAATAGATCAAAGGAGCTATTGTGCAACCATCATGAGTGGTTGGAGTTCATTGTCACTTCAATGAATTATCTTGGTATTTTAATTTCAATTCTGTTTATGTATGTCATTAATTTTTTTTCTATTTATTTTATTTCTTCATGGTTTAGGTTAGTTGTTCTTATAATCATGTCTCTTAATAAATTTTATTATATAGAGGGTAATGCCTCCCTTATTTGTGATTTATTTACCCTTGTTTCTACTCACCTTCTCATGGCCTAATGGATGTTGGATTTTGGTATCATTATCACTATTTCACTATTATCATCCCATGATTGGTACTCTTTAATGGAGGGTTCAATTAATGTGTGGTATAAATGTTGATGGTTGAGATATATGATGAATTTCTGAATTTGGAATTAGAGAGGATTCATTTTTATTAATGGAAATGGAATTATACCATCTTAACGAATTTAGTCAAAATGGTTGACTAGTTATGACTTGTAAATTTATTTCCACTTATTATCTGAAGTATAGAACATCATTTCTACTATAATTAAAAATGAAAGTGATGATTTTTAGTGTATAGTACTCAATGATTATCAAACATCATGAATTCGTGTAATTTTTTAGTAATGGGTTATAAAATTTATAATATACTATAATATATTAAAAAATTAATTAATTTATCATGAAATTGATCCTTTATAAAAAATATGGACATCTTAATGTATATTTTTTTAATAAAAATGAAACATGATTGAAATCCTAATTAGCTTCAAGTATATGATTAAAAATATTATTTTTATTGGATCATCATAGAGTTGTGGTGGATAATAATTACACATATATGAGGGAACATATAGAGTTTTAGAGAAGGTCTCTATATAATAATGACATTTAAATTTCACATAAATATATGATCAGTTGGACGATGTGGAAATAACCTTTTTTTCAATCTATAATATGAATGAGTAATGTTAATCATTAGATGTCAAGATGATACATAGGATAACTAAGATGTAGGGAACTTTATTCATCACTGAATGTGTGGAGTTATCTTTTTCTTGTGAGATTTTAAGAGATCTGTATCAGGTTATGTACAATCATTGAAAAAAATCAACTTTTTGGAAATAAATCCTTACCCATCAAAGTAGTTCATCCAGTTATTGGTATTTTATCATCCACAAGAGCTAATATTTTATTAATCAATCATTTTCCAGTATATGAGGCTATAGTGGTGTCTATTGGGTAGTCAATACATCAATAGTTCTTGTATAAGGGAACACCGTTTATTTTTATGTCAAGTCATACTATACTAGAAAAGGAAGTGGTAATTGAGAGGACATGTTCTATAAGAGTAAAAAAACAATATATGATTCGAAGGTATATTAATTGGAGAATATAAATGGATTAGAGTTCATTATTTAGTAATTATAAGTATATGTATATATCTATACGGATAAGGTCACTACCCTCATTAAATTTTTTTATTGTGGAAAATAGTTCTTGTAACCTTACTTGCAGGCATAATGTGTTTTTTTATTTGGAGGTTGTGGCCATCAGAAGAGAGTGTGGACAATAATATTTTTTTATTCATTATAGTTTGGTTTGTGATAAATCATATATGTAATCTCCGATCTGGTTCTATAAAAAATCATTAAAAACTGGCTTCAGTACCAAATGTAGATTCTGAGATATAACTATATCATAATTTCATTACCTAAAGAAAATATTGCAATATATACCCACCATATAACTTTTATGTTGGGAGCATTATAGTATTAAGATGAAATTTAAAATAACAAATCACATGTGTGTTGTATCAAACATATATTTCACTCACAAAATATAAAACTAATTTTTTAATAATTATTATTTTTCATATCTAAAATATTCTTCTATTTGTGAAATCCATATAAACAACCAAAATTTAATACATTATTTCAAAACCTGGGGAATGGAATCATAAGTAACGACATATCTCAAAAACTATGAAAAGAAATAATATATATAAATATGTCAAAAAATAATTATCATGATGTAGATTATATTGAATAAATAATGAATCTCAATATTTCTATAATCAACTAACTCAATGAGGTTTTGATATCAATAAATATAATAGATAACATTTGAAACAATAATCACTATTCTCACTCTGATGTAATTTATATTTTCATCCATAAAAATATTTTTTCATATCCGTTTTCCAAAAAACTACACTGATATTGAGAGAGGTACACTCTCTAATCCATGTTATATTAACTTGTGATACCTGAGAATGCATCAAGGGGCTATGTAATATTGGGCCCCACATGTCTCCTTTTTTAATTCCAATCCATTTTCAATAATAATCTAAATTATATTTCATGGTATTAATTAATTAATTCATTCATAAATAATTACATGTACATCAGTATGATAACAAATTAAAAATGGTAATATTCAATATACCCATATTAGTTGTTCAATATCAATAAGGATTTAAATAAATTTCCCCATATAAAAAAATGTGATAACATGATCATGAAAAATCTTGATAAACTTTGATGGAATATATTATGTAGTCCACATTAAAATAATAAATCAAATTGTAATAAAAATATATGGGACAATAATAATTTACTCTATTTTTTGAAAAATGGTCAACATGATTATACACCAAAAATAAAATTAAGATTGATGGAAAAACAATAAATATTCAACATTAAAATAATAATCTATATTATAATAACAATATAAATAATCCAAATAAATTTCAATATTATAATGAAAGGTATAACATGATTAAAACCTATTCATATTCAAATGATGGGTTATAAAATAATACATAATAATAACTCTTCTATATCCCATAAATATCTCTATTATATAATAAAAAATATACATATTTTCAATATTTCTCAAAATTATGAATGTAATAGAATTATTTGTTTAGTTCCCTCAAGAAAAAACCTTACAGATTACTATCACAAGAATATGTCATTGTATGAATAACATAATCATAATCAATGTAGAGGATGCATAAATTTGGTTTCAGAAGAAGATAACCCTAGTGAAATAAAGGAAACATTGAAATTTGTTACCAAAAATTAATGACAATAACAAATTATGAAATTTATGAAAAAATGGATGATTTTTTTTATTTTATGAGTTTAACAATTAAAACTTTTACTATATACATATAAGGCCCCAGCCTTAAATATTACATAATCTTGAGTTAAGTAATTAATTAACATTTATGATCACTTCAGGTTTAGAGTTTTAGAGAATTGGGCCATAATGATTACATTACATCTCAAATATTACAATGTATACACTTAAAATATATTTAATTTTTTCACAATAATAAAAATCCTAAAATAAAACAAGAACTATTTCTCCATTAAGAAGTTATGGAAGTATTCCATTATCTTACCATTCCTTATACTAAGTGAAAAACATTTCTGAAACCTAGGATGAGCATGAAAAGAATAGTAAGGTATAAAAAATAATGAAAGATAACATTAGTCCATGAATACATTCAAATACATGAAATAAAACTTTTTACCCCTAAAACATAAGCTCTTTAACCTACCTCATGAATTAATATGATTTATGAATAACTCATAGAAATAATAAATCATAACGGAAACCTGTGGCATCCCTAACATTCTTATATTACAGAATACAAAACTATATAGGGAGTATCCATCATGGTAATGTTTGGAATGTACATCACAGTATATTCCCTAAATCTATTAATTAAAACATTATCATTTACCTCTGTCATGTTAACCAATTCATTGGTGAGCTATCTCGGGCTCACCCACCTTCAGTTTATCAAGGAACCACTTGTATACGTAAATAATTCCCACAAACATTAACATAATCAAACACAAAAAACAAGCATAAAGGAAAGATATAATTTCCACATTACAATCACAACATGTCATTTCTAGATATGGAGCTAAAAAATTCTTTCTCAAAACCATTTCAATAAAAAAATCGCAAATATGTTATTTGGTATTTATTTTCCTTTTAAAAACATTATAACTTTTTAAGAAATACAAATATCAAATAATGCTCACGGTGGTGGACAAGTCATTATTCCTGCACACGTTAAAAATAAACATTAATTTTGTAGTTTTGTAAAATTCTTCTTAAAAAAATATTACTTTTGAAAAATATTTAATTAAATTAAAATAATTTGGGTATAATTATATACCATATAAAATAACGTCATTTCTAATCAAAAAAATGCCTCAATGAAAGGAGGTTGTGATAAAGTCCATTACCTTGAGTTGGACTTTCCTCATATGTTATTTATAATCCTGTATAATAATATAAAGTTATTTTGAAAATTTTTCACAAAGTTTTTCATGTTTATAATTCCATTTATATCACTTATTAAATTTTTATAATAATCTCATAATTATTCAAGTTCATATCGGTCGTTTTGTTGATATTCAATACTTGAGTCGAAAATGAACTTGTTTTGACGTAAATTGTCCATGTAGTAAAAATTAAATCATCTCCATAAATATATTCATAATTTAAATATAATATATATCCAGTATACAATTATTTATAATAGTCCATAGAATTTGGAGATAATAATTGTAATGAATTTTTCATGGAGACAATAGGCCGTACATACGCATGAACGCTACTTTCATTTCCTAGTCATATTAAAGGAACAGAAACTAAATGATACATAGATAAAATATAATTCAGTTATAATATATATGTTTTATGTGTTGCATATGTTCATTTATTAAATAATTTATATGTTCTATGTATGGACTGAACATGGTATATCACATTGAGGGGGCGGTAGTCCAAAATTCATCAAATGAAATTATCATATTTACACATCATGTAAGGCATAAAATAATGTTCTAATAAATAATATAGAGTAATATAGTCAATATAAATATAATATATATCATAAATAAATATATTTCCATAATAATGGCCCCAGTGAGAGGTGGTAGGAGAAAATTGAACCATCATCATTTCATGAGGCAGTAGTTTGTCATACACAGAAACAATGTGTTAATATCCAATATATGGAGGTGTGTGTTAGTGTATTTAATATAAATCTCATAAAAAAATTCTAGTATATTGTGGTTTATTGTTTTTTATTAAGTAAAATATTAATAATATCATAGGGATAGAATAAAGAATATAAAATAAATAACTTGATTAAAAACATTACATCTAAATCAGGTTACATATTTTGATTTGAGACAAAAGGATTTCTCAAATTTCCTTATTCCCAAGTTAAGGATTATAGGAGGATAGTATGGATTTAGGAATCTTTTTTATGCCAATTTTTGATGAGACAAGGGGCATGAGAGGTGTGTGTAAGTGGGTAGAGGTGGTAGAATTTTTTAAGAGGGGTTGGGGTACTTTAGGAATGTGTTGATATATTATTTTATTGTAAAATTATTTTCGAATTATAATATTTCCAAAGTGATATATTTTTTGATAAGATTATAATGGGTAGAAATACTCTCATACATTAGGTTTTATACTTTTTTAGGTCATAAAATTTATCTTATCTTTTAACTTTAACCCTTATTTAAAAACATTAATTCTTAACATGTTTTGATGAATTTTCAGAATATATGGTTACTATAGTTACTATGAAATTCCAATCAAACAAAAATTGGATCATTAATTACATTTGTAGCATTATATAAGTCATTTGGATTAATATTATATTTTTAGGACTATTATATCATTTAATAAAACAGTATATTTTTAAAAAACTCATTTATTTCAATTTTGACACTATATTGTAATTGATTTTTATAATGTCATAACAACTTTACTCTATAAAAAATGCATTAACTCAAATCATAAATTTCTATATGATGTAGAAAATTCATGAATGGAATCAAAATAATCAAATTATATTTATTTTAACATTTATAATATCATATGTTTAAATCTGTCATTAGAAAGGAAATCACTGCATCATCATTGTGTCATAAATAAAATAAAGTTTTTAATGTCTTAAAATTATATATTAAATGACATGATGTAGGAAATATTTTTATATTTCTAATTAATGTTAAAATTTTAAGTGATCAGTTATAAAACTATATATTAAAATTTCTTTATTAAATGATACATGTTTATGTTATATTTATCATTACTTTAAGTTAATTTTTATAACCTATCATTATCACACCCATGTGGCTCCATGGGGTCCCAAAATCGACCCAATGAATCCCATGTTCAGAATTATCTCATCCAATAAGATTAGGGAATGTGTTAGGGTGGTTTATTACTTTTATAATTTTATTTTTGTACTCTTATTTACCATAGATACCCTATAACCATGGTAAATAAAAAAAATTATTGAAGTTATTATTCTTATTGACAAAAAATAAAAGGTTCCTATTTACAAAATTTGAACCTTATAAATCCAAATACGAAATCCATTTTTCAAAATACAAAACAAATAAATAAAATATAAAAAATTAAAAATTAATTCCCATTTTCAAAACCAGAAACCAATATTTTAAGAAGTAATAACTATAAAAATATTGACATGTGTTTATGGTTAATTTTAGTTGGAAATTACATCCCAAGAACAAAATTGGATTAACAGATAAAAAAATAATAAAATTACACTTTAAAAATAATTATAAAAACAATATATATATATATATATATATATATTAAGTAGATTAAAAGGTAGTTTTGAATAAAAATGCATACTTTTTCATTATTAATTAAAATATGAATTTTTAATCATAAAAATAAAAAAATTTCAACCAAAATAATTTTTGATGTTCCACTTCTAAAAAAGAAATTTAATTTTCAAATATAAAATATAAAAGTGAAAAAAACTATATTTAAAATTGGTTCTCCATTAAAATGTTGTAAAACAACATTTTAGAAAATATTAGAGTTTTTAATTCTAAAAATGGATTCATTCTAATTTTATTCCTCAATGAATTTTTGGAAAAATGTAAAAACATTTAACAAACATGTGTAATCATATTTTCATTATTTCTATTCATTCCCACCAATATAATAGAATTATTTTAATTACCATTTAATATAATAATATTTTTATATTTTTTTCATATAACTCAATGTTGTGTGCAACGTACGATTTCAAAGAAACCTATTGTTTCATGTTGAGTATGCTATCATAAAAAAGTTCCATTTAATGTAATAATAATATTCTATGCATAAATATTAATAGATATGAAAAATTATATTCTATAAATATATATGATCCAACATCATTCCCCCCTTTTTGAAATTTCATCCCTAAAATTTTATTTACTTATCAAATAAGTGGGGGTATTTATCCCTCATAACACTTTTAGACTCCAACGTAGCCTCTTCCGCCATATTATTCTTCCATTAAACCTTTACCTAACTAATTACATTATTCCACAACACACTCTCTATGCATTCAATAACCTGGAATATTTTTTCCTCTTTTGAATTATTCTATTCCAAATAAACAACCTCTGGACACAAAACATGTGATGGATCCAACATATACATTCTCAACATTGAATCATGAAAAACATTGTGCACCTGAGACAAAAATGGGGGTAAATCTACTCTGTAGCCAACAAATCAATCTTTCTCCTATATTTCATAGGGGAAAATGATCCTCATACTTAGAATTCCCTTCTTACCAAAACACATCACACACTTCCATGGTGAAACTTTGAGGATGATATAATCACCTACCTCAAAAGAAAGATCCCTCCTACAGTTATCTTCTTAACTTTTATGCATGCTCTGAGCTATTCTCTTGTGATTTGAAAAAAACTGACCATTTTCTACCATCTCTTCTTCTAATTCTTGTCCCATCATCTTCCATTCACCTTGTTCATCCCCAAAAGATGGAGTTTAACACTGATTTATATATAATTCCTCAAATTTTTACATCTGTATACTGAAATGAAAATTGTTATTATATGAGAAATTAACTAAATAATGATTTTGATCTTTACTTACATAGTGATACATTGAAAAAAAATGTATCATATCCTCCAAATTCTGAATTATTCATTTTGACTTCCCGTCTGATTTGGGATAAATGTTATAATAAAATTTAATTCAGTACCCAACAACTTCTGAATTCACATAGAAAATATAGAAGTGAATCTAGGATCATGATCAGATACAATGGAGATGGGAACTCAATGTAACCTAACTATCTCTTTAAGATACAACCTTAAATGTTGATCTATAGTCAATGTATCTTGATTATGAAGAAAATGTGAAAATATAGTCAACCGTTCAATAATAAACCAGATAGAATTGTTACCTCAAGAAGTATTTGGTAATCCCACTAAGAAATCCATTGATATATTTTCCCATTTCCACTCTGGAACTAGAAAAGGTTGAAGTATCCCTTTTGGTAACCACCATTTTACATTATCCTATTGACAAGTCAAACACGTCATAGTAATGTCAGCCATATCTTTTTTTATTTCATCCCACAAATAAAACTCCCCAAGATCTTTGTACATAATAGTAAACCAATGATGAACAGAAAATAAGGAACTTTGAGCATCATATAACAACTCATTATTCAATTTTTAATCATAAGTCACACATAATCTCCTTCCAAACATCAATAAAAAGCCATTATCAATGTAAATTTCAGGTAACATACCATTCTGAAGAAAATCTACCTTTCTTGCAACTCACTATCTTCTTTCTACCCTGGTATTATTCAGTCTTTTAGTGATGATTGTACTTAAACTAGAAACAAGAATAAGAAATACCCTACACCAACATCTTCTAAACCAAAATTCATCAAATTAGAAACCAAAGGATCTTTTTCCAAATGTAGCATGGTTAATATATCATTACACTTTAGAACCAAAGTATCACCAAATTTATTTTACTTACCTGGATGTTAATTAATCGTGTAATTTTAATCCATGATAAATTCCATCAACCACATATTTCTCATGATTAAATATTTTTAAGTGAATATATACTTCAAATGATTTTGATCAGTTTATATTTTACACTATACTCTATACAAATAATGCCTCATCTTTTTAATGAAAAAAACAGAAGCTACTTAAAAATAATTTTTAGGGTTATTAAAAAGAAATTACCTTATCATTATGAAATAGAAAACAACCATATCCTTTCAACGAATCTTTAAAATAGATAACAAATTCACCATTTCTAGAAGGTAGTTCCAAAATTGGATCATTCACCAATCTTCATTTCAATTCCTAAAAACATTCATCACATTATTTTTCAAGAAAAACCATTAATGACTTTAATGCTTCCCTTTACTTTTAGAATATACCAAAATATCATTAATAAACACAACCACAAGCATAAAAATTAATTCCTGGAAAATTCTACTCATATGATCCATGAATAAAGTAGGTGCATTGGTTAACAAAAAAATTCATAACTATGAACACGTAATGGCCATATTTAGTAAGAAATGGGGTCTTTGGAAATTCTACTTCCTTAACATTAAAATTATTATACCCCAATCACTATTGAATAATTGAAAATGACTCAACTACCTGGAGCTGATGAAGGAGAAGATGGTTCATAAAATTTCTTTTTGTTGCAACATTTCCTCTTTGTGTTTTTACCAAAAGTTCAGGTTTCTTATCTTGAGATGGAATTTATAATTTACTATAAAATTTATAAAAAATGAATTAATGTGTAGTCCTGGAATCAATCAATACACTAGAATAATCTAAATAATCAAACAATGTACTTGATACTACATAATTTGATAGACCAATATATGATGAGGTTATTTCAAATGATTTCACAACACCTTTCTACTTGTTGTTAGTCTTCATTAAATCATTTGATTTCTTTTTTAGACACACATTTTCATATTGACACATTTCATTGCAATTATATAATTTTTATGAATGTAAATCCAATATCATCTTATCACTACCCAGATCTTTTCATGTGTAATTATGAGCCTTAAGTCCCATTTTACCAAATTGGAAGCACTTTCTGGATTTCAAAAGGCATTCCATAGTGTGAGTTTTACCACAATTTTCAAAAATAGTACTTAAGTATCTTACAATCATAATTTTTTTGAATAGTTCATACCATTTTTCTGCCACATTGAACTCTTATTATATTGTTTTTATAGGATCACATGATCATTACTAAACTCCATTTACACCTTCTCTTCACATCGAACATGTTTATCATAACTTTTCATCTCATGAAGAGATTGTGACCTTTGGTATTTTTTATTTATTCCAGAGTAAAAACAATTGATTTTACTATCAATATCCCATATGAAAGTTTGAGCATACCTTGATAATCGAGTGAATGTTTCTCCATAAGAAACCACAGTGTCATATTCCTGCCTCAATTCCAAGATTTTTTTCCAACCTATGTCAAACTGGCTTATTAAATTATTTCTCATGAAACATACCTTTGAATTAATATCAATCAATATAATCAATCTCCTATCTATCCTAGATATTTTTAACCATCGAAAACCACTAATCGGGTTCATCATCAAAATGGTAAATAGAAAGACTACCCTTTTGATGTTTTGAATTCCCTATGACCAAGAAATTATTTTCTAGTGCTTTAATCCACCCATTAGCTAGAATAGGGTCAGATGATCCTTGGAATGATTGGGGTTGTTTCCTCATGAAATGCTCCACTACTAACATGTTACTTTGTTGTTGATATGGCTGATATCATGTATGGATACTACCACAATTTATAGCCTATGTCAACTATGTCATCACTACAACAAAGTATTGAGTACTGATTCTGACCATCTCAGATTGCTGAGTTGGAATGTTGTTTTCCACTTAATGAAATTCATAGTTGTCTTGTTTCCTTTGCAGAAAACCATTATGAAAATAGACATATCTTGTACAAAGCCACATGGTAATATTTAAATTCAATATCATTTCAATCTCACCAATAAATAAAAATAATTTGTAGTTATACATTTAACAATATCCTTACTCCTAAATTTATCTAAACCGACCTCTCATTCCAACTATAAGGCCCAATACTTAAACATTACATAATCTTGAGTTATGTCAAGAATTCACATTGAGGATATTTTCAAGATTATTGTTTTAGATAATTAGTCCATAAATATTACATTACATCTCAAATATTACAACGTATGCACTTCTACTCTAACTATTTTTTTTCACAATAATAAAACTACTAGAATAAAAGAAGAATTATTTTCTTGATAAGGATCATCCTGAATTCTTCATTTATACTAACCATCCTTAAACCCTATGAAAATAGTTTAAAAAAATTATTACGAGCATAAAAATATTATTAAGGGATATAAAATAAGTAATGAAGACATTAGTCAATGAATACATACAAATCCCTGGAAAAATACCTTTTATTCATAAAACATAGGCTATTAACCTACATCATGAAATTATAATATTTATGAATAAATAATTGAAATAATAAATCATAATGGAATAATGTGACATCCATAACAGACTAACATTGTAGATTTCACAACTACATAGGGAGTCACCTTCCTTATAATGTTTGGAATACCCATTATAGTATATTCCATAAATTTATTAAGAGAAACATTATAGTTTAACTCAGTAATGTTACAAAATGAATCAGAGAGATATCTCAGGCTCACTCGCCCCCATTTTATCATGTAACAACCTGTACAAGTAAAAAATTCGAACAAACTATAACATAATCATAACACATAAAACAAGCAAAAACGAAGGATAATATTTCTATGTTGTAATCACAAATATATCATTCCAAGTTATTAATATAATTAATAATTTTGGAAAGCCATTTTAAATATAAAAATACTTAAAAATGAATTATGGTATTTATTTTTATTTTAAAAACATTACAGCTTGTTGTGGAAACCACTTATCAAATAATGCTCACGGTGGCAGAACGGTTGTTGTTGCCGCGTACATTAAAATCAAGCATTCCTTTTGTAATTTAGTAAAATGCTTCATAAAAAAATATTCCTTTTGAAAACCATTTAATTAAATTAAAAGAAATAGGGTATAATTATACACTTCATAAAATAAGGTCATGTATAAACCAAAATATTCCCTAATGAAAGGAGATTGTGACGATATACCTTACATTGAATCCAACTCGTCTTGAATGTTATTTATATTCATAATTAATAAATTTAGGTTAATTTATACTTGTTTCAGAACCATGTTATAATTTATTATTCCATTTATATCACTTATTACCTCTTTATAAAAATGACATAATTATTTATGTTCATATTGGTCGTTTTGTCGATATTCTGTACATGAGTCAAAAATGAACTGGTTTTGACATAAAATATTCTAGTAGTAAAAATTCAATAATATCCATAATGATATTCATGATATAAATAATATATATATATATATATATATATATATATATTAAGTAATTATTTATAATATTCCATAACATTTTATGATATGAATTGAAATTCACTGTGAATAGAGACAGTAGGCTTTACTTACACATGAACGCTACTTTCATTTCATTGTCATATAAAAGGAATGAAAACTAAATAACACACATGTATTATATAATAATAGTACAATATTCATGTAATATATATTACATATTTTCATTAATTAAATTCATTATACGTTTCATGTATGGAAAGAAAGAGTCATATCACTTTGATTGGTGGTAGTCCACGTTTTTTCAATTGAAATTATCGTATTTACATATAATGGAAAGTATAAAGGAACATTTTAAATAAAAATTAAAGAAGGATAGAGAAAATATAAATATAATATCTAAAATATATAAATACAATTCCATCATAATGTCCAGTATTATCAGTGGTTGGAGAAAATTGATCAATCCTCATTTTGTGAGGCAGTAGTTCTCCATACAGAAAAACAATATATTCATAACCATTTGTTGGAGGAGTTTGTAAGTGTAGTAAAAATACTTATCATAAAATTATACTAGTATATTTTTTATAATAGTGTTTTTATGAAATTGAATATCATGAATATTATAAGATGTGAAGAAGGAAAATAAAAGAAAGGAACTTGAGAGAATATGTTACCACTAAATCAGGTAACTTCTATTAATTTAAGCCAAAAGGCATTCATGAATCATATTATTCACAAGTTTAGACATCTATAAGGATAATAGGTAGGTTGGGATATTATTTGATAAGATTTTAGAAGAGATAAATGGATTGAGATGTTTGAGTAAGTGGTTAGATGTGGTTTCCTTTTATGAGAGGGAGGAGGGGAACTTTATGAAAGTCTTGAAATATTATTTTATTATAAAATTGTCACGACCCCCTCAACACAAAGTGTACCCCTCCTAGGCCCATAATGTAAGAAGGGTGATAATGACCCCCCGAGTCCCACCTCCAGTAGGCCCCAGGTTGGTGACTAGCACCGAGGGTATAGTAAACACACAAATGGGAGGCATTAACCTCTAAGAGAACACATCTAGAAGAGAGAGATAAGACAAACACCAACCAACTCCATCTCAGAACTAGAATATAAATGAAAAACCTAGTACACATATGAAATTTCATTCAAAAGTACTAAAAATGGAAGGGAAAAACTACAAGTACCCAAAAGAAAATAAAACAGTTGCAACCACAAGCTCGAAAAGCTCCTGCAACCACAAGCTAATAGTAACCAGCCTGATCTACAACCTGCTCCAAGTGACCTGAAAAACAGTTTATATATACATAGGGTGAGTATAAAAATATACATAGGATCCTCCCTAAATCCTCTCATGCAAAAGTAAAGGAAGCAAGCTAAAGCACAGTGAATAACAAGTGAAACTAACTCATCACCTAAACAGGTATACTAAGCTCCCAACCTCACCATGGCTACTCTCACCAAGTAACACATACAGGAATATAGTATATTGTAAAGTCTCGTAAAATTCAAGGGAAATTTTTTCTTAATTTTCTATAGAATTTTACAAGAACGTGGTTTCTGACGGCACCTGATTCCGAGGCCCGGTGTGCCCGGAATCAATTTCTGAAGTTTGGCTCAGGTACGTTCAGTGAACAAACGAGCGGGAATTTCTAACTTTTGAACCGGTGCCCGGAATCGAATTCCGAGGGCACCTATGAACTCGCAGCACCGATATTCGCTTAAGGAGACCTTTTCTGAGGTTGCGTTTATTGTGGGTTGAGAGTTAGTTTTTGGGAATTTTAAATGAAGTTAAATAAAATGTGGAAACACATTTTATTTTTAACTTGTTGGTTAACTCCTCCCAAAGGGAGTTAGGGGTGGGACCCACATCCACTTAACCTCCCTTGAGAGGATTAAGTGTGGTGGGGCCCACATGAACCCTAACACTTCGTCTCCTTTTTTTTAAACTCCCTATAACTCCTCTTTAATTAGCTTGTCAACTTTGTTAATTAATTGAGTTGAGTTGTTTGAATTTCAAACTTTTGAAATTCAAACGTTTTGTTGTGTAAATAAAATAAGCTTAGACTTATTTTATTTTTGGTTAGAATTTTTTCATCTTGAGAGGTTTTGAGAAGCTCTCTCCACCTTCTTCAACTTTGAAGAAGAACACGAAGAACACTCAAGCTCCGACGAAAAACGCCGCTTCTCTTCTTCATAGCCGGTGTGTTTCCGAAGATCGACGACGCCGCATCTTTGATCTTCTTCCAGTGTCAACGAAAGGAGACACCGTTTCTTCCATGGACTTTCTCCGTTAGCTTACAAAGCTTCTCCAGCGACGTACCTCTTCGGGCGCACCTCGACGTCAACGGAAACGACGTTCGATTTCCGCGACGCCCGACCTTCGCGACGCTTGTCTTCCGCGGCTTGTTGACGTGCTCTGCACTTGAAACTGAGGTAGGGGTTTGTTGTTGTTTTATTTAATTTTTCCCGTTCTTGGTTCTAGTATGACGAACTTTGAGGATAAATGAGTAAGTGTTTTCGTTTAACGAGAGGGGGGTCGGACCGCACAAACACGGCCGAACCCCCCTCCTTTGTTCTTGATTGTTTCTTGCGAATGGAATGAGATGGCGTGGTGTCGTCGCACCACGCGGGAATCGCACGACAATTATTGCGTGGCGCCGTCGCGCCGCGCCGTGGAAAGAATTTCATGGACGCGACGCCGTCGTGCCGCGTCGAAGGAAACCGAAGGCGCCGCGGCGGAGGGGCGCGGTGCCGTCGCACCGCGCCGGACGACGAAGGCCGCGGCCGGTTCCGGGCCACGGCGGAACGAGAAGACCGGCGGCCAGCCGGGCCGCCGTTGTCGGAAGCCGGAAGGGGGACCGGCCTTGCCGGTCCCGTTGAGGAAGAACCGGCCGGCCAAGTCGGGCCGGCCGGAAGAGAGAAAACCGGGGGAAATAATTTCCCCTGGCCATCCATAATGGCCCCCCATTATGAGGGGGGCTGGTTTCACAAAGGGGGGGCAGGCGGCCCCCCGTTTTCCAGCAACTCGGCATTCGGCCGAGCTGGCAGCGCGCGGCGCGCTGCGCCGGACCGGCGCGCCAGGCCGGGCCGGGCCGGGCCGCGCCGGGCCGGGCCGTGCCGGGCCGCACCGGGCCGGGTCGACCCTGTCTGGGGCGGGTCGACCCGGTTCGGGCTAACCGGGGGGTCTCGGGCCGGGATGGCCCGGGCCCGAAACCCCCGTTACCGAGCGGTTTGGATTCAAAAGCCCATAACTCGGGATACAGACTTACAAACGATGCGCCGTCAGCGGAGATGCGATCCTTGGATCGAGACGGTCGTTTCGGTATATCGCACTCAATGTTTCGGTATATTTTGAGTTCGGCCGGGTTGGTTCGTACACGAAACCAACCGGGCCCTCGGAGCGGAAACGCTCATATCTTGAGCTACGGACGTCCGTTTGACGTGCCGTCAGCTTTTTTGAGTTACTCTTAGTGAGACGGATATTTTGGCATACTCCGCCCGAGGTTTGGACGCAGGTGGAGTACGGTCGGGTTGGTTTTGCCTTAAAAACCAACCGGGCCCCTAGGACGAAAAAGCCAATAACTCTCAGACCGGGCATCCGATTGACGCGTCCACTGTTGCGTTGAGTTCCTGTTGACGATACGGAACTTTTGGATACATCAACTCTGAACTTTGTGACAGTTGATGTATCAGCCTCTCGGCTCGTGGAGCGGACTCTCCCGAACGAGCTTGCTGTGTGCGGGAACCCTAGAGCTAGCTGCGACTGCTACTGCTACTGCTACTGTGACTGCGACGACGACAGTACAGAGATCCTTGGTGGATTCGATGACGACGACTACAGCACTCAGCGATCCTACGTGGATCAGTGCTACAGGTCCTGTGTGGGCCCGATCCTATGTGGGTCCAATCCTGTGTGGGTCTGCGCTCAGCGGTCCTGTGTGAACCAGTGCCTACAGATCCTGTGTGGGACCGATCCTGTGTGGGTCTTTGCGGGGGTTAGTACCTAACGATCCTTTTTGGGTCCGACGAATTAGATGGATCAGTGATCATCTCTATCGTCCTCGAAGAAGTATACCTGTGTGAGCTGAATCCTATTTACTTTCCTGTGTGGATTGTGTTGTGCTATTCTGTGTGGATTACGTTTTTCTTTCCTGTGTGGAATACGTTTACTTTCCCGTGTGGACTGAGTTGTACTTGGGCTCGGAGGTTGGAGCCTATTGGAATTGATGACTTAGGTATATGTATGGGCATATACCTAAGCAGTGTCGGTTGTTACTTCGTGATTGTACCTTTCTTTTGTGGTTTATCCTTTGTGGATTTTGGGAGACCTTCGGGGGTCTCGGGGTCCCTACTGAGTAGCTTATACTCACCCCTGCACGGTCTATGCCCGCACTACATTGTGTTAGTTGCAGATGACGGACAGCGTTGATCATGGTTGAGGCTCGCAGAGCAGGACGGTACCTGGAGGTGGACCACTGGGCGGGACGAGCTCGGAGCGGACGGTGGGACCCGAGGAGCAGTGGAGCTATCAGTACCCACCCTTCAGGTGGGATTTCCAGTGGACAGCTCGGTGTAGCGGATTTTACTTTACAGTTGCTGTTTTCCCTTTCGAGTTGTACTTTACTTTCAGTTTGGGTTTGTATACTGGCCCATTTACTTTTCCGCACTTTCAGTTGTACTCTGTTTTTACTTAGTGTTTACTTTTCCGTTTTCTTACTCTGTGGTTCTTGTTTACTTTACAAAGGCAATGCCTTCCCTTTTTACCAGGATTTACGCCTTGGTGCTAGTCGCCAGCCCCTGGCCTATGGAAGGCGGGCTTGGGGTAGTCACGGCACGGGCCCCGAGGGCGGGTCGTGACAAATTGGTATCAGAGGAGTTCGGTTCTACCGCGAACTCTGATCTTTTCTATGTGAAGCAATAATGTTTAGCGTATTGAGTGTGGTTATCAGTCTAAGGAGTCCAGTGTTGGTGTGGCGGCCGACGTATCCGTACACCAGGACCCTGACTTCTGATTTCCAACTTAATGCACGAAAAAATTGATTGTGTGTGTGTTTCAAGTTTTCTTTGAGATTACTTTATATCAGCTCACCAGGTCTACTGTTCTGACCGTGGCGCACCTGTTTCCTTTTCAGGATGGCCCCACGACGGTAGCCAGCTAGGGTTCCGAGAGTCGAGCGTGATGACAGCCCACTGAGTGACGAGGCCTCGATGCAGGGCCCTTTGTCAGCAGTGGCACCGACGATAGCACTACCCGCCGAGCCACCGATGCTTCCAGCACCAGCCGCTGAAGATGCACGTCGCCTCAGCGCACTACATGAGTTTCAGTGCCAGCGACTGCCTAGGTTCCATGGGGAGACGGACTCCCAGGCAGCAGAGGACTGGCTGGAGGCAGTGGTACGTGTGTTTCGGTTAGCGAGGACACCAGCAGACCTCATGGTGATCCTCGCGGCGAGCCTACTTCACGCAGCAGCAGGACGATGGTGGTGCTTGATGCTCCAGGTGCACGATGAGGCATATCTACTTTGGACGGAGTTTGAAAGCCTCTTCTGCTTGGAGTTCGTCCCAGCCACCCTCCGTGCGGTGCGCATTCAGGAGCTTCTTCAGCTGCGGCAGGGCAGCATGACGGTCGCTCAGTACTCGGCAAGATTTACTGATCTCTCGCGCTACTCGACCAACATGGTACGGGACCCATTCTTCCAGGCCCGGACCTTTGAGCAGGGTTTGAGACACGAGATCAGGGCATCGCTGATCTCCCTCAGCATACCGACTCAGACAGGAGTACTGGAGCGGGCCCTTTTGATCGAGAGCTTCCTTGTTGAGTCTACACCAGCGCCGAGACCCACCGCAGGGCGGCACATGGCAGAGTCTTCTGCGGCAGGCAGTCGACGTATGACTCAGGGGTCCAGGAAGACCAGACCTTCAGGCAGACGACCTCAGGACACTGGCTCAGCTGGGTGGGGCACACAGCGCAGAGCCAGTCTTTCGAGAGGCAGGCAGTGCTACTCGTGCGGCGGGCAGGGCCACATGGCTCGTGACTGCCCGACCCGCCGTGCCGAGGAGCAGCAGACGGTTGAGGGACCACCGAGGCAGAGGTAGAGGGTCGACCGTGGCGGTCCGCAGGGAGGAGGTAGACGAGGCAGGGGAGCTGGCCGAGCAGTAGGTGGTGGGCGACACTTTGAGGCTCTACCACCACCACCACCAGGAGGTCCACCCCGACCACAGGGAGCTGGCGGTCAGAGACAGGCACAGCTCCAGGCAGCAAAGGCCTACGACCACGGCACACCCGAGATGATTCAAGGTACTATCTGTGTCTATTCCACCCTTGCTGCAGTACTTATAGACACAGGAGCGAGTCACTTTTTCATAGCCGCTACCCTTGTTCGGAGCTCGAAGATTCCGACAGAGCCGTTGGCTCGATCCTTACGGCTAGAGACTCCTACGGGAGCAGACTCGACGATTACACACTGGTGCCGGCAGTGTGAGCTTACTCTAGGAGGCAAGAGCTTCGGTTGGGATCTTCTTGTAGCAGCGTCGAGGCCTTACGACGTCATCTTGGGCATGGATTGGTTATCTATGGTCCATGCCCAGATTGACTGTTTTAGGTGCAAGGTGCGATGTGTACGCACCGACGGGAGCAGTTTCACCTTCACCGGCGAGAAGGGAGCCTTTGCAGCACAGGATGGACTTCCGCGGAGGAGAGGATATACCATCAATCATCAGTTGGCTAGTCTCATCCTAGGAGCAGTTGACGTGCGGAGTCCTGGTTTTCCTGCAGTGGTGGATCAGTTTGCGGACGTCTTCCCCGACGACGTTCCAGGGCTACCTCCTCGCAGAGAGGTAGACTTTTACATTGATCTGTACCCCGAGACAGCCCCGATATCAACTCCATCATATCGGATTGCCCCCGCCGAGCTTCGAGAGCTACGGGTACAGTTGGAGGACTTGCAGGGCAAGGGGTTCATCCGACCCAGTGTTTCACCCTGGGCTTCCTCAATTTTGTTCACCAAGAAGGCGAACAGAAGCTTGCGACTTTGTGTTGACTATCGTCACCTGAACCAGGTGACAGTGAGAAACAAGTATCCACTACCGAGGATTGATGACCTCTTTGATCAGCTCAAGGGAGCATGATGGTTCTCGAAGATAGACCTCAGGTCAGGCTATCACCAGCTCAGAGTTCGAGATGAGGACGTGCAGAAGACGACCTTCAGATGTCGGTATGGCCACTATGAGTTCTTAGTTATGCCTTTTGGTGTAACCAATGATCCAACAGTGTTCATGGACCTTATGAACAGGATCTTTCAGCCATACCTTGATCAGTTTGTCGTGGTCTTCATCGACGACATTCTGATTTACTCGACGACTGAGGAGGAGCACGCCTACCACTTACGGGTTGTACTAGACACACTCCGAGAGCACCAGATTTATGGTAAACTCTAGAAGTGCCAGTTCTGGATACGTGAGGTCCATTTCTTGGGACACGTCATCTCTGAGGCGGGAGTTGCAGTGGATCCTGCAAAGATCGAGGTAGTGTTAGCTTGGGATCCACCCAGGAGCGTGACGGAGGTGCAGAGTTTCTTGGGACTAGCTGGATACTACCGGAGATTCGTGCCAGACTTATCTAGAGTTGCGGCACCACTCTCAGCTTTGACGAAGAAGGGGAAACCCTTCGTGTGGTCAGACAGATGTCAGCAGAGCTTCCAGGAGCTGAGACAAAGATTGACCAGCGCACCTATCTTGAGGTTGCCTGAGGAGGGAGTATGGTATGTAGTCTACTGCGATGCATCAGTAACCGGACTCGGTTGTGTCCTGGTGCAGGAGCGGGCAGTGATCGCCTATGGATCGCATCAGTTGAGGCCGCATGAGCAGAACTACGCTACCCATGACCTGGAGTTAGCAGTAGTGGTCTTCGCTCTGAAGACATGGCGACACTATCTAATGGGCGAGCGCTTTACAGTCTTTTCTGATCATCAGAGTCTCAGGTATATCTTCTCTCAGAAGGACCTGAACCTGAGACAGCGGCGATGGCTTGAGTTCCTCCAGGACTATGACTTTGAGATAGTCTATACCCCTGGGAAGGGGAACGTAGTAGCCGATGCCCTCAGCAGGAGGACGGGCATTCAGCTACTTGAGGAGGCGACGGAGCAGTTAGCCTCTTTGCAGATATCCTTCGTGGATAGAGATGGAGCAGCCTTCCTTCAGTCTCTCACAGTCACTCCTCCACTTCTACAGCGAGTCAGAGAGGCACAGCGAGGGGACACTAACTGTGAGACGCGGCGTGTACAGATATCCTCAGGACATGCACCTGATGGTTTCTCCTTTGGAGCAGAGCACGACATCCTTTTCAGAGGACGTACCATGGTACCAGTCGCTTTACAGGAGGAGGTGCTGAGAGAGTTTCACACTTCTCCTTTGGCAGTACATCCTGGAGTGGCGAAGATGTACCAGGATCTCAGACGACAGCACTAGTGGCCGGTCATGAAGAAGGTTGTGGTAGAGTTTGTTTCTCGATGCCTCACCTGCCAGTAGGTGAAGGCAGAGCATCAGGTACCAGCAGGCTTGGTACAACCCTTGGAGGTCCCGGAGTGGAAGTGGGACGAGATATCTATGGACTTCGTGACTGGACTTCCACGCAATTCCAGAGGTCATGACTCCATCTAGGTGATTGTCGACCGACTCACCAAGTCGGCCCACTTCTTACCCATCCGAGAGCAGGGCTCAGTGGAGAGCTTGGGACGTCTTTACGTTCAGGAGATTGTTCGGCTTCACGGTGTTCCTTCTTCTATTGTCTCCGATCGAGATGCCCGTTTTACTTCCCGGCTTTGGAAGGGATTACAGGAGGCGTTCGGGACGCAGCTACGTCTGAGCACAGCCTTTCATCCTCAGACGGATGGTCAGACGGAGAGGACCATTCAGACTCTCAAGGACATGCTCCGTGCATGTGTCCTCGACTTTGGTCGTAGCTGGGAGGACCACCTACCCCTGGTGGAGTTTGTGTACAACAACAGATACCACTCCACCATTGGGATGGCACCGTACAAGGTGTTGTACGACCGACCATGTAGATCTCCTTTGTGCTGGACAGACCCTGGGGAGTCAGCACTTGTGGGACCAGAGATGGTCCAGGCCACAACAGAGAAGGTCCAGGTCATCCAGGAGTGGATGAGGACAGCTCAGAGTCGGCAGAAGTCATACGCTGACAGGAGGCGGAGGCCACTAGAGTTCGAGGATGGCGACCACGTCTTCTTAAGGGTCTCACCTCGACGTGGCATACGGAGATTTGGCCGAGGCGGAAAGTTAACTCCACGCTTCATCAGACCATTCCAGGTTCTCAGCAGGATTGGCGAGGTGGCTTATCGTCTGGCTCTACCACCTCAGTTGCACCGGGTGCACGACGTCTTCTATGTGTCTCAGCTGAGGAGATACGTGCATGACCCGACGCACATCATTGACCATGGGGAGCTTGACATTGATGATGGGGTGACTTTTACGGAGGTCCCGGTGGAGATCGAGGATCGATAGGATCGGGTCCTACGTGGGCGATCGATTCCTATTGTGCGCATCAGATGGCAGCACGGGAATCTCCAGGAGAGCACATAGGAGCGGGAGGCTCAGATGCGTGCCCAGTACCCTCATTTGTTTCCCTAGTTTTGATGTATCTTTATGGGGACGTAAATCCCTAAGGTGGGAGTAATTTAAAGACCCGTAAAATTCAAGGGAAATTTTTTCTTAATTTTCTATAGAATTTTACAAGAACGCGGTTTCTGACGGCACCTGATTCCGAGGCCCGGTGTGCCCAGAATCAATTTCTGAAGTTTGGCTCGGGTACGTTCAGTGAACGAACGAGCGGGAATTTCTAACTTTTGAACTGGTGCCCGGAATCGAATTCTGAGGGCACCGATGAACTCGCAGCGCCGATATTCTCTTAAGGAGACCTTTTCCGAGGTTGCGTTTATTGCGGGTTGAGAGTTAGTTTTTGGGAATTTTAAATGAAGTTAAATAAAATGTGGAAACACATTTTATTTTTAACTTGTTGGTTAACTCCTCCCAAAGGGAGTTAGGGGTGGGACCCACATCCACTTAACCTCCCTTGAGAGGATTAAGTGTGGTGGGGCCCACACGAACCCTAACACTTCATCTCCTTTTTTTAAACTCCCTATAACTCCTCTTTAATTAGCTTGTCAACTTGGTTAATTAATTGAGTTGAGTTGTTTGAATTTCAAACTTTTGAAATTCAAACGTTTTGTTGTGTAAATAAAATAAGCTTAGACTTATTTTATTTTTGGTTAGAATTTTGTCATCTTGAGAGGTTTTGAGAAGCTCTCTCCACCTTCTTCAACTTTGAAGAAGAACATGAAGAACACTCAAGCTCCGATGAAGAACGTCGCTTCTCTTCTTCGTAGCCGGTGTGTTTCTGAAGATCGACGACGCCGCATCTTCGATCTTCTTCCAGTGTCAACGAAAGGAGACACCGTTTCTTCCTAGGACTTTCTCTGTTAGCTTACGAAGCTTCTCCAGCGACGTACCTCTTCGGGCACACCTCGACGTCAACGGAAACGACGTTCGATTTCCGCGACGCCCGACCTCCGCGATGCTTGTCTTCCGCGGCTTGTTGACGTGCTCCGCACTTGAAACTGAGGTAGGGGTTTGTTGTTGTTTTATTTAATTTTTCACGTTCTTGGTTCTAGTATGACGAACTTTGAGGATAAACGAGTAAGTGTTTTCGTTTAACGAGAGGGGGGGCGGACCGCACAAACACGGCCGAACCCCCCTCCTTTGTTCTTGATTGTTTCTTGCGGATGGAACGAGATGGCGTGGTGCCGTCGCACCATGTGGGAATCGCACGACAATTATTGTGCGGCACCGTCGCGCCGCGCCATGGAAAGAATTTCATGGACACAACGCCGTCGCGCCGCGTCGAAGGAAACCGAAGGCGCTGCGGCCGGAGCGGGGCCACGACGGAGGGGCGCGGTGCCGTCGCACCGCGCCGGACGACGAAGGCCGCGGCCGGTTCCGGGCCGCGGTGGAACGAGAAGACCGGCGGCCAGCCGGGCCGCCGGTGTCGGAAGCCGGAAGGGGGACCGGCCTTGCCGGTCCCGTTGAGGAAGAACCGGCCGGCCAGGTCGGGCCGGCCGGAAGAGAGAAAACCGGGGGAAATAATTTCCCCTGGCCAGCCATAATGGCCCCCCATTATGAGGGGGGTCGGTTTCACAAAGGGGGGGCAGGCGGCCCCCCGTTTTCCAGCAGCTCGGCCTTCGGCCGAGCTGGCAGCGCGCGGCGCGCTGCGCCGGACTGTCGCGCCAGGCCGGGCCGGGCCGCGCTGCGTCGGGCCACGCCGGGCTGGGTCGACCCTGTCCGGGGCGGGTCGACCCGGTTCGGGCCAACCGGGGGGTCTCAGGCCGGGACGGCCCGGGCCCGAAACCCCCGTTACCGAGCGGTTTGGATTCAATAGCCCATAACTCGTGCTACAGACTTCCAAACGACGCGCTGTCAGCGGCGATGCGATCCTTGGATCGAGACGGTCATTTCGGTATATCGCACTAAAGGTTTCGATATACTTTGAGTTCGGCCGGGTTGGTTCGTACACAAAACCAACCGGGCCCTCGGAGCGGAAACGCTCATATCTTGAGCTACGGAAGTCCATTTGACGTGCCGTCAGCTTTGTTGAGTTCCTCTTAGTGAGACGGATCTTTTGGCATACTCCGCCCGAGGTTTGGATGTATGTGGAGTACGGTTGGGTTGGTTTTACCTTAAAAACCAACCGGGCCCCTAGGACGAAAAAGCCAATAACTCTCAGACCGGGCGTCCGATTGACGCGCCGTCTGTTACGTTGAGTTCCTGTTGACGATACGGAACTTTTGGATACATCAACTCTGAACTTTGTGACAGTTGATGTATCAGCCCCTCGGCTCATGGAGCGGACTCTCCCGAACGAGCTTGCTGTGTGCGGGAACCCTAGAGCTGGCTGCGACTGCTACTGCTACTGCTACTATGACTGCGACGACGACAGTACAGAGATCCTTGGTGGATTCGACGACGACGACTACAGCACTCAGCGATCCTACGTGGATCAGTGCTACAGGTCCTGTGTGGGCCCGATCCTGTGTGGATCCGATCCTGTAACATCCCAAGTAAGTAATGAATAATAGATATTTTTATCTATGTCTATTAATGATTAATACAGTGTTTTAGAGGCTTAAAATGAAAATAAATCCAATCTTAAGCATGGAATACACTAATATTCTTAAAAGATTGTTTTACTGCCTTATGATGGAAAACCTTTTTTAAACCTATCTTTTGACAATTTTATAAACTATGTTTGTCAAAATAAACTTATTCTTTATGATTGGGACATCAAAATTTACTTTGTGTGAATTTTTGGTATTTTTCTGACAATGTTCATTTTTTAATGAATAGTGAAAAATACTGCATTTTACATCAAAACTGCTTTTTAATCTAATTTATTTATATTATTATATTATCTTTTGAATTAGTTTTAAAGTTAAATTAGAATATATTTTTACCATTTTATCCAATGGTGGTCATTGGAATCAATTTCACTTTGAAATTAGACTTAAACCGGTGTCAATCTTTTGATACTTATTATTTCATAAAAACACGCTATTTGCTCTGACAGCGGGAATTAATTATTAAATTAATTAATGTGACTTATATGCTTTGAATTTTTTAAAATGTACTTCATTTTTGAATTCGGAATATCAAATATAGCTTAGGGTGAATTTTTGGTAATTTTCTGAAAAACTTCAATTTTTGATGAATAGTGAAACCACTAAGTGGTACTTATAAAAACTGATTTTCCATTTAAATGAAATTTTTCCATCATTGTGTTTGGAATTTCCAAAAATCCGATATACATGGTTGTCATTAAGAAGTAAAATGTGGTTCAATGAGATTAAAATAATTTTTTGGTGAATAGTAACTTATTAAGTTTTTAATCGCGATTAGTGGTAATTAGTGTAGTTTAAGGTAAAAATAATGCTTTAATAAAATAAGATGAGCTTGACACATGTCCTGCCCTCATTGGTTGTGTCATGGCCGACCGAGACAAGCCATGGGTCAACTTGGGGACCCCATGGATCCACTTTGGTTGGGAAATGACATAAATTACTTTTTATTTAATGTAAAAGTAAAAATGACACAAACATAATATGTTATACGAAAACAATTTTTACATGGGGTTATAAAGATCAGATTTTTTATTATAAATAGTCATTGTAAAGATAAAAAGATTTCCTACATCATAGTATTTTTTTATAATTTTTAGACTTTAAATAAATTAAATTATTTATGACATCATGATGATGCAGCGTTGACCTCATTATTTAACGATTTAAATAAAATGGAAAGATAATGAAAAATATAAAACCTACACATGGCCAAAACCAATTGGATGAGTGTATTTCTAACCCTTATCACCTTATCCACGAATTATATCAATGTGGGACCTTTTAAAACCGAAACACATTTTCAAATAAAGTAATATTTCTTTACTTTCCAAAAGTGCCCCTCCTCTCCTCTTATAAAAGGCCCCCACCTCTACCTCATTTCACACACTCCTCAAGCCTTTGGCTCGGCCAAACCCTTCCCATTTAATCTATCCACATCCCTCTCCTCATCCTAGAGGATTCCATTTGGGAATAATCCTTTAAAAGGAAGCCTTTATCCTCAAATCAAAAGGAGTTACACTTTTAAAGGTAATTCATTCTCTCATGTTCATTTGTTTTATTTTGTTTCTCCAACCCCCTAAACTCTTTTTATTTACTTCTTTTGTAACAACAACAGTATCTTAAATATACTAGGATTTTGTTATAAGATTTATTTGAGCTACACTCTCACACAACTACATCAAATGGTTAAAGAACATACGGTTTCCGTGGATGGCGAAATTCTGCCTCCCGAAACGATGATTGTTCAATACTCATTTAACACCTTCAAAGGTGGCCATTATGATGTCACTATTTTTATATATGATATATAATATGTTTATTTTTTCCTTAATCTTCTGTTTTTTTTTCATTTTGGGCATACCTTTATGGTTTCCATTATGGGTAAACACGATATCTTCATTTTAGGAAGTGCGGACTACCGCCCCCTGAAAGTGATTTGATTCGTTAATACCATATGTGGGATGTGTAAAGGATAAAGTTAATGATATTATATATTTTATTATACTGGAATTATAATATACTCTTATATAATTATGATTCCATTCCAGAAAATACGAAATAGAAATGGAAGTAGCGTTCATGCGTACGTACGGCTTACCGTCTCCATGAACGGTGCATTTCATTTCTTACCTCTAAATGTGATGTAATATTATAAATACATGTATATGATGAATATATATGATATATATGTTATCCAAATCATTAATATAATTCTGGATATAATGAACCTTTGACCAAATTAAAAACATGTAAGTGTAAGAAGTCTATTTTTGACTTAAGAACCAAATACCTACAAAATGAACATTATTAACTTAAATGATTACATGATGTTCATAACATGGTATAAAAGGAATAATGAACTTGAAAAAGGTTCTTAATCAAGTAGAGATTAACTCAAGATTATTATTCAGGAGATTAAAGAACGGTCGGGTCAAGTCGGATACGAGGTATGAGACTTCATCTCAATCTCCTTTCATTGAGGCATATTTTATTTTATACACAACTTTCTTTTATACGGTGTATAAAACCCTTTTACTTTTATGTTTATTTGAAAGGAATCTTTTTATACGAAGCGTTTACTAAATGACAAAAGGGAATGTTTTTATCGTACGTATGCGGCGACAACGACTTCTCCGCCGTCGTAACCGTTATTTGAGTTTTGGCTTCCTCTACAAGCCATACCTTTTTTTAAAAGAAAAATAAATACCATGTTTTACTTTTCTTTTATTTTGGTATTGAAAATGGTTTTCACAATGTTTTTTGTGTTGTATTGATATCTTGTGATTGAAATGTGGAAATGTTATGTTTCCTTTATGCATGTTTTATGTGATACGATTATGTTATGGTTCTTGGGCATTATTATGAAGACGGGTGGTTCCGTGATAAACTAAGGGCGGGTGAGCCCGATATAGCTCTCCAATGCATTGGGTAATGAGAAGGAGTGAAAATTTAAGGTTTCTCCGAAGAGATTTTAGGTAATATACTGTGATGGGTATTCCAAACGTAACCAAGAGGGTTACTTCCTACGTAAGAATGTTATGAATGCCTCAAGTTACCTTTATGTCTTATGATTTCTATGATTTATTCATGATTTTATGAGGTATGTTAAAGTGCCTATGTTTTATGGGTAAAGTATGATTTCATTCTTATGTATATATGAACTCATGTTTCCTTTCCATGTTTTTATAACCCATACTGAGCTTTTTATGCTCATCCCAAGTTTTTTTGAAATGTTTTTCACAGGTCAAGGGAAAGGTACATGATATGATGATAGTGTCAAGGAAGTGTCAAGAAATAATCCATGTTTTATTTCAAATGTGTTTCCATTGATGGGAATGAAGAATACTATCTTTATGTAACCACTTTGTTTATATGTGGAATGTAATGCAAGTTTTATGATCTCATTCTCTAAAACTCTAAACCTGAAAAGATCCTCAATGTGTAATCTTGTAATAACTCAAGATTAAGTAAGGTTTAAGGCTGGGGCCTTATAGTTGGTATCAAAGGTCGGTTTAGATAACTTTAGGAGTTAGAATTCTATTAAATGATTATCCAAAAAATTTTTTTGAAATGATATAGCATTTGAAGATTACCATGTTGCTTCATCTAAGACATGTTTGTTCAGAATGGTTTTCCGCAGAGGAAACAGGGAAGCAGTGCTAGGAAGGCATACAGAAGGAAATAACCTTCTGAATCAGCATCCAGAAATGGTCGGAATTGGAACTTAACAGTTTGTTGCAGTAATGGCGCAGTTGACTCAAGCGATAAATGGTGGTGGTATCCATGCACGAGATCAGCCAGATCAACCGCAGAGGAACATGTCAGTGGTGGAACATTTCATGAGGCAACATCCACCATCATTCAGAGGATCATCTGACCCTGTTCTAGCTGAAGGGTGGATTAAAGCACTGGAGAATATTTTTGATGTCATGGGGTGTTCAGACAATCAAAAGGTTAGTCTTGTTATTTACCGTTTAGAGGGTGAAGCAGATCAGTGGTGGTCTATGGTTAAAAATATCAGGGACGCTGATGAGATTGATGCTCTTGACTGGGATGAATTCAAAGGTATGTTTCTTGAGAAGTATTTTCCTAAGGCTGTTTGACTTAGGATGGAAAAGAAATTCTTGGAATTGAGGCAAGAAGAAGACTCAGTGGCTACCTATGAAGAAAGGTTCACTCGATTGGCAAGGTATGCTCCAAATTTTATCAGAGACCTTGATAGTAAAATCAATCGTTTTTACTCAGGATTAAAGCCAAAATATCGAAGGGCATTAGCTTCTCGTGAGTTTAAAAGTTATGAAAAGCTTGTTCGATGTGCTGAGAAGGTGGAAATGGAGTTTGCCGATGACCAAGTGTTCTATAACAACCAGCAGAAGAAGAGACCGAGGTGGCAGGAGAAAGGTAAGAATTCTTCAAAAAAGTCTGATGGTAAGAGAACTAAGTTTCCAGTTTGTGATAAATGTGGCAAAAGGCATGCTGGGGAATGTCCTCTGAATTCTGGAAAGTGCTACCTATGTGGTAAGATGGGACATAAGGCTCGTGATTGCACTATAAAGGATCAAGGTGAAGGTAAGAACAAATTTGATTTACAGTTAGTGAAATGTTATAAGTGCAATGAGATGGGTCACTATGCAAACGAGTGTCTGGAAAAGAGCTTGATTGATGGGAAGCAGTTAGACTACAAGCAGAAAGGGGTGGTGAAATATTTTGCAACTACTTCGGCAGATGTTGGGCCATCAAATGATGTTGTATTAGCTCCAGGGAGCTCAGTTTTTTTCACAGATTGACTTGAGATCGGGGTACCATCAGCTGAAGGTAAAGGAGGCAAATATTCCAAAGACCGCGTTCTGTACGAGATATGACCATTATGAATTTGTAGTAATGCCCTTTGGGCTAACCAATGCACCTACTGTATTCATGGACTTAATGAATAGAATTTTACATGAGTTCTTGGATAAGTTTGTGGTGGTTTTCATTGATGATATTTTGGTGTTTTCTAAAAGTAAAGAGGATCATGAAAGACATTTAAGGGTTATCTTGCAAACCTTACAAGAAAAGAAACTGTATGGGAAATTCAGCAAGTGTGAGTTTTGGTTGCAACAAATTTCTTTCCATGGTCACATTGTTTCTAAAGATGGAATAACTATTGATCCTGCAAAAACAAAAGTTGTGGAAGAATGGCCAAGACCCACAAATGTAACCGAGATTCGTAGCTTCCTTGGTTTGGCGGGCTATTACCGAAGGTTTGTTAGAAATTTTTCACGGTTATCTAGTCCAATGACTAAGCTAACTCGGAAGGGTGTTAAGTTTATCTGGACAAAAGAATGTGATGATTGTTTTCAGGAATTGAAAAGAAGATTGGTGAATGCTCCAGTTTTGGTACTACCTTCCAGGAATGGTGAGTTTGTTATATACAGTGATGCTTCATTGAAAGGACTTGGTTGCGTCATAATGCAGAATGATCAGGTAATTGCTTATGATTCACGACAGTTGAAAACTCATGAGGTAAATTACCCTACACATGATTTTGAATTAGCTGCTGTTGTTTTTGCTTTAAAAATTTGGAGGCATCATTTGTATGGAGTAAAGTGTGAAATATATACTGATCACAAAAGTTTAATGTATATATTCACTCAGAAAGAGTTAAACATGAGACAGAGGAGATGGTTAGAATTAATCAAGGATTATGATTGTACAATTCATTACCATCCAGGAAAATCAAATAAAGTGGCTGATGCTTTGAGTCGAAAAAGTAATGCTTCATTAACAATGTTGCATTTAGAACGTGATCCTTTGGTTAAGGATTTGATAAACTTTGGCATAGAAGTTGTTGGTGCAGGAAGTCCTTCTGTTTTGTTTCAGGTATCAGTGAGATCATCTCTATCAGATAGAATCAAGCAAGCACAGAAGCAAGACAGTGAGTTACAGAAAAAGGTAGAGCTGGTTCAGAAAGGTAAGTTTCCTGAATTGAACATTGATAATGATTGTGTTTTGAGATTTGGGAAGAGATTGTGTGTGCCTTGTGATTCACAGTTGAAGAGAGAGTTGTTATGTGAATCTCATAGTTCTCCGTTTTCAGTTCATCCGGGCAGTACTAAGATGTATAGAGATCTGCGGGAGTATTACTGGTGGTATGGAATGAAAAGAGACATTGCTGATTTTACTGTGAAGTGTTTGACATGTCAACAGGTTAAAGCAGAGCGGCAGTTACCGAAAGGGATGCTTCAGCCTTTACCAGTGCCAGAGTGGAAATGGGAGAATATATCCATGGACTTTGTTGTTGGATTACCAAAGACATCTCGAGGTAATAATGCAATCTGGGTTATTGTTGATCGCTTCACCAAATCTGCTCATTTTCTTTCTATACGAGATACTTTCTCTCTTGATCAACTTTCCCGTTTGTATCTTAAAGAGATAGTCAGGTTACATGGAGTTCCTCTCTCCTTGTATCATATCGTGATCCCAGGTTTACTTCTAACTTTTGGAAAGGCCTTCAGAAGTCGTTGGGTACTGAATTAAATTTTAGTACAGCTTTTCATCCTCAATCAGATGGGCAGTCAGAACGAACAATCCAGACATTGGAGGATATGCTACGAGCTTGTTCTATGGATTATCAGGGAAGTTGGGACCAACATCTTTCTTTGTTTGAATTTTCATATAATAACAATTTTCATTCCAGTATACATATGGCACCATTTCAGGCATTATATGGGAAGCGGTGTCGAACTCCAGCTTTCTGGGATGAAGTGGGTGAAAGGAAGTTGATGGGACCAGAATTGGTAGAAGAGATGGCAGAAAAAGTTCAGCTGATTCAGAAACACATGAGAACAGCTCAGAGTAGGCAGAAGAGTTATGCGGATAACCGGAGGAAGGATCTATCTTTCGAGGTAGGTGATCATGTTTTTCTCAAGGTTTCTCCTTGGAAAAGTGTGATGAGATTTGGTAAGAAAGGAAAGTTGAGTCCAAGGTTCGTTGGACCATACGAAATTCTGGAGAAAGTTGGATCAGTTGCTTACCGAGTGGCTTTACCTCCAAGTTTATCTCAGGTACACAATGTTTTTCACGTTTCGATGTTGAGAAAGTATATGCCAGATCCATCTCATGTTTTGAGTCCAAAGGTAGTTCAGCTGGAAGAAAACCTATCTTATGAGGAACAACCGGTCCAGATTCTTGACCACAGGGAGCAAGTGTTACGGAATAAAGTGATTCACCAGGTAAAGGTTTTGTGGAAAAACCACATGATTGAAGAGGCAACATGAGAATCTGAAAATGCAATGAGGGATAAGTACCCCCATTTATTCGATAAGTAAATTAATTGTGGGGACGCAATTTTCTAAAGGGGGGAAGGATGTAACATCCCAAGTAAGTAATGAATAATAGATATTTTTATCTATGTCTATTAATGATTAAGATAGTGTTTTAGAGGCTTAAAATGAAAATAAATCCAATCTTAAGCATGGAATACACTAATATTCTTAAAAGATTGTTTTACTGCCTTATGATGGAAAACCCTTTTTAAACCTATATTTTGACAATTTTATAAACTATGTTTGTCAAAATAAACTTATTCTTTATTATTGGGACATCAAAATTTACTTTGTGTGAATTTTTGGTATTTTTCTGACAATGTTCATTTTTTAATGAATAGTGAAAAATACTGCATTTTACATCAAAACTGCTTTTTAATATAATTTATTTATATGATTAGATTATCTTTTGAATTAGTTTTAAAGTTAAATTAGAATATATTTTTACCATTTTATCCAATGGTGGTCATTGGAATCAATTTCACTTTGAAATTAGACTTAAACCGGTGTCAATCTTTTGATACTTATTGTTTCATAAAAACACGCTATTTGCTCTGACAGCGGGAATTAATTATTAAATTAATTAATGTGACTTATATGCTTTTAATTTTGTAAAATTTACTTCATTTTTGAATTCGGAATATCAAATATATCTTAGGGTGAATTTTTGGTAATTTTCTGAAAAACTTCAATTTTTGATGAATAGTGAAACCACTAAGTGGTACTTATAAAAACTGATTTTCCATTTAAATGAAATTTTTCCATCATTGTGTTTGGAATTTCAAAAAATCCGACATACATGGTTGTCATTAAGAAGTAAAATGTGGTTCAATGAGATTAAATAATTTTTTGGTGAATAGTAACTTATTAAGTTTTTAATCGCGATTAGTGGTAATTAGTGTAGTTTAAGGTAAAAATAATGCTTTAATAAAATAAGATGAGCTTGAAACATGTCCTACCCTCATTGGTTGTGTCATGGCAGACCAAGAAAATCCATGGGTCAACTTGGGGACCCCATGGATCCACTTTGGTTGGGAAATGACATAAATTACTTTTTATTTAATGTAAAAGTAAAAATGACACAAACATAATATGTTTTACGAAAACAATTTTTAAATGGGGTTATAAAGATCAGATTTTTTATTATAAATAGTCATTGGAAAGATAAAAAGATTTCCTACATCATAGTATTTTTTTTATAATTTTTAGTCTTTAAATAAATTAAATTATTTATGACATCATGATGATGCAGCGATGACCTCATTATTTAACGATTTAAATAAAATGGAAAGATAATGAAAAATCTAAAACCTAAACATGGCCAAAACCAATTGTATGAGTGTATTTCGAACCCTTATTACCTTATACACGAATTATATCAATGTGGGACCTTTTAAAACCGAAAAAAATTTCAAATAAAGTAATATTTCTTTACTTTCCAAAAGTGCCCCTCCTCTCCTCTTATAAAAGGCCCCCACCTCTACCTCATTTCACACACTCCTCAAGCCTTTTGCTCGTCCAAACCCTGCCCATTTACTCTCTCCACATCCCTCTACTCATCCTAGAGGATTCCCTTTGGGAAGAATCCTTTCAAAGGAAGCCTTTAGGCTCAAATCAAAAGCGGCTACACTTTTAAAGGTAATTCATTCTCTCATGTTCATTTGTTTTATTTTGTTTATCCAACCCCCTAAACTCTTTTTATTTACTTCTTTTGTAACAAAAACAGTATCTTAAATATACTAGGATGTTGTTATAAGATTTATTTGAGCTACACTCTCACACAACTACATCAAATGGTTAAAGAATATACGGTTTCCGTGGATGGCGAAATTCTGCCTCCCGAAACGATGATTGTTCAATACTCATTTAACACCTTCAAAGGTGGACATTATGATGTCACTATTTTTATATATGATATATAATATGTTTATGTTTTCTTTAAGCTTCTGTTTTTTTTCATTTTGGGCAAAACTTTATGGTTTCCATTATGGGTAAACACGATATCTTCATTTTAGGAAGTACGGACTATCGCCCCCTGAAAGTGATTTGATTCGTTAATACCATATGTGGGATGTGTAAAGGATAAAGTTAATGATATTATATATGTTATTATACTGGAATTATAATATACTCTTATATAATTATGATTCCATTCCAGAAAATACGAAATAGAAATGGAAGTAGCGTTCATGCGTACGTACGGCTTACCGTCTCCATGAACGGTGCATTTCATTTCTTACCTCTAAATGTGATGTAATATTATAAATACATGTATATGATGAATATATATGATATATATGTTATCCAAACCATTAATATCATTCTAGATATAATGAACCTCTGACCAAATTAACAACATGTAAGTGTAAGAAGTCTATTTTTGACTTAAGAACCAAATACCTACAAAATGAACATTATTAACTTAAATGATTAAATGATGTTCATAACATGGTATAAAAGGAATAATGAACTTGAAAAAGGTTCTTAAGCAAGTAGAGATTAACTCAAGATTATTATTCAGGAGATTAAAGAACGGTCGGGTCAAGTCGGATACGAGGTATGGGACTTCATCTAAATCTCCTTTCATTGAGGCATATTTTATTTTATACACAACTTTCTTTTATATGGTGTATAAACCCCTTTGAATTTTACGTTTATTCAAAAGGAATCGTTTTATACGAAGCGTTTACTAAATGACAAAAGGGAATGTTTTTGTCATACGTATGCGGCGACAACGACTTCTCCACCGTCGTAATCGTTATTTGAGTTTCGGCTTCCTCTATAAGCCATACCTTTTTTTTTAAAGAAGAATAAATACCATGTTTTAATTTTCTTTTATTTTGGTATTGAAAATGGTTTTCACAATTTTTTTTGTGTTGTATTGATATCTTGTGATTGAAATGTGGAAATGTTATGTTTCCTTTATGCATGTTTTATGTGATACGATTATGTTATGGTTCTTGGGCATTATTATGAAGATGGGTGGTTCCGTGATAAACTAAGGGCGGGTGAGCCCGATATAGCTCTCCAATGCATTGGGTAACGCGAAGGAGTGAAACTTTAAGGTTTCTATGAAGATATTTTAGGGAATATACTGTGATGGGTATTCCAAACGTAACCAAGAGGGTTACTCCCTACGTAAGAATGTTATGAATGCCTCAAGTTACCTTTATGTCTTATGATTTCTATGATTTATTCATGATTTTATGAGGTATGTTAAAGTACCTATGTTTTATGGGTAAAGTATGATTTCATTCTTATGTATATATGAACTCATGTTTCCTTTCCATGTTTTTATAACCCATACTGAGCTTTTTATGCTCATCCCAAGTTTTTTTGAAATTTTTTTCACAGGTCAAGGGAAAGGTACATGATATGATGATAGTGTCAAGGAAGTGTCAAGAAATAATCCATGTTTTATTTCAAATGTGTTTCCATTGATGGGAATGAAGAATACTATCTTTATGTAACCACTTTGTTTATATGTGGAATGTAATGCAAGTTTTATGATCTAATTCTCTAAAACTCTAAACCCGAAAAGATCCTCAATGTGTAATCTTGTAATAACTCAAGATTAAGTAAGGTTTAAGGCTGGGGCCTTATAGATCCTGTGTGGGTCTGCGCTCAGCGGTCCTATGTGAACCAGCACCTACAGATCCTGTGTGGGTCCGATCCTGTGTGGGTCTTTGCGGGGGTTAGTACCTAACGATCTTTTGTGGGTCCGATGACTTAGATGGATCAGTGATCATCTCTATCGTCCTCGAAGAAGTATACCTGTGTGAGCTGAATCCTGTTTACTTTCCTGTGTGGATTGTGTTGTGCTATCCTGTGTGGATTATGTTTTTCTTTCCTGTTTGGAATACGTTTACTTTCCTGTGTGGACTGAGTTTTACTTGGGCTCGGAGGTTGGAGCCTATTGGAATTGATGACTTAGGTATATGTATGGGAATATACCTAAGCATTGTCGGTTGTTACTTCATGATTTTACATTTCTTTTGTGGTTTATCCTTTGTGGATTTTGGGAGACCTTTGTGGGTCTCGGGGTCCCTACTGCGTAGCTTATACTCACCCCTGCACGGGCTATGCCCGCACTACGTTATGTTGGTTGCAGACGACAGACAGCGTTGATCGTGGTTGAGGATCGCAGAGCAGGACGGTACCTGGAGGTGGACCACTGGGTGAGATGAGCTCGGAGCGGACGGCGGGACCCGAGGAGCAGTGGAGCTATTTGTACCCACCCTTCAGGTGGGATTTCCAGTGGACAGCTCGGTGTAGCGGCTTTTACTTTACAGTTGTTGTTTTCCCTTTCAAGTTGTACTTTACTTTCAGTTTGGGTTTGTATACTGGCCCATTTACTTTTCCACACTTTCAGTTGTACTCTGTTTTTACTTAGTGTTTACTTTTCCGCTTTCTTACTCTGTGGTTCTTGTTTACTTTACAAAGGCAATGCCTTCCCTTTTTACCGGGATTTACGCCTTGGTGCTAGTCATCTTCCCCTGGCCTATGGAAGGCGGGCTTGGGGTAGTCACGACATGGGCCCCGAGGGCGGGTCGTGACATATATAGTAATGAATATCAAGGGTACCCCACTACTACTTCCCCACTGGTTTGACGCTTTGCCAAAACATCGCACGTCCTAAGCACCTCTCTCCAAACAGGCTTGCCCGCAGACACCTAGGCGAAGCTCCACCATATGCACCTCGTGCAACACAAAGGTTTTCCCATAGACACCCGGGCGAAGCACCACACCATCCTCATAACCAAAAGTAAACAGGTAGTTTTCGGGAGCCATGACAGCCCGCATAACGTGTATCGTACGTCGAGTATTATACCTCAAGCCATCACAGCCCATACACCGAGTAAGGATCCTCAAGACATCAAAGCCTATACACGTTACACCTATAGTAGTCCCTAGGATACTATATCCATAATATATGTGTGTGAATAACCACAAGACCTTACAACCCTCTACATACATATATGGGGAAAACTAACCGCTATGCCTATCGGCACTAGTATCTACCAAGAGAAGAGAGCGGGGCCAAAGGGAGTAGTCATCCATTCATCCTCCCACCGGAATGTTGGGAAAAACACCCCCAGGGCTCAGAATCCCTAGGGTGTTAGTTGCCCTTACCGACAGTGTGGAGTAGCGTATAGAAACACAAAAAGTACAGAATATATTATAACTCACAACCACACTATGGGCATAACCCAGTCTTAGATACAACTACAGCTAACGTCCCTTAGACCCCGGGCTGATACTTCTAAGACTAGGTATCCTATAAGTACACAACCATTTCACAAACTTTTTTAGATTACTTCATTCCCTTTTTATCATTTTCAATTTATATTAATTAATTCCTTAAACATTAATTCACCCTGAACAATTCCACATTAAACTCCAATAACATCACACCCAAAGATCCATTATTCCTTCAAAAGTTTTCAACCTCATCATTAAGTTCCGCCAACTCCAACCCCATGAGTTAACACCATTTAATTAAACATTCATTACAGAAACACTTCCCCATATTCCTAGGAATTCTAGAAAATCATTCTATGATACTAAACACAATGGGGATCAACACGGTGAGTAGATGTCCTACCCATCAAGTCTTTGCCACCTATAGCAAGAGCGTAGACCTATCCTCCCTTGAGAAGCTAGACACGGAAAGCACATGGCCTACCCTATGCGTCGTCGCTTCCTTCGGAAGAAGGATAAGCAAGACCAACTGCCTTGAGCAGTGGGGAAAAGTAAAGAAGATAAACAACCAAAGAATCCACAAGCATCCAAAAATCACATCCATCCCATTCCTTCATCCCCAGTGTCCTCCTCGAAACCAACATGCATAAACCGATGCATCTCTCCACTCTAGGCATCATCCGCTGCCACAACCAAAAGGCCTCTATGCCCACACATATCACAACACCCCTCCAGGGTCACGTCTCAACACAAGCAGCAGGAAAAAACATCACATCAACTGGGCTATGGCCCTTTAACAATCAAGTGGGTAACTCAGAACCCTTCATAGGATTATCAAACAATCAAATTATTTAATCCATCTTGAATTAACAGATTTAATCTGTAGGTTCCAAATTCAGGAACCCAAAACAGTAAGCTATCACAAATGATCAAACATGCTTACTTCATCAATTTGAATAACAAAAAATTACAACAAGAACCAGATTAGATTTCATGCCTCTTTATATTTTTCCAAACAATCATCAATTAATCCCAGTTTACATTCTTTACTGATTTCCATCAAGAACAAACAGCTAAGCAAAGCCAGTATAGATATCACACTATCTAGCAAAATAAGATGCAATAACATACGATTGATAAAAATAATTTATCTGGTTCAAAATATTTATTAGGTCAATTCCATTGTCATCCAGTGGGATTAAACATGCTAACAATACAGTTGCACGTAAAAGAAAGAGAAGCAATGAATCCACTACCTCAAAGGTTTTTGACGAAAACCCCAACAAACAAAGAATGCACAAGAATTCCGGGTTGATTCTCCAAGAATCCTCCTTAGATCTCTTCTCCTAACACAACCAAGACCAAAACTCATCATATTTGGCATCCAAACACTTATATGTATCTATAAAAGGTGTATATCTAAGGAACCTAGAGAAGAGGAGAAGAATATCCAAGTGGATCAAAGAAACCAAACAAGAACGATCACATAACTCAAGAAACCGGCTTCGATTCGCCAAAAGAAGCCTTCGAATCGCCTCCAAAACGCTTGGGAGAGGTTCTACTACCTTCAAGGGAGAGTAATCCTAAGTTATGGCCTCTTAGGATCTTAAACAAGAATTTTAGAGGCAAAACAATTGAGATCCACAATTTTAGGATCTAGATTAAGTGGCCGCATGGTTAGTTTGCACGGTTTGGAAAACCGTGTGCCAAACGTGAGTTAGCTACTGCCTTGGCTACCCTTCTCACACGGTTTGTCCGCATGGTTAGAAAAACTGTGTGCCGCCCATGCAGAAGATACTACCTCATCAATCACTCCTCGCACAGTTAGGTCACATGGTTAGACAAACCGTGCACTAACCGTGCGTTAGCCACTACCTCCAAGATTAGCTATGCACGGTCTGGTCGCACGATTTAGAAAAATCGTGCGCAGCCCATGCGAACACTATTGCCCTTTAGTTCCCCATAAAATTCCACCCAAACACACCCCTGAGACACTACTCCAAAACAGGGGTAGTTAGAAACATCAAAAGTACCTGAAGACGTAATGTGATGTTACAGTTCACAACTGTCTACCATTGAAACGGTTCATCGAAAAGGAAGATTTTGGCAAAGCATTGGGGATAAGTTACCTTGACCTCATGGAATGCCTCTAACACCTCATTTTGACAAAGTAATGGACCGAAGAGGTCCGGGGAATTACATCAGATACCTCTCAAAACATTCTTGTCCTCGAGAATCCAAAACCCACCTAAAGAGAAAACGAAACATGGTCCAAACAACCACCCATCGAGATACCACTCAAAAGAGAGAAAGCCACCCAAAAACAAAAAAGGGAGCCCTCTCATGAAAATGAATGTTTCATAACCATAAAAGTTACATCGATACATGAATAGAGTTAAACATCAAACAACTCTAGGTACTGAGCACGTATCTGTGACTCACGTTCCCAGGTACTCTCCTCTAAGCCATCATGTCGCCACAAGACAAGAAATAAGGGAATAGAACATCCGCACAACACCTTATCCTTGCGGTCTTGGATCTCCACAGGTCTCTCCTCGAAGGTTGCATCATCATCAACATCAATCTCTCCCCAATCGATGATGTGAGAGTCATCATGAAGATAACGAAGAAGATGTGATACATGGAAAACATCATGTATCCGACTCATCTGTGGAAGAAGTGATACTCGATACACCACAGATCCAACACAAGCTAACACCTCGAAAGGCCCAAAAAATCGGGGAGAAAGCTTACTTCCATGACCAAACCTTCGCTGCCCACGACGGGGATTCACATTCAGAAACACATGATCCCCAACATTAAACTCTAAGGGTCTCCTTCTTTGATCGAAATATGATTTCTGACGATTTTGTGCTGTCTTCATCCTATCACGAATCACCTGAACCATCTCTATTGTATTCTGTACTAGTTTCAGTCCGAGAATTATTGACTCTCCGACCCCAGTCCAACACAACGGAGAACGGAAAGGCTGTCCATACAAGGATTCAAACGGTGCCATACTGATGGTGGAGTGAAAACTATTATTATAAGAGAACTCCACTAAGGTTAAGTTCCTCATCCATGAACCTCCGAAATCAAGAACACGAGAGTGTAACATGTCTTCAAGAGTCTGGATGGTTCGCTCTGTCAGACCATCTGTTTGAGGATGAAAAGCAGTGCTAAGGCATAGCTGAGAACCGAAAGCATATTGGAGACCTCTCTACACTCTAGAGGTAAAATGAGGATCTCAATCCGAAATGATTGTCCTAGGGACTCCATGAAGTCTCACCACCTCCTCAAGATATTTCCTCCACAAAACGTTAACTGATCACGAATCCTTGATCGCTATGAAATGGGTCGATTTTGTTAAATGATCCACTACCACCCAAATAACATCATGTTCTCCCATAGCTCGAGGTAAACCAGTAACAAAGTCCATCGATATGTCCTCCCACTTCCACTGAGTAATCTCTAATGGCTGTAGAAGACCACCAGGAACACGGTGTTTGGCCTTCACCTTCTGGAAGACTAAACATCGAGACACAAACTCTGCAACCGCACGCTTCAGGCTAGGCCATCAAAACTAACTCCTCAAGGCTAGATACATCTATTTCACGCCAGGATGTACCACAGAAGGTGAACTATGGAACTCTCTGAGAACCTTCTCATGCATCACCAAGGGAACAAAAATCCTTCCGTGATACAACACCCGGTATTGTTCATCCTCTGACCAACCATCAGGGGACTCACCACAAACAACTAGGTCTCTCCAGACTTCCACCTCTAGATCTCCCAACTAGAACTCTTCCACCTTCTACATCAGGGATGACTGTACCGTCATCTGAAAAACATAGCCTCTACCCCCAAATTCTCCCATATCAAGATGTAATGCTGACAGTTCTTCCATTAATCTCTAAGAATCACTGGATTCACGCACAGCATCACTACGTGACTTTCGACTCAGCGCATCAGCCAAAAAATTCCCCTTTATAGGTGTATACGATATTCTGAAGTCATATTCCTGTAATAACTCCATCCACTGATGCTGTCGTAATTTTAGGTCACGCTGGGAGAAAACATACCTCAAACTCTTATGATCAGTGAAAACTAAAAAGTGCACACCAATGAGGTAATGTCTCCAAAACTTTAGAGAAAACACTATGGCTGCCAACTCAAGATCATGGGTGGCATAATTGTGTTCATGGGGAAGTAACTTATGATACCCATAACAAACAACTGACCTCTACTGCATGAGAACGCAGCCTAACCCCTGATGTGAAGCATCGCAGAAAACATCAAACTGAACTCCCTCAGCTGGAAGACAAAGGACTGGAGCACTTAATAAATTCTCCTTTAGATATTTGAAAGATAACTGGCACTGATCAGTCCATATGAAAGCCTGATACTTTCTAGTAAAAGCTATCAGAGGAGTCGCAACTCGTGAGAAATTGGCTACGAACCTCCTGTAGTAGCCTGGAAGACCAAGGAAACTTCTCACCTATAACACCATCTTAGGGGATTCCCAAGACACAACTGCTTCTATCTTCGATGGATCCACAACTACTCCCTGTTGGGACACAACATGCCCCAAGAAACGGACTTCTCGAGCCCAAAACTCACACTTCGACAACTTCCCAAACTGCTGATGGTGATGAAGGACTTCCAAAACGGCATGTAGATGTTCTTCATGATCCTCCTCAGACGTGGAGTACACAAGGATGTCATCGATTAAAACTATCACTAACTTGTCCAGGAACTCATGGAACACAACATTCATCAATCCCATGAACACAGCTAGAGAATTCGTAATGCCGAACGACATTACAATGAACTCATAATGCCCATGACGACAACCGAAAGCAGTCTTTGGGATATCCTCATCCTTTAAATGCATCTGATGATATCTTGACTACAAGTCAATCTATGAGAACCAACTTGAACCATTTAGTTGATCGAATAAGTCATCAATCTGTGGAAGAGGATATAAATTCTTTATTGTCACTTTGTTTAAGCGATGATAATCGACACACAACTGCAAACTGCCATCGGCCTTCTTCATCAACAAAACTGGTGCAACCCACAGTGACACACTTGGCCGAACAAAACCGCACTTTAACAGACCATCAAGCTGTATACCTAGCTCTCGTAACTCAGAAGGGGGCATCCTATATGGAGAAATAGAGATAAGAGACTCACCTAGCTATAGCTCGATCCCAAACTCGATCTCTCATAGATGGGGTAATGCTACAACCTCTACTATAAAGACATCAGGGTACTCCTCTACGACCCTAGGAAACGCCAACTATTGAACCTCTGAAGAACTCAACATCATCTCAACCATCATGGATAATAAGGACAGAATGCACCTATGACCCATCCGAGGATCCAATTCACCAACAAACACCACTGGCTCTCCATCTGCACCAAGGAAAACAACCTTCTTCCTGAATAAATCCACAATATCCTGCACTGAATACAACCAATCCATGCCGAGGATGACATCATATGGTTGTATTCGTAAACATAGGAAATCTCTCCAAGAGCGGTGTTTCCCCAACACTAGCTCACAGTCTCTACATACTTCAAACAAGTCAGCATGACCTTCAACAGGCATAGTCAACGCCAAGGGCACTGGAAGCCTCTCTACCTCAAGTCCCAAAGCATGGACAAGGGTAGGTGATATAAAGGAGTGTGTCGCTCCTGAATCAAACAAGGCATACACCAAGGTAGAAAACAAGAAAAGGGTACCTCGAATGACATCTGGATCATCTGGGGCTGGTAACGCTAGAGCATGAAGCTGACCACGACCTCCTCCACATCCTCTCTGACCCTGATGACGACCACCACCATGGTCACGCTCTGCTCTCTAAGGATGGGGAGAGTCATGGAGCTGTCCTCTACCTTCCCCATCTACCCTCTACCGGTCTAAAGCTAGTGCAACTGGCTGGTGCTGCCTCGGCTGGAACTCCCTCAATGGAGGAACCTGAAGCATAGCTCCCGGTGCACGATGACTGCTCTGAAAGGTTGAGCACTACCGATGTTGATGACCACGACCACCACAAGAAAAACAAGCTTCTGATACTTTGGCATAGGCCTGAGAGTTTCTGCCTCTGGAGGAACGAGATGTGAAGGGTTGGGGCCTACCCCGGCTGAATGAAAACTCTTCTGTCTTGAAAACCGGGAACCCCAAACCACATCTATACTTCATGAGGAATCATGACGATTCCCCTCTTGTGATGATCTGGTCCTGGCCAAAGTCCTCTTAACAAGCTCTGCTCGCCAGCACCTCAAGATATGTCTTCAGCATAAATGGGGTGACCTGGCACTGGATCTCTGGATGGAAAGCCTCCTCGAAATGCCTCGCCCTGGCCTCCTCATCTGGCAGCAGGTCTAAAGCATATCGTAAAATGTTCCTGAAATAGATTCCAAACTCTCGAACACTGGAGCTCCCCCATCGAAGGGTAAGAAGCTCCTGGCGACTGGACGGCTTTGCAGTCGAAGAAAGGAACTCGACTCTAAACTTGTCTCGGAACTCCTCCCTTGAGATCGTTGACTCCTCATGATCCCAGAGGAACAAGAACCACCATTTCCTTGTTTCTCTATGCAACATCGTCACAGCTAAGGACACCTAGTACTCCTTCCAACCACGAATAGAACTAAAGTCTATCTCAACCTCCTCTAGCCAGTCTACCATGTATGCATTTGAAACGGAGCCCTCATACTTCTGCAGACTCTAGCGCTGAAATTCTCAGAGTTTCTTCCTCCAAGTGTCTTCGTCTTCAACCTCTACCCTGCGGAGACCCGCTGGAATAGCCTGATAGACATTTTCTATGAAAACTTGATGAGGACGTCGACCTGGATCCATACCTGTAAAATAACAAACCATTAGAGCTCCTAAACATAGAATATGGAAGAATCAACATTAATTAATTAATTATTTTCTTTTATTAATTTTAGCTTAACCTATCCCATGGTCTACCCATTCAAACACAGGCACAAAGAAGAATGATGCATGATCCTTTCCTAGGTATCTACCTTGAAACTAGTATCACCGTGTTTAGTAGCCATTGTAAACTTAAATGTTTGTACATTATATCATAGGGGGCCTTAAATGCTTATGTATCTGTCGATCTCCAGTGTTTACCTCACTTGCTAAACATGAATGACACCATTTCCCTACCAACCCATGAAACCTCACCTGTTCCTAACTACAAACTCCATCTTATCCCTCAACCAGACCTCTGATACCACTCTGTCATGACCCCCTCCCCACAAAGTGTACCCATCCTGGGCCCGCAATGTGAGAAGAGAGATAATGACCCCCGAGTCCTGCCTCCAGTAGGCCCGGGTTGACGACTAGCACTGAGGGTATAGTAAACACACAAATAGGAGGCATTACCCTCTAAGAGGACACATGCGAAAGAGAGATATAAGACAGACCCCAACCAACTCCATCTTAGAACAGGAATATAAATGAAAAACCAAGTACACATATGAAATGTCATGAAAAAGTACAACAACTGGAAGGGAAAAACTGCAAGTACCTAAAAGAAAATAAAATAGTTGCAACTACAAGCCCGAACAGCTTCTGCAACCACAAGCTAGTAGTAACCAGCTTGATCTCTAACCTACTCTAAGTGACCTAAAAAATTGTTTATATATACATAGGGTGAGTATAACAATATACTCAGTAGGATCCTCCCTGAAGCCTCTCATGCAAAAGTAAAGGAAGCATGCTAAGGCACAATGAACAATAAGTGAAACTAACTCATCACTTAAACAGGTATACTAAATTCCCAACCTCACCATGGCTACTCTCACTAAGTAATGCATACAAGAATATAACATATAGTAAAGAATATCAAGGGTTCCCCACTACTACTTCCCCACTGGTTTTTCTCTTTTCCCCAATGTCGCATGTCCTAAGCATCTCTCTCCAAACAGGCTTGCCTGCAGACACCTGGGTGAAGCTCCACCATATGCACCTCGTGCAACACAAAGTTTTGCTCGCAGACACCTGGGTGAAGCACCACACCATCCTCACAACCAAAATTAACCAGGTAGTTTCTGGGATCCACTGCAGCCCCCATAACGTGTATCATACATCAAGTATTATACCTCAATCCATCACAGCCCATACACTATATAAGTATCCTCAAGCCATCATAGCCTATACACATTACACCTATAGTAGTCCATAGGATACTATATCCAGAATATATGTGTGTGAATAACCAAAATACATTACAACCCTCTACACACATATATGGGGAAAACTAACCTCTATGCCTACCTACACTAGTATCTACCAAGAGAAGAGAGTGGGGCTAAAGGGGGAAAACACCCCCCAAGGATTAGAATCCCCAGGGTGTCAGTTTCCCTTAACGACAGGGTGGAGTAGTGTATAGAAACACAAAAATTATAGAATATACTATAACTCACAACCACACTATGGGAATAACCTAGTCTTATATACAACTACAGCTAACGTCCCTCAGACCTTGGGATGCTACTTCTTAGACTAGGTATCCTATAAGCACACAACCATTTAAAGAAATTTATTAGATTACTTCATTTCCTTTTTATTAGTTTCACTTTATGTTAATTAATTAATTAAACATTAACTAACCATGAACAATTCCACATTAAAATCCAATAACATCACACCCAAAGATCCATTGTTCCTTCAAAAGTTTTCAACCTCATCATTAAGTTGCAGAAACTCCAACCCCATGATTTAACACCATTTAATTAAAAATTCATTACAGAAACACTTCCCCATATTCCCCGGAATTCTAGAAAAGCATTCTATGCTACTAAACATAAGGGGGCTCAATACGGTGAGTAGATGTACTACCCATCGAGTCTTTTATACCTATAGAAAGACTATAGACCCATCCTCCCTTGAGAAGCTAGAAACGGAAATCACATGGAATACCCCGCGCGTCTTCACCTCCTTCGGAAGAAGGGTAAGAAAGACCAGCTGCCTTGAGCAGTGGGGAAAAGTAAAGAAGATAAACAACCAAAGAACCCACAAGCATCAAAAAATCACATCCTTCCCATTCCGTCATCCCCAGTTTCCTCCCTGACACCCACATGAATAAACCGATGCATCTTGCCACTCTAGGCATCATCTACTTCCACAACCAAAAGGCCTTTATGCCCCCACATATCACAACATCCCTCTAGGTTCACGTCTCAACACAAGTAGCAGGAAAACAAACATCACATTAACTAGGTTGTGGCACTTTAACAATCAAGAGGGTAACTTAAAACCCTTCAAAGGATTATCAAACAATCATATTCTTTAATCCATCTTGATTTAACATATTTAATCCGTAGGTTCCAAATTCGGGAACCCTAAACAGTAAGCTATCACAAATGATCAAACATGATTACATCGTCAATTTGATTAACATAAAATTACAACAAAAACCATATTAGCTTTCATGCCTCTTTATCTTTAGCCAAACAATCATAAATTAATCCATGTTTACGTTCTTTACTGATTTCCATCAAGAACAAATAGCTAAGCAAATCCAGCATAGATATCACACTATCTAGAAAAACAAGAGGCAATGACATACGATTAATAACAATTCTTTATCTGGTTAAAAATATTTATTAGGTCAATTCTAGTTTCATCCAATGGGATTGAACATGCTAACAATACACTTGCATGTAAAAGAAAGAGAAGCAACGAATCCCCTACCTCAAAGGTTTTTGATGAAAACCGCAACAAACGAAGAATGCACAAGAAATTCGTATTTATTATCCAAGAATCCTACTTAGATATCTTCTCGTAACACAACCAAGACAAAAAATCATCACATTTGGCATCCAAACCTTTAGATCTACCCATAACGGGCGTAGATCTAAGGAACCGAGAGAAGATGAGAATTAGATCCAAGTGGATCTAAGAAACCAAACAGGAACGATCACATACCTCAAGAAACTGGCTTCGATTTTCCAAGATAAGCCTTCAAATCACCTCTAAAACACTTGGGAGAGGTTATCCTACCTTCAAGGGAGAGTAATCCCGAGTTATGACCTCTTAGGATCTTAAACGAGCAATTTAGAGGCAAAATGGTTGAGATCCACAATTTCAGGATCTAAATTAAGTGGTCGCATAGTTAGTTCACACAGTTTGGAAAACTGTTTGCTAACAATGCGTTAGCTACTGCCTTGGCCACTATTCCCGCATGGTTTGGCTGCATGGTTCGACAAATCGTGCGCCACCTGTGCGGGAGCTACTACCTTGTCCAGCACTCCTCGAATGGTTAGGTCACATGGTTAGACAAACCGTGCGCTAACCGTGCGTTAGCCACTGCCACCAAGATTAGCTACGCACGGTCTGGACACATGGTTTAGACAAACCGTTCATAGCCCATGTGAAATCTACTGCCTTTTAGTTTTCCTTAAAAGTCCACCCAAATGCACCCCAAAGACACTACTCCAAAACAAGGGTTGTTAGAAACATCAAAGGTACCTGAAGACGTAACGTGATGTTACAGTTCAAAACTATCTACCATTGAAACGGTTCATCGAAAAGGAATATTTTGTCAAAGCATTGGTGATAATTTACCTTGACCTCCCGGAATGCCTCTAACACCACATTTTCACAAAGTAATGGACCGGAGAGGTCCGGGCCATTACAAAAATGATTTTTGAAATCTAATAGATCCAAAGTGTTAAATTTATAGGATAATATAATAATAGGTCTAAATATTCTCAACCAATAGATTTTTTATATGTTTGTATCATAAAATAATCCTTATTGTTTAGCTTTAACCCATAGTTAAAAACATTAATTCATACCATGTCTTGTTGTATTTTCACAACATATTTTTACTATAGTTACTATAAAATTTCAATCAAACCAAATGTCAATAATTAACACAATTGGGAACATTATATTATTCAGTTGTCCAAATATTATAATTTTAGGAATATTATATCATTTAATAAAATATTATTTGTTTTAAAAACTCATTTATGTCAATTTTGATTCTATTAAGTAATTGATTATTGTTAAAGTCATAAAATTTTACTCCTTATAAGAAATGAATTAAATCAAATATAATATGTCATTATAATCCAGAATATTCATGTACGACATCAAAATAATTAAATAAAATTTATTTGAATATTTATAAATTCTTTTATTTTAATTTTTCTTTAATAATTTTATCACTAAATCATCATTGGGTCATAAATAAATTAATTTTTAAAATTCCTAAAATATATAAATAAAATACCAGGATGTAGGAAATCCTTTTTCCTTTTAATGGATATTAACAGTCATATTGTTTATTTATATAACTCTATATTAAAATGGATTTAGTAAAAGAAACAAGTTTATGTTTCTTTACTCTTTATATTAAATTAATTGTTATAAAATGTCATTATCACACACAAGTGGCTCCATGGGGTCGCAAAATCAACCTAATGATGACCATGGTCGGAAATATCTCATCCAATAAGATTAAAAAACCTATTATAGTAGTTTAATATTATTATTATATTAATTTTTTATTCTTATTTACTAGACATACCTTTTAAGTATTGTAAATAAAATAATTGTTGATGATACTGTTCATAATGTCAAAAAATAAATGGTACCAATTTACCCAATGGAACCATCTGATCCTAAACATGGAATCCAATTTTCCAAATTAAAAATACACAATTGGAAGAAATTAAATTAAAATTAATTTCTGTTTTCCAAACCAAAAAGCAGGCTTTTAAGAAGTAATAATTATCAAAATATTAACATGTGTTTATATCCAATTTCAATGGATTATTGTTTCCAATGACCAGAATTGATTTAAATGAAAATAAACATAATAAATTTATAGTTTAATTCCAATTTAAATAACAGTAGAACTATATAAATAAATAATATGAAAAGGTTGTTTTGAATTAAAATGCACAAATTTTCACTATTCATTAAAAACTAAATTTCATCAGAAAAATACCAAAATTTAATCCTAAGTAAATTTTGATGTTCTTATTCTAAATATGAAGTTTAATTTGTCAAATAGAACATATAAATTTGACAAAAAAATATTTTAAAATTGTTCTCCATCAAATGGCTATAAAATGACCGTTAAAAAATATAAGAGTATTTTATGCATAAAATTGGATTCATTTTCATTTTAAGACACAAAAATATATTAGATAAATGTAAAAACATTTTACATACATGTGTAATCATATTTTAGTTAGTTGTTTTCATTAAATCTAATATAATTTCAAGGCGTTAAATACCATTTAAAATTATAATAATATTATTTTATTTTTTGGTATAACTCAATGTTTTGTGCAACGTATGTTTTCAAAGAAATATTTTGTTGCTTGTTGTGTACGATATTAGAAAAATACTCACCTTTAATGGAAAAACAATACCTTATTCATAAATTTTAATATATATTAAACATTATTATTCTATAAATACCAAGGATTCTATTATATGAGTGGATTAATCAGGATGCATAACCCGTATTTGGATAAATACATTAAAAAATATATAGAAAATAGATGTGAAAAAAATTAAATTCTAGAAGGAATTATTTATGATAGCATTAAATACATATTTACATGAGGTGTTATACATCAACATTATAAATGATAACATGAATGAAATTAAAAACAATTTCATTTTAAAAAATATACTTATTAATGGACCATTGATAAGAGATAAAGATTAATTGATGGAATTTAGTAGAAGAAGAAAAACATAAGAATGTTAATGGAAATTCAAATTTATTAGACATTAAATATATATTTTTAAGTCCTAAATTTTAATTAGTATAAGAAAAAAATAATTTTTAACAAATAACTTCTTTAAAAGTAGTGTAAAATATATTAATATATATTAAATTAACTGGGTTGAATAACCTATACAAGTATGAAAGAATTTCTTGATAAAATAATATAAATCCAAAGATGTAGAATTTAGTTTTAAATCTTAATTGTAACCGATATACTATATTATGTAATAATTTTTTCAAAATTTATTATATGTTGTATAAAATTTAATACATAAAATACCAAAAAATAAAATCAATTTGTATAATTTACAAAATGTATATGAAATAATTACAAGGGGAGAGATATGAATCAATATATGAAAATTGAGTTACCAAAATGGCTTACAAATTTGGTAGAAACTGACTGAAAATACAATTGATAAAAAAATAACTAAAAAAGAGTTTACTAATAATAAAAAATGTATGTTGTAATGATACATACATGTGTTATGGTAGAACCATTTAAATGAAAACATGGTTAATAACATAATCATGTATCAATGAATTAATGTTTGAGGTAAATAACTGTAGTAGCTCATGTAATATTGTAATAAAAACCCTTTGAATGTGATTAATAGTAATTTCACATAAAATAAAATGACTAAAATATATAATATGATATATTAAATATCTACTATATAAACTAAAAAATAAAATTTTGTGCACATTACTTTTCATTTCTTGATGAGTGAGATTTTAGATGAAAACACTTACCTCAGTCCTGATGTTTTTTTCACATGTACCAGCCACATTAAATAAGTAAATTAAGATTAATGAATATATTAGAAATATATCATATCCAAAATATAATAATATAAACTCTTCATTCAAAATATTTCTATATATATAAATATTAGTTAGGTTTAACCAATTTTTACACTTGGTGAAACTAATAATTTTTTCATTGAACATGATACATAAAAATGGTATTTGTATTCATTCATATTACAATTTCAATCATATAAATATAATTTAATGAGAATTAATAAATGATTACTGATATGTTTAATTGAATTAATATCATTTTATTGAACAATTCGTTATGATCTACGAGAATCAAATAATTGATAATAATGTTTTTAGTAATTATTAATAAAGAAAACCTGATTCTAATAATTAATATGATTATTAATAATTTTTTCATTATATAGTAAAAATAAAATAATTTATTATATTTATATTATAATATATTCATAAATGTGTTCACATATTAAACTATGACCTTTATGTATATAATTAATCTTGTATGTGGTTCAACTGAACCAAAAAGGACCAACCATCACAAATGAATCATTAGAAAGTGAGTTGGTTGAAATATAATTATAATAGAAAGAATTATTATGATTTTAACAATATATTAGAATGATATATCATAATTGGAATTATATAAATAAAATACTACATGTATAATTTTATTTCATAATTTGATGAAATCCATTTTTGGCCTGGAATGTTCTCTTAGAACATTGAATTTAACACAATTGTATATTTCTCATATTGATTATACTTCATCCAATTTCCAATTAAAAACATAATATTTTAATAAAAACATACTTATCCATTAAAAATATTCACATTAATAAATGATTATGATCATGATGAAATGAAAAATGAAAATCAATCATTCCATAGAGGTGGTTTTCCACACATATGCATGGATTGTGATTTAACATTACATATATTTTAGAAAATTAGAAAAATTAATAATTTTATATGAATCTAAAATATTTTATAAATATCAGAAAAAATATAATAAATTTATTAGTAGTATTATTTTAGTAAATAAGTGAGTTAAAATAAAACACATTACCCCATTGAGGTGGTAATCCACACGATGCTCGATTGCCCATTTACATTTTATTATAGTAAAATGGCTATGAACCCAATTTTTATATGAGGTATTTATCCTTCATATTTTATTATAATTTTATTTTTTGGCCTAATAGGGATTATTAGTGATGATATGTAATAAATGTGAGTCCCCTTGTCTTTTACGGAGCCTAGAGCCTAGATTTTAGGAATAAAGATCTAGGCCACATGGTTTGTAGAACCCATGAAACTTGACCAAAATGGTTACCCCTAACAGTGTGGGGCATGTTAAATAAAAAGTAGGGTGCATAGTTTTCCCCAACCATGTTATTCAGGACTCATGTTTGTTACAAAAACTCAATTTTTTTAATAGAATTTAATGGAATGATAGGGCACAATTTCTCAGACCATGCAGCCAAACTGTGTTGGTTTCCCCTTATTGTACAATCTAGTGCACGATTGGTGAACAATTTGTAATTACATGTTGCCAAACTGTGCACCCCATTTTTTGATTTGGAAAATAAATTTTCTACCATAATGATTAATATGTTTACATAGAACTATTACTTTAAATATTTTTTTGGTATAAATGAGGATTTCTTCTCTAATTGAGATACCTCTTTGGATCCACTGATGCTCATTTATAAAACTCTAATATGGACTCTAGTTCTATCACCATAAATAAAATTGGATGTGCTTCGATATGATATTCATTAGTATTGTCCCTCAAATATTATTTATTTCTCATGATGGAGATACTTAAACACAGTCTCATATTCGCTATTTTGAGGTTCATTAACTATTTTTTGGTTTTCTGCAAATCATGGCCAAACCAATGGCTGATAATGGTCAAGTACTCCAATAATGACATAAGTTAGGTGTTCTAACAGTTACCCCTTTATGTGTAGATGTATTATAATTTCCATTATTTCCCACACACCAATTTCACCATGTGATTACTTAAAGTACAAAAACTATGTTTAATTTAATATTCTTGGTATAATTGGCCTTGAATCCCATTTTGAATATTTTTATTAGAACCATTAAATGGTTTCAAAAATCATGTTGTGTTCCACCAATAGTACCTAGGATGATTATTTTGATGCAGGTAGGGACATGGTCATGCTCATACAGGTAGATAAATTTGTTAAATATAACATTGGAGAGGGAACCTAAAACACAAGGATATAGAACATGATGCTAGAGGAGATAGTCTATTTGAACCTTCTTCCATTTTTATAATATTATAGTATATTTTTCTTAACTGTTATTATGTTTTACATATGATATATTATCTTCCTATAAATGATATTGATTATTTTTTATATTAGTTATTTGTGACAGATGTATCTTTTCCTTTAACACACAATTGAAATTGTGATTCCTTTATTTATATATATATTTCACTATTGTTCTAAGAGTAATGAGAGGTTAAAATATCCCCATTATACCACTTCATAACATCATTGAAAATTGGTAGCCTCTGGAGAACTATGAGGCATGCTTGAGGCTAGTGTCCCACTAGTATGGGGAACTATTTAGTGGAATACAGGTCATGATGTTACAATGTGTTATTTATTGAATTTTTTCTATTTTCCTGACTTTTTTAATATATTTCACATGATTAAAAATTTATTTGAATTTTTTAATGATTGATCCATTGGATTAAAAAACTCAAATATATGGAAATACCATATTAGTAGTGGTGGGTCTTGTTTTTCAGTATTATTATTATTAGAGTTGATTTTATTGCAATGTTGGGTAACACATATTCTGTGTGAAATTTATTATTTTTAATGAGTGTGATATTTTATCCTTTTCTAGATATGGAAATTAAACATTTAATCATTCATAATTTTAAGCACCTTATAGGATTTATGTGTCATTCATTATTCCATTCCATGTTTTCATTACAACATTAATTTCATATAATATCGTTTGGATCTTATTGTTATGACCCTGAATTTTTTTAACACTTCATTAAAGACATGAATATGATAGTATTTAAATTCTTTGATTCCATACATCATTTTATGAGGTGTACGTTCCCATATTTGTTGAATGAGGTGATCAATACTGTTCAAAAAATAATGAAAATTGTTATACAATTGACAATTAAATTAAATTAAATTAAAATATAAAATATATTAGTCACTGTGAAATAAGGATTCTAATTTCTATTTAATGGAGTTATTCCTATACATATTTCAATTAAAACTCTACATATCCTAACCCATATAGAATAATATTGTTATTGACCATGAACTGACCTTAGTTGTGAGAAGTATTTAGAATTCCACCTCATCGAGAAAAATATTTCTATCACCCAGACATAGCAATTTTAGTAGGAAGAGGGGTTTGAATTTTATATTTTATGGAATGAACCTATCATAATCTTTTACATGTGAAATTTTAACTGTTTAATCCCATATCAAGTATATTATTTCAATTTGTAGAGCTATCAAACCACGAAGTCATCTTTTCATTCCCTCTAGGGTTGGTGATGATCATATTTCTGAGGTGTTTGGTACTAAGCCACAAAAGATAACTTTCGTAGTTCTGGCTATAGAACCTCCAATTATAATGGATGTTGGTGGTGATGTCAAGATTCAAGGGGATTTTCTACATCATATGAAAACTATACAAGGACATCATTATCTAACCCATTAAATGTAAAAGATTAGGTTGGAGTTCCCACAACATCATCCACCAACTATTTTAAGGGATTATGGACACTATTCTACAATGTTATTTCTATTGATAATATTATATAAATTAGATAATATTTAGACACCTCTTTATAGGAGTTTGAATCTATCATCTAATAAGAATTTTGGATATTCCAAATGTTATCAGGATATTCTAAACTATAATGGTCAGTATCAATATGTGATTTAGAGCGATTTATAGTAGATATCCTATGATTATTTCTTCCCTAAGACCCTGAGAGATAATATTTCATCAAATTTAATAAACCTATTTTAGTTTTCTATGATAGTAATTAAATGTTCCACTAATTTTATAGTGTTTTAATGCTTTCCACATATCTATAATGTGGTAGAGCTAGTGAAAGAGAGATGGTTTGGGGATATGATTTGGAAACCTATCCATTAACATGTGTGTTTCCCCAATTTAATAACATATCTTAAATTGTGACCTTGTATCTAATCATATTGAGAATCATGAGAGAGGGTGAATATGTGATCCATGTCTTTTTAGAACTGATACATGTTTCCGGTTTATCTAGAGGATGGATGTGGTTCTTTTAGACTATACATGTGATCTTTGGTAGCCATATGACACTGATTGAAAGTTATGTTGTTTGTCACATGTATGGTAATCATCAAAGTTATAATCTCTAGTGTCATATAGAACACATTGATTTGTTATTCTATGAAATACTAGGGAATCTTCAGGTTATTCTAGGTCTTTCCCATATAATATAAGTATAACAACCCTACTCTTTTATTACCAAATTAATCATGATTTATTACACAAAATCTTCACTTGATACAATCTGGAAGATTGATAGGTCTAGTGTATTTGGGGATTGGAACATTACATAACATCTTAGAACAAAAATCACACAACATCTTTATTGAAAACTTCCATTACATGAACACTACCTTCCCTCATACTTAACATTGCATGGGATAACCTGAGGACATGCATAACAAATGCGTGAGCTATAAATCCCAGTAAGGAAATAAACATGGAATAAAATGAGGAATAATATACATGTAAGATAATAGGAATATCAATGGAGCATAAGGGAAACATGAACATAATGGCATGACAAATAATGATAATTATAACATGGAAATGTGGCCAGAACATTGAACATGGAATTAGCTTGAGCCAAGGATCATTTCACATGGAGAAAAATTAAACCCTAATTGCACATGAAGCACAAGTAAAACCTCATTTCACTTGAATTATAATGAGTCAACACCCATTTCACATAACGTATTATGATATTATACTTTACCCAATGCATTAGAGTGCTATTAGGGATCACCCTTCTTAAACATTTCATTTCATGCATAAGTGTGCCACATGGATCATACAACATGGAATCAATCATCATCATTTGTTCCATGATAAAGGTATGTGGAATAAATACATAAAGATTTATAATCAATAATTAATTTTACATAATGTTTAATACCCTCGATAGAGAAATGGTCATGGTATTCACTATACTATGACATTGACTTAGAAAATCGTAGTGCAATTTTAGCAGAATAACGGAGAGAAATAGGAACTCATAAAAAAAGGTTGATGAGAGAGAAAGGGTTATATCATCCTATTTCCATGAAATAAACAGTATGGGGAAATATTGATACTTGTCCAAAAAAACATAATGGAATTTAGATATATCATTCAAAATAATTAGTTGGATGTAAAAGAGGAGAGACAAATCCCTCACGGTATTTTGGCATGGTAACAGGTTTACATGGGATGCATTAATTAGATAAAAAGAGGTCTCACATCATCCAAACATAATGAGGGAAGTATGGGTAAGGTGAAAAATCATACCCCCAACACGGGTAATTGAAAACAAAAGGTCATAACAACTTAAAGTAAATTGGATAAAAATGAGAAACGAAGAAATCCCATACTTGGTAGTGTGATCCCAAAGGCTTGAGAGAGCCTTGAGAGAGGATTCTTGGGAGAATGGGGCACCTTGGGAGGATTTTATAGAGAGGACGGAAGGGGATGGTCTAACTCCAAAGGCTTTGAGTGAAAAGGAAGTGGGAACTTGGGGGTGAGTTTATATATGAAAGGAGATGGAATTATTTATTTTTTAGATTTGGGACACCTCACATTAAACTAATCAAAACCACAAACCAGAAAATGGTTTTTTTCAATGTTTTTTTCCAAATGGGTGTGGAAAAAAATATTTTATAAGGCCAATGGCCTTACTACTTAAAATAATATTGTTGCTTATGTGGAGGTGAGTCACACTCTCAAGGAAAACAATATAAAAAGACAAAATGTTTTATAATCCATGAAGGGTCCACTAAAGCATTGTAAAATAAATGAAACAAACCCAAAATCACATTATTTTAATGGTAAAAAATATATTGGCTGATAATATCATTTATAGTATTTTATTACATCATTATTGGATCATTATGATGTCATGAAACACATTATATATTTAAATGGTATTTAATTTTAACGCAAAAATTCGGCTGTCTCGGAAGATTATGAAAAATTAACCATTGAATAATTTTGACATCCTAATTCCAAAAATAATATTAATTTTATCTAAATAATTTTCTAAATATTTGAATTTTTACTTTTAAAATAAAATCGCCATTTATCGAAAATTCATGGGTTTTGACAAAAACAGCTTTCAAACCATAATAAAAATTACAATTGCATTCATAAATTACATGATAACTTATATTTAATAAAAATTAATTTAATAATAATAATGATATTTTATTAAAATATTATTTAATTAAAAAATCCATTAATTCATAAAAATAGATTTCTTAGTCGAATATTAACTAAAAATATTATTTGTGTTTTAAAAACTATTTACAAATTAACAATAATAAAAAGAATGCACATTATTTATACAAAATTAATGTACATAGTCATAGTGCTATGATCTTGTTACATAAACCCTTATAATAAATGCATAATACTGAAGAGTAAGGAGTGTGATGGTGACAGACTCTTGGGGTGGCTCGGATAACATCGCTCAGGTGGTAATCTCTATTAACTTCCAATTCTCCCACATTCGCTTCTGCTCAACCTTAACATGTTCAAGATCATCTTGGGATTGGTCAAGAGTAAAGTCCAATGATGCTACCTCCAATCTGTGCTCTGATAAATGGGATTCATATGGGGCAAGTCTACTGGATGAGGCCATCACTTATTTTTTCTGAGTAAATTGGATTTGTTAAAGCCCTATATTTATACTAATAATGTGATAACTGTTCAATATCTATATTAGCAATGGTTACAATTCTTAACGGAATTTTAATATCTAGATACATAAAACCAATGACATTCTCATTTTATATAACCATAATAAGACATTTAATTATATCAAGATGAATTTCCATTAATGGAAGTTTGGGTCGTCACAATATTCCCCCTTAAGAAATTTCACCCTAGAAATTTCATTTTCCCACACTAAAATAGATGAGGGTAACTATGATTTATCAATTCCTCTAATTCCCCCGATGATTCTTCAAACTTGTTGTTTTTCCACAACACCTTGATGAGGGGAATTGTCTTATTTTGTAGACCTTTTTCTCTAAAATCTAAGATATTTAGTGGTTGCTGCTCATAAGAAAGATCATCCTCTAGTGGTACTACCTATGATTAGAGTACATGTGATGGGTTTGATATGTACTTTCATAAGAAGGATACATGAAAGACATCATGTACTTTTTCCATGGTAAGTGGAAGTTCTAGTCGACAGGCCACAACCCTGACACAATCAAGAATCTCAAAGGGGATGATGTACCTAGGACATAACATCCACTTCTTTCTAAACCTCATGAAATTATTCCATGGAGATATGTGTTGAAATACCATGTCTCTAACTTTAAACTCAAGGTCTCATCAAAAGTTTTCTGTATAACTCTTCTGTCTACTTTGGGCTACATTGATATGCTGCTGAATAGTTTTCATCTTTTCCACCAATTCTTCGACCATTTATGGTCTTGGCAGCTTACGCTCACCAACTTCATCCCAACATGCCAGTGTTCTACACCTATTCCCATATAGGGGTTCATGAGGTTCCATTCAGATGCTCGAGTGGAAACTGTTATTGTATGAGAATTTAACTAGTAGAAGATGTTGGTCCCACCCTCCTTTGAAGTCCATTGAACATGATCATAACATATTTTTCAATTTCATAATAGTTTTCATAGATTGGTCATTCGTTTGAGGATGATAATCCATACTAAAGTTCAGTTCAATATCCAAATCTTGTTGAAGACTCTTCCAAAACATAGAGGAGAACCTTGGATATCGATCGGATACAATAGATAGTGTTACTCCATGCAGCCTTACCACTTCCCTGACATATTTCTGTGCCAGTTGATCTGATGATAAATCCTCCCAAATTGCAATGAAGGGTGAAGACTTTGTAAGATGATCCATAACAACCCAGATTGCATTGTGGCCTTTGGATGTCTTTTGAAGTCTGGTTACAATGTCCATGGTGATGTTCTCCCATTTTCATACTGGTATGAGCAATTGTTGCATCATCCCCTTATACTTCTGCCTCTCTGTTGGCACATTCTAACACACCAATAACTATGATGTATACTCAATGATCTTCTTCTTCATATTATCCCACCAATAATGCTCTTGGAGATCTCAATAAATCTTTGTGTTTCCTTGGTGAATAGAGAAATTTGAACTATGCGCATCATCCAAAAGTTCTTTCTTCTTCTCTAAACTTGATAAAATACATAGTATTTTCCAAAATCTCACAATTCCTTCTTCATTAACATTGAACTTCGAGGATTTTACTTTTCTAATAGCTTCCATGTTCTTCTGAATTCCCACATCATCCTTTTGAGAATCCTTTAAACTTTCCAAAAGAGACGGTTGAGTGATCATTTATGAATGGAATGATTATGCTCCCTTATTTATGATTCCCATGTCCATATTCATCAAATCTAAGAATATGGGATCTTTTTCAATTCTCATCAATGATAGAATCAATGGGTCCTTTCTATTTAGAGCATCTGCCACCTTGTTCGCTTTCCCAAGGCAGTAATGGATTGATCAGTCAAAGTCTTTGATCAACTCTAACCATCTTCATTGGCGCATGTACAACTCTTTCTCTGTGAATATATACTTATGGATTTTGTGGCCCGTATATATTTCACACTTCTCCCCAAATATAAAATGCCAAAAAAAATTAATGCAAATATCACCGCTGCCAACTCCAAATCTTATGTTGTATAATTCTACTCATGAACATTCAATTTCCTTGAAACATAAGCAATGACATTGTCATTTTTCATTAACACACAACCCATGCCCTTCTTTAAAGAATAACTAAATACCACAAAAAGTACTCCACTTTTGGGTAAAGTGAGCATGGGAATAGTGATAAGCATCCTTTTAAACTCCTTAAATCTTTCTTCACATTCATCACTGTAAGCAAACTTTATTCCCTTCCGAGTTAGCTTGGTAAGAGGGTTGGACAATCATGAGAAATTTATCACAAATCGTCGATAATATCCAGATAATCCCTAGAATCTAAGGATATCTATTACCAATGATGGCCTCGACCATCCTTCAATTGCATCTGTTTTGGAGGGATCCACAAATATCCCATTGCTTGTGATGATATGGCCCAAGAATGATACCTCCTTCAACCAGAACTCACACTTTCTGTACTTTTCATAGAGCTCATCCTTTCACAAGGTCTCTAGTATAGTTCTTAGATGCTCTTCATGATCATCCTTGGTTTTGGAGTATATTAGAACATCATCTATAAAGATTACCACAAATTTGTTGAGGTAATCTCTAAAGACTCTATTCATCATGTACATGAAGAATGATAGAGCATTAGTGAGTCCTAAAGGCATTAATAAGAATTCACAGTGCCCATATCATGTATGAAAAGTAGTCTTGGGGATATCTTCCTTCTTCACCCTTACTTGATAATATCCTAACCACAAATCCGTATTGGATAAGTATTGTGCTCCATGCAGCTGATCGAAAAAGTCATCAATTCATGGGAGAGGATAATTTCTCTTTATCGTGATTTTGTTAAGCTCACGATAATCGATGCAATGGCGCATTGACCCATCTTTCTTCTGGATAAACCAGACTGGTGCACCCCATAGTTAAGCACTTGGGGGTGTATAATCCCTTTATCCAGATTCTCATGTAGTTGTTTCTTCAGCTCCTCAAGCTCCACAATAGCCATTATATATGGAGTCTTTGATATTGGAAACTCCCCAGGTATAAGGTCAATTAAGAATTGAACATCTCTTCTAGGCAGAAGATCAGGAAATTCCTCAGGAAACATTCCAGCGAATTCCCTCATAATAGGCATGTATTCAAGGATGGTTGCTTCTTTAGACTCAATCATCTGATCCAGATACACATTATCATAGGGAAATAATATCCACATTTGAGATTATTGAGATAAAGAAGATTCATCTTCCTCTTCGTACTTGTATAGAATCGGTGGTTGATTCTCCACATGGAGAGTAATTCCCCTCTCACGATAATTTATGGTGTCTCTATATAAGGAAATCCAATTCATGCTAAGAATTGCATCAAATTCCACTAGAGATAGTATGATGATGTTTTTTGGGAAATTCCATCCACATATTATGACATGGGAGGATTTATATTCATGGGATGCAATGATTTCCCCATTTGATGTACTCACTGACATCTTTACTTCCATGATTTTGGGTGGTTCTTGGATTGTTATACTAATCTTTCAGGATATAAAAGAATGCGTAGAACCATAACTAAAAAGTATGTTCTCTATTATTGAATGAATAACTAGTGTACCTATCACCACTTCATTTTCGGGGTTCACTTCAACAGTAGTAATGGAAAAAGATCTCCTGTACTGCATTGGAGGTTGTTGGTTGCCTCCTAAAACCCTTGGCATAGGGAACATATTTGTAGGATGCCCTGGTTATTTCCAGTTGAAGCAATGAAGATCACATTGAGGGTTGAGAGGAGAATTCCTCTCCTCTGTCACAGTAGTGGGTTTTTCTTCCCAACAGTTAATATCCAGGTGCCCTTCTCTTCCACACCTAATGCATTTCTTCATCCCCTTTAGGAAATTTCTGAGGTGCTTATTTCCACACATTTGGCAAGTGGGTTACTGGATTTTCATAGCACTGTTGGATTTATCCATCAGAAAGAAAGAATTGAAATCCATCTTATGCTTCTTATCCCCATGATACCCTTGAGGTTCTTCGATACCCATTTCAACCTTGAAGGCACATCAGACTTTTTCCTCATAGCTGTTGAAGTCATAGATCACTGGATCTTTCTATAGGATAGGTTTCAGCCCACCAAAGAAGCATTCATCCTTGCATTCGGGGGTAACAACAAATCTGAAGGCATATCGTGCAAGCCTTGTGAAGTTTTCCTCATATTCTCTGAAAAATTTGTCATCTTTTTTCTTAAGGGAAAGTAAGTACCTTTCCATATTAAGCTAGAGGGTGTGAGGAAAATATTTATCAAAAAATATCTTGTGAAATCCTTCCATTCCAACACATCGATCTCATCCTCAGGATATGTATTTTTGATCAATGACCACCATTGATTGGCTTCACCCTCCATATGATAAGCATCCAGAAGAACCTTCTCCTGTTCAGAACATTGAAGGATGGATATGATCTTTTCATTGGAGTTGATCCATTATTTGGCGATTGGCGGATCATAATATCCATTAAAAGTAGGATTCCTTTGTCTCATGAAGCTCTTGATAGCATTTTTTTATTTCTTGGGGGGGGGGGGGGGGGTTGAAAAATATTCTTGAACCATGATTCAATTCATTGTTTTTTGTAACTGAGAGAGTATCATTATAAAGTTCACGATTCCCGCTCCCATCATATTGGAAATATTATTAGCACAGTAATCACATTGATCATCATATCGGTTGTTAGCCCGAATCCTCCTATTACCGCACTTTGGGTAGAATAAAAGAAATGTTAGGGGTAACACCTAAAGGGTAATCCATGGAAAAAATAGATGACTTATAAATAACTTTTATTTCCTTAACATATAAATCTATAGACTTCAATCTATGCTATCCATGATCTAATTTCTAACATATATTCTTAGGGGAATTGTTTAATTCCCATATTAAGGGTTCATACTGAGCTTGTGAATTTACCAAATAATATCCCCAGGAGTGTCATTACCAAGAGTGCAGTAAGGCCCATTGTCGTTCACCAGTTCTCATTCAAGTCTAGCTCAAAGCGGTGTATTCGGGTTTTACCCCTAGGATACATCTTTTCCAGATCTTCCTCTACCCGCTCGAATACAGAGAGTGATGTATTTGATTTATAAAACATTTATTCAATACTCACCAAATCATAGGAATGTTTTTATTATACTTATTCATTTCTATATGTATCCACTAGGGTTTTCTAATCCTAATCCCAAAAAATAACTTAACCTATCCTCTGATACCAACTATAACAACCCTAATCTTTTATTGCAAACTTTAACATGATTTATTACATAAACTCTTCACCTGATACAACAAGGGATATCAATAAGTATAGTGTCTTTGGGGCTTAGGAAAATTACATAAAAACTTAGAACATAAAACACACAACATCTTTATTAAAAACTTAATGTACATGACCACTACATTCCCTTGTACTTAGCATTGCATGAGAAAACCTGTGGACATGCATAAGAAAAGAGTGAGATATGAAGCCCAATAAGGGAATAAACATGTAACAAAATAAAGAATACAATACATGTTAGACAATATGAATATAAATGGAGCACAAGAGAAACATGAATATAAAGGATTGATAAAGCATAATAATCATGACTTGAAAATGTGGCAATAACACTTAACATGGAATTACCATGAACCCATGATCATTTCACATGGAGTATGAGTAAACCCTCATTACACATGAAGCGCATGTAAAACCTCGTTACACTTGAATTATCATGAGTCAAGACCCGTTGAAAATGATGTATCATGAAGCTATACATTGCCCAATGCACTGGAGCACTATCAGGGTGCACCCTTCTTAAACATTTCATTTCATGCATAAGTGTGCCCCATGGATCATAAAACATGGAATCAATCATCATCATTTATTACAATATAAAGGGATGTGGAATAAAAATGTGATTCTTTATTATCAATAAGTAAATTTCCATAAAGGTGAATACCCTAGATAGAGAAATGGGCATCGTATTCATTGCACAATTACATTGGATATGAAAATCGTAATGCAAATTCGGTAGCATAATGGCGTGAAATAAGAACACATAAAAATGGTTGTTGAAAGAGAAAGGTGTGTCTTATAATATGTACATGAAATGTACAGTAATGGGGTCATATAGATAATGTCCCATTAAATGTAAAGGAATTGAGACGCTTAATTCAACAGAATTTCTTGGATGTAATAGAGGAGAGTGAAATCCCTCACAAAATTTCGGCATGGTAATAGGTGTAAATGGGATAAATTAATGAGAGATAAAGGGGTATCCCATCATACAAACAAAAATAGGGTAGTATGGGTATGATTTTAAATCATACCCCAACATTTTTAATAGAAATCAGAAGGGCATAACAACTAAAGGAAAATTGGAGAAAAATGAGGAAGGAAGAAATCCCTTACTTGGATGTGTAATCCAAAAATCTTGGGAGAGGCTTGAGGGAGGATTTGTGGGAGCATAGAGCACCTTGGGAGGATAATATAGAGAGTATTTCAGGTTTTGGTTGAAATACAAAGGCTTTGAGTGAAGAGGAAGAGGGAGCTTGTGTGGGTTTATATGGTAAAGGAGAGGGAATTCATTATTATTTAGGTTTGAGACACCTCACATTAAACTAATAAAAACCATGAACCTGCCCATGGTTATTCCCATGGGTTTTTCCAAAGGGGAGTGTAAAACAATATTTTATAAGGCCAACAGACGAACCTCTTAAAATAATATGGTTTCTTATGTGGATGTGAGTCACACTCTCAAGGAAAACAATTTAAAAAGTAAAAATGTTTTATAAGCCTTGAAGGGTCCACTAAAGCTTTGTAAAATAAATCAAAAAAACCCAAAATCACATTATTTTAATGTTAAAACATATATTGGAACAAAATATCATTTATATTATTTTATTACATAACTATGGGGTCAATATTATGTCATAAAACACATTATATATTTAAACGATATTTAATTTTTACCCAAAAATTAGACTGCCTCAGAAAATTATGAAAAATTCACCATGGGATAATTTCGAAATTCTGATTCAAAAAATAATATTCATTTTATCTTATTAATTTTATTAATATTTGAATTTTTACTTTTAAAATAAAAACCGCTATTTATAAAAAATTCATGGGTTTTGACAAAAACTGCTTTCAAACCTTAATAAAAATTACACTTGCATTCATAAAATTATATGATAATTTAGATTTAATAAAAATTAATTTAATAATTATAATAATATTTTATTCAAAAATCCATTAATTCATAAAAATATATTTCTTAGTCAAATATTAACTAAAAATACTATTTGTGCTTTAAAAACTACTTACAAAGTAACAATAATAAAATTAATGCACATTCTTTGTATAAAAATAATGTATGTAGTCATAGTGCTAGGGTATTGTTACATAACCCCTTATAATACCCGCATAAGAACGAAGAGTAATATGTGTGAAGGTGATAGACTCTTGGGGTGGCTTGAATAACATTGCTCGGGTGATAATCTCTATTAACATGCACTTCCCCCATAGTCAGTTCTACTCAAGCTTAACGTGTTCAAACTCTGAATGGGCTTGGTAAAGAGTGAATACCAATGATGTCACCTCCTTTCTGAGCTCCGATATATGGGCTTCGTATGGGGAAAGTCAACTAGACGAGGCCATCGCTTCCTTTGTCTGAGTAAATTAGATTTGTTAAATCCCTATATTCATACTAATCATGTGATCACTGTTTAATGGATATATTAGCAACAATCACAATTATTATCGGTATTTTAAAATCTAGAAACATAAAACCAATGAACTTCACAATTTATATAACCATAATAAGAAATTTTATTAGATCAAAATTAAATTCCATTAATGAATGTTTAGGTTGTTACAATAAGTGGGAGTTTATCCTTATTAAATACTCTTTTAGAATAAGAATTAGTATAACCTAACTAATAAGGTAGTTGGAGTACAACATGATCTATAGGATGAGGATGGGATTGTTTCCAATGTATATTTTATTTAGATATATATCACCAGTAGAGGTGAACCAATCTAGGTAGTCTAGTTGTAGAACAATGTCACAGATCAAGACCGATTTACTCTATGAATCCTAAACCAAAGGAACATGATGTTGATCCAAAAACTATTGAATGTACAATAATTATATCCTCCACTATAGGGTCTTCCTCATTCAATATAGTTGAATCACCTTCCAATATCTCGGTTGATTTGGGAAAATGTCATGGAATTCATGTTTAGTAGTCACATGGTGTTATGATAATTGACACCCCAATTAGGTGTGCATTCAGAGATTGAATGATAGTGAAATAAATTCCCCCTTGTGGGTAGGCATCTATAATTTCATAGGGGACATCTTCTTTAACCTGATACTATGATTATATGTTATTCCTGAGATGAATAATTTAATTACCTATCATAGCTATGTGGATTTTTCTCAACAGTGAGTGTCATTCACATCACCATAGGGTGGTAATTATATTTAAAAGGGAGATATTAGTCATGACGCATCCCTCAATTCATGTGTTGCGACTACCCCTTGCCCGCCTCCAAATATCTAGGGGCTAGTGAATAGCACTGAGGGCGTAAACCTGCATGTGGGAGGCATTTTCCCGGATACCTGTACGCACATGCAAACCCAGCATAGTACCAACTCACTAGAATGGAGATAGTATAGCACTGAGAAGAAAATGAGTACAGTCACAACTGAAATTTAATGTTCCAGAATACAAACCCCAAAAAAAGTACTAAAAGTAGTAATGTACAAGAGTGCACCAATAGCCATCCATAGAAATCCCTACATGATAGTTGGAGTAGGGTAGCTACTGGAAGTCGAGGGAGTACGTCACATCTGTCGGATCTCATTGTGGTCTGCCTAGTCCAATGACACCATGTTCATCATCAAAGCTTCAATTGACTACATAGGACACGACACACACGTGGGCAGGGCCTGTGTAGGGGGTGAGTAACACTAAACTCAGAAAGGGCCCCCAAAAAGACAAAGAAATACCACACATAAAATAGAAAGTATATAACAAAGAAAAATTTCACATCCCATGTCAGCTCACAACAAGTATCACTTTAGGTCAAGGATATAAGGATCAATAAAATGTCAAACTCCATGGATGCTGGAGAACTCCTCCTCTATCAAGTACAGTGGACCCACCAGGTCACAATGACCTAATTCCCACTAATATTGGACTATTGTGGTACATATCATTGATGGGTACCGTGGGCATACTGGGTCACACAGAGCTGCTTCCCACCATGGTCCTACAGGGTCACACATAGTCGCTTCCTACCATGGCCGAACTGAGGTACTCATCTTATAGAGTACCGTGGCTCTACTAGGTCACACAGATCCACTCTCCACTATGGGCCTGCTGGGTCACATAGAGCCACTTAAAACTGGGCCATCATCTTGCAGACATAAGGACTCAGCCAACTGCATGGTTATGTACATAGTCTGCATGGGAGGACCTCTATTCATGCCATTGTCTACATCATGATATCCATGTAAGTCACCACAAAGTATTCCAAAAAATATGTCTTTTCAAGAGAGCCTGAAATCTGCAAACAACTCATCAATCGGATGCACGGTTTGCAAGATACAGGCGTTTTAGTACCGAGTGCCCGATTGGATTCATGTTTGGTCTAACCCAGTCATACCCCAACTTTCTCCAAAACAGAGGTAGTGTATCTATAAAGGTTAGCCTTGTCCTTAGGGTTTTGACGTAGTAGGCGGTTCATCAAACGAACGTCTGATTTAGAAGTTTGTGGTCATCTTATGTAACTGGTCGATACTGGGTCCGGGTCTGGGCCACCTCAATCAGACCAGCTAGAACTGACTTGGCATGGGCTAATCCGGATTGATCTATGTCAACCCTGCATAACTCAGGTCTGACCTATCTAGTACGCGGGTCAGCCCACTGGGCAGAGGGTCGGTCCGCTGGGCTGACCTAGTGGTGCCACCCACCTGGTGGTGCGGGCCGCTAGGGATACCAGGACGCGTCACATCCAAGTAGGGATGAAATTACATAGAGTCATGTCTGTGGGTAAACTCATGGGGTTTGAACCAATGTAGCACCATCTGGGGGTGGGGATCCTCCATGCCGTGACAAACGGTTCGCAACATTACCGTCAGGCACGCCGCTAGTGCACGCCCCGTCCACCGACCACTGGTCAATCCGGCTGCCCCTGCTCCCACTGCGGCCAATGCAGGTTGCCACCCTATTTCCGTGTGGGCACCCCGCAGAGGGTGCGCCCCATCCATGCTCCACTGTCACCAAGGGTGGCAGACAATCCTTATGTCAGGCATGCGGTCGGTGCCGCCACGCCTCTGTGCGTCGTCTCCGCCGCCTATCGCACAATGGTGGCCCTTTTCCTACATCATATGAGCCTGTGACCTCCTGGGATCTTGTTCTTCACTATGGTAGGCCCTGATTCGTCTTGTATCCATATCCAAAATGGGCTATCACAATCAAGCCACAAGCAGAGGGGCTCGGGCCTTGTTCGTGTAGGCCAGCACCCTCCGTGTTAGAAAAATAAAACTGTGGATTCAGAAAAAGATAAACGTAATTTCATTCCTTGATTGCAATCCCAATCCCAACAATAAAACATACCCTCCCACTTATATATCAAATAACGGACCAACTTGTTCAAGAGTGGATCCATTCTTATCATTTTAGAATGGGTTACGGGGGAAAAAATCAACACCACCCATGCCTCAAATCATGGGAGAGCGCTTTAGATTGAAAAAGTATCATTGTTCTTCATCCCCACATCAAGCCACCCATGTCATTATTCGAACGTCAATCTTCGTTTCAGGGTTTCTGTGTCACACGTCACCTCTCACCATAACCATCTCCTTTCTTCAAGAGTTTGGTATCTCGGTACTCCTTTAGTAATACGCTTCTTGGTGAAGTTGTTCCATCTCCTCACCCCCAAACTCCATATAAATAAGAGAGGGGAGGGTAAGTAATGATGTGGGGAATTAATGGGGGATCATTAATTATGGACCTTCCTAATTATCCAACAATGTTGTTACATAGGATAGGCAGGCCAAGACATTTATTGTCATGAAGCATCGTTAGCCCACCCTTCTTTTCCATTTGAGGATATGAAATAAAATTATAAAATTATTTTATTTTATTTATTTTAAAAATTCATAAAAAATAAACTTTTCTCTAGACCTACTGTGGTCAATGTAAAGGCTCCCTTTTTTGAATCCTAGCACTGTGGATTCAATGGTGCCCTCAGATTTTTTATCTGAGGAAGAGTTAAAAAGTTATAAAATGCCACTCATGAGTTTACTAATTGTACCATAAAAATTTTGGAAATTCATTCTAGGCACTCTAGGACTCAGAATCAGGAACCTTCAATTATCACAGACTTGTAATAATTTGTATATAATTAAAAAAAATTACATGGAAAATATTGGTCTTTATATTTCCCCCACCTAAAGGCTTTTTATCCACAAAAGACCCAACATAGAAAAAAGAAATATATGGAGGTACAGAGCATGAATCTGAGCCTCCCACTCCCATGTTCTTTCCTTGAGGATCCCTTGCTACCAGTAATCATGCACCATAGGTATCGGCCACCCACGAAGGATTCACTCCTGTCGATCCTAAATCTCTACTGAACCTTGGTAAACGTCACCTTGTCGTCCAAGTAGAGCTCTCTATAGTCAATGACGTGAAATGGGTCATGCACGTATCTCCTTATATAGTATACGAGGAAGATGTTGTGAACCCTCTAATACTATAGTGGAACTGCCAAGCTGTATTCCACCACGCATATCTTCCAAAGTATCAGAAATGCTCTGATAAACCTCAGTGATAACTTACTGCCTCGGCTAAAGCTCCATAGTCCACGCCAAGGGGCGACTTGCAAGAATACATGGTCCCCCTCCAGGAACTCCAAAGGTTTCTATCTCCTATCAGCATAGGACTTTAGTCTACTATGCACAGTCTTCATCCACTCTTAGTTGATCTGCACCATCGTAGTGGTAGCCCAATCCAACATTGGAACCATAATTGCTGACTCCCCTGGGTCTGTCTAGCATAGCGGTGATATGTAATGTTGACTATATAGGGCCTTGAATGGTGCCATACCGATGGTGGAGTGATAATTGTAGTTGTAAGAAAACTCCACCAAGGGAAATTGATCCTCTCAACTAAGGAAAAAATCTATGACGCAAGCACAAAGAAAATCCTCTAGTGTCTAATTGGACTACCCTGTTTGGCCATCCATATGGGGATGAAATGCGGTGCTCCAATAAAGCTGAGTCCTAAAAACCTCATGAAATCTCCTCCTCAACTTGGATGTAAAACTTGTGTCATGGTCTGAGATGATCATTGATGGAACCCAATGAAGCCCTAAAATCTCCTGCACGTAGAGGCGTCCCAAGCCTTCTGCTGATCCTTGCTCTCAGATATGTAAGAAGTGGGCCGACATGGTGAGTCGGTCAATGATCACCCAAATAGAATCATATCGCCTAGAATTAAGTGGAATCCCTATCATAATTTCCATGGAGATTCTATCCAAATTCCACTCTGGCACCTCTAGTGGTTGTGCTAAGCCTGTTGGACCAGATTCTCAGCCTTCACTTACTGACAAGTGATGCATCGTGAAACAAACTTTGCTACATCCTTCTTCATCCCTAGCCACCAGTGCTGACATTTGAGGTCCCGGTACATCTTTGCCACACCAGGATGTACTTCCAGATGGGACATATGGAACTCCCTCAACAACTCCTCCTATAGAACCACTGGTACCATTTTATGTCCTCTATAGAGGATGACATGCTCCCCACCATCCTAAAATACATCTAGTGCATGTCCTAAAGATATCTGAGCACGTCAAGCATCACAGTCAATGTCCCCAAGTTGTGCCTCCCTAACTGGATGAAGAAGTAGGAGAGTGAAAGTCCTAGAGTAGATATAAGATGCTCCATATTTATCTACAAAGGATATCTACATCGCAACTAGCTGCTATGTCACCTCACTCAGCAATTGTAGACCATACCTCTGACTGAGTGCATCTGCTACCAGGATCCCCTTCCCAAGAGTATAAACTATCTCAAAGTCATAGTCATAGAGGAACTCTAGACATCAGTATTATCTTAGGTTCAGGTCCTTCTGAGAGAAGATATACATGAGACTCTTATGATCAGAGTAGACTATAAAACATTCCCCCATCAAGTAATGTCAGCACATATTCAAGGAGAAAAACACAGCTGCTGACTCCAGGTCAAGGGTATCATAGTTCTACTCATTTTGTCTTAGATGTCACGATCCATAGGTGACCACTGATCACTCCTATATCAGGACATACCCATTTCTGTTCCCAGATGTGTCATATTAAACAACATACCCCACGCCCTCTTCTGGTAGCCTCAAGATGGGGGCACTTTTCAGACTCTTCCTCAGTTATTGAAAACTCTATTGGAATCAATTCTTCCATGTGAAGGGATAACCCTTCTTTATCAACGTAGTAAATAGTATTGCAACTCTGTAAATGTCAGGCATAAAACTCCGGTAGAATCCAGCCAACCCCAAGAAACTTCGCATCTCAGTCACACTCTTGGGTGGCTCCCAAGAATCCAAAACCTCTATCATTGTTGGATCCACCGCAACTCTATACATCGAGATAACGTGCCCAAGAAAGTGGGCCTCATGTATCCAGAACTGGAACATACATAGCTTACCATTAAGCAGGTGCTCTCGGAGTGTTTCTAGAACTATCTGTAGATGATAGGCATGCTCCTCCTCCTTCGCTGAGTATATAAAGATGTCATTGATGAATACCACCACAAAGCATTCATAGTATGGCCGAATGATCATGTTCATGAGTCCCATAAACACTGCAGGGGCATTGGTCATGCCGAATAGAATAAACAAGAACTCATATTGGCCATACTATCAACTATAGGTCATCTTTTACACATCCTCATCTTGTATCCAGAAGCGATGATAGCCTAAAATGATTTCTATCTATGAAAAACAATGATCCCCCTTTAGCTGATCAAAAAGATCATCAATCCTTGGAAGTGGGTACTTGTTCTTAACGGTCACCAGGTTCAGGTGCCGATAGTCCACATAGAGTCTCAAAATCCCATCTACCTACTTGAAAATCAAAATCCTGGATACCCACAGAGAAACAATGGGTCTTATGAACCCCTTCCCCTGCAATTACTCCAACTGTACCTATAACGCATGAAGCACTTCTAGAGCCATCCAATATGTTGATGTAGATATCGGGTTTGTACCAGGGTATAGGACGATGTAAAATTCTACCTCTTTACGTGGAGGTAGTCTGGGAACATCATCAAGAAAAACATCATCATACTGGTCCACCACTACAGGATTGATCATACTCTCAACATCACCTGCCCTAAGGGTAAGGCTGGCCAACTGATGTGTATTCAGCTGCATCCTCCTCTGGGTAAGTACATCTTGTGCTGCAATAGTTCCCTTCTTGCTAGTAAAGGAAAACCTAGTCCCATCCGTGCGGACACACCACAGTTTGCGCCTAATACATTCAATCTGAGCATGGACTGTGGATATCCAGTCCATAACCAAGATGATGTCTTAAGGCCTTGACGCAACTACTTGGAGATCCTAGCCAAAGATCTTGCTGCCTAGAGTTAGCTCACACTGCCAGCACAAGTGTGTAATCATCGAACCTTATCCCGTAGGAGTCTCTATCTGTAAGTATCGAGCCAACACCTTTGTTAGAACTTCTGAGCTCTGAAAGAGGGTCATGAAAATAAAAGAGTGACTGGAACTTGTGTCAATAATTACTACATCTAGGGAGGAATAGACAAAGATCATACCTCTAATCATCTCTGGAGCACCGTGGTCATTGGACTCATCTACCTGTAGCTGAGTTTGTCCCTGTCCTTTTGCTCCATATGGCCAGGGTGGACCACCTGGTGGTGGTGGTGATAGAACCTCGAATCGCCACCCATTGCCTGCAGCACATCCAGCTCCTTTTCCATGTCCACCACCCTGTGGACCTCCCTGCTCAAGCCTCTGCCTCTGCCTCGGTGGTCCCTAGAACATCTTCTGGTTGTCTGTAAGGCTGGTTAGGAAGTCGTGAACCATGTGACCCTGCCCGCCACACTTATAGAAATGTCTATCTCCCTACTGACTCCCTACGGACTGGTAGCCTAGTACTACCGACTCGAAGTCCAGGGGTCTCCCTTTGAATGACCTGGCCTTCTTTGGGTCGTGTGCCTGATTCATGCTACCTATCGAAGACTCTACTGTCTGGGGTATGATGGCAGCTCTGGCTATTGGTGCATGCTCTGTCAGGAAGCTCTCCCAATAAGGGCCTGCTCCAGTACCCCAGCCTGGGTGGGGATGCTGGGGGTCACCACTAAAGCCCTGCGCACCCTTCTGAGCCCCTTCTCGAAGGATCGATTCCTGAAGAAAGGGTCTCATACCATATTCATATAGTAGAAGAAAATCTCAGTGAACCTTTCCGAGTACTCGACCACATTCATGATGCCCTGCTAAAGGTGAATCAACCTTTGAATCTGCATAGAGTGCAACATTGTGGGAAAAAACACCTCCCTAAAAAGCCTCTTGAAGTCAACTGAAGTGAGGGTCACCTCATCATGAACCTAGATAGTCAAAATCCACCATCTCCCACCTAATTCCAACAGAAGGCTCACCGACAAGATCACCATCAGGTTGGGCGGTGTCCTCACTAAGTGGGAAACCCAGGTCACAACCTCTAGCCAGTCCTTAGTGACTCAAGTATCTATTTCTCCCCTAAATATGGGAGGTCTATACCTATGAAACTATTGTAGGGAGCTGATCATATGAATTCCATCTACTAGGACCACCGGTAGTTGGGGATGACCATTAGGTGGTAGTAGAACTGGGGAAAAAACTGATGGGACCATCTCAAACACTAGTCCCCAGAAGGACGCCTCATCACTAGGAGGACTGTCCTCACACATCTGGATCCTGAAAGGTCATCCTCGTGGAGGCATCCTAAGATAAATCAAGTTGTTCCACAATTAGAACATTATACCTGGTGATCTGAATTTCAAAACCACAAAACAAAACTGCAACTAGTATTCTCATGCATTGAGCTGAAAAGGAGGACTCAAGGTTCCAGTGTGTGGATACGTCGGCCGCTGCACCAACCCTAGTCTCCATGAACCTGAAGGTTAGACTCACAACACATAACATTGTTGATTTAAAACAAAAACATACACTCCTGGTCTATGAGGTAGAACTGACCACCTTTGATACCACTTTTTCAAGACCTGTCCCCCAGGGCCCGTGCTGTGACTACCTTAAGACAGCCTCTCGAAGTCTAGGGGCTGGAAACTAGAATCGAGGGTGTAAACCTGCAAGTGGGAGGCATTTTTTCAGACACATGTAGACACATGGAAACCCAACCAAGTACGATCTCACAAGAATTGAGATACTATACCACTGGGAGGAAACTGTGTATGGTCACAACTGATAGTAAAAGGCCCAGAATAAAAACCCCAAAAGTATATACTGAAAGAAGTAAAGTACAAGAGTTCTCTAATTTCCATCCACAGAAATCCCCACCTGATCATAGGAGTTTTGTAGCTACTGGATGCTGGGGTAGTACGTCTTGTCTATCAAATCTCAATGTGGTCCGCCAAGTCTAATGCCGCCAAGTCCATCGTCGAGGCATCAATCGTCTATATGGGACACGAAACACATGTGAGCATGGACGGTGTAGGGTGTGAGTAACTCTAAACTTAGTAGTGACCCCCAAAACAACAAATAAAGACCACACAACAAACAGGAAGTATAACTCAAAGAAAAAGTACACAACACAAGTCAGCTCACACCAGGTATCACTTTAGGTCAAGGATACAAAGATCATCAAAATGTCTAACTCCTCAACTGCTGGTGAACTCCTCCTCTATTGAGTACAGTGGGCTTGTTGGGTCATATAGAGATCCTTCCCACTAACCATGAACTGTTGTGGTATACATCACTGATGGGTACTGTGGGAATGTCGGGTCACACATAGCTATTTCCCACTGTGAGCCTACCGCGTCACACATAGCCACTTCCCACCATGGCTGAACTAAGGTACTCCTCCTGTAGAGTACAATGAGTCTACCGGGTAACACATATCTTCTCCCCACTGTGGGCCTTCTGGGAAACATAAAGCCTCTCCCACTTGGCCATCTTCAAGTAGTCTTCTGGTCTCAGCCAATCGTAGGGTTCCATACATAGTATACTTGGGAGGACCTCTATTCAAGCCACTAACCACATCTTGATATCTGTGGAAGTCACCACAAAGTATTCCAATAGATCTATATCCTCAAGAGAGTCCAAAATCCCCAAATAGCTCATCAATCAGAAGCACAGTTTGCAGTATATGGGATTTTTAGTGCCGAGGGCCCAGTTGGATTCATGTTCAGTCCAACCCAGCCATATATCAACATTATCCAAAACTCGGGTGGAGTATCTCAAAAGGACTGCCTTGACCTATGGGTCTCGATGCCATAGATGGTTCGTCAAACAAACGTCCAATTTTGATGTTAGGGACCGTTTTGTGTAACTGGACGGTAATGGGTCACGATCTGGTCCACCTCGGTCGGATCGGACCGACCCTATTTGGCAAGGGTTGATCCATATTGATCTGGTTCGACCCAGCCTAACTCTAGTCCGACTGACCAGGGTCTACCCAGCCCGCTGGGCAGACCCGACGGTGCCCCCCCGCCAGGCGGTGTGGGCTACCATTGATACCCGGATGCGGCGCGTCCAAGTAGAGATGATGTGGGGCAGAGCCACATCAACGGGTCAACCCGTGGGCAATGACCCAACGCGGCATCGTAGGTCCTCCATGCCCCAGCCAATGGGCCCAGACTTTTCCACCGGGCGTGCCGCTGGGGCGTGCCCCGTCCACCGGTCATCGGTCTATCCGGCAACCCCTGCTCCCACCACATCCATGTTGTTGCATGGGCATACCGATGAGGGCGTACCCTACCCTGCTCTACCACCGCCCAGTGCGGTGGACAGACCTTCCACCGAGCAAGCAGTTGACACTACTACATGCCGCCACTGCGCCTCTGTGCGCCGACTCCGGCACTAGTGTCTGTGGCAGGGTGCTCTCTGGGCCACCAGTCATGCACAGGTGGCCCATTTCCTGCATCGTATGAGCATGAGACCTCCTAGGATCACGTTATTCCTTGTAGTTGGCCCTGATTTGGCTTGTCGCTCTCTCCATAATGGGTGATCACAATCAACTCACAAAGCAGAGGGGCTTGGGCCTTGTTCGTGTTGGCCTGCACCCTCCGCGTTAGAAAAATAAATCCAGGGTTTTGGAAAATGTTCAAATGAATTTCTTGCCTTGATTTCAATACTGATCCCACCTATAAAACACACCCGCAACTTATATATCAAATAATAGATCATCTAGTTCACGAGTTGATGAGTTCTTATCATTTTTGAATGGGTTGTGGGGAAAACAAAAATATTCATCACCACCCCTACCTCGAATTATTAGAGAGAGACCACGATTGAGGAAGTTTGGTTGTCCGTCATCATTGCAAAAAGCTGCCCCTGTCACCTCACGAACGTCAATCTTCAGTTCAGGGATTCGGTGTCTCACATCACTGCTCTCAATAACGGGCTACTTCCTTCAAGAGTTTGGTGTCTCAGTACTCCTTTAGCACTTTGCTGCTTGGTGAAGTTGTGCCATCTCCTCCCCCCAAACTCCATATAAATAGGATAGGAGTATATTATGTAATGACGTGTGGAATTAATTGGGGGTCATTAATTTGGATCTTTCTCAATTCCCAACGACGTAATTACATAGGATTGGCCAACCATGCCATTTTTTGGCTTCACACATTTCTGGCCCACCCTGCTTGTCCGTTGGTGGATATGATATAAAAAAATAAAATAAATTTATATGATTAGTCTTAAAAATTCACAATACATAACTTTTTCTACAGACTAGCTGCAGTCAAAGTGAAGCCTCCCTTAAGAGAATCCTGGCACTATGGATTCAACGGTTCCCTCATATTTTTATTTTGAGCAATGATTTAAAAGTTATAAAACGCCGCTCATGCGTTTAGTGAACGTAAAATAAGAAATGTTCGGAAATTCATTCTGGGCACTCCGGGCCTCGGTATCAGGCGCCGTAAATTTTCGCAGACTCATAAAAATTCCATATAATTAAAAAAAATAACATGGAAATCTGGGTCTTTATAATAGAGATGTCCAAGAATGTAGAGCTGGAATAGAGAATCATGGGCAAGGTAGAGTGCACATCAATATTTTTATCCCCTAAATTGATTATTAGGGCTTACATCACAGTAAATTCAATAAGCCTTTTGAATGGGTTCGCTTCCAGAGAACGCGCCCCACGTGCTGTGTGGTTTTCAAAATTTTCAGACCGCTGCTCCTTCGGCGCTCAGGCCCTCCGCGCCGTCCCCGGTCCCGACGTCGGTTCCCCTGGGTTCTAGTTCCCCTCCAGCCGATCCTGCAAGGGGGGTATCGGAGGCACCTCCTCGGGTGGGGATTGCGGTGTGTTCCTTCAGGGATGCCCTATGCGGGCAGGGCCAGGGCGCTCAGCGGCCTTCGTTCCCGAAGATTGGAGCTTTCTCGCACTCGGTTGTTAGGGAAGGTTCGCGGGTTCCTCTGAAGGCGCCGGCGCCGGCGTTTTCCGATGCCTCTTCTGGCTTGCGTTGGTCTCTCGTGGCACGGTTTGGCGCTGAGAAACCCCCTCTGCAGGTTTTTCAACGCTTTGTGGACTCCTGGGGGTTGCAGGACGAGGGTCGTGTTTGGGTTCTCCACAGGAACTCGTTCTGCATTTTGCTGGCCTCGGAGGCGGACTTCATCTGCGCCTGGTGTTTCGCTCCTAGGGGTGTGTCCCGGTGGTGGTTTAGCTTGACCAGTTGGTCGATGGAGGCTCACAAAGGGAAGGAAGACCCCCGGGCAGCGGTGTGGGTCAATCTTCTGGGTCTACCTCTTCCTTTCCAGAATGGTGCTTTTAAAGGCCATCGGGGACGCGTTGGGTGGCTTTCTTTGCTCTGATGTTCTCACTCGGCGCGGTGAGGAGGTCATGGTGGCTCAGATCTGTGTGGAACTGGATCTCGCGCTCCCGGTTTCGGAGAAGATCTCTCTGCAAGTGCCGGAGCTAGTGGATTGGGTTCAGGATGTCGTGTACCCTGTGTTTCCTAGGTACTGCTCGTCGTGTTTACTTCAGGACCATTCTCTTCAGTCTTGCCACAGGAGTACACTCGGAGGTCGTCGTCGTGCTGAAGCTGGTTCCAAGCCACTCACGGATGTTTCCTTGCCTCGTCGTGGATCAGTCCCGCCTTTGGGTTCGCAGTTGGTCTGTCGGTCATCTGGTCTTCCCCCGGCCCTCCTTCCTAGCATGCTGCAAGAGGTTTCTTCTGAGAGCTCGCGCGTTCCAGAATAGCTTCAGGTGGCTGGCGGGTTTATGGATTTCCTCCTGAGAGTGCCTAAGGGCCTGGTCCCTTCTACTTGGCAGCTCCCGGGCTGTTCCTCGGTCGCCAGCTCAAGTGCTGCCCCAGTCCTCTGGGATGTTCATGAGGCAGGGCCTTCCCTGGTGACCGTCCCGGAAGGGGCTAGGTTGCGTGCTCAAGGACACTCGTCAGGAGTTTGTCCGGTCCGGCCTGGGGTTCGGGGATGTAGGGACCACTCCCAATTTGGGAGTGATTGGTGGAGTCCTCTTTGGCGGCAGAAGACTTCTCTCATGGTGGGCAGCCGACGAGATGGACTGCAGCCTTCGTTGAAGTGGCAGCCGGCGGGAGAATCTTCAAAGGGTTGATGCACCAACCCTTGACATAGCAGAATCTTGTTTTCTTTATAAACATAAGGGGTGTAATCCGGAGAAGTGGTGGTGTGTGTGTTGTGATCCTCGGAGAACCGGAGAGAAATGAAATAGTGAAGCAGCCTCTTTCTCCCGTGGATGTAGGCTATATAGCCGAACCACATTAAAATTCTGGTGTTGCTCCGTTTGCTTCCTGTTTTGTGTGTTTGAGGTACCACGCACCTCCGCTGCGCCCCGACAAGTGGTATCAGAGGCGAGGCGGAGCGAACGGAGGTGAACCGGCGAGGCGACGCCAAATTTTCCGGTTGCTGGAAAATTGAAAGTGGTCGGAAATTTTTCCGAGGGCAGATTCGGGAAGAGGACGGCGAGACGATTCCAACGGCGCAAGCGGCGAAGAAAACGGAGTTGAAACGAAGGAGATATGGCCGGCCAAAGTTCGGTCAAACCCGCGGGTGAACAGTAACCCCGTGCCGGAGAAGACGGTACTGTTCACGCCGCCGGCAACAATTCCGGCGAGATTCCGGCAGTAATTCCGGCGGGCCACGTCAGCGACACGTCAGCGCCACGTCAGCGCCACGTCAGCGCCATGACAGCGGGTGATCTGGACCGTTGAACGTATTTTGACCATTTCTCGCTCAATTGGTGTCCGATTTCGGCGATCCAGGAGTCGATTCCGACTATTTCAACCGTTCCGGACACATCCGTACGGTTAGTTTTTGAAAATTCGCACTCTATCAGGTGGTGATTCAAGGGTGTGACATCGACGGTGGTGATCGCGTTTTGCGACGACGGCAATGGCTGGTGGCGGAGCACTACCAAAATTTGACATCGAGAAGTTCGATGGTCGAAACAATTTCGGCTTGTGGCAGAGCACGGTGAAGGATCTTTTGGTGCAGCAGGGCCTGATCAGACCGTTGATCGGAGAAAAGCCTGAGACAACCAGTGCCAATGATTGGGAAGAGCTCGAGATGCGGGTTGTCAGCACAATTCGACTGTGTTTGGCGAATGAGGTAAAGTACTCGGTGTTGGACGAGACATCACCGAAGGAGATCTAGAAGAAGTTGGAGCAGCGGTATATGGCGAAGTCGCTCACCAACAAATTGTTCCTGAAGAAGAAACTGTACCAATTGCGCATGGACGAGGGAGCGAATTTGTTGGATCATACCAATGAATTCAACAAGATCCTGACGCAGTTATTGGGGCTCGGTGTGAAGGTTGAAGAGGAAGACAAAGCACTTTTGCTTTTGTCATCACTACCAAGCTCATTTGATGGGCTTGTGACTGCATTGCTCGTGGGGAAGGATACATTGAAGCTGGACGATGTGATGGCGTCACTTCAAGATTCGGAGGCATTCCGAAGACCTTCGACGCATTCAGGCGAGCAAATCATGGCGATGCGAGATGATCAGCGTGGGAGGAGCCGACATCGACAGTCAGGAGGTAAAGAATGGCGGCCAAAATCCAGGAGACGTGATCCGAGCGAAATCACGTGTTTCTGGTGCGAGAAGAAGGGTCACTATAAAAGTGATTGTGGAGAGCGCAAACGGTACGTTGCTGGGAAGAAGAAAGTTGAAGAGGAGGATGTGAACATCACAGGATTATATGCAGATGATGAAATCTGCGTGACAACGGGAAGCGTGCACTCAGATGAGCGAGTTGAACGGGGAGAAGTGCAGTGTCTTACTGCAAAAGATTCGGGCACATGAAGCGAGAATGCCGATTTCTTAAGAGGAAGAACGAGCGGGCTCAAAATCCAAAAGAAGACGGATGGGTTCTGGATTCGGGGAGCTCAGCACACATATGTACGACGAGAGGTACATTTGATACTTTTCAGCAGGTGCAGGACTCGGTGAGACTTGGTGATGGGTCAACATGCGAGGTTCGAGGAATCGGGACGGTGAAATTGAAGACACCCGATGGAGGAATTCGTAAACTGGCTGACGTGAAATTTGTTCCGAGGATGAGGCGGAACTTGATATCATTGAGTAGGCTCGATGCGAGAGGGTTCAAGATTTCCATAGCAGGTGGAGCGTTGGAAGTCTCACGTGGGGATGCAGCGATATTTACTGGGAAGGAGTCCCAGGGGCTGTATCATTTGATGGGGATCACAGTCAGCCCGAGATCGAGTGAAGATGATGGAAGTGCCACGTCATCTGGCGTGAAGAAGCGTGTTCGATTTTCTGATGAAGTTTTCAGCACCTGCAAGGAGACTGCATGTCAAGCTTCTACCCCAAATTGGTCGTGAGAGGGAGATTTGTAGGGACCACTCCCAATTTGGGAGTGATTGGTGGAGTCCTCTTTGGCGGCAGAAGACTTCTCTCATGGTGGGCAGCCGACGAGATGGACTGCAGCCTTCGTTGAAGTGGCAGCCGGCGGGAGAATCTTCAAAGGGTTGATGCACCAACCCTTGACATAGCAGAATCTTGTTTTCTTTATAAACATAAGGGGTGTAATCCGGAGAAGTGGTGGTGTGTGTGTTGTGATCCTCCGACGAGAACCGGAGAGAAATGAAATAGTGAAGCAGCCTCTTTCTCCCGTGGATGTAGGCTATATAGCCGAACCACATTAAAATTCTGGTGTTGCTCCGTTTGCTTCCTGTTTTGTGTGTTTGAGGTACCACGCACCTCCGCTGCGCCCCGACAGGGGATCTGTGGGGGAGGTGTCTCCGGCTCGAGTGGCGAAGGCAGTGGATGGGCTCATCCTAGAGACCCCTCAGTCTTCACCCTGCTCCGCTAAGGTCTTTCTAGACTCGTGCCAAGGTGTGTGCACTAGGCAGATGAAGAGAAAACTTCAGGAGGGGGAGAGCTCCTCAGCTACGTCTGGAACGACCACAGGTCCTGGGGCCAAAGCCAGGACAGTTCTGTTTTAATGTTTCCGGTCATTATTTGGAACGCCTGAGGAATTGGGGCGAGGGTGAAGACTGACTTTCTAGTTTTGAAAGTCAGAAACCATAAAGCCAAAATGGTGCCGATCATCGAACACAAACAACAATGTGTCAAGATCCAAGATTTCTCTCGTAAACTCAACATGCAAGCGTATATGCATGCAGTTCCGAATAACAACCACATTTGGATGTTCTGGAAAAGGGAAGTCACCGTGGAGATGATGGAGGCTGGTGATCATCACATCACGATGAAGGTTTCGACTGGTGGAGAAGATGTGTTCATTTCTGTGGTCTATGACAGCTGCGATGCCCAGCGAAGGGAGGTCCTGTGGCTTGAACTCAACAGGTTCGACCCAGGTGACCTGCACTGGATGGTGGGAGGGGATTTCAACATCATCATGCATCCGGATGAGAGGAAGGGGCGGGGTGACTTCGCGAGGAGGGATCGTTTGTCGTTTGTGCAGTTTGCGGCAGGGAAGGGGTTAATGGACCTGGGCTATTCAGGCGATCCATTTACCTGGTGCAACAACCGAAGGGGGGGGGGGGAAGTCGAAGCTGGAGTAGGCTGGACCGCTTCTTGGCTAATGTCCATGCAATGTCCAGATTCCTGGAGGTGAAGGTGAGTCATCTGTCACGTAGTATCTCTGATCATTCGCCGCTTCTGTTGTCTCCTAGTAGGACGGAAGTTGCGCAGGAGGGCTTTAAGTTCTCCACCCAATGGGCGAGCATTCCGAAATACCATAATGTGGTCAAGAGATGCTGGAGCGAGCCCCCCAGGGGCCATGCTTGGGTGGCCTTCCACCATAAGTTAAGACGCCTAAAGAAAGACCTCCTGGGGTGGGCTAGTTCTCGCTCTTCTCCGGATTAGGAGATGGCAACGTTAAAACAGGAGATCCAAAGCCTCGAGGTCCTACTTGAGGAGAGCTGGGACGAAGGGAGCTTTGGTAAGCTTGCGGAGTTGAAGAGTGCCCTAGAGGTGCTGGTGCTTTCCCAAGAGCGTCATGCAAGCGATCGGTCTTGGGTCAAGTGGCTGAGGGAAGGAGACAGGAATACTGCGTACTTCCATGCATGCATTCGGAAGAGGAGGCGCATAGTGAAACCAAATCTTACGATGTAGGATGACTCCTTTTCAGATGATGTAGACGTGGTTGGGGGTATGGCATGCACGTTCTTTAAGGAACTACTTGCAGGTACCAATGGTAACATGTCTCGTGGGTATCCTTCAAGGGAGGCCGAGCTTTGGAAAGGGCTTTGAAGCACTGTCTCGACGCAGGAGAATGCTGTGATGGAAGGCATCCCGGACGAAGGGGAAGTGCATGAGGCAGTGTGGAACTTGAACCCAGATAGCGCGGCAGGCCCTGATGGCTTCCCTGACTCCTTCTACAGGGGCTCTTGGGAGGAGGTGAAAGGTGACCTTATTTCCGCAATTCATGATTTCTTCCGAGGGGGTGGCCTCCCACGGATAGCATTTGTGACTACACTGGTCCTCTTGCCGAAGGTTAAGGATCCTTCCGCCCTCTCCCACTACCGGCCCGTGAGCATGTTTCATTTCCCTTATAAGGTCCTGGCGAGCATTCTGAACAGGCGGATGGCCAGCTTCCTTCCCCGGTGGATAGCATTGGAACAACATGGCTTCGTCAAAGGCCGATCGATCCAGGGTGCAGTGGCGATGACACAGGAGCTGTTAAAGGATCTGAACACACCTTCCTGTGGTTCCAATATGGAAATCAAGCTGGACATGAACAAGGCTTACGACCAGATGGAATGGGGCTTTATCAATAGAGTGCTTGCGAAGATGGGATTTTTGAACTGGGCATGCAATCTTATCGTTAGGTGCGTGTGTTCACCATGGATGGTGGTATCATTTATGGGGAGAACGCAGGGCTTCTTTAAAAACGTTTGTGGTCTTCGACAAGGTGACCCGCTATCTCCCAGTCTCTTTATTATTATGCAGAACACTCTGAGTAGGTTGATCAGCAAAGGCGTTTGTGAAGGAGCCATTAGTCCATATCAGAGGAAGTTCAGAGCCCTCTCGGTGTCACATTTGATGTTCGCGGATGATTCCATCGTGTTCATGAATGCTGGGTGGAGGTTTCTTCAGGCACTGAACCGGATCCTTGCGGAGTACTGTGAGTGGAGTGACCAACTCATTAACAGGGAAAAGAGAAAATTCTATGTTCCTGTATCATGCAATCCGAGCAGGGTGCCCAGGATGGAGAACGTGCTTGGAATGTGGAGAGGATCATTCCCCATGGACTACCTTGGTGTTCCTTTATCGACAGATTGGGTGCGAAACAGGGACTTCGAAAAAGTGGTGAACAGGATTTCAGATCGCATCATGAACTGGAAAAACAACTTTCTTTCATTCGGAGGACGGATAACCCTGGTCAATAGTGTTCTTTCTGCTATCCTGGTGCATGCCTTGGCTTCCACGAGTGTGCCAAAGGGATTCATAAGGGCTATTGACAGGATTCTCGCGCGCTTTATATGGGATGCGTTAGGTGGGGGAAAGAGACACTGGGTGTCGTGGAGTAAGATGGCTCGGCCCATCTGTGAATGGGGGATCAATGTCAGGAGTATGGCGGAGTTGATTCCATCCATGCATGTGAAGCTTGCATGGGAGTCCATTGAAGCCCGATCCTTGTGGGGAACGCAGATGGCTCGGCAATATAAGGATGATACGATGTACGAGTCAGCTAGGGGGACGACTCTTTGGTCCTCGGTTTATAATATCATTCCAATCCTTCTTCCTCTCTCTCGATGGATTATTGGGGAAGGGAGAATTTTGTTCTGGCAACACAACTGGGCGGGTGAAGTGTTAGGATACCCGGGATGCCCCACCCCTTTAATTTCCTTTAGGGAGGCAAGTTCATATCCCCTGTTTTACAAATCGGTTCTCGACACTCCCCTGCAGGAGATCTTCGACTCTGTGGTCATGAGCTCAGAGCAGGACACCTGCGTCTTCACACCGTCCATGTAGGGGAGGTTCAACGCTAAGGATTTTCCCAGGACGAGTGGTATATAGGGGCATAGTGATAGGTGGAACAATGTGGCCTGGTGCAACTCGATCCCAGCCAAACTCAACTTTCTTACCTGGAGGATACGCAACAAAGCGATACCCTCTGATGACCACATCAAACGGATGGGGATCAGCCTTGCATCGTGCTGCCATTGCTGTGGGAACAAAAGCGAAGAAACCACGAACCATATATTTTTTGAGGGTGATTGGGCCCGGCATGTCTGGAAGTTCTTTGGTGTCTGCTCAGGCTTCCTTGAGCAAGGAGGCAGTGTGGAGCTGTTTATGGAGCGCTGGTTCCAAGGGGCTAGTGTGTCAGTGGAGGAGTCTAAGGTGTGTGTGTCTATTTTCAATGTGGCATGTTGGCACTTATGGCAAGCCAGGAACAGGGCAAGATATGAGGGGAGAAGCACCTCTAGTCATTCTGTGGTGGCTAACATCCTATGCATGCTGATTGACTTGATTGGCACAGCGGGAATTGGAGGGGGGAGGTTACCCTTTCAGGTGCAGCAGGAGCATTCAAGGAGCACCACCGAGGAAGGTGGGGTGGCGCGGGGTAGATGGATTCATTGGATTCCTCCTAGCGAAGGGCTTAAGATTAATACAGATGGATTCTGTGTTTTGGGTGACATGAGGGGAGGATGCGTTCTCTGGGACTCCAAAGGGAGTCTAGTGTTGTCTTTCTCAGCTCACTTTGGCAGTGGTTCTTCTATTCGGGAAGAAGCATTGGCGGTTCTGACAGGCCTTTCCCTATGCAGACACAGGGGTATTTGGATTACCCATTTGGAAACGGACTCTATGATTACCCACGACGCCCTCCATGGCAGAGGCAGTACACCCTAGGCTATCACCTACACTATTAGAATGTGCAAGGCTCTCCTGAATGAAAGAGTTAGAATTTCTCACACGTGGCGAGAGGGGAATAAAGTGGCGGATTATATGGCTTCTATTGCAGTTCCTGGTATGCGAGTGACGTGTCTTACCAATGTGTCCAGTATGAAACCAGAGGGGGTGAACCTTGTACGGGGCGACGCCCTTGGGCTACATTATTTCCATCCACCATGATCCTGTATCTCTCTCCCTTCTCATGAATAAAAAATTTTAATGTTGGATGGAGAGTAAATTCACATTCTTAGTCGATTTGTTAAGGGGTGTTTTCTATGAATCATTTTCGAGGAAACCACTTGAGAGAGAGGTAATGTATAATATCGAGATACAACTTGGAGGTGGACTGGTATCCAGTCCTCGTTATTATATTTCAATTAATTAGATTCATTAGCTCAATAGGTTGCTAATGAATTTACTGGCTAAGTGTTTTATATGGTCCAATAATCCAACTGGAGGTTCAAGAGACCTTTTTACCATGAATGATGTAGAAACCCTTAATTGTTTTGTTTATTACATGACATTTAATCATCTTAATGTGAAAATATAGTATCCCTTACCATGTATAGATAATCATTTTCTCTATATCAAAGGATAAATGTTACTATTAATGACCGATCAGACAATTTCTAACCAACAGGTTCAATTGACGCCTTCATAAATTCCAAATTTTACTTTTGGCAGTCAGTATAGATTATATGAGCATATCAATATTAAATTCATATTAAAAACTCATCAATCTTAGTTATGGTTGTAATGAATATGGTTTTCCAATCCTATTGAGATTCATTTCTCTTGGTCTTAAATGATCACATCATGGAGTATTATAATACTCTAATCAAACATGCATCACATCTAGAGGTAATTTTGAATGATCATAGAGGGAACTAGTTATTCGATAAGATTAGTTAATGTTAATTTTAGATTGAAAAGTAATACTTCATGGGACATATTATCTCATAGGAATGACTTTTAGTTACCCCAAATAAGGTGACTTCTTTGGTTACCTAGGAGTTTCCCTTGAATATCATTGATGTACAGAGTTTCATGGGTCGATCATGTTATTATTGCAATTTTATAAAGTACTTATCACACATAAAAGCACCTCTTATGGTATTTAATAAGAAAAATTTCATCTTTATAAAATTTAAATCATGTGAGATAGAATTTTAGGAGATGAATGGTTGATTTAAATTAACACCAATACCAATTCATCCAATTCCAGGAAAATGATATACCATGTATTGTGATGCATTAGGTATTTTGTTTACAGAGGTTATTATGAAGGAAAACCATGTCTTTTTATATTTTTCTCAGTAGGTGATTACCCACAGGAAAACTGACCCAATGAATGATATCGAGATGGATTTTGTTGTTCACATATTATGTTTTTTGAGGCATTACCCTCTAGGTTAACATTCTATGGTGTTTGAAGTCCACAAATTCAATTGGTATATTATCTCACAAAATGAAATGAATCTTAGACACCAAATTTGGTTTGAATATATATGGACCATTGATGTTGAGTTATCTTATTTTCCTATGAAGGTAAATGTTTTGGTCAATTCTCTGAGAAGGAGGACTCATACACATATGGTTCTTGAAAAAGTATTTTGTGGAATGTTATAGTTCTATATTTTAGATGTACGTGGAGATCATGGACTATCAAGAATTTTTTCCACATGAATCATTATATGTATGATGTTCACATCTAGAGATTCTAAAGATGTTGCTATTTTGACATCATGAATTCTTATTCGAAAGGGAGATTATTTTTGATGAATACTTACCTCTATATTGTTCTCTTTATAGAGGTGAAATCTGAAATATATTTAATGGAATATATTACCCCAATGAAAATGAGTTAGGAGTTGAGGTGACAGTTAGATAATTCTACATATCAATATCACCCGAGTATCACCAAGATTTATCAGGATACACACCAATGGTGTTGGTGTTAGAGGATAAAACATCAGATATAGTGTTTCATCACATAGTGTTCAACCTATTATTAGGTAAAGGTGGATAACCATCATCCCACTGTTTTTTTAATGATGTCACTTGTCCTAGAATAATGATGGGAATTGTTTTGGTTGATTTCAAAGTCGACTAACTAAGGTTTCCTCGAGGTAATGATGATGTTTTTGTATTCTTTGATTGATAGAAAAAGTTCATCACTACCATAAATTATAGGAGGCATTCTTAATTAGTGATTAGGGAAGCCTATATGTCCGTGAAATCTTACATCATAACCGGGAACCTCATCATATCAATTTATATTGGGATGATCATTTTACATTTTGGTTCTGGAATGGGTTATAACGTGAAATGGGTACATAGTTGCTTTCAAGAACAACTTATAACCCCGAAACTGATGGATTACTAGAACAGATTATATATGAGATAAAGGAAATGATTTGAGAAGGAATCCATGATTGAGATGTTCTTGGTGGAATAACATCCCCTGTTTTTTGTTCTCCAACAATAACATATGTCTTGTGTTGATTCAAATGGATCTTTACGAAGGTTTATAAAGTAAGGATGTTCATTACATCCTGTATAGGTTATATATAGGAGACATAATGTTACTAGGTTCTCATCACATTAATGAGACATGAGATTGCGTTCACCTTATGAAGAAATAAATTTCAACTGCCTAGTTTAGATAGAAATTATATGATGATCTCCAACATTGAACTCTCATGTTTGAGGTCGGGGATCAAGTTTTATTATAGGTATCACCCAAACATTGGAATATATTGATATGGTGGAAATGGAAACTATCTTGTAGTTATATTAGGCCATATGAGATCATGGAGTGTGTCAGGGTTGTATCATATCAGTTGTATTACATTATATGTGTAGTGGCATGAACAAAGTATTCCATGCTTCAAAGATTTACCATTATCATTCTAACCACTGTCATAATATTCATCATGTGGATGCTGATTTAGGTGAATATTATTCTTTTTAGGGGTATCCAATATTTATCATTGATCATATCACAATGGATCTTAATGGGTGTTCTATCCCTTTAGTATATGTTTTATGGATGCACAAATGTGTATATGATTACTATTTGGAGTGGTTGGCCAACATACTTACTCATTAGTTAGATATGATCTTATAAAACATTTTATTGCCCTTAGAAGGGAAATTAGGTGTGTAATTAATTTATGTGGGTAATAATGTTTGAATTAGATTAATAAATATTGTATATATCAATTAAATTTAGCTATATTATGTTTGGTTGTCCTAATATGGACTCCAATTTTGGCTATGGAGAAAGTGGGCTTGTATAGTACTTATTTAGAGCCCAAATCTCTGATTCATGGAAGAAACAAATGGGACACACGGTTTACCAGAATGATGCCTACCATCACACATAGTTAAAAATAACCATGTGGCGGCATTCTAGAGGGAAAATCCTGGTGAACTGTTTTCCCTAACCTATATGTTTTATTAGATAAGAATAGAATTATTGTTACACTATTTATCAAAAAATGCAGCCAAACCATGGAAGTAAAATTTTAATCTAGCGCCTAGCACAAAAATTTGACAACCATTCATCCAAACCATGAAACACCAACTTATTTTTGAAAAAATTACCTTTTCCCCTTAATAAGATAAATGTTTACATCTATCTCCCCCTTCCTCAATTTTCTATCTTATAGGAGGTTTCTTCTCCCATGGATCTCCATATTTGTATCCACTAAGGTTCATAGATAAAACTCTAATGAAGATATAAATTCAAAATATATTAGTCTTGTTGGGTGAATTACGGTAACATCTTAAATAATACCATTCCTTTCATCATTTGGAATTATATTGTTGGAATTATTTAGGCGATGTATCATACAAACTATTTTCAGGAAATTTGAATTTTATCCACTTTATTATGGTATGGGCCAAGCCAACATAAGGTACACGATGAGAACCCATCAATATGCATATTGTAGGTGGTCAAGTAGTAATTTATTTAATTACTTATTTTTTATACTGTGAGTTATGTGTCATAATCTGTTTTCACCACACATTGATGTAAAATAAGGAAACATAAATTGATTAAAAATACTTGGTAAATATTTAAATCCTTCCCTTTATACATTTTTGTGTAACCCCCATTAATTTTTTTGACACCCTTCAGGTGTCAAAATAAAAGATTCTTTTCTACTATATTATAAATGACCATGCCTTTAATTATATGATTTTGGGGTGTCTCCTAAGTGAGAGGTTTTATAATGAAATGTATTTAAGGTTAGTGGGATGGACACATTACATGTAATAAAAATAAAAATTTCCCCACCAATTTTGACAAGATAATCTACTGAGTAATGAACTATTCATTGGTCCATGATAATGAAAATGATTACTTATCATGGTAATAATGTGTGGAAATGAAGTCCCATTAAAATTGTGTTATGGGATAGAGACCCTATGACTGAGATCTAGGTATGGTTCCCCTATATAGTGACACTTGGGCATGGTTACTATTTATGAATAATAGTGAAATGTCATGGAGACACATATGTGATATGATACAATGCATGATAGCCCGAGTGATATGATATGGGTATAATGAAACTATTTTTTTGATATGTTTCATGATGGCCCTTGCTATGATATATTGGTAATGAAATGCCTTGTGATATGATCCAATTATGATGACATTATTAATATCATAGTAGACAAGACTACCATTACATTGATATACATGCATAAAAAACCCTACTATGATATAAGATCATAACAAACTGTCATGATTTGATGCATGGAATTCCACCCATATTACTAAGATATTGGGAATGGAGTACCCTATTCATGTGATACTAGTAATGGAATATATAGATACTTGTGATTCCTAGGATATTTATATTGGATTTCTGTGTTATTCCTTCATTCCATGATAGTACAGTAGCCATATGTTTGGATGAATACATCACAATTTATACAATACATATATGTGTATTCACCTAGATACATATTTAGAGGCTATCTATATTAGCTCCAATATGAATCTTCCAACCTCATGTCCTTACAGATGTATAGATGACCCAATTTATTATTTTATATACTAGTTATCAATTTTACCTCCACAATTCTATATTATAAGTAGTGAATGGATATTTATAGAAACCACTTGTGGTGTCCTACATAGTTTTTCACACTCACTATTTAGTATGCGGATGGTTCCCAAAAATCTTATATTGATGCAAATATAGTTAAGGGTAAATGCCTAGTGTTTGATACATGAGTTTCATATATCATTAGAGTGGGAAGCATTTCCCCTAGATATAGATTGAGATGTTAGTGGAGAACATCCTTTTGAGTATTTCCCCATTTTCTATATAGGTATTGTATATCATTATTTCATATTTTCTAATGTGATAAGACACCATTCTGTATATGATAAATATTATTCTTGATATTGGCAATTTATGCTATCATTTTATTTACCTTCTTCCATTAGTTTATATTATGCTTCCCCAATACAGACATGTTTAACTATTAGGAATCTCTGACCATCAGGATATAATATTCTCACTATAACACCTCTAACCATCATTGAATGTTGGAAGCCTCTGTATTTCATAGAGGTGCACTTGAGGCCATGTGGCCCACCAGACTGGGGAACCATTATATGGAATATTGATCTTGATGTCAGAAATTAAATTTCTGATAATCCATGTATTATAAATATAATAACCTACTCATATAATAATGGATTTTTTGTTTTTATTTAAGAATATAATATTGAAAATGAGTAATAAAAAATTCACATAATGTTCCACAGATGAGAAACAAGTGGTTATAAATTTTTAGTGAACATTTGGGATTATATAATTATGAAACTATGGTTATTCCTTTGAGAGATAGTCAATTTATTATATAATAAATTCATTATAATGCCTATATGTGTTGAGGAGACTATTGGGTTGTGATTGGGAAGATATTATTTAGGTTCATGGGAGTGGATGTGGTGAGCGTAGTGCCTTTTTTATTAGTGAAATTTAATTATTGTTTTTTAAAAAACCTAATCAATTTAGTAATAAGATGTCACTTGAAATGAATGCGGCTAAAAAATTACGAAATAACTGTGAGGTGAATGTGAAATGGTTGATAAAATAATGAACCAAAAATTCCCACATATTTTTTAATTTTTCTTATTTCTTTTACTTATAGATTTTTTACTATTACTATTATATATTTTGCAAATGTGACATGTTTGTAGAGTAAGAAAGTTGTATCCAAGCAAAAAATATTATTTCTATATTTAAATTATTTAAACCTACGGAATCATAATTTATAATCCATTTTTAATATTTTTAGTAAGACATATAATTTCATTTTAAAAATATAAATTCCAAATATAATTAAAATATTTTTTGAAAAATGAAACTTCTGTTCTTAAATGAAATATGTGGGTTTGTAAGATAAGAAAAATTTAATATAAAAATATTATGAGAAAATAATTATTTCTTCATTGAAGAATTATTAATTACAATAATATTTTTATGTACTTAATAATAATTTCTTAAAATTCAGTTCATTTGTAAATAAAATATTTTACATGATTAAAAAAATCATCTTTTTTATAAAAATAAGAAAATTCTGCTCAAGTAAATATTAAAATCATAAATCAAAAAAAAATCCAATTTCAAAATATTTTTTTTAAATTGATTATTTATATAATAATACATGATATAATGAGAAACATTATTTATAAGTACATGTAATTTTACTAATGACAACCTTTCTCAATCATATTTCATATTATTTTTTTATTACATTTTTTTAAAACAAATTAGACTTGTGAAATAATTTGATTATAATTAGTAACATTTTATGTAAAATAAATATACATATCACATATAAATAAATTATTTAGAAAAAAAATTATAAAATGACTATATCAGTCATTTATTCTACACAATTATGATTTCATTCATATTTTAATTAGTGTTTATTTTCATTTTAAAAAATTTCATCAATTTTTTGATCGAATTCATTTATGCTTATTCAATTAAATTATTTTAATGGTAATACTAACAAATTTTTATCTAATCCAAATAAATCTCAATTTATATTTTATATTATGATATTAGTAGACAATTATTTCAATCACATTAACTTATTTTAAAAAAAATATATATTTTGAAATTCTCAGATAATATATCATATCCCTTTAATTAGTTACATCTAATAATTTAAATTATGTCTCACTGAAGATTTTATGTTCTTGAATTCATTATATATTCCTCATTCATGATACGACTCATATTATGACAAATTCCTTACATTTTTATATTATATAATGTGACATATATTTACTCGATGAACACTATTAATCCAAAAAATCATATAAAAATATATGTTGATATCATAGTCATGTATTACACATAACATACATTCCCAAAAAATTAATATCCAAGTCATTTAACATGAATGAAATCATATATTCCTGAAAAATTACATATTCATTTACCACAAATATATTATTCAGTAGTTCATAAATTCAAAAAGAATTCGATATATATTATAATACCATAAATGCGATAAAATTTCTAAAAATATAAGGCTTCACTTTTTCGATTAATTAGTAAAAATTTTTATGGCAATCAACACTTTCTAACTAAAGTTTCTTAAAAATAAAACAAACATTATTACATCAATATCAATGATATATTATATATCATATTTTTTCACCATTCAATCATGTGATCTCTATTTTTTATGAAAAAAATATAAGCCTATAATGGGAAATTAATAATGTTTCGATTTTATCCATAAAAATTGGGGGTATCCTTTTACAACACTTTTTATGTGTAAAATATCCATTTGGTGAACCATTTTTATATTTATTTATCTATAAATTCTAAATATTATCAACCGTTATAAAATTATAAGAAATAATTTTTATGGTGTCACATCATAGAAAATGTGTGATGAAAACCCACTATCAAGAAACTGTATATGGTTTATTCAAAATTTTATAAAATTACAAAAACTATAGAATATTTTTTACATTATTATAACATTATTATTCTAAAATACATAATGAATATTAATTAAAAATTATTCAATATTAATTTTATTAAAATCCTAATCCAATTTATCAATCTAATCTCATCAACCAAAAAATTCATTTTTAACATGATAAAAATTCATCCTTCTAAATATAAAATTTTCAGTTTTATACAAACAAGCATAAATTGAGAATACTAAAAAATAATCATACATAATTAAAAATATTGAAAATCATAAATTTTATGTATTTTATGAAAATTATTTTCCATTAACCAATAGAAAAAATATCATATAAAATATTTAAATAATTAAAATACCTTACAATAAACTAATTATTAGAAAATTATCACATACATTTTCCAATTCTATGTAAAATTGTGATATCATTAAATTATTTGGAACCATTATTATATTAATTTATTTTCATTATTAATATATTTATTTTGGTATTAAATATTTATAAGGTGGAAATTAATAGAATACATATGTATTTAGCATGTGTAAACTATTTTCAAAAAACATAATGTCATTCTACTCCATTAAAAGTTGTAATATTAATTCAAAATATAAAGAGATTCAATAGAGATATAAAATAATCACTTTATGTAAATATTTAATGGAACTTTGAGTCCCAATGATATATTTTTTTAGAAATGAATAATTTAAATGTTTTCTGATGGTATTAATTCCATAATATAATGCCACTTAACCATAATAGAATATTATTTATTAAAAAAGTATTTCAGATAGAATTATTTATTTCATTTTGAGATAATAATCTATGATACCTTTTCTTTTTCAACGTGTGTGTTTCACAAAACCATTTTTGATAGAAAACCAAAAATTAAATGATAATTTTATTTTTAACCATTTTATTCTATTGTTTAATTTAAATAATATATGATCCCACAATATTATGTTTCAAAACATTGGTAGAAGGAATCCATTTTATCTGTCACACATTGTATCTGATTTTATTCATAATATGAATTCTTGACGACCACCACCAAACAAATTATATGATTGTCAATTTAATTTAATCAATAACCAAAATAATAATCTCATTTTATTTTTTCTTAAATTAAATCATCATCATTGTTAAATGTGATTTGAATAAACCATAGTCCACCATGATATGGACTATAAATATTTTACACTAAATTAATGAAAAATTTATAATTTCTTAGGAACCCTCAAATAATATAAACTTAAATAACCATGAATAATGTGGTTATAAATATCTTTAATGGTCAACAATTAGGGTTTATTTTCATGAAACGATAAAATTTATTCTTCATGATAGGTAAAATCATGTTCTTTATAAAAATAAGGATCATGTAAAATTTAATTTATATCCCACAATATCTTAATTTATTCATATGTATGATAATGTAGATAAGGATGTATAAATTATTTTTTATCTATATATATTTTATTCTAAAAATTAAAACATGTATCTCAGGGAACAAATAAATTTTTGTTTAAGTGTAACATGTGATCCTAATTTAGATGTTTGATTATATATATAAAATAAAAAATATATGATAATGAATTATTAGACTATTTTTAGAATATTGAAAATTACATGTTTCCTAAACAAAATCATGATGGTCTTTATATTTCATGGATCATATAGAAATAAGATAGTTTGATGACGGAAATATCTAGAAGTTCAGATATATATATATATGTTTTTTAATAACATGGGAGGAAAAGTGTTGATCTAATAAAATTATAATTAGAATAAAATGAATTCAATTACAACATGATCCAATTTGATTTTTCCAACATCACTTAATATGAAAAAACAACATATTACAATGTTGGAGATTATGGATGTGTAAGATTAATGTAACTAATATCATGGGGTATTCAAAAATATTGATTAAAAACAAATAACAATGATGTTTCACTTCAATAGGTTCCAATGATTTTTTTTATGAAATCTTGTTAAAATATCTACATGTCTTTAGAGGATGATGCCAACTTTTTAATGGAATAGATATCCGTTTCAATAATAAACATATATTCATTTTATATTATATAGAGTCCCATTTAATATCTATAATATAAATTTTAATGGATATAGTGATACAATTATTATTTTAAATTATATGTTTATTTAATATTATAATGGATATTGTGATGATTTGGATTAGATTAATATTCCATAAAATATAAGGTAATATATTCTTCTATATAAAATTGTCAGAAATGATTTTTCCACTAATTAGAATAATTAACCTTATCAAACATTACCATAAATATGTGGATTATCCTAATAAATATTGAACATTTTCCATGAATATTATCCATGTTAATCAATTAGTGAAATGTAACAAAGATACAACTCATGGGTGTATTTTTATGCAGGAACTCTAAACATTATACTCAAATAAAACAATATTTATCAGAAACATATAATTATAGATACATATTATAAGGAAAATATTGTTATTAATTATAAGAAAATTATATATACCAAGAACAATACATCTTATTTAAAAAATATCACATCAAACCATAGTTATTTGGTTTATGAAATATACTATAAATATATATTTAAAAGGATTGTAAGTACGTTGTGATATACAATATCACCATCATACTCAATTTGATGAAATAATTAAACAAAAATATATTCATCAATAATTATATATATAAAAAATTTGTAATTAAAGGGACAATTGTGTACAAATATTGTATAAGTAGAAAAAATCCATGAGACAATTTAATATCGAAACCTCTACAAAAAATATTCAATATGACATTTCCATATACATGTTAGATATTATAAAATCTTCAAGAACATTATAGTCAATGTGATAATCCATTTAGTTTGTAAATACCTCTTCACATTGGGTACTCCACCAATATAGGAATCCATGAGGTTAAATGTAGATGATCTAGGAGAAAATATAATGTATAATGGAATCAATGATCTTGTTTATAATTTTATATGAAACATTTAAAATATTAATGTGACAAAAAATGGAATTGTAAGGGGTTATTGATCATTAGGATGAAAACCAATGAACATGTATACATTAAATTTTAAATGTATCTTGATATGATGAAATTAAACCACATTATGATTTTGTGTTATTGAATGACACCAAATGTACTGTTGATGAATTAACTGTTAAATCAATTTATCATTGAAATATTTTTAAATATTAAGAAATTACCTGAGAATTACCATAAAAATAAATTTTAATAATTAACACTACTCATTTTTTCAACAAAATGATAATGAATATGGATTTAATTAAATCATACTCTCATGAATCAAAACCTTTGTGTATCACCATTAGTGTTTTCATAAGTTACACTTTCACTATTATTTTTAATTATATAATGTATATGAGTGATGTTTATGAAACCTTTGAGATATTTTGGAGTATTTTTTATCTTTTATACATGTTCATGGTTGGTGCACAGATTTGGAAAACTCCTTAACCCCTACAAGAAACCATTCACAGTGAAATAAGGGAAAAAGAGAAGGAAAGCAGGTGGCAGACAATTTTCCCAAACCATGTGTGCACCTAGTAGAAACCATGCACAATAGAACAATGGATTTGGGTGTTTGGGGGAAGTGGATGCATCATGGTTGGCACATGGTTTGGGAACTGTGTGAGACAACCATGGGAGAGTCATCCATAATCTAGTGATCTGCACATGGTTGGTCTATTTTTTTTCCAAATCGTATGAATAAACTATATGTGGAAATAAATAACTTTCTTAAAAAAGATAATATCAAAAAATTTCCCTCTAAACCACTTTTTTTCTCCTATATGGCCATAAATCTTGGGTTTTCTATCCCAAATATCGTGGAAGATTCTCCGATTGATTTGGATGCAATATGAAGGCTTCCCTTTGTAATTAGATGTTGATTCCTCATGGCATGTGAACATTCTTCATCGTCCATGAAGTTTTCATGAGATATAATTCACCATCTCATTTGGTTTCTTAGATATACAAATATTGTTGGTAGATATATGGTTTTGGATTCCAAATATAATTAGTTTTCATGTGGTTTATATATGTGAATATATCTAATGTTGGTTCATTGATATTCAACCCAGTTTTAGGATATTTTACATTCGCATGATCGGTTTCTACAGAACTCTTGAGGCAGGTGGCACCACTCTAATCTCCTATATGTATAACATGAGGTTTTAGTTTCAAATTTATTTCTTTGATAGAAAATATTTTCTATTTTTTTTTAATTTTTTATCAAGTACCATCTTTAGAGATAATTAATAAAATAGGTTAAAATTCAGTGCTTTATAAAATGTGGTTGTGTTTTATTATAACATCCTAGGTAAATAAAGAATATGAAATTTTCATATTTATTAATTTGTGTGGGTTAAATATTAATTTTAATTTAAGAGAATGCTATTTTTGATGGTGTACCTGGCACACAATAATGGGTTTCTCTAAAATCATATGTTATTGATAAGGAAGAGTCATACCGAAAATAATAATAATTATATAATATTATTATTTTACATGGTATTTAATTTCTAGATGTTTTTTCTGGTAGGAATAAACATAACTATCCATATTTTGATTAATTTTTTTGATAAATGTCTTTATATTTAATATTTATAAGCTTAAAATGAGAAAGAATCCATTTTTAAGCATAAATACACTAATATTTTTGAAAGACTATTTTACCAATTTTTGGTGGAGAACCCTTTTTAAATCTAGTAATTGTCACTTTTATATGTTTCATTTGAAAAATTAAATTTCTTCTATATATGAGTGAAATCAAAATTTACTTTGGAATTTTTTTTAGAATTAATCTGATAAAGTTCATTTTTAATGAATAGTGAAAAACACTGCATTTTATGACAAAAAATATTTTTCATATAATTTATTTATATATTTAGATTTCCATTTTAATTTTTGTAAAGTTTTATTTGATTATATTATTATTATTTAATAAAATATTGGTCATTTTAAGTAATATCACATAGAAATTAGACATAAACACATATCAATCTTTTGGTAGTTTTTACATCGTAAAAACACCATTTTGGTTTTGACAACATGAATTAATTTTAAATTAATTTATCAAATATTTGTGTTTTTCATTTTGAAAAATGGATTCCATAATTGGAATCAGGAGGTCAAAAGTTTATGAATAGCTGCCTTTTATTTTTAGACTTTATGAATAGTAACTTCAGTAAATATTTTATTTTTCATGGTTATAGGGTAAATATGGTATATAAAGGTAAAAAATAATATTATAATAATTTTAAATTATCCTAACACATGACCTGTCCTTTTGGATAAGATATTTCTCACATGTTCTTCCTTGGAATGATTTTAGGACCCATGGATCAACTTGTTTGTGAAAATGACATTTAAATACATTAAATTTAAAGTCGAGGAAAATATAACAAAAACATGTATCTTTTACTAAAACAATTGTTAGATGGGGTTATATAAGTGATAGTTTCAAATATAAAAAGTCATTATAAAGATTCAAATATTTCCAAGATCATGGTATATTATTTATAATTTTTAGACATAAAATAAATAAATTTATTTATGACACAACGTTGTTGTAGTGATTTTAATATTAATGAATGATTTAAAAAATGAGATTATAAATATTAAAATAAATTTATTTATAAAATTTTATGCCATAAATGTATTTTAAGGATGATTATGAATTTTTTTATTCTAATTAATGAATGTTTTTAGAAAAAAATCAAGTTGTGATGGATTTTTGAAATGTCATGATACCAATATTATATAAATTGACATAACTGGGTTTTTTAAACACATAATTTTTTATTAAATGCATTATTAGTCCTAAAAATATAATATTCAGGAAAATGACATATATAAGGTTGAAAATTCCATTAATTAACCACTTGAGGTTCTATTGTTATTTTATAGTAACTATATTAACCATGTGGTTTCAATATTTAGGAAGACATGGTAAGATAGAAATTAGATAAAAAAGGGTTAAACCAAAAAGATAGGGTTAAATTTGTGACCTAGATTGTATAAAACCTATTGGATGAGAGTTTTACCACCCAAAATCGTCTTATATTTGAAATAAATGACTCTATGACAATTTGAAACCAAAAATCATATTATAATAAAATAATGCATTCAAACTTTCGTAAAGTACCCCTCCTCCCTCTTATAAAAGGGCATCACCTACCCATTTAATCACACTTATCAAGCCCCTTGAATTGCCTAAACTCTTCAAAAATAATCTCCCTAAATTTAAATATTCCTTTTTGAAATTATACCTTAGTCAGATTGCAATTCAAGTTAGACTTTTGGCTCAAATCCAAAGGACTTACCCGATTTAGAGGTAACGTATTCTGTCATGTTCTTTTCTTTTATTTTCCTTCTACAATTCCCTAAACTATCTATATTCAATTGTTTTATAAAAAAATAGTATCTTAAATATTCAATGACTTTTTTGAGAATTATTATAACTACACTTCTACACACCTCTATTTAATTGATATAAACATTTTGTTTCTATGTACGGTGAACTATTTCCTCACGAAATGATGATTGTGCTATTCTTCCCTACCACCTTTCATGGTGTCCATTATGATGGAACTATATTTATATGTTATAGATATTATATTAATATTATTTCTATGATAGTAAAATTTTCATTTATAGCATTCCATTATATTTTCCATAATGTCTAAATACGATAATTTCATTTGAGGAAATTGCGGACTATCGCCCCCTCAAAGTGATACAACTCGTTCATACCATACATTGAACGTATAAAGTATGGAGTTAAAGAAATTATGTAAGACATATAAAATATTATATCATATATTAATTATAATAAACCTATGTATCATTTAGATTTAATTCATTTAAATATGAAAAAATTGAAAGTAGTGTTCATGCCTACGTACGACTTACCATCTCCATGAATGATGTATTTCATTTCATAAATCCAAATTTTATGTACTATTATAAATAAATTTACAAACTGGATATATTTTATATATATGATATATAAATAATTAATAAAATTTTGGAAATAATGATTTTTGACCACATGGACAATTTGTAATTAAGACATGTTCATTTTTTGACTCAAGTACCAAATATCAACAAAATGACAGATATTAACTTAAATAATTATGTAATGTTTATAATGAAGAAATAAGTTATCTGAAAGGAAAAAGAAACTTTCAAAAATCTTTTAAAGAATTTATAAATTAACTTATATTTATTATTTTGGAAAATCAAGTAACTTATGGGATGAGTCGGACTCAAGGTATGAGACTTCATCTCAATCTCCTTTCATTGAGGAATATTTTTATTTATACATTAGTTGAATATATATGGTGTATAAACCCACCTGACTTTTAATTTCATTCAAACTGAATCTTTTTTCTATATAGAGTTTTATTAAATGACATAGGGAATGTTTCATTTTAATATATGTGGGGACAATGACCTTTCCACCACCGCATGCATTATTTGATATTTGGCTTCCATAAGAAGTCGTAACATTTTATAAAGGAAAATAAATTCCACATAACATTTTCATGTATTTTTGTATTGAAAATGGTTTTAAGAAAGTATTTATTATATCTATATATTGAAATGTTATATTTTTATTGGAATGTGTAAATTTTATCATTCCTTTTGGATTGTTTTATGTGTAATGATTATGTCATGGTTCTTGGGAATTTGTTATGTAATTGGGTTTTTCTATGATAAACCTTGGGTGGGGGAGGCCAAGATAGCTCTCTTATTTATTGGGTAACATGACAGATTTAAAGGATAACGTTTCTTCTAATATATTTAAGGAATATATCATGATGGGTATTCCAAACATAACTCCCTATTTAGTTATGAAAGCTACAATGAAAGTATGTTATGGATTCCACAAGTTACCATTATGATTTATGATTTCAATGTGTTAATAATAAATATTATGATTTCGTGAGGTATGCTAAAGAGAATATTTTTTCAGATTGAATTGTATGATCTTATTGATTTGTATGTTTTCATGGGATATTGTTTTCATTCCTTATTTTATAACCCTTACTGAGATTTTTATGCTCAACCCATGTTGTTGAAATGTTTTTCACAGGGTATAATGAAGGGTAATAGAAAGGAAGAATTCATGAAGACTTATATCAGGAAAATAATTCATTTTTTATTTTAAGTGTTTTATTTTTTGAATAAAATTAGATAGTGGGTTGAAGTGTCTACTTGTAATATTCATGTTTTTATGTATATGTTACAACATAATTCTCTAAATATCTAAACCTAAAAAGATCCTCAATGTGAATTATTAACATAATTAAAGATTATATAATGATTAAGGCTGGGGCCTTATAGTTTGTATTAGTGGTCGGTTTATGGAACATCAGGAGTTTGGATACAGTTAAATTAATATCGATTAATTATTTTTACTTTATGGTATGATTGAAATGATATAGCATCTAAAGATTAGTAAGCTTCTTCGTCTAAGATATGTTTTTTCAGAATGGTTTTTCATAGTTGAAATAGTGAAGCTATGTTAGGAAGGAATACATAGGAAAATTACCATCCAATAGTCATCATAATATAGTCAGAATCATAATTGTTTTTAATGGAGAAAATCTCAGTTGTCTTATAATATTGACTTGCTATCAATATATCACCAATTAAAATTTCAGATGGAGGATATTCTAAGAACAACTTTCAGGTGAAGATATGGACATTATGAATATGGAGAAATACCTTTTGGTATTACTAATTAACTATTTGTCTTTATGTAATTCATGATTTGTAAATTTCAACAATATATTGATTTATTTGTAGTCATCATTGTGGACAACATATTATTGTATTGAAGATTGTGGCATGAGCATTAGAAACACTTGGAGATGGTTTTGGGAATCTTAAGAGAAAATAATATGTATTCCAAATCATCAATATCTGATTTAGGATACAAGAGGTACACATTCATTTCCATTTAATTTATGAAAAATGTGTTTTAGTGTATCTATTAATAATTATATGTTTTTATCTCTGGGTAGCCACTGAAGAGTGATTTTGAGTTACAAAGTTTTCCCGGTTAAGATATTTGGTACCAATGATTTTTTCAGGACTTCTCATGATGAAATTATCCTATGAAATATTTTTCAAATAATAATATTATATTAATATGGGTAGAGGAATTCCATAAATCTTTTCAATAGATGAATTTTATCTTTACATCATCACTTATCTTGATATTTCAAGAATCATGATATGGGTATGTAACGTAATGTGATGCTTCATGACCATGGTTAGGGTGTGTTCTAAATCAAGGAGACCATTCGGTATTATCTTCCTCAAATAATTTAAGGGTTAATGAGATAATGTAACAAAAACTTCATTTGGATTTAGTTTTAGTCTTTAAAGCATTAATGACATGGAATTATTATCTATTTGGTGAGTAAATTATTATGTTTACATACCATAATTTCTTAAAACACATTTTATGACATTGGTATTTGAATATGAAATAAGATGGATGGTGTATATCTAAATATTATATTTTTAATGGAAATATAAAATGGATAAAGGCAATTCAGTGGCTAATGCATTTTGAAGAAATTAATATACTCAGTTGTAAAATGAAACATCAAATGACTTGTTATTGATGTCAGTCCTAACAATATTTGGAATGTGATAACCGGGGTGATGTGGAGGTTTTCATTCATGTTTTTCATGTTACTTATTTGTCAATGATTGTAATGGAGACATAGACATTAAATACATGATTTTTGGTAATGAGGTAAACACACAATGTTTGGGAGACTACTAAGGGATATAAGCTGGATTGGTGTTTATTTTTGTGGATTTGAGATCAGAAGGCCATACCTATGGATTTTTAGGATCAAAATCTTCATGATTACCAAAATTCAAGATGTGATGTCCTTATGGGAATATATAAGACAAACCAAGGGTTGTAAGCATAGTTTTGGAGTGTCAATATGAAATTAATGAAGGGTGAGATTGATTCAAGATTCATAACAAGGTAGTAGGTTAAGAAATAGCATCAAAGGACAAAATTTATGTTCAATCATTACCAATAACTATTTGTAAAATTTGAGAATATAGTTATAGATTTTTTAATAATTACCCCATGAACGGTTTAGAAACTTGATGTGATATAAGTGATAGTTTTTCATCTCACAAAGTACAGTCATTTGATCCCTATTCATAAACCTAATACAGTGGAGGACATATCTAAAATCAAAATATATGATGAGGTAAAGAAATATGGAATGACACTTTTGATCATGTCAGATAGAGATATGAGGATTATTGATCCTTTTCAGAAATATTTAGAGAAACCCTATGATATTACATTAACCTAAAGCTATATGTATCATTGGTACATAACATGGTTTGGTGTTTTGAAAGTAAATCCAAATTATTTCTTGAAAAAAATCCTTAATCGAGTGAGGATTTTTTTGGAAAAAATGATTAGATTCAAGAATAATCATGGAAACATGCGATGAAAATGATTGAGAACTCACCACACCACTTTTTGGGAAATAATGGTTTTCTACATTCTGAAGAATGAAAGACCAATGGTGGGGAGAATTTAGAACCCTGGTTTCTAGTTATAACCCTTTATTAATTATATTATGTAAAAATATTATACGACTCAAGTATGGGAGGGTATGGAGGAATTTTGGAGTGTTTAGGGTATTTTATACAGGTGCACACTTGGTTCAAACTTTGAGAAAACCATTAAACACCTACAAGAAACTGTTTGTAGATAAACTAGGAAAAAATGAATGGATCAAGGGTGGTGAATAAGTTTCCAAGACCATTCATCCACCTAATATAAACTATTTTCTTTGGAATGGTGTATTGGGATGTATGAAGGAAGTGGAATCAGCTCTGTTGGTGCACTATTTTGGAACCCTGTCAGATAAAAAAGTGAGGTTCATTCTTATGGCAGGGGCTTGCACATGGTTAGCATATGGTTTTCGTAACCATGCAACTAAACCATGCCTGATAAGAAACAAATTCCTTAAAAAGTGGTTCTTACATGTTTTTCCTCTTACACACCCACTTTTCCTCTTATACAGTACTAACTAGGGATATTTATTTCCAAATGTTCAAGGAATGTTCAATGAATAATTTTAGGGCAATACGAATGCTTCCCTTGGTGATTAGAAGTTGATTCTATTTTGTATGTTATCAATTTTGAACGTTCTAGATGTTTTTCATAGATATATTTCACGCACTCTCTACATTTATTAGTTATACACACTCTTTGGTTAGATATAATGTTTTTTCTACCAAACATGTTTATATTTATATTCTTTTATGTTAGGGGAATATATCTATGGAGGGTTTGTGGATATTCTAGCAGGTTTTCTGGAGTTTTTTGTTCTATATATCATTTTCACTAAAACACTCAATGCATGTGGATTTACAATTGAATTCTATATATAGAACATGATGTATTAGTTTCAAATTGATCGAGTTTATTTAAATTTATTGTAATTTTTGTGAATTAATTATGAGAAGCCATCTTTAGTGATATTTTAAAAAAATGTGGAAAAATGTTTGTTTTGTGGAATGTGCTTAGGTTTTTTGATTTTAATATGTGGATTTTCATGAATTTTGGTAAATGGTTTAATAATGAATTTTTTCAATAAAAGGATGGTTTTATTTAAATGTATTGAATTGGTTTGTTTGATAAATTTTCAATAAAGGAACACTTTTTCTGAAATGGTTGATTTGGTATTATTGGAATTGATTTTGGGAATACCTGGTTGGGTATGTTCATGTGCATTTGGGGTGGATAAGGGTTCGGAGTCTTCACTAAAATTACTAGGATGGATATGGGTTTGGGCTATCCCCATAATGCATTCATATTTATTTTTATCTGATAAGGTTATGAATTCTCCTTTATCAATTTTACGATGGATAAGGGACTGGTCTTTCCCCCTTTTCTAGATTTTAGGTGTGGTCAATTTTGTGGATATTTAAAATTTAATGGTTAGACTAAAAAGTAATGTTCATAGAATTAATTAATTGGTTATGTTCTTCAATTGGAAAATTTATTACTATGGATTTTGAATAAATTTTGATATAAACTATTTTAGAAATCTTTTTATATAAATAGTTTTATATGAATTGTTTATATAAATGTTACTAGCATGTACTATCCTAGTGTCATGAGTTGAGAAGAAATCGTGGACAAACAACTGAGTCTTAATACTAACTCATACTATGGATATATAGTACCTTTTTCAACACCATATATTAACATATGGGAAAAGGTAACGTATCAAACATCATTATTACTTATTTGTGAATCTTGGGATGTTTGGTGGAGTTAGATCTTGGATCATGCAGAGCTTTGGATTCATGTTCTTGTCCTTGATTTTTTATATTTTGTCTTCCAATTTTTACATTGATTTTGGTTTTTAATCCATTTTGGAAAACATTGGTTGGTTTTGAAAAATGAAATGTTGAGTTGTCTTTCAATATTTTCATGAATCATATAGTGTTTTTTTGGATATGGATTGTTTTGTTAGTTGTTTTATTATTATAGCGAATATTTTCCTCTAAATGTATTAAATCCCTTCAACATTTATTAACGGTGTTTAGCGTCTTGGGGATGTCGACTAAGGTCTTGTAGAATTCTTCCATCATCTCATGATAATGAGGAGATAGGGGATGTTACAAAGTGTTTTGATGACGATGATGAGCATTCATCCCTACCATGTGATGAAATAAAAAGTGACCATGTTCAATAAATAACAATTTAATAATATTATTTGGGAATGTTTCATCATTAACATTCATGGTTAAATATCCATTTTTATTTTTTATACACATAAGAATTGGTATTGTTCTAGTATACATTCAAATTATTGGGACTCAATATTTTTTTATTCATTATCATCATCCTAATAAATAGTTATACAGAAGAATTTAATTCAATAATAATGACATCAATGAATGATTATACCACTATTTCTTTAGTGAACAACCAAGATAAAAAATGTTTATATAGTGACTCGAATATGTTAATGTATCATTATTTAAAATTATATCTTATTCATGAGGAAACATTTGTAGGAATTTATACATTACCTTGAAGAAATGGTGATAAAAAAATCATAATTCTATAAGATGAATCTAGAGTAACTTATTCATTTATGTGATCCCATTGAGAATAGAATGAAAATAATACATTACAATATATGGGTTGATAAATACATTTATATGTAGAATTTTACATCATAATAAACATGTATTTCAAATTTTTTAATTTAGTATTGTTTAAAAAAAATGTTAAAAATAAAAACCAACAATACATTTTGTTATTATATAAAGACATTATATAATATTTGTTACCAAATAATTTTAAAATATTATAGCAGAATGAATAAAAAAAGCATAAAATTTCATTAATAAAATAAATTGGATAACTATGTTCTACATATTATATAACAGATGATAATTATATAAGAAAAATTAATCATATTACCAATATTATGAAAATTATCAATATAAAATTAAGACATGAATTTATTTAAATGAGGAAAGTAGAAAATATGAGTTATTTATTTTAATTATCAATGGAATATAACAGTCATCATAGTAAGATATCCAGTTATATAGATTTATAATAGTTGAATAGTAACAAGACCCTTATAATAATAATTTAAAAATTATAATATTTTTACAACAAAAAATATAATAATAAAAAAAATAATTAAAAATAAATAAATCAAGAAAATGTTAATATTAGAACACCAAAAAATAATTATTAAAATTTAAAAAAAAACAAGAAAATTTTTGCATTAATTTTATATAATTATTTGTTGAATATGTGTTAAATATACATGTTTCAATGTTAGTAATTGAAAAATATGGTTAAAAATTTTATAAATGAAATTTAAAATATTAAGGAATGTACCCGAAAAAATTAATTATGAATTTTTGGTAAACATTTGATAATAAATACCTCATTGGATAATGAAAAATATAATTTTTGGTGAATTTTTTTGATTTAATTATAGTATTCAAGGATTAATAATGATTAATAAATAAAATAATGGGGTCATTGAATAAAAATATATTTAATAATTTCAATAATCCATTTAAAAATAACATTGAATAATCAAATGTAAAATTTAATTCTATAACAATGAAAATTTAATGTTTTTAATCAAAAATAAATTTCAGTTTGTGTTCCTTATATTGGAATAAACTAAAAAATTAAATGGTGGAATGTTTTTAAAAACCTGAATATTATAATTTTATTCATATATGATTCATATTGCCTGTTATATAACTATTAAAACGTTTTCTTTGGAAAGAATATTACATAAAATATTCTATCCCAAAATAAATCATTCTCCAACAATAAATAACCCCTCTTCGTTTCATTGGAATATAACTTCCTATAAACCACTAAATACAAAGCGTTATAAAATTAACCATTATTACCACCATTTTTAATCTTATTTACATTAATTGGTCAATAAACTCAATCACTTCATGGATTTCAGGTCATAGTGATGTAGTGACTCGATAATAAATGTTTACACATCCTTTTCATACATCCATCATTTTTTATTTTCCCTCTCAAATGAATTTCCAATAAACACATGTATCATTTGTTTGACTAAAATTTTATAAAATTTGTTTAAAAAAGGTAAAATATGAAAACAAATATTTTTAGTATATAATTTTTGATTTTCTAGTTGATAACCACAAAATATTCAAGTCTGAATAATTATGATTTGTTTAAAAGAATTAAGTGGTATTATTTCATTTAAGAATTACATTCATTTCTATAATTAATAGTCCATTTTATTTTTTTAAAAAATATTTAATTTTATTATTGGGAAATGTTTTCCATTATTGTGTCATAAATAAAATGTATTTTAGTAAAAAAATATATAAATTTATGTTGATGATATATATATATATATATGAATGAATTTTAAATAAATTGTTTAATTTCAATTTATATATATAATATATATTAATCCATGTCCCTCTGGGTATTTTTAATAAAAAATAGTTAATGTAATAAAAAATAGGAAAATAAAAAATAAATAAATATGTTAACAAAATATTGATTGGGACAATGTATAACCAAAACGAATTTTGTATGGGTGTGGGATGCTCTATATACATAGAGTTTGTGGGAGAATTAAAATACTATAGATAAAAATGACAAATTGAAAAATAAAATTATTTAAAAATAAAACTATTATAGGGGAGGTAATCTTTTCCTTTAGAGGAGCATAAAAAATATAGGGAAACACCATCATTTCTCTCTATATCTCTCTATTTCACTCTTACATTACATTACATCCTCACTTTTCTCATAATCCTCTATAAAATTTACTCAAATATATATTCTATAACTCTATTGATATTGATTGAAACAATGTGACATTTTTGGAATTAGTTTCATACTAATAAGAGCATGTTTGGTAATAAGATTACTTTCATAGGATTCAAATATATTTTCCCATATTTTATAAAAAATATATATATTTATTAAAAATATGAGGTATGGTTTCTTTAGTTTAATGATATGATTTACATTATTTTGGGGGTGGGTTGACATTTGTTCTTGCATGTTCATTTTATTATTATTCATATCTCCATGTAAGAGTAATTAAAATTTCATCTATTATTTAATGGAATTTAATTTCTCCTCTTTCTAACTCTTATTTCCACATCAAAATAAATTTTACACATTTTGATAATGTTGGACTCCTTATTTATTAATCATGTTTTTATGATCACAAATCTTATTCAACCTAGTTAACTCTTATAAATTATATCCAATCATGTGTATTTATATTTCAAGTTCTCTCATGATTTATAATGGTTAAGCTCAATCCATTTCATGCATATCACTGTTTAAGTCTGAATACAGTTGTTTTCCTAAGTAAAAGACACCGTGAAGCAAGACACCGTGAAGCAAGACACCGTAAACCAGACACCGTGAAGCAAGACACCGTGAAGCAAGACACCGTGAATCCCGACACCATAAACAAGACACCGTGAAGCAAGACACCATGAAGCCAGACACCGTAAACCAGACACCGTGAAGCAAGACACCTTAAACAAGACACTGTGAAGCATGAAAATGTGAACAAGATATCATGAACAAGACACCGTGACACTCAGACTCCATGATCAGTCTAGACACCATGTGAAGGAGACACCATTTTCATAACTTACTGTGACACAGTTTCTTAAACTATTTTTTCGTCTTTCAATTTAATTTATAATGGAAATATTTGATGACTTTAATTTACTGGCATAATTAATGTTTCTTTATAGACACATCATTAGATAGTACGAGGTACAAGGTGCAGAACACATGGAACCTGTTGGCTAAAACTCATGCATTCGAAGATAAAGAGAGAAGTGTTCCCAAGAACAATAGAGAGTGATACTGAACGAAAAACAAGCCTGTGAGAACGACCGCGAAGAACATATTGCAAGATTTTAAAAAGGAATAATTGTCACATTCATGCAATCCAACTCTGCTAAAGAACATACGAAGTACACTGGAATCCAGAGAACATATTTGCAGTATCAAAACTCATTAAGAACACAAGCTGAATCGTGACACTCAATTTTTCACACAACTTCCAAAGAAGGACTCATAGCTTCATTTTCTTAAATCCAAAGAAGTCCAGAGCTTCATTGACATCACACAAGATCATTCTAACCTCATATCTATATTCTTTCTCGACTACGATCATCTTTTTATTTACATTATGAGTAGTGTGTTCCCCTATCTATTTTGACACACACTGACTGCTGAGCTAAACTGGAGGATACTGAAATACTTAGACCAAAATCTTTATACTTTTGTTTACCCATGAAAACTATGGAAGAAGTCCCTGTGTGGCCTGGTTATTATTTTTGTTTACCCACGAAAATTGTGGAAGAGGTCCCTGTACGACTTGGAGAGTCTGTGTACTGTTGTTAACCCCAATCCAGGGTGTGGATAAAAGTTTATTTATATAAACTACTTGGTGGTAGGTGATCACCAAGTGGAGTGGATTAGGTCTCATCTTGAGACTGAAACACTTGTTTCATATCCACTGTGCTGTTTAAATTTAGTCTTCTCTGTTTTACTACTCTATTGCATAATCCAGAAATCACCAATTTCACTTTGATAGTTAATCTTGGAAAGAAGTTATATATGGTTTGTATTAGTAGGATAACTTCAAAAGTAATATTAATAATACAAATTAAGATTACTTAGAATTAATCAATCTTCTAAGAAGCTGTTTAAAAAGTCAAACTCTTATAACAGTATAACCTTGATTAACTGGGATGTATCTATTTTTGGGGAAACCATTTCTTTTGAAAATAATATTCTTTTAACAGAAATTTTTTATAGTTACTCAATTCACCCCTTCCCTCTTGAGTAAACTACTTTGAGCAACAGATAAAATAATATTATTTTCCCAGGAATTTAAATAATTTATGAATGATTCCATATAATTAAATTATATTCAGTATATTATTTAAATTTTTATAATGAAAAACATCGTCCAAAAGAAATTGAATTGTTTTTAAGAGAATTTTCCTTAATTTAAATATTAATTTATAATATATTTCATGATTAAATGGATTTGATTTCAAAAAAATTACATGTTTTGGGATTCTGAAAATTTTATAAAAAACAATATAATTAATCGTGAGTAATGTTATGTGTATTAGTTTCTTCATTAGTGATATAAAAAAGTTTTTTCGCAAATAATATGTAATTGAAATGTTGTAACATTATTAATGTATTCTTCTAAATATAAATGATCATTCAAAAAAGGACCTTTTTTATTTTGGAATTCTATGAAAAATTAAATGTGAAATGGTGTATTGTGTTGTCGATATATATGGAATATTTTATTATTATATTATAAATTAATAAAAGGGTTTATACTCTGATGGGTGTTCGATAGTGAGGATGAGATTTTAAAATTCATTTTTATGATTATGTTGTTTTCTAAAAATCTTTGGGTTCCCATCAAATTATTAACCATAAGAAACCATTAGTAGATAGTAAAAATTCCATGGTTATATTGATGAACTATATTATTATAACTCTCAATAAATTGTCCTAGATTTTAGAAATTAATTTTCTTATGAAATTTTATTCTTAATTTTTTGAGGATGAGTATCATCAAGTGGTAAAGAGGATGATCATATGTCCAATAACAATATCTCTATAAAGATTATTTGGATGCTATGGTATTTATTTTCCACATTTATCCAATGTCCCAATGATTATTGGTCTTTTTTAAATATATTAATAATGTTTTACGAATCTATATATTTTTTTAAATTGATTTAGTTAGTATATTAGGAAATTAATTTTTACCCATCATTCAATCTCATTGATATCTCAAAAAATTTATAATTTTTTTAAGGTAAAAGAGTTAACATTATAAATATAATTTTTATAATTCATTTCATATTCATAAAATATTTTTTAACATTTAAGAAAATGGCATGTTTAAATGAAAATGATTTTTTTGTTCTAATGTAGAATTATATTTAATATTTTTCTGGTTTATTTTTAGAAAATCTTGAGGTTGTTTGATTTTTAATGGTTGTGAATGGAGTGTGAGGTCAAAACCAATTGTTTAGGTCTTCTCATGACTATATATGACCTGTTTTGTTTGGATGTGGTTTTTAGTTTCAAGATTTCATTTTGGGTTTGGTTTTTTTACCATGAATGGTGATATTTTTCATAATAAGTTGATATGTGTGGTCATAGTTTTTGTTTATCATTTTTATTTTTTAACACTTGTATTATATTTTATCAGTCGATAGATTAATTTTTTTAATAAAATTATACTTGTACTATATTGGCTCATTGATATATTACAATGATTTGTTATATAATAATTTTATGATTTTTTTCATGAGATATGTGATCAATTATTCCATGTATCACATCATTTTATTATCAAAAATAAATCTTTATTTTTTGTGATCATCAAACTTATGGAGTATTCATGAAGAACATCTAGCATTATGTTATATATTATTATTTCATCCTTGGAAACCATTATTATTGAGTCTGTTATAGTTCCCCAACACTTTCCCAAGACTTGGGAGATCAGGGATACACCTTGAGAATTATTGATAAGAATATCACGTTGATTGATTACAGGTATTCCATGATGGATTTTAAAAAAATTGTATCATATCTATGGTATATTATTTCTGCATTAAAGGAATAACGAGGTAGGGTTATCAATTTATAGGATATATATAAGAACATGTTCTTGGAAAACACTTTTAATATTGGCCAATCAATTTCTCATGTATATTCTGAAAAATAATTTTTATTTTTGGGAAGGATTTATACTTTATATATGGTTACACATAAATCATGAAGGAAGATGGATGGGAAATCATGAGTATAATGAATTAAAAAACATGGGTTATAGTCTAGGAACATTGTTCATGTATCTCGAAAGTGTTTGGTTAAAATTTGTTTCATTTTTCAAATTTAATTGATAATTTTAATATTAATAATTTTAATTTATGCTTGTATTTTTAGTTGAATGAATATTTATTCTATGAATTTAGTGGTATTTAAAACAACAAAAACAATAATAATTTTTTATTGATTTAATTTTAAATTAATGTGGCTTGTATAAAATAGTAATTATGTAAGAAATACAAAAATTTTATTCCATTAATATATATTTGAATTTGATAAATATTTATATAGTATATATTGAGAGTTTTAATTTTAGATTATCGAAAAATAAAAACTGTTATAAATGATGCTGATAAAGGTAATGTAAAGACCTGAAATTTCTGTGGAAATTTTTTTCTTAAATACATGAGAATTTTACGAGTCCGCTGTTTCTGACAGTGCTGGATTTCGAGGCCCGGTGTGTCTGGAATCAAATTCTGAAGTTTTGTTCACTTACGTTTAGTAAACGTACGTTTGGAATTTTATAACTTTTGACCCGGTGCTCGCAATTGAAATTCGAGGGCACTGTTGAACTCACAACATCGATGATTTCTTAGTGAGACCTTCACCGCAGTTGCATTTTATCGAGAGTAGAAGTTAGTTATTGGGGGTTTTTAATTAAATTGAATAAAGTTAAAGATTTAACTTTATTTTATGTTGGTGGTTAAAACCTCTAAGAGGAGGTTGGAGGTGGGGGCCACCACACCATAACCTCCCTTGGGAGATTATTAGGTGGGGCCCACCCGACCTCTTTAACTCCCCTTTAACCCCCTCAAACCCCCAATTAAATTTGGTAAAACTCTCCATAAAGTGGTGGAGCCTCTCCACCTTCCCCCACCATTTAATTGCCAAATCTCCACCCATTAATTAAGTGAATGGTTTCTGTTAATTTAGATCTTTTTGAATTCTTTTTCCAACAATTAAATAATGGGTTGGATTAACCCATTATTTTGGATGGAAATTCTTTTGGGTGGAAACTTGAGAGAGAACATTATCCTCTCAACAAAGAACGCGAAGAATGCTCTTTCCACTGAAAATAGACGCCGTATTCTTCCTTCTTAAACCAAGGCAAGGAAAGGGAAGAGACGCCCATGAGGAACAACGACGTCATCTTCGACTTTGTAACCTTCGAACGCCCGTCCGCCAATGATGAGTACCTCTCTTCCTCTTCCAACATTGACTGAACGACGCCACATTCCTGTGACTCCGTCAAACAACATCGACAAGCAAGGTAGGGGTTTGAGTTGCCTTTTTTCCGTTCTACGTCGTTCGATATTTTGGTTTACGTTTTGCCAAATGTTATCAACATAACATGGGGATTAAAACAATACAAACACGGACAAACCTCCCCCTTTTGATCTTGTTTTTTGTTGACGACGGAAGTGGAAAACGGCGGCCAGCGTTGGGCCAGCCGTGAGGAAACCGGCGGTGCAAGACCGCTAGGTCACCGGAAAGGCACGTCACAACCGTGGCACATGGAGGAAAGGAGAGTCGTGGCCACATTGGACCGCAACAGAGGCGTGCGACACCGCCACGCCATGCGGAGGGCAGTAGGAAGCCGCAGCTAGGGCGGGCCGCGGTGGGAGAGCAGGGGCACAGCGCCATTGTGCCGTGCCGGAGAAGACCCGCGGCCTAAGGCCACAGTGGATAGGAGAGGACGACCGACTGAGCCCGCCGCCGGTGCATGCCAGACAGGACCCTTTTGGTCTCGCGGTTATAAGAGTCGGCGCCTTGCACTAACCGTTTCGTGAGCCCGGGGGATGTAACACACCCCTTTACGCGGCCAGCTAGCCACCTGGGCCAATCGGCCGAGCCAGGCCAAACGGCCAGCCGGGGGCCACACGGCCAGCCGGGCTAGGCCACACAGCCCGTCAGGCCAAGCCACATGGCCATCCAGGCCAGGCCACATGGCCAGTCGGGCTAGGCCACATGGTTAGCCGGGCCACACCACAAGGCCAGCCCGGACGAGCCACACGGCCAGCCAACCAGGCCGGGTTGCGCCTACAGCCAACCGGGCTGGGCTATTCCTGCGGGCCGAGTTACCCCTTCGGGCCAGCCGGGATGAGCCACACGACCAGATGAGCCGGGCCACATGGCCATCCAACCGGGCCGGGCCGACCCTTCGAGCCCGTCCGTGCTTTCAGGCCGGGCCGCACCTTGGGTCCGGGCGACGCCTTCATGCTGAGCCGCCTCTTCAGACCGGGTCGAACTCACGGACTAGGTTGGACCTCGGTCCAGACCCTAGTTAGGTCAGGTCGGTCCAACTAGGTCGGACCAGACCTGGACCCGTCAGACCCGAATACACCTATTCGCCCATAACTCGGGCTACGAGCGTCCATTTGACAAACCGTCAGCGAAGCTGATATTCTTGGAACAATGTCGTACCTTTGAGAATACCCCAAGAGATTTCATGATATAGTTGAGATATGGTCAGGTTGGTTCCTACACGATACCAACCGGGCCCCCGTGACTAAAAGTCTAATAGCTCACAGATTGGGCATCCGATTGACACGTCTTCTGTTGTGTAGAGATTCCTATGACATGGCGGTCCTTTGAGATAATTCCATGTGAGACTTCATGACACTTGGAGTATCGACCAGTAGATCATGGAGTGGATCCTCCCGGAGATGAGCAGGTAGAGTGCGAAGACCTTGTAGATGACAGACTTGACGACTACTTGACTAATCTCAGAGATATTCAACTAGCCCAGTGGGGAGCGCCCAGTATTTAGCGACAGACCCATGGTGGATGGAGCGCCTGGTAGTTTGTAGCAGAATCGTTGTACTCGATAGGAGGAGTACCTCTGTAGGCTATTAGGGGGAGGGCCTGGTATTTGGCGGAAGACCCACAGCGGACAGAGCGCCTGATAGTTGGCAGCAGACCTACGGTATTCACCAAGAGGAGTACCTCAACAGTCTAAGGTTAGTGAGAATCACCTTGGTGTCGTGATAGGCCCACTATACCTGAAAAAGGAGGAGTTCTCCAATAGCCATGGTTTCAATAATTAAAATCCTAGTTTGAGCTGAGTCAATGATCTTTGTGTTTTCCTCATGATTGAGATGGGTTACCAGATAACATAGGTATATGTATGGTCATATACCTAAGTAATGGTTATCTGTTGAAATAATATATTTTGGTTTATAATTTTTGGATTTTTTGAGACCTTGAGGGTCTCAGGGTCCCTACTGAGTATCGTTAAACTCACCCCTGCACGGTCTATGCACACACCTCATTGTATTGGATGCAGATGATGGACAGTGCTGACAGAGGCGAAGTGTGCGAGGACTGGACTGTACCCGGAGGTGGACATCATGACGAGACGGTACCTGGAGGAGACAGAATGATGTGGAGCGCTGAGGAGGCTATCTTTACCTACCCTTTAGGTAGGATCCATGGTGGATGAACCAGGAGCTGCTAGACACCTTACATATGTTTCTCTTTTTGTTGTACCTATTTTGTCTTTTACTTGTACTTTACTGTTGGGCTTGTATTTCCAGCCCCATTTACTTTCCAGCACATATTTTATTATACTGTTTTTACTCAGTGTTTTCTTCTGCTTGTACCCTAGTTGTGTGTGATTACATTCATAAAGGAAATTCCTTCCCAGCTTAGGGATTTACGCCTTTGGTGCTAGTCGCCAGCCCCTGACCTATGGAAGTCAGGCTTGGGGTAGTCATGACACGGGCCCCAAGGATGGGTCGTGACAAATTGGTATCAAAGGGAGGTTATACCATAGAACTCAGGACTGTGATCATTATTTTATATGAAGCAATAGTGTTAGGGGTACCGAGTGTGGTTCTTAGTTCAGGGAGTCCAGTGTTGGTGCGGCGACCGACGTATCCATACACCTGGACCCTAACTTTTGATTCCCGAATTAGTGCATGAAAAACACTGATTGCATGTTGGTTTCAAAATTTTTCTTTTAGTCAGCTCAAACCAGGTTAGCTCACCAGGTATAATTATTTGACAATGTCACATCTATTTATTTCAGGATGCCTCCCTGCAGAAGACCAGTAAGAGCCCCGAGAGTTATACGCACTGACAGCCCGCCGAGCGACGTGGCTTCAGTGTAGGGCCCCTTTCCAACGGAGGCACCAGCGGTACCGCCACATGTTGGGCCACAGATTCAACCAGTCCCAACAGTAGTAGATGCACGCTGCTTGAGCACATTGAACAAGTTCTAGTTCCAGAGGCCTCTCAGGTTCTAGGGAGAGACAGACCCATAGGAGGCTGAGGATTGGATGGAGGCTATGGCGAGAGTCTTCAAGCTAGTAGGGACACTAGCAGACTTCAAGGTGATCCTTGCTGCTAGACTCCTTCAAGTAGCAGCAGGCAGATGGTGGAGCCTGATGCTCAAGGTCAACGACGAGGTGACCCTTCTATGGGTAGAATTCGAGATCCTGTTCTAGGTAGAATTTGTTCCAGCCACCCTTCGAGCAGTGCCGATACAGGAGGTACTTCATCTATAATAGGGAAACATGATCGTAGCGCATTACTCAGTGAGGTTCACTAACCTCTCGTGATACTCTACGGATATGGTATGGGACCTATTCATTAGGGTACGGACCTTCGAGCAGGGACTCATGTGAGAGATCAGAGCCTTGATGATCTCACTCACCATCATGATGCAGGCGAGGGTGCTAGAGAGAGCCCTCCTAGTAGAAAGTTTCCTTGATGAGAAGCCACCAGAAGCGAGACCCACTACTAGTCGACATGCATTAGAGTTTTCTACAGCTGGCAGTAGACATATGTCACAGAGTTCCAAGAGGACCAGACCTATAAGTGGTCAACTTCATGACTCAGGATTGGTTGTGTGGTTCACCCAAAGTTTAGACAGAGCCAGATAGGCCAGGAGCAGGCAGTGTTACTCATGCAGCGGGTAGGGTCACATGGCACGTGAATGTCAGAACCACTGTATAGACGATCAAAAGTTAGTTGAGGGACCTCCCAGGTAGAGGCAGAGGTTCGATCGAGGTGGTCCACAGGGTGCAGGAGGACGTGGAAGAGGAGCTGGTCAAGCAGCTGGCGGTGGTTGACGTTATGAGGTGCTACCACCACCACCACTAGGAGGACCTCCCCGGCCGCAGGGAGCTGGTTGGTAGGGGAGAGCTTAGCTTCAGGCAGCTGAGGTGTATGACCATGGTGATCTGGAGATGATTCGAGGTATGATCTATGTCTACACCACCTTAGCTACAGTTCTTATAGACATAGGTTCCAATCACTCTTTCATAGCCACTACCCTTGTTTGAAGGGCAGATATTCTGATAGAGCCGTTGGCTCATTGCTTACAGCTAGAGACTCCTACGAGATAATATTTGACGATTATGAACTGTTGTAGGCCGTGTGAACTTACTCTAAGAGGTGAGACCTTCAGCTGGGATATCCTCATAGCGGCATCGAGGCGTTACGATGTTATCTTGGGTATGGACTGGTTATCTATAGTCTATGCTCAGATCGACTGTATTAGGTGCAAAGTGCGGTGTGTCCGCATGGATGGGACCAGGTTCACCTTCACCGATGAGAAGGGAACCTTTGCAGCACAGAACGAACTTAGTCGAAGGAGGGTGCAGCTGATCACTCACCAGTTGGATTGCCTTACCCTCAGAGTAGTAGATGTGGAGAGTCTGACTTATCCTATAGTGGTGGACCAGTACGTGGATGTTTCCTTGATGATGTTCCAAAACTACCTCCTCAAAGATAGGTGGACTTCTATATTGAACTCTACCCTAGGATGACACTGATATCTATTACAGCATATCGGATGCCTCCCGCTGTGCTTCGCGAGCTGAGGGTACAACAGGAGGACTTATAGGAGAAGGGATTCATCTAGGCCAGTGTTTCTCCCTGGGAAGCCTCAATTCTGTTTGCCAAGATGGTGGACGGGAGATTGAGGCTCTGTGTCGACTACCTTCGCCTGAACCAGGTGACTGTAAAGAACAAGTATCTACTTCCGAGGATTGTCTAACTCTTCGATCAGCTCAAGGGAGCACGGTGGTTCTCGAAGATAGACCTCATATCAGGATATCACCAGCTCATATTTCAAGATGAGGATGTGCAGAAGACGACCTTCAGGTGTCAGTATGGCCACTATGAGTTCTTGGTTATTCACTTCGGTGTAACCAATGCTCTAGTAGTGTTCATGAGTCTCATGAACATGATCTTCCAGCCTTACCATGATCTCTTTGTCATAGTCTTCATCAATGACAGACTGATCTACTCGACTACTGGGGAGGAGAATGCTGGACACACTCTAAGAGAACTAGCATTATGGTAAGCTCTCGAAGTGCCAGTTTTGGATTTGAGAGGTTCACTTCTTCGGACATGTCATCCAAGAATATAGAGTTGCAGTAGATCCATCGAAGAACGAAGCAGTACTTTCTTGGGATCCACCCAGGAGTGTGACAGAGGTATGAAGTTTCCTAGGATTGGCTGGCTACTATCAGAGATTCGTTTCAAATTTCTCTAGAGTTGCAGCACCACTATCAGCCTGGAAAAAGAAGGGGAAACCCTTAGTGTGGTTGGATAGATTCTAGCAGAGCTTTCAGGAGCTGAGACAGAGGCTGACTAGTGCCCCCATTTTGAGGCTTCTAGAGGAAGGCGTAGGGTACGTAGTCTTCTGCGACGCATCAAGGACCGGACTCGGGTGTGTCCTGATTCAGGAGTGAGAAGTGATCACATATGGTTCTCAGAAGATGAGACAACATGATTAGAAATATGCTACCCATGACCTGGTGTTAAAAGCAATGGTCTTCGCCTTGAAGATGTGGTGGCACTATCTGATGGGTGAACTTTTTACCGTGTACTCTGATCACAAGAGTCTCAGGTATATCTTCTCTCAGAAGGACCTGAACCTGAGACAATGATGATGGATTGAGTTCCTCCAGTACTATGACTTCGAGATAGTCTATACTCCTAGGAAGGGGAACATTGTTTCTTATGTGATCAGTAGGAGGACTGGCATTCAACTGATAGGAGAGGTGACAGGGCAGCTGGCTGCCTTGTAGATATCCTTTGTGGATAGAGATGGAGCAGCCTATCTTCTGTCTCTTATAGTCACCCTGCCACCTCATTAGCGAATCATGGAGACATAGCATGGAGATGCTAACTACGAGACACGATGTGCTCAGATATCCACAGGGCAGACACTCATTGTATTTTTTGAAGGTGGGGAGCACATCATCCTCTTCAGAGGAAGTACCATGGAACCAGTTGCACTTCAGGAGGAGGTGTTGAGGGATTTCCACACTTCCCCTCTAGCGGTACATCTAGGAGTGGAAAATATGTACCAGGACCTCAGATGATAACACAGGTGGCCAGGTATGAATAAGGTGATAACAGAGTTTGTCTCATGATGCCTCACTTGTCAGCAAGTGAAGGCAGAGCACCAGGTACCACCAGGCTTGGTTCGGCCCTTAGAGGTCCCAGAGTGGAAGTGGGATGGGATATCCATGGACTTCATGACGGGTCTTCCACGTACATCTAGGAGTCATGACTCGATATGGGTGATCATTGACCGACTCACCATGTCGGCCCACTTCCTACCGATCAGAGAGCAGGGTTCAGTAGAGATCTTGGTACACCTCTATGTGTAGGAGATAATGTGTTTTCATGGAGTACGTTCTTCTATTATCTTCGACCGTGATGCACAGTTTACTTACCAGATATGGAAGGGGATGCAGGAAGCTTTTGGGACACAATTTCACTTGAGCACTTCCTTCCACCCTCAGACTGATGGTCAGACCGAGTGGACCATCCGGACCCTCGAGGACATGCTTCATACTTGTGTCCTCGACTTCAGTCACAACTGGTAGGATCACTTGCCTTTGGGGGATTTCTCCTACAACAACAGCTATCACTCCACCATCAGAATGAAACCTTTTGAGGCCTTTTATGGTTGAACTTGTAGATCACCACTGTGCTAGACAGACCCAGGGGAGTCAGCACTACTTGGACCAGAGATGGTATGGGCTACCACAGAGAAGGTGCAGATCATCCAAGAGTAGATGAAGACTGCTCAGAGTAGGCAAAAGTTGTATGATGATAGGAGACAAAGACCTCTAGAGTTTGATGATGGTGACCAAATCTTCCTACGGGTCTCACCTCGACGAGGTCTATGGATATTTGGCTGAGGCGGAAAGTTATATCCACGGTTCATCGGACCTTTCTAGGTCCTCAGAAGAGTAGGCGAGGTGTCTTACCACCTAGATCTTCCACCTCAGCTGTATCGGGTGCATGACGTCTTCCACATGTCTCAGCTGAGGAGATATGTGCACGACCCATCCCACATCATTGACCATGGAGAGATGGACATCGATGATTAGGAAACATTCACAGAGGTTCCAGTGGATATTGAGGATCAACATTAGCGGGTACTTCATGGATGTTCGATACCTCTAGTGTATGTTTTCAGGCAGTATGTGAACCTTAAAGAGAGCACATGGGAGTGGGAGGCTCAGATGCGTGATTAATACCCCCATTTGTTCCCTTAGTTCGAGTTTTAGCTTACGGGGATGTAAATCACTGAGGTGGATAAAATTTAAAGACCTGGAATTTCCATTGACATTTTTTATTAAATACATGGGAATTTTACAGGTCTGGAGTTTCTGACGGAGCATGACTCTAAGGCCTGGTGTTCCCGGAAAAAAATTCTAAAGTTTTTTTAGGTACGTTCAGTAAACGTATGTTCAGAATTTTATAACTATTGAACCGGTGCTCAGAATTTAAATCCGAGGGCACCGTTGAACTCACAACATCAGTGATTGCTTAGTGAGACCTACACTGTAGTTGCGTTTTATTGATAGTAGAAGATAGTTTTTGTGAGTTTTTAATTAAATTGAATAAAGTTAAAGATTTAACTTTATTTTATATTGGTGGTTAAAACCTCTAAGGTGAGGCTGGAGGTGGGGGGCACCACACCATAACCTCCCTTTGGAGGATTATTAGGTGGGACCCACCTGACCTCTCTAACTCCCCTTTAACCCCCTCAAACCCCAATTAAATTTGGTAAAACTCTCCATAAAGTGGGGGAGCCTCTACACCTTCCCTCACCATTTAATTACCAACTCTCCACCCATTAATTAAGTGAATGGTTTATTTTACTTCAAATATTTTTGAATTATTTTTCCAAAAATTAAATAATGGGTTGGCTTAACCCATTATTTTGGTTGGCAATTCTTTTGGGTGGAAACTTGAGAGAGAACTTCATCCTCTCACTGAAGAATGCGAAGAATGCTCCTTCTACCAAAAATCGACGCCGTCTTCTTCTTTCTTTAACCGAGGAAAGGAAAGGGAAGCGACACCGACAAGGAATGCCGATGTAGTCTTCAACTTCGTCACCTTCGAATGCCCATCCGCCAACGACGAGTACCTCTCTTCCTCTTCCAATGTTGATGGAATGACGCCGCCTTCCCATGACTCCGTCAAATGACACCGACAAGCAAGGTAGGGGTTTGAGTTAACTTGTTTCCATTCTACTTCGTTTGATATTTTGGTTTACGTTATGCCGAATGTTATCAACATAACATGGGGGGTTCGGACCGCACAAACATGACCGAACATCCCCCTTTTGATCTTGTTTGTTGTTGACGATGAAATCGGACAACAACGGCCAGCGTCGGGCTGACCGCAAGGAAAATGGTGGTGCAAGACCGCCGGGTCACCGAAAAGGTGTGGCACCGCCATGCCATGCAGAGGAAAGGAGAGCCGCTGCCATGTCTGGCCGTGGCAGAGGCGCGCGGCGCCATCGTGCTGTGTGGAGGGCAGTAGGAGGCCATGACCAAGGAGGGCCACGGTGGAGGGGTGCGGCGCAGTCATTCCGCGCTGGAGAAGTCTCGCGGCCTAAGGCCTCGGTGGATAGGGGAGGGCGGCCGGCTGAGCCGACCGCTGGTGCGCGCCAGACTGGACCCTTCGGTTCCTGTGGTTATAAGAGATGGTGCCTTGCACCGACTATTTCGAGAGCCCGGGGGGTGTAACACCCCCTTTACATGGCCTGATGGCCACCCAGGCTAGCCAGCCGGGCCAGGCCACACAGCCAGCCGGGCCGGGCCACACGGCCAGACGGGCCGAGCCACACGGACAGTCGGGCCGAGCCACACAACCAGCTGGGCCGAGCCACACGACCAGCCGGGCCAGGACCCATGGCTAGCCGGTCCAGGCCACACGACCCACCAGGACGAGCCACAGGGCCAGTCGGGCAGGGTCACATGGCCAGCCAACTGGGTTGGGGCGTGCCTTCGGGCCGGGCCGCCCCTTCAGGCCAGGCCGGGCCTTCGGGCCGAGCCGCGCCATTGGGTCGGGCTGCGCCTTTAGGCCGGGCCGCACCATCGGGTCGGGCCGCGCCTTCGGGCTGGGCCGCGCCTTCAGGACGGGCCGTGCCTTCAGGCCGGGCCACGCCTTCGGGCCGGGCCGCACCTTCGGGCCGGGCCATACCTTCGAGTTGGGCTGCCCCTTTAGACCGGGTCAGACTCACAGACCGGGTCAGACTCACGGACCGGGTCGGACCTTGGTTCATACCTAGGGCAGGTCAGGTCAGTCCGACTGGGTCGGACCGGACCCAGACCCGTGAGACCCGAATACACCTATTCTCCCATAACTTGGGCTACGAGCTTCCGTTTGACGAACCTTCAGTGAAGCCAATATTCTTGGTATGAATCTGTCTGTTTGAAAATACTCCACGAGAGTTCGAGGTATAGTTGAGATATGGTCAGGTTGGTTCATACACGAATCCAACCGGGTCCCTAGGACTAAAAGGATAATTACTCACAGACCGGACATCCGATTGACGCGCCGTCTGTTGCGTTGAGACACCTATGATGTGGCGGTCCTTTGAGATACTTACACGTGATACTTCGGGACACTTGGAGTATCGACTAGTATCTTGTTGAGCAGATCCTCCCAGAGACGAGCATGTAGAGTGCGGAGACCTAGTAGCTAAAAGACCTGATGACTAATTCACCGATTCGACTAACCCAGTTGGGAGCGCTAGGTATTTAGCATTAGGCCCATGGCGGACGGAGTGCCTGGTCGTTGGCAGCAGACCTACGGTACTCGATAGGAAGAGTACCTCTGTAGGCTATTAGGGTGAGTGCCCGGTATTTGGTGGCAGACCCACAGCAGACGAAGTGCCTGGTAGTTAGCAGCAGACCCACAATACTCGATAGGAGGAGCACCTCAGCAGTCCAAGGTTAGTGAGAAGCACCTCGGTGTCGTGACATGCCCATTATACACGACAGTGGAGGAGTTCTCCAGCAGCCGTGGTTTCGATAATGAAATTCTTGTTTTGAGCTGAGTCAGTGACCTTTGTGTTTTCCTTGTGATTGAGATGGGTTACTTGATAACTTAGGTATATGTTTGGGCATATACCTATGTAATGGTTATCCGTTGAAATCATACTTTGTGGTTTATCCATGTTTGATTTTGTGAAACCTTGAGGGTATAGGGGTCCCTACTGAGTATTGTTATACTCACCCCTGCACGGGCTATGCCCACACCTCATTGTGTTGGATGCAGACGACGGACAACGCTGACCAAGGCTGAGTGTGCGAGGACTGGACGGTACCTGGAGGTATACCTCCCAATGAGACGGTACCCAGAGGTGATGAAAGGATGTGGAGCACTGAGGAGGCTATCTGTACCTACACTTCAGGTAGGATCCATGTTGGACAAACCAGGATTTTCTAGAAACCTTCCAGCTATTTGAATTTTAGTTGCACATGTTTTGTCTTTTCCTTGTACTTTACTATTGGGCTTGTATTTCTGACCCCTTTTACTTTCCAGCACTTCTTTTGTTATACAATTTTTACTTAGTGTTTGCTTCCACTTGTAATTTGGTTGTGTGTGTTTACTTTTATAAAGGAAAATCCTTCCAAGATTAGGGATTTATGGCATTGGTGCTAGTCGCTATCCCCTGGCCTATGGAAGGTGGACTTGGGGTAGTCACAACATGGGCCCCGAGGACGGGTCGTGATAGGTAAAAATTGGAAAACAATTGAGTTTAATGTCATAAATGATTTGGTATGAAATGATTGATTTATATTGAACATGTTTTAATGGAATAAATACATACTATGACATGTATTAAATGATTAAATTATTTGTTAAAAGTATTAATCGTTTTATTTATATCGATGAAATAAAATTCTTGGGTATTAATGAATGGTGATGGTGATAGATTTTCGTCTTGATTTTTCGTATGATATGGGGTTATATTACTATTCATATATTATATTTGTTTTCTATTTTATGAAAATGTTGTAATAACCTATGTGAATGAAATCATGAAAAAATATTCTGTTCCATGTTGTGTGTAATATATTATACGTTTTTAAATTTTCCAGGTCGCAAATAATTTTTTAAATTAATCATTATTGTATTGTATAGTTTCTTTTACTTATATCCTAGGTATTTGTCAATTATATTTCTATTGGATTTTTTTAAAACTAATATTTTAAGAACATGTATCATTTTTATTGAAATATATATTGTTTAGAAAAGTATATAAACTTATATTTTTGTTGAATGAGAAATCCTTTAGATTAATATTAATGTGGTTTTAATGTTTACATTGTATTAATGAAATAATTATTACATGAATAGATCATAATAGAGTGTAATAATGGTTTATGAATTATATATAGTGATTTTTGAGATTTTTTATACCCTGCAAATTATTTTTTTGTTGAGATGTGATATTTTTGAATTTGAATGAATGATTCAGATTTTATAGGTTAGAGCTTATAAATTTTATGTTTTGTGAAACATTATATTAAATAAGTGTCATAGATTGATTCGATGATGGTAATAGTTGGAAAAAATTTAATATACAGTAGTCTTTAATTGAAAATTGATTTGTAATATTATTTAACTAAGTAATGGTGTATGTAATATATGATTTTGGTTTAATAGAGTTAGTAGATTATGGAAATTCGGGGGAAAATTTATATTGATATGATATCAATTTTTTGGGATTTATTAAGATCAAAAGATGATTTGTGTGTTATAATATATATATATATATATATAGAAACACTTATGGTGGGGAGTAAATTAGTGTGTATTCTATATATCTATTTTGGGTTTGGTTAAAATAGTTCCATGAATAATAATTTCAGTTGAGTATTAGAGGGTTTGCAATAGTGATATTATAATAACCTAGTCCATAATTTTTTAATATTTGGATTAAGATTATTATTTAATGGCAGAAAATATGATCATTTTGAAATTAATTATATAATCTAATATTCATTTAATTGAGAGAAAGTATTTTACCATGTGATAAAATTTATCCAGTGGTTAAAAATGGGGATATTATTCTGTTCCTAAATAAAAGAAACATTGTAATAAAAAATTAATTTTTCAGAATTCTCTACTTTATATTAAATTCATAATTTTAATACCTATTGTTTTTTCCATAGTATTTTTACTATTATTATTTTATGTAATGGAAATTTACATAAATATATAAATATTATGGGATGATATATATGGATGTGAATGATTGTTATATATAAAATGTGTTTGTCTAAATTTATTTATAGTGAAATGTAAATAAAAAACTAAATTTGAAATAAAATCAATTTAAATAAATATAAATTTGAAAGTAACATTATTGGTTTTTGGAAATGTATTAAGTGGAAATATAAATTAATCGGAGAGAGTATTTTCTCATAATATTAAAAAATAGGGATGCCAAAAAATTTATATAAAAAGAAAAACATTAATATGAAAAATGGTTTTAAAAAATACGTAGAATATGCCATCAGAGTAGTTACTATAGGAGGAGCACATATGGAGTGGTACACATCTATTTATCACTCTCATACCTCTTTATCTACTATATTTTATTTTAAATCTCTAAATGATTTCACAACTTGTTTTATTAATTTCCTATATGTTATTATAAATAAATAGTACCATCCATGTAATTGGAAAAATATCATCTAGAAGAAGATAAGTCCCGTGTTTTTCATTATCATATCATTATTATTTACAAGAATTTATTAGATATTAATTTATCATTTTTACTATAAACAATGTATCTTCATGTGATTTATACATTGATTGAAATTTCCAATGTTGGAGATAAACATCATGGAATGGGATTTAAAAATAATATGATATCATTATCTATAGTGTATTATTATTTTTAAAATTTTGATTACTTGTGTAGTTATAGAGTGTTATTATATTAAAAAATTAAAAAAATTATGGTTTCTTATAAAATTTAGATACATTAAATTTGAATATAATTTAATTTTAATGTTATTTACTCATTTGAATTAATGATAAATATTGTTTTGAAATTCTATGTAGACAAAATGCATAATAAAATTTCTAATTTGGTAAAATATTTTCCTTCTAATATATAACTGATTATATTATCCATATATTAATTTAGAGTGTTTATATTAAAAAATTATGTGTGTTATGAAATTACCAAAAATGTTTTTTAAAAACACTTAAATTATATTATTTTTTGATATGTTTTATATTAACAATTTTTAATGGATTGTTAAATGAAATTTTGAAATTAATGAATGTTTAATAGCTATGTTTCACACTCTATATGTTTTTAAAAAATGTTTATGGCCTTAGGAACAAGCCCATTTTGTGTTATAAAATGATTTTTAGAATTAAATAATCCTAATGTCACATAATTCTGGTCCTATTAAGCGAAGCCATTATTTTATTACCACAAATTGAATGGGGGGGGGGGGTTATATGGGGTTCACTAGAGACGCTAAAAATTATTTACCACTTTATAGGATAATATTATATGTATTTTTTTAATTGATAAAAATTTATATAAAATGGGGATTATTGTTAGATAGATCTTAAATATAATAACACATGTCAAAATACCATAGTAATAGGATTTTATTAGTGGACCGATCTTTTGATAATAGTTTTTATATGGGGTTTTCCTCTTAATTAGTCTATGAAGGGTATGACTGGTTGTTAATGAATGTTTTTTGGTATTAGATTATATCCACTATATATTGATTAGGTTTTCGATCAATTATATATTTCTCACTGGTTTCTCTTATTCTAATTATACCTATGAATGTATTATATTTTTTCTTATTATGATGTGAAATTATTTAATGGATTTGAATTATTCCATTTAGTATTTTAGGAAAATAATTTATATCCACCATTTAATCACATTCAACCTTAGAATCTAGGTAAAATAATTTTATATCCTCTCAAAGTATTTAATTGAAATAAAATTTTTTATAAGGTTAGTTCTACTATAAAAATGAACACTGTATTGACTTAAAATTTGTGAATTTTAATATCATAAATTTGGTATTTTTTATGAAGGTCAATTTTAAAAATTACATTCTTGAAGTATTTTTAAACTATAATTTAATGGTTCAATATTATTGGATATGGATTGAGATTGTGGTGGATACCAACCTGACATTGTTTCATATGCTTATATATTAATTTTTCTTTTAAAATTATGTATGCAATGTGGAGTATAATCATTGAAATTTGGAAAAGGATTAATTATGGGAAGAAGATGAATTATATTATTCTAGATAAATTGGAATATAAGAAATTGTTGTTTGTTTCACCATGGTATTTAAATTTTCACATGTATTATTCCATGTCTGATTTAAAAATATGGATTCGCTTTATTTTATAGTTATTCTAATATTAAATATGATCACTTTCATATAGTTATTCATGCTTATGATGTTTCATTTTTATGTTTTGTTCATGAGCTATGTGTATGACAATTCAATGTTTATATTCATTGAGTTATTGAAATATATTCAATTGTATGCATGAAAATATATCATATGATGTGGTTATAATGGAATTAAACATGGAAGATATTTATTATTATTTTATCAATATAAATCATTAAAATTTTGTCTGTTTTGATAGCCTGATACATTTCACTAACCACTTGTGATCAAGAATATTCCATATTAAATTCCATAGTATATCAATTGGACCCAAACATGGGGTATCTCATATTGGTTAATGATATAAAAACTCATACAAATTCATTAAAATATTATATTGACATGATATTAATAACATTATTCTTATAAGAACATTATTAATAACATAGTTACAAAATATACATCAATATCATCATTTCATAGTGTTCTATTAATAGTTTTTCATCTACCAATGAGGGTATTTCCATATAATTGCATTTAACCACCTTTATATATGGTCAGAATAAATTACTTATAATATATAAATAAATAAATAAAAATACCACTGTTATTTTAAAAATTCATTTATTAAGATATAAAAAATGTTTGATAAGAAACTTGAAATACAAAAAATAATAAAAACATTCAATAGAACATTATATCAAACTATATTTCTTATATCATTTAATATTTAAAATGTTAGAATGAATATAATTGATCAGTACTAAAAAATTTAATTCACATCATGATTTATAATATAATAAACATATTATAATTATATTCAATCATAAATGTGATAAAATAAAACTTTATTTGTGTTAATGGGAACCCTCAAAACCAACACTTTCATTCATGTTATCATCATTTCCTCTATATTTTCTAATCACCCATCCCAAATATAATCTAAATATAGTTTTTCTCATTTTTAGCAGTTCTTTTCCATGGATATTACTATATCTATTTTGTCAATTTGTTTCACATCCCACCTATAAATTTTGTTCAAATGAAATTTTTTTCAAATAAAACTCACTGATATTTATTGAAATTTGTCAGGTTTTCAAAACAATGTATGATTTTTTTCTATAAATAAATATATATTTTTAAAAAATAATTTTTCATTTTAATTTTTGTAGTATCCATGTTTATTCATTTAAACATGTTTTACATCATCATTTGGAATGAAATATTATCGTTTTTTTACTTTAGGTTTATTATTTTTATATGTTTTTATTTTATATGTACTAAATGATTATTATCATTTTTTGATAGGAAGTGTGGTCCAAAAATTATATAGCATGTAATTTATTTTAGTAATATAAAATATCTTTGGAAATTATATTTAAACATGATACCTTATATGAGGGTCGAGGGATCAATTATTGAAGAATATTATTTTTATTATATACATTATTTTTTAAACATTAGTTTGGACTCATTAAAATATTAGATATATTTGAAAATCCTACAAAAAATATCAAAATGAATAAAAAACCCAATATTAATTCATTTACTGAAATTGGGTAATCAATTTAATATACATATAATATTTTGATTGTGTAAAAAATTCTAGTTTTCATTATATGATCAATAGTTACAATTCATAAACAATACTCGCACCATTCCAGGTTCACTACCATTAAAAATTTATTCATGTATTATTATACTACCACCATGGCATTATTTATTCAACTACTCTACTATGAATTGTATGAGATTAGTATGTCATTGGTTTATTTATATAATGGTTTATTATATATCATTCAATATTTGTAGAATATTTTATATTAAAAAACCTCATGAATGGTCTGTCACGACCCGACCCCTACCGGGGCTCGAGCACAACTATCCTAAACCCACATTCATAAGCCAGGGGTTGGCGACCAGCGCCAAAGGCACAAAAAACTAGGGGTGGTGTTTGCCTAAGAAACTACACAGACACACACATAGTTATCTCAACGCAAAAGTGCAGAGAAAAGAAAGCAAGATACAACACTGCTATAAAAGGGGAAACCAACATACATGCATCGACCTCTAACCAGTACAAGTAAAGTGATGAAAAGTAATGACAAGTAAACTGAACAAAAAAAGGGGAAAAACACGCGCCCAACCAGAAAGGTGCCACAACCCAGTAACAGGTAAAACAGAAGTAAACCACTGGTGCGTCACACCCAGAAGGTCCTGCTATAGCCATTGAACGCAACCCAAGCTCCTGTGTCCTCTACGCTCCTCCATAGTCTCGACCGACCTGTCCGTCGTCTGCAAGGGCACACCAAGTGCAGGAAAATCCCAAGTAGGGAGGAGTATAAAAATACTCAGTAGGATTCCTTGAAAGTTAGAGGGAGCAACAAGGGAGGTACTAAAATGGTGTGCAGTAGACAGAGAAAAGAACAGTGTAAGAGTGAAAAGAGAGAGAGAGAGTGTAGCTCAACCCAAAAACAGAAAGGAAGAAGACTCATCCAGATGCAAGGAGATAGAGACGGTGAGAAGACAAACTTCTCATCGAGACTTCACTTCCTATAGAATAAGAGTAGACTCGTCCAACCAAGAGGAGTTAGACACGAAAAGCACGTGGCATACACCGTGCATCTTCACTCCTCCTAGAAGGAGAGTAACCGAACCCAAGGAGTGGGAACACCAGTAGTGTGTATATATATGCTCAATGAGAAACCCGAATGAGTTTGTAATGGGATCTCTATCTTTAAGATCAGCCAAAGAAGAGTCTCCAATAGTTCAAAGGATATCCAATACAAAACCAAAACGTCCCGCACGTCAACCTAAGAGGTACAAGTCAAAGGAGATCAATCACCGCACGTCGATACTATACACTTTGGGCGGTACTGACTCGCCCGCACAAATTTTAGGTCGTGTTACAAGGATGCATCTCAGTGGGAAAAGTTCCCCTCATTCTCAAATGTCCAAAGGTCACGTCAAAGCTGTCACATCGCCGATCCGTACAACCAAGGATCCTGCTCAGGTAGTCACAGAGAAAAAGTCACTGACAAACCTCATAGATAAGGACTGAGTCTGAAATAAGTCGTCGGGTAACCCACTACCCAGCCCCATTGGAGGGTAAACCTCAATAAGTCAATGGTGACCCACTACCCAGACCCACTGGAGGGTAAACCTCAATAAGTCAATAGGGACCCACTGCCCATCACTGCTGGAGGGTAGACCGTAATAAATCATTGGGTGACCCACTGCCCAGCCCTGCTGGAGGGTAAACCCTAAATAAGTCGATAGTGACCCACTGCCCAGCCCCGCTGGAGGGTAAACCATAAATAAGTCAACGACAAACCACTGCCCAGCTCCGCTTGAGGGTAAACCATAATAAACCATTAGGTGACCCACTGCTCAGCCCTGTTGGAGGGTAAACCCCAAATAAGTCGATGATGACCCACTGCCCAGCTCCATTGGAGGGTAAACCGTAAATAAGTCGACGATGACCCACTGACTAGCCTCACTGGAGGGTAAACCATAATAAATAATTGAGTGAACCACTGCCTAGCCCTACTGGAGCGTAAACCCGAAATAAGTCGTCGGCGACCCACTGACCTGCCCCGCTAGTGGGTAAACCATAAATAAGTCGATGACAACCCACTGTCCAGTCTCGCTGGAGGGTAAACCATAATAAATCATTAGCTGACCCACTTTCCAGCCCTGTTGGAGGGTAAACACTAAATAAGTTGACGGTGTCCCACAGCCCAGCCCCACTGGAGGGTAAACCACAATAAATCATCAGGTGAACCACTGCCCAACAGATTACACCATTACAATTCCCTCAGAAAACACACGGGATCAACTACTCGATTGCCCAAATCAGACACCTGGTGAAAAAGGTACTATTCACCATATGCAGCCTGAGTGGGGCCCACACCATGATACTGAAAAAGGTCGGGCGAACAACACCATCGCAATGCTCTCAGAAAAAAACATAAAAAAGACTATGCATTCACCCCGAACAGACGTCTGATGAAAAAGTCGCAGTACGCTGCACACCACTTAAAAGATGGCTCGTGGAGCCCATGCCTCAATTCTGATTTAGGTGGGCAGAATGCACTATTGCAATCCCATCGAAAAAACACACAAAATGCAGTGCTCAAACACCACAAACGAATTTCGGGTGGAAAATGACATTTCATCGCAAATCGTGAAAACCGGGCCTAGTGGGGCCCGCTCCCGGTCTTTGGCCCGAATACTAAAAGGAGAATCTCAAAAAGTCCGCACGAGGACTAGGATCACACTACCGCTAACGACACGTCAATCAGAAATCCCAAATTGGAGTTAGGTCCGACGCAAGAATATTTAATTAATTAAATAATTAATTAATTATTTATATTTAAGAATTTCATGCCACCGAGCAACGACACCAAACTGCAAAGTTTCCAAACCAACTTTGGAAGGACCGTCTCAACTCCAGGGCCACGGTGCCTCTGACAACACGTCAAACGGACGTCCGGCTCATGAAGTGCGTTCATTGTGAGATTTAATAATAATTTAATATTATTAAATTAAAGCTCTCGGGTTACCCACCTTCGGGTGCATAACCGAAAAACCCCGAAACTCACTTTAAAAGGGCCACCTCGTCAACACCGCCCCACAGCCGTAGACGGCGCGTCAAACGGACGCACCGTTTAGGAGATACGGCCCCCCCCGAATGCATGGGGGACTAACCGGGCCAGTTCACCCCGGATGGCCACATCCATACCGCTGGCCTGCAGCCCAGCCGTGAGTCCAGCCTGTCACACCGCATCCCACTGGATGCGGCCCTACCAGCAGCACCGGACCCGAGCGGGTCCAGTTTTCATCAGACTACTGGCCTTTTGGCTGGTCTTCGTCGCTCAGTAGGACCCTCGCTTTGCGGGTCCTCGTCTCCCAGCCGACCAGCCATATGGCCGGTCCTCGTTGGCACACCAGCAGGTCCCACACGGGGCAGGTCCTGGCTTGCCCCGCATGCCCAAGGCCAGGCCTCGGGCTCCCTTAGACCGCGACGGCCGGCAGACGCTGCCTCTGCCTCCCGCAGCACCGCTGCGCCTCACCACGAGCTGCTCTGCCTCTACCGCTTCGACGCTGCCCCGACCTCCTTGTTCTGCTGCCTAGACCACCCCACTCTGCCGCAGCCAGAGCTGTAGCTGCCTACCGCTTCAACTGAATTCCCCCGAAGCTCCTTGTTGCTCCTCCCGATGCTACCCCATCCGTGCCGCCTTCGCCCCAGCACCAACCAGCTCGTCTGACGTCGTAGCGGCCTTCAAACAGCCGGCCCGCTCTGGTTCCTTTGGTCCCCTCTCATCCTCTGGTCGCCACTTTCCAGCCCTCCGAGCACCACCTCGGCCCCGCCGCTGCCTGACGCCCGAACCCCCGCTGTGCCACCCTGAGCTCCGGCCTCCGTCCTTGCTGGAGTCGGGACTTCCGATGACCTCCGCCACCGCTCCGGTGGCCCGATTCCAAAACCGAATGCAGGTTCGGAATCCTCAGGACAAGGCCTTCACAGCGCCTACCCCTGATCGTTGATCCGACACGATTTGGCATGTTAGAAAATTTAGTTGAAGAACTCCCAAGAATGAGGAGTCAAAATGGGGCTTAGGAATTGGTCATGTTCGTTCGGCCATCGCAACAAATTCCAAAAAATATAGAACTTAAAATGATGAAAATTGAAGAAAACTACATAAATTGATGAAGGTTCTTAAATTAACCAACATCCTACCTCGATTTTGACACACGTCGTAGGCGATACGTCTGCGAGTCTCTACCTTCGTTTTGCCGAGGCTTCGGTGAAGATCGCTCCTCGATCCGGTGAAGAACATCGAAGAACGGCTAGAACGAGAGAGAGGGGAAGAGAGAGAGAGAGGGAGAGAAGAAAAATGGGTTCTCCCTTCCAACACTAAGTGAATTTATAGAAATTCACTAAAACTCTCCCAAGGGGTGCGGATTCTGAAACCTCCGCGCCCACCCATTTTATATGACGCATAGGAAAAAAACCCCATTCTAAACTCAATAGAAGTCTCAGATTTCCATTCCAAGGCTTCGTTCAAAATTTACTCAAAAGGAACACTAGTGATAAAAATCACTAAGTGGTCATTTCGAAATGATGATTTTCCCCGTGGGTTACATCTCTCACAGCAGGCCCGTTCCCGCAACTTTTACACCCCACCTAGGGTAAACGGCACGCTCCGGACTCAATCGTGCCCTCATTTTTCTCATACGAGAAACTTTTTAGGAGTTATTTTGGTTTGATCTATTAAATAAATAACTTAATAATTTAATCATCTATTTAACGCACCACCAACGAGCGAGGGGTCCGAACGTCCCGCACTGACTAATTTTATGTCACGCCTAGGGTAAACACCATGTTCCGGACCCAACCATTGTCTCTAATTTTCTATCCAATAAACCTTCTAAGATATAACTCATTTTTTCCTTGTGCATAGTATAAAAAAAACTTAATTTTTTTTAAAAATTATTTCTGGGCACACCGGGCCTCAGAATTGCACGTTGTTTGAACACCCTGCTCTGGAATGATATCAAGAAAATTTTCAAAGTCTCAAAGTCCCAAAACCTGGGTTCTTACATCATTCCAACCTTCAAGCTTTTTGTCCCCGAAAAGAGAAACTGGGAAAAGAAACTTGGGATACAGAGCTCACACCTAGCTCTCCCACACCTAAGAAAACTTGAACAACACGAAGTTGGCACAACACACGAACCACTGGGATGGTTTGTACTCACAAGGTCTGATACTCTTGAGGGAATGCGTAGGAATATGAAAAAATATCATAAGCTGTGACACATGGAAGAAACCGTGAACCCACTCCTACTATTGGGAGGGTAGGGCAAGATGCTAGGAAACCTCTCAACCATTTGCACGATTTCCGAATGGCCCAAAGAAACTCTGGGGTCTTTCCCGACCGTAACTCTACTTTCCACGTCACGACAGAAATCACGGTTTGTTCCTGGAATATGGTCTCATGATTCCCTCCTTCAGAATACCCATCTGGTGAAACACCCAAGGATATCTAGTCACACAAGTTTTCACAGTCGGTGCATCACGACCAAGACTCTCTTACACGCTCAACCAGTGAAGGAGTCAGCTTCATCAACTGCAGGCAAGCTGTACCCTCCTACAGAAACTCCTACTAGCACCGTCATCTCAGGTTCAAGTCTCTCTATGTGGGGATGCACCTGAGAAACTGGTGGTCTGAGAAAACCACAAGGCACTCTCCTTGAAGATAGTGTATCCACATTCTCAAGGACAAAATACCGCTACCAGAACCAACACAGGGTTACACCGATACCCCACATCACCCTATGGAACCCCTCGAGTAAGGATTTAGATGAAAGAGTACCTCACAAAGTGTCTAAAAAGTTCTACTAAGAAAAGTAGAAAAAGACACAGAGCATACCTCTTATCATCTCTTTCATTGTAGGATTGAAAACAACCACAACACACAGCCATCTGTAGCCCCATCCATCAGCTCCCTGAGCCTGACATGGGGTGCCTAGTGGTGGTGGAAGGACCTCGAAACGTTGTCCGACAACCATAGTTCTTTATGATTTTCTGCCAACACCACCTCCCTGGGGACCAACCTGTCCTCAAATGGGAGTTCTCTAATCACGACACTGCCTCTATCATGGTGGCGTATCTACCAACTATCTGGAAGACTCAACACATTTGGTCGGATAGTCTCACGCCACGTGACCCCGCACATCACAAACATAGCACTAGGCCTCCCTGGGCTGTCTCGGTGCCTTATGATGTCCCCAAACATGTGCCTAAGTCTAATCAAGGAGAGATATCCGGTGTTAAGGTCCTGCCAATCGACATCCCTCTGATAGAAATTTCTCTGTCACCAGTGACTGCTCTAGCACCCTGAGATGGGTGAGGATGCACAAGGGCTCTACGTTGGCACGAATATCCTCTACAGAGATCTCACTCAAACTTCTGTGATCAGATGTTACTATCATGGAACACATCCAAAGAGTACTGAGTAAGGTCTACAAACCTATTTGCATACTTATCCTCTGCCATCACTCCCTTATGAAGCTCCAGCAGGTCCCGAAACTATAAATAAAATGTAAACAGGAGAGGTAGTACTCCTTACGAAACAAATGCTAGAATTCATCCCACAAGAGTACCGACTCATTGTGTATCCGAGTAACCTTGGCTCTACCATGAAAAAATTATTGGTGAAAAAAGATTGGCTGTCAAAGCCACCATCTAACCTGTCAGAGTCCGAACATTCCTGAAGAGGCGGACCACCGACTCTAGCGAACCCTTCATTGTCTGAGGGTATGTCTCATCGTGGAACCTCAACGGTATCTGATGCTGGAACTCACGTAGCGCGCCCAGACTGTGCTCTTCATTGTCCCTCGCTGCCGATACTATCCGCTACTTCACAGGTGGAGGTGCTACTACCTGTCCTCCTGAAGAAAAGGGTAATCATATGATGGGTCTGGAACTGGGGCCTCGTCACTCATGGAATTGTCTTCATGAACTGGAGCTAGTATCCTGGCTGGCTATCATCACTGATACATCCTAAATCCGATCATGGAGTACTGTAGTCAAATGAGCATATATATATCAACAACGATGGGGAGCTGACTCAAGAAGGACAGTCAAAGACTCAATCCAATATGATGTACAAACCCAATTCCCTGCGACAGGTGTCTTAGTGTGCTGAGACGACAAGAGGGTTATCAGGGTCCTGGTGAATGGATACATCAGCCACCGCACCATCACTGGACTCCCTGGCCTGAGAGTTGCTCTTGAAACACATTGACACTATTTCCCCAAAACTCAACCAATACCTTTTTAGGGACATCTGAAAAACTCACCAAGGAATGAACCACCTCTGATACCACTTTGTCATGAACCGACCCATACCAGGGCTCGAGCCACAACTACCCCAAGCCCACCTCCATAGGCCAGGGGCTGGCAACCAGCGCTGAAGGCACAAAAAACTAGGGGAGGACTTTGCCTAAGAAATTGTACACACACAAGAAGCTATCTCAATACAAATGTGCAGAGAAAACAAAGAAAGATACAACACTGCTACAAAAGGGGAAACCAACATACATGCATCAACCTCTAACCAGTACAAGTAAAGTGATGAAATGTACTGACAAGTAAACTGAACAGAAAAAGGAGAAAAACATGCGCCTAACCAGAAAGGTTCCACAACCCGAAAACAGGTAAAACAGAAGTAAACCACTGGTGAGTCACACCTAGAAGGTCCTGCTATGACCACTGAATGCAGCCCAAGCTCCTGTGTCCTCTACACTCCTCCGTAGTCTCGACCGACCTGTCCATCATCTGCAAGGTAACACCAAGTGTGGGAAAATCCCAAGTAGGGGTGAGTATAAAAATACTCAGTACGATGCCCTGGAAGCTTGAGGGAGCAACAAGGGAGGTAATAAAATGGTGAGCAATAGACAGAGCAAAGAACAATGCAAGAGTGCAAAGAGAGAGAGTGCAGCTCATCCCAACAAGAGAAAAGAAGCAGACTCATCCAGACGTAAGGAGATAGAGACGGTGAGAAGACGAACTTCTCATCGAGTCTTCATTGCCCATAGCAGGAGAGTAGACTCATCCAACCAAGAGGATCTAGACACGGAAGCAACTGGCATACCCCGCACGTCTTCGCTCCTCTTAGAAGGAGAGTAACCAAACCCAAGGAGTGGGAACAACAGTAGGGTGTATATATATGCTCAACGAGATACCCAAATGAGTGTGTAAGGAGATCTCTATCTACAAGCTCAGCCAAAGAAGAGTCTCCAACAGTTCAAAGGATATCCAACATTGAACCCAAATGTCCTGCACGTCAACCTAGGAGGTACAAGTCATAGGGGCTCAATCACCGCACCTCGATACTATCTGATTTGGGCGGCACTGAATAGCCCGCAGGACTTTTAGTTTGCGTCATAAGGACGTGTCTCAGTGGGAAAAGAGCCCCTCATTCTCATATGTACTAAGGTCACGTCAAAGCTGTCACATCGCTGATTCATACAACCAAGGATCCTTCTTCGGTAGTCACGGAGAAAAAGTCACTGACTAAACTCAGAGATAAGGACCAAGTATTAAATAACTCGTTGGGTAACCCACTGCCCAGCCCCACTGGAGGGTAAACCTCAATAAGTCAACAGTGACCCACTACCCAACCCCGCTGGAGGGTAAACCTCAATAAGTCAACGATGACCCACTACCCAGCCCTGCTGGAGGGGAGACCGTAATAAATCATCGGGTGACCCACTGCCCAGCCCTGCTGGAGGGTAAACCCTAAATAAGTCGACGACAACCCACTGCCCAGTCCCGCTAGAGGGTAAACAATAAATAAGTCAATGGCGAGCCACTGCCCAGCCCTGTTGGAGGGTAAACCGTAATAAACCATCAGATAACCCACTTACCAGCCCTGCTAGAGGGTAAACCCTAAATAAGTTGACGATGACTTAATGCCAAGCCCCACTGGAGGGTAAACCGTAAATAAGTTGACGACGACCCACTGCCCAGCCTCGCTGGAGTGTAAACTGTAATAAATCATTAGGGGACCCACTGCCCAGCCTTGCTGGATGGTAAACCCTAAATAAGTCGAAGACGACCCACTACCCAGCCCCGCTGGAGGGTAAACTATAAACAAGTCGACGAAAACCCACTACCCAGCCTCACTAGAGGGTAAACCATAATAAATCATCAGGTGACCCACTTCCCAGCCCTACTAGAGGGTAAACCCAAATTAAGTCGATGGTGACCCACTGCCCAGCCCCGTTGGAGGGTAAGCCGCAATAAATAATCGGGTGACCCACTGCCCAAATAGATTACACCATTACGATTCCCTTAGAAAAACACACGAGATCAACTAGTCGATCGCTCAAATCAGACACCTGGTGAAAAAGGTACTATTCACCGTAGCCATCCTGAGTGGGGCCCACACCACGATAGCGAAAATGGTCGTGAAAACTGTTCCAACATGTTTCTATTGGAAAAACACATCAAAACAACTATTCATTTTCCCCGAATGGATGTTTGATGAAAAAGTCGCAGTATGCTGCACACCGCTTAAAAGACAAATCGTGGGGCCCACACCTCAATTCTGATTTAGGTGGGCAGAATGCACTGTTTAAATACCCTCAGAAAAATACACAGAATGCAGTGCTCAAACACCCCAAATAGATGTCGGGTGGAAAAAGGACATTTCATTGCAAATCGTGCAAACCGGGCCCTATGGGGCCCGCTCCTAGTCACTGGCCCGAATACACAAAGAAGCATCTCAAAAATTCTGCATGAGGACTATGATCACGCTGCCGCTGACGACCCATCAATCGGACATTCCAAACTGGAGTTAGGTCCGACGCAAGAATATTTAATTAATTAAATAATTAAATAATTATTTGTATTTAAGCGTTTCGTGCCACCAAGCAACGAAACCAAACTGAAAAGGTTCTGAACCAACTTTGGAAGGACCGTCTCAACTCCATGGCCACTGTGCCTCTGACGACACATCAATGGGACGTCAGATCCGTGAAGTGTGTCCGTTGTGAGCTTTAATAATAATTTAATATTATTAAATTAAATCTCTTGAGTTACCCGACATTCGGTGAATAACCTAAAAAACCCAAAACTCGCATTAAAAGGGCCGCCTCATCGACACGGTCCCACAACCATAGAAGGCGAGTCAAACAGAAGCACCATTTAGGAGATACGACCCCCCGAATGCAAGGGGGCCAAACTGGGCCGGTTCACCTCGACCGGCCCGATCCGTACCGCCGGCCCGCGGACCAGCCGTGGGTCCAGCCTGTCACACTGTGACCCACTGGCAGCAGCCCGCCCTGTAGCACCAGACCTGATTGGGTCTGGTTTTCCTCAGCAGACCGACCTTTTGGCCAGTCTCCATTGCCTAGAAGGACCCGCGCTTTGCGGGTCCTCATCTCCCAGCCGACCGTCTGTTTGGATGGTCCTTGTTGACACACCAGCGGGACCTACGCGGTGCAGGTCCTGGATTCCCATGCACGCCGGAGGCCAGGCCTTGGGCTCTCTTTGACCGTGATGGCCGGCAGACGCCGCCTCTGCCTCCCGCCGCACCGCTACGCCTTGCCGTGAGCCGCTCTGCCTCGTCCACTTAGACGCCACCCCAACCTCCTTGTTCTGCCACCTGGACCACCCCGCTCCGCCACATCCGTAGCCACAGCCACCCGCCGCTTCAACCGAAAGCCCCCGGAGCTCCCTGTTGCTCCTCTCAGTGCTACCCCATCCGTGCCGTCTTCACACCGGCACTGTCCAGCTCGCCCGACGCCGCAGCCGCCTTCGAACAGCCGGCCTGCGCCAGTTCCTCCAGTACCCTCTCATTCTCCAGCCGCCACTCACCGGCCCTCTGAGCTCCGCCTCGGCCGCGCCGCTGCCTGACGCCCGAACCCCCGCTGCGCCACCCCAACCTCCGGCCTCCGCCCTTGCCGGAGAAGGGACATCCGACGGCCGCCATCACCACTCTGGTGGCCCGATTCCAAACCCAAACTCAAGTTCAGAATCCTCAGGACAAGGCCTTCGCAGCACCTTCCCCCGATCGTTGATCCGACACGATTTGGCGCATCCAAAAATTTGGACGAAGAACGCCCAAGAACGAGGACTCAAAACGGGGCTCGGGCATTGGCCGTGTTCGTTCGGCCATCACCCCAAATTCCAAAAAATATAGAACTTAAAACGATGGAAATTGAAGAAAACTCCATAAATTGACGAAGGTGCATAAATTAACCAAAATCCTACCTCAATTTCGATGTGCGTCATAGGCGATGCGTCCAGGAGGCTCCACCTTCGATCCGCCGAGGTTTCGGTGAAGATCGTTCTTCAATCCGGTGAAGAATGGTGAAGAACAGCTAGAGAGAGAGAGGGGAAGAGAGAGAGAGAGAGAGAGAGGGAGAGAAGAAAAATGGGTTCTCCCTTCCAACACTTAGTGAATTTATATAAATTCACTAAAACTCCCCCAACGGGTGCGGATTCTGAAACCTCCACGCCCACCCATTTTATATGACGACTAGGCAAAAAACCCCATTACAAAATAAACGGAAGTATTGGATTTCCATTCTGAGGCTTCATTTAAAATTTATTCAAAAATAACGCATGTGATAAAAATCACTAAGTTGTCATTTCGAAATGACGATTTTGCCCCTGGGTGACATCTCACACAGCAGGCCCGTGCCCGCAACTTTTACCCCCTGCTTAGGGTAAACGACATGCTCCGGACTCAATGGTGCCCTCAGTTTTCCCATAATAGAAACCTTTTAGGAGTTATTCAGGTCTGAGCTATGAAATGAATAACATAATAATTTAATCATCCATTTAACGCACCGCCAACGAGCGAGGGGTCCGAACGTCCCGCGCTGACTTATTTTATGTCGCGCCTTGGGTAAACACTGTGTTCCGGACTCAAACGTGGTCTCAAATTTCAGATCTGATCAACCTTCTAAGAGATAACTCCTTTCCACCTCGTGCATAGTATAAAAAAAATTAATATTTTTTTAAAATTAATTCCGGGTACATCGGGCCTCAGAATTGCACGCCGTCTAAACGCCGTGCTCTAGAATGTTATCAAGAAATTTTTCAATGTCTCAGATTCCCAAAACCTAGGTTCTTAAATGGCCCCTATTATAATTCACTATCTCAAAAAACATACACATAAGATTTCATTCATGAAAATTCAACAACCATGATAGCTCCATATAGTGTACACATAAAAAATCTCAGTAACATTAAATTTTATTGAAGGGTTTTCATATGTCCTTCATGAAACATGAATCACCATTGTTAGTTTTCCAAACTGATATTTTTGAAAATACCATCACTATGGTGCCTTTTCAAATGTATATACACAAGTTCTATTTGTGGAACAATATCCTAATAACAGATGATTCATGGTTTGATATATATTTACCACCTCCATTTTATAATTTTATGGGTTTTTTGTCCAATTATTTTATAATAAAATGTTTTTGATCATGTTAAATCATTGTTGAATTTTTTATTCATTAAATAACTTGATTAAATTTATTGAATTTGGTTCAAATTAAATAAATAAATATTTCATTTTTTATAATATTAGGATCATTCATTTTTTCGATAAATAATCATCGAAATGTAATAATCAGCTAATTCATATTAATATAGAGTTATGAATATTAAAAATCACTACCCCATGTGTTTGTATGAAAAATATTTTTTCAGAAAAAATAAATTTTTTGTTTTAATATTCATTGGAAATATTTTAAAAATCCTATTTTCAAATCACATTATCAATTTTCTAATGAAATAACAAATTTCATATAACATCAATAATTATAAAATCTCATGATATCCATTTCTTATAACTAATATTATTTTTATATAACAATTCTATACTTCTCATTATATTTTCAATTTAATAAAAATATTTCTATTGTTATATTTTGAATAAAAATAATTTATATTTTAAGGGTTTATGAAGATTTGGGTTAGGGTTAAGCTAGTGAAATGGTTATACTATATTTTTGAGACCTATGTGAATATAATGTGATAATTTTGAAGTCTTTTTAAACATATAATTTAGTTAGGTAAGTGTACCATTAAACATCAATGCACATGTAAGTTCATCTATGAAGAATAAAATCAACATACCTATGTCAATGTTAATGATGTGTATTTAAAAGGAACTACTATATTTCATCACAATTACAAGGGTGCCTCAAATGTTTTAATATAGGGTAATTTTTCATAAAATGTAATTAAAATGATGGAAACCCTGGTTTTCAAGTCAACATCAATTCTACAATTGGCTTAAGCCAATAAAAGAAAAATACAACTGAGTTGATTTTTTATTATTGTTGAATTCAAGGGAAATGAATCAAGACAAATTTATTTAATTCTTCACCATTAAATTATCTTAATCCAAAATTATAATATTGTAGTGAATTCAATTTTTTGATTTAAACTATAATCATATTTTGGAGGATGATCGAAAGTGAAGGCTTCCAAATGAAGACTATTAGAATATGATATTGAGTGACACAAATTATTTTGTGATGTTTTTTTGATGATGAAAGACTATATTTTGTAGAATAAGAGTAATTATTTGAGGTATCAATGATCTATTAACTAGATACAAGTTTTATTTATGAAAAATTATTGGTGAGTGGTATACGTTCTAGATAAAAATCAAAACTCAATAGAGTAGCTTATTTCCCCCTTTTATTTGATATTTAAATTAATTTTAATGAAAATCATGATTTTTTTGTTACAATATATGAAAATTGAAATATTTATTTGGGTATATGTATGATTTTAAGTAATATTTCATTATATGATATCGATTATCTTAATTTATTGATGTTTGTTGTCATTATTTTGTGTTTATCTCTTCCTTAATTTATAATCATTCTAAATATGTAAGAAGAATATTATTTTGAGTAAGATTATTTTGGCTACAAAATATCATTCACACCTCACTAAAATACAGTAATTAATTTCATATTCCATGGATATCAGTAGTATTATGACTTCATCCAATTTCATATATTCAATTCCCCATGATCATCATTACTCTAATACATCATACATTGAGGAGTTATGATTAGTTTATCTCTATCATTTGTAAAATATTCTTATGTACATTAATGATAAAATTATGATGTTCTATTTTCAACATGAAAAAACAACACTTTATAAAATTAATATATATTTATATATACTAGTTCTATTTTAAGATCAATAGGAAATTTTAATAAACAACAGTCCAATAGTTGTTCCAACTCCCTTTAATGCACATTGTTTAGGACATCTATTTTTAAAAATTCTATTCGAATAAAGATAATATTTCAAATCAGTTGTTTTATTTTACCTAAATTAGTTGTTATTATACCATTTCCTAATTCTATACATATTTCTTATCTATTTACTGAACAATCATATCTTACATCACATACGTTTTATTCACCTCTATAATTAATTCAGAATGAATTTTTTTTTATTTTTTATATTTAACATTCTGTTATATGTCACAGATCATATTTCTTCCATATCCCTTCCTAAAATATCTCAAATAATATATGTATTATTTTAAAATATATATTTAATGATGTTAAATGATTTACTTTCTAATTTTTTTTATTTATATATGAAAGAACATGGGTTAAAAAAACAATAGATCTATATTATAATGAAATAATTGATTTTCAAAAGAAGTTGATTCTAAATTATTTCACCCATCACTTATGTTGGATGTTTTTATAACTAATTTCATATGATTTACATGATAAATTTTGTTTATTATACAACTATGTTAGAATAATTCAATCCAAAAATAGAATAAAACAATTATTCTATGAATGAAAAAGAAACATGATAGTTGAAAATTTGGAAATTATGATAGATCATTACTAAAAAATAAAATAAACATTTATTGAACCATTGAAATTGAATATATAATTCGGAGCGGCCTATCCAATGAGAAATAATTTATCCCACAATTTTATTTTACCCACCTTGTATAATTTTACCCATAGTCATGGAATTATGAAGTCATTGTATCTTATTATTTATTTCACCTTCTAATAATGGTAATCTAGAAGAGGATTCATTTGTGTTTGTTATAGATTTTTATAGTGTAGTTCAACATTACCCTCATCATGTAACTAATTTAAAAAAACATACGTTTATATTGTAATCATTTATCATAAAAAATATCACTAGATACTAGATATAGAATTTTGAGGAGAAAATATTCGACATATGTTAACATTATATTAATTCATTTATTTACAATTTATTTGAAATCCACATCAATATTGATGTATGGATAAAAATCATGACATCTTTCTATAATGAAAGTGTAATATTTCATGAATAATTGGATAAATTTATATATATAACTAGATTATTTAAAAAAAACAAATTATATCCCCAACTCTTAATAGTTATAGTATTCAAATTTCATACACATTTCAAACTAATTTTATTAGACCACATATTAGGGGTTATTTTTCTAATATGAAATCCATGGTTTATAAGAAAAAATTATAATCCATCCTATAATTTATAACAAACAACATTAATTTAGAAAAATACTAATCAGAGTAGTACCCAACATTCTGACGTTTTATTCAATTGAAACACACTATGTAAATAATTCAAATAATAATCCATGAATTAGAATTAATTAAAGTAATTAATAATTTTAAATCTTCCTTCCCATCACAAAAAATTACAATTACTCTAGGAATTTATTAATATTTCATGATTTAGATAAAAAAATATGGACTATTTTAGAATTAAGGTTGTTGAAATAATACAATCCACTCCATAAATGTATAATAATTATTTAATATACTACTACCCCAATATAAAAATCATGGAATATTGTGTTTTCATCTTCATTACTCTCTTCATTATAGATCTATAATATATAACTTCTCTAATAATATAAATGGGATGAAATTGGTCTTTTTTTTCAAGATCTATTGTGTTTGATTTAGGATTTACATTTTTTTTGTTGGATCTAGGGTTAGGAGGACCCGATCTACACATTTCTAATCTTCATTTTAGATTGAAAATTATTCTACCTCAATTTTTAGTTCTGTTTTTCTATAAAATTGGGTAACTCTATAAATTTCTAATCATTCGAGAAAAATCTAAGGCCATGTACTTTAAAATTACAAAATCTATTGTTTTTATGAATAATACACTTTTCAGAATATATTTAGTTAATTTTTTATCGAATTTGGAAAAATTAATAAATAGTAGACAAACATTAAAAGTAGATAATATACTCTATATTGATTATTTCCATAATATAACATGCATTAAAATAAAACCTGTTATAAATTTATGAAAACATTTCACAATTTTCCCCTTGAGCTTATAATTTACCTTATTCCCCCCATTGACCATGTGAAGGACATTTTTAAAACATGGGATGAGAAAAAAAATCATAGTAAGGAATATTAATAAAATGAAACCATTAGTTCAATTAAAATAATAAAACTCATTAATTTTTTTTGCATTATCACCAATGAACTTTGAGAAAATGGAATAAAATAGTTCCACCAGAAAAAACTAATTTTTTTCCAAAGAAATTCATGAAAACATATAGAAATAATATAAAAGTATTTTAGTTGACTTAAAGAATCGTATACATAAAACCCTTTAAACCCCATTAAAATATGTTATATTTGATTAACCATACGGATGATATCTAATTATGATATTACTTGCCAAACCAGAGAAATGTAGAACACCACTTGTTAAACTGTAATGGGCATACCTAGTGTTATTTGGGGCACCCACTCTTAAACAATAAAGAGCTACCATGGTGCTATCTGTTGCATTTTATCTCATAAAACATTTTCTTAGTAGAGATACGATTTCAGGCTATCCCATCATTTACTTTTCTAATTCCTATCAGGTTGGATCATCATCCCATTTCCGAATCTATATTCCCCTTTACTATTCAGATTATTTTTCCATACTCATTTATTTCATAAAGGTTGTCAAATGAATTTTTTAATATAGTTTTCACAATCATTTCCTTTATTCCTATGAACTTATCAATAGAGATAGTTATGTGTGTGAGCACACAAATTTATGAAAAGGCCTCACATACAATTTATTCCACTTGGTGCTTCTCACCAGTCCATAAACTATAGAGGTAGTCTTGGGTAGTTGTGAAAGATCCACATTGGGTTGGGTAGTGACATGAGTACAACTTATTAAGACATAGAAAATGGTATATAAATCAATATTAGGTTTATAATAGTGTATTTCATTGTATAAAAATTTACAAAAGTAATAATGTTCCACATTTATTATTCTATAATCAATCATACTATCCCAATGTTAACTTAAACATGTAATAAAATCATTCATGCTCTCTCCTATGCCAGAATGTGAACCATACACCATAGGGATTTTAAATCATATCTATTCATATTAATTCATTATGAAATTAATTAATATTTAATTTTAATATGTTAGGGAACCGTTTAAGGTACCATTATCACTGATACTTAGAGATTTGTTCAACTATCATTATCATGGTTACATGAAGTGTCACTCCATGAAAAATTTCATGGGTACATAGAGAAAATGTCTAGTACCAAATTGTAATGTACATTGAGTAGAAGGCCTTCACCAATTAACATGCCTGCATCAGTAGTAAAGAGAATATATCTAAATGCCCAAGGATATGGAGCATCAGTTCGAAACCAACACTACATTTTTCAATTTAAGAACTAGATATTTATATTAAAACTCTATCATCAATAATAATGTTAATAATAATCAACAAAATGTTGATCCCTTTAATTTATAAAAGAACATGTTTCTTTACATTTTCAGAATTAAAAACATGGGAAATCCCTAATTAATAAATAAATCATTAATAATCATACAAAATAATGACCCATCAATGTTAAATTAAATATCTTTTTCAAATACAATTATAAAACAATAGAACAATGATTTAGATCAATTATAAGTACCAGTGTTTCCCATTTTATAATCCTTAAACCATCATTCTATTGATTTTGGAACAACTATTGGTTTTTCGGAAGGCCTGGTTACATAATCTCTAGTGGGTATGATGGAATCCATAAATGGTCTCACAGTAAGGATATGTGTCAATTATTTGTTTTGAATGAAAAAAATTACACAACTAGAAAAAACGACATAACATTTACAAACATGATAAAGGCATCAAGAGTATGGAAAATATATTTTAGAACACATAACTTAAAGATATTGATGAAAAAACTCCCAAAAATATCCCTTAATTCCATAGAGAATGTCCAAAAAAAGAACAACACTATTATCCTGATGATATTTACTCTATATCACATACTTTTATAGATAAAACAAAAAAATATCACAATTACCATCAAGGAACAATGATCTATCGACAAAGAATTAGATCTAATGTTCTGGGAAATAGAATAAGAGTATATTTATAATAAAATAACAAGAACATTGACTTAATATTAATATAGTATCTCAAATATAATTTAATCTCCAAAAATTTTCTCATATAGATAAGGGAATTCCCTCTAAATAATTTTGAGGAAAAAGGATTTTGGAAAAATCTAGGATTAGTGAAAAAACAAGTCTTTAAGGTCGTAATATTGATTATATCCTTTAATTTTAGGCTTCCATCTATACTCTTCAGGGTTGTGAAGCACAGTTTTGAAAACCATGATACAACTTTACGAAGCTACAAATAGAACACAATGCCAAACATGATTAGCTTGCACAGTTAAACAAACCATTCCCCAACAATGTGGTTCCCCACTATTATGCCTTGGATAATAGGGAAATAAATATTTTCAAACTGTGCAAACCCATCAATTTTTTGTAAATCGTGTTCAACATTAAATTTTTGAAACCATATAGTTTTCTCAAACCACGTTCCTTCAAAAACAATGCAATGGGTTTCAAATATTCACCATATTGAACTGAAAAATCATGGAAGATATATTATAACAAAGATTGATCAATACCAGGGTAAAAGAATATTATAAAATTCTTAAAATACTTCTTAGGAATTTTCATGATATTAAATAAATGTTTTATATAATAAAAATATATGAATTAAATTTATTTTAGAAGTATGTAAAAAATGACTTAAATAAATAAATTTTCTTATGGTGTATAATGTCATTAATATTACCTTTTCCATTTATGTATGTCATCCAATATATAATTCAATCCCTAAATTCCACTCAATTATCAAAGAATTATTTCCATCAATACCTCCAATCCTATAAATCATATATTTCATCCAGACAACTCAAATATTACATTATCATTTTCTGTGTTATCAAACACCCAAAAATTCATTCATGTTTTTCCCATAATTATTATAGATAAATAAATGGGATATAATATACAGAACCATTCAATTAAACTTCTAGAATTCATAAATTATATAATTAATGTATAATAAAAAACATAATTAGTATTCTTCAGTAAATTATTTTATTATTTAATATCTTATACAAAATTATAAAATTTCCCAAGTTAATAGAAACATATTCAGAGTAGGAATCCATCATTTCATAATATCCATATAAAAATTGGTAATCAATTTAGTCATAAGTGAATTAATTCAAGATATATCCATGATGATATAAAAAATAAATATTAATGTTTGCATAAATATTTCAAAAATGGATTACTCTGTGTAAATACATGTAATATTGAAAATAGTATGTATAAATTAAGAAAAAAATAATTCAACTAAATTTCATAAAAAATATGTTTCATTTTTGTATATAAATAATTTTAAATAAATACCAAAAATAATATAATCAAATTTTAAGGTTACATTTAATTAATAAGATGCATAATAATTTTATAAAATATAATATCATAAATAAACTATTATTTTGTATTAAATTCAGTGTTATTGATAAAATAAAACATAATTATAATATATCCCCTTCTAAAAAATATTAAAAATACATTATCATTTTATAAAATTATTAAATCCCATTAATAATGGGAATTTTCATTTCCTTGGAATGAAATAAAATGAATTATTAGAAAAAATATCATGTTTTTTGATGGAGGGAAAATATTATCCTTTGGAAAAGATTTTCAAATACCTACAATTTACATTGTCAAAAATATAAAATATTTTTTATGGGATTTAAGAGGAGTCTTGGATCTTATAAATGATTTTAACCTTTTTAATTCGCCACTAGGTTGGGTTATTGGGAGATTTTTTCTATATTTTGAATAAATCAGGGAATCCTAATCTTTGGGAAAGATGTTTTGTCCAATGTTTTTTTTAGTTCAATCATGGATTTGGTTGTTATGTGTTTCAGTGAAGCATAAAATTTATAAAAGATTTTATATCCCTTTTATAAGAATTTTTCTATGATGTTTCACTAATTTTGATATTAGGATGTGGAAAATTGATTGGGTTCTTTTTTTATGAAGGAATACTGGGTATGGTACATTATGAGTCGCAATATATGGTAAACGTATTTTGGGTCATTCCAAATTTTTTTTGGTTGTTGTAAGGTAAAAACATATTGGTTTTTGTTATTATACTATGGTGTAGGTGTTAGAAGTGGTTAAGAAACTGGAAAAGTGTTTTAAGGTGCATGATCATTTGGATTCAATCCACCTTAAAAGATAGTTACACTTTAATCTATGGTCACAGTGATATGGGTAGAAGTTCACCACACTTTGGTGGAGGATTTAGGAATCCTCTAAAATTATATTTCTCAAAAACCATTTTTTACAATTTTAACCCATTATCTCAAACCCTACATATAATTTTCCAATATTCACTCTCTAGTTGTGCCATTATATGTGAATTTAACATGGATAATCAAATCAAATTCTTGATTTTGGGTATCATCCATATTCTACATTTTTTATTATTTCCGTCTCATTATTTAATTCTAGAAATCAATTTTTATTGAAGATCATGTATTTTTTATCAATAAATGTAATTTTATGGTATTTTGTTCGCTTTTATTAGTTTATTTTTGTGTTTCCATCAATTTTATATGAAAATAATATAAAAGTTGTTTATTTTCAACCTTCAATCCCTAATTAGAGAACATTGGTCTTCTAATTATACATAGAAATCAATTATTTATTCTTTCATTATGTGTTGGTGATAATTAATTATTCTTCATAACCTTTCCTGAATTATGCTATTTTATGTTTATATGATAATAATTTTGAAATTTAATATCATGATAAATTATTATTAAATATTATTTAAATTATATATTCATGAATATATTTTACATGTTATTTTTTAAATTAAAAATTTGAATTAGTTTTACTATTATAAATGAGTATTTTTATTCATGTGGTACAAAGATTCACTTTAGTAAACAAATTAATTATTTTAGATTAGTGAATTGCATGATTTATATATTTATTAATGACATACTATATTATCCATTGGTTTTTAGTCAAATAATAATCCGTTTAAAATTATAAAAATTAATATAATAATATTATTCATAAAAAAATTTAACTTAAAATAATTTATCATATTAAATATTAAAATAATTATTTTCATGCGATGAAATGAGACATTTGATTTTATTAATGTTACCTTTTGTTATTTTTTTGGAGTGATATATTATCAGCAGTTGTTTTTGATTTAGTTTGTTTTGAATATTTATTTTTCTGATAAAATTTTCAACATATATAATAATTACATAATAATTAAATAGAACTTAAAAGAGAAGAATATGAATTTATCACATTTGAATTTATGAAATTTATTTTTTCTCAAATGTACATTTAATTTTTTTCTATATCTAAATACTTTTTATGTATTTCATTTTGTAGATAAACTATGAATAATGAAAATATTAAATACAGATGGAATTGCAATGGTTCATTCTCAATGTATAAATATTTTTATTAGATTGTGAGCATTACTTATTATAAGATGATTAATGCCTTAAATACCATGATTTTATATCCTTTTCTTATATTCATGAAATAATTTTTTTTGTGTACTCTCTGTGCAGTTATATAATTGATTCATTTGTATAATAATTTTCTCGGTCATTTTTATTCAAATAGGAAGGATTAAATAGAATGTTTTGATTTCATACAGATTAGATGAGTGAAGGGGTGTAAGCCTATGATTTTGGGCAATGATTTAAAAAAATTCTACGGATGGTAGTCTTATTTATTGTGGTTGTGCGTGAATCAATTTTTGTATTCCAATTTTATACAATACCCATACCATATTTTTATAAAAACTCACAAACAAAAATTTTGGGAGTATTTATCATTCATCTCAGATTTATTGTTTAATGGACCATAATTTATATATATATATTACATAATCATTGAAGAATATTTATCACATAACATAACAAAAACCATTCCTTATTCATACAGGTTTAGTGCCTTTAGAAACTGGTAAACATTAAAAATTTTCTTAAAAACTTGACATTGTCTCCCACTTATTTCTTCATAACTAGAATCATGTTGACATGTCATACTCAATATCATTCTTCAAGACCTGGGTAAAAGATACATATGAAAGGGTGGTATCGAATGCACTGTATGGGTAAACAAGGTAATTATAAATCATATAATAATCAAAAGAATATAACATTAGAAAATCTTGTCATGCATATAAAAGATCATAATATAATGTCATGGGAAAAATCATAAATGTGCAATGTATTCCAAATAGATATAATATAAGACATGTAACATCATGTCATACACACATAAGCTTAGAAAATTATTTCATATTTTTCAAGACACATTGTCGAGACCATCATATCAGGCATAGTCTATTACTGAACCGTGTTCACTCCTTATTCCAGCATTGTATTACTGAAGTATATTTACATTCCATTCCTGTCATTTCTATCTCATGAGATATAAATCATTAACCACTTCATTAGAGAGTGATATAGGTCCCGCCCATCTTATAATGAAACCATTATTATTTTTCCACAAAGACATAAAAACATTCACCATAACATAACCCTTGAAATAAAATGTCTATCTTAAACATCATTCCCTCACAATTGATATAAAACCAATGTAATTTATAAACAAAACTCAATAAAATAATTGTTATAATATGGTTTTTAATATAAACTTATTTAAAGAGTGTCATCTTAGATGAAATATAAATTTGAGAAAAAATGAAAATAATTCATGAAGAAAATAAAATTTCTTATTCATAAACAGTTTCCTTCCTCAAAATTTAACAAAATTTTAGATGAAATCAATTTATGTCAAAATAGAAATTTAATCTTGTAGGTGAATCATCATGGAAATAAGGCATAATGAAAGAGTAAAAAACAGTTCATGTCGTACATGTTAAAGAAACATTTGTTCTCATACTTTTGTAGGAAAAGTAAAAAAGTACCTTGTACCAAAAATGACAAAACATTCAATTCATACTATTTAGAAAAAATTCAGTAATGGGTAAAATTTTATAAAGATATAATGAATATTTTTAAATACATGTTTAGGAAATAGGGACATGGATGATAAATATACCACAGTAAATACTTATGAATAAACAATCTTACATAAAAATGAGATTGGAAATGATATCCATTACCATAGTTCTGATTTCATTTGTATGTATCCAAACCTACTTTATAATGATCTAAATAATGTTACTTATTTATTCCAAAATCTTAATCATTTTAATAATAAAATTTATGATCATATTTTCATCTGTTTGTTTGTAACATTTCATTTTTACTCGTTATTCGGTTATTGACTTCTTTATAATATTATGCATGTTTTGTCAGATATGTTTATATTCAAATTGTTAGAATATTATTATATAATTTACAACATGTTATTATAATAATATATATAATATTTATAAATTAAATTCATTTATATAATCTTTCTTTAAGTAAGATTTTTTAGAATGAATCACATTGTACCTTGGAGACGATAAGCAGTACGTACACATGAGCTGCAATATCCTTCTCATAATTGTAGAATGGTATAGAAGTGTTGGTGTATAGTAACTCAGAATCAATATAATTTTATATTAATCATATATATATATATATATATATTAATTATATCATTATACCCATCCATGTAAGGTGGTGGTGAAAAACAGATTACACCGTGACGTGGAGACAGTAAATCGTACGTACGTATGCGTAGTGATTTCATTTTTCATAGGATGGGTAGAAGGTTGAATATGGTTGTTTAATAATCACTGTAACCTCTTATTATATGGGTACTATATGATTTATTATATTATAATGAAAAAACCAATAATGTGGAAATAGAACAACAAATAAGTTTGAAAGAATTAGAAAATGATATTACCTCTTCTTCGACGAGCCTCCTATAAAAAGATTATTAGAGAAGTAGAGTTGTTTTTTGATTTAGACATATAACTATATAATGTTTCTAGGGATGTTAATAAGGGAAATGGGCAGGGTATGGTCATGCATGAAGGCTCCAAATGACATGATTTGTTGATGTAGGAAGTGCCCATTTATAATTGAGGTGAGGGGAACTTTTGGAAACCTCAAAAATATTAATTTATAATAAAATCAAAACCCAAATAAAAAACTCCTAAATTTACTAATTTCTAAGATGAGATGTTATAGGGTTGTATTCACATCAACCAAAAAATTTCATACAAGTATTTCTGTCAATATTATCATTACCAATTTAATTAACACTTTGTTATTTTATTTAATTTTTAACTAGGGTAACTAATATTTTATTATTAAAAGGGTGAAATATTAACATACATGAAGTGAATTAGAAAATAAATGAATATTTTAGAAAATTTTATACCAAATAATTATTATTATATATTTTTTAAAATGTTTTATGTTTTTTAAATATTTTAATAAAACCTTATTTTTACATAATATCAATAGTGTCGATGTTGACTGTATTTATTTCACGGAATTTAAAAAGACAAATAATTGTACCTAGATATAAGTATTTTATTATATATCTATGGGGTTATGGTAATCTATAAAATTAATTCTACATAATAATTATTTCAAATTATATTTATTGAAATAATTTTTATAACATTTATTTGATCTAATTATTAATAAAATAAATACAGAAATACTTTTTTGAAATTATTTAATATTTGTAGTTTTTTAATGAAAATTTAAAAATAAAATAATTTTATTAAGATAAATTCATTATTATTGATAAGAATAATGGCAGTCTAATTATCTCTTACAAACCCCAACATTAATAATGTTATGCGATTTTAAAACATGAATGTGACAAATTTATCTTGAAATTAATTAAAATAATATAAGTGTTATTTTCTCTTATATAAGCCTCCAAATGGACATTAAGTTGGCCCTTGGATGCATATATTGTATATCTACTTGTTAAATAATATTGTTCATTTTTTGGCCTTTTATTGTTAGTAATATTTTAATAAAAATTGTTGTATTGATTTATCATTAATTAATTAATTTTTCTATCATCCTAGTATAAGTCTTCATGATATAAAAAATTAAATGAAAGTTAATTTTTAAGACGAAATAGAAAATAATAATTTAGTTTTTCATTTATAATTTTTAAGTGTTTCAAAACATGTTTTAAAACAACAACTCCATCAAATGGCTGCAAAACATTCTTTTATGAAAAACAATTCTATTTTGTGTAAAATTTGATTCGTTCATATATAATGTTTATAATACCTATAATATAAATTTTAAAAATTATATTTAATTTATTATATATGAATTTATTAATATAATATAATAAAAGATACTTATTTATTTATTTATATAAAATAATCATGTGCACATTTAAATAGTTATTGTAGAAAAACATTTCTTTAATTTAAAAACTTGATTAAGAATAATATATAAATAATTCAAAAAAATAATTAATTTTATATACATATATCATTAATATCTTCCAAAATCCATTAATATTTTTTTGTTTCTACCATTCTAATAGATATATTATAATGGAATTCTTTAAATAAAAATATTTAGTTGTTTATTTTAGCTTGATGTCATGTATCAAGTAAGCTATAAAAAATAGTTTTTCATTCTTAAAAACATGGGATGTTACATTCTCCCTCTCATTTAATACATTACATCCTTGTAATTTGAACATCATCTTGATATATTGGGTTTGGCCAATCAACGTACATTTCTTGAAACAACACATTAGAAAAAGTATTACTGATACTTCCACTTTATAATATTGAACGAAAATTATGATGGACACCTGAGACAACACATACACGGGTACCTGGTTAAAAAGAATTGATATGAGTAGAAAAATATCTATCATGTTCTAATGGAGAGAGATAGAGAACATAGTAATGGGATATTTAACAATCACAAAACCATAAATATGTGAAGGGAAAAAGATCATTAATTTAATAGAAATAAAATAAAATATATAATTTGTTTGGATTATTATAATTTTCAAAGAGTTGGTGAATTATATTACAACATTGACTAAGAAAATATGAAAATATACACACATGACAAGTGTAGATTCATACTTTAATATATTTTTTTATCGTTAACTATTATCTTATACCTATCATTTTATATTAACCCATAGTTACCTCATCTTATTAATATGGAAGTATTTTATGCCTAGTTATTTGACCTTTCACCTCACATTGATTTGAAAAATATAATTCGAGAATAACAAATTTCAAACAATGATCATGGTGTCCAATTTATTTCAGGGTACTTTTTCACGTATATAGAATATTCAAGAATTTCCAAAATGATTTTGAACATATTCAATGTCCATTTCATAATTTTTCTAAATAAAACTTGTATGATAAGGGTGGAATGGGTGTTTACAGAGAAATTATTTAGGAAAATGATTTTTTATAAAATATAATTTGAAAACAACAAATTATTATTTTTTAAAATATAAGGTCAATTTTTGTGGTGAAACATTAAATTATATTACCTTTTAAAAATTTATAAATATATTTTGAAATATATCCTTAAAAAAAATATAAATAGATTTTTCTAGGATCTCATTCTTTGGAAGGTATATTAAATTCATAATACCATTTTAAATATTATGGTGAGGTAAAATTTCTACCATTTTTTAAAATATTTACTTTTTTAAAAAATGTGAATATTGATAAAATAATGTTTGACAAAAAAACCAATGAACCATGGTGGTTTTGAGGTTTAAAAGAGGTGTTTGATATTTTATACTACTATTTGAAATAGATTTGTCTGTGAGAAGATGTTTCATAATCACAAGGACATAACATTGACATACTTATTTCATGAAAGTCAATAGGAAGAGATTGTTAAATTGTTTGAGATCCACTTAATTATATTTGTAATGGACATTCCTCGATCAGAAAATGATATTGAACAAGTATTTTACAAAAATTATATACATAGAAACTTTACTTATGTTTATCAAATTGTCTTAATCACTTAATATGAATAATCTATTTATTCAATATGAATTATAAGGACCTAGAAGTAAACATTACATATTCTAGTGCTTTTCAAATAGAAATCACATTCGAATATATTTTATTTTTACAATGTTAGAAAATTTAGAAAAACTCTCAAAATGTAAACCCATTTATTACAAGTGGATAGTTATAATTAGTATCCATTTTTCCACCACATAATATTTTTTGAAATAAAACAAGATATCTCTTTATGAAAAATAATCCTGATTAAAAAATTAATCTCATCCTTTTATCTATTCACCCTTAAACCCAATGAATAAAATTTTAAAAAAATTGGATGCCCACAAAAGCTCAGTAAGGGATATAAAATTAAAAGTAATAATTCAATTAGTAAAAATGAAAACTCATATAATATTTAACATTATCTTCAAATTTATTTGAGAATATAAAATATGAAATTTTCACAATGAAATAAAAAATAGATTTTTCTCAAAGAAAATCATGAAAAGCAATATAAAGAAATTAAAACATTATTAGATGAATTAAAGAATGATATACCTAAATCCCCTTCAAACCCCATTCAAAAAAAATATAAAAAAATTACAATATTGTTGACTTCTAATTAAGCTATTATGGGATTACCCACCACTATGTAGGCCACCACATGTTATGTTGTATTAAGATTACTTGGTTCTATTATCTCCACCCAATTTTATGTTGTAATGGACTTCCAAGATATTATACGGGCTACCCCATGTTAATATGTAATGGTCTTACACAAAAATATCTTAGCCACCCTAGTTAAGCAATAATGGTCATCTTCTGTGCTTTCTAGGCTTCCCCATGATATGCTTTAATTGGCTTACATGGTGCTAAAAGGGCCACTCCATGTGTAATATATATCAGTTTCATTCTTTTCCTTTAATTAACATGTATCATATCATTAATAAAACACTTCCTCCATAAATACCTTTTAGAAATTATTTTAATCCTACATGAAATACATTTTTATAAAAACACACTTTTATTTAAAATAAATCATTAAAAAAACAAAAAATAAGAGAATAATGTATTCATTTTTGAAAATATTTAATCTTTAAAAGTATGTTAGAAAGTAAATATTAATTGTGGTTGTAAGACATTCATTTTAATCATGTACATAAAAAATATTACATTCCTTTTATCATTTTGGAGAACATTCTATATAAACCACATAAAAATATTAATTTTGAAAAACATTGAATGAAATTTAAATATATATAAAATGACCTTTATAATACTTTTAAATCAATATAGAAAAATATTAAAAATAATATTAGTAATATTTACATAGTGAAAATATTTTATAATTAAATCATTAAGCATTCATTGTGTCCCATAAAAAATTGAACATTTAAATAATAATCCTGAACCAATAATAGTATTTTAAAAAAATTAAATAACAAAATAATAAATATATTAATGATATAATACATCAATGTTGGCTATATATACAACTCATTAAAGAAGGTGGCTGTATAACATCAAAATATAACTCCATAAAATGAAATTGAAACAACGTCCCTTACAATGAGTCTGATTCACCCCAAATATTCTTCTTATTCATAAATAATAACCTTATGTTAATTATTTAATTTCTCTAGAACCCTTTTTGGGTTTATTATGCCTTTTACATAATTTATTTACATTTTATAAAAATTAGATATTATTTAAATTCACATATGATGTTTTAATGATATTCAATACATGAGTAAAAAATTACTCTGGTATGATTTAAATAGTAAAAAGTGGATTTATTACCTAATAAATAGGAAAATATTCATTACATGTTTAGTAATTATATATATTAATTATCCTTTTATAAATCCATCCATTAAATATGAATATGAAAAATTATGTATGTTATAATCATGGAAATGGTAATTCATACGTATTCAAGAGTAACATTTCCATTTTTCAATAATCATTATTGATAGAAGGTTAATGAAATTTAAAATATTAAATATTGATCATATTTTCATATATATATATCAAATTTTTTCTTAAAATATACTTACTTACATTTTCCATGTGATTTGTTATCGAATAATGAATCGCATCACTTCACGGAGAAGATAGTTCATACGTATGCAGGTACAACATTATCATCATTCTATGGATGGAAAGGTAAGAAAAAAATGATATATTATATATAATAATGATAAATATTTCATGAATATCATATGTGAACTTCAATTCAATCAATATATCTAGTCTTGAGAGCCAGTGGTGTAAAATGAATTATATTGCTTCAACAGTAGCTACTTCATCCTATAGATAAACGATAATTATTTTCCCATTTGATGTAAGTGGATATGGATTTAGGTAATGATATTAAAATAATAAAATATAAATATATTTAGGATATGTGATTTATTATTTCATCATGGTTTATGAAACATTTAACTATGTGGAAGTTGAATCATAAAAATAATTGTAAATTAGAAACGATATCATTTATCTGGCCAATCTCTGTTTATTAATTCCTTAACACATCAATGTTGACAGTAATTCTAATATAATATTACTATAATGTATTTATCTATTCAAGGATGTTTTAATGACGGATATTGGCTGATAAATTTTTTTAGGTGTAAATAAAAGATAATAATCGGTTCCCTTTTATTGCTTTGGGTAGGGGCATTATAAAACTATTCAAAATAATAAATTAATATAAATTAATTTTAAATAAAAAATAGTTATAAAATTATTTATTTATTAAATTTTATTAATGTGGATATTAATCCTTTCATCCAATGAATATTATTTAGATTTTGAATAATTTTTAAAACCATATCATTTAGAATTAACACTTGTTTAACCTTCTTAATTCATATCATGATATAGTGTAATTTACACTTTAAGGTTTAACAAAATTATTGTAAAATTATACAATATTTATATTCGAGTCATCAATGACATTTGTAAACTTCTTCCAATCATTTGGAGTAATTTTAATTTTTCTCCAACATTTTATAATTTTATAAAATATTATTTACTTTAAATTGTCATTAAGTTTATCTATAACACTATTAACTATAATACATTTTAAAAATATCCTAAAAACATTATATAATAGAATAAACTATTTTAAATTATTAATAAAATTTTGGTTTAATCAAAAAAATTATTGTATGATAATAATTAAATCAAATTATATATATTTTGATATTTATAATATCATTTATCTGATATTTCCATTTATTACCCAATTACATAGTCATAATTATGTAAGCCTTTAAGGTACATATTTATCTCCTAAAAATGAAAAACATTATCATGATGTCTATAGACATTAAATATTTAAAAATAATATTTCTCATCGAACATATGCCATATATTAGTGCATATGAAAAATATTTCACCTTTTTAAAACAATTGTAATAAAAAATTTACTTTTCATTTAATATTATACAATAAATATCTTCATGTTACCTAAGTGTCTCCAATACATCATAAAATAGTCTAAGTGGTGTTTTTGTTTTTATATAACTCATAGAATAAAATTGTTATAAGTGATATGTTAATTTTAAAATATTTATATTCATAGTTTTATTATTAATTTCTAGATTTACTTTTAAAAGTGAAGTAAGAAAAATTTGAATGTTATTATTCACATTTTATAAATAAATTTAAATCAAAATATTTACTAAACTTATACCTTAATATTATCAAAAATGAATTAAATTTTAAAATTTAATAAAAATTTCTTAAATTAATTTAAAATTAATCCCACTGATTGATCATGAAATGAGATTTTTAATATAAAACCCTTTAAAATATTGATTTTTTTTATCCAAATCCAATTTTTAATTGATTAAAATGACCTTAATTGTATTAAATATTAAAAAATTAATCTAATAATGCTTTAAAATAATGCAAATATATAATTTTAATCTTTAAATAAATTTGATTTATAAGTAGTTTTGAATTAAAATTTGCTAGTTTTTCACTATACATCATTACTTGAAAATAGTCCAGAAAATATCAAAAATTAATCCTATGTATATTTTTGTATTCTTAATTTGAATAAAAGGTTTACTTTATGAAATTTAATTTTAAAATTTTACTAAAATAGATTTTAAAAAAGTGTTCTATCATATGTCAATGAAACTGACTTTTTTGAAAAATATTTTTTTGCATAAAATTAGAGTTGTTCTTATAAAATGTACAGAAAAAAATGACTTTTATAAATTATATTTATCATACTATATATATATATTTATATTTCATTATTATAATCCAAAAAAATATTATTGTCACAAAACAAACTTTTCCACTTTTTAATATTTTTTCAGAAATACATTTCAATTAATTTCATATTGTGTTTTAAAATAATTTATAATTAATTGGTTTCCAAAGAATTGTTGAAATATAAATCTTTAATCAATATTTTCATAATTATATTAGTATGGTTCATTCCATTATTTCTAATGACTTAGTTATAATGGAAGAATTTAAATAATAATATATTATTTTTTATGCCTCTTGTGGAATATTAGGTATGATTTCAAACATAGTTTTTTTAACATAGGTTGTTAAAAAATAGTTTTTTAAATTTAAATAATGTAATTTTTTTTCAGGTTATTCCATTGAATTATATATATTTTAATTATTTTTCCTTTAAAAATGGTGTTATCAAACCAAGTGTTGGATTACATACTTGATTTGTGGTTTTGATTTATATATGGGATCCCAAGAAATGAAATGAATTTTCCTCGTATTGATGTTGTTTTAGAAATATTGATCATTTTTTAAAATGTATTTTTATAATCATGGTGCTTTTAGAACATTATCTACATCAAGAAAGGAAAATATGTGACTATTGTGTGTGTGTCCCAACTTGGATTTTCTTTATGGAATTGATAGGATATAAAAGAAATCAATATTGGATTATTCCAACATATTCGTGGTTTATGGTCTATCATGTGAAGCGTATATTCCCATATACTGGGGATTAAAGTGAATTTAATAGTCATTTATGGATTATTTATCACATAATAGATTATTTCATGGGCTGTCACTCACTTATTCTCCATATTATCTTGTATCACGTGATCTCTCGTGATAGACTATTTCATGGATGTGTTAAAAAATTCACACAATGTGGCATATAGATATAAATTCAGGGATTATCTACCATTAGTTTCATATTCATTTATTTATTAATATGAAAGTCTATTATGAAAACAAAATGTGAATTATTACCAATTGACGGTGCATTTATAAAAAGTATTTCTGAAAATATTTTCATATTAAAATATATGACAATGGAATTTATGAAATAATGCATTTAACAGATTAATATGTGGTGTCCTACTAGGATTCATGCTCAAACTAGGATTTTTCATTCAGATAGTTGTAAAGTGTGTACTATAGAATCCTGGTAAAGGAAATGGAATCATGTAGCATGTCAATTTCTCTTTACTAATTTCCTCTATATATGGAGGGTTTGGAGGATACAGTTTCTCATGCAGGGAATGTTTTTTCTTTTTTTCCAAGATATTTTCGTTATGTTGGTTTGTCATGGATTTTACTGATCATAGATATATATCTTTATTCTAATTTGTACTAGGTTTATATAAACAGTTTTACACTGTACAAGACATATTTCTATTATCCTATTACACTTATCCAATGTGAGGATCTTTCTTGAGAGGCTTGTGTATTTAACATGGAATGTTTAGTTACAATACTTTTATAATCGTTAATATAATGTGTTGATGACTAATGAATTACATCACTTTATACTGATGGTATTTTGTACGTACAAGGGTTTATTTTGACCACTTTTCAATTGATGGAATAAAATAATGGTACATAATAATTTACATTAAATAATAAATCCAATATCATATATAATATATATATTCATTAAATCAATCCTTTTTTTCAATCCTTTTATATAATGAATGAAATAAGAATCACATCACTCAATGGAGGATGTAGACCACACATATATATGAGTAATAACAGTATTTTCCATTGAATGAAAAGTAAGAAGTTTTTTATTAAATAATAATTATTTAAACATAATAGTGTATAAATTTATAATTATAAAAATTATATAAATCATAATATGCATCCATTATGGTTTTTGATGAAAAAATATTCATCCCATTGTGTGGCGGTAGTGCACACATAAACATGAATCATAATTTCATTTCACATTTAATGGATAAGGAGATGAATAATGGAATAAAAATTACTATAATAACATCTAATAATATTGATGAAATCATGTTAATAAGTTTATTATGGATAGAATAGTTTTATATAATATAGAACAATGAATAAAATTGAATCTACTCAGTTCAGAGTTATACATCCTCATTGAAAAACCTTCTTTGGATTTCATCATTTTCCTGGTTTGAGTGGAATTTTGATAAAAAAGGAACTTGATTTTAATGGTAGAGAATTTTTTAATGTAATTGGGTTTTTATTTTCCATGTTAAGTGGCTGTGAGTGTTTGTAAGAGAGAGGAAAGGTGCATTCCTTTTCAAGCAACAGAAGGACACAATTTGAATTTCTAATATAATTTAAATATAATAATCAATATAGAATGTTCACATGGTACAAGGTCTATATATTTATAATATAATAGTAAAATTATATTAAAAAATATCATACAATAAAGTTTAGATTATTTTCTTGGATGTTTTTTACGGTATCACTTAGTTTCAACACCATGTTTAAACATTCATTGAATATCACGATATAAATATTTTTGACTATTTATAGGTAAAGAATATTTCTATAAAAAACTTACCCATAAGTGGAAAATATTTTATTTTATCAAAAAATATATAATTCAAATAAAAAATTATTATATTATTATTACTTTTAAATAATTTAATAAAATATTTTACTACATAAAATACCATTATTGTTGTTTTTGAACTATTCACATAGTTTGAAAACCCAGGCATCATGATAGAAATTTAAATAGAATATAAAATATTATTAGATAAAATCTATTTTATATTAATGTATATAATTTCTAGAACACAAAAAATTAATCTACATTTAATTACAATTAGTATTTTTATAATCATTGTCTTGACCCTCCTTCTCAATGATGTGGGAAAGGAAATCAAATTGCTAGAGACTTACTTATTCAAGTTGAAATAGAGATAATGACCCCTAAATCCTTCCTTCAACAGGCATTATAGTGGTTACTAGAACAAAGGGTATATAATCTCATGTAATATAAAAGGCGTTAACCTTTTTATATAACAATATTGGGAGATCTGATGGTAAACCCAAAACGACACCAATAACTAAATGTAAATGTAAATCCATCAATCCATTCCCATATTCTTGTCCAAAATAAAGTGATAAAATTTACAATAACTTGAAAGGAAAATACCAAAACAAAAGATAAGAAGAAATAAAAATGTCCCAATGTCCAAGCTAGTAAGGTCTGGCATTGGTCTCGAGGTCCTCCTAGAAACCTTAAAGAAATTTTATATATATAGGGCGAGTATATAGGTATACTCGGTAGGGAAACCAAAATCTCTCGTGCACAAGTGGTGACAAATTCTAATTCCCCATTAGAAAAATAGTTAACTAAAACACCTAGCAAGGAAACAATACACCCAACCTCACTAAGGCACACTCCCCAAATAACGCATGTCAGATAATGTAATAATAATAATAAATTGGTATTTGGGTACACCACACCACTTTCACACTGGTTATTTAAGACATCCTACTCATCATAACTCCACCAAAAACCCAACTACAGTCCCACTACCGCCCCTAACAACAACTATATGAGCCATCCCAACCGCACATCTTGCCCGCACACACTAGGACCACCACAACCACACATAACCACACCCGTAGACACATGGGCCACAACAAACACTGACACAACCAAAGACACCTAGACCATAACAACTATTGACATTCCCGAATACACCTGGGCCTAAACAACCACTTCCATGCTCGAAGACACATGTGACACATCCCGAAGAAACATAAAAAAAAAACCTGCCTACACACCCACTTGGGCCAACCACCACAACACACCTGCCAAATGTGTCTTTGGCCATAATAAACCTTAAGTAGTCACAGCTCGAGCAAAGGATATTGAGCTACCTGGGAGAGGGATAAGAGTGGAGGTAATAACCATCCACTCATAATGTTGTTAAAATCACCCTCCCCCATGAAATGTGGGTGTTCGGCACGAAGTGCTCATCATTGGTGGGGCGTGTATAAGAAACACAAGAACTAAATATTATACATATATGTAAATAAGAACTCATCCCAAACTATGGGTTATGAAACTAAAAACTTGTTGTACACATCCACTCATGATGTTATCCCTACATGCACAACACTCAACTACCACAACTAGAGCACAACCAATTTCATGATAACAATCCCCCAATGTACCCATTATCATTAACATATTCATGTGATTACATTTAAATATTTATTCACTAGTGGTGAAATAATAGGCATAGCCACAAGAAAAAACAAAAACTAAAGGAAAAACAACCAATAATACTTTTAAGGATTCAGACCCGGTTCTCTTGTAATGTCACAACAACAAAAGTGATATGTGAGATCCCAAAAAGTACTGGAACCAAACCAAGCCCCAACATTCTGGCTCCGCATGGAATAAGATTCAGAAGACAACAACTTCTCAACAAGAAAATTCCATCCCTATTTTAGAGTCACCCAAACACATTTAACAGAATTACCATGTGTATTACTAGATAAGAGAAAGGGATTTTTGAATTTCACCACACCATTCATTGTGTTCCATCCATTTGGTTAACTAGGGTGATCAATAAAGGGATATTATTCATCGAGAATCCATTTAATCAACCATGTATACATGATTAACCAGTTTCCATGTTACATCCATCGAATCACATGACAATCAAGAAAAACATAGTATCATTATTGCGCTAGAAGGGACCTCCAACATCCATAATATTCATTGTAAATGAGTCCATACAATTGAAAACATAAAATGATGGTAAAAATATATAACATCAACATTGTCATTCCCACCAATTCATTCATTAAGAGTCAATTAATTATCTTTGATAAAGATGGTTTCATATACATCTTGATAGAACATCATCATACCCACCCCGCATGATGCACAATAAAGAGATACAAGGACGAACCCCTACACGGATGATCAAGGATCGCTGTTTCCTCCTCGTGGCAAGAACTATAGTCCCACATATAGCTGGAAAAACTCCATGATGGCTGAGTTACAAGGGATCCATCACGGGAGCATGGCTCATCTCATGAGGAAGGACATAAAGCACATACATAGTGAAAAAATATAAAGGGAACAATATCTTGGTGATAAAGGATCGACCGTAGAGTTACGTGATATGAAATATCAAAGCGCTTGAAAAACGGGTCTTGGCTTTACCAAGAGGGAGTGAAGTTTCACATGTTTCATTTATTAAACCACTCTTAATAGTTAGGAATTTTAATCCACAAATTTCGGGGCATTGAAAGAACTTAAAATGGCTCGAAACATGGCTTTTAATGCGTTTTATACTCAAAGAAGGTGTTATGGGGGGGGGGGGGACTGGAGAGAAATCCAATTCTCCATAGTGGAAGATCAATGTAACTGATCGGAGTGACTGATTGGTGGAGATGATCGGTGAGACAGATTAGTAGAGATTATTGGTGGAAAGATCAGTGAAGGAGATCAGTGGAGCTGATCAGTGAAGTGGATCGGTGGAGATGATCAGTGAAGTAGATCAATGGATTGATCAGTGAAGATGAACAGTGGACCAGATCGGTTAAGCTGGTCGGTGTGGCCGATCGTTAGAGATGATCCATGAAACTGATTGGTGGAGCAGATAAATGAAGCATATTGGTGAAACTGGTCGGTGGAGCTGATCAGTTAGGCTAATAGGTGAAACAAATTGGTGGTGAAAATCAATCAAAATGATTTTTAGAGCTGAATGGTGGACTGATCGGTGGAATTGATAGGTGACACCACGATGACACGTTTTCACTGACACTGACGCCCTGGAAAACTAGGATTTGGCAAAGTAATGGACCAAGAATGTCTGGTCTATTACATTAGATAACTCTTTGACAACTCTCATCCTTCATAATAAAGTATAAACCCAAAGAAAATATAGGGGGTCTAAAAAACCACATTTTAAGATACCTCTCATGGAAAAACCACAATGAATTGTTCCAAGGATATAACAAATTCTAGACATCTAGGAACACCACCCCATACCTACCACCACAAACAACCATACGAACCATAAGGATCACATTTTCCAGACACGTAGATCAGGGAGTTTATTCCTCTATGTCAAGATACTATCCACATTGGGTGGCACTGATTTTCTGGCATGGGAGTAATCACATCCGTGTTGATGCATCTGGATTAGAAATCGGGTTCTCCCTTCCACACAAATCAAGAATTTTTATACACATTAACAAAGTAAAGGAACCAACTCATCTCATAACCAAAAAAGGTCCGCATTAAATCACAAAAAATCACAAAAAATGATTATTAAGGAAGACTCAAAACAACAACTCAAAACATATCTTGGTTCTGGTCACATATCTAAGATTCTCATTCCCCAGTACTCTCCTCAAGGCCACTATGACTTCAAAACACAGAAACCAAATCAATTATCCATCCACAAAGCACTATATACTTTCAATCCTCAATCCTTTCTGGTCACTCCATGAACGTAGCATCATCCATGATATCAAACTCTCCCCGACCAATGACATGGGATTCATTTTGTAGATATCGATGAAGCTAGGATATGTGGAAAATGTTGTGGATCCTTTCTAATTGAGGTGGAAATTCCAGCTGATACATCACCTCACTAACTCACCCCAACCCTATGAAATGCCCTATGAACCTAGGTGAGTGCTTTCTCCTTTTTCTAAACCATTTTTTCCCACATATAGGGGAAACATTAAAGAACACATGGTCTATATCTTCAAACTCTAGGGGCCTCCTCCTATAATCAGCATATGACTTCTTCTGATCCTAGGTAGCCCTAATCCTCTAACACATAAGATGAACCATCTCTATTGTGGTCTGCACTACCTTAGGGCTAAGAAAAATAGCCTCTCCAACCTTGGACTAGCACATGGGAAAATGACATGACCTCCTGTATAAGGCTTCAAATGATGCCATGCCAATAAAAGATCATTTTCTATTATTTTAATCAAACACTACTACGGAAAATGTCATACCCATGATCCCCAGATATCGAAAACACTTGTCAGTAGCATATCCACAATGTTTGGATGGTCCGTTATGTCTACCCATCTGTCTAGGGGTGGAAAGCGGTACTAATGCGTAGTTGTGTGCCAAGAGAATGCAACAATCCCCTCCATACTTGTGAGGTAAATGGTGGATCTTGATATGAGACAATAGAACTTGTAACTCCATGAAACCACACCACCTCATTCATATATATCTGGGATAAAGCATCCACCACACTCAAATCCATGATCACCAATATGTTAGTAAATTTTTTCATCCAGTCTACCACTACCTGGATAGCATTAGATCCTCCTTATACCCTGGGTAGTCTTATGAATAAATCCATTGATACTTCATCATAATTTCACTTGGGGACTTCTAAAGTCAGAAACAAACCTCATGTGATGCTGTGTTTAGCCTTTACCTACTGACACACTATTAAACCTTCCACAAACTCCTCTTTATCCCATTTCACATCAGGCCACAAAACCTGTTCCCTATGGACACATTACATCTTGGAAACTCTTTGGTGTACCGCTATATATGAGTTAAGGAACTCACATATAATTCCCTCACACATCATCTCTAGGACCAACAAATTTCCACGGAAATGCATCTGATTCTATTTATCTTTTGACCACCCTTCTAGAGAATTTCCCTGGTCAAACTGATCACAGATCAATTCACTCTACGAGTCTCCACACCGAGATTCCTCAACCTACTGCAACAGATAGGAATGCACTATCATATGAAATATGTAGCCTCTACCACGATCCCCCATTTCATCTATGTGTAAGGCATCCAAATCATCCATCGCCTACCATGCTTCCACAAATCCCCGAATAGATTTCCTTTATGACTTCCTACTTATGGCATCAGCCACAACGTTCCCCTTACAATAAGTGCAATATATATAGAATTCATAGTCCTAATGAAACTCCACCAACCTTCATTGTCACATGTTCAGGACCCACTGGGCAATGATATACTTCAAGCACTTGTGATATGTGAATGCCACAATGTTCACACCGATAAGGTAATGTCTCCACAACAGAAAAGTGATCACTACTGCTGCAAGCTCTAAGTCATGGGGGAATAGTTACAATCATGAGGACACAACTTCCTTGAATCATAAGAGATCACTCCCTTCTTCTACATCAACATACACCCCAATAAAATATCGGAAGCATCACAAAACACATCAAACAACATGCCTTACTCTAGAAACATAAACCCTACAACACTAACCAACCTTTCCATTAGATAGCTAAAAGATGCCCGAAACTGCTTGTTCCATATGAAGCCTTGGCCTTTTTGGGTCAAGGCTGTCAAAGGTGCTGTAGCTCAAGATAAGTTAGGAATGAACCTCCAATAATAGCCTACCAGTCCTAGGAAATTACGAACCTCTTTCACGTTCGTAGGTGCATCCCAAGAAACAATTGCTTCAACCATTGACGGATCCACTGATCACCCTTTATGAGACAACATGTGTATATGAAATTGAACTTCCCATATCCCAAACATGCACTTGGATAAGTTCCCATAGATCTGATGGTGTCTAAGGATCTCCAAGACCATCATGTGGTGCTCAGTATGCTCCTCCTCTAATCTTGAGTAGATTAGGATGTTGATGATGAAACAAATGATGAACTAACCCAAAAACTCATCGAAAATAGTGTTCATGATCCCAATAAACACAACATGTGTGTTTGCAACACCAAACGGAATGACAACGAACAAGAAGTGCCTATAATAGCACCATAAATCCGTTTTCAGAATACCCACATCTATCACACTTAACTGGTGATACCGAGACCATAGATTGATCTTAGATAACAAAAATTAGCCCCTCAGTTGGTCAAAGATATTTTTTATCCTTGGGATAGGGTAACAGTTGTTGATAATTACATGATTCTATCTCCGATAGACTATGAATTACCTAAGACCACCATATTATTTCTTCACAAACAATATTGGTGCATCCCATGGAGATGTTGTGTTGGAAAAAACCCATCTTCATCTGATTGTCAATCTGAATCCGAAACTCTAGAAACTCAGAAGCTACCATCCGATAAGGAGCCATCGAAATCAGATGGAGACTGTGCTATAACTCTATCCTGAACTCAATGTTACAAAGCATTGAAGTTTTAAATTTATTCACAGTGAATTTTTTATAAGGATCCATCTCAATTTTGGAGTGATAAATTTTATTGTAATAAAACTCAACTAGAGTATATTGTTGATCAAAAAAAATTAAATTGAAATGAATAATATATTGTAATTTCTTGTTGGGTTTGATTTATTCATTCAAAATAATCATCATTATGATAGTGGTAATGAGTTCTAAAACTCAATTCTATATCAAGGTATTATCGAATAATTCCCTAGAACAGTGATATAAGCCTCAGATCCCGATTAGATACAAAATAATTGTTGCACTACATTAATCTTTAGAACTTCTTTAATGTATTTCATGGAAAGATGATCTAGAGATAAGTATTCTACTATAGAAAAAATATGATTTTACTTAGTTAGATACTCTACTACCACACATGTAGAATTAAAACCAATATAATTTTTGTGAAGATATTGCGTAAAATTAATTTTGATGTCTTGCCATTTCAATTCTAGTATGGGTAATGAATGAAAATTCACCTTATACGTTTTTCTTTTATCCATAACTTGATGGAATAACAAAAACATAGATACAAACACTATGATATCCATCTTAATTCCATATGGCCAAAAGTATTCGTTCAAGTCACTATACATCATCATACATCCATGATGAAAGGATAATAAAGAACTGTGAGCTACATCCAATATATCCATATTAATATTTATTATGGATGGAACACATAAATGATTTATAAACCATATATTGCATCATTGTCATGGATATACACAGTAACATATCTAAAATTCTTCTACAGTTGTACATCATCCTATTTTTTCAATTTATTATTCACATGGATAGATGGTTTAATATTCCATTGAGAAATATAATATGTTCTCCTTACATCATGTTTTTTAGATCAACTATTTTCAAACATAAATATATTATATCATTTTCTACCCTTATCCTATATAATATATCTTTTTTCGTTTAACTTAAAGCATTCAAAACCTTGTTGAGTTTACAAGGGTTGTAATTTATTGATTAGTCATAATACTTTATCCTCACAGACCATATTATCTGGATCACATTCCATTCATACAATTTGAGTATATATTCTAGACATTTATTATATTTATATACATGCATTATCTATAATTTTAATGAATCTATATATTTTTTTCAAAAATTAGTGCAAATAACTCCAAATCATAACATCAGTATTTTCAGGAATCCTCAATTTACCAGAGGAACAGGCTATAACCATGTTTTTATTAGAATTAAACATCTCAATCTGAATTTGGATGCATGATAATATATTAAAAACCCTTCTACACAACATGGAAATATAAGGACAATTTCTCAGAATGACCATCTTTTCATTTCCTAGAAATTTTCATTACATCCATCTGTCTAGAAGAATATGTAACCATTTTGAGTTAACATGACCAATGCATTAGATATTCTTGATAAATTATACAAAAAAATTCAATAATATCCATCTAAAATAAGAAAACCTTGGATCTCTATCATAGTTTTTATAATAATATTAAATTTATTATCATCCATCATTAATGGATATATTTCTACACACTCTATTGAGTTTATATGAATAAGAAATAAATCCTTTTACAGCGCAAATTCACATTTTTTAAATTGTGAATACATTTTCTTATTTATTCAGGACCTCATTACAATTATCATGTTTTATTCATTATCATCAATTTTATTTTAATTGATAATAATATCATCTATAAATAATACCATAAACTGATTGAGGTAATCTGTAAATACTATATTAATAAAATCTATGATGATAGTTGGGGAATTAGTAAGAGTAAATGGAATAAATATATATTCATTATGTACATACTTTTAATATAATGTAATCATGGGTTTATCCTCACTCTTTTCACTCAATTGATGATATCCATATCAAATGTCAATATTGGGAAAAGATTGAGCTCTACATAATTGATCGACTAAGTCATCAATGTAGAGAAGTTGATACTTATTTTTTATCATTATATTGGTTAACATAATAATATCAATGCAATGTGGCATTGATCCCTCTTTCAAATTTAATGAATATAATAGATTGACACCAAGGTGACACATTAGGATGAATAAATCCCTTATCATTGTTTTCCTGGAGTGTCTTCATTAATTCCTACAAATCAGTTGGGTTGATTCTCCGAGGATTTTTTGATTCTTTTGGATCTTGTTTTGAGTTATATTGAGAAATAATATTCACATTTTGGTGGATCATTAGTTATATATTCTAGAAAATACATCAAAAAATTGATGATCTATATTCATATCATCGATGTAAATTTTATCATAATATATTTGAGATAAAAAACCCTTCTAAATGGAATGAAATACACAAACAATGGATTTAATTTCCTTTGGATGATCATATTTATCATAAAATTGATTGATGATCAAAGGATGGTTTTAATTATAATATTTAACTCCTATTACAATAGAATTTATGTGAAATTTATATAGATAATGTTTTTTCATGCCTAAGATGACATGAAAGTAAAATAGACTAAGAATGAAAAGATTTTATGAAAATATATTAAGACAATCATCAACCAGAGAAGAATATTTTCTTTGAGATGAAATCATTATACAATTGGGGGTTTTTGGTTCTAATTAAATATCTAATAATTTTGTTGGACTATTAATAACCATAGGAATTTCTTTAATATAATTTTTTTGGTATATATAGACTAAAATGAGCAATTAAAAGTTATAGATTTGATGGTAATTTTACATTACAGAACATTATTATGTCACCCCTCATTAGAAATAGTTATCACATGATATTTCTTCCCTGTTCCTCAACTAAATTTGTTATTGAAATCCATTATCATCATTAAAAATTGGGTTTAGGAACAAGTTATTATAATTCACATTCTCCTAACATTTATTTCAAAAAATTATGGTAGGTGAATTTATTACATCATTATATTCATTTAAATAGTTAGCTAACTTATTCCCACCACACCATTATTGAAATTCAAAATGATCTTTCCTTCCACACTGAAACAATTTATAATACCCCTTAGGAATATTTCCTCCATAGTTATTCCAGCAGATAGATCATAGAAAAACTCACCTACTACTCTCCATGAATTTTAGACTATCTTTTTAAATCCCTCATTTTCTTGTCAAAATAACTATATTTATATTTAACTTCAACCTCCATTTCATCATTCATCTCAAAATACACAACACACAATCACTTCATAGAATCTAATGTCACTTTTGGACAATACCCTTCTATGAAATTTGATTAATCCAATAAACATCCTATCAACATTACCATAAGGTTAGATGATAATAATAAAAGGGTACCTCAAATGTCTTTTGAAATTATCCATGTATGTACCAACAAATTCATCATCCCATTTAATTAACTCTAGGAACTATTTCTCAATATTTATACAAATAATAATAGTAATGTACTTATTGAATAATATGATCTTTAACATGTCCCAACCCATATATTAAATTTCATATTATATCCTCACATTCTTAATTTTTTCTCACCACTAGTTTACTGAAACTCCTAATTGATAAACTACATGAATGATTTTCTCCTGGTCCAAACACTAGAGAATAAAGAAGATACTCTCAGTTTTACTGATCCATTTTTCAGTAATATATGTATTAGGAAACCCATTTAATTGAAGTGGATGTTTCCTCCTGATATAATCAATATAATGTTGTTCCATACAATACTCATTTGGTATTATAGCATGATTCATATCTCAAGAAAGATATTTCATCTTTGAATTGAGATTTTTCATTCCAGTTCTCATAGAATTTGGACACTCATGAGAACAATCATTTAATTACTCTTCTAAATATTCTTTTTCATGGTTCCTTTGTGATCCTTCAATTGATTTAATCCAAAAAAGATTGAGTAAAAAATCATTGTGGGGAAAAACATAATCATTGATAACCTTTTATAAGATGTCTAAATTTTGAATCATTTTTAATATATGTCACCTTATATTTATCCTAAGTAATTCGTAGGAAAATTAAATTTAAATACATTATTATGGTTCACAATAATTTTGGGAATTTATAAATTACATCCCCTAGGAATATAAAACTATTTGTGCAGTAAGGCCCATTGTCATGCACCAGTTCCTAATCACGTATTTAAAATTATGATTTTTTTGAAGATTAAATCCATTTATAAATTTTCATAGACCCACATCCACTTGTAATATATGGAAAATGATTTATTCTCCAGAAACCAATCACTCTAACCATTAACAAACTTCTAGGACGCTTTCAAATACATGGGACTATCCTTAGACATATCCATATAGAAATGTTCTTAAATATATCATAATTGTTTCCTCACCCTAGTTTGAAAACTTTATCCAAAACATTTTCCAATACCAACTATAGAGAACATTTTTAACAAACAAAAAATTACTACATTCTAGAATGACACATAATATATTACGCTAATAGATTAACATAGACTATATTAATTTTTTTGCCATTGGAGACAAGGAAGAAAAAGAATTGGAACATGAGTGAGATAAAATATCTCAAAATGGTTACTTAATGACAAGAAACATGACAAAAAAAATCATAAAGAATACATATCTTCATAACCAAGAGAAAGAAAACATAAAAAGGGGTGATCTCAGATGCACATTAATGTAAAAAGGGAGATCTGTAAGATTTATCATGATCATAAGATTTTGAGAATGTGATCATTACATTAGAATATAATGACATACATATCAAGGATCATATACATGAATCATAGATTAACGATTAGTTGTTAAATGATATGAATCCTAAGGGAATCAAGAGAATAATCCATGAAACCATAAAATTGGAATAATAAATTGAATTTTTGCAGACACATTATCATATAAAAATTAATTCTATAGATGTTAAAGGATAATTTCATGGTCATCTTAGTGTAATGGGTTCACTCCCCAAAGAATCATGGTAGTCATGGTTAACTACCATGGCCATATTAATAGTTATGGATGACTCCCATGACCATCCTAGTGAAAATGTTCTTTTACTTAAATGATTTCTCTCATAGTTCTATCCATTTCTATTTCACAATATATAAATCATTACATAATGAATTGGATAAATATATTTTTCCCACCCATCTCATAATTGAATCATATAAATGTGTTCCACTTGACCATAAACATTCATCATATCATAACCCATGAAATGAAAGGGGTATCATAACATGTAATTATATCATAACCTATGAAAAGTAATGAGTTACACATATAGATTTCATCTTATATGGAAAAATAATTTTTAATGGAATTTAAATATATTTCATGAGGAAAATATCATTTACCATTTGAATCATTTTTTATAATACATAAAACATTGTTGAAAAACACTTTCATTGAAAATAGACTTGAAAAAATATAAATAAATATTTTAAAACCATAAAAACCTTTTACAGTATTTTTCCTAAAAAATTATCTTAATACTTAATTTTATATTAATTTTAATTTTTTTATGAAAACAAAATATTTTAAAAACTATCATCAGAGAAATGATGTCATATTTTTAAAGAAATTTTTTATTCAATATATTAAGTATGTAAGAGATAAAAAATTGTACTAATACATGAATAAAATTTTAATAACAATAGGAGAACAAAATTCAGGATTTTTCATGAGATATTGATCATAATGTTTCATTAATTATAGTATAGTCATAAACAAAACTAGTTAATGATGAGATATTTTAAATAAACTTTTATCAATATAGTAAAATTGAATAAAACTCCAAATGTTTAATAATGACAGTATAGAAAAAATAAAGTATAATGAAAATTATAATAATCATTGAATTAAACATTAAATAATATTCTATACTCCTCATAAAAAAATTCAATTTCATTAAAAACAGGATTCTCAAAGAAGGAAAATGGAGACAAAACTACCTTAATTATTTGGTATCTTTTGAACTGTAAAAACCCACTAATTAATAATCATAAAATGGGTAGGAAAATACCCAAAAATTAATGTATAAAAATTATAGAATACATTAATTGGAAGTAAATACACCAACCAACATAAAAAAGTGTTTAATGTGGTATTAGTCTCATAGAAATTAATATGAGATGATAAATCTCTATAAATTTTTTATTTTCTCTCTTTGTACACATTTAAAACACATATATAATAAATATTTGATTATTATATATATATCATAGAACCATGTCCAATTATAAACTTCTATATATTAATTTATCAAGAGATTTAAATAATCGTTTATTAACATTTCCTTGTTAAAATTCTGTTTTGGGTAATAATTGTTTTTTTTCATGTGTTGCGATTTGTTATATTTTTGGGCATCGTAATTATATATATTTAATAATATATAAAATAGTAACCATGAATAAATTTTTTCATATATTCTGAACAAATTTATTCATAATAATCTATTAAAGATATAAATTAAAAATGAAATACACCGTTCTTAAAAATGGTAAGTAGTACGTATTCATGAACATTGTTTCCATTTCCTTTTCATATTGAATAAAAGAATTTTAATGAAAAATATATTTTAATTAAAGTTGAATAATTATTTCGTATAAATTATATACATTAACTAAACCCATACTTAGTAAATTCCATGTATAGTGTATGTGAATTATATCACTTTGGGGAGGTTGTTTTCCACACATCCACAAATGAAGGGATTGAATTTCCCCAAAATGGAATGATTGACCTTATGTGTTATATAATAAATATAGATGTATAAATACCTTAAAAATATAATATATATCATATATAAAAATAAATTGAATTATTTTTTCCAACAATTAATGGTGGAAATGTAATAATGAGCAAAATTAATTCATAAGGCGGTAGTTCGCCATACACATGAATAATGATTAAGTATCCCATTTTATAGAAGCATGTGTGCATGTTTGTATAACCATTAATATGAACTAAATTCAATATATTTTGTATTCTACAATTTTTATATAATAATGCAATAATACTAGTTGGGATGTTGTAGGAGTAAATAAACCAAAAGGACTTGTGAATAATGCAACAACTTCTTTGTGTAATTCTTTATACGTTCACCTAAGGGATTCCATGTTAGTATTTCATTATAATGGAAGGATTAAATGATTATGTTAGAGATGTTTTGAGGGTATTTGTGTAGATTATTTTTTGAATGAAGTTGATATGGTTTTGTGAATATGTGAGGGGGTGAGTACCCTTTTATAGTGATGTAGTGGAATATATGTAAACATAAAAAGGCATAAAATATTTAGAGGTCTCCCTTACATCATTGACCTTAAATAATTTTAATTTTTTTATAAAAGAGGTAAATTGGTCTAAATATATATTGTAAAATTAATTTAGACATGTTCCTATGTTATTTTTCCATTTAAATTAATGTTTAACAACTATGTAATCTTGTTTTAACCTGAATCATCATAATAAATATTAATTAAATTCACTAATATATGTGGTCAAAAATGTTTAACATATTAGAAGGTATAAATTATTATAATTCAAAATAATAAATAAGTATTTAAAAATTAATATCAAATAATTTGTAGATGTCAATTTAATATTAATCCAATAAATGTTTTTCGACATCACGTTTTAAGGGAAAATGATTAAAATATTGTAATGGTTTTATATTGAATATCAATGTGAAATTTGATCTAATTAACAAAATTACATTTATTGATCTAATTATATTTTAAAATTAAATTGTAATATTATTTATCTATAAAAATAAATAATACAAAAAAGTATTTTTGAATTAAAATTTGGTATTTTCATTATTCATCCAAAAATGTTCTTCTTATGAAAAATCATAAGACCTCACACTTAGCTAATTTTGACATTCCGATTTCAAAATTGATGTTTATTTTATCAATTTTTTAAAAGTTTCTAAAATTTATTTTATTATCGTTACTCGATGGACATAAATATAAGTTCATTTGAGAAAATAGTATTTTCCTGTATCTAAATACTTCACCAAAAATTAAATGATTTATTATCAATATGTTTTATTTATAAAAAACCATTATAGATAATGTTTAAAAATTAGTTATTGTGGATAAATTATAACAATATTCTTTAAATAATTATTATAATAATATTTTTTTCATATAAACTGAGTGTGGCATGTAACTCAATACAATTTAGTGTTCTGTGTTCTACATGATTACTTTTCTGCTGTGTATAATAAATGCATAACATGGTATAACATGCAACATTATAAATCAATGAAAATTAATTTATTCAAAATAAATTTTCTTAAATACTCATGGTGTTAAATGAGTTTTATTTTAATTTTAATAATTTTAATATTATCACAAATAGAATATTATTTCATTAAATATAATTATATATATATATCTTCCATGGGGTATTGTGCACCAAAAATAAATATATTACCATATAGACGTGATAATCCACACGTATGCAAAAACACCCTTTTAATTTTTATGAGTGTAAATGTAAGAATGAAATAGATTATTTGTATTATATTAATGATAAATATTTCCTTAATATAATTATTTTTTAATGTATATCAAATATATTTGTTCAAATAATCCTTTTTTACTTACATTGTAAATCATTAGTGAAAAACACATCACACTGCTTCCTGAGGTGCTAGTATTCTATACATACGAGTCATGTTATCATATCCATCAGTAAATGGAATATAATATATATTATATTATATAATGTTACATCCTGACCTGAATTACCCTCAAACAGGTTGCAGAACCGGTTACCAGATGACCTCATGCGTGTCTCACCGTATAACAGAGGCTAGTTACAAGTAATGAGGGTCTAAGGATAGTTAGTATGGAGACTATACCCTCATATTTAGTGAGAAAAACCATACCAAATAGTGAATTAAGAAAACAATAGAAGCATATGTAAAACAATAATCAACTGAATAACCAAAATGGCCAATGTAAGATTATACAATTCATTCATTTCTTGTTGATACATATTGGAAAGCAGTAGAAAAAACCACATGATTAACATTCCAATACAATAATAAATAAATGAATAAAATCTCCAAGGGTGATCTCCATGAGCATCCCAATCTCCCACTTAGTCTGTTTCTCTTATCTCCCATGTACAAGTGACAACCACAAGCACAGGTCCACAGTCCAGCAAACAAGAAAAGGTACTCGGGTACCCCATTGTATTGGCAGCCCAAATAGGGTGTGAGATATACATCTTAGAATGACTGGACCACCATTTTTCTAGCCCAATCTAGATAATTCAATATAACCAAACAATGTGTAGATATAACAAGGCAATAAATGAACTGAATAAAAAACCAAAAACAGGTCCAAGTTCCAAAGGGGCACCAGATGACAATACCTACATCATCCCATAGTTTGAATAAGAGTGTGCACGAGAATGATACAAGAATATTTATAAAGCATAAATATCTTTCACCACTTTACCAATTATTCACTATTTAATCATTTATTATTTCTAAGGTTACCATGTTTTCTATTACCACAATACTAACTTTAGCTCATTCTAGAAATATAATCATTCACAACATTTCAATATTTATTCACATTTAACTCAGGTTTGATCCACATAACTCATTCATTTAATAGTTAATTATTTTCCATTCATTTGAGGTTAGAACGCAATGTCTAACACCCCAATTCTCATTTTGTGTAGATCTCCATGTCTAACACTCTAATTCTAATCTGCTCTAGATATCCATATCTAACAACATACATATAAGTGCAAAGATAACTACTGTGAAGGAATGCTATGTCAATGTCCCAACATCTACATTGGTCATGAAAGCCATGTATAGCACCCACATTCTCATTCATTTACATCATTTGATAACTATTGGGGAGGAATAAGATGTACAAGTCCAAACATATCCATTGGTCTAGAACTTCATGTCTAGCCCCCACATTTGTTTTATTTAATTAATTCAATAATTAAATAATCCAATCGCAATAATTAATTACTCATTAATTACCCAGATTAATTCGCTTACTAATCCAATAATTAGTAAAACATATCAAAAACCATTATTTTACCACCTTATTAACTAAGTTCACAATTCCATTAATTAATTAATCAATTAATAAATTGATAAACACAAATAACATTCTATAATTAATTATCCATAAATAATTATCCAATTGAAATAACAACCTTTAAAAATTAATAAAAAAATAATTATCTTAATCAAACATCAAGGCACATAATTAATCAACTATTAATTATCTCATCATAGCAATTTCCAAATGTCATAATTAACCCCCTAATTAGTTATCGGTATTACAAACTCAAGAACTAATTATTTAAAAATTAATTATTCCAGTCTAAATATCATCTTTCAAAAATTAATTTCCATAATTAATTATGGAAAATATTACTGCAAAATCAAGTAATTAATTCACAATTAAATTTTATCAATTTTAATTATCAAGGTTCATAATTAATTACAAAATTAATTATGTTTAAAATAAAATTCAATATATCATAATTAATCCCATTATTATTTATCTTAATTACAACCGCAAGGCATATAATTAATTCACAATTAATTATTTAAAATTATGCCACCCAATACTCATAATTACCACTTAACCCAAGTGAATCAACATGTAAAGGTGAAAAAAATACATATAAGCAAGATAAAAAATCTATCAATTTATTCATTATGTTTTTATTATAAAGGTAGTGCACATCTGTTAGAGGGGTTTTATTACAAAAACGTGATTTTGTAATATAACAAATTATTTTATATCAATAAATCCATTCATTCTGCATTTTTAGTTAAATTCATCATCAATTGTAATTTAACAACTACTATTTTTTTATTAATTGAATAATTTTTCAGACCCTACCTCAAGGTTTTGGCCCAACCAAGGCTTTATAAATTGACCCAACATATGCTCATGTACACACACATCAAAAATAGTATGTGTGCACTTAGAATTGGTTGCATCACCCTACAATGATAAGTGGAACCCAAAATTAGCGCGATGAGGACAAACACGCCTCCAATTAATTCACTTCAACTCAAATAAATAATAAGAATCTATTTTAAATGTTGTTAATCATATTATATACTATATGACTATACCTGAATATTATGGAGGTGAACTAAATCAAGCTAAACTACTACACCTTCAGTGAAGGTTGTCAAAATATGATTCTACTGGTCATGAGAAATCCTCCACACCACCTAGAATTAGAATAAAGGAAGAAGATGAATTAACACTAGGCCATAGGGTTTCATCCTAATGGGGACCATGTGTATGAGAGATGAAACATCCAATGCGAAGAACGAAACATACAAAGAAGGACTTACCTTGATGAGAAGAACAACTTTCAAGAAAGATCCACCATGATCCGGCACATAGAGAAGAGCTAGGAAGAGGGGATGGTGCACCTCCGCCATGGGAGTGGAGGGGGGTCACGCTTCATATATGGGGAGGAGATCGGGTATGCCTCCCTCTTATTTTCTCCCTCAATAAACCACAATTAGATTTATAAGAATTATTATAATAATGATAACAATAATAACAACAATATTATTACTATTTTCATTTAATTAAAAAGCATCATTGATAAACCCATAACCCCCCATTACATATCATTTAATATAACTCTCATACAACATATTTAATAAAATAAATTTGAACCCATCATTATTTATTTAAATTCTATCATCACAATTTAATTAAAAAAACCCAATTTTTCATCAAATGGTTATATTAATCCTAACCATGAATTTAATTAGATAAAACCCCAACTCAACATTTATTCCTATTTTAATTAATTTCCATTCTCCTAGATTTAATTAAATAAAACTCAAACTCCTTAACATTTAATTATATTCTATCAACATTAATTTAATTAAATGAAACCCCAGTTTTATTTAATTAATTTAATTTCTCATAACTCAGACATTAATTAAATAAACCCTCAATTTAATTTCATTTAATTAAACCTCCCTCTATCTGGAATTTAATTAAATAAAATAACATGTAATAAAAAACATGGTAGGCCACACAATTTGGATCATGTGATCTAGAAAACCTTGCCTCAACCATATAGAACCTTCTGGATAAGGAACCCACATTGCACAGTTTGTCCAGCACGGTTTGCCTAACCGTGCACAAATCGTACAAGCATCTCGGTTTCTTAAACTAACCTCACACAGTTTGTCCCACCTAGTTTACCTAACCATTTATAGACCGTAAGAGCACATATATATACTATAATTAAGTTTCATGGTTTCCTGTAGCTTGACACACAATTTAACAAGCTTTGCACCTACCATGGGCTCTCTCCTATTCCTTTAAAACCTAATTTATACCAATCTGATGCTCCCCGATTCCAATTAGTCATCCAAGAAACTCTTCTATACTTTACCCAAGCATGATATAAACACATTTAAATGATCCCAACTCATGAAACATAATCCGAAAGAATGGTTTTAAGACCGAACCATCCATCAAACTGAAAAGTTCAAAAAAAACATTCATATTTTAACCTGGTTAAAAAACAAGGGACATTACATTTTATCCAAATTAAAAATTACTCATTCTAGAGAAACTATAAATAACTAATATTTCATTAAAAATCCCAAAAAGGTCATAACGTATCATTTGAATAATTAAATTGTGTTTCTAAACACCAAAAAACACCTTTAACCAAAACACAATCCCAACAGCTTAATCCTTTTAATCCTGACCCAACCATCATAATCCAACCCAAAACATCAAAATGGTACATATCCAAGCCCTCAAAACAAGAAAAAATATCCCTTAATCATCTCCTTAAAAGATATTTCAAACCCATAAAACCAAACTCAACATTAAATGGGATACAAGATATTAGAATGATTTCATCACCAACTGCATATTCTAAACATCCTCAACTGCCCCGAGCTCGGTGGGTTGGTTTAGGGTTTCTGCTGCTATGGCATCGTGCGTTTCGTGAACTTCCCTTGCCGAGGTGATTCTCTTTGGGCTTCGGTGGTTGCTGGCTCAGAATCGTGGGTGTAAGTCCGGTCCCCGTCAACGACATACTCTTCGGAGCGCTCCTGTTTTTGTTCTCGGCAGCTCGCTGGTGGCCTGCGGTGAGTTCCTTAGCTTCAGAAGGTGGTGCTCATGCATCGGCGGTTCGTGGGGTCCCGACTCTTCTTAGGCGAGTGTGGTGGGGTTTCGTGGTGTCTGAAGTGGTCGATTCGGTCGGTGGTGGCGGGATCCTCAGAAATAGGGCACTGCTTGCACGACATGGTGGGTTGCTGAAGTTGACATCGAAGGGGTTTTGAGGGGGCTCTTCCGACATGGTGTTGTTGGGCTGGTGAAAGGTCAGAAGGTCAGATGGTTTGATCCTCCTGTGGATGCGGTGATGTTGGTGTAAATCACTGCTGTTTTTCTGTTTTCTGATTGTTTTTGGTTTGTGATGTGCTCTGTCGGGTCTGAATTTATGGTTTTGTGATGTCTGTGGTGTGGGGGATTGTTGTTTGGATTTTGATTTTCGATGGCGACGACGGGATTCTGCCGTCGTTGAGGATGAAAGTGACGACGGACGCTGGGAAAGCGCGCCGGCGATCCGGGGTTGTGGTTCACTCTGGGTTCTTGGAGTTCAGTCATGGTGCCTCCGCCGTCGACTGGTGCATGGCGGAGTGTGGTGTTCCTGATTTCTCGCTGGCGTATTAATGGATATCACGTGGATATGCGGCTCGAGGTGATTGCGCAGCTCGAGGTAGAAAATTGGTTTCGTGGGCTTTTTGATTTTTGAATCTTTGTGGGTTTAGCGTTTGGATGGCATGCGGTTTGTCTGTGAGGTTTCCGGTTTTCCTAAACCGGCTATTTTGAAAATCAAAAAAAGGGATTTGCAGTAAATGTCGTTTCCCATCACAAATAAAGGTATAACCCAACGAACCATGAATCCCACTTACTAGCCAATTAACAACCAATTATCAAAACCAATGACTTTTAAAACATTTAAAACATTAGCTTGTCGTAAGGTTGACATAATCCAAGTAACTCTATGATGAGGTCATGATAGGGGACATGTTCATCTCCTTTGGATGAAATCACTAAGAGTTAACCCGGGTCACCAAAACTTCAGTAGAACTATCGCCAGTTGACTCTTTACAACTGTATCTCGCAAGGCATCCTAGTTCCTTCAAATCATTCCACTATTAATATTTCAAAAACATACCAATGCAACAGTAACCACCATAGGTGTTTCCATATCATCCAAGAAAAGATCAGTCGCACACCAGTTCACTCATTCAAAAACCCCTTAAACGATCGTGTGACATCCTAGAAACCACAATAGTCACATCAAAATTTCACATGAAAGATGAAATTTGATCCTATATACTGGTCAAAACTAAGATTCCCAAAAAGGGATATCGATTACTGGGATGAACATACCTTAATGCTCCCAACACTCTACTCTGGAGTTAACTCAATGTCATCTTAAACGGCCGACCATGCCCAAGGGATATCTAACCTGCTGAACGAATCATTTCCCACTACTTATTAATTTGTCAATAGTCATGATACAACAACCACCCCTCAAAAAAGGGCATCATTTTTTAAACAAAAAATTCCTACTAAGGACAATGACACACTAATGGTACCAACATCAAAAATGTCATATTAGAAACAATGTATCTCATGATCTAATAGTGCTACCTACTACGGGATAGAACCATATGAAGCATACACATTGAACCTATATCTTGGTCACACAATCTTGAACTCACTAGGCTCAGAAGACCCCTTTTTGTTTTTACCATTTTATTGGATTTATTTCTACCTTGAATGATTTAAAATAATTTTTAACAAACTCTATTGTATTATTACAGAACAAGGAACTTGGTTTTCAATAAACAATCATCAGCCAAAGATGGTGAGCTATAAAAAACTTCCTCCAAAAAATTTAACATTTTGCACTATTTTTTATTAAACAAGAAATTTAGTATTTAAATTCCTCTTTATCCAAATGTGACCAATGAGGGTCCCATTTATTCAAAAAATCCATTTTCTTCATGAAGAAACTTTATCACATGTAATTTTACAAAAAATAATACTTTTATATTTATAAACATTTTCAAACACACTATGGTTATAAAAATATATGTATCATGGGTAGCCATCTACCAATGGATAAGGCGCCAATACACATTATTGTGGGTATTTAACTAACATTTATCACATGAAATTTCCATTTAATAGGTTATCATTAGATTCCAATTTTTCAATTGTTTCAACACATGAGTTACCCTATCTAGTTATAAGTCTCCTAGACACATTACAAATAAATTCAGATCCCATCGTAAATGCAATAAATCTATTTTCTACTAATTCATTAATTTACATATTAGATCATCTCTAGCATGTTATCATAAATAGTAACAAAATAGCATGATATAACATGGAAGCATGGAACTACATAAAAACATGCTAATAATAGAGGAATCCTTCCTTATAAACACCCATTCATGTAATATCTATCACTGAAACATTCTATCTAAAGGGGAATGGTAAATAAAGTCAAAACATGGAACTCTACCCAAGGCACACAATAGAAATTATCAGGAATCCTACTAATGAAACTACATTGAATGTTATATGCATTTATTCGGAGTCCTTAAGTGCCTATGATGACACAAGTAATGCAATTTCCTTTCCATATCCAATCAAGAAAGTATTCAAAAATCTAAAAATCAATAAATAGTGGATAATATACACCATTTATTCAAGATGAAATCATATCAACTGTAACCTAAAATAGCATAAACATCAATTCCCATCCTTGGCCACATGGTCATTTCCTGTACATGGGTTGGTGTGTCCTTGTCACAAATATTAACCGAGTGCTAACACATTCCTAGTCTCATGTCTACCAACCCAAAATAAAAATACAATATAAAAAATAAATATAACATGATCCTCGGATAAAACTTTTTAACATCTTGACATGTCATAACCTTGAACATGTTGTCAAACAGGTAACCACATGACCTCATGTGCATCTCCCCATATCCAAGAGGCTATTGATTTACAACGAGAGTCTAAGGAAATTTAGTAGGGAGACTATACCCTCATATTTAGAGTTCATTGAGGTTACAAATTTTGAATTTAGATAACATCGTATGTATAGGTTAAACGATAATCAATTGAATAACAAAAATTTCCAATGTCAGTTTATACAATGCATGCATTCCATGGTGATACATATCGTCAAGCTGCTGAAAAAATTGGATGCTTTACATTCCAATACAAAAATAAATAAATAAATTAATCAAATCTCTAAGGGTGATCTCTATGAGCATCCTGAGCTCCTACTTAGTCCTTTGATATTAACTCTCAAGTACAAGTAATACTAAAAGGTAATGTTCTACAGTCCTACAAACAAGAATGTCTAATCGAGTACCCATTATAATGTCAACACCAATGGTGTGTGAGATATACATTTAAGTGGGTTGGGACCATCGGTTGTCTATCTCAATATAGAAAATAAAATTTAATAAAATTTTGTGTAGATATAAGAAAAACATTATAGAACTGAATAAATAACAAACAACCTATCTGGGTTCAAAAGGGACACCTGACGATGATACCTTCTTTGGCCTGTAGCTAGAATAATGGTCTTTACAATAATCATACAAGAATATTCATCATGAAAAAATATATTTCAACAATTACCAATTATTTTCTACTTAATCATTTATCATATCCAATTTAGTTGGGGTTTTGCTTAGTGGTAAGCACCCCTTAAATCTACATAAAAATTGGGGTTCAAAACCCATTGGGCGCAGAGTACTGGAGTAGTACTGTAGCATACTATAGCAGCGGTGGAAATGTAGCAACGACGAGTACTGTAGCAGTGGAAGATCACTGTAGAGGTGGTAGAGGACTATAGCAACATTGGGTAATATAGCAGTACTATCCACATAATGGGATTTGAGCCAAAAAAATGGGCATATGGGTCATGTAATGGGCTAAATTCCCACTGGGCCTTCGGGCTATGTAATGGGTCTCCCTCTACCCAATTAAAAGAGGTCTTTGCTTTGATTTAATAATAAATGAGGCTTCGGCCCCAACCTTTAAAAAAAAATCTTATCATCTCCAAGGTTCCCATGATTTCCCATACCTCAATACTACCTTCGTCTCATGCCAGAATTATAATCATTCTAAACCTTTCTGTAGGTAGTCAAATTTAACACAATTTTGATCTACAAATATCATAAATTTACTAATTCATTATTTTCATTCAATTGGTGTTTGAATGCCTTCTCAAACACCCAAATTCTCATTTGGTTTAGATAAGAATGTCGAATAACTGAATTCTCATTTGGTATTGATCTCCATGTCAAAAACCTAACATCTATGCACTTAGATAACTATTTGAGAGGAACATAATTTCCACGCCTCTAATTATACATTGGTTTAGATCACCATATATAACACCCACATTCTTATTAATTTATATCATTTGATAATTATTGGGGAAGAACACCATTTCCACATCCCAACATCCCCATTGGTCTAGAATTCCATGTCTGACACACATGTTCACATTCGTTAATTAATTCCCAGATTTATTAATTCATGCCAAATAATTAATTCTTCACAAATTATCCACTGTCAACCCCTTACTAATCAAACTATTTGTAAAACATATCGAAAAGCATTAGTTAACACCAAAATTAACTAATATCACAATTCCATTAATTAATTCATCAATTTATTAATCTATTAACAAAAATCTCACACCATAATTAATTCTCCTCAATTAAAAATCCAATCCAAATCACTAATTTTCATAATTAATCTCACAATTAATTTTATTAATCAAACATCAAAGAACATAATTAATCCACCATTAATGATCTCAACATATGAAATTCTACATATCATAATTAATCACCCCCATTAATTCTATATATTACAAACTCATGGACATAATTGATTCTAATTTAATTATTCTGTTCTAAATATAATATTTCCATAATTAATTTATACAATTAATTATCCAAAACAATAATTCAAATTCACATATTTAATTAGTAATTAAATTATATCAATTTCAATTCACATGGTTCATAATTATTTCACAAATTAATTTTGTTGAATTATAAAATTCACTATTTCAAATTAAACCACATATTAATTATCTAAATTACATCCTCAAGGTATATAACAAATTCACAATTAATTATTATATATTATATAACCCAATACTTATAATAACCACATATACCAAGTTCATCAACATATAAGGGTGGAAATATAGAAATACATATCAGCATACTAAATTAACATATCATTCTAAACATTATGTTTTTTGTTCGAATGCAATGCAACTCTGTTGAAGGGGTTTTATTATGGAAACATGATTTTGTAATCAAACAAATAATCATATACCAATAAAACCATTCATCCATCATTTTCAATTAAATTCATCATCAATACTAATTTAACCACTACTATTCCTTATTAATTGAGAAATATTGAGGACCCTAACTCAAGGAATTGGATGAGAAAAATATTTCAAACTTAAACGATCATGATCTCACATAATCACACCTCAACAAAAACACTCACACACTAAGAATTTGTCACTTAACCCGAAAATGATAACATAAAGAAAAATATTTGTGGCAAGGACCATAAAACCGCCAATTAATTCACCACAACTCAAATACACCATAGGAAAATATTTTAATGGGTGTGGACTAAACTATTGGGTTTATCACCAATCCCAAATATAATGGTTGTGAACCAAATCACGCTAAACTACCACACCTTGTGAAAAAATTATCGAAATACGGCCCAACGGGTCCCGAGACATCCTCTGCACCACCAAGAATTAGAAAAAGGGAAGAAACTGAATTAAAACCGGGCTATACAGTGTCATCCTAATGGGGAACAAGTGAAGGTAGGATTAAATTTCTGATTCTAAGAACGAAAAGTTTGGAGAAGGAATTTCCTCAACAGGATGAACAACGTACGTGAAGAAATCACCATGATCTGGGGCCCAAAGAGGAGTCAGGATGTGGGGGTGGTGTACATCCACCATTGAAGAGGAGGGGGGTCACGCTTCACATAAAATGAGGGGATGAGATTCACCTCCCTCCCACTTTATCCCTCAAATTACCCCAATTAGATTTAAATGAAATAATATAATAATGATAATAATAATAACAACCTTATTATTATTATAATCATTAAATTTAAATGATTCATTGGTAAGTCCTAACTCTTTAATTTGAAATTATTTAAATATATTATCCTCCAATGAATTTATTTAAAAAAAATTCAGACTCATAACTATTTAACTAATTTCACTTGACACAATTTAATTCAATAAAAACCGTATTTTTCATCAAATGATTACATTAATCCTAATATTGATTTTAATTAGATAAAAACCCAAATCCACATTTATTAATCATTTAATTATATTCAATTCACCTGGAATGAATTAAATAAAAATTCAAATCATAAAATTGAATTCAATTCTCTCAACATTAATTCAATTATTTAAAATCCCATTTTGCATTAATTAATTTAATTACTCTTAAACCATAATTTAATTAAATAAAAAAACTTATTTAATAGAATTAAATTTTACACATCTCTACTGGGAATTTAAATAAATAAAATAACCCATAACCAATAACTGGGCATGCTGCACAGTTTGTCTTGCACAGTCTTGAAAACCATGCAATAACTGTGCGAATCAATCTGCCTACGGAACCGACTTTGTAAGGTCTATCCCTCACATTTTTCCTAATCGTTCACAAACTATGTGAGCATCTATATTTAAGACACACACCACACACGGTTTTTCCCACATAATATACATAAAATTCAGAGACCTTGTGAGCTCTTATGTCTCCTATTAATAATTTTCATAGTTTCCTGTATCATGCCACATGGTTTTACAGGTTGTGGGACAACTGTGCTCTCTCTACTATTCCTTAAATACATGACATTTCCCAATATGATACTCTAGAATTCCAATAATCTATTTGGGAAACTATTTAATCCTTTAATAGATCCTAATATACACACTTTTAATCTATTCCAACTCATGAAACATCAACCCATAGTTTTGTTTTAAGACTGACCCATCCAACAAGTGAACAAGTTCAATAAAATTCGTATTTTGACCTGGTTTAAAAACATGGGTATTTATATATAATAATTCATTAATTATTATTATATATGAATATAAAATATATATAATTTAAAGACATCAATATTATATTCATTGAGAGGTGATGATGAAAAATGAATTACATCAGTTCATGAGGTGGTATCTCACATCACACATGAATGATGAATCAGTTTTCCATTTGTTTGAGGTGTTCATGAATTTAAGTAAATAATTAAAATTATAAGTTCACAATATATGGTATACATGATTTTTATAATATCATCATATTTCCATAATATTTGATGTAGGTGGAAGAATAAATAAAATAAAAAAATCTGCTGAGCATGTCACCGCTTCATCAAACAACCTCCTTCACATAGAAAAAAAAATATAACAGGAAAGATTTATGATCAATAAAAGGGATATATATTGTGGGAATGTATATAGGGATTTTTTGGAGTAGGTATTGGATGAGAAAATATGATTTAATGTGTGAAATGGATATGATAGGGGTGTAATTTTATAAGTGGGGTGAGTTGAACATTTTAATTTTTTGAAAAGAAAATGGTGTACCCATATTTTTTCACATTGAAAAAGATAAAATATGGACCATTATTGAACAATTTATTATATGCATTTAAAAATGAATTGTAAATTTAATTTAGACATGTATTTAGGTCATTTTAATAATTATATTTTTTTAAACACCGATAAATCCATATTCAACTTAACTATGGTAAAATGTTTGTCTTATTTTCATTATTCATTATAAAAATATAATTTAACCATATAAAAATTATAATTTTTATGATTTTATATATGAATTATTTTTTAAAATAATAAATTCATTGATGTTTTTGAATATAATTTATCATAAAACTCATATATGCGAAGAAAAATTAGTTCTTTAATAAATGTAATTATTTTGAATTTGATGATTTTATATGAAATCTATGACTACTAATCAAAATTTCATGAATATATATTATTGAATAGTGATATATAATCTTGAAATTAAATTTTAATTATTACTCATTATGGATGTTTAAATGTATTAAAATATATAAAGATTATGCACTAAAAATAGTTTTTAGAATAAAAGATGTTTTTAAAAACAATAACAATCTGATACCAAACTAAAATATAAATATAATTAAAAATAAATTTAGGGAATTAAATATAACTATATAATAATTATTTTAAATTAAATAATATTTAATATGTAATATAAAATGTAAATATGTTAAATTATTGAAAATAAAGGCTTGTTTACAAAACCGCTATTTTCCACTATTCAATAAGCATAATAAAGTTTTCAAAAAAATCCAATATTTTACTATAATGTATTTTTTTATTATAACTTCAAAAATGGAAATAATTTATTTAAATTAAAATTAAATAATTTTAATTATTAAAAATTTAAATAAATCCCTATAATATAATAAATTAATAAAAAATATTCCCTTTTTTATTTAAATAGTACATTTTATTTTTATAATGAATATTATAATCTAATAAATAAATATTAATAAAAATGATAATGATTTATTATATCATTAAATTAGTTTACAAATTCTTCCCAATTTATGATATTGTGTAATAGTAATTTTATTCACTTGTTAAGCATTATTGGATATGTTTCCCTCATAGAATTTTCAGATTCAAAATTTTCTTCTTCGACCATTTGGTATTTCCATTGAACATAAACATGGTGAATCAAATAATTCAATATAATATTTTGTGTAATTTCAATAATATAGACTGGTAGTTACTCTAAATAAATATTATATTTTGATAAACTATTTTGTGGCTTAATAGTTGAGAGGAATCGGGTAGATATTTTCATGACAATGAAACATGAAAATCATTGTGTACCTAGGAAAAACTTGGAGGAAAAGATACATGATAAGGAATTGAAACAATTTTATAGGAATTTACATAATTCAAAAAAAATGTACTTGGTGTTAAATTTTCGTCAAATTGCATGACACATTTTCATGGATATACTTTAAAAAATGTTCCCACTTACCTCAAATGGAAGATTATTCCACTGTTAATAGCATTACATGTCTACTGTGATATGTTTTCACATGTTGTTGATTAAAAAGCATCTTATTAGTCATTTCCTTGACCATATCATGTCCAGTCATATTCCATCAACTTATATCATCCAAAAATGTTTCTGGACAACATCACATTGAATAGAATTTCACAAAAGTTTCAATATGTATACTGGAATTAAGAAATTTGTTCAATAAAAACTCAACCAATGAAATATCATGATCCCAACATCTATATTAAATCATATAAAATTAAAAACATTCTTCCATATTATGAATCATTTTCTTAGAGTTTCCAAAAGTTTTATTATGAATATATTTACTAAAATTTTATTTTGAACCCAATAAATTTTGATTTCCTTTAAAACCTATAAGTTAATAATGATTGTGACTTGATAAATTTGGGAGGGGAAATCCACATAACCTGACAATATCATAATGATATTGGTGATAAATTTGATCTTGAGAAATTTTATCGTGAAATTTTATGGAATTTATAGATTTTGATAATCGGTGAACAATAACTGAAAAAATATTTTCAACTTAGGAATTAATTTGAAATCCCACCACAACAACCATTTATATATTTTCTAAAATAAAATATACTAGTAGAAAATGGTGAATAATTACCTTTTTTAATTCTCTCTATAATTTAACATGTTGAAAATTAAATCATATTATAGTAAATTTATATATAACTATTTTCATTCCATCAAACTAATAATACTATATAATTCCTCAGTATATCTTATTTTATCCAAGAAAAATCGATATCCAAGAACTACGAACATCACTCAAAATCTCTACATTCATCTAGGAATCAATAAAAGAAAATATATTTTTATTTATTTTATAACACCTGATTAATCAATATATAATTTGAAAAATTAATCCTTATTAAAGTATGATAGATTTTCTTACAATGAATAATCCTATATATGATCCTGATTAATTATTTCTGACACAATAAACTCTACTAAAACCTAATGAAAAAATAGTAGTTTCCTCTTCAGCCATATCTTCTGGGTTAAAATTCATCAAATTGTTAAAAAATGTGTAATTTTATAAATTTCATATGGTTTAGGAAACATAAAATTTCCAAATAATATAATCATTCTATGTGTTTTGATTTCTGGTATGGTAATTAATCATGAAAATGTATTCTTGGATTATTTTAATCAATCATCTCTTCCTGTGCAATGTTCTAATTATATCATGGTTTATAAAACATAAAATTTCCATATAAAAGAATCAACCAATATGTTTTAATTTCTGGTATGGTAATTAATCATGAAGTTATATTCATGGATTAGTTCAATCTGTCAACACTTCCTCATGGTCATTTATTTATGAGTTTACATATACTTCAAACAGTTATGTTTTATATATTTTTTTTACAAATTAAATAATAAAATTTTTCTCCAAATATCTTAGGAAGATACCATAGACTCTAATTCTAGATCACAAGTACAATAATTTCACTCATGAGGTTTGAGATTTCACAATATATAAATAGTTAACAGATCATTTTGTGTCAAAAAATAACTATGTCCTTTTAAGGAAGCATCACTATAGATGAAAAATTCTAAAATTATAGAAGGGATGAACAAGATAATATAGTCACTCTTTCTTATTTTCTATTATTTAGAAAAACATCACATTCATTTATCCAATTTAATTGAACTCTATTCTATGTTAACATAGTAAATGGGTTAAAAAATACGAAATGATTCAAAATATTCATATATTATTTCCCAATAATCTATGAAAAAAGTAAATATATATGATTTTTTTCTATTTTACATAATTAATGTTTTTGTATTTTAGTTGGATAAACATTTATGAAGTATTTGAAAACATTATGTCAATGGAAGGAAATTGTTTTTCATAGAAAAGAACACTTAACAAATTTATCATATAATTACTTTTATTTTATCGATAGTCAAATAAAATGTTCAATTATTTTATTCCCATACTAAATTTTAAAATCTAAAAATATACCAACAGTAAACACAACAAATAAAATATATTAAATCCTTTGGGTAACTATATTGATAATATATATATATTAGGTGAAAGAGATATCCCAAAGGTCATAACTAACGACACATAATGCCTATATCTAGTTCGAAATTAAAACATTGGAATTACATAGTACTTCACATTCATCATATATATCTTTTACAATATATAATCCTACAAAAAGTATCACTATCCTTGAACCTGATTAAAAATATTATCGATATGAGTTAAAAATTAATTTTTTATGAAAATGATGTTATTTAATAAATTATAATCTATGTAATTTCTAAAAGTAACAAAATTCTTTTTATCAAAAATAATAATTTCACAGCATGGGGATGTTCCAATAAAAATATATAACTTATATACCAATTCATGCAATATAATTTCCTATTCAAAAAGTTATACATAAGCTATTAGATATTGGAGTACTAACATTATCTTATTATCAGGAAATAAATCAACCATAAACTATAAAAACTAATCTAAAACAACAATATTTAAATCAATAGGAAATATATCTATAAATTCATCTAGCACATTAAAATAACTAATCCGAACTTTTTATTTCTTTTCAAAAATATGATCAGGGTAATATTAACTACCTTCTCTAATCAATTTTTTGAATTCATGATATTTTTTAATGTTTAAGAATACATTTACTGAACCATTATTTTCACTAAAATCTATTATATCTTAATATATTAAATTCTATGCCATACCCAGAATGTTATAAAGAACCACTAGGTTTTGGTCAACAATAATTTAATAAAAAACCATCCGACTAAGGGAAATAAGTATGTAATTATTATTCTTTTATTCATTAATTTGAAAAAATTTATTTCTCACCTATATTTATATTATACAATCATGATACAATGTTTTTATTTTACTTATAATATTTTCTGAAATGAATTTTTGTAAATATATAGAATGAAATTGGATATTGGTATAGTTTTTAAAAATATTACATTCAAGTCAACACATTACCAAATGTCTCAACATCATCTGTGGAGGTAGAATTTTGTTTCTTATACATTTATATTTATAATAATGGTAATTTCCAGCTTATTAATTAAATCCAGACACACATTATCATAATTTCCTAGATCATTGAAACTATGAAATCACTATTGACTATCTATATATTATATGATTATTCTATAGTTTATGACACATTTTTTTCATCCATTATTAATGTAAGCAAACATACCAAAGAGTAAAACTTTTCAGATCCGGAGAAATATTATCTATAATTTATTTGGCCAATAATAGATCATCTTGGGGGATTAACTCTAGAATTATAAAGGTTACATCAATTCTTCATTCCACTATCACAATTTGATAATATTTTCATCTATATGATTATAAGTTCTTTTATACTCCACCACAAATTTTGTAGAATGACAGACAATTTTTTCATAGTACTTATTTTCATATAAAAACAAAGAACATTATTAATTTGGTTCCAATATAGAATAATATCTATTAATTCTACTATCCATGTGCTGATCAAAATCTTTAACATAATTGGAATATAGTTTTAAATTATCTCCATAAATGGACATGTAATCTTCTATAATTTTTAGTCAATTTCAAAAAAATTATCAATAATTTTCTTCACGACCATTGGGAAATATTTATAAAGGAAAATAATCTTAAAATTTTCCCAAGACAAAACACAGTGATCATATTTTTATCTAGTACTATTAACTAATTACCACCATTGATCGACATCACCGAAAACATGATAAATGAAACAAGTTATATTTTTTATTTTTTAATACCCCTTGAATTTAACTATTTTTTCAAGATAATAAATTCTTAAATTAGCTACCACATGTCCAGATGATAAACTAAATGCTAGGTGATGTTTCCAGAAAAAATTATCCACTACTGACTTATTCCTCTATAGTAGATATAGTTAAACCCTATCATGGATTACACTGCCATTTATAGCCTATATCAACTAATACATTAAATAAATACATTTCCCAGTTCCAATTCCAACCATATTTGGATACTTATTTGGATGTATAATATCCTCTAGATGCCTTCCCATGAAACCTTCCATTTTATTTTGTGGAAACCATTTGGAATAGGTATAGTATAGATAAATAAACATATAAATATTAAAATTTTAAATAATTTAAACATAGCCATAAATAAACACATTTAAAGGTAATTCTCATCACATCATTCTAACCTCTAAAATTATCTATATCATTATTAGGTAGCTACTATATGGAGTAGACATAAAAACAAACATAATATATTGATTATATACAAGAAATCACATTATTTTATTCGCAATGATCATTCAGTTTTAGAGTTATATAGTTTTAAGTCAAAACTATTATATAAAATAATATATATATATATAAAATATAATCTTTTAATAAGTATCGTCTTCTTCACAATATAAAACAATTAAATGAAAACATTATTTCTCATTCTTAAAAATCATCAAGACTGTCATCTATACCTCTTCGTTCCCTTACCCATCCTAAATTTTAGTGGAAGCATTTTATATAATGGTATAGGAAAAAGATACAAAAAATGTACAAAAAATGTATAAAATCTATTTTACTATAGAAAAACCAGAAAACACATGTAATGATTGAATTTATCCTAAATTTTAAATTATTATATAAGATAAATAATTTCTACATTAAAAAAAACTTTTTTATCAATGAAATTCTTCCAGACATGTCGATATAAAATTAAAACTCATTCTAGAATCCTAGTCAATGAAATTAATTGAACAATTTAAAAACCCTTTTCCATTGAATTATTCATAATATTGAATTATAATAAAATTATTTGAATTAAGTAACCATTACCCAATGAATTGGAGAGATATAATGGAGCTCACCTTTCATATAGGAAATATCAGGGTCACATATTTTTCATGAGCAATAATGGGTATCGAATCATCATGTAAGATATATTAGGATCCCAAAATAGCTAAATTGGGGCTCAAACAATCATATAATCTATATCAATCTCACCCTCAATTCATATAATTCTCATATACGATATCATTATTTGAAAATTTTATTATTTAATCTTTTTAACAAAAAATATTAAAAAAATAACATTTTAATCCATATTTAAATCAGTTTTTGATATCAAAATACCCAATTATTTTTAAAAACCATTTTCAATATCATAATACCCATAGAAGGAAAAGATTTTATTTCATTTTATATAATGTATAATCATGTAATGGTATCCAAAAATCAAAACATGGTTGTGGCGGTGTGAAAAGATGTTGTCGGTATAGTTTTTCTAAAAAATATGGATGTTGAATAAAAAGTGTTGAAACACAAATTTTCAATAGATTTTTTTAATTAAACTACCATATCATGAGACCCACATGTTAGGTATGTTCATTATCTTAGAAAAAAAATAAAAAAGTGTCAAATATTTTCATTATTACGAAACCCTTTAATTTTTTATTCATTTTAATTTTTATCATGTTATATATGATAACATAAAAAGTTTAATTTACAAGGTATGTCTTCACAATATTTTTATTATGTGTCACAAATGACATTATTATGTTGATTATATTCATTTAGGTAATTATTTAAACGTATAAAAATAAATTAACATGAAATATTTTTTATTTAATTTTAAAAAATATACTATAAAAAATCCTTAATGATTGTTGTAAGGAAAGATATATGTTAGGATCATAGAGGTAGTACATCATACATACACATCATTAATGATTTTATTCATCAATTCTCATAATAAATAGGAGGTAAATAATATTTTAAAATTATATATTTTTCATTATATCATTATATAAAATATAATTTCATTAAATATTATTATTTGTATCATCCATGTGATTTTTAGAAAAAAAATAATCACATCACATATTAGAAGTGGTTGTCCACATGTTCACACAAACTATATTATCATTTTTTAATTAGTGTAAATGTAATAAAATAATATATTATCTATTAAGAGTGATAAAAATGTTATAAATATCATAATTATTTTATATATGATACATATGTGAATTTACATTATCGTTATTACCTTTCCAGTAAATTGTTACTGAAAAACATATCACAGTGCACTGTGAGGTGGTAATATTTCATACACCCAATTATTATTATTATATCCAACATATAATGGAAATTAATAATTTAAATGTTATATAGTAAATATATAAGTATATATTTGTTTCATATATCATATAAACACTTTAAATCCATCATTATTACAATCCATGTGAGATGATGATGTAAAATGAAATACATTGGTTTGAAAGGATATAATATACCATACAAAAGAATGATTGGTCTATTTCATTTTTTATGGAAGGGGAGTGTCACGAACCACCCCAGTGGGTCCCGTACCATGACTCCCCAAGCCCGCCTCCAATAGGCCAGGGGCTGGTGACTAGAACCGAGTTGACATATCACTAATATGGGAGGCATTGCCTAAGTACCTGTACACATGCACACATCTCCAAGCCCAAAAATGCTAAAATGTAAGAGACTAAGGAACAAAATGCATGCATACAACTAAACCCCAACCAATAGAGTATGACAAAAGGTGGAGTACTAAAAAGTAAACTGGGCCAGCATACAAGCCCACCAAAAACAAACAAACAAGAGTCTGAAAACTAAAAAGTCCAACCTGTAAACACAAAAGGTATTGGGACTGCTGCTTGTAGCTGTAGAAACACCTCGACCTGTAGGGAACTCAGAAAGCTCAGTCCTATCCTGGTCCACCCTGGACTCTGTCAAAAGGCTTCTCGTCTGCACAAGACACCAGACATGCGGACAAAGCCCGTGTAGGGGTGAGTATAACAATACTCAATAGAGGACCCCGAAAATCGCAAAGCAGTAAACAAAGTAAAGGTACAATCAGCTATGCACAGTATATGTCTACAGAACATATAGAAAAAAACAGATATACTCAAAACTCAGGCTCGTAGTCAAGGGACAAGTCACACAACCACATAACCTCGTTAGGGGTTCAGATCAAATATTTCATGATTCACGCGTTCCAGGAGAACACACTCCATGAGTCTTATAGCTCTTAGGACGTTCGTCTGAGAAGTGCTATTCATCGGGAACCATCACAAAAAGTAACTACACTCATTATGGGAGACACACTCCTGAGTGGGAAGGTTACGGTAGATAGAAAGCACTCATTATGGTAGACATACTTATGAGTGGGAAAGATCACGTTACACAGATGAGGATCACTGCCAGGTCCATGATGTATACCACGACTCATCCAGATTCACCATTTAGATGATACACCAGCTAGGTAGAGGATCAATGCCTGGTAGAGTTGGTCACGTCGATGCCTAACTCTACCTAGGGTCAGGAATGGATAGAGGATCTTGCTCCGGGCCTCTCGTAGGGATGCCAAATCTATCACAGAAAGTCCGGATGAAGGGAGAATACCCCTGTAGAAGGAAACAATGCATGACCTTCAGGGGAATGAGAAGAAGGGGCACTAACCCAAACGAAAGATTTCCAGGATATGGTGAACAAGAGGACCATGCTGTTTTCCAAAAAGTACACGGCATGTAGAAAATATACACGCCGTGTTGTCTGACCTCGGGTACTGCCTGTGTACAACGGCCCGTGTCTTAGGCTGGTCGTGTAGGAAAACATAGTACACGGCGTGTAGTACGATGTACACGCCATGTCTGACTGACTGGGGCTAGCCCCATGTCACTGGCCACGTGGCGGTACACGGTTAACAACCTGTGTACTCTAACCTGTGTCCGTGTATCCCCTGGATACATGCCGAGCTTCACATATCCACCTCTTCCATGCTGTACACGCTGTGTTGCCCGAAGCTGTGTAGATCATCCCGTGTTCGTGTATTTCCCAAATACATACCAAGCTTCGGGGAAAGTTCAACACACCGGTTGACCAAGGACACACACCGTGTGACTCTTCTTTGACCCCCAAAACCCTAGCCATCGCCAGTACTACATGGCGTGTTCTTCGGAAGTACACATTGTGTCTTCTAGAAATATCCAGAAACGAAGCTCTTCACTGACGTGCCTCCTGTGCTGCTCCGATCATCGATCCAGCCATCCAATCGGTATGAAACCTTCAGGTTTTGGTTGCCCCGACACCATGAAGCCACTTTTGGTGTTTTCGGGCCTTCAATCGGCTCTGAAAACTTGTTTTAATCCTCCTGTGCAAAGACCTTTCGAAGAACTCCTTTAACATATCCAGTCCGATTCGTCATCCGCCATCGTCATCGCACCTGTACAAGGCCATTGTGGTGTCGAATCCTCTATTTTGGATCGTTGTGTCACAAAACAGATACACAACGAGCCGTTGTTCGTCGCCCCACAAAGAACGTGAAGAACACATAGGAAAAGAAAATGGGGGAGGAAATTGAATAAACTAATTGAGGAACGAACCTCCGCCATCGTTCATCATTGCGTTGATCCTCTCCCATTAATAGTCTTAACAAAGAAGAAATCGACATCAATAAATAACATGGATTAATTCCCCATAATCATCCCAAGAGAAATCCCCCCCGAAAGAACATACGAATCTGAAGATCAACTTATTCGTGGTTGATTCGCGTTCGTCATTTTACATCAAGAATGGGGAAAGAGGAAAATTAAATAAAAAACCCATACCTTTAAAAAGGATTGATCGTTGATGAAGGTTTCGCACTGCCATCATCGTCGAGATCCTTTAACATCGTTGGCGCAACGATTCGCAGCCTCGATTCGTCATCATTTATCGCCGAGAAATTTCTCCAACGCCCCATGGATTCTGTAGAGGTTCCTCCCAATCGTCGCCAACGATCAACAATTTCTTAACCCATTAAAAAGGGAAAAATGATAGAATTTAATTACGAGGCAGTACTAATGTCTCCAACTTTCCATTCCTGAGTCATTATGGCACGTCATTAAAAATGAAACATAGGTCCTGTCGCTGCACTATAGCGGATGTTTCCATAAAAATAAAATAAACATGTAGCAATTTATTTTATTTTTATTTTCCCAAAAACGTCCGAAAATTATCTTTTTCCCTCGACCCGCGCCGTTCAAGGTTAGGCTCATTATTAGGTAAAGTCATCATCCCGGATGCAACGATGCCCTCATATTTTTAATCCAGGCATCCGTTTGGAAACTACCAAAACCGCGCACAAGTGCCTACTCACTTAACTAAAAAAAGTTCAAACCACCATTCTGGGCTCATCAGACCTCGGAATGATGTGCCACCTTCGCGCCCAGTCTCAAAATAATTCCATATAATATTTTTAACAAATAATACACAGGAAATCTGAGACATTACATTTTCCCCACCTTGGGGCTTTACATCCCCAAAAAGCCAAAATAAAGGCTACTCAAAAAGATGAGGGTACTGGAATGGATCTAAGCCTCCCGCTCCCATGTGCTCTCCTGAAGATTCCTGTACTACCATCAGACACACACCAAGGGATTCGATCGCCCACATAGGATCCTCTCCTGCTGATCCTCGATCTCCACTGGGTACTTGGCAAAGGTCGCTCCATCCTCGATGTCCAGCTCGCCCCAATCGATGACGTGCAATTGGTCATGCACATACCTCCTTAGATAAACACGTGGAAGACATCATGTACCCGGTGCAACTATGGCGGTAGATCTAGTTGGTACACCACCTCGCCAACTCTGCACAGTATCTGGAAGGGTCTGATAAACCTCAGATATAGCTTGCCGCCTCGGCCAAATCTTTGTAACCCTCGTCGAGGTGAGACCCGAAGAAAGATGTGGTCTCCCTCTTCGAACTCCAGAGGCCTCCAACATTGGTCAGCATAGGACTTCTGCCGGCTCTGTGCAGTCTTCATCTGCTCTTGGATGATCTATACCTTCTCTGTGGTAGCTCATACTAACTCTGGACCCATGAGTGCTGACTCTCCGGGGTCGGTCTAGAAAAGCAGTGACTGGAAAGGCCTCCCATACAAGGCCTCGAACGGTGCCATACCAATGGTGGAGTGGTAGCTATTTTTGTACACAAACTACACCAGTGGTAGGTGGTCCTCCCAACTGTGACCAAAGTCCAAGATACAAGCTCGCAACATATCCTCCAGAACCTGAATGGTCCTCTCCATCTGACCATCAGTCTGGGGATGAAACGCTGTGCTCAAGCGTAGCAGAGTCCCAAAATCCTCCTACAATCCCTTCCACAACCAGGATGTGAATTGGGCATCTCGATCTGAGACTATAGTCGAGGGAAATCCATGAAGCCGAACAATCTCCTGCACGTAGAGGCGTTCCAAGCTTTCTACGGAACTCTGCTCCCTAATAGCTAGGAAGTGGGCAAACTTGGTGAGTCGGTCGACGATCACCCGGACAGAATCATTCCCCTTGGATATCCATGGTATGCCTGTCACGAAGTCCATCGATATTCCATCCCACTTACACTTTGGAACTTCCAGGGGGTGAGCTATTCCCATTGGAACCTAGTGCTCAGCCTTCACCTGCTGGCATGTGAGGCATCGAGAAACAAAATCCACTACTGCCTTCTTCATGCCCAACCACCAGAACTGTCGTCGGAGATCCTGGTACATCTTTTCCACCCCAGGATGTACCAATAAAGGGGACGTATGAAACTCCCTTAGGAACTCCTCCTGAAATGCCACTGGTAAAATAGTGCATCCATTGAAAATAAGTACATGCTCCCCACCTTGTGAATATCCATCAGGAGAATGTCCTGTGGATAACTGAGCACGTAAAGCCACACAGTCGACATCCCCAAGCTGTGCCTACCTTACTTTCTATAAGAGTGGAGGGGTGACAACCATCGACTGTAGGTAAGCTTTATCCTCTCCATCAATGAAGGATAACTGTAACATGGCTAACTGTTGTGCTGCCTCACTCAACAGCTGTGAGCTCAACCTTATGGTAAGAGAATATTCCACCTTGTTCCCCTTTCCAGGAATATATATGATCTCAAAATCATATTCCTGGTGGAACTCTAGCCATTGTCTCTACCACAGATTCAGATCTTTTTGTCAAAAGATGTACTTGAGGCTCTTGTGGTTAGAGTAGAAAATAAACCACTCGCCCATAAGGTACTGTTGCCACATCTTCAATGTGAAGAAAACCACTGCCAACTCGAGATCATGGGTTACATAGTTCTTCTCATGTGGCCTAAGCTGGCGTGAACCATAAGAAATCACTGCATGCCGCTACATCCAGACACAGCCGAGCCTGATCTCTAATGCGTCGCAGAAAAATATGTACTCGACACCCTCCTCTGACAATCTCAAGACTGGGGCGCTCGTCAAACTCTTCCTCAACTGCTCAAAATCTTGTTGGCACTTTTTTTCCATGTGAAGGGTTTCCCCTTCCTGGTCAAGGCCTCCATCGGTGCTGAAATCCAGGAGAAATCAAGAATGAATATCCGGTAATATCCCGCCAAACTAAGGAAGCTCCGCACCTCTGTCATGCTCTAAGGTGGCTCCCATACTAACACAACCTCCACCATGGATGGATCTATGGCTACTCCATCTGCTGAGATGACATGTCCAAAAAAGTGGACCTCTTGAATCCCGAACTGGCACTTTGAGAGCTTCCCATAAATCTGGTTCTCCCGAAGTATGTCCAAAACCATCCACATGTGTCTCGCGTGTTCCTCCTCTGATGCCGAGTACACGATGATGTTGTCGATGAAGACCACCACGAACTGGTCCAAGTATGGCTGGAAGATTCGGTTCATCAGCCCCATGAACACTACGGGGGCATTCATCACACCAAAAAGCATCACCAAGTACTCATAGTGACCATAACAGCATCTGAAAGCTGTCTTCGGTATATCCTCATCCCGTACTCGTGGCTGGTGATAGCTTGATCGAAGGTCAACCTTAGAGAACCACTGTGCCCCTCTCAGCTAATTGAAAAGGTCATCAATTCTCAATAGTGGATACTTGTTCTTCACCATCACCTAGTTCAGGCGCCAGTAATCCACACACAACCTCAGACTTCCATCTGCCTTCTTGGCAAACAAGACTGGGGCCACCCAGGGTGAAATGCTGGGTCTCACGAATCCCTTGCTCTGTAAATCCTCCAATTGCACTTTCATCTCACGAAGCTCTGTAGAAGCCATCCGATATGCCAATGACAAAATTGGTTTCGTCCTGGGGTGTAAGTCGATGTAGAAGTCAATTTCCTGGTGGGGATGTAATCCTGGAACATCTTTAGGAAAGGCGTCCTCATACTCCGCCACTACTGCTGGGAACTGGGAGCTCACAACATCCACTACTCCAAGGGTAAGGATAGCCAACTCATGAGTGATCGGTTGCACCCTCCTATGCATGAGCCCATTTTTTGCTTCCTGGGTTTCCTTTTCTCCAACAAAGGAAAACCTAGTTCCATCACAGAGGACACACCACACTCTTCACCTCAAACAGTCAATTTGGGCATGGACCGAAGATAACCAATCCATACCGAGAATGACGTCGTAAGGCCTCGCGCTACCACCAAGAGGTTCCAACCGAAATTCTCACCTCCAAGGGTAATATCACACTATCTACAAAGGTGAGAGATCATCGAGTCTCCACCCGTAGGTGTCTCTAAGTGTAAGGATCGAGTCAACGGTTCAACAGGAATCTCAAGGTTCTGTACAAGACATGTGGCTATAAGGGAATGATTGGCACCTATGTCTATGAGTACGACAGCTAAGGTAGAAAAGACATAGATCATACCTCAAATCATCCCTGGAGCCCCTGGGTCATATGCCTCGACCACATGCAGCTTGTAACGCCCCGACCCTAATTACCTAGAGTCGGTGCATTATTACATAACATTGGCATGATCACGAGAAATATCAAGTCTCGAAAGAACGATTAGTTTAGTAGCCTTGGAATAACTAGATACATCCATAAATTTTTACATTACATCATAAAAAAACATCTTGTCTTCATATCCCCTCATACTATCCCTACAGGTCATTCATAAATTACTTCTTCATAATCCTGGGAAAAATAAAACATTGAAAGGGGTGAGCTCAGATGCTCAGTAAGGATAACATTATAGCAGAAGCTTTCATAAATAAGCATAAACACTTAAGGCAATTTATAACTAAAACAAAAGCCTTTTAAATTTGAACTTCAGCATAAAATGGAAAAGGTAAAATGAAATAATGCCATTTACTTACTCACATGGATATTCTACTAGTCGAATGATCACATGAAATATCAATAACCACTTTCATAATGATGGAATGCATAATGCCAGACTATCATAACCACATAGCCAAGGCCTCGTGCCAAGACTACAAATAAGATTTTGCGAAGGCCTTGTGCCAAGACACTAGTTTGTCTCATGAGACCTACCGATGCATCGAGGAGCTATAGCGGGATCCACCTGTCACTTATTAAGTCCAATGCATTCCTCATATTAACATGTTTAAACATAACATAAACATTCATATTAAAACTAGCATACGAAATGTCAATACTTTTACCACAAACCATGAATGGTATAAAAACAGCACATCCACAGTCAAACATAACTCATTCGATACAATATGGAAGATTATATTGTATCACATTAACCTAAATCAAGAATAATGAAGGATGTTGACATAGATGAAAATAATCATCAAAACTATTTGAGAGAAATATCCCCCTTTTTTGAAAACATTTAAAAGTCACACTATTTGTCAAGAAGCCATTTAAAAGTAGATTTTTGAATCAAAGTGTCCCATACCACTTTGAAACATTTTAAAAGGAGTTTTGATTTCTAAACTTTAATGTCCATATAAATAAATCCTTAAAACCATTTTTAAAACATGGACATTAATGAGAAAGGTTTAGATGAATAAGTCTTTAAAACATTTAAAAATGGTATTTTAGTTAGAGATTCTAACCAAAAGAGACACTTGAATACAAATAATTGAGGTAATCAAAACTTTGTAATACCATGAGAATAAAGGGAATCATGATATACTATGTCAAAGTACATTATATTCACCACATAAAAGTGATTTGGTGTATATCATCAAAGAAGTCTCAATGGAATGTAAATTGAGATGAAATCTCTCATAAAGGTTGTATCCTTAGGTTAAGGATAAATAAATGACATAATTATGTGTGACAAATATAAATACACTAAATATGGTTGGATATTCAGTGTAAAACAATCAAAGGACATTCACACATATTCTTGTAAAAACAATACCAACGAATTGGATGTTTAACTCAACAAATGGAGAATGAGTTAAAATTACTCTTATCAAATTCATATCAATGACTTGAGAATTATCAATGGAGTGATTATGTGTATAAAACTTATATCCATAGGAATGGGAGTGGAAATTATGACATAATCAAATGAATAGTGATTCCACACATAATCTTGGGGTAATATAATCAATGAAATATGCGTAAATCCAAATGAGTGGAAATTGAAATTTCAAATTCCCTTATCGATTAGGTAACTTACGAAACATACACCCATGAAAGAAGTATCATACCCTGATGATGTAAATACCCATAAATTAATGTATATTACACAATGAATGCAATCATGAGCAGTACACATACCCCACATGCAATAATTAAGTGGTGAATAATGGAAATCTCACGAAATTAAAAGTGAGATAAGAAACCCCTTACCACTTTAATCAACTGAGTCGTATGGCCAAAAGTTAATAACTGCCAAATAATTTAAAGAATAACATGAATATAAGAAAATCATGATAATATATATCAAATGGCCGTACACAATACACCACTTTTAATAATTTAGTGGCGAACAATGGAAATCTCACGGAATTGAAAGTGAGATAAGAAAATCCCTTACTTTGTACTTTTTCCTTGGTCGATGGTAGGTTCAACTCCTGTATAATGGTGAAATAATTGTTATTGAATTATACAAGAATCATTTACTTTAATATGATATCATATATGATCTTTTAACATTGATTTGTTAATAATATCTTAGAATTATCGTCATTTCGGGTGTTAACGGGTTCATTTTACTTTATATTCTTTGTTATGTGAGCCATATTAGTTATTAATGGGATGTATATTATTCATCTCCAGAATGATATCAAGTCCTTAGATACTATTTTTAAATCATCAAATGATAATTATACTTGAATGGATACGATGGAGAATGAATCTCATCGCGTTCGTGGAGACGGTAGTCCGTACGTACGCACGAGCGACAATATCATTATTTTGATATTAAAATAATATATAAATGGATGGTATATCATATATACAGAATCATTAACATGTTATATTTATTATTTACATGAGTTATATATCATTATTATACCCATCCAAATAATATTATATTGAATAACAATTACACCACGACGTGGAGACGGTAAGCCGTACGTACGCACGTATGGTGTCATGTTATTCAAAGGGTGGATAGAATACTGAATATGGTTGTACCATATTTATAATAACATCACAGTATATATATGATACTGGATTTATTATTTTAGAATGGTAACAACAAAGGAAGAATAAGTGGAAGAAGAAATGAACTTAGAAAAGGGTGGTGATATCATTACCTCTTCTTCAGGTTCTTCCTTTTGATTTGATCAAAAGGGATCCTTAGGTTGGCTTTATGATCAAACTAAGGACCCTAGGTTGTAGTGAGGGAAGTTGGGAGAGTATTTGGGCAGAGTTTGGCCGAACCAAAAGGCTTTGAGGGTGTGAAGAAATGAGAAGGAGGAGTGCCCTTTTATAAGAGGGGTGAGGGGCACCTTTGGAAAAGCTAGAAATATTAATTTATAATAAATTCATATTCGGTTTCCAATGGCTCCAAAGTTTATTATTTAAATTTTAAGGTGGGGATAGGTCTAAAACAACCCAAACAATAGAATTTAGACAGGTTTGGGTACTTATATTAACCTTATCTTTAAGTATTAACTCTAAGTTAATTAGTTTCACTTTTACAATGTCTCTTTGTATTTTTATATAATATGGTTAATAAACATACTATATACATCCAAGAGACCCCCAAGTGGTAAATTAATGATGAACCTATCATGATATAAGTCTCTTGGCCGAACCTTAGATTTTTATGAATTTAATATCAATTAATAATATAATATTTGTTTTAAGAACTCCTTTATGTTAATTTTGACACTATTCAATAGTTGATTTTTTTGAAACTCATAACAGATTGATTACTTCGAAAAAAGTAAATTAAATCAATCTTAATATATCATATTATCCTAGAAAATTATTTTAATTCATTAAAAGTTTAATATTATATTTATTTGGGTATTTATAATATCAATTATTTTAATTTTTCACTATTATAGTAATTACTGCCTCATCATTGTGTCATAAATAAAATATATTATTTAATGTCTAAAAATTATAAATAAAATATCATTATGTAGTAAATATTTTTATCTTTCTAATTAATATTTATAATCTAAAATCCAACATATATAACCCTATGTAACAATTGTTTTTCTAAAAGATATATGCTTGTGTCATTTTTGTATTCATTTTAACTTAATTAAAATAAAGTGTCATTATCACTTACAAGTGGATCCATGGGGTCCCAAAATCGACCCAAATATGCCCATGGTCGACCATGTATCAACCAATAGGGTTAAGACACGTTTTAGGGTAATTTAGTATTATTATAATATTATTTTTTAACCCTTATTTACCGGATTTACCCTTAACCATGGTAAATAAAATATTTACCGCAGTAATTATTCAAAATGTCTAAAAAATAAAAGTTACCTATTTACACAATTTGAACATCATGATTCCAAATATTGAATCCATTTTGCTAAATTCAAAACACAGAAGTGGCAGAAATTAATTTAAAATTAATTCCTGCTGTCAAAACAAAAAGCGTGTTTTTAAGAGATAATAACTATCAAAAGATTGACACTTGTTTATGTTCGGTTTAATTGTAAAATTATGTCCAATTACCAAAATTATATTAAATGGTAAAAATATATTCTAAATATACTTTAAAACTACTAAAATTCATAATTTATCACTATTAATTATTTTGATTAAAAAAGTTGTTTTTAATTAAAATTTAGTAATTTTCACTATTCATCAAAATATGAAAGCTATCCGAAAAGTACAAAAATTTCACCTTAGGCTAAATTAGATATTCCGAATCCAAAAATGAAGTCCATTTTGAAATATAAAATATATATAATTTAAAAAAGTAGGTATTACTATTCATAACGGCTAGTTTGATTGGTTGTTAGAACTCGGTGTTGCGTACAACACACGCTATCGCATTATTCAAAGAGAAGCGTACCGTAGAAGCTTGGGGTGTTACATTCTCCCCTCCTTCAATAAATTGCATCCTCGCAATTTTTAAAATTTTGCTTGGGAATATAATGGAAAGTCCCACATCGGAAAAAGAGTCAATAAAACTATCGCTTTAAAAGAAAGAAAGAGAGGTATAAGGGTCATCCAAGATAACCCATACTAGGATTCCATGTAAGAAAACATGGATATGGATGATAAACTAAGTGTCAAGTTATGATGGAGAGGGATAGAAATCATGATCAGGGGAAAGTTAACAATAAGAAAACCACAAACTTGTGTTGGGACAAACGACCATTAGTCTCCTAGTAGGAAAGTAAACGGACAACATTTTTTTTAAAGTTACATTACATAAGGACGAGGAATTCATTTATGATATTGACTAAGAACATTATGAGATATACTTACATTTTAAGTAGAGTTTCATTCTTTAATAAATTTCCACCACTAACTCAATTTTTTTTAAACGATGAGTATTCAAGAAGACTTGGTCACACTGGAAGAGCTAGAATAAACTTCTATAGAATCACATGATCCATGCAGGATAAACCATATATTTACATTGTCTTTGAAGATTAATCAAAACCAAAATGGTTAGTGAATGATCTAATGATCCCCCAAAAGGATATTCATTGAGATAAATATGCACTAATCTTAATTTCTAAAATTAAACCAACAATACCCCAAAGTTAAATAGATACCATTCAATAACTAATTGTCCTTAAAATCCTTTAATATAATCCAAACTAATATTGAAACCCAAAACATAGAAGAATTTGATTATGTAGTCTCCCATGTTACATTGTATCTCCAAATGACATCAAATACTCTTAAAGTCACATACTTAAAAGTAATTAACATCATCACATATTCTCTGTTATAGGTTAATCATTTCCATAAATAACCCAAATCACTATAAATCAACAATAAAAACGTAGATAAAAATCCACCATTACTCTAAAAATGAAACCCCATTGTATTCTATTTTCCTTGGGCATATAGTGTTCCCAACAAAGCGAACATCTTCCAAAATAACATTTATCACTTAATCACCAAATCATTTTCCTATACCAAGGGTATTCATTTGATAAGACATAAGAACCCAAATCATCTTATTATTGATCAATAAAATCATTTAACAAAAAAAATAGTCACACTAACCTGGGACTTCACGTAGTCCAGTGGTAGGTGATAAATCCCAATCGCACTTTGGTTGTGGGTTCGATTCCCACAGCTTTGTCCGGCGCGACGGGTTGTTACACGGTCTACGTGTTGTCCTTTTTCAAAAACTATATTTTATAATATTACCAAAATGAGATAAATTCCTCAAAATAACATAATTTAACCACAAATGTTATATCATACTTTTCATTTTCATCCCAAATTATAATAACTTATAATTGTCTCAAACCCCAATGATCATATAAAACCAAATGGTTATTTATACCTATATCCACAAGAGAAGAGACAATTCTTCTTCAAATATCATTCTCACATGGAAAACTGCGGGGTTACAAATACAAGAGAAAATTATTCCAAATTACCCATCAACAAGGAGTGCTAATACTTTTTAAGTTTTTCTCCAACTATTTATTTGCACATATCTTCTTCTTTGACCAAGAAAATATCCTATAGAATAGGACATTCACTCAGGTAATGGCCAGGTCCCCTACATTTACGGCAAATGACTGTAAATGGACTCTTGGGACCATTTTTATCTTCTTCCATAGTACTCTTCATTTTTCTTCGGTAATTCTTCACTTTATGTCCTTCCTTCCCGCACATAAAACATTTAGTTGTCCCATTGAGACACTTTCCTGGGTGTCTCTTTCCACATTTCCTGTACGATGAACATTGAGGTTTCTTTTCTCCATGGTCTCCATTGCTGGAGATCTTATCATTTATCACCTTTCTCTTCCTTGTTGAGTCTGGGAGTTGGTTAATATATATGTTGTTGATCATATTTTTGGAAAACTGATTTGGCATAAAGACGATATCTTTTATGCCTATCAACATTCCATTTTGTTGCTCATTTCCACCACCGTTCCCACCTTGTACATCATTCTCAAAGTCAATATGACTTCCTTGGAATCCAGCCATTGACTAAAACCAGAAAGCATTGTGTGAGTAATAGTAGTCGTAAAATCATTTAGAGATTAAAATGTCAACATATTCTCAATTTGAAACATATTAGGATAAAACAAGGTCATTTACTCTCATCTTATGTATATATTACTTAAATCGGTTTGTAAAGAAAATGTAAATTATCCTAAGCATATCCCCCGGGAGTGTCGTAACCAAGAGTGCAGCAAGGCCCGTTGTCGTGCACCAGTTCCCGTTCGAGTCTAGCTCAAAGTAGTGTTTTCGGGTTTTACCCCTAGGTACATCTGTGCCAGAGCCGCCTCTACCTGCTCGTATCCAGACATGGATGTATTGCTCGGAAAACTCATAAAATCTCTACAATACCAAAATTCTAGGAAGTTCTTTTATACTAATCCTCAAAGTTCATCTTAGGTCTACATGCTCTAATCAGAGTTTATCTAAATCTAGCTACCAAGGTTTGTACTAAACTTCCTCTGATACCAACTGTAACGCCCCGACCCTAATTACCTAGAGTCGGTGCATTATTACATAACATTGGCATGATCACGATAAAGATCAAGTCTCGAAAGACCGATTAGTTTAGTAGCCTTGTAATAACTAGATACATCCATAAATTTTCACATTACATCATAAAAAAAACATCTTGTCTTCATATCCCCTCATACTATCCCTGCAGGTCATTCATAAATTACTTCTTCATAATCCTGGGAAAAATAAAACATTGAAAGGGGTGAGCTTAGATGCTCAGTAAGGATAACATTATAGCAGAAGCTTTCATAAATAAGCATAAACACTTAAGGCAATTTATAACTAAAACAAAAGCCTTTTAAATTTGAACTTCAGCATAAAATGGCAAAGGTAAAATGAAATAATGCCATTTACTTACTCACATGGATATTCTACTAGTCGAATGATCACATGCAATATCAATAACCACTTTCATAATGATGGAATGCATAATGCCAGACTATCATAACCACATAGCCAAGGCCTCGTGCCAAGACTACAAAAAAGATTTTGCCAAGGCCTTGTGCCAAGACACTAGTTTGTCTCATGAGACCTACCGATGCATCGAGGAGCTATAGCAGGCTCCACCTGTCACTTATTAAGTCCAATGCATTCCTCATATTAACATGTTTAAACATAACATAAACATTCGTATTAAAACTAGCATACGAAATGTCAATACTTTTACCACAAACCATGAATGGTATAAAAACAGCACATCCACAGTCAAACATAACTCATTCGATACAATATGGAAGATTGTATTGTATCACATTAACCTCAATCAAGAATAATGAAGGATGTTGACATAGATGAAAATAATCATCAAAACTATTTGATAGAAATATCCCCCTTTTTTGAAAACATTTAAAAGTCACACTATTTGTCAAGAAGCCATTTAAAAGTAGATTTTTGAATAAAAGTGTCCCATACCACTTTGAAACATTTTAAAAGGTGTTTTGATTTCTAAACTTTAATGTCCATATAAATAAATCCTTAAAACCATTTTTAAAACATGGACATTAATGAGAAAGGCTTAGATGAATAAGTCTTTAAAACATTTAAAAATGCTATTTTAGTTAGAGATTCTAACCAAAAGAGACACTTGAATACAAATAATTGAGGTAATAAAAACTTTGTAATATCATGAGAATAAAGGGAATCATGATATACTATGTCAAAGTACATTATATACACCACATAAAAGTGATTTGGTGTATATCATCAAAGAGGTCTCAATGGAATGTAAATTGAGATGAAATCTCTCATAAAGGTTGTATCCTTAGGTTAAGGATAAATAAATGACATAATTATGCATGACAAATATAAATACACTAAATATGGTTGGATATTCAGTGTAAAACAATCAAAGGACATTCACACATATTCTTGTAAAAACAATACCAACGAATTGGATGTTTAACTCAACAAATGGAGAATGAGTTAAAATTACTCTTATCAAATTCATATCAATGACTTGAGAATTATCAATGGAGTGATTATGTGTATAAAACTTATATCCACAGGAATGGGAGTGGAAATTATGACATAATTAAATGAATAGTGATTCCACACATAATCTTGGGGTAATATAATCAATGAAATATGCGTAAAGCCAAATGAGTGGAAATTGAAATTTCAAATTCCCTTATCGATTAGGTAACTTACGAAACATACACACATGAAAGAAGTATCATACCCTGATGATGTAAATACCCATAAATTAAAGTATATTACACAATGAATGCAATCATGGGCAGTACACATACCCCACATGCAATAATTAAGTGGTGAATAATGGAAATCTCATGAAATTAAAAGTGAGATAAGAAACCCCTTACCACGTTAATCAACTGAGTCGTATGGCCAAAAGATAATAACCACCAAATGATTTACAGAATAACATGAATATAAGAAAATCATGATAATATATATCAAATGGCCATACACAATACACCACTTTCAATAATTTAGTGGCGAACAATGGAAATCTCACGGAATTGAAAGTGAGATAAGAAAATCCCTTACTTTGTACATTTTCCTTGGTCGATGGTAGGTTTACCTCCTGTATAATGGTGAAATAATTGTTATTGAATTATACAAGAATCATTTACTTTAATATGATATCATATATGATCTTTTCACATTGATTTGTTAATAATATCTTAGAATTATCGTCATTTCGGGTGTTAACGGGTTCATTTTACTTTATATTCTTTGTTATGTGAGCCATATTCGTTATTAATGGGATGTATATTATTCATATCCAGAATGATATCAAGTCCTTATATACTATTTTTAAATCATCAAATGATAATTATACTTGAATGTATACGATGGAGAATGAATCTCATCGCGTTCGTGGAGACGGTAGTCCGTACGTACGCACGAGCGACAATATCATTCTTTTGATATTAAAATAATATATAAATGGATGGTATATCATATATAAAGAATCATTAAAATGTTATATTTATTATTTACATGAGTTACATATCATTATTATACCCATCCAAATAATATTATATTGAATAACAATTACACCACGACGTGGAGACGGTAAACCGTACGTACGCACGCATGGTGTCATGTTATTCAAAGGGTGGATAGAATACTGAATATGGTTGTACCATATTTATAATAACATCACAATATATATATGATACTGGATTTATTATTTTAGAATGGTAACAACAAAGGAAGAAGAAGTGGAAGAAGAAATGAACTTAGAAAAGGGTGGTGATATCATTACCTCTTCTTCGGGTTCTTCCTTTTGATTTGATCAAAAGGGCTCCTTAGGTTGGCTTTCTGATCAAACTAAGGCTCCTAGGTTGTAGTTAGGGAATTTGGGAGAGTATTTGGGTAGAGTTTTGCCGAACCAAAAGGCTTTGAGGGTGTGAAGAAATGAGAAGGAGGAGTGCCCTTTTATAAGAGGGGTGAGGGGCACCTTTGGAAAAGCTAGAAATATTAATTTATAATAAATTCATATTCGGTTTCCAATGGCTCCAAAGTTGATTATTTAAATTTAAAGGTGGGGATAGGTCGAAAACAACCCAACCAATAGAATTTAGACAGGTTTTGGTACTTATATTAACCTTATCTTTAAGTATTAACTCTATGTTAATTAGTTTCACTTTTACAATGTCTCTTTGTATTTTTATATAATATGGTTAATAAACTTACTATATACATCCAAGAGACCCCCAAGTGGTCCATTAATGATGAACCTATCATGATATAAGTCTCTTGGCCGAACCTTAGATTTTTAGGAATTTAATATCAATTAATAATATAATATTTGTTTTAAGAACTCCTTTATGTCAATTTTGACACTATTCAATAGTTGATTTTTTTGAAACTCATAACAGATTGATTACTTCGAAAAAAGTCAATTAAATCAATCCTAATATATCATATTATCCTAGAAAATTAGTTTAATTCATTAAAAGTTTCATATTATATTTATTTGGGTATTTATAATATCAATTATTTTAATTTTTCACTATTATAGTAATTACTGCATCATCATTGTGTCATAAATAAAATAAATTATTTAATGTCTAAAAATTATAAATAAAATATCATTATGTATGAAATATTTTTATCTTTCTAATGAATATTTATAATCTAAAATCCAACATATATAACCCTATGTAACAATTGTTTTGCTAAAAGATATATGCTTGTGTCATTTTTGTATTCATTTTAACTTAATTAAAATAAAGTGTCATTATCACTTACAAGTGGATCCATGGGGTCCCAAAATAGACTCAAATATGCCCATGGTCGACCATGTATCAAACAATAGGGTTAAGACACGTTTTAGGGTAATTTAGTATTATTATAATATTATTTTTTAACCCTTATTTACCGGATTTACCCTTAACCATGGTAAATAAAATATTTACCGCAGTAATTATTCAAAATGTCTAAAAAATAAAAGTTACCTATTTACACAATTTGAACATCCTGATTCCAAATATGGAATCCATTTTCCTAAATTCAAAACACAGAAGTTTCAGAAATTAATTTAAAATTAATTCCCGCTGTCAAAACAAAAAGCGTGTTTTTAAGAGATAATAACTATCAAAAGATTGACACTTGTTTATGTTCGGTTTAATTGTAAAATTATGTCCAATGACCAAAATTATATTAAATGGTAAAAATATATTCTAAATATACTTTAAAACTACTAAAATTCATAATTTATCACTATTAATTATTTTGATTAAAAAAGTTGTTTTTAATTAAAATTTAGTAATTTTCACTATTCATCAAAATATGAAAGTTATCCGAAAAGTACAAAAATTTCACCTTAGGCTAAATTAGATATTCCGAATCCAAAAATGAAGTCCATTTTGAAATATAAAATATATATAATTTTAAAAATTAGGTATTACTATTCATAACAGCAAGTTTGATTGGTTGTTAGAACTCGGTGTTGCGTACAACACACGCTATCGCATTATTCAAAGAGAAGCGTACCGTAGAAGCTTGGGGTGTTACACAGCTGCCCTCGCCCCTGTCCCATAGCTCCCTGAGCCTGGTGAGGACCTCCTGGGGGTGGTGGTGGAAGTAGGTCAAAGCGTCTTCGACCACCTGTAGCTCTCCCTGCTCCTCTGCCACGTCCGCTACCTAGTGGGACTACATGATCTGTTCTCTGCCTCTACCTTGGTGGTCCATCCACAGCTTACCTGTCAACACCTTGATGGGTTGGGTAATCTCTAGCGAGATGTCCCCTACCGTCGCATGCATAGCATCGCTTCTCCGTAGGCTAACTGGATCCATCCTAAGAGCCCTGGACTTTCGATCCCATATCCTGGGTCCTCCTCCGATGTCTCTCATGTCCTGATCCCTACGTCTGATGCTGGCTCCCCGCCATTGAGGTCTCTGCACCTGTCTGCCTGCTGCGGACTACCGAAAGCTATCTCTGCTCCGCCAAGAAGCTCTCGACCACCAAAGCTCGCTCGATAACTCCAACATAAGTCGATATGCATAGAGGCACAAAACTAGCTCGGATGTCTCATCGTATACCCCGCTCGAAGGTTCGAGCTCTGAAGTACTGATCAATGACCATATCCATAGAGTACCTAGCGAGGTTGGTGAACCTCGATGAATAGCAAGCTACTGTCATACTGCCCTGCTGGATATGAAGAAGCTCCTAGATGCGTACATATCTCAGCATAACCAGAGATAAATCCTCCCTGAAGAGTCTCTCAAACTCCGTCCATGAAAGAGTCTCCTCGTCGTGAGTCTGTGTGGTCAGACTCCACCATCGTCCTACCGAACCCTGAAGAAGGCTCTCTCCTAGGATCACCATCTGGTCTACTGGTGTCCTCAATGGATAGAAAACTCTGGTCACCACCTCAAGCCAATCCTCAGCTGCCTGAGGGTCAGGCTTGCTTTGGAACCTGAGGGGTCTCTGTCTCTGGAACTCATGGAGCACACTAAGCCTGCACTCCTCTCTAGTCAGTACTGTAGTTACCACTGGCTACTCCATTGGTGGTGGAATAGCAAGTGCACCACCCGGTGGCAATGCCTGGGGAAGTGGTCCCTGTATCGAAGCCTCATCCCTGAGGGGGTCATCCTCATGATCGTGCTGCTGAATCCTAGCGGGTATACGCCGCGGTGGCATCCTGTAAGGAAACAAGATGTACCATGGTCAAAGAGTATATCTGGATAGCTGACACAAAGGATATGGAAACCAAAAACCATTATTATATGATGAATGTACCTTTTTATTTCCCCGCAACCAGTGTTTTTGTGTACTGAGTCGAAAAGCAGGTTATCAAAGCCCTGGTGTATGGATACGTCGGCCGTTGCACCAACACTGGAGTCTATGTCCTGAATGCCGAAATCGAAACACTTAACACTCTTTCCCCAATCCAAAATCATAGACTCTTGGTCCTAAGGTAGAACCGACCCCTCTAATACCACTCTGTCATGACCCGTCCTAGTGGGGCCCGCACCGTGACTCCCCAAGCCTACCTCCAATAGGCCAGGGGATGGTGACTGTAACCGAGTAGGAATATCACTAACATGGGAGGCATTGCCAAAGTACCTGTACACACACACAAATCTCCAAGCCAAAAAATGCTGAAATGTAAAACACTAAGGAAAAAAACGCATGCATACCACTAAACCCCAACAAACAGAGTACGACGAATGGTAGAGTACTTAAAAGTAAACTGGATAGAATACAAGCCCACAAAAAACAAACAAACAAGAGTCTAAAAACTGCAAAGTCCAACCTATAAACACAAAAGGTACTGGGACCGCTGCTTGTAGTAGTAGGAACACCTCGGCCTGTAGGGAACTCAAAAAGCTCGGTCCAATCCTGGTCCGCCCTGGACTCTATCAAAAGGTTGCTCATCTTCAAAATACACCAGACATGTGGGAAAAGCCCGTGTAGGGGTGAGTATAACAATACTCTATAGAGGACCCCGAAAACCACAAAACAGTAAACAAAGTAAAGGTACAGTCAGCTATACACAGTATATGTCTACAAAACATATAGAAAAAACCAGATATACTCAAAACCCAGACCCGTAGTCAAGGGAAAAGTCACACAACTGCATATCCCCGTTAGGGATTCAGATCAAAGATTCCTTGATGCACTCGTTCCGGGAGAACACACTCCACGAGTCTTATAGCTCTGATGACGTCTGTCCAAGATGTGCTGTTCGTCGGGAACCGTCACGAGAAGTAGCTATAATCATTACGGGAGACACAATCCTGAGTGGGAAGGTTACATTAGATAGAAATCACTCATTACGGGATACACACTCCTAAGTGGGAAAGATCAAGATACAAAGACGAGGATCACTGCCAGGGCCATGGCGGATACCGAGACTCATCCGGATTCACCAGTTAGGTGATACACTAGCTAGGTAAGGGATCAACACCCGGTAGAGTTGGTCACGTCGATGCCTGACTCTACCTAAGGTCAGGAATGGATAAAGTATCTTACTTCGGGCCTCTCGGAGGGATGAAGACTCTATCATAGAAAGTCTGGCTGAAGGAATCATACCACTATAGAGGGAAACGATGGTTGACCTTCAAGGGAATGAGAAGAAGGGGCACTTACCCAAATGAAACATGTCCAGGATATGGTGGATAAGAGGACCATACTGTTTTCCCAAAAGTACACAGAGTGTAGAAAATATACAAGCCGTGTTGTCTAAACCTGGGTACTTCCCGTGCACAAAAACCCATGTTTTAGGCTGGTCGTGTAGGAAAACTTAGTACACGACGTGTAGTATGATGTACACGCCATGTATGAGTGATTGGGGCTAGCCCCGTGTCACTGGCCACATGGCCATACACGGTTAACAACCCATGTAATCTAACCCATGTCCATGTATCCCTTGGATACACGTCGAGATTCATGTAGCTGCCTCTACCATGCTGTACATGCAGTGTCGCCCGAAGCCGTGTAGATCATCCTGTGTCCGTGTGTTTCCCAAATACACGCTAAGCTTTGGGGAAAGTTCAACCCGCCGTGTGACCAAGGTCACACGCCATGTGACTCTTCTCTGACCCCCGAAACCCTAGCCACTGCCAGTACTACACGATGTGTTCTTCGGAAGTACATGCCTTGTGTTATGGAAATTTCTAGAAATGATGCTCTTCTCCGGCGCGCCTCCCGTGCTACTCTGATCATTGATCCGACCATCCGATCACCATGAAACCTTCAAGTTTTGGTCACCCTGAAACCATGAAGCCACTTCCAGTGTTTTCAGGCCTCTGATCGGATCCGAAAACGTGTTTTAATCCTCCCGCGCAAAGAACTCTCAAATAAAATGTTTTACAGATCCGGTCCGATTCGTCATCTACCATCGTCGTCACAACTCTACAAGGCCATTGCGGTGTCGAATCCTCGATTTTGGATTGTTGCATCACAGAATGGATACACAACGATCCGTTCTGCGTCACCCCGTGAAGAACCTGAAGAATGCGCAGGAAAAGAAAATGGGGGAGGAAATCCAATAAATGAATTGAGGAACGAACCTCCACTATCGTTCTTCACGGTGTTGATCCGCACCCGTTAATAGGCTTAATGGAGCAGAAATCAACATCAATAAATAACATGGATTAATTCCCCATAATCATCCCAAGAGAAATCCCTTCTGCAAGAACGTATGAATCCACAGATCAACTTATTCATGGTTGATCTGTGTTTGCCGTTTTAGATCAAGAACGGGGAAAGAGGAAAATTAAATAACAAACCCTTACCTTTAGAAAGGATCAATCATTGACAAAGGTGTCATGTTGTCGTCGTCGTCGAGATCCTTCAACGTCGTTGGTGCAACGATTCGCAGCCTCGATCCGTCGTCGTTTGTCGCCAATAAATTTCTCCAATGCCCTGCGGATTCTGCAGAGGTTCCTCCCAATCATCGCCAACAATCAATAATTGCTTAACCCATTAAAAAGGGAAACAATTTGGAATTTAATTATCTGGCAGTAATAATGTCTCCAACTTTCCATTCCTGAGTCATTATGGCATGTCATTAAAAAGGAAACAGATGTCCCATTGCTGCGCTGCAGTGGATGTTTCCATAAAAATAAAATAAACATTTAGCAATTTATTTTATTTTTATTTTCCTAAAAATGTCCGAAATTATCTTTTTCCGTCGACTCGTGCCGGTCGATGTTAGGCTCATTATTAGGTAAAGTCATTGTCCCGAACGCAATGGTGCCCTCAGATTTTTAATCTGTGCATCCGTTTGGAAACTGACACAACCGTGCACAAGTGCCAACTCACTTAACTAAAAAAAGTTCAAACCACCATTCTGGGCTCGCCAGACCTCGGAATGATGTGCCGCATTCGCACCCAGTCTCGAAATAATTCCATATAATTTTTAGAAAAAATAATACACTGGAAATCCGAGACATTACAGAGATATTTTCTATTGTTATTATATTAACATATTAGAAAATCACTGTATTGTATTTTATAGGTTTTTTTATATAATTAAAATTGAATAATTTTTCTAGGAGGTGTGACAAGAAATATAATAAAAACACTTCGAAAATAATGATACATCTAATTCAACCAAGCTCTATAGGACATCATGAAAATAATTCTTACTAAGGATGGATGATAAAAAAAGTGTCTCTATGTAGTGTGTAGGTATTTAAAGAAGATATTTGGTTAGGTATTTTATGATCATAATGTATTTGAGTTTTGATACATAGATGAGAGGTACTGTCCTACTATAAGTTGTGTAAATGGTACATTGTGAACTTCGTAAAGAAAGTGGTGTACCCACATATATAACATTCCCAAAGGATACAATATGGTCCATTATGAAGTAGTATAATAAATAATTCAAAAATATAAACATTTAAATGAATTCATATGATTTTTTAGTTAATTTTATCAAGTATCATTTTAGTTTAACCCCTTACAAACGCATTTCACATTAACTGGGTTATTTTTTTATTATTTTCTCTATAATTTATAAGAAAATTATGTTTATCTTATTAAAAAATAAAAATTAATTTTATTCCAAATATAGAATACATATTACAAAATTGAATTCACAAAATTCTTATAATTTAATTGTTAAAAAATCCAATAAAATCGATGAATAAATGGGTTTTTTATACACGCATTTTTCATGTATATAAGGATTTTATATTAAGTCAGTGAAATGTAATCGTCATTTAAGGATATTATATTAATATATATTGATATATACTAAATAAATATAATTTTTATAATTCTTTATTATTTATTTTTTTAAATAAAAAGTTGGATAAACATTGTTATCACTAAAAACAATTTGACAAAAAATTTATTTTAAAACACAAAAATAAACAAAAATAAAAAATTTAACATATATTTAAATTTAATTAATTTTATTTAATATTAATATATAAATATTAATTAACATTAAATCAAATTTAAAGCAAAATGATTCCATTAAATTACAAATATAATTTAAAATAATATAAATCATTACAGTAATTAATATTATTCCCTATTCAATAAAAAATAAATAATTTCAATAAAAATCTCTAATTTATACATCTAAAAATTTGTATGAGATTATTTTTATATGAAATTAATTATTAACAATTAAAATAAAAAAATTAAAAATTAAAGTTTTTAATAAATCCTTAAAATAAAAATATTATATTAAAACTATTTTTTCGGTATTTAAATGTAATGTATATTTTTAAAATGAATATAAAAACCTAAATATAAAATAATAAAAAACATGAAAATGATTTATTCATTCATTAACTAGGCCATGAAAACTTGATTCTCCTATTATTATTCATAAAAAATGAAAAAATGGCTTATTTAGAAAATATTAACATCGTGATTCTAATTAGGTAACCAATTTATAATGATTATATTTCTAGATAAGTAAACAATGAATTTAATTATTATTTTTAAAACACAAAAGAATGTAATTTTAAGGTAAATTCTTTTTACTCCTAAAATTTAACAATAAAAAAAAGAATGTATAATTCTTAATCATTGGAAATTTATTTTATTATTTGTAATAATTGATATCTATGTCACATTAATGTTAAATGAAACTAAAATGGGGCATTGAAATTATTTTCCATATTCGAAATAATTTTCAAATTTTTAAAAATCACGAATTTTCACTCTTCACACTATAAAATGTCATTTCAGAAAAATTATCCCAAATTCACAGTATACTAATTTTTAAATACTAATTTAAAAAATGGTTATCATTTCATCAAATAAATTTTAAGAAAATATAAAGAAATTAATTATAAGGTCTATAGTCAAATTTCTATAATTTGTTTGAATAGTCTTTTTTTGAAGACTAAAATGATTCTACTAGATGTTTAACATTTTTTTCTGATCTATTAGTCAATAAATTATAAATATATAAAATAATATGTATATTTTTAAAATTTCTATTATTACTATGAAGAATTATAATTTAATATATATTTTATAACATACCATTCAGAGTTTGAAGCTATACATTTCATCTCAATCATGATATTAAATACATTGAAGTTATTTTTTAGAATTATATTCTAAAATATAGAATTTAGACATTCTAAACCAATAAATAAATTGTTTCATTGAAATTTAAACTATCACTTACCAATATTAGTGTATTAATAAGTATTAATAAAATTTATTATATATTCATTAATAATAACTAATTCATATTACAAGACTATAAAAAATAATATTTCCCAATTAAGTATTTCTAAACCCATATTTCTATAATTATAAGATACTTGTTTTACCAGAAAAATACTTTTTAGTATAAAAATAAATTCCACATAATAATAAATATATTAATAATATTCCTACATATGTTGATGAAATCATTTTCAATCAATGTAATGAATTATAGAAAACAAACTTACTCAAATTATTTATATACCATAAATAAAATTTGGTCCTTATAATATTCTTTTAGGAATTTTACATCCCCACTTCATCTAAAACAATGTATGATTAATAACATTGAATAATAATATTTTCACAACAGAATCCATAAAATTAAACTTTAATACCATAAAAGCCAAAAAAATAATGAAAAATTAGTTTCTATATAATATTGTATTTACCAAAACATAAATGGATAAATTTTTTTACCCAATTTGAATTTATCCATACAAGACAATACCAAAAATATCTTTAATAACAAAACAAATTTGTCATAAATAATTCCAAAAATAAGAATCTATAAGAATATTCATAATATTGTTGACCAAAATATAATCCCAAAAGTTATAATCATTTGACCACAAATCCATGCACGATAAATGTTAACATTATCTCTAAATAATATAAATCAATATTAATGTGGTATAAAAAAAATAAATACTCATCAATTATATAAAAAAAGTAATCATATCTACAATTAATATAAATCAAAATAAATAAATAATTAAATCATTTTTCCATCCAAAAATTAACTTCAAGAAAAATATCTTTATTAAAAATTCAATATTAAATTTCTTATTCTTCCAACTAAATATTATTATGTCAATATCAAGATAATATTTATGATTATTTATCACTATAAAATATTTTTTTTTAAATTTTATCTCATTACTAAATATCATTGTTTGGTTATTGATTATATTAACCAAATATTTCCAAATATAAAAAAATACATGTAGCTAAATACATTGATTTTTATGGATGGTTATAGAAATAATAATATTGTTAATACTCTTCTACAAATATATTCCTGAATAAAAATAAAAAAACACTTAAATCATTCAACAATATTTATTTTTATATAATACTACTTTTCATTTTCTTTGATTCATCCCTCAGATTACATAATTTACAAAGAAAATGACCATGTACCCCACCCAAAAGGCTCTAAACAATAAATGATACCTTTTAATGGGAATAATTTCCGCTACAAAACTAATTAATTTTCCTTGATAATTACATGACTTATGGAATTCATTCCACTTGAAAATCAGAATGTCATTCCATTGAAAAATATTTATAGGTTATGCATCCCATATAAATAAAATTTATGATTATATATTTTCCCCATAATTCCCTTCATCAACTTCCCAACCATGAAACACAATTTTTATCGTATTTAGTGTTTTATAAAATATATACATTTATAACTTGTTAATAATATGGAAATATGTATAATTATAAATTATCCCATGTTTCCACATTCCATCACCAATTTAATTCGATATGACATGGGTAAAATTATTCCATTATATTTCATATTCATTATTAATAAATTTACATTTATTAAAACTAAAAGGAACAATTTGAGAATAGATAATATTATTGTGTAATATTGTAATCATGCAAAATCATTCATTGCATGTGTAAATGATGGTAATTAATTTTCAATATATTAAACTATAGGTTAATTAAATTCCACCTTAGTCCTCCTCAATTAAAACCATCCTTAATAAATTATAATCAAAATGTGAATTAACATTCTCATATACCATGGGAGTGTGTATCTAAGTGTACAATGTTAAGATGACTCATCGTGCAATTTGGATGATTGGGATAATTCCCAATACACTCCTTTAAAATAATGCTACACATAGGTGTCTCTTTTCTATTGAATCATTAAATATCAATTATATGACCATGGAATTTTCTTCTAGATAAACCAAGAAAATCTATAATTTACTAAAGCATTGGGATATTATCTTGCACCTGAAAATATCCCTAATATGCTAAAAGCTATAATCTAATACTAATATATAAATATATATATACCCTACCCTAATACCAAATGAATAAACTAGATCATATCATACTTATATTTTATAACTTGTCTGATGGATAATAAATGAATCTCACAATAATACACTTTTTATAACAATAAAGGTCTAGTGTCATTGGATTAAAGAAATGAATTCAACAAATATCTTTACTAACCTGAAATATATCGCACAATTAATATCTCACATAGTATACTTATTGTACCTATCCTACATAAAACTATCCATTATAACAAAGATAATGGAATGAAATGAATGTGTTAGTTTAGAAGCCCATGCTTTGGTAAAAGCATGAGATATCATTCACTATTAATTTTTGAGTGTAATCTGATCATAATATTATGAGAAACTGTAAATAAATTTGGAAAGTAATACCCTAATATATGAAGATCATTATTCATAAATACATGAATTAGGATTTAACATGGAAAAATAAATAAGTCAAAACTAATTAGAATCATCGGTAATAAATCATGATTTAGTAAATCATCTCATAACCACAAGTCATCAATTTATGTAATATAGATGAACATAAATAATCATTTATATAATGAGCATTAAATTCCAAAAATTTCATTGTGGATTGGATTCAACAACCATTCAATAAATTTTAGGGTTACAGTTCACTGCCAATACTATATTATTTGATAGATTAAATAATAAACTGGGTTTGTTTATGATTATATTCCATAGTTTTTCATAAAATATCCATCATTACACAATTAATTTAATAGTTGAATAATTATGAGACCCAAAACCAATAATTTTAAAAATACTTTTGTTTTCCATTGTATCATGGAAATTTTATCACATGATAGTATCACTATACCATGAATATGTAAATAAAACAAAATTTGTAAAAAATAATTATTTTATCAACACATAACTCTTCGAATAGAAATGGGTTTTATAATGTTTTCTTAGTAATCATATTAACCAGTTTAGAATAAATATGTTTCATATAATACTTATCAAATAATCATCATTATTAATTATCTTATTGGTGAAGGTAGGTGTTATCACATGATCATATACCAATTGAAGCATAAACACCAAAAATTCAAAAATCGAATAGATGAATGATAACTATTATAGAGCATTCAAACTATTACTCCAAAAAATTATAAAAATAACCCTCTATATATATAATTTTAGGTAAATGTTTATATAATATTGAAAAAATTAGTGTCATTGAATATAAACAAGAAAAAAGGTTATGTAGTATTCAATATATTGAGATATATTTTTGATGGGATAATCTATTCATAACTTATATATTAGAGTTGAAAAAATATTTTTAATTATTACAAAAAATTCAATGAAAACCAGTTTAGAAAACCTTCCATCTAAATTATTACATCGAATTATTACTAAAAAAATTAAATGGAAATTTATATAATCATTATTAAAATTTATGTTATAGATAAAAACCACCCAAATCAATTTTTATGACTATGGAATGGGAAAAAGATCATCAAATAAAAAATAAATATGATCAAAATTTCAGTAAAACCTTTTCGGATAATTTTAAGAACTAAAGTGAGTAAATTAGAAAAAATATTTAAATAATTATAGAATTACAATATTTTAGTAAATAACTTTTTATATGTATAATTTATATATAATTTCCTTAACTAAATATTTAAAGATTATGTAAAAAGAAATGAGGTTATAAAATAATTCTATTACCATTATGGTAACTTTTGAAAAATATCTCCCATGAATGAAATAAAAACAAATTAATCATCAATAAAAATTAATATAAAGTTATTCATTACTATTGATATAATTTTTGATGTATATAGACCTTATACACAATATACGTGTTCATAACAACACACATGTATCAACAAAACAATATTTTGATGAAGAACCTTTGCCTCAAGTACAAAATTTAATTGTACAAATTCTAACCCCATGTATAAAAAGTATATATTTATTATAAATATATTATAGAACAACAATAATATGTAAATTAATATTTATAATTTCATTATATTTTGAAATTATCCCATTATATTCATTTTACATTTTAAAATTATCATTCAGGTAAAAAATCGTATGCATTCCCTATATGTTTTGGTTAGATTACACTATTTCATGTATTATGATAATAGAATTATTATAATAAATATATTAATAGTTAAATAAGTGTCAAAATTATTCATAATATATAATTTGACAATCAATCATAATTTTTTTGAGGAATAATAAATTACATTATTTCACCCAGACGATTGTATGTACATATGCACCAATGATGTTTCCACTCTTAAATGGATTGAAAAGAAGAATAGTAAACAACTAATCACCATTAATAAATCATAATTATATAATGAATAATATAAATATTGATAAAATATTTATATTTTACTATCCATGTAATGAATAAATTAGAAATTAATAACCTTACTTCATGGAGGTGGTAGTATACATGATCACATGAGTGGCGTGATCATTTTCCAATAGAAGAAAAGTTGATAAGTTAAATTAGGTAATATATTTTTATAATAATGTTAATTACTAAAATAAATTAATTAAAAAATATTTCAATCGTAATAATTATCAATTAATAATGGAAATGATAAATTAAATACATCCTATTAAGAGGCGGTAGTTCAAACATTAACTCGAACAATGGTATGTTTTCTCATATGACTGAGTTGAAGATGAATAATGGTTTATAAATTTAAATCATTACTACTATAAATTTTTATTATACATTACTCATCATTATATATAAGAAAAATTAGTTTATATAAGCTCAAAATAAAAAAACTGAAAGTACATGGTTTAGAGAAATACCACATCATAGAGAAGCCACTTTTTTATAAAAATTATTCTTTGATAAGATAGAATTATGATAAATAAATTTTCTATAGGATGTGGGTATCTATTATAGTAAGTTATTTGGGTAGTTTTGGGAGATATATTTATATCCTAATGTGTCTATAAAATAGAAGAGTTGGTTTCTGTTAATAGTGAATGAAATGAAAAATCGTAATTACATTAAATATTTAAATGTAATAAATTATTTTTCATGTGAATGTGAACCCAAATTTTTATAATTTAAATCATTAATGAGTGTGAAAATAAATTCACTAATCCAAAATAATTTATATGTATAATGGTTCTTTTTTAACCCTATTCTATTAGTTTTTCCCATTTAAACTTTTTTGTGTCCACCGTGATAGAAATGTTTTTACTTTTTACATGTCAATATAGTTACTATAAATTTATAATTCAACGCTAAATTGAAAAGGGTTTATATTAACAAGGAAGGTGCAGGACTAGGCTGAATGCCCAGTCCCGTAGAAATTTATTAATAAAAAGAAAGTGCAAAGAGCAGAGGAGAGAAAAAAAAAGACAGAGTACCACAAAATCTTACAGCCTCATACCTTAGAAATCATCAAACACATCATCACCACCACCTTCTGAAAACTCAACTGGATCTGACGACTCCCATTCAGATTATGGAGCGTATTGATTTAACATGTGGATATACTGCTCCCGCAGACATACAATTAATTTTAATTTGAGTATTGTCTATATAGTTTGAATTTGAAGTCATAAAGATTTAAAAAAGTCAAATACTAATTTTAAAATATAAGTAAAATTTTATCAGTATTGAAAATATTAATATAGCATAATTAATATTAAAAATTATAATAAATTTAATTATATTAAAATAATTTATTTTAGTTTTCATCTACTTGAAAAAACTCTATTAAAGTGTTCGATAGGCATATAAAGTAATTATTAAACAAAAAAATTTAAAAATAAGGTAACATTAAAGAAAATAAAGTCATTATTCAAATATGTACTTATAACAAACTATAACTATAGTATCCCCAAACCTGAACTCCATAATAATGTGCTAAAAACAGAAACCTAAAATTTTTTCCATTGATATATATAAATTTTTCCAAATTTTTTACATATGAACTTTATAACATTAAGAGGAAATATTATATCACATGAATACTCAATAAAAATTTTGGATAAGAGTATTATAAAAATTTTAAAACCTCATGAAAAATTAGATTAAAAAAATTTGTTCATAAATATCATTATCATCTCATATTATCAAAACATTGTTTTTATTCCATATTAATTCTCCAAAACATAACAAAATTATTCTCAAATCAAACACATTTTTATTCAAATAATATAACATCATTATTCCAATCCTAGGGATATATAATACCTAAAAAAGTGATATATGAAATTATTAGAATGGGTAAACATAAATTATAATAATTAATGTTTTTTAGTGAGAATAGGATGTGTATTGGTGTATGATGACATAATCCAAGTGTATGAGTATATAGAAGGAAATTGTTTTCCACTAATACAAGGATCATAAACTATGAAATAGTAATTAACTTATTAAAATATTAATGGATTATTGGAATGAATAATCATGAGCCATGTAATGTTAATCTTATTCAATAGTATATTTTGAGACCCATAAATTTTCACCTATAATAAATATAATTAAAATAGTATTATTTAAACATATATTCAATAGATTACCAAATTAAATCAGAACATTTCCTTAAATGTACTATTGAATTCCTAGATAAATCGTATATGTATCTTTTTGAAAAATTATTTTTATTAATCTTACAAACACTTGGAAGCTCGCACATGGTTTTGTTTTGAGTATCCATCAATGTTTCACTTTACATAACCATCAAGATTAAACTTGGAATAAAAATCAAAAAATATTCCCATAATCTCTTATGATATTCATATTCAGTAAACTATATCCCTCTATATAATGCATTAGATATTTTTATTCGGAATAATCAACCATAATTTATAATTGAAAAACATATCGTCATAATCAATTAAAAACAACCATAAAATAAATAATGTACAAAGATATTTCTTTATCTCAATAAATTCGTTCAATCATCCATTATTACTTTTATAAAACGATTAACCTTTAGAAATTAAATGGGATCCAGAAATATCTCATAAAAATGATAGTAATCATAGAGAGAAGATATTGAATTTTTTATTATAAATTATCCCCTATGGAGCAAAAGAATAATCAAGGATTATTACTACTGATAAATGGAAATACCCTTAAAATATCTTTATAACATTATTGAATGAATAATTTTTTTTACATATTAATTCACATTAAAGAATTAATGTTTTGAATATTATTTTAATTGATAATTTACATGGAAATATGTTAATTATTGTTAGAATAAAATAATTATCATGATGGTGGGAATATTATATCTTGGCGAAACTATTTAAAAATAGAGATTCCTTTCAAAAAATTCAAAATTTTACATAATGATCACACTTTAAGAAAATTATCAAATATACATTTAATCCCATTTAAAATAATGTCAATGAAAATTTGAAATGTCAATAAGAAATATTTTTAAAAAAAATAATATTCTTGAATTTTTATATGAAATATGGATATGAAAGAGAATATTTCCTATCCAAAGGAGGATACAAGATCTGTATTACATAGAAAATACATCCTTGATTATTAAATAGTAAATATAGGTGAAATTTAAATCAATAACTTAATACAAATTCATAAATATTTTATACTAAATGATATTTAGATAATTAAAATATTAATATGTTATTTTCTATGAAGAAACCTTATGAAAAAACAATCCCAAAGAGAAAATAAATTATAACATAAAGGATTTAACAATTTTGTATCATTACATTAACAATAATCACGAAAGAATAACATATAATGAATCATTTAATTCCTAAAATAATATATGCGGACGATATGACATGTTAAATGGGAATTATATCAACCTTATAAAAGATGATATGTGGATATCCTGAATTAATGTCCCATGGAAGGATAATTTGAGACAAGAAGATATTACATAGATCATATCATTGAATTGAGAGTTAGTTAATAGAGAGATTACATATAATAAATATATATACACAAAATAAATTTGAAATAATGAATTATAAATTTATATATTAATTTTCACATAATTATAGAATACAAAAGTCAATTAGTAAAAGTTAAAACCCCACAAAATGATGTTGAGTTAAGAACCCCATTACCTTATTATAACAGTCATGTCATCTCCCCTTGGATAAAATAATAAAAATTGAAATATATAATATAATTAATTATGAAGGTTCCATGATATAAAATGTAAAATGGACATATATTCACTTTATAAAATAAATAATATTCACAATAATAAAATATGTTCAATGAAGGAAAATTAAGGAAAAATCCTTTATAATAAGTCAGGCCTTTCTATATATAATATATAAGAGCTATAAAATAAAGATAAATTATTTCATTTTAATTTTCACCATTTATAGGATTAATCCCTTCATAATATATTTTTGTTTTAATTATTTTAATGACATATTAAAATATTAGTCAGCTACATCCATGAATAGTGTTTTAGGGATGTTCAATCCATATTTTTATAAGGTATTCTGTATGATGAACTTGGTAAAATTGGAAATTATTACATAATAAATAGAATAATTATAATGATATATTTAAAATTTATATACCTATTTTAGAATTCTAAATATAACCATTTTATATATTTAAGAAAAATGAACCATGTTACAATCCTGTAAATGGATGTGATATATATACAGTTAAGTGAAATTTCTATTTTTCAACAATCATTGTGGAAAAAATATAATTATAATTATATATTTATAAAATGTTTTTAACTTCATAAATATAATAATATATAATTACATTTACACACACACACACATATATATATCAAAAAGGATATATGGTGATGAAAATTGAAGGACACCACAAAAAGGTGGTGGTAGTCAACATATATGCATGAATTAGGTTCAAATTTTTTAGTGAATGGAATTATACAAGAAATAATGATATATTAGATATTAATACTGAAAAATATGTCATTAAAAAATTTTACTCCCACCATTATAACCCACCATGAGTGGTGTTTATGAAAAACAGATTATATCGATCTATTAGGTGGATTCATGCCATACACACGAATGATGGATCCATTTTCAATTTGGTGGGGTTTAGAGATGGTTATATGTTATGTCTCTAAAACAATAACACTAGAGTATATTAATTATGATTATTTCGATGTATTCTCATGTTTTTTAGGATAATAAGTATTTATAATAAGAAATAAATTTAAAGCACTAGTTTTATAATTATTAACCTCTTTCAAATAACATATGTTACATTACACATTAATACCTCTAATATTTGTATTTTTCCCGTAATAATGCCTAAAAATGAATATATAAATGCTATGAATTTATTTTAGTATATATTAGATTATCCAAATGGTTTTTGAACTATTAAAAATTGAGAGGAAGTGGTTCTATTTTATAAGATATGGGAGGGGAACTTTGTGACATCATAAAATATTAAATTAGTATAAATTAATTAATTTGTTACAAAATCATCCCATTTATATAATTTAAATATAAAAAACCTGAGTATAAATAATCTATTTCAATAATATTTGGACATGTTTTGAAAATATTATAACATTTATTGTTTTGATAAAAATCTATTTTAACTCTTTTCACAATTACAGCGATGAAATATTTTTTCAACACATTATGTTTCTTGATAGTTTCTATAAATTTAAAAAATACCAAAAAAATGGGAATTTTTTGTATTTAAAAAATTATCCTAATCAATCTACCAACTATATTATTTATATAAATTTTATATCATTTTGTCAATTATTATTTTCATTGAAAACCAATATTTCCAATTTTAAAACTACTAATTGACATTGACTTTAATATCATCAATTAAACCAATGAATTTGAATATTATAAACTAATATATCCACAATATGTTATATATATCATTAAATTTAGTGTATGAAATCAAATCATTCAAATTTTATTAAATTTAATATAACTAAAATTCGATATTTTATTTCTCTATTAATTGAATAGTTATTGAATCATTTTTGTGTAAGAATATAATGAAATTATTAATCTAATAAAAAATAAATATAAATTTATAAAATTATATAAAATTATCATTAATATTAATATTTATATCCATTAACCCTCTCTATTTATCCCCCTTTTAACAATAGTGTAGTTAGAAAGAACAACAATGCGATATTTATTTTCTCATCTTAAAAAATTATTATAATTCTCATAATAATATCTAGCTGAAAAAGGCCATATAATATAATCATAGAATATTATAAATATAATGGAATTATAAAATAAAAATATTTAAGGAAATGGGGTTAGATTTGTGTCACTTCATTTTGTTGTTGACATTAATTCTATGATATAACCATTACCATGGAAACAAAAGCTCAATGATTACTATTGATATTAATAAAAAAATAAGAAGTATAAATTTTTTTGATCTGATATTCCTAAATATGAAATAAATTTTTTAAAATAGAAAAATAATTCAATGAATTTAAATTGTAATTAAATAATAAAAATTTTTTAACATTCAGTTTTTCAATAAAATTACCCTTTTAATTATCAAATAATTTTATAGTAAAATCAAGTATAAATAATACATAAACACACATAATTGTGCTAATTTAAAAAAAGATAATTAAATTTTAAAACTAATTTAATATTTAATTTTTTATTATAAATAATAGAATGGAATATGCATTTTTCAATAAAAATAAGTATTTTTCAATATTCTCTTAAATGTAAATCATTTAAAGAAATCATCAAACTTTCATAATGAGATGTTTTTTATATGATGACTATAAAAATTATATAAAATTAATAAAACACTATTTAAAATTATTCCTAAAATTATATATAAAATTTTCACAACAAATTAAATATAAACCACTTTTGAATAAATCTAATTTTGGACAAATAAAATGAATTTAATAATTTTTTTCCAATATTAGTAATGATTAATCTATATATTTATTTTTAGTAGGTCCTTCATATGTATTTCATAATTTGGATTTATAAATTAATATCCAATGATCCAATAATTGGGTTATAATTGTCAAACATAAATAATGATATTTCAAGTTTCATTTATGCTCGATGTTGCATATTATGTATGATATCAGTAAAATTATTTCATTGAAGATATTAAGGTTTTAAATTATACACCATTTAAAATATAATATCCTAGTAGTTTTTCATATTCTCAGTAATTAAAATATTCATTCTAAAATCCTACATTATAAAAATGGTCAATGAAAAATCTCATTGAAAATAGTTAAAAAGAAACTTTAAATCCATATGGAGTAATGAAAAACAGTTTTCTCATATTAAAAAACTTATTGAAGAAGTGAAAATATAGACTAAGAAGGGAAAAATCTCCCATGGGTTAATAAGAGTTATATAGAAAATTGGTAAGAAAAATTCACCCATCCCAAATCCATTAATCTCTAATTGTTTGAAAGACTATAAATTTCTCAATCTCAAAATTTATCATATAATAGTTTTGTTATATGGTCATTTAAAAATATTTTAGGATTTCATGTTCTTTATATACTATGAAAATAATCAAATATGCATAATTTCAATGTATAATTTTATCCATTAATAAATTTTCATAACAATAAAATCACTTTTTATGAACTAATAGTAGTCATGGATAATATTTGTTTTTTCTGAATCGCAAAAATTACCATCAAATGAATCACATAATCTATAATAATATAAAAATATATTCCTTCAATATTAAGATATTAGGATAAACAAAAATGGATTAAAAATAATAATATAAATAAAAAAATTTAAAAAACTATCATAAAATAAATTGCAACATTAATATGCATAATTCAATAGTAATAACCAAATTTTTTTTAAAAAATCATTCCAAATTAATTCCCTATTAAATAATAAAAACTATATCATCCAATCATCAAAAAAATAATTAGTATTCTTAAAATGAATATTCTTAATATATAATTTTTATGAATAATGGCATTCTTCCCAAATAGTTATAGACCATAATCATATAATCCCCAGTATGTGATAATCAATAAAATAAATAAACTGAATCGATAAAGAAGTAGATAATATATGTTTCTAAAAGCCAAATAAACCATTATTCCTCAAATAAAATAAAATATAATTACAATTTACGCAAACATATAAGTTTATCAATATAATTCGCTTCTTCCAAAATAAAATTAATCTCTTAATCAAAAAAAATATTCATTATTACGATTATGCACTTGATAAAATATATGTATGAAAAATAAAAGTTTTATTTATATTAAAATTCATTTATGTATATAATAACATTCATATTAACTTAGACATCATGTAGGTTATTGGTTCGGTTTCTCTCTTATTTTCCTTTAATTGCGAGGTCAAACGAATGACCCTAATAGAAGCTATGAGTTTCCAACTAGCCTATGATATATCATTTTTCTAAAACTATATAATTAATTTAATTTTCCCATTAATCATCAGTGATCATATAAAAAATAATTCTTCTAAATAAGTATCATGTATTTTCCTAAAAAATGTAAATTCAATTTCCCTCAAATAATGCATCATGTTAATCTTATAGGTTATAAATACATCAACTAAATAAAATGTCACGACCCGTCCCTCGAGGCCCGTATCATGACTACCCCAAGCCCGCCTTCCATAGGCCAGGGGCTGTCGACAAGAAATAAAGGCATAAATCCCTAAACTGGGAAGGCATTTCCTTTATAACTGTAAACAAACACATCAGAGTACACAACTGGAAGCAAATCACTAAGTAAAACTGTATACAAAAGAAGTGATGGAATGTAAAAAGGGGTCGGAAATACAGGCCCAACAGGAAAGTACAAGTACAACCAAAAAGAAATTACAAATAAAGTAAAGTAAAGCAGCTACTGGGTCATCGTCTGGGGGTTCCTACCTGAAGGGTAGGTATCGATGGCCTCCTCAGCACTCCACATCTGTCCGTCACCTCCGTGTACCGTCACACCGAGTTGTACACCTCCGGGTACCCTGTGGTCCTGCTACTCTCTGACTCAGTCATCGATGTCCGTCGTCTGCAACCAACACAATGAGGTGGGGGCATAGCCCATGCAGGGGTGAGTATATCGATACTCAGTAGGGACCTCGAGACCCTCAAGGTGTCATAAAATCCAACAAGGATAAACCACAAGGTTTGAAATCAACAGATAAACTCACTTAGGTATATGCCCATACATATACCAACGTTGTCAAGTAAACCATCCCAATCACAAGGAAAACACAAAAGTCATTGACTCAGCTCAAACCAGGATTGTTATTATCGAAACCACAACTGGTGGCATACTCCTCCCTTATCGAGTACAGTGGGCCTGCAATTTCACACAGAGGTGCTTTCCACTATCCTTGGACTGCTGAGGTACTCCTCTTATCGAGTACAGTGGGTTTGCCACGTCACACAAAGGCGCTCCCCACCATGGGTCTCCCATGATCACACAGATGCACTCCCCCTCGTATCCTTCTAAGGTACTCCTCCTGTCGAGTACCGTGGGTCTGCCATGCTCACACAGAGGTTCTCCCCACTATGGGTCTGCCGCGCTCACACTGAGTCGCTCCCCACTGGGCTATTCGAGTCACTCCAAGTCGAATCGGTCAAGCAGTCTTCAGGTCTCAGCCAACTACTAGGTCTCTGTTCTATGTCTGCTCACCTCTGGAAGGATCTTGTCCATGAGCTAATGGTCGATACTCCAATTGTCCCGAAGTACACAAAAAAGTATCTCAAATGTCTTCCACATCATAGGGGTCTCAACACAAGAGACGACATATCAATCAGATGCCCGGTCTGTTAGTTATTACCCTTTTTATCCTAGGTCCCGGTTGGATTTGTGTACGATCCAAAATGACCGTATCTCAACTATAACCCGAAATCTAGTGGGGTATTCACAAAAGTATGGCTTCGCTTGAAGAATACCAGCACCGCTGATGGTTCGTCAAATGGACGTATGGTGCCAAAGATATGGCCCAAGAAGGTAAAGGGGTCGGTAATGTGCCTGTTCCCGGTCTGACCTGGTCAGACCGACTCAGCCCAACTCAGTCTAGGCCGACACGGTCTGACCCGCTGAGTCTGACCCAGTCTGTTGGGCGGGTCAGCCCATTATGTTCATCCCGGTCCGCTTGGACTAACCCAGCAGACTGCGAGGGTGGTTCGGCCTGGATGTCGCCACGTAGGTAGCTCGGCCTGAAGGTCGGGGCTGGTTCGGCCAGCACTGTGAGGGGCGTGGACTGGCAGTGGGCAGAGCACGCGTGGTGCGAGCAGGCCGACTGGACGCCGAACAGGCCGCAGGTGCGCCAGGTTGGGCGTGGCGGGGGCTGGGCAAGCTGCTGGGGCACTGGGCAGGCTTCGGGGGCACTGGGTAGGGCGTGACAGAGGTCGGGCAGGGTGCGGGGCACCAGGCAGGGCGCAGGAGGGCGCCAGGAGGCCGTGGGGTCACCGGACAGGGTGCGGTAGGGGCCGGGCAAGCCGCGGGGGCATCGGTAGGGCACAGGGTAGGCCGCGGGTAGGAGCGGGGTACGCTGCAGGGGCCCGGTAGGCCGTGGGGGCGTCGGGTGGGGCGCGGTAGGGGTCGGGCTAGCCACGAGGGCACCGAGTAGGCTGCGGGCAGGTGGGCACGCATCGGGCAGGGCGCTGGGAGGCCGCGGGATGGCAGGCCACGCGCCGATTAGGGTGTTGGGAGGCTGCGGGTAGATGGTGTTTGGCCGGGAGCATCGGTGAGCCGCGGGGGCGGCATGATTTGTGGAGACCGTGGGTAGTGTGACCATTGTCACTGCCGCCTTCAGCGCTGTCGCCTCATCGCCATGCCGTAGAATGCCACAAGAAGAGAGAAATCGACGAAGGATGTCAGGCCATGTTAGGTTTTCCCGCACCCTCCGCGGTTAGGGAGGTATCATTTGTCCCATCATGAGAAGATGATAATCATTAATACGTCTGCAACAATCCCATTTTATCCTTTGAAGAAGGTAAGAAAAAGGGTACAACATCAAAAAGTAATAATCCCCTACCTTTGATTCACCGGTCGTCGATCTTTGATGTCATGGAATGAGGGTCATCGATCCGTGGTAGACGAACATGTCCCACGTCAAAGGAGTTTGAGGAAGAAGGTCAGAGGGGGCCGTTCTTCGTAGTCGAAGGCATTCCTCGTCGGCGTTCTTCATTGGGAGAGTGTTCTTCTCCGGAAGAGCGTTCTTTGTTGAAGAGCAGTCTTCGTTGGAGAGAGTTCTCTCTTCTCCCAATCTCCACAAAAATTCCAAGGGAAAAATAATAGAAGAATACGTTGTCTATAATTTGTAGGAACAAAAATTCAAATTGTGGTGTCTAATTAAATGAGACAACTCATTTAATTAATGGGGAGAAGTTGGCTCAATTAAGTGAAGAGGGTTGGAAAAAATTAAATAAAGGGGAGTTGAAGAGTTTCTCCACCTTAAATGGGGGGTTCCAAGGGGTTAAAAGCCCAGGTGGTCCCCACCAAAATTATCCTCCCAAGAGAGGTTATGTTCGGGTGGAACCCACCGACATAACCTCTCATCGGAGGTTATGGTGTGGTGGCCCCCACCTCTATCCTCCTCTTATAGGTTTCAACCACCAAGAATAAAAATAAAGTTTCACTTTATTTTTATTTAAATTAATCTTAAATACTCAAAAACTAACTTCCATTCTCGACCAACTGCCATCGAGGTGAATGTCTTCTTAAGAAAATACCCGTGTTGCGAGTTCAACGATGCCCTCAGATTTCAGCTCCGAGCACCGGTTCCAAAGTTATAAAATCCCTCCCATACATTTACTGAACGTATCCGAACATGTAACGTCCCGACCCGACCCACCACCAAACTGGAGGCCAGACCGATCGCCACATGACCTCAACCGCGCCTCCCCATACACCAGAGGCTACCGACTAGAAGTGAGGGTTTAAGGATAGTCAGTGGGGAGACTATACCCTCATTTTAGTGTTCAAAAATAGACAAAGGCAATAAATAGCTGAAATGGTATAATAAATTAATAAGCTGCGGAAATTAGATTTTATAAATCTTGTACAAAACAAATGGACAATGCCAAATTATACAACGGATGCATGCATGACATTATAATGATGTAAAAGTAGAAAATAGTGAACAAAATAGAAAGCTTTACATTTCAATGCATAAATAAATAAATAACGACTCAAAGCCCCAAGGGAGATCTCTTCGAGCATCTCAAGCCTCCGCTCGGTCCTATGCTACTAACTCCGAAGTAAATGCCAACAACATAGTCCTGCAACCAAATAGAATCTACTCAGGTACCCAGTGCAATGGCGGCCCGAGTAGGGTGTGAGATATAAATCTCAGTAGGCTGGGACCACCGGTGTCTACCCCAAACCAGACATTTAATAAATAAATTATAACATGTGAAGGCATGAATAAATTAAGTAAACAGTACAATGTAACTATATACCTAAGTACCTCCTTCAGCCCTCAGCTGGTGTCTGAACCTGCATTATACATTTTTCGTACATACTCAATATTCATTACATATTCATTCATCGATTATTAATTATTACAATCTTAATAAATTATGATGATCTTGAGATTCGGCTGACGCCCAACATCTCCTGTATAAATCACTCACCACAGATGTCTCTAAAGACCACCTAAGTAATCAAAGTAAAGAATAATTCCAAGCTTGTGATTTGGCTTGGATAACATGTCATATGTTATTTTATTCAATCTTTCATATTCTAAGTCTGATCCCGCCTACTAAAAGTGGTTCCCCCAATTCATAAATAATTCTGAAACCTTCCTCATAAACAATTCACAAATCACCATGTCTCAACAGCCTTTATTAACCATTAACTCATTTAATGCACAAACAATTGGACCCACAGTCCAATGTTAATTAATGGGCGTAGAACATCATTTCTAGCACCCTCGTGGGTATTTGGAGCGTCAGTCCTTGTCTCACAACCCATGGGTATTTGGAGCATCAGTCCCGGAACCATAAAAGAATATTTTCTTGTAATATGGGTGTAGAATTCCATGTCTAGCACCTCATGAGTATTTGGAGCTTCAGTCCTTGTCTCACAACCCATTTATCAATCATATGTATATATTTATCATTGGTGTAGAACACCATGTCTATCACCCTGTGATTATATGGAGCTTCAGTCCTTGTCTCACAACCCGTTTATCAGTCATTCATATATATTTATAGCTGGTGTAGAACACCATGTCTAACACCCCAAAACCATCCATTAATTAATTCATAAATTAATTAATCCAATCCATTAATTAATTCAACAACTAATTAACAACATAAATCGCCCATCAAAATTCAACCCTTAATTCACCATTAAACATCTCAATAGTAAATAATTAATTAACAATTAATTGTTCGTAGAAAGAAAAATAAATAATTAACTCAACATTTAATTATCCAAATTTGTTAACAAGTCTGAACCCGTCCAATAAAACAGCGATTCTTCTAGGACTTTTACAATTTACATGCACATCATAATCATCACAAAACATGCTGAACAAGACCATATATTTAGAAACTATCTCACGTATCATATCATAATATAGAAAAACTCCATCAAAGACAACTTAATGCATGGAAATCTAACAAGTATAAAAAAGTACCCTTGGCCAACAGTCGTAAAAAAAAAATCAATTCACAATATTAATTTAATGCATGCAAATTAATTAATTCAAGAATTGATTAACTAAATATTATATCTTAAACCAATCATAAATTAATTAACCATTTAACATTTAACATGTAGTAATTAATCCATCCATTATTTCTTACCAATTTCCAATTTATACTTTTGAACATGTAATATATCCAATATTCCCAATCATCATTAAAAGCCAAAAATTTATTCCAACTCATGACTTGATAATTAATTCTAAAATTACATACCCTATTATACATTCTTCCCATTCAAATCATTTAACTATTTAATCATATGACTTTAACCAAATTAGCAAAACATGCTTAAAAATAACACAAGTTTAAGCCCTCATTTATCTCACGTGGTTGACATCATTTAATAACTTCAAAAGTGTCATGTGTTGACATATCAAAATCAAGTAAACTTACAATCTCAATTTATTTAAAGAAGCTATAATTATTAAAATAAAATGTTAAGGATTTGAGACCCTACCTTAGGGTGGTACAATTTTAAATCAGAAGCGATTTAATGTACATGGTAGCAACCAGTCCAAAACTGGTCCGTAATCGCACGTGCACACACCTTTATATATATATATATATATATATATATATATATATATATATATCTATGTGCGTGCTGTGTAAATTGTGCAACAAAAATTACATATATTAAACCGGTAACCAGAATCAATGTTGTAATGAACAACACACCTCTAACTTGGTACCAGGAACTCATAAAAAAATTTAACAGGCCTTAATATAACCGGTGCAAAATGAAACCGCGGGTTTAGAAACTAGCCTGAACCAATGGCAGCAAGACAATTCGAGACCATCTGCCTCGCTCTTGGTGGCATATGTTGGATTATGGACCAATGGGTCCTGAGTCAACATTCGCATATCCTAAAAATAGAGGAACACAACAATCAGATTTAAACCCAAACCTTTGGGTTTTAGCTGAGAAAACAAGGTGAGAGAGAGGAGTCAAATGATCGATGCGAATCACCAGTTATACGCAGATGAACTCACCTTGATGAGGCAGACAAGATTCATGAAGATTCCAAGGGGAATCATCGCGTTCCAAGTGGAGTCCGAGACAGGGTTGGTGTGCCTCTAGGTATTGCCCGGAGGGGGGTTGCGCCACAGAGGTCACACGCTGAAGGAGCTCTGCCCGGGTGTTGTGCTGCTGCCGGGAGGGTTGCTCGGGGGTTCGCGTGCCTCTTGGTTGCACCGTGGAAAGGAGATGACGCCGAGGAGGGAGCTCGAAGGAGGGAGGATGATGCCGCATCATGGGGTGCGTTGCTACGTGCAAGTTGCACCTTATGCATATGGATTCTACTAGAATACTGGCCTTTAGAGACCACCAAAAGCGGTTGCTATAGGTCTTTAGCGACCGCCTTGCGACCTCTTTTGGCAGTCATAGTTGTTCCGTCGATAAAAACCAACAACGACCACTTTAGGCGGCCACTAAATGTCCATTATGAAAACACTGGTGTTTGGGTGGTATTTGGTGTTGCCGACACAACGAGGCACCGCGAGGTGTTGGGGGATGGAACCAAAATCTTCTCTACCGACCATGGAGGATATGTGGCGGCCGGAGAGAATCAGCTACACCGACGGACGTCGTTGGGTGGCCAGGGAATGTCATGATAATGAAAGAGGACTACTCAAAGTTGTTTGGGGGTGTCCGGTTGTTATCGGTGGGTGTGACAGTTTAGCCATGGTGTCATGGAAGTGATGGCATAGCGGTTGGGGCAGTGGGGCTGCTGTTGTAGCGGATTATCAGGGAAGAAGACGATGGTGGTGGAAAAAATCCCACGTTAATTAATTTCAGCAGTAGCAGCCGCCGTTGGCGGTCGCCCGTTCCGCCCAGTGCAGAAGCTCAAATTTGTGGTAGTGGGGGGAAGAAGAGGGGAATTCAATTCCCATTATTTTCTTTTTAAAACCCCTAAATTAATTACCATTAATAATAGTTATTATTAAACTCTTAAAACCCAATAATAACACAACTATTAATGTGATAATAATAATAAGAAAAGATAATAATAATACTCATTTTATTATTATTATTATACACATTAAACACTTATCTAAAAAGTAAAAAAAACTCCCCAATTAATCCTTCTTAAAAGAAATGTTTCTTTTGAGAAAATCAAACTCCCCTTTACTCCTCAATTAAATTAAAATCTATTTGGCTTCAAAGTAATAAAAAAATTCCTTTCCCACAATTAATAAAATTCTTTTTTCCTTGAATTTAATTAATTAAAAAAACAATAATAGTAATAATTAAATCATCATCATCATTATTATTAAAACTTTCATTTTGTTTTTAAATTCCAACCAAAACTCCCCAATTCATTATTATTATTATTTATAATAATAATATCCATATTGATCAATAATTATGACACTCGTAAAACCATAATCATAAAAATATAATTATTATTACTCAAACCTTTGATATAACCCAACAACTCTATTAAATAACCACAATCCTTCATTAAATTCAAAACTGCTTATTTAATTTAGCGTTTCATCGAGATACCCAACAGCCTTATTAAATTCACCTCAATATTACACCTAATTAAATAAAAACAGAACTTTTACAAACCCCATAATTAAATTGTATTAAAATAAAAAATAAAACACCAATTTTAATTATGACCAACCTCCCCATTTAAATCCACATTAATTATCCAATTCTTTTTTAACCTTCATTTATTATTCTCATAATAAATGTTTTGCAATTAATTATAAAACTCCACATTCATCATTAAATTCTTTTAACATTTATTTAACTAACCACAAAAAATAATAATAACATCATTATTATTATTATTGAAACTTTCATTTATTTAAAAACCCAAACCCCAAATTTATTACAATATCATTAATATGATAAAAACTCCAACCCATAACACCTCATTTAATTAAAAGTTTCTTTGAGAAGCTCAAAAGCCACATTTAATTATCATAAATTATACACTCCTTTATCATACAATTAAAATATCAAAGTATCAAAATAATTTATGACTCCGTCATAATAATAATGACATTATTATTATTATTATCACATTCCTCCATTTAATAAAATAATTTTCCTTTAATAATTCTGAAACACTTTATTTAAATAAAACGGTTCTTTGATAAACCCAAAATCCACGTCAATACCTTCAACTTCCATTTAATTAATTCTTTAACATTCAATAAATTTAACAACCACAATAATAGTAATAATAACATTATTATTATTATTATTAAAACATTATTTTAATTAATCCAAAACTCTCATATAATCAAATTTAATTAAAAAATAATAATAATTTATTAAATAAGAAAAACTACATAGGTTGGATCGCAACCATGCGCTGCCCTTGAAGATCCATTAAAGTGGATTTTGCTGGATCCGGTGCACCCGAGACTCATCGGGACACCCGCTAAAATTTATCGGGTAATTAAGCAATTCCAGAAACGACACCATTAGGTGTTTCGACACTCAGAATAAAATTCCAGAGATTAGTTTAAAAAAAATCACACTTGATAAATCGAAAAAATATTAAAAAACATTCGTATTTTAACCCGGTTCAAAAACACGGGACTTTACAACATACCCACCTTAAAAACTTCACTTCCCTGAGAAGCCATCGGGAACCACTACTAAATCAACCAACCTACCAAGGTTATTTAAGAAGATCAGTCAAAATATTACCGGACAACTCCGTTCTAAAAGCTCGACATCACCTGGTGACACATTTATCAAAAAAATGATGCAACAATACCCACCTTAGGATTTTCCTTGACGTCTCAAGAAAAGATTTTCCGCTCACCAGTATGTGTTTTTAGAATACATTAATGCACATGTCACATTCCTCAAACCATGTTCACCACATCAAACATTGATCATAAAAATCCATAACATAAACCAATCGGCGTGCCAAAACAACCGAGTCCCAAGAAGTCCTCCCAAGTAGTGGGACAAACTTACTTTATTATCCTAGAACATTCAATGGGTACTACCTACCACAAGTTAGCCCCTTATGAAACATAAACATTTACCCTCTCTCTTGGTCAAGAAAAACTGTAATCACAAGGTTCAAAACCCCCTTTTTCTTTTAGGAATTTTAATTAATTCGTTTCAACCAGTTAACATTTGAATTAATTTCAACATACACAAAAGTAAATATTCAGAAAAAGTCACTTGGTTTTCAAAACAAAAACCTACAGAAAAAATAGGCATGTTTTCAAAAACATCCTCTTTAATAATCATTCAAATTTATTCAAATATAAACAGGCAATTTAGCATCTAAATTGATTTTATAGAAAAGGTGACCACCAAAGTTTTTATTTATTCAATCTGGGTTCCTACAAAAGCAACCTAACAATAGTACATTATAATCAAAACTCAACAGTTTTAAATTTGTAAACATTTTCAAAAATATTATGGTTGTATAAGCTTCAAACACATGGGTGGACATATACCAATTGATAAGGCTCCCATTCACCTTATCGCTGGAATTTGGCTCCCATTTATCACAATCAACATTTATTTAACATTTTATATTTATCACCCATTTTACACATCCAAAACATCTCTAACATGTTAGAATAAGCAGAAACACAACAATATGCTATAACACAGAAGCATGGCACAACAACAAAACAAGCTAATAACAGAAACAGTATGGAATATAATCACTCAAGCATGTTAAATCTATTACTAGAATAAGCTATCTAGAGAGGAATACTAAATCAAATCAAAACATGGCATTTCACCCAAGGAACACAATCCAAATTAGTAGACATCCTACTATTGCAACTATATGGCATGTTATATGCATGACATGTGAATCTCTAAGTGACTAAGATGATGCATGTATGAAACATCCTTTCCAAATTAGGCCAAGAGAATTATTTTCCAAAATTCTCAAAAATCAATAAACAGCAGAAAATACACCAGTCACTCAAGGTGAAATCATATCAACTGTAACCTATAATAGTACAAACATCAATTCCCATCCCTAGCCACTCAGTCATTTCTCGTACATGAGGTGACCAGTCCCAAGCACAGCTATTAACCCAAGCACCAACACATCCCTATTCTCCTGTCTACCAACCCAAAAAAAGAAAGACAAAGGAAAAGAAAAGAAAACCTAAACCACTGATACCACTTTGTAATGTCCTGACCCGGCTCACCACTAAACTGGAGGCCATAAAGGTCACCACATGACCTCAAGCATGCCTCCCCATATGCCAGAGGATGCCGACTAGCAGCGAGGGTATAAGGATAGTCAGTGGGGAGACTATACCCTCATTTTAGTGTTCAAAAATAGACAAAGGCAATAAATAGAGGAAATGGTATAATAAATGAATATGCTGCAGAAAGTAGATTTTATAAATCTTGTACAAAACAAATGGCCAACGCCAAATTATACAGCGGATGCATGCATGGCATGCTAATTACACAAAAGTAGAGAACAATGAACAAAATATCATGCTTTAAATTTCAATGCATAAATAAATAAATAATGACTCAAAGCCCCAAGGGTAATCTCCTCGAGCATCTCGAGCCTCCGCTCGATCCTGTGCTCCTAACTCCCAAGTAAATGCAAATAGCATAGTCCTGCAACCAAATAGAATCTAATCAGGTACCCAGTACAATGGAGGCCCGAGTAGGGTGTGAGATATAAATCTCAGTAGGTCGGGACCACCGATGTCTACCCCAAACCAGACATTTAATAAATAACTTATAACATGTGAAGGCATGCATAAATTAAGTAAACAGTACAATGTAACTATATACCTAAGTACCTCCTTCAACCCTCAGCTGGTGTTTGAACCTGCATTATACATTTTTCCTACATACTCAATATTCATTACATATTCATTCATCGGTTATTAATTATTCCAATAAAAATAAATTATGATGATCTTGAGATTCAGCCTATTCCCAACATCTCCTATATAAATCAATCACCACATATGTCTCTAAAGACCATCTAAGTAATCAAAGTAAAGACTAATTTCAAGCTTGTGCTTTGGCTTGGATAACACGTCATAAGTTATTTAATTCATTCTTTCATATACTAAGTCTGAGCCCGCCTACTAAAAGTGGTTCACCCAATTCATAAATAAGTCTGAAACCATCCTCATAAACAAATCACAAATCACCATGTCTCAACAGCCTTCATTTACCATTAACTCATTTAATGCATGAAGAATTGGACCCACAATCCTATTTTAATTAATGGGTGTAGAACATCATGTCTAGCACCCTCGTGAGTATTTGGAGCGCCAATACTTGTCACACAACCCATGGGTATTTGGTGCATCAGTCCCTGATCCACAAAAGAATATCTTCTTGTAAGATGGTTGTAGAATGCCATGTCTAGCACCCCGCGAGTATTTGGAGCTTCAGTCCTTGTCTCACAACCCATTTATCAATCATACATATATATTTATCGTTGGTGTAAAACACCATGTCTATCACCCCATGAGTATTTGGAGCTTCAATCCTTATCTCACAACCCATTTATCAGTCACACATATATATTTATCATTGGTGTGGAACACCATTTCTAACACCCCAAAACCATCCATTAATTAATTCATAAATTAATTAATCCAATTAGTTAATTAATTCAACAACTAATTAACAACATAAATTGCCTGTCAAAAGTCAACCCTTAATTAACCATTCAATATCTCAATAGAAAATAATTAATTAACAATTAATTGTTCTTAGCAATCCAAATAAATAATTAACTCAAAATTTAATTATCCAAATTCGTTAACAAGTCTGAACCCGTCCACTCAAACAGTGATTCGTCCAGGACTTTAACAATTTACATGCACATCATAATCATCACAAAACATGCTGAACAAGCCCATATATTTAGAAACTATATCACGCATCATCTCATAATATAGAACAACTCCATCCAAGACAACTTAATGCATGGAAATCTAACAAGCATCAAAAAGTACCCTTGCCAACAATCGTAACAAACAATCAATTCACAATCTTAATTTAATGCATGCAAATTAATTAATTCAAGAATTGATTAATTAAATATTATCTCTTAAACCAATCATAAATTAATTAACCATTTAACATTTAACATGTAGTAATTAATCCATCCATTAATTATTACCAATTTCCAATTTATACTTTTGAACATGTAATATATTCAATATTCCCAATCATCATTAAAATCAAAAAATTTATTCCAACTCATGACTTGATAATTAATTCTACAATTATATACCCTATTATACATTCTGCCCATTCTTATCATTTAACTGTTTAATCATATCACTTTAACCAAATTAGCAAAACATGCTTAAAAATAACACAAGTTCAAGCCCTCATTTATCTCACGTGGGTGGCATAATTTAATAACTTTAGAAGTGTCATGCATTGACATATCATAATCAAGGAAACTTACATTGTCAATTTATTTAAAGAAGCTATAATTCTTAAAATAAAATGTTAAGGATTTGAGACCCTACATTGGGGTGACACCATTTTAAATCTGAAGCGCTTTAATGTACGTGGCAGCAACCAGTCCACAACTGGTCCGTAATCGTATGTGCGCACACCTTTATATATATATATATATATATATATATGTGGATGTTGTCTACATTGAGCAAAAAAAATTACATATATTAAACCACTAACCAGAAACAAAGTTGTAATGAAAAACACACCTCTAACTTGTTACCAGGAACTCATAAAAAAATTTAACAGGAATTTATATAACCAGTGAAAAAACAAAACGCAGGTTTAAAAACTAACCCGAACCAACGGAGGTATTATAATTCGAGACCATCCGCCTCAGTCTTGGCAGCAGATTTGGGATTATGGACCAATGGGTCCCGATTCAACATTCGCATATCCTAAAAATATAGGAATGCAACGATCAGATTTAAACCCGAACCTTTGGGTTTTAGCTGAGAAAACAAGGTTAGAGAAAGGAGTCAAATGATCGATGTGAATAACCAGTTATATTTAGACAAACTCACCTTGATGAGGCGAACAAGATTCACGAAGAGTCTAAGGGGAATCGTCACGTGCCTAGTGGAGTCTGGGATAGGGGTGGTGCGCCTCTAGGTATTTCCCGGAGGGGGGTTGCGCCACGGAGGTTGCGCATTGTTGGAGCTCCACCTGGGTGTCGCACTGCTGCAAGGAGGGTTGCTCGGGGGTTCGCGTGCCTCTTGGTTGCACTGTGGAAAGAAGCTCATGCCGGGGATGGAGATCTAAGGAAGGAGGATGGGGTCGCATCATGGGGTGCGCTGCTGCGTGCGTGTTGCACTTTGTGCGTAGGGAGGAAGAATAGTGGAATTCGATTCCTTTTATTTTCTTTTTCAAACCCCTAAATTAATTGACATTAATAATAGTTATTATTAAACTCTTAAAACCCACTAATAATACTAGCATTAATGCGATAATAATAATAATAAAAGATAATAATAAAACTCATTTTATTATTATTATTATACACATTAAACACTTATCTAAAAAGTTAAAAAAAACTCCCCAATTAATCCTTCTTAAAGGAAGCGTTTCATTTGAGAAAATAAAACTCCCCTTTACTCCTCAATTAAATTATAATCTCTTTGACTTCAAAGTAATAAAAAATTCCTTTCCCATAATCAATAAAATTAGTTTTTCCTTGAATTTAATTAATTAAAATAATAATAATAATAATAATAATTAAATCATCATCATTATTATTATTAAGACATTCATTTTTTTAAATTCCAACGAAAACTCCCCAATTCATTACTATTATTATTTATAATAATAATACCCATAAAGATCAATAATTATGAAACTCATAAAACCATAATCATAAAACTATAATTATTATTACTCAAACCTTGGATATAACCCAACAACTCTATTAAATAACCACACTCCTTCATTAAATTCAAAACTTCTTATTTAATTAAGTGTTTCATCGAGATACCCAACATCCTCATTAAATTCACCTAAAATATTACACCCCATTAAATAAAAACAGAACTTTGAAAACCCCCATAATTAAATTGTATTAAAAGAAATAATAAAATGCCAATTTTAGTTATGACCAACCTCCCCATTTAAATACACATTAATTATCCAATTCGTTTTTAACCTTCATTTTTTATTCTCATAATAAATGTTTCGTAATTAATTATAAAACTCCACATTGATCATTAAATTCTTTTAACATTTATTTTACTAAGTAACCACAAAAAATAATAATAACATTATTATTATTATTGAAACTTTCATTTATTTAAAAACCCAAACCCCCAATTTATTACAATATCATTAATATGATAAAAAACTCCAACCCATAACCCCTCATTTAATTAAAAGTTTCTTTGAGAAGCTCAAAAGACACATTTAATTCTCATAAATGATACACTCCTTTAACATGAAATTAAAATCTCAACGTATCAAAATAATTCTTGAATCCGTAATAATAATAATGACATTATTATTATTATCACATTCCTCCATTTAATAAAAAAATGGTCATTTAATAATTCTGAAACTCTTCATTTAAATAAAACAGTTCTTTGATAAACCCTAAATCCAGGTAAATACCTTCAACTGCCATTTAATTAATTCTTTAACATTCAATAAATTTAACAACCATAATAATAGTAATAATAACATCATTATTATTATTATTAAAACTTTATTTTAATTAATCCAAAAATCTCATATAATCATATTTTATTAAAAAAAAATAATTTATTAAATAAGAAAAACTGCATAGGTTGGACCGCATCCATGCACTGCCCATAAAGATCCATTAAAGTGGATTTTTCTGGATCCGGTGGACCCGAGACTCATCGGGAAACCCACTAAAATTTATCAGGTAATTATGCAATTCCAAAAACGACACCATTAGGTGTTTCAACACTAAAAATAAAATTCCAGAGCTCGGTTTAAAAAAAATTACCCTTTATAAATCAAAAAAAATTCAAAAACATTTGTATTTTAACCCAGTTCAAAAACACGTGACTTTAAAATATACCCAACTTAAAAATTTGTCGTCCCCAAGAATCCATCGGGAAACACTACTAAATCAACCGACCTACCGAGGTCATTTAATAAGACTAGTCAAAATATTACCTGACAACTCCATTCTAAAAGCTCGACATAACCTGCTGACACGTTTATCAAAAAAATGATGCAACAATACCCACCTTAGGATTTTCCTTGAAATCTCAAGAAAAGATTAGCCACTCACCAACGTGTGTTTTTATAATACAATAATGAATCTGTGAAATTCCTCGAACCATGTTCACAATGTCAAACATTGATCATAAAAATCTATAACATAAACCTATTGGCATGCCAAAACAACCGAGTCCCAAGAAGTCCTCCCGAGTAGTGGGACGAACATACTTTAATAGCCTAGAACTTTCTATGGGTACTACCTACCATGGGATGGACCCTTACAAAACATAAACATTTACCCTCTCTCTTGGTCACGCAAAAATGTAATCACAAGGTTCAAAAAACCCTTTTTATTTTAGGAATTTTAATTAATTCATTTCAACCTTTTATCATTTGAATGAATTTCAGCATACACAAAAGTACATATTCACAACAAGTCACTTGGTTTTCAAAACAACAACCTACAGAAAAATAGGCATGTTATCACAAACATCCTCTTTAATAATCATTCAAAGTTCTTCAAATATAAACAGGAAATTTAGCATCTAAATTCCTTTTACAAAAAAGGCGACCTACAAAGTTCTCATTTATTCAATCTGGGATCTTCCAAAAGCAACCCAACAACAGTTCATTTTAATCAAAACTCAGCAGTTTTACATTTGTAACCATTTTCAAACATATTATGGTTTTATAAAGTTCAAATACATGGGTGGCCATCTACCAATTGATAAGGTTCCCATACGCCTTATTGCTGGAATTTGGCTCCCATTTATCACAATCAACATTTATTTAAAATTTTATATTTAGCACCCCTTTCACACATCCAAAACATCTCTAAAATTTTAGCATAAGCAGTAACACAACAATATGATAACAGAAGCATGGCACAACAAAAAAACATGCTAATAACTGAAACAGTATGGAATATAATCACTCAAGCATGTTAAATCTATTACCGGAACAAGCTATCTAGAGAGTCATGCTAAAGAAGATCAAAACATGGCATTGCACCCAAGGAACACAATCCAAATTAGTAGACATCCTACTAATAAAACTACATGGCATGTTATATTCATGACATGTGAATCTATAAGTGACTAAGATGATGCATGTATGAAACTTCCTTACCATATCAGTCCAAGACAATTATTTTTCAAAATTCTCAAAATCAATAAACAGCAGAAAATACACCAGTTACTCAAGGTGAAATCATATCAACTGTAACATATAATAGTAAAAACATCAATTCCCATCCCTGGCCACTCGTTCATTTCCTGTACATGAGGTGGTCAGTCCCAATCACGGCTATTAACCCAAGCGCCAACAAATTCCTAGTCTCATGTCTACCAACCCCAAAACAGAAAGATAAAGGAAAAGAAAGAAAACCAAAACCTCTGATACCACTTTGTAACATCTTGACCCGACTCACCACTAAACTGGAGGCCAGACCGATCACCACATGACCTCAAGGGTGCCTCTCCGTACGCCAGAGGCTAGCGACTAGCAGCCAGGGTCTAAGGATAGTTAGTGGGTAGACTATACCCTCACTTTAGTGTTCAAAAATAGAAAAAGGAAATAAATAGAGGAAATGGTATAATAAATGAATAAGCTATGTAAATTAGATTTTATAAATCTTGTACAAAAGAAATGGCCAATGTCAAATTATACAGCGGATGCATGCATGACATGCTAATGATACAAAAGTATAAAACAATGAACAAAATATAATGCTTTACATTTCAATGCATAAATAAATAAATAATGACTCAAAGCCCCAAGGGTGATCTCCTTAATTATCTCAAGCCTCTCCTCGGTCCTATTCTCTTAAATCCCATGTAAACGCAAACAGCATAGTCCTACAACCAAATAGAATCTACTCAGGTACCCAGTTCAATGGCGGCCCGAGTAGGGTGTGAGATATAAATCTCAGTAGGCCGGGACTACCAGTGTCTACCCCAAACCAGACATTTAATAAATAACTTATAACATGTGAAGGCATGCATAAATTATGTAAACATTACAATATAACTATATACCTAAGTACTTGCTTCAACCCTCAGATGGTGTCTGAACCTGCATTATACATTTTTCATACATACTCAATATTCATTACATATTCATTCATTGGTTATTAATTATTCCAATCTTAATAAATTATGATGATCTTGAGATTCAGACTATGCCCAACATCTCCCATATAAATCACTCACCATAGATGTCTCTAAAGACCATCTAGGTAATCAATGTAAAGACTAATTCCAATATTGTGCTTTGGCTTGGATAACACGTCATAAGTTATTTTATTCAATCTTTCATATACTAAGTCTGAGCCCACCTACTAAATGTGGTTCACCCAATTCATAAATAAGTCTGAAACCTTCCTCATAAACAATTCACAAATCACCATGTCTCAACAGCATTCATTAACCATTAACTCATTTAATCCGTGAACAATTGGACCCATAGTCCAATGTTAATTAATGGGTGTAGAACATCATGTCTAGCAACCTCGTGAGCATTTGGAGCATCAGTCCTTGTCTCACAACCCATGGGTATTTGGAGCATCAGTCCCTGACCCATAAAAGAATATTTACTTGTAAGCTGGGTGTAGAACGCCATGTCTAGCACCCCGTGAGAATTTGAAGCTTCATTCCTTATCTCACAACCCATTTATCAATCATACGTATATATTTATCGTTGGTGTAGAACACCATGTCTATCACCCCATGACTATTTGGATCTTCAGTCCTTGTCTCACAAACCGTTTATCAATCATAAATATATATTTATCATTAGTGTAGAACAACATGTCTAACACCCCAAAACCATCGATTAATTAATTCATAAATTAATTAATCCAATCCATTAATTAATTCAACAACTAATTAACAACATAAATCTCCCGTCAAAATTCAAACCTTAATTAACCATTAAACATATCAATAGTAAATAATTAATTAACAATTAATTGTTCTTATCAAGCCAAATAAATAATTAACTCAACATTTAATTATCCAAATTCATTAACAAGTCTGAACCCATCCACTCAAACAGTGATTCGTCCAAGACTTTAACAATTTACATGCACGTCATAATCATCACAAAACATGCTAAACAAGCCCATATATTTAGAAAACATCTCACACATCATCTCATAATATTGAACAACTCCATCAAAGACAACATAATGCATGTAAATATAACAAGCATCAAAAAGTAACCTTGACCAATAGTCATAACAAACAATCATTTCTCAATCTTAATTTAATGCATGCAAATTAATTAATTCAAGGATTTATTAAATAAATATTATATCTTAAACCAATCATAAATTAATTAACCATTTAACATTTAACATTTAATAATTATTCAATCCATTAATTATTTCCAATTTCCAATTTATACTTTTGAACATGTAAAATATTCAATATTACCAATCATCATTAAAAGCCACAAATTTATTCCAACTCATGACTTGATAATTAATTCAACAATTACGTACCCTATTATACATTCTTCCCATTCAAATAATTTAACCATTTAATCATATCACTTTAACCAAATTAGAAAAACATGCTTAAAAACAATACATGTTCAAGCCCTCTTTTATCTCACGTTGGCGGAATCGTTTAATAACTTCAAAAGTGTTATGCATTGACATATTATAATCAAGGAAACTTATATTACTAATTTATTTAAAGAAGCTATAATTCCTAAAATAAAGTGTTAAGGATTTGAGACCATACCATGGGGTGGAAACATTTTAAATCCGAAGTGCTTTAATGTACTTGGCAGCAACCAGTCCACAACTGGTCTGTAATCACACTTGTGCACACACACAGATATATATATATATATATATATGTGTGTGTGTGTGTGTGTGTGTGTGTGCTGTCTACATTGAGAAATGAAAATTAAATACATTAAACCAGTAACTAGAATCAATGTTGTAATGAACAAAGCACCTCTAACTTGGTACCAGGAACTCATAAAAAAATTTAACAGGCCTTAATATAACCGGTGAAAAACCAAACCGCGGGTTTAGAAACTTACCTGAACCAACGACAGAAAGAAAATTCGAGACCATCCGCCACACTCTTGGCGGTGGATGTTGGATTATGGACCAATGGGTCCCATTTCAGCATTCGTATAAGGCCCCAGCCTTAAACCTTACTTAATCTTGAGTTATTACAAGATTTCACATTGAGGATATTTTCAGGTTTAGAGTTTTAGAGAATTAGGACATAACTATTACATTTCAAAGATTACAAAGTAGACACATCTTCCCAGCTTCCATTATTTTTTTCCAAAAAATAAAAAAACTCTTGAACAAAAGAGTCATGTCTAGTTCCTTATTTTAGACAGCCTGACATTTCCTTGTTCCCATCCTTGACCCCTATTCAACTTCATGTCCTATGAAAAACATTTCAAAAAAAAAACATGGGATGAGCACAAAAAGCTCAGTAAGGGTTATAAAAAAACATGAGTTAATATATAAATAAGAATGAAATCATAATTTACCCATAAAACATAGGTAATTTAACATACCTCATAAAATCATGAATAAGTAATAGAAATCATAAGACATAAAAGGTAACATGAGGCATTCATAACATTCTTACGTAGGGAGTAACCCTCTTGGTTATGTTTGGAATAACCACCATAGTATATTCCCTAAATCTCTTCGGAGAAACCTTAACGTTTCACTCCTTCGCATTACCCAATGCATTGGAGAGCTATATCGGGCTCACCCGCCCTTAGTTTATCACGGAACCACCCGTCTTCATAACAATTTCCAAGCACCATAACATAATATTATCACATAAAACATGCATAATGGAAACATAACATTTCCACCTTTCAATAACAAGATATCAATAAAACACATTGATATAAAAACATTATGAAAACAATTTTCAATACCAAAATAAAAGAAAAGTAAAACATGGTATTTATATTTCTTTTGAAAAGAGGGTATGTCTTATAGAGGAAGCCGAAATTCAAATAATGGTCACGGCGGAAGTCGTTGTCACCGCATACGTATGAAAAAAACATTCCCTTTTGTCGTTTAGTAAATGCTTTGTATAAAAAATATTCCTTTTGAATAAACGTAAAAGTCAAAGGGGTTTATACACCTTATAAAAGAAAGTTGTTTATAAAACAAAATATGCCTCAATGAAAGGAGATTGAGATGAAGTCTAATACAAAGATGATATCCTTGGATTAAGGATAAATTAGTTACATAATTATGTGTGACAAATTAATACACAAAATATAAGTGGGTATTAAGTGTATAACAATCAGAGGACATTCACACATAATCATAGAATGACATATTCAAGGTGTACAAGTTTATCCCAAAGAATGAAAATTGGGTTAAGAAGTTCCCTTGCAAAAATTCGACAGCCTAACGACGTCACTTCAAAATTCACAAAAAGAGTTGATGAGAGATAAAAAGGGTATATCATCACTTTGTCATAAAATTTACATCAATAATGATATATAATAACATATCCCAACATAATAGTATGTGAATTAAAAGACATAACAAAATAAGTCTTTTAAAAAGAGGAGGGTGAAAGGTTCCCTTACCGACTTGGGTAACTTTCGAAACGTACACCCCATTGAAGAAGGGTCATACAATGAATATGTAAATACCCATAAATGAAATTATATTACACAAATAGTATAAAAATGGGAAGTACAGACACCACTCAAAGGAAATGGTGGAAAATGTAGCATAAATCTCACTAGACTAAAAGTGAGATGAAAAATCCCTTCCGAAAACTCGGCAGCCTAACAGCGCCACTTAAAACTTCCAAAATGGATTGATGAGATAAAATAGGGTCTCTCATCATATTAACATAAAAATTACAGTAGGATTAATATAAAAGAACATCCCAATCATAATAAAGATGAGCTTAAAAGGAATGACATAAAAGAGTGTACTTAAAAAGAAAGAGAGAGGTTGGATCCCTTATGAAAATTCGGCAGCCTAACAGTGCCACTCAAAACTTACAAAATGGATTCATGAGAGAGAATAGAATATCTCATCATATGAACATAAAAATTACAGTAAGAGTAATATAAAATAACATCCCAATAATAATAAAAAATTAGCTTTAAAAGGAATGACATAAAAGAGTGTACTTAAAAAGAAAGAGAGGAGTAGGATCCCTTACCTCGGGACTGACTTGACTCGATCGTTCTTTAATCTCCTGAATAATAAAATTGAGTTAATTTCTACTTCCTTAAGAACCTTTTTCAAGTTTATTATTCCTTTTATATCACTTATTACCATGTTATGAATAATATGTTATTATTTAAGTTAATAACAGTCGTTTAACGATCATTGGTACTTGAGTAAAAAATAAACTCTTTATAATTACAAGTTGTTCATGTGGTAAAATATCCATTATATCCAGAATTTTATTCATGATGTAGATATCATATATATAATATATATCTTGTATATTCATCCATTTATAATATTACATAATCATTTAGAGGTAAGAAATGAAATGCACCGTTCATGGAGACGGTAAGCCGTACGTACACATGAACGCTAATTTCATGTCTATCTCATTCTTTAATTGAAATAAAATAATAATGATATAAAGGTATATTATAATTTCAGTATAACATCATATATAATAATTTTAAATCCATCCTTTATACATCCCACGTATGGCATTAACGAATCAAATCACTTTGAGGGGGCGGTAGTCCGCACTTCCTAAAATGAAGATATCGTGTTTACCCATAATGGAAGCCATAAAGGTATGCCATAAATGAAAAATAAAGAATATTAAGGAAAACATAAACATATTATATATCATATATAAATATAGTTACATCTTAATGGCCACCTTTGAAGGTGTTATATGAGCGTTGAACAATCATCGTTTCGTGAGGCAGATATTCGCCATCCACAGAAACAGTATGTTCTTTCACCATTAGATGATGGTGTGTGTAAGTGTAGCTCGAATAATTTTTATAACAACATCCTAGTATATTTAAGATACTGGAGTTGTTACAAAAGAAATTAATAAAAAGTGTTTAGGGGGTTGGAGAAGCAAAATAAAACAATAGAACTCAAGTGAAGACATTACCTTAAAATCGGGTAACTCTGTTTGATTTTAGCTAAAAGGCTTCCTTGGGAAGACTTTTGCCAAAGTGAGGCTTCTAGGAGTAAGATAGGGATATGTAGAGGCAAAATGGGCAGGGGGTGGCCAATCCAAAGGCTTTGGAAGTGCGGGTATGGAGGTAGAGGTGGGGGCCTTTTATAAGAGGATGGGAGGGGCACTCTTGGAAAGTAATAAAAGGTTACTTTATTTTCAAATGATTTTTGGATTTTAAAGGTCCCCCATTGATGTGTTTCACGGATAAGGTGATAAGGGTTATAAATCCACCCATCCAATAGGTTTTGGACATGTTTAGGTCTTAGATTTTACATTATCTTTCCATTTTATTTGAATCGTTAAAAAATGAGGTCATCGCTGCATCATCATGATGTCATAAATACTTTACTTTATTTAATTTATAAAAATTATAAAACAAATACTATGATGTAAGAAATCTTTTTATCTTTCCAATGAATATTTATAGTAAAAAATATGATTTGTATAACCCCATGTAAAAATTGTTTTAGTAAAAGATTTCATGTTTGTGTCGTTTTTACTTTAACATTAAATAAAAAGTTATTTATGTCATTTCCCAACCAAAGTGGCTACATGGGGTCCCCAAGTTGACCCATGAATTTTCTTGGTCGGCCATGACACATCAAATGATGGTAGGACATGTGTCTAGGTCATTTCATATTATTAAAATATTATTTTTACCTTAAACTACACCAATTTCCTCTAATCGCGATTAAAACTTAATAAGTTACTATTCACAAAAAAATTATTTTAATCACATTGAACAACATTTTACTTCTTAATGACAACCATGTATGTCGGATTTTTGAAATTCAAAACACAAAGATGGCAAAATTTCATTTAAATGGAAAATCGGTTTTTATAAGTACCACTTAGTGGTTTCACTATTCATCAAAAATTGAAGTTTTTCAGAAAATTACCAAAAATTAACCCTAAGCTATATTTGATATTCCGAATTCAAAAATGATGTCTATTTTACAAAATTCAAAACATATAAGTTGCATTAATTAATTTAATAATTGATTCCCGCTGTCAAAACAAATAGCGTGTTTTTATGAAACAAAAAGTATCAAAAGATTGACACTAGTTTAAGTCCGATTTCAAAGTGAAATTAATTCCAACGACCACTATTGGACCAAATGGTAAAAATATATTCTATTTTCAATTTAAAACCAATTAAAAAGATAATGTAATAATATAAATAAATTAGATTAAAAATTGGTTTTGAATTAAAATACAACATTTTTCACTATTCATTAAAAAATGAACTTTATTGGAAAAATACCAAAACTTTAGACAAAGTTAATTTTGATGTCCCGATTCTAAAGAAGAATTTTATTTTGTCAAATATAACACATAAAATTGTCAAAAAGTGGATTTAAAAGAGGTTCATCATCAAAAGACGATTAATCGACCCTTTAAAGAATATTAGAATGTTTACGCTTAAAATTGGATTCATTCGCATTTTTTTAATTCACTAACATTTATTGTAATAAGTAAAAATATTTGACAAACATATATAGTCATTTTGTAGTTAGTTCTATTCATTTACGCCATCAAAACAGCTAGGCGTTAACTACCATTTAAAATAATATTATTTTTATTATTAGAGTGCAACGTAAGATTCCCAAGAAACTCGTTGTTGCGTGTTGGGTACGCCATCGAACATAGCGTCCCCTTTAAAGTAATATTAATATTTTATTCACAAATATGGATAAATATAAAAATGTCATATTCTTTATTTACCTGGGGTGTTACATCCTTCCCCCCTTTTGGGAATTGCCTCCTCGCAATTTTAAAATTGGGCTTGGAAACATCCTTGAAAGTCCCACATTGGAACAAGAGTCGGTAAAACAATCACTTTAAAATAAAGAAAGATAAGTATAGAGGTCACCCGAGTTAACACATACTAGGATTCCATGTAGGAAAACATGGACATGGAGGAGAAAACATAGGGTCATGTTCTGATGGAGAGTGATAGAAAACATGTTTAGGAGAAAGTTAACCACAAGAAAATCAAAAACTTGTGATGGGTTAAACGGTATTCAATTCCCCAGTAGGAAAAGTTAATAGACAACATTTTTGTTTTATGTTACTTTTTATTGAGGAATTTATTCATAAGGAAACATAATTACTTATCATGTTGACTTTCAACTTTTATTAGATTCCTTAATCAAACTCAATTTTCTCCAAAAGACGAGTATTTAGGAAGACTTGTTCACATTAAGGGTACTATAATCAACTTCTAGAGAATCACCTAATCCACAAAAGAGAACTATATACTTCCCATGTCTTTAGACTTTAACCAAAACCAAAACCAAAAAGGTTAGTACAAGATCAGATAATCCAGAAAAGGATAACCCTTAAAAAAAAGAAAATCTATTCTTAATCTCCAAAATTTGTCCAACAAAACCCAAAGTTCAAAGAGGACCATTCGATAAACAATTTGTCCGTAAAATTCTTCAAAGTAAACCAAACTAAGATTGAAACCCAAATATTGAAAAGATTTAGTCACATAGTCTTCCAAGTTAAATCGTAACATTTATCTCCAAACAACATTAGTTGCTCTCAAAGTCTCATATTGAAAAGTAATTAACCTAATGACATATCCTCCATGATAGGTTAATAAATTTCCATAGATAACCCAAAATCAACTTACTATTAATTCATAAAATCATCTAACTAAAAAGAATCAGTCAAACTAACCAGGGACTTCACATAGTCTAGTGGTAGGCGATAAATACCAGTTGCGCTTTGGTAGGGGGTTCGATTCCCATAGCTTTGTCCGACGCAACGGGTTGTCACACGGTCTACGTGTTGTCCTTTTTACAAAACTATATAATTCAAAAATCATTCCCCCAAAGAGATAAAATCATCAAAAATAACCATAACATAATTTAACCTCAATTTTATCTCATTCCTTTCACTTCCATCATAACATATAGTAACCCATAATTACCTCAAAATTAAGGATTATATAAACACAAATGTTTCTTTATAACTATGTCCACAAAAGAACAGATAACTATTCCATGAATAAAATTTTCATATATCAAACTTCAGGGTTACACATACTATAAAAAGTCTTCTAATGTAAATCCATCATCAAAAGAGACTTAATACTCTTAAGAATTTCACCATAACTCTTTAAGCCCTTATATGTTGACTTCTTACTCATTCAAAATTCTTCATGCTCTATTAAACATTACTTTCCAACTTATTCTGAAATACTTCTTTCCTACAGGCAAAATCATGAATCATATCATAAGATTCCAAAATAGGAAAACAAAAGTTATGAAATAATCCATACCTTTGATTGGTCATTGTCAGTTTCTTCATCCTCAATCGGAATGGAATTAGGTATTGGTAAACGAGTATTTATACGATCTTGGTGATCCCATTCACGAAACTTCTTCATAGGACATGTGTTTTCATAATGACCATGCACACCACATTTAAAACATTCAATTGATCCCTCAGAAAGAACTTCTTTCCCTTTCCTCGAGTCAACTGGATGCTTCCTTTTTCCATGGAAGGTTCTTACTTTATGACCTTCATTTCCACATCTATAGCATATTTCTGTCCCTTTGAAACATTTTACTAGGTGTTTCATTCCACATCTTTGACACATAGGTTTTTGAACACACTTACCTTTATGATTATTACCCGTAGTTCCATAGGGATTTGTTTCTCACATATATGATGACTTATAGAAATCACAAAGGTTTAGGTGGTCAATCATGACTCCAGATAGTTGGTTGAGGATAAACACAAGAGTTCTCATTGTAGCTCCCATATCATTTAGTTGCTCGCTCAAAAAACTGTCGCAGTTTCCTTCACATCCACTGTTACTTTGGTGCCTGCTAGATCCATCCATTTACTAAAACCAAAAAGGTCAGTGTGAGTATATCAATAAAACCATAATGTACTAATGAGGAAGATAAACACTAAGATATACTTACTCATTCAATTTATCTAAAACTAGGACTCTTTCTGAAATCCTAACCATTATGGTAATGTCACTTATGCTTAGAGAATACCCTAACCTCTAAAGTTATCTAAACCAAACTCTGATACCAACTATAAGGCCCCAGCCTTAAACCTTACTTAATCTTGATTTATTACAAGATTTCACATTGAGGATCTTTTCAGGTTTAGAGTTTTAGAGAATTAGGACATAACTATTACATTTCAAAGATTACAAAGTAGACACATCTACCCAGATTCCATTTTTTTTCCAAAAAATAAAAAAAACTCTTGAACAAAAGAGTCATGTCTAGTTCCTTGTTTTAGACAGCCTGACATTTCCTTGTTCCCATCCTTGACCCCTATTCAACTTATGTCCTATGAAAAACTTTTCGAAAAAAACATGAGATGAGCATAAAAAGCTCAGTAAGGGTTATAAAAAAACATGAGTTCATATATACAAAAGAATGAAATCATACTTTACCCATAAAACATAGGCACTTTAACATACCTCATAAAATCATGAATAAGTCATAGAAATAATAAGACATAAAAGGTAACTTGATGCATTCATAACATTCTTACGTAGGGAGTAACCCTCATGGTTACATTTGGAATACCCACCACAGTATATTCCCTAAATCTCTTCGGAGAAACCTTAACGTTTCACTCCTTCGCGTTACCCAATGCATTGGAGAGCTATATCGGGCTCAACCGCCCTTAGTTTATCACGGAACCACCCATCTTCATAACAATTCCCAAGCACCATAACATAATCTTATCACATAAAACATGCATAATGGAAACATAACATTTCCACATTTCAATAACAAGATATCAATACAACACATTGATATAAAAAAATTATGAAAACCATTTTCAATACAAAAAAAAAGAAAAGTAAAACATGGTATTTATTTTTCTTTTGAAAAGAGGGTATGTCTTATAGAGGAAGCCGAAATTCAAATAATGGTCACGGCGGAAGTCGTTGTCGCGGCATACGTATGAAAAAAACATCCCCTTTTGTCATTTAGTAAATGCTTTGTATAAAAAAGATTCCTTTTGAATAAACGTAAAAGTCAAAGGGGTTTATACACCGTATAAAAGAAAGTTGTGTATAAAACAAAATATTCCTCAATGAAAGGAGATTGAGACGAAGTCCTATACAAAGACGGTATCCTTGGATTAAGGATAAATCAGTTACATAATTATGTGTGAAAAATGAATACACAAAATATAAGTGGGTACTAAGTGTATAAAAATCAGAGGACATTCACACATAATCATAAAACTACATATTCAAGGTGTACATGTTTATACCAAATAATCAAAATTGGGTTAAGATGTTCCTTTGCAAAAATTGGACAGCCTAACGACGTTACTTCAAAATTCACAAAAAGCGTTGATGAGAGATAAAAAGGGTATATCATAACTTGGTCATAAAATTTAAATCAATAAGGATATATAAGAACATATCCCAATATAATAGTATGTGAATTAAAAGACATAACAAAATAAGTCTTTTAAAAAGAGGAGGGTGAAAGGTTCTTTTACCGACTTGGGTAACTTTCGAAACGTACACCCCATTGAAGAAGGGTCATACAATGAATATATAAATACCCATAAATGAAATTATATTACACAAAGAGTATAAAAATGGGAAGTACATACACCACTGAATGTAAATGGTGGAAAATGTAGCATAAATCTCACGAGACTAAAACTGAGATGAAAAATACCTTCTGAAAACTCGGTAGCCTAACGACACCACTTAAAACTTCCAAAATGGATTGATGAGAGAAAATAGGGTCTCTCATCATATGAACATAAAAAGTACAGTAGGAGTAATATAAAATAACATCCCAATCATAATAAAGATTAGCTTAAAAGGAATGATATAAAATATTGTACTTAAAAAGAAAGAGAGAGGTTGGATCCCTTACGAAAATTCGGCAGCCTAACGGTGCCACTCAAAACTTCCAAAATGGATTGATGAGAGAGAATAGGGTCTCTCATCATATGAACATAAAAATTACAGTAAGAGTAATATAAAATAACATCCCAATAATAAGAAAAAATTAGCTTTAAAAGGAATGACATAAAAGAGTGTACTTAAAAAGAAAGAGAGGAGTAGGATCCCTTACCTCGGGTCCGACTTGACTCGATCGTTATTTAATCTCCTGAATAATAAAATTGAGTTAATTTTTACTTCCTTAAGAACCTTTTTCAAGTTCATTATTCCTTTTATATCACTTACTACCATGTTATTAACACTATGTTATTATTTAAGTTAATAACGGTCGTTTAACGATCATTGGTACTTGAGTCAAAAATAAACTCTTTATAATTACAAGTTGTTCATGTGGTAAAATATCCATTATATCCAGAATTGTATTCATGATGTAGATATCATATATATCATATATATCCTGTATATTCATGCATTTATAATATTACATAATCATTTAGAGGTAAGAAATGAAATGCACCGTTCATGGAGACGGTAAGCCGTACGTACGCATGAACGCTAATTTCATTTCTATCTCAAACTTTAATTGAAAGAAAATAATAATGATATAAAGGTATATTATAATTTCAGTATAACATAATATATAATAATTTTAAATCCATCCTTTATACGTCCCACATATGGCATTAACGAATCAAATCACTTTAAGGGGGTGATAGTCCGCACTTCCTAAAATGAAGATATCGTGTTTACCCATAATGGAAGCCATAAAGGTATGCCATAAATGAAAAATACAGAAGCTTAAAGAAAACATAAACATATTATATATCATATATAAATATAGTGACATCTTAATGGCCACCTTTGAAGGTGTTATATGAGTGTTGAACAATCATCGTTTCGTGAGGCAGAAATTCGCCATCCACCGAAACAGTATGTTCTTTAACCATTAGATGATGGTGTGTGTAAGTGTAGCTCGAATAATTTTTATAACAACATCCTAGTATATTGAAGATACTGGATTTGTAACAAAATAAATGAATGAAAAGAGTTTACGGGGTTGGAGAAGCAAAATAATACAAAAGAACTCAAGTGAATACATTACCTTAAAATCGGGTAACTCTTTTTGATTTGAGCTCAAAGGCTTCCTTGGGAAGACTTCTGCCCAAAGTGAGGCTTATAGGAGTAATATAGGGATGTGGAGAGGAAAAATGGGCAGGGGTTGGCCGAGCCAAAGGCTTTGGAAGTGTGGGTAAGGATGTAGAGGTGGGGGCCTTTTATAAGAAGAGGGCAGGGGCACTCTTGGAAAGTAATAAAAGGTTACTTTATTTTCAAATGATTTTCGGATTTTAAAGGTCCCCCATTGATGTGTTTTGAGGATAAAGTGATAAGGGTTCGAAATCCACCCATCTAAATACTATGACGTATGAAATAATTTTAGCTTTCCAATGACTATTTATAGTGAAAAATCTGATTTGTATAACCCCATGTAAAAATTGTTTTAGTAAAACATCTCATGTTTGTGTCATTTTTTACTTTAACATTAAATAAAAAGTTATTTATGTCATTTCCAAACCAAAGTGGCTCCATGGGGTCCCCAAGTTGACCCATGGATTTTCTTGGTCGGCCATGACATATCCAATGATGGTAGGACATGTGTCTAGGTCATTTCATATTATTAAAATATTATTTTTACCTTAAACTACACTAATTACCTTTAATCGCGATTAAAACTTAATAAGTTACTATTCACCAAAAAATTATTTTAATCCCATTGAACCAAATTTTATTTCTTAATGACAACCATGTATGTCGGATTTTTGAAATTCAAAACACAAAGATGGCAAAATTTCATTTAAATGGAAAATCAGTTTTTATAAGTACCACTTAGTGGTTTCACTATTCATCAAAAATTGAAGTTTTTCAGAAAATTACCAAAAATTAACCCTAAGCTATATTTGATATTCCGAATTCAAAAATGATTTCTATTTTACAAAATTCAAAACATATAAGTTTCATTAATTAATTTAATAATTGATTCCCGCTGTCAAAACAAATAGCGTGTTTTTATGAAACAAGAAGTATCAAAAGATTGACACTAGTTTAAGTCCGATTTCAAAGTGAAATTAATTCCAAAAAACACTATTGGTTCAAATGGTAAAAATATATTATAATTTCACTTTAAAAACAATTCAAAATATAATCTAATCATATAAATAAATTAGATTAAAAAGTGGTTTTGATTTAAAATACAACATTTTTCACTATTCATTAAAAAATGAACTTTATCAGAAAAATACAAAAACTTGACACAAAGTAAATTTTGATGTCCCGATTCTAAAGAAGAATTTTATTTTGTCAAATATAACACATAAAATCGTCAAAAAGTGGATTTAAAAGAGGTTCATCATCAAAAGGCGGTTAATCGACCCTTTAAAGAATATTAGAATGTTTACGCTTAAAATTGGATTCATTCGCATTTTTTAGTTCTCTAACATTTATTGTAATAAGTAAAAATATTTGACAAACATATATAATCATTTTGTAGTTAGTTCTATTCATTTCCACCATCACAACAGCTAGGAGTTAACTACCATTTAAAATAATATTATTTTTATTATTAGAGTGCAACGTAAGATTCCCAAGAAACTCGTTGTTGCGTGTTGGGTACGCCATCGAACATAGCATCCCCTTTAAAGTAATATTAATATTTTATTCACAAATATGGATAAATATAAAAATGTCATATTTTTTATTTACCTGGGGTGTTACAATTCATATATCCTAAAAATAGAGGAACACAATGATCATATTTAAACCCGAACCTTTGGGTTTTAGCTAAGAAAACAAGGTGAGATAGAGGAGTCAAATGATCGATGCGAATCCCCAGATATATGGAGACAGACTCAACTTGACGAGGCATAAAAGATTCATGTAGAGTCTGAGGGGAATCATCACGCACCAAGTGGAGTCCTGGAGAGGGGTGGTGCGCCTCTAGGTATTTCCCAGAGGGGGTTGCGCCACAGAGGTCGCGCGTTGCAGGAGCTCCGCCCGGGTGTCATGCTGCTGCAGGGAGGGTCACTCGGGGGTTCACGTGCCTCTTGGTCACACCGCGGAAAGGAGATCACACCATGGAGGGAGCTCGAAGGAGGGAGGATGGGACAACATCATGGGGTGCACTGCTGTGTGCCTATTGCACCTTGTGCATAGGGACAAAGAAGAGGGGAATTCTATTCCCTTTATTTTCTTTTTCAAACCCCTAAATTAATTTCCATTAATAATAGTTATTATTAAACTCATAAAACCCAATAATAATACTACCATTAATGTGATAATAATAATAATACTCATTTTATTATTATTATTATTATACACATTAAACACATATCTAAAAAGTAAAAAAACACTCCCCAATTAATCCTTATTAAAGGACATGTTTCATTTGAGAAAGTCAAACTCCCCTTTACACCTCAATTAAATTAAAATCTCTTTGACTTCAAAGTAATAAAAAAATTCCTTTCCCACAATTAATAAAATTAGTTTTTCCTTGAATTTAATTAATTAACCAAATAATAATAATAATAATAATAATAATTAATTCATCATTATTATTATTATTAAAACTTTCATTTTTTAAAATTCCAACCAAAACTCCCCAATTCATTACTACTATTATTTGTAATAATAATAATACCCTTAATGATCAATAATCATGATACTCATAAAACTATAATCATAAAAATATAATTATTGTTACTCAAACCTTTGATATAACCCAACAACTCCATTAAATAACCACACTCCTACATTAAATTAAAAACTGCTTATTTAATTAAGAGTTTCATCGAGATACCCAACAACCTCATTAAATTCACCTAAATATTACACCCCATTAAATAAAAACAGAACTTTGACAACCCCCATAATTAAATTGTATTAAAAGAATTCATAAAACGACCATTTTAATTATGACCAACCTCTGCATTTAAATCCACATTAATTATCCAATTTATTTTTGACCTTCATTTATTATTCTCGTAATAATTGTTTCATAATTAATTATAAAACTCCACATTGATCATTAAATTCTTTTAACATTTATTTAACTGAGTAACCAAAAATAATAATAATAAAATCATTATTATTATTATTGAAACTTTCATTTTTTTAAAAACCCAAACCCCCAATTTATTACAATATCATTAATATGATAAAAACTCCAACCCATAACCCCTCATTTAGTTAAAAGTTTCTTTGAGAAGCTCAAAAACCACATTTAATTCTCATAAATGATACACTCCTTTAACAAGCAATTAAAATCTCAAAGTATCAAAATAATTTATGACTCCGTAATAATAATAATGACATTATTATTATTATCACATTCCTCCATTTAATAAAAAAATGGTCCTTTAATAATTCTGAAACTCTTCATTTAAATAAAATGGTTCCTTGATAAACCCAAAATCCACGTCAATACCTTCAAGTGCCATTTAATTAATTCTTTAACATTCAATAAATTTAACAACCACAATAATAGTAATAATAACATTATAATTATAATTATTAAAACATTATTTTAATTAATCCAAAAATCTCATATAATCATATTTAATTAAAAACAATAATTTATTAAATATGAAAAACTATATAGGTTGGACCACAACCATGCGTAGCCCATGCAGATCCATTAAAATAGATTTTTCTGGATCCGGTGAACCTGAGACTCATTGAGACACCCACTAAAATTTATCAGGTAATTACAAAATTCCAGAAATGACACCATTAGGTGTTTCAACACTCAGAATAAAATTCCAGAGCTCGGTTAAAAAAAAATTAACTATTGATAAATCGAAAAAAAATTCAAAAAAATTCGTATTTTAACCTCGTTCAAAAAAACGGGACTTTGCAGAAAAAAAATCAAAAATTGATTCCAGGCATACCGGGCCTCAAAATCAAGTGGACTCGTAAAAAAAATCACATGTATTTAAGAAAAAATTTTCAATGGAATTTCTGGGTCATTACAATTTCCCCACCTCAGGGCTTTACGTCCCCGTAAGCTACAACTAGAACTAGGGGAACAAATGGGGGTACCGAGCATGCATATGAGCCTCCTGCTCCCATGTGCTCTCCTGGAGGTTCCCATGTTGCCAGCTTACGTGCACTAGAGGTATCGACCATCCACGTAGGAATCGCTCCTGTCAATCCTCAACCTCCACTGGAACCTCTGTGAAAGCTGCCCCATCATCTATGTCCAGCTCTCTATGGTCGATAATGTGGGAAATATCGGGCACATATCTCTTTAGCTGAGATACATGGAAGATGTCGTGCACCCGATGCAATTGAGGTGGAAGAGCTAAGCGGTAAGCCACCTTGGCTACTCTGCCAAGGACCTGGAATGGTCCAAATAATCCCAGAGATAAATTTCCACCTTGTCTAAATATCTGTAGACCTCGATGTGGTGAGACCTATAGAAAGACATGGTCACCATCCTCGAACTCCAGAGGTCTCCGTCTCCTATCAGCATATGACTTCTGCCTACTCTGTGCAGTCTTCAATTGCTCTTGGATGATCTGCACCATCTATATGGTAGCCTATAACATCTTTGGTCCCACTAATGCTGACTCCCCAGGGTCTATCCAGCACAAAGGTGATCTGCAAGGTTTCCTAGGAAACACCTCGAAAGGTGCCATCCCTATGGTGGAGTGATAGCTGTTGTTATAGGAAAAATCGACCAAAGGCAAGTGATCCTCTTAGATATGACCGAATTTGAGGACAGAAGAACACAACATGTCCTCAAGGTTCTGAATGGTCTGCTCAGTCTGACCATCTATCAGAGGATGGATGACCTTGCTTAGACGAAGCTGCATCCCGAAAGCCTCCTGCAACCCCATCCATAGCTGTGAAGTAAAGTTTGCATCATGATATGAGACAATAGAAGAACATACTCCATGTAGCCGCACAATCTTCTACACATAGAGGCATCCCATGCTCTCTACTGAACCCTACTCTCTGATCGGTAGGAAGTGGGATGACTTGGTGAGTCAGTCGACGATCACCAAAATCGAGTCATGACCCCGAGATGTACGTGGAATACCCATCACGAAGTCCATGGATATCCCATCCCACTTCCACTAAGGGACCTCTAAAGGCTGGACCAAGCTTGCTGGTACCTGGTGCTATGCCTTCACTTGCTGACAAGTGAGGCACTGTGAGACAAACTCCGCTACTGCCTTCTTTATACCTGACCATTAGTGCTCTCGTCAAAGGCTATAGTACATCTTCGCCACTCCTGGATGTACTGCTAGAGGGGATGTGTGAAACTCCCTCAAAAATTCCTCCTGAAGTGAAACTGGTACCAATGTACATCCTCTAAATAGGATGGAATGCTCCCCACCTTCAGAAAATCCATCAGGTTCCTGCCCTGTGGATATCTGAGCACGTCATATCTCGCAGTCAGCGTCCCCATGCTGCGCCTCCTTGACTCGTTGAAGAAGTAGAGGAGTTACTATAAGAGACTATATAAAGGCTGCCCCATCTCTATTCATAAAGGATATCTGTAAAGCATCCAGGGGCTCCATCGCCTCTCCTAGCAGCTGTATACCAGATCTCCTATTGGGTGCATCCGCAACAAAATTCCCCTTCCCAGGAGTATGGACTATCGTGAAGTCATAGTCCTGGAGGAACTAAACCATTTTTGCTGTCTTATGTTCAGGTCCTTATGAGAGAAGATATACTTGAGACTCTTGTGATCAGATTACATGGTAAAACGTTCGCCAATCAGATAGTGTCGCCAAATTTTAAAGGCAAAGACCACTACTAATAACTCCAGGTCATGGGTAGCATAGTTCTTCTCATGCTGTCTCAGCTACTGAGAACCATAAACGATCACAGCTTGCTCCAGCATCAAGACACACCCGATTCCAATCCCTGTTGTGTCGCAGTAGACTACATACCCTATGACTTCCTCTGGAATCCTCAAGATGGGGGAACTAGTCAGCCTCTGCCTCAACTCCTAAAAGCTCTGCTGGCATCTCTCCAACCACACAAAGGGTTTACCCTTCTTTATCAAGGCTGATAGTGGTGATGAAACTCTGGAGAAGTCTGGAACGAACCTCTGGAAATATCCAGCTCGACCCAGGAAACTCTGTACCTCCGTCACACTCCTAGGTGGCTCCCAAGTAAGTACCACCTCAATCTTCACTGGATCTACTGCAAATCCATCCTCCAAGATGATGTGTCCCAAGAAGTGAACCTCTTGAATCCAGGACTACCACTTTGAGAGATTACCATAAATCTGGTGATCTCAGAGTGTGTCCAGTACTACCTGCAAATGGTAGGCATGATCCACCTCAGTAGTTGAGTAGTTTAGTATGTCGTCGATAAAGAATACGACAAAGAGATTGAGGTAAGGCTGGAAGATCCTGTTCATGAGACTCATAAACACTGCTGGAGTGTTGGTTACACCATACGACATAACCAAGAACTCATAGTGGCCATACCGACACCTGAAGCCCGTCTTCTGCACATCCTTATCTCGAACTCTAATCTGGTGATAGCTTGATCCGAGGACAATCTTCAAGAACCACCATGCTCCCTTCAACTGATCAAAGAGGTCGTCAATCCTTGAGAGTTGGTACTTTTTCTTCATGGTCACCCGGTTTAGGTGACGGTAGTCGACACAATTCCTAAAGCATCCATCCTCCTTCTTGGTGAACAGAATCGGGGCTACCCAGAGAGAAACACTGGGCCAGATGAATCCCTTCCCCTGTAAGTCCTCCAGCTGTACCCGCAGATCATGAAGCTTAGCAAGAGCCATCCGATAAGATGGTATAGATATCAGTGCCATCCCAAGGTACAGGTCAATGCAGAAGTCCACCTCTCTAAGAGGAGGTAGTCCTGGGAAATTTTCAGGAAAAACATCCACATACCGGTCCACCACTACAGGATAATTCAGACTTTCCACATCAACTATTCAGAGGGTATGACAAGCCAACTGGTGAGTGATTGGCCACACCCTCCTCCAAGTAAGTCTATATTGTGCTGGAAAGGTTCCCTTATCACTAGTGAATGTAATCCTTGTCCCATCCGTGTGGAAACACCACAATTTTCTCCTGATGTAGTCAATCTGAGAATGGACTGTAGATAACTAGTCCATACCCAAGATGACATGGTAAGGCCTTGACGACGCTACTAGGAGATCCCAGTTGAAGTTCTCATCTCCTAGAGTAAACTCATACTTCCATAACCAGTGCGTAATCGTCGAATAAAGTTCTGTATGAGTCTCTAGTAGTATGGATCGAGCCAATGGATCCGTCAGAATCTCTGAGCCCCGAACGAGGGTAGTGGAAATGAAAGGGTGACTGGCACCTGTTTCTATAAGAACTTTAGCTATGGTGGAGTAGACACAGATCATACCTTGAATCATCTCTAGAGCACCGTGATAGTAGGCCTCAGCTGCCTGAAGCTAAGCTCTCCCCTGTCCTCCCGCTCCCTGCGGTCGGGGTGGACCTCCTGGTGGTGGTGGTGGTGGTAACACCTCGTAACATTGTCCACCACCATCTGCATGTCCTGCTCCTCTACCATGTCCACCTACTCCCTACGGACTACCTCATTCGAACCTTTGCTTCTGCCTGGGTGGTTCCTCAACTGTCTGGTGATCATCTAAATGGAGGTTTGGATAGTCACGAGCCATGTGACCCTACCCACCAGATGAGTAACACTGCCTGCTACAGGAATGTGTGTCTCTACTTTGTGTACACTACACAACCGATCCTATGTCATGTGGTCGACCACCTGTAGGTTTGGTACTCTTGGACCTCTGCGACATCTGTCTACTTCCAGCTACATAAGACTCCGCTGCGTGTTGGCTAGTGGTGGGTCTTGCTGCTGGATACTGCTTAGCAAGGAAACGCTCCATCAAGAGGGCTCTCCCTAGAACCCCCGTCTGCATTGGGATACTAAGTGAGATCATCAGAGCTCTGATCTCTTTCCAGAGCCCATGCTTGAAGGTTCGGGCCCTGAAGAATGGGTCTTGTACCATATCCTTAGAGTAGCGCGAGAGGTCGGTGAGCCTCACTAAGTAATGAGCTATAGTCATGCTACACTGCTATAGATGCAGTAACTTCTGTATCCACACCGTTCGTAGGGTTGCTGGAACAAAATCTGCCCGAAATAGGCTCTTGATGTATGCTGAGAGAAGTGTCACCTCATCATGCACCTAGAGCATCAGGCTCTACAATCTGCCTACTGCTGCCTGAAGGAGACTCGCGGCAAGGATCACTATGAAGTCAGTTGGTGACCCTACCAGTCTGAAGACTCTCACTACAGCCTCCAGCCAATCTTCAGCTACCCTTGGGGTCCATCTCTCCCCTTAAACTAGGTTTCCTCTGGCATTAGAACTCGTGAAATCCACTCAAGTGGCATGCATCGTCTGCTGCTGGGGCTGGTGGCATCGGTGGATCAATGGGAAGTGGTACTGCTGGTGCCTCCACTAGAAAAGGGCCCTACACCGAGGCCTCATCTCTTGGTGGGCTGTCAGTACATATGACTCTCGGGGATCTCACTGGTAGTCTATGAAGAGGCATCCTGAAAGAAAGAGATGTGACACAATCAAAAGATTATACCTGGTGAGCTAACTTGGTTGATCTGACTTAAAGAAAAATTTTGAAACACACACAAGCAATCAGTGTTTTCGTGCACTGAGTCAGAAATTAGAGGTCAGGGTCCTGGTGTATGGATATATCAGCCGCCCACATCCACACTGGACTCCCTGAACTGAAAACCACACTTAGTACCCTTAACACTATTGCTTCATAGAAAAGAAAGAGAAGAGTCCTATATTTTGCGGTAGAACCGACTCCTCTGATACCAATTTGTCACGACCCGTCTCCCGGGGCCCGTATCATGACATACCCATGCCCACATTCTATAGGCCTGGGGCTAGTGACTAGTACCAAATGCATAAATCTCTAAACTGGGAAGGGAATGCCTTTATAACTATAAAAAAACACATCAAAGTACACAATTGGAAGCAAATCACTAAGTAAAAATGTATACAAAAGAAGTGCTGGAATGTAAAAAGGGGTCAGAAATAAAAGAGCAACATGAAAGTACAAGTACAACAAAAAATAAAGTACAACTGAAGTAAAGTAAAGCATCTACTGGGTCATCCTCTGGGGGTTCCTACCTAAAGGGTAGGTACAGATGTCCTCCTCAGCCCTCCATGTCTTTTCATCTCCTCCCTGTACCATCACACCGAGTAGTCCACCTCGGGTACCATCTGGTCCTGCTACTCTCTGCCTTAGTCAGTGCTGTCCATCGTCTGTAACCAACACAACAAGGTGTGGTCAAAGACCGTGCAGGGGTGAGTATAACGATACTCAGTAGGGACCCTGAGACCCCCAAGGTCTCACAAAATCCAACAAAAATAAACCACAAGGTAAGAAATCGACAGATAACCTCACATAGGTATATGCCGATACATATACCTATGTAATCATGTAACCCATCTCAATCATGAGGAAAACACAAAAGTCATTGACTCAGCACAAACCAAGATTTTTATTATCGAAACCACGGATAGTGGCGTACTCTTCCTCTATCGAGTACATTGGGCCTGCCATGTCACAAATAGGTGCTTCCCATGATCCTTGGACTGCTGAGGTACTCCTCTTGTCGAGTACTGTGGGTCTACTACGTCACACAGAGGTGCTCCCCACCATGGGTCTCCCGCGCTCACATAGTGGCACTCCCCCTCATAGCCTGCTAAGGTAGTCCTCCTATCAAGTACTGTGGGTCTGCCACACTCACATAGAGGCACTCCCCACTGTGGGTCTACCGCCCCCACACATAGGTTCTCCCCACTAGGCTAGTCAAGTCACTCTGAGTCGAATCAGTCAAGCAGTCATCAGGCCTCACCTAGCTACAAGGTCTCCGTACTCTATCCGTTCACCTCAGGAAGAATCCGCTCCATGAACTACTAGTCGGTACTCCAACTGTCATGATGTTCCATGAAAAATAATCTCAAAGGTCTGCCACATCATAGGGGTCTCAACACAATAGACAACGCGTCAATCTGATGCCTAGTCTGTTAGTTATTAGCCTTTTTGTCCAGGGGGCCCAGTTGGATTCGTGTACGATCGAGCCTGACCGTATCTCAAATTTTCACCAAACTGTAGTCGGGTATTCTCAAAGGGACGACTACGCTCCATGAATACTGGAACCGTTGATGATTTGTCAAACGGACGTCTGGTGCCAAATAATGCCCAAGAAGGTAAAGGGGTCAGTAATGGGCTTGGGCCCGGTCCGACCTGGTCAGACTGACTCGGCCCAACCTAGTTTGGGATGACCCGGTTTGGGTCGACCCGGTCAGACCTGTTGAGTCTGACCCTGTCTGTTGGGATGGACATCCCGTTAAGTTCAACCCGGTCTGCTGGGCCCGGCTCAGCAGACAATGAGGGCGATTTGGCCCGGATGTCGCCACGTAGGCGGCTCGGCTCGAAGGCTGGGGCCTGTTCGGCTAACACTGCTTGGGGCGCGGCTCAGGAGACTTTGCCTAGGAGGCCAGTCGACTGGGAGGCTAGCGATATGGCCTCGTGGGGCACGGGTTGGCCGGGGGAAGAGCACGCGGGGCACGAGCAGGCCGTGAGTGCACCAGGTAGGTTGCGACAGGGGCCGGGCAGGCCGCTGGGGCTCCGACATTGCGTTGGGCAGGGCGCGGGGTGCTGGAAAGGGCGCAGTAGGGGTCGAGTAGGTTATGGCAGGGCCTTGGGAGGCCATGGAGGTGCCGGTCTGGGCACGATAGGGGCCGAGTAGGCCGCAGGGGCGCCGGGCAGGGCGCAGTAGGGGCTGGGCAGGCCGCAGGGGCACCGGTAGGGCACCGGGTAGGCCGCAGGCAGGCGGGCTGCATGCCGGGCAGGTCACCAGGAGGCCATGGGTAGGCGGGATGCACGCCAGGCAGGGCGTAAGGAGGCCGTGGGTAGGCGGTGTTCGGCCAGGAGCATTAGTGCGCCATGGTGGCAGTACGATTCACAGAGGCCGCGGGTAGCACGGCCTTTGTCGCTGCCACCATCAGTGCCATCACCTCATCGCCATGCCGTAGAATTCCATAAGAAGAGAGAAATCGACCGAGGATGTCGGGCCATGTTAGGCTGGCCCACACCCTCCGTGTTTAGGGATGTATCATTTGGCCTATCACGAGAAGAAGATGATCCTTAATATGACTGCAACAATCCCATTTTAATCTTTGAAGAAGGTAAGAAAAAGGGTAAAACATCAACAAGTAATAATCCCCCTACCATTGATTCCCCGGCCGTCGTTCGTTGACATCGCAAAAAGATGGTTGTCGATCCGTGTTAGAAGAACACATCTGACGTCGAAGGAGTCCGAGGAAGAAGGTCAAAGGGGGTTGTTCTTCATAGTTGAAGGCATCCTTCATTGGCGTTCTTCATCAGGAGAGCGTTCTATGCTTGAAGAGTGTTCTTCATTGAAGAGCGTCCTTCGTTGGAGAGAGTTCTCTCTTCTCCCAAGCTCCACCAAAATGCCAAGGGAAAAATAATTGAAGAAAGCGTTGTCTATTATTTGTTGGCTCAAAAATTAAAATTGTGGTGTTTACTTAAATGAGACAACTCATTTAATTAATGGGGTGGATTTGGCTCAATTAAGTGAAAAGGGTTGGAAAAAATTAAATAAAGGGGAGTTGAAGAGTTTCTCTAACTTAAATGGGGTGTTCCAAGGGGTTACAAGCCTAGTTGGTCCCCACAAAAATTATCCTCCTAAGGGTGGTTATGTTCGGGTGGGCCCCACCACCATAACCTCTCATGGGAGGTTATGGTGTGGTGGCCCCCACCTCTACCCTCCTTTTGAAGGTTTTAACCACCAAGAATAAAAATAATATCACACTTTATTTTTATTTAAATTAATCCAAAAAACTCAAAAACTAACTTCCATTCTCGACCAACTGTCGTTGAGGTGAAAGTCTTCTTAATCGAATACCGACATTGCAAGTTCAACGGATCCCTCTGATTCTAGTTCAGAGCACCGGTTTAAAAGTTATAAATTCCCTCTTGTACGTTTATTGAAAATATCTAAAAAAAACATCAGAAATTGATTCTGAGCACACCGAGCCTCAGAATCTAGTGCCGTAAATTTTTGTGGACTCGTAAAAAAAATCCCATGAATTTAAGAAAACTTTTTCTACTAAATTTCCAGGTCTTTACACAAAAAATCTCCCAAAATATCAATATATATTTTAATATTATATCACATAAAACACAAAAAAAAAATATCTTGGACTATGATCATATGATCATCCTAAAACAATATACTAATGATGATATATTTAAAACATATGATAACTTCACATGAAAAAAATATTAATCTCCCTTTTTATCAATACCTTACTCTGATACAAAATGTATTATCCCAAAATACGAAAATCTAGATCCAGTGAAAAAACAGACCTTAGATTTATGGATTTGATCTTGATAAATATGACACAATCATTTACATTCAGAACCTAAAATATTAGATGTTAATATTAGATTCCATACATACCCATGGAATTTTATGGGTTATAGTTTTAGATATCTAAGAAAAACTCTTATCAATATGTATTCCCAAAAAAACTATTTAAAAAATATAAATTTAACATCCCACTATACCAATCTTTTAATATTCAAGGTTATGTCTTCAAAATATCCTAAAATATTCTTCACATATGATCCCTTCATAGATTCATATTGTTAATCTTAATTTTTCATAACATGGGGAATTATGAATCATATGAATGGTGGGGTGAAATTATCACTAATGTTAAATGTTTTCATTAGTAATATATATAAATCAGTGTGAATACTTTGAGAATTAGTGTATAATTAAATAAGAATAGTGTGTGAGGTTAATATTAAAGAATTCATAGACATCGAAACTAGGATCATCAAATAAAAACAAAGAATAATTAATTTACAAAGGGTCAAGTAATCAAAAATTATGATCCATGTGATGTCATTCTTGATCATTATAGCCCTTGATAATTAGCGTATTTTCACCCATAAGAATTCCGAAATACATTTTGGCAAACATAAACTTGTTATCTTTACTTCTGAAATCATAATATTTCTATAAAATTCCATAAAAATAATATAAAAACTATATATGAATATTAGAGAATACATATCATGTAATTAATTATTAAACAAGTAAAACCCATCATATTTATACATTTAGTAACCATTGAAGTTAAACATAAATTAACCGTCTCGGCTATACTTTGAATAAAATTCACAATATATTCTAATAATATCTTATAATAAACCTATTTGTTTTAATATATATATTTACCCATTGCATTATATAGATATAACTTGATTTGAAAAACATTTTTTATAGCATAAGAACACGTCAACATTAATAATAAACCAAAATATTTCCATAAATAAGGTATATATTACATGAGTTTTATTATATAATTAATAGAAACACCCATTATACCATTAATGAATTTATTAACATAGAGAAAAGATACATTTTCAAGGGAAATATATTAAAATATAATAATCTATCATGGTAAACAATGAGTATTGAATTATTAAAAAAATATAACTAGTGGTTCATAAGTAACATCAAGGGATTTTTCCATTGATTAATGGAATTAACATTAAACATCATTAAAAAATTCTTTCATAATAAAACCTACACATAAAAATTATCCTTTATAAATTAAATAATATGAAATTAAATTTATATGAAAATCCTTGTAAACATATAAGGTAATATTTAAATAAAATAGTGGTCATTTTTTTGTTGGAAAATACAATCATGTGGTAAATGTGAAAAATAGACATTCATTTCAATAATATTTTAATGAGATTTAAAAGATTCCAATGTGGATATATTTAAGGAATTTAATTTTAAATCCATTTAATTGATGGTAATATTTCATGTGAAATATTTTAAAAAATAATTTAATTAAAAATAACAATTGATATAAAAAATGTTGAAAATAAATGAAATCCTAACTGTAAATCGTTATCGCATTGGTAACTATTTAATCATAATGTGCATAAAAATTAACAAAAAATGAATATTTAATCATCATGGAAATAAGGTTATTCATGGTATATTATTTCAAATGGGATGTATATACTTATGAAAATGGAATATAGTTTCACAACAATATTGTATGCCCAAAGTGAAGATAATTTGAGATGAGTTGCCCATATATATATATATCATATCATTTAAGTGATAGTTAGTCATTGGAGAGATTATGTATAAAAAATACAATTCAAAAAAAATGCATTATTGATATATAATAATACAATTAAGTATTAAATTTACTCATAATCATGGATTATCAATGTTAATTAATTATATTTATAACCCAATTAATGGAAATTGGGATAATAACCACTTTATCACTTTGTATCATTTGGTAAAATATTTTTGAATTAAATAGTTCATATTTAATGTTATAATATGATTATTTAAGTAGGATTCATGATATTACATGTAAATTTTCTTTACATATTCCCTATAAATTAATGTAAGTTAATAACAATAAAAAATTACTCAATAAATGGAAAATGGATATGAAATCACATACTTCATCTTCAAACTATTTATGTATCCCCTTTAAAAAAATATGGTAATATTATATATATTATTTTAACTATATATAATATTTTACAATATTAATCCCTAATACATGGATAATTTATGTATCATTTTTTGTTATAAATAATATTTCACTATTAGTTAATTCAATGTCAAATATTTTAAAGACATTCAGTCTATATTTTCATAATGAAATAAGCATGAGGACTAAGGTTAAAGATATTTTTATTATATAATTCATAGAATAATAATAGTGAAATAATTATAATTTTTATATAACTGTTATACTATCATATAAAATCATGCATTATGAATTCAAAAATGTTCTATAATTCAATACTAAAAATGGAAGGATGTACCATGCGGGAGTTATATTTCCATTTATCTAAAATACTTTTGGAAAGATGATATGTATTATTCAATAATTTAATATTTATAATAATATCAGAAAAATAATATTACCAATATTACTATAATTAAATACATCAATCATTTTATGTTGTAAATTAAAAGAATCACATTACTTCAAGGATGTGGTAGTCCAAACAAACACACGAACAATGTTATCAATTATATGTGAATTGAATAGTATGAAATTAATTTCTATTTTATCATAAAAAATGATATATATGTAGTTTATACAATATTTAATATTTAATTCCATATTTTCAACAATTTGTGAGTGAAGGTTATGTATAAATGTTTACATCCGTCAATGAGGTGGTTGTCCACCATACACATGACTGAGGGATTCTTTTCACATTCAATGACAGTTGGAGAAGGATATTTTATACTTCACTAAAATAATAATAAAATTCTTTCCCCATGATACATATTTTATTATCTCATCATTATTATATAAGATATTAAAGTAACTTATGAAGAAATAAGAAAACACTCTGTTAAATGTTTTACATAGTATTTAAACATCCTTATAATCATTAAATGTTTTATCTACTAATGATATAATTATGATAAAAATTGTTCTCTTTAATGTGGTTATGGATTTCAATAATTATTTTTACTGATATTGGATGAAAAAATATCTTTTTGATTTGTGAATAAATAAGAATAATTTATTCCCATTTATAAGAGAGGTGGGTGACATCGATAAAATCATGTCAATCATTAAAGTATAATATAGGAAATTCAAATATCAAAAATATTTTTAAATTTTATAAAAAGTGGATAAAAATATATATATTATGTGCTTAGGATTACAAATACATTCAAACACAAACACACCACACACAGAGACCAGAAAATCCGGCCATACCCACCCAAATAGACATCCCAACCATATAGCCTTATTTTTTAATATATAGAACAAATACCTATTGGGAATGAAGCCAATAAAATTTAGTGAAATCCCAATTCTGTGTAATGCTTACATAACTTTTTCGGTGTCACTAATATTATAACATGCATTCATAACTGCCCACCCGTGTCATTATCTACATCACCTTCTACGTATTACTGTAATAGTACTAATGCCCAACATTTCTTGATCCTAGGACCACAATGATTCCATGAAGGATCCTCTACCACTTAGGAATAGGCTCATTGGAATGGTAAATAATAAATAATTCAAAATATATTAATTTCAATATTTTTGTTCTAGGTGATGACGTTACTCGGTGGAGCACCGACTTCTCCAGTCGGTTCGGCATGGCTCATCTCTCGGTGATGTCAGCTTAGTGCGTGGCTCAGATCAGCTTGTCTTGGACCTCGCGACGACGGTGTGGTGTGGAATGGATCCTGCTTCCAGTAGTCCGGTGTGGCCAGGCGCCATTTCTAGCATGCTTCCAGTGTGGGTCGGCGACAGATCTGGAGTGGCTCGGAGGGGGGAGGTCCTTGATTGTGGTGTTCAGACTTCATGGGGTCCTTCATCCTATATGCCTTCTCTTGGGGATTTTCTGTTTTTTGGTTGGGAGGATTTGGGGGACATGCTTCTGTGAGTTAATTGCATCAAGATGAAGGGGGTGCTGAGAAGGTTTATTCGCATTTTATTTTGAATGTGTTGATATGGTGGTGGAATTCATGAATTTCTTGGATGTTTTTCTCCTTGAAATGGATTTCTGGCTGCTGATTTTTTGTTAAAGATGGTGATTTTTCTGTCGAGGGCATGGATCCAGGGGGACCGCTGCTTGAGATATGGTGATGCAAGGCACTTCAATGGTGATTGGTCCAAGGCGCATCGTTTTGAATTTCAAATGTGGTTATTGTGGCTCTCTTTTGAATTTCAAATTTGATATGTGATGGTGTGAATAGCTTGAATGTGAGGTTCCCACTTACCCATACAGTGGACTCTTAGAAAATACCAAAAAATGGATTTGGCATCATACATTTATTTTTAGTATTAATTACTTCATTCACCCATTACCACATTAATAAAATTACAAAATTAATATTCATATTACAAAAATAGTGGACTATTCATAAAATTTGGACATAAAACTTCAAATTAAAATAAATTATAAATTAATAACATATAAGATGTATATTCTAATCAATTAATAAACTATAAATATTCAATAATAAATTGTTTTTAGTTAAAGGTTAATTGTTTGTATAAAAAGTTATTACACTAAACTAATGAATAAAAAACATTTGAAAAATAAAAATATTTATTAAAAATAATAAATAACTAAATATATTATTAAAAACTGAAAAAAAATTTAGTTTAAAAATTGTTTAATAGAAAATAAATCATTCAATAAATATCATTAATTTTCACTATTCACTATATAATCAAACGTTTTATCTTATTCCAATATATTATCTATAGGATAGTTTTGATATAATGATTAAAAAAAGATATTTAATTATATAATCCATTTAATAAATTTTAAAATAGTATTTTAAATATTCACTAACAAAAATTAATAATAATTTTTTTAAGAGAATATGTTGTTGAAGAATAAATTTGATTTAATAAAAATTTATTTATTATTCACCAAGAGTAAATTTGAACATTTGTAATGAGTAAAACCAATATATTTATTTCATAATTTTTTTCCATTCATAGAATCCAATCAAATGAAACATTTATAATGGTCAAATTTAAATATTAATATTTGAATATTAATTTATGTTGATTCTTGTATATCTTGTATTTTATGAATCAAAATAATTATTTTAAAATGTAATAATATTTTAACAACCATTTCTTATCTCAACAAAAAATTTGATATATTAAATCATATATAGGGTAATTATGTATTCATTTATTACATAATATAATATTATGGCCATTATAGAAGGAAAATGGAATGATATTTCCAATCAAAAGAAGATAATATTCCAAGGGTTGAAATGAACAATGTAATGGAATCATATCAAGTTTTTTTGTATTTGATGGCCTTATCCTAGAATATTAACCTTGTTTTCCCAATAGTACTATTGCTTAGGTGAAAGTATTTAACAATATAACTTTTCAATTTGTTAAAATAAAAGATTCCCATTTATATATTTTGAACCACATGCTTCTAAATATGGAATCCATTTTTCATGATTAAATTTCTATAATTTTAATTTAAATTTTATTATTTAAATTCAAAAACCATAACAGTAAAACCTATTTAAAAATATGAATTTTCAATCTTATAAATGATCTTTAAAAAAATAAATTATAATGATGGAAAATTATAAATAATTAGAATATTTTTATTGATTATAAATATATTACATGAAAAATCCAATTCATAATGGAACATTAAAATTTCTTTATTTAATAATAGTAATTAATATTTTTATTGGATTATTTTTATAACTATTGACATAAAAAATCTATTTAGAAGAAATAAAAAATATCCCCCAAAGATATTATTGAATACATATTTTAAAAATGAATGTATTCATTAGAATCAAAATTTATAAAGAAGTAATATATTAATTATAATGTCCTTGTATAAAATACATAATAAAAATATTTGCTAAAACAATATTTTTGAATCATAAATTAAAATTATAGAGAATTGGAATTAATTTTTTATTTTTTAATATATATTTTTTCATTATATAAAAAAATTATTCATAATTTTGAAAATATATTTATTCATAATCAATCCATCATTTTAGTTTCTAGATAATAATATATAATCAATCAATTTATGATTAATACATGCTGTTGAAAATTTTATCAAAATGATAAAATATATTTATAGAGAAATATTTTCTAAAACCAAAGTCTATTATCGATAATCTAATTTCATTAAATTATTAATATATATTTTTTGGAATATCGATATGAGGGGTATATATAAATTACATAATAATTGGTAATCCATGGATTAAAAAATTGTTTTTTTTTCATTTCTAATCAATAACATTACATATGTTATTTTGAAATCCCATAATATTTTTTCATCAAATCGATAAATATCATGTATTTAACTATACAATCTATCCCATTTTTATTCATTCATGTTATCATTTTAAATTATATAAATTGATGGTGTTTACCTGTACTTTTTTAGTTATATGATTTAATGAAGTGAATTATTGATTATATTGCAATAGAAGAGTAGTGTTGGTCTTATATAGAAAGATATAAAAAATATATTGGGGGTTAAATAGTTTATTAATGTTTTTATTTCTCATGATTGACTGGAATATTGAGTCTCTCTCAGAAATTTTGGCTTGATATTATTTATTTGAACCATTTTTTAGTCTTCTCCTACATAGAAAATTGTATAATGTAGGTATTTTCCTCTTATGAGAACAGAGTTGCATGAATAATGTTTTATGGCTTCATTTCAAACATAAAACATAATTGATGAAAAATATTTTAAAAATGGAGTTGAAAATATCATTGGAACCATATAATTTTCATTAGAATTTTAGAGTGTTTAAGAATATAAATTCATGGATCCACTACTCTTTAAATGTTTTATTTTGAACAAATATTCTTATTCTGGTAAAAATGTAAGAGCATTTGATGATTAAATGCTTTAATGGCCATTAGTTAAAATTTGTATCACCTGTTGTTTGACTATAATACCCATACTATTATATTGTTATTAAATGGATAAATTTATTATCTAAATAAACATTAATTTTTTTTTAAATTTTCACCCATAATAGAAATCAATACTATAAGCATTTTTTGTTTTTATATATGTTTGGGGATTCTTTAGAATATTCTAATCTATATTTCAATCGACACACATAATAAACCCCTTAATAATGTTCCTTAATTAATATTCTAATGCTTCTATTATTTCAATGATGAAAAATTTACAGTGGAAATTTATATATATAATATCATATAGTGAATATGATTCTCTATTAAACCATGTTAAAAAACATACAACATAATAATCTTTACTCACTTAATGTTTTTTATTAATAAATAATTATGGGTATTATTTATAATATTAGTTATTAAAATATTTTTTATTTGATTTTAAACACATAATTATATCATTTAAATAGAATAGGAAATGAACTCTTATTTCTTTTGATCATTTTATTCCTTAATATAAAACTAGTGCATGAATTAATTATTCAGGATTTCAGTAATCAATCAAACTAATTTACTATTTTGGACTAGTTACTCTATATAAATTTTATGTGATTTTATTCCCCTTTGAGAAAATGAGATGTTTTGAATTAAATTTATCATACAAAGGATTTTTGATTATATCATTTAAAATTTTTCAATAATGACCAATTTTGTTAAACTAAACAATAAATATTTAAAATTCACCAATATTTGACCAGAAAAATCATATATACTATTGTAAAGGTGTCTATGTCTGAAAATTGTTTTCAAAATACCTTCATTATTTCTAATGGAAATATTTCACATTTACAATGAATTTACTAAAACAATTTTTTTTGAATTTATTTAATGATGATAATAAAAATATATATCTTTAGTGAATTTGACATGGACATTTGTTATTCATGGTTTTCACATTAATTTTGTTGAAGTAGTTTTTTATGTTTATGGAGAATTTAATATTAATTATCCTTTAATATTAAATGATTAAATATGAGATCAATTTTGTAGTCAATGAAATTTTTTGTTTCTAGTAACAAATTTATTATATGATCCATGGTATAAATTTTTCATAATATATAGATCATAGAAATTTTTATTTTTTTTGAAAAAATTCTTGAAAAATAAATTTCAAACAATTAAATGGAATTTGGGGTTTTGAATTTAAATGTAATTATTATAGGGTTTTATCCTAAATATTTTATTTAGATTAAATTATTCTATGATCATTGGAGATTTTATTAATAAATAAAAAAAATTCCATTTTACATGTTATCTTGTTTGTATTCATATGCATGTACATGTTTTTTTATTTAATCAATTATATAACCTTTCAAAATGAATTTTATATATTGTTTATGATTTTTTTGAGTTATATATATATTTTTTTGAAATTTATCAATTTTTTTGTAAGACCTCTATACATTATAAATTTAATTGGATTTTATAGATATAAAGAATTGTTTAGATTATAAAAGTATACTATAGCCTTTTTGATATCTTCATAATGGAATCTTATATATTCCAAATGCTGAATAATGTATGAGTAAAGATATATAAGGGTATTCTTGTGTTTTAATTCTCATGTAAGGGTATCATTGAGGATACATCATCGGGTAAATCTATCATTGTGAACAATATTTTGTTAAAGGAACTAGTGTGACTTAATAATATTATATAACTAACTCTAGTATACTATAAATTATGAAAGTATGAAATATTTGGGATTAAAATGTGAGAAACCCCCCACCGAATAGCCTGAATGCCATCATTTTTATTGACTTTTTGATAACCCCCCTTTCAAGCGATGATGGGGAACCATTAAAAGGCCCATATGTATAGAGATTACATGGCCTGTAGGCTTAAGTGACATTACATGACCCGAAGGTCTTAGGAAAATCAACCAGTATATAACAACATGTAACTATCCCTTCATAGAATTTGCATCATGACAGTACATCTCCACCATCACATGGCCGTCTGTCAAATCTTCTTGTGCAAGCATAGGATAGTCCTGATGGCGTAATCTTACGCTATCATTCTTAAAAATCCATTGGTTTTTATCTGGTGAGTGAACCTACTCAGAATTTTCCTCTAGAGATGCACCTTTTTTGTAGATTCTGTTTGGGGAAATTTCACTGATCATGTGGCCCGATGGCCTTGAGGTGGCCTGAAGGCCATGAGGAGGCCTGGAGGTCATAATGGAATACATAAGGCCTTATTGGTGGCCCTAAAGCATTACTAACCCTATGGTCAGTCTATATCATGCATATGAATGATAATAAAAAGGGAGGCTAGTGATGATTTTTGAGGAATATGAGATTAATAAATATTTGAATTGTATTGTGGAGATCCATCAAGCTTACAGAAAAAATGATAATTTTGAGGGAGTTTCATCATAGAGTAGATCTTATTTAATGTTCCCATAAGGATGTATATATATATATATAGAAGTATTCAATGTGGTTGGTATTTATACAAGGTTTTAGTTGATATCTATGAGCTATGATACTGATATTTTGATCCTAGATATATTGAAAATTTTACTATACATTCATTGAGGTATCATTGATTAGGATAATCAAGTAAATTAGAAGAACATGAGTTTGTATTTGGAGATGGAGCATATATGGATAAATGGAGAACCATGAATGAGAATGTTCATTTATAAACCAAATTGAAAATTTTTATTAAGTTATTTTGATCATAATGATAATTTTTATAGGTACATGCGTATCTAAATATATTATAGAGAAATTTCAAGTTGAATTTATCCATCATTTATTGTTATTATTCACATTAAATCAATTATATTTAATTTTTTCTTGTAAATTGTTACTACATTCGTTTATACAATCATTATTGAAGTGTTTAAAAAATAATAAATAGGTAAGTTTTTGTTGTATGAGGAAAATAAATCAATCTTTCATGAAATTGAAAAATTACATTGATTTTCATTGGATACACCACATGTGTGTTTTTTTCATCCAGTGTTTTCATTTTCAATTCCTCAATTTCTTAATTTTGAAACATCTTATATACTAATTGATGAAGGGTAATGTGTTTCTTTAAATTGTTAGTTTAACCAATTAACATATGTTTTAAGAAGTGTTAGATCAATTTTTTCCATCAAGAACCATCCATTTCGATATATTTGATAGTCATACAATCAATTTGAGGAGATCAATATGAATTTTTGATCACCATAAATTAAATATGTGTTTAAAAACTAATCATTAAACTACATATTAAACATCAATGTTCAAAAAGTATAAAATAAAATTTTTTATATGTAAATTTATTTCATTAATGTTTTCATAAATGTATCAGTGGTCAACCAATTTGATATATTGATTATATTTTCATATAGTTTATTATAATTACTAATCATTATTACATATCAAATTAATCATCATTACGAATTTCATTTATATTATCTCTTTTGGTATTTTTTATTTGTTTTTTGGACACCACACATCATAACATATCTATAGTTTAAAACTACATAGGAAATAAAAAATATAAAGGTTATATAAATTTTAATTTTGTAAAAATTCAATGATTGTCCAAAAAAATTACCCTCTATTATTATATAAAAATTATAAATTACATTTATGAATCCATGAACTTACATATTTTTGATAAATATGACCCCCTAAATTATCTACTTTAATACCTTCTAGTGTATAACCCACATTCACCTAGGTATTATTCATCATGTATCGCTTATGGGATTATCTACCCAATTATTTTTTTCAAATAGATATATTCACTTAGGTGTAGTTTATATTGGTGTGTATAATTAGGAAAGGCTTGAAATAAAATAAGTACTCAGGCCCATTCACCCAAAAATTACTATAGGTAATTGAAATGATATGAAATTCCTTATGGGAAAAAATATAACATATCAAAAATTAGCATTCTACAACATTTATCATGAAACATTCACACAACATGAGCACTATATTTACGGACATGTCATATTCCTTTGAGTCAGCATGTAATTAACGACTAGGAAATAGTCTAACCATCACACAACCAATACATTGAAAATAACTATACTAGTTAAAAACCCAACTGCATTGAAACACACTTACAAGTGTGAGGATGCATTAAATTTAAGAAAACTCCAGTATTAAATGTGAAATAAACTATGGAATACGTCCATAAAACACAATTTTTTCAAAATTATTGTCTAAGATACGTCATTAAATTTAAACATTGATAATTGATATAATCATTTATTATTGGAATACTTCTATTTCACCATCATTTTTGGGAATGTGAAAAATCAATGTAACCATCATCAATGAAATGAGATTCTAAATAAACACATCAAAACAATGTTTCCTATATCAAATTTGTTCCAATATTCTCCTCTTTCAATTTTCAAGAAATATTATTTTAAATTCAAATAAAAACCTAATATATATGTCATCATCTAGGGAAAATAATGTTTCACACATTATTTTAAGTTAATATGAAAATTTCTTAGTAAAGAATATTAGTGTTCAAATGATAATTCAATTTTTTATTCATGAGATATATAAAATGGAAAGGAGGTTTATATAGATCCATTTAAAAATATAAAAAACAAAAATAAAAGGATATATAATTTTTTTTAAAAATAATTATTATGTTAATTTTTTTTAATTTTCATGTAAAATAATCATGTATTTAATGTTCAACAATATAACTAAATTTAATAAAATCATTAGAATAATAAAAAAATGAGATATCTGATTAAGTTATATGAAAATGGAATGATAAAATGATTAATGAAGGATTAATAATTTTATATAGATTAATAATTTAAATTGATATATAATGAGAATTAATAAAATAAAATAGAATGGATATAAGTTATATATTTTTTGTTGTATTATAATAATGATCTTATATGTTCTCCACATCAGTCACTATAGGATTGAATATATTAATCCTTTGTATTTAATAGTGTCCATGTAAAAAAATTGATCATTTTTAGATTATAGAAATAATCATTAAGCAATATAAAATGCATCATTAATAGTGTAGCTACAAACTATAAACAATGTAGTAACCATTATTTTTTATTGAAATTTAAGGAAAAATATGGCGATTTACATTAATTTTTTTATCCAACAAAATTTTAAGAATAAGAATTAATTGTTTATATATATAATATTATAGAATATCCTAATGAATACGAAGAATCAATAGGAATGATTTAGAAAATATTTTTAAATGATATGGTTATAAAAGTTTTTGTACTGTTTCTATATACAAGAATGAATATTTTGTTAGAGGGTTCATTGAGATCTATAAATTATTTAAATATCCAAGAAAAATTAGGGAAGTTGTTATCGTTTTGTGGTAAATTCTGATTTTTTTCTAAAGGCATCTATTTGTAAGAACCAAATCCATTGTTATTGATCACAAATCCAATAGCGGTCTTTATGTCGAAGATATCCATATTCAGTGAATCATGAAAAAAATTATGAGATAGAAATGGATGGGATTATAGTAGCGTGGTATAACATTTTAGACCCTAGATTATGGATTTTCATATATGTAATGGTCATTTGATTTTGATTTTCAAAGAGATATATTCAGGTAATTCCACAAAATAAGATTATTGGGTGTATCCACTATGCTATTGTGTAGTTAATATTGGAATATCATCTATATTTTTTGTAGCTAAGAAATATTTTCAGTGTTTTTGGTATGAAAAATCTCTCAGAATAAAACAATATGATGTAGAGAGTGCACAAAAACACAAAACTGACTAATTTAATATTGACCGAACATTGAATATAGTGTAGCTTCCAAAAATTTCATTATAAATATTGATAAATTATTTATGTAGGATAGGAAGTAACATGATCCTATGACCAATAGTGTAATACTCAATCTTCAGATGGGTATCATAAAAATCTCATTTATGTTATGAAGGAAGCATAGAAAACCATGAGGATTTATAAGGGTCTTTTTAAGATGGTTATGATGTGTAATGGTTAATCTAGATTTTTTATTTGTAATTCCCTAATTAGTTTTGTCCTATGGATAGTTTGAATGTGAAAATTCATGGAGTAGAAATTGACTTAATGAAGGAATCATTAAATATATCGATCATTATAACACCATTCAAGTTATAAAAAATATAAATTAGAACATTTAAATATTTAACAGTGTTTGTGATCGTGAAAATAAATTACCATTGAGAAATAGACTAATATACCCCTTTTTTAGGATCATAAACACTTGAATATTAATTATAAAAATATGGTTCTAAAAAGAATCCTAACATATACAAAAAAATAACAAACCTCTTCAGAATAATTTTTTCAAAAGAACTTATCCACAAACAATAAACATGACACATTTAGATAAAATAATATCCCCCATTAGGATGTGATATGATGTGAATAGAAAAACCCCTTTTTATATTTTAAAAAATTTATAATAATAGTTTTAGGGGACAATAAAAAAATACATATATCAATAAAAATGATTTTCAAGAGAAAATAAAAAATTATTTAATTTTTTTGAATATTATAAAATATGAGAAGTATTTAGTTTAAATAAATCTCAAGAAATTAAATATAATTCAACAAGTTAAATTAAAATATTCCAAGTATTTTTCAATAAGATGAATATATATAATTTATAAAAAATTCGTGATTTTAGCCTTTATTTTTTTTATATCCAAAAATATATACTTGGGTTATTTTATTTTTAACAAGATTTAATCATCCATAATTAATGGATCAAGAGAGTTTTATTGGATTTTATCCATTAAAATAATACCAGAATATTTAACTTACATATCTATTAGGTATTTTTAAAAATAATTCCATTATTAATGTAAAATATTCAGAATATCAATAAACCATAGTAAACACTCTAAGTCTATCTAAATATGTGGGAAGTAAGACACACTCACAATATCCAATATGAAGATATTGTTAACAAAAAAATGATAACTTTAAGGGATAAAAGCATAGGTTCATCTAATCAAAAGAATATAATTTTTTTATCTGTAAAGGCATGTTTTCTATTTTGTACCATGGTCACATCTGTTTTCAAAAATTATAAAATATATTGGAAACCATTTTTTAATTTTAAATTAATTTTGGAATATATTTTTTTCAAATAGATTTTTTTAAATATAATTTCATCCACATGATTAAGAGATATGTAAAAAATATAATCATACCTTACTGACATTTGATAAACATAAAGAAATGATGTTTAATGTAATGACCTATACATTATACTCCATTATGTTGTGAGAAATATATTGTACTAGTTTTCTGAGGATTTTCCAGGTGTTTTTGAGAAATATAATACATTACAATGGAAAGACATTCCCACAGTTAGACATTTCAAACCATAGCACCTTCGGGTAGTAAATCATCTTTACTATAGGACATCCTAGCGGTAGGTCATTCGGGTGGATGCTTTCTGGCGGTTAATTTTTTGGTACCGATTATCTTGTTGTTATTTTAATAGTGATGACTTTCTATTGGTGATTCAATTGAGGCGACTCATATAATGGTGGCTCTATAGTGGTGGCACCATACTAATAGAACCTTTGCTATAGTATTGAAGAGTTTTCCTGAATATACAGTTTTCCCTTTTGACATCATTTTTGAAGTAAAATGAGTTTAATTATGTATTTTAGTTATTTTTAAGCCATTTAAATGGATAAAAATAAAACCATTTATTTTATAAAAATCTTGAGGCGTTTCAATAGATAACTCATGAGGTTTAATGTGATCTTATTTAATGGAAAATCTTACCCATTTCAAATCTATTGAGTTTAAGATATAATCCTTTAATGTTAGAGACCTTCCCTTAGATCAATCATTATCTATTCTCTTGATAAAAGAGGTTTTTGAATCCTACTTCCCATATGATACATGTAACCTGGTTGGCATGGATGGTTCTTGTTTCCCTGGAGTGTTTCCTCAAACACCCACCTATGGTTTCGTGCATCTAGCATGCGAGAAAGGCTATGACAATCATCCTACATCCAAGAATGTTTTTTGTATCATTTCTATTTATGTGTATCATGTAGGATGGGTTTCTTATTATGACCTCCTATGAACATGGATTTACTAAAATTAATGTAAAAAACAATTTTTTTACAAATAATATAATGGGGATGGGGAATTTGACTTCTGATCTATCAATTTTATTTATATTTATAACATTGGTATTATTTTAATGGGCTAAATACCCAATAAAAATAGTTTTCATTAGTGTTCCTTATTATTGAACTAGATTTTTGGTCATGGGATAAATTCTTGTCATGTTTCTGTTGACATCACATAATTTTTAATTGGATAACCATATATATTTAATTAAAATAAATTGATTCCCCCAAATTATATGGTTTTTATAACACCATATATTAAGTGAACTTTAATAAGGGATGACCGGATATATCTGGTAATATTTTCTACTATATTATGATATGTAACTTTTTTGTAGACATGATTGATTGATGTGGGTTGGATCTTGTGATATTATGCATCGAATATGACAATTTTACGATAAGTGGGGGTGGTGGATGAGACGATTTATACAGCGAGGATGTAATGATGGGTAGGGTGTGGATGTGTTTCATGGCATAAAAAAATGGATGTGGTTGTGAATTAGTGATGATGTGGGATTGTTGGTTAGAGTTTAATGGGGTTTTCTATGGTGATACATTCTATTTTTTGGTTGTATTATTTAAATTAATTCTATTCTCAGGGAAAGTATGAAACTAAAATTAAATATATGTTCATGGGAAGAATCTATAAAAATTGATAATTTGAAATGGAATGTAGAATGTGATCAGTTAATATATGAATAATAATATATTGTAATTTAATTAACCAATATGTTATTAAATTTTCATTAATATTTATTTTTGAAATTTTTCAATGAGATAAATATGGATTAACAGTTTAATGTGACTTATGAATTACGTTCTTCATAAATGGTGTTCGGATTATTCTTGTGTGGATGGTTTTATTATATCTAACCAACTATTAATGAAATTATTACTACTTTTTTATGATATAAAATGGGAATATTTAATGAGAAAATTGATTATTAGATATGTGGATTAATTAGTTAATAATTAAATGTACACAAATGGGATGGAAATAATAAATGAGATGATATGGGTTTCCCAAATAATAATGATTTCACAAATCAAAGTGGCTGATATAGTAGAAATTAATGATAAAAAAGAACCACTGAAATATGGCTTAATGATTGAAAATAAATTCAAGCTTGTGTTGTATTTGTTTTTTATGCATTTAGAGGTGGAAACAATTATGTGAAATATGTGAGATTATTAATTCTTATGATAACCCCATATGATGTGATTATATACTGTAACTCTTTATCTATATATAGTGTATGTTATTTAAATTTCTATATACAGACCTCCCTGGATGATAACTATGTGATGAACATATCCATCATCACGTGGTAGGGAATGTTTCCAAAAATTCTTGGTGGGAGGATGAATGGTTGGCAACAAGCCCTTCCCTACTCCCCATTCTAGGTGATGTTGTCCCATGTTTCAATGGGTATGATGTGGTGATATGTGGTAGCCCATGTATTTTCAGGATTGGTGGTTTGTTTCCAAGGATTCTTTGGGATGAGTTGTGATGTGGTGTCCCATGTGTCTTCAGGACGAGTTGTAATGTGGCATCCTCGGTTTTTTTAGGTTGATTTTTGATGTGATTTTCACGTTTTTTTGGATGAGATGTTATGATATATGATTTTTTGTGTCATGAGGCCCAGGTATGTGTAGGTGGGATGTGATGTGGTTTGTATCCCAAGTGTGTGCGAGTGGTATGTGTTGTGGTTTGTGGCCCAGGTTTGTGAGGTTTGGATGTGATGTGGTTTATGGACCAGGTGTGTTGTGGTGGGATGTGATGTGGATTGTGTCCCAGATATCTATGTGTGGGAAGTGGTGTGGTTTTTGAGGCCCATATTCATCAAAGTGGGTTGTGAAAAGTACTTTCTAAAAATGTGGGACCACAAGGATGTTTTTCCTAATACAAGAGCATCTAATTAGTAGGAAATTGTGTGGGGTACCCTAACATTAATGTTCATTACCAATTTTACATTACATGAAATGTGTTATTTGTTGAGTGTGCTATGGTGATGTTGATTTAATTTAGTATTTCTGCTTTGGAGCTATTTCATTCTCCTATTTTCACACAGGTGTATTAGTACTCTATTTTCACTTGTGCATGAGAGTCTTTTGGTTTCTGACTGAATATTCCTATTTTCTCTCCCAAAATATATAAAAACTACTTTCATGTTTCTAGGATGACCTTGTGGACCATGCTATACATTTATAGATGGGGCCTTTTTAGATGATGTTGTGTTGGTGCCATATATTTACTCTTTCAGGCTTTCATTTGGAGACATAAATATGTATAATTTTTATATTTATACATGAATTTAGGGATGGTTTGGTTGTATTTTATAATATTTCATGGAATTTATTTTTATTATTACATTCTATCTTCCAATCCCGTTTTCTTATAATGGGAAATTCCTCCCACATTGTGAGATTTTTATACCCTTAGTCCTAGTCAACAACACAAGTCCAATAGGTGGCAGGACATAGAGGTAATTATCTACCTTAATTTATTGCCAACCCAAGAGGGGTATCATTATAGCGATGTGGTCATGACATAATTGTATCAGAGGTTATGGTATAAATATAGAATGGAGTTCAGTTTTAGGAACATTGAGGATTGTTTCCGTCTGTATGGAAATAATGTTAGTTGACCTTGGTTTGTGAAATGGGCATGGGATACTGCTTATGACATCATATTTTAGGGCCCCCATGATCCAATTCATGAACATGGAACCTACTAAATGACCAAGTGAGGTGGAACTAATGATATAATAGAGACCTAGGAGAGGTTCATTCCTCGTAATGGCATGTCTTCTTATTTGAAATTGGTTTATTTTGAGAATATATAATTAAATAAATTAATCATGAAATTTTATGCCTATTTCCATGAATTTTAACATTATTTTATTACTAATATTATTCACTAATTTTTTGTTGAGTTATTCATATAACCAAGAGGAAAGTGTAATATGATGGTTAAGTAGATTGAATTGTTAGTTTGAAACCTTATTGAGGTTTGAATTTTTTTCTTATCATACTATTATTGTTAATGAATTGTTTCTTTATTCCTATGTTTTAAATGTATAAATCACATTATTTTTTTAATGTTAAAAATCATTAGGGAATAGTTATTAATTTATTTCATTAAGATCAGTAATTTATTATTGAAAACCCATATGAAGAATGTAATTTCAAGGAAGATTTCTTGCTGGAATGATTAAACTATTTACTTTGAAACCATGAATATATGTATTGTAGTCTCATTGTGATCATATAAATCTTCTTTTTCTTTCAATCAATAATTTTTGGTACTCATTTTTTTTTGTAATATTTTAAAATGCATATTTATTCATTAATATTAATATATATATGAAAATGTTTTTTTAATTATTGACATTTCTTTGGAATTTGAAATACATGATGAGAATATCTTCCTTCAAAATTTTCCCTTGAATACAATTATAAATTATTTGTATAACCATATCATTAAATCATTTGTTGGAGTAGAAATTCATATGAAATTTATTTATAAATTTTGTAAATATGTTAAGCATGCATTGTGGTAATATCTTGAAACAGAGAACTATATAAGTTATTAAACATGTTATTTTATGACTAATAATAATTTTCAATTACCAAAATAACCAAACCTCAAATATTAATTAATGAGTAGTTTGTTATGGGAAGCATACCAAAAGATGACATTTTTTAGTAACTAGGTAAATTCAAGAATGAGTGACCTGCGTATATATTATGTTTAATACATTACATTAAAACATGTTTGTAGAATCATGATTCCTTGTTTTAGTATATTGTCATGTTTTTTTGTACTATGATATAATTAGATAATGCTTATCCATATCATGATAAATCATAATATATTTAAATAAAAATACATTATTTTTAATTTTATTTTCGAAAATTATGTTTCATTTTGGCGATTAAACAAGAATTTCATGTATTTTAGGAAGTATTTGAGAATGATAAACAATAAAATATAGAAATAATACATGGGAAGTTTTAATATAGTGTTTAGAAATCTGGTTCTATGGATCCATTAAATTATTAAATAATGTTTAGTCTGAGAATGATAAATTCATGAAAAATAGTAATACAACATGTGTAGTTTTTATTTTATTTTGAGAATGCATGTATTAAATTGATTATAATGATTGCATGTTGCTTATGAATTGTATTATTTCAATCTATAAAATGAACAAATCATGAGGAATTTTTTCAAATTTCATTGGAAGTGTTTTTCCATGTTAATAAGATCAAATGAAAATGTATTATTTTTGAATATTAATCATGGGGTGAGATCTGAAATGACTATAGTTTTTTCCATTACATGGAATCATTTCAGAACTATTTATAATGCATGGAATAATAGTTCAATATAAATAATATTGAAATAATGGGTTTTGTTGCATTGTTATCATTTAATTTTTGCATTGATATAACTCTCCAAAAATGTTAGTTGATGGAAACCTTATTGGGTCATGATTGTTTTAGTAATGAGGCCCTTAATATGACATCTTGTTTAAATTCACCATTTATTAAAATAAAAATAACTTATATGTGGATAATGAACTGATTCATCATGAAAAATTTAAAATTAAATGAATTTTCCCATTCTAAATGATGATTTGAAGTAATATAGAATGATGAATAATTATGAATGATGCTATGTGTTGCAACAATGTGAGATTGTTCTTGTATTGATTACCTGTGTAATATGTGGTTTAAAACCGATCATGAATACAACGTGGGGGAAACCAGATCCCCAATCTATATATGTTATACTTTGATTTGATTAAAACTATGTGGGTGAGTCAGTGCATCCCAAAGAAGAAAATAACACAACATGGGAAAGGGGATTCCATGATTTGTGTTCTTGAGGATTGATGTGGGACTTTAGTAGTGATTGTTGGTTCAATAAGTGTGTATTTTGATATAAAAAAATTGGTTATGTAAAAAGAATATATTCATATGGATAGAAAAGTGGTGCGATGATGTGGTTGTGTGAAATGTATGGGGGATGTTGTTATAGGTTTTTATATTATCTAGTTGATCTGTTGGGTATTAGTGGCGATGTACGGTGGAAGAGATATGTGAATTTTTATGGTAATATATATTTTTTGTGTTGTATTGTGTTGTGAACTTATTGTATTGATATAATCTTTCACCTCTTATAAAAATATTAGTCTCGTGAACATGATAATAAAATAAACTGGTCATTATATAAATCATGAAATAAATAAAGATGGACATGCCTCTAATGCCTAAAATTTTAAATAAAGGTTGTTTTAAGAATACATGAATACAACCATGTGGGTGGGGTTTTCTGTGTTTGATCTTATATTGATGGTGTCTGTTATGACCACATTCATATGGAGAGATATAAACTCTTTCCTTGTGTTAAGTAACACTATATTTTATCACATTTTAAAACTATTCAGGAAAGTTTGTGCCCACAAAATCGGGCAATATCACAGTGTGGTTGATGTGTTCCCTTTGATTTTATTCTTCGGGTATCTTTTCCTATATTATTATAAGTTTTTGTTTTTGTAGAGGAATTTCATTTGAATCACCTACACGTAACGACATCAACCTATAAAATAATAGTAGAAATTTGAAATGTTGTCCCCATTTTGTTTTTTCATAATTATATTAAATGTTATTAATGTTATGATGAAAAACCTCTAAATTTTTAAACAGGTATATGTTAGTATGTTAAAAACTCATTTAGTAATTTTTATTCATTCCATTTAATAATTTTTGTTTTCAAAATATGATTTTAAATTGAATTAATAATAAATGGTAAAGATAATTATATAGTTATATTAGTAGAACAATATTATCTTTTTGAAATCATTAAAAATTCCAATTTAAATATGTTGTCCTAGGAAACATGTTAAAGAAAAGTGTTGTTTTAATAAAACAAAAGAGTTTTCACAAATTGTGTTTTGATAAATTCTAAGATATTAGAAAGTTTCAGAATGGTATCTGAATCAAAGCGGTTTTCATATCCTATTGAATGTGAGTCAACTACCATTTTGATATATTACATTAGTGATACATTTCCAATATTAACTCATTTTGGAGGTTTCTCATCTTAGAAGTGGTTCATCCTGAATATATATCATCCTAGTTTTATCTCACTGGTGATGACTCATTGCCGGTGAATCATCTAGTGATAACTCACTGGCAGTTACTCTTTTAGTTGTTCCTAATGTGTGGTGACTCAATTGATGTGACTCAATGATAATGACTCATCTATTGGTGACTAGCATGCATTGAATCCATTGTAGTGACAAATCAGTTGGTGACTTGCTGATTTTTACCCCTTGTATTTGGGTCCATGGCGGAGACTCCGTGCCGGTGGCTCCCTAGTGGTGGCAATGAATATTGTTTCTAGATTTTATAGTTTTAACTTTTGAAGTCCTTTTTATGGTTAGATGTTTTTAAGGCAATATTTGAGTAGTTTTGAAGTCATTTTAAGGGCTATAATTCATATATTTTATTTTATAAGAAACATGATTCTTTTAAATGGTTATACTATGTGGTTTAACATGATCTACATTATTAGTAATTCTACGCCATTTCAAAACCTGTAAACTCTAGATCTAATCCTTCATAGCTAGATTATTTCCCCTAGTAAATAACTTTCTTTTCTCCTGATATGGAAGGTATCCAATCATACATCCCATAGTAGTCATGTAACCTAGTTGGTGTGGTTGGTTCATGTTTCCCTAAACAGTTTCCTAAGGAACACACCACAGGTTTTTTTGTAGCAATCCTCAGAGAAGTTCTATATCGATCATCCTCATTAAATGTATATGTTTTCATTATTTTTATTTATTTGTATCATGTTAGAGGGGTTTATTATTGTAAAGTCTTGTGATTATTGTTTCATCCCAATTAATTTATGAAATAATATTGGTTTAAAAACAATACAAAGGGGCTGGGGAATGTGACTTGTGATCCTAATATTTTTTTTATATTTTTATCAATGTTGTGAATTTTATGGGTTAAATGTCCACTGAAAATCCCAGCCAAATATGGTCCTTTTTCCAATAATTTTATGGGTCATAGAATACATGTATGTTTGGTCGCTGTAGAAGTCACTGATTTTATATTTTGTTAACCACATTAAATCATTTAAAATAAGTGGATCCCCTGAGATTATATGGTTTTTCTGATAACATACTAAATTATGTGAAATTGAATAAGAGATACACTACTAAATCTAATATTATGTTTTCTATGTTATGATATGTAACATATTTAGGGACACCATTGTGAGATGTGGGTTCGCTCTGGTGATATGATTGATGGAATATGACTATATTGTGATATGTGGGCATATTAAATGAGATTTTTTATTCAATGGGGCTGTAATTATGGTTAGTGTTTGTATGTTTAGAAAATATATAAACATGAGATGTTGCTATTAATTTTTGATAATGTGGGATTATTGGTTAGGGATTTATGGGTATTTTTATGGGAATACATTCTGTGTATGTTTTATTATATTATGTTATTTAATTATAGTTTCTTGGGAAGAATTGACCTAAAATGGAATATCCACCATTAGAAGGAATATGGAAAAAATGATTATTTAAAATGGACTGTTTTATGTAAAAATATAATGAATGATTGATAACATGATGTAATTGAAACCAATGTGTTGCAAATATGGTATTATTCGATATTTATAAAATTTATTAAATAGCTAAATATGGTTTAAGAGTATAATGTGACTTTTGGATTGGGTTATTCTTTTATGGTGTTGTGATTATTTTATTTTTGGTTGTTTTTTATATCTACCATAGTATTAATTGAATTAATAACGTATGTTAATCATTTAAAATGGGCATGTTCAATTAAGAAATTGATTATGGGATGTATTGATTAATTAGATAATGTATATATATAATCTAATGGGTTGGAAATGCAATATAGGATGAGATGGGGAGCCTGAAAAATGATTATTTCACCAATTAAAGTGGTTGTTAAAGAAGAAATTATTCAAAAAATAAAAACCCTAAAATATGGCTTAATGATTGAAAAAAATCATGGTTTATGTTTTTTAGTGTGTTTTTTATTTAGTGGTGACCTCGATTAAGTATATTATATGATATTTTTAGATTTTTTAATAAAACCATTGTATTTTTGTGTGTGTTGTAACTCTATATGTATATACACTGTAAATTATCTTGATTTCTATTCACATCCCACCATAGTGGAGCACTATTTGTCAAACACCCCCATCATCATGAGGGAGGTTGTATATCTTAAACATCATTTTGGGAGGATGGATAAAGGGACACCTACTCTTCCCTACCCCCTCTTCATATCAATTAATTCCAATGTATTTTTAGGAAAGATGTTATCAGATAAGGTATCCTTGGTGTTTCTAGGCATGGTAGTTTATATCCTTGGTGTCATTTGGATTAGTTTGGATGTATTTTCCAAGGTGTCTTAGGGTTAAGTTGTGATGTTGTGTCTCTGGTGTCATTAGAATTAGTTTTGATGTGTATTCCCAGTTTTCTTTAGGATTTTTCATGTTGAAATGTGAGGACCAATAATGTGATGCAAAGTGTGTGCGGGTAGGAAGTGATTTGTTATATGGTTCAGTAGTCTATATGTGAGATGTGGTGTGTACGAGCATGATCTGATGTGGTTTATAGAGCATGTGTATATAGGTGAGATGTGATGTTGTGTGTGTACCAGGTGTGTATAGGATATATGTGATATGGTTTGTTTCCCCAGTGTATGTGGGATGGATGTCATGTGGTTTTTTAGACCCATGTGTGTGTGTCCATGTTTTTACATGTAACATTTAGAAGAGGTGTGTGTGTGAGGATGTTTGATGTTAAAAAAGAACAAATAATATTTGGGATATGGGGCGGGGTACTGTATCATCAATGTGCTTTACCTATATTATGTTACTAGCCTTTTATTATTTGGTGATCACCCCTTAGTGTGTTTGGGTTTGAATATTATACCTACTAAGGTGTTGATTGGTTCTTTTGTTTTGAAATGGGTTCATTAGTATTCTCTATACACATTTGCAAAAGTGATAATAGATTTCTAAAAATGTATACATGTATAATCGTCCTATATATATATATATATAAATGTATTCATGTTTCCTAGATGACCTTGTGGACCATGCTAGACATTTATAATTTGGACCTTTCGAGTTGTTGTTGTGTCATTGCATTATCTTTTACTCTTATGAGATATCATTTCGAAGCATTAAGATATATCATTTTTTATATTTATATGCATTTTTGTATGAATTGGATTTTAATTATAATATTTCAAAGTGTTGAATTTGGTTGATACATCCTATCTCTTAATCTTGTTTCCTTATAAAGTGAAATTCCTCCCATGTAGTGATATTTGTATACACTTGGTGTTAATCTCCATCCTAGGGCCTACTGGGGGAACAACTAAGGGTCCATTATCTTGATTTCATCATTTTCATTCTAGGATGGTAATATTTGGAGGGATGGAATTGTAAAAAATAAGGCATTTAGGGAATATGTCATCAATGATATAGTTTTTTTGTAAAAATGAATAATGAAATGTACTTTTATAATATAATCCCATTAAAAATGGTGCGTCTAGTCCAAGTGATATGTACAAGTGTGTTTTTTAGAATTTTCAGAAATAATTTTTTCACTTGGGTTGTCACACATTAAATTGATGAAATAATATGTTAACAAGATGTATATGTTGGACAGATTCATCCACATAACATGGGAGCTACAAATACATATGTATATGTATTCCACTTCAGCTATAGATTGAGAAACAATGTCTTTATTATTAATACTAAAATAGATGAGTAATTTTTTAATTAGATTCTATGTCCCTTTATTTATTTAACTATATTGTTGGAATCATCCAAAATAATTATTTTAAAAACTTTTATGTTAATAATGTGAATCAATAGGATAAGATAATCTTTAGTGTTTAGTTCATTTCAAATAATTGAAAATTAATATGAGGGAGTTCAAATGTGATTAAATTTTATTGATTTGAAAAGGTACACAATGGAATACACTAAATAAAATTTTGGGAAGGGATATAGTAATGTAACAAATTATTCATATAAAGACAAAGATTTCACACACATAAAAATTAAATATTAATAGAATAATTTTAAATAAATTACTTGTTGATCCACATAGGAGTCATGTTGCTATAGTTGTTTTTGAATCAAGGACAAATAATCAACATTTTTAAAAGTTATCTCCACTATCTCCTTCTGTGTTAATCATAACCGGAAAAATAAAATAAATTTCGGACATAAGACAGTTCCTTATATTATGGGAAGTTGAAACATAAGATAGTATGAGCTCAAATGGATATTAGTGAAACATGATCATAAGGGTTTTAGAACGTGATAAAACAATACCAAGTATATTAAATATCATAAAAATGAGTCACAGAATAAACCGTGATTGTTTATACGACATAAATCTCAATGTAATCAATGATCATGAGCCATTATATATAACATTGAAATTAGAGATGTATTTTTTCATACACATAATAATATTAAATATTATTTCATGGTTATCCACCATGTCTTCCATAATATATTAGGCTTGGTATAACAAACCAAGTAACTACATTAAGATTAGGATGACCCCCTCTATCCCCTCTTTATTAGTTAGGATACCATATATTGTACCTTCAATCCATCTTGTAATTACATTATATATACCCTATTTTGGGATATGGATAACCATCCATCTCACCCTTGAGATCATATGACATTAATCAGTAACTAATGAAATGTGGTGAGATATATCTACAACTCATCCTTAATAAACCATAAATTTTATTCAAGATGATCATAAATCGTTAATCTATTCATATCCTATAAAAATGGAATTCATAAGAATTTAGTAATATCATCACCCATGGAAAATTAATAATATTCTTAATCAATTCATCATTTTATAATATCTTACCCCATGAAAACAGAACATTAATCATAAAAATCACATCATCATTGACGTATATAGTACAAATAAAGTATAAGGAATATACAAATAGATAAAATTATAAATAATTATTTTCAATCCTCAAAGAGTGTGGTCTTATATGGAATGTTTTTTTGAAAGATCACATCGAACATTTTTTGAGAATATAATCTTTTCCATTTTGAGATACTTCTTTATCCAATGTTTAGAGAATTGTTATGTAAATCATTTTCAATGAAATTAATGTTTGATTTGGTGTCCTAGAACCAACTATTTTTTACATTGGTTACTTGAATATTTAATGTTTTTAAATATTAATTTTATTATTACATATTGGTCAGTGTTTTACATGACTATAGTGTAATAATTCCATATATTAATTTTCCCATTGATATGTTCATTTGAGTTCCTCACTATAATGAGAACCTTAAAGTGAAATGAAAATATTTTTAATTATTTTTCTATGTTTGGATGACATTCTATGATGGGAAAAATAGTATAAAGACCGTCATGTGCATGTACTAATAAGAGGATGAGACTTCTTCTCATGAAGATTGCACTTGGTATTCTCCAATATGAGAGATTATGAGAATATACCATCCATTATAAATTATGCATGTTTTGGTGTTATCAGATATTCCTATATGTGTGAATCTATTATGGTCCTTATAATTTTAAATTATAATTAATATGTGTAATGACCCACACACATTGTTTTTCTGATGAAAAATATCACTCAATATGTTTGCGGGAAGTAAGGTATGTTGGGTTTGTCACAAATGAAATTTTATTAATGGATAAGTTGAGTAAGGATTTGTCCAATTCATTTTTGGAAGTTGATATCTCGGCCCTTTGATTGAAATAAAACCATCTCCCTAAATTCCATGGCTATTGTGTAATGTTGCATTTATTTCAGGTAGTAAAATAATTATTTGTCAAGCATATAGTTTGATGTCACTATCATGAAACCTACTTAATGAGATATTTTGACCAAGGGATTATATTAACTTGGATGCGTTCATATGAGGATGTCATCATTGTGACATTAGGGTTTTTATCTTGGGTGAATTAACCCATTTCTAGATAGTAATTTTGGACATTATGAAACCTCACCTAAAAGAAATGATAAAGAATCATATAGGGTCACATACTAAGTGTTTCTCATGGATTCAATTAAATCCTATATTAATTTAATAAATAGGATAAATATTATTCTCAAAAATGGGGAATAATTTTATTCATGATAAAATGTTCTAATAAATATCATAAATATTTATTCACCATATTATGAATAAAATATATTAATTTATCTTCTTGGACATTTAATAAATATTTATTTATGAATTTTTAAATAAAAATAATTATTTAAAAGAATAAAATATTATATTTGGGTGTTCAATAAATGGAGGAGGATTTCGAATGGACCAAGATTGTGTCCACTGATAAATTAATATTTTATAAGCTAGTAAATAATGTTTATTCAGTTGGTGTATGAAATAATAATAATATTTTTATCACTATGGGGCATGGGATTTCATTATTATTCTTTTTTGAAAAACATTACATACCAAAAATAAGGGTACTGTTATTTTAATTTTATGGCATGGGTTTTCTCTAAAAGTTATAATTTTATTTAATTGGTTTTTCAAAATTAAAAACTGTAACTGAAACCACATGCCAATTAATAGAAAGGTACATCTATTATTCCAAACCATGGTGAATTTAGAATTTTTGATCAAAAAATTATATCTCTTGAATCCTATCATCTCTCCCTCTTAAGAATGGAAAATGTCCTTAAATGGTCAATCAAGAATGATGGATGTGAGACTTTATCTTCATGGTGATAGCACCATGAAAACAAGAGATGTTGATTGGATCCCATTAGAGCATGTGTGGATCATCGCTAGAGGGATTCTACATTGGATCATCACAATCACAACAAATGAAATTTGGAAGGATCATTTCGAATGATAAATGATCATAAATGTAGAATGTACCAATGACCAAGGTTTATATTTTCTTCTGAAATTAAAAATTAATTATAAACATGATTTGAAAGATCCTTTTTCTCAGATCTGGTTCATTTATTCTTGTAGTCTAAATCATTTATTTTAATCAGTGGATAGTAACATTCATCATTGTATTGATCACGGATTGGTCAGCGACGACGAAAGAAGAAAAGTTGATATCTCCCAACAACCATGCTTCTACTACATATAGATCCTTCAAGTGGTATCATTGTGTGATCATCATCATTTAAAATTATTTAAATAATTGGTTGATGACATACACTATAACAATTTAGTTTTTCAATTCATGTTTAATCGTTTTTATAATTTTAATTTCATGATATGTTTTTCATCTATAATTTCTCATAGATATAATAGAAATTTTTAATTTTTGGAGTAAAAATAAATCAAAGATCTTCTTAGTAGGCACTAATAATTCTATCCATTTAACATGCATCACACACCATGTATTCATAGTTACATGCCATGTAATATTACATTCACTCCATGCAATGCGAATTATACACTATGTAGTTGTGTTCAACACATCGGGAGTAATTCGTCAATTACTCAAGTCATGTGCATTTAGTACATGCGATATAATTAATTCTTTCACCGCAAGTTGACCAGGACCGATTGGCACATGGTTACCGTATTGCACACCATGTGGAAAACTGGACCTGGGATGTAGTCCCTTTAGATTCATGGTGAAACCATGCATCCCATATATATCTTAGAAAGTTTTTGACCATGTAACTGAGAGAAAATACAATGTGTGGCTCACATGACACATCATGTACTGTGAGATTTCATATGTACACCACACATGCAGAGTATCTAGGCATGTAATTCATTTAGGCTATTAGGTTAGAACACTACATGTTGTCAGAACTACATACCATGAAATTTAAAAAATTATAAAGAATTAAAACATTAATATCTTCATTATTTTTGACCTTCATATCATGTATAAATTGTATTACAAATTTTTACTCTGTGTATTGAATCCTCACACATGGCCAAAAAAATCATGTGATTTGTGTAATTATCTGTGAAGTACACATTGTTAAATTAATGATTAAATTATTTATGTGATATATCATGATGGTAAAACAGTGTACAAATATAATTCATGTTTGGAAGATTTGAATGAGTACTCACCGTGTTACCTCTAAGGTAATATATGAGAGTCTTATGAAAATTTAGAAAAATATTAAGATAAAAGGATTGATTAATAAAATATAATAATTAATCAATTTAAGAACGATTTAATATTATGAATTAATAATGAATTAAATGATAGATTTATTAAATTTCTTATATGTTCCATGTATTTGGATGATCATGAGAAAGATGAGAGCTTGATATGTGATTTGATAGCTTTTTATTTTCAATTAAATTAAATTGTAAGATAGTGTGCCTTCTATTCTTATTAATATGCTGGGAATTCATACCCATGTTTTCATTTTAGGGGACCCCTTTTAGCCCACACCTATGCATGTGTTAAAAATCATATTAAGTGGATGTGTCTTCTATGATTTGGGAGGCAGTTAAAGTAAGGAGCTGAGGTGAAACCAATCCAAGGGGATACAATGGTGGTCAAGTGGAATGCTATAAAATCGAACTTTAAAAAGGTTCAAGGTGTTTCTCTTCTAGGTAAGTTGTTATTTTATCATTCAATAGATAAACATACCATTAAAAATTCTCATTATCATTCCCTTTTCATTGTTTTATATTAGATAGTTGTTAGGTTTTTCATTATGGGAGTATTTATGAAACTACATAATTAATAAATTAACAAGCATGGAATATGGAACTATTAAAACTAGGATAATTCATAAATATTATAAAATAAATCATTAATCACTAAAGTAAGTTCCACATAATATTTATAATCATGTGGTAGAGATAATAAGTCAATTTACACATAAAAGATAAAAATCCATCAATAAAATATAACGTCAGACTAAGAATTATGTTACTTTTTTAAGAGAAAAACTCAATAAAAATAAGTGTTTAACAAACTATTACTTAGAAATATACATTTATACAAGAATATATTATTAAAATTTTATGTTGATTTAATCATTTTTCATCAAGAGGAGTATCCCTTACTAGAATTGGTGTAAAATTGGAGGAATATGTTTTGGAAATACACATTACGAATTCAGGATTAGGGAGTCCTATCTACAAAATAAGAAGTTGTATGACCATATTTAGAAAATAAAAATAGACATAAATACCTTCAAATAGAATAAACAACCTATTTTGGGGTTATGCGACATGAAATACAGATCAATTCCACAATAATTTAATAGCAAGTGGACAATTTGATTAAAATTAAGAGAGATATCGGGACATGATTAACTAGTGGGAGACTTAATAAAACTAATTTATAATTTATAACAAATTATAATCAAGGAATGTACAAATAATATTCTCTTTAAATTGTGAAAAAAATTACATTCTTTTTAATGGAAACATCCTCCCTGATATTAACTTCTTGGAATGGTTTAGATACCTTCTTGTTATTGCATGCCATGAATGGAAATACTAGATGATAGATTCCTCATTACCCGATCTAAATTACCAAGAGGAGAGTGATGAATAGTTCTTAGTTTATGAGAAACATATCAATGATGCAGTTGACGTTCGATGTTTGATGCTTTCATCCATGTATAGTGAGCTCATGAAGTCTCATGAAAACATTGATTTGTACCACATTCTTGAGAACCTCTATGGTCTTTACCAGGAGATAGCTAGATATTAATGGTTTGTGATCTCCAAGAAAATATTTTAGAGTAAACCTGGAGAGGGTTCCCTAGTTGGGCCTCACGTAGTCAAAATCATTGGCTACATTGAGCACCTAGAGGTTCGAGGGACTAAATTCCCTGATGAATTGGGAACGAAACTCATTCTTTCATCACTCCCTCTATGATTACCCATTTTTATTTTAAATATTAATATGACCAATATTAAGAAGTCTATACTAGATATTCTTATCTTACTTTTCCATGTAGATAAAGATATGAATTGTGATACTACTTCTATCCTTATGGTGAAAAAAAAGAAGTAGATGACCTAGAGAATTAAGCCCAAATCTTCTTCATGCCATTCGAAGAAATTTATGATCAAAGGAGAGGCAAGAGAACATAATGTTGTTTGTTTTACATATGAAAATTGATAATAATGTTACCTAGCATGACTCATACTAGACCTAACTATGGCATCACATGATATGAAATGTAAATGGGAAATCTTGAAAAAATTACATCAAGATGGATATTTAGATTCTTTCGAACAAAAAACTCTTGGTGTATGTCACATAGGTTTACAAGGAAAAATGTCAAAGGCCCATTTAGTGGGAAATATGAATGTGGTAATGAGCTTCATGAATTTGTTTATACTAATATGTGTGGCCCATTTCTAGTTGATGTAAGGGGTGGGTACTCATACTTGATGACTTTTAATGATTACTTTACATGTTATGGATATATTTACATATGATGTATAAGTCATATTCTATTGATAAAATATAGTAATTCAAGAATGTAGTCATGTATAAGCATGGAACGAATATTAAGAAACAATTCTAAAAATGAGGTGTAGAATATCTTAATAATGACGCAATTGATTACATATGTGATATTGTGATCCTATCACAACTCACTAAACCTTAAAAGACCCAAAGGAAATGTTTTAGAGAAATGGGGAACCACACCTTGTTAGATATAGTGAGATCAATCATGGGTGATGAATTTCATCGATTTTCCTTTTGGGCAATTACGTTACAAACAGTAGCAAGCATTCTAAACCAAGTACCAACTAAATCGATAAATGGTATTCCATGCATTATTTGGAGGGGAAAATTGATGTTATCAAATTTAAATGTGTGGGGAAGTGAAGCATTTGTGAAGGACTATTTAGGTAACAAACATGATGCTTGAGGAACATCATGCACATTTATAGGATACCCCATGTAAACATGGGGAAATTACCTCTACGACACCTCATATAAAAATGTTATTGGTGCAAGCACACCATAATCCTTGAAAGTGCATAAATATACCAAAGGTATATTGGCACAGTGATATACTTCAATTAAGTCAAGGATCATGATACATAAGAGTTGGTACATGAGTAGATTATGCAAATCCCCATAGTCGAATGATCTGTTATTGAGACGAAAGTACTATATGGGAATACAAGAGGGGATAGAGATCTGAAATAGTATGAGATTCTGGTTACCGAGGAGGGTAACTAAATATTAGTTGATACTAATGATCCTCTAACCTACAAGAAAGTAATATGTGGAATATTCATTTCCAGGTGGCAATAAACCATTAATTCAGAAATGGATCCCTGGTACCAAAACCATGTCTAGATTGTGGATGATTTTCCAGTAGATGTAAATCCCTTTACATGAACATGGGTATTGAAGAAGAAATTACACATGGAGGAAAATTAAGTACAAATAACACATGAATGGTTGTAAAAGGGTTTAAAAAATGTCCATGCATTGACTATAATAAAACCTCTTCACCAGTTTCAATGCTAAAATCCATCATAATTATACTGGCTATTGTCTCTTACCATGGCATAGTGATTAGGAAAATGGTTGTAAAAATCACATCTTTTAACGCTAACCATTAAAAAGATGTCCATAAAACACAAATTGAAGGGTTTATGAATTAAATGGATGAGAATAAGATATAAAATTTTAAAAAATCAATTTAGGGACTAAATCAAGCATCCAAATACTAGAATATTTTTTTTGATGAATCCATAATGGAATTTAGTTTTATAACGAAAAAATGTGAACCATGTGTCAACAAATAGTTTAGTAGGATGCAGTCATTTTCCTAATAGTATATATTGATTCAATATTACATATTAGAAATGAAATACCGGTTTTACAGTCTATTATTGCCTGGATGAATAATTGATTCTCCATGAAGGACTTGGGGGAGGCATCCTATATTTTTGGGATCAAGATCAATCATGATATATCCAAGAGATTGATGGGCTTATGTTAAAGTATGTATATTGAAAAAAAATTGAAGAGACTTAATATGGAACAATATAATATTGGAATGTTTCTTGTTCCACATGGCATTCATATTTCCATGACAATGTTTCCTTAAAAAAATGAGTAAATAATGATAATGGAAATGATTCAATATTCATTAGTGATTGGGTCAGTCATGTATGATATGCTATGTACTGGGATATATGTCACCTACACATTGAGTGTGGTTGGAATACATCAATTTGACATAGGTGACCACCATTGAATGAGAGTCAAGAATATCCTTCAGTATCTGAGGAATACTAATAATATGTTCCTATTATAGGGAGGATATGCGGAACTATTCACCATGTGATATGCATATTCTTGTTTTTAGACTGATCAAGATGACATGAAGTTGAAAATCTGGTACATATTCACTTGAATAGAGGTACTATGAGTTGGAAGAGCTCAATGAAAAGTGTGGTCACATACTCTAAATCAATGTTCGAGTATATCATAGATTATTTGGTAGCTAAAGAAGATGTTTGGATACATATCTACTTCAATGAGACTGAACTAGATCCTAGCATTAATGATCCCATCACACTCTATTCTGATAATACTTCACTAGTGGCTCACAAAAATAGCCAAGTTTAATCCACAGATGAAGGAAATAATTCCAAGGTTTCATCACTTGAGTGTTTTTTCTTAAAGTGGTGATGTTGTTGTGAGTAGAATTTCCATAGAATACAAATTATAGGATCCCTTAACTAATACATTTAATCAATAATAACATGAACATCATGTGAGGTATAAAAGACAAAAAGTCATTGGTAGTTGGCTCTAGTACAAGTGGGAGTTTGTTGGAGTTGGTGTCCTATAATGAAAAATTTGTACTTTGATAGCATGAAAATATAATATATTTAAATATTAAACATCTTATTACATATTTTTTATTATTCTACATGACAATTATGTAATAATTTCATAGAGTATTTTTCATATTACTAATGTCTACGAAGTTCCTCACTATTATGATAGCATTGATGTTCTATGATAATATTCTTAAATATAGTTCTGTAGTAGGATGACATACTATGATGGGACACATATTATACATACAGTCAGGTGCGAGAACTGATAATTGGATGAGATGTTTGTCTCATGATGTTAGAAAATGGTAATGTCCCAGATGGTATATTATAAAAAAAGACCCTCTAGTAGAAATTACATATGTCTTTGTGTCATCAAATATTCCAATAAATAAGAAAGTGTAATGGTGCCCAAGGTTTATGATTATTATTACAATCTGTCATGACCCAATCAAAATGATTGATGGATAAAACCCATCACTACATATGCTGGTAGGATGAAGGGTACATTGGGTGCATCAAGACTAACATTATATTAATGGATAAGTTGAAGAAAGATTTTCCCTTCCATTTATGGGAGTGGATATCACAACCCATTTATTGAAATAGATCCATTTCCTTGAATTCCACATCCATGGTATAATGATATGTTAATTTTAGGTAGTCAATGAATGAATTATCAAGAATATAGTTTGATTACACTAGCATGAAATCTACAAGATGAGATATAGTGATAAAGGGATTATATTACATAGTGAGCATTCATATGTGGATGTTGTCACTATGGATTTATGTTCTTTCTATTGTATTCCTTTTCATGTGTCAAGATAGTAATCATGAAACTTATAAATTCATGTCTAATTCCAACAAGAAAGAATCAATGTGTGTCACACACTATGTATTTCTGTTGGTCGTGATAAAACTCTATTAGAATTTAATAAATTGAATAAATATTGCTCTCATGACCAAGGACTAATTTTATTCATGTTAAGATGATCGTATAAAATAATTAAATACTTATTCACCAAATTATGAATAAAATATATTAATTTATTTTATCAAATATTTATTAAATACTAATTTACTAGTTTTTAAATAAAATTATTTTTTTAATTTAATAAAATATTTTATTTGGATGTTTAACAAATTTAAGATGAGTTTGAACATACCAATACTATGTCCATTTCTAAATTTATTATTTATAAGTTGGAAAATAATGTTTATACAGTTGGAAAAATAAATAATAATTATATTGTTATCATTAGAATGAATGATATTTTATTTATAGATCTATTTTGAGTAAGATGGAACACCACATATAATTCTACTATTATTTTTATTATGTGACATGGGTTTTACTAATAGTTATATTTTATTTAATCACTATTTTAAAATTAAATATTGTAACTAAAACAACATTTTGATTAATAGAAAATTAGGTATACTCTTCCAAACAATGACGAATTGATAATTTTGGAACCAACCATTTTCTCTCCCAAATCATGCCATCTTTCTATCTCATGAATGAGATAAATTCTTAAATGAGCTATAAAGAATTATAAATTCAAGAAATTTTCTTCACCGCACAAGAACTCAGAGAAAGGGTTTCATTGTTTTGATATTATTGGAGTACAAGTTGATCAACACTAGAGAGATTCAACATTGGATCCTCGTAATCACATTGAAGGCAATCTGGAAGGGTCATTCTTGACAGTCAACAATCATCAACAAAGAAAGTATCCAATACCCTAGTATTTATTTCCTTTATAAATAAATAAATTAATTATAAACATGATTTGAATGATCCACTTTCTCAAATATGATGCATTTTTTTCAATTCCATAATCATTGATTTTAATCAGTAGATACTGATATTCTTCATCATTTTGATATCAGATTGGTCATCGATTATGGAAAAATAAGAGTTCGGTACTCCCAACAACCACACATATGCTATATCCAAATCCATAAATTAACCATTGGATCATAAATTTTATTTATTAAATAATTTTATGTTATGGAAGCTGTAAAATAATTTTAATGATGTACCCATTAAAAGAAATATTTCATTCACATTTATGGTTAATAAAAAAATTCTCCTTGTTGGGAAAACATGATGAATATTCCATTTAAATTATTTTTTGAATATAAAATAAATTTCTTAAATTAAATTAAAAAGTGATATTTAAACATCAATAAATTTTTTAAAATAGTTTTAGAAAACATACATAGTGATGGAAAAGGGTTTTAACCAATGGGTGAAATAATTTATGTTTTCTTTTCAATACATCTTTTGGAATATTGAGTTCATAAAGAGAGCAAAAATAAAGTGAAAACATTTATTCTCAATGAATAAAAATATGATATGAAATATCTTGAAGTTCTTAAAAAATATATCATAGAACATAATCATTTAATGATTAATAATTACCCATCCCAATAAATGATGAGATTGTATCATAATTGCATTAAAAATTTTGTGTCATTAGAATCAAATGACACATTAAATTATAATATATTGTGAATTAGTAAATTTCATAAATAAAATATTAATAATGATATAAAATTTCAATGGGGATGTGTATAAACCTCATAAAATATTACAATTCCATTATATAATATATTTCACAAGTAAGGAAAATATAGAAACAATACCATACATTATTTTGTACCAATTGAATCATAATTACTATTAAAAAATAAAATTAAATAAATACATAAATATCATGTGAAATAAATTCATGACATAACATGTAAATTTTTCTATATATAAAACTTCTAAATTAATTGAGGTTCATTGCATAACATTTGTCTCAAAGAACTAAAAATCTATCTAAAAACCATTAATTCATTGGTATACATTGAATTGTATTCCGTATGAAATTATAGAAATTATTGAATATCTAAATATCATAAGAAAAAAATTTCATATAAAATGTATGATCTTGATTCCTTCTTGAGTTGTTGTTTAATGATCATTCCATCAATTTTCAATTCGAATTCATATTTAATGCCTTATATTAATGTTCATTGAGGTCAAGTTTGTATCATCAGTGGCTAGGGATTTTTCAAAGCCTAGAACCAACCATTATTTAAAAATAAGTAAAGAAAAAACATTTGTAGAAACTATGTGTGGAAGGTTTCATGATTACTACTAACTATACAATGCTAGCTACATGCACCAAATTTTGATAAAACTATGCTAACAGAGATGTATTAATGTGAGAGATCACCAATAGTTTTTGACAGTATTTTTTTCACATTTTTTTAATGGTATATCCAAACATGTTCACAAATAATGTGAGGTGGAACTCCTTGAATAATAGGGACCACTGTTACCTCATGACTTGGCAAAATATGTGAGAAAACCATGAGGCCTAATAAATTTTGGGGGAATTATCTTTTTCCTTAAACTTAATTTTAATAATTAATTTCTAAAACAGTCTTATTCTTAATTATAAATATTCCACCGGAGTTATCCTCTTCAATCATGGACATTGGATTTAATCTCATTCTTCCATCCATAAGAAAAATTGAGCATTTGTTTTCTAGATAAAATTCCTTCTGTTTCATTATACATTATCATTGATTAAAAAATTATATTTAGTTGTAAGAAAATATTCCATACTTCTAGGTTCTTCATCAATTCTTCATTTTCCCCCAATCATAGATAAATGGGGAGATAATAATGAAACAGAACTCTACTATAGAACTGTACTAGGTGGTATCATGCTTTTTCATTAATTTTGAAATATATATATATATATATATTACATTGTTCCTCATTCTATATTTTACCAGAATCATCCATGAAATAGAATTTATTCCTTTATTAAATTGGATTGGTATAACCTATTAAATAAATGATAGCATTGATAACTGATTAAATATCACTATCCTTGAATTGGAACCACTCCTTTGGTGAGTTGAAAATATATTTGACCATCGTGGGTGTCATATGAATTTAAATAATTTTTATTGTGTTTTTCCAATTTCCACTGGATTTTATGTGATTAAATTCATATAGTAAATTTTATTTATTAAAGTAATGGAATAGAAGGCCATGTAAATAGTATATGGCCATGTTTATTCATTTTTAGACAAGAGTTTCAATATATAATGAAATTCCCATACAATATTATTAAGAGGCTAATCCTTCTAATCTTATCCCATGTCGTAATCCACCTTATGAGGTCATTTATAAATGAAATGATCATGGTGATGACCTTGAAATTGTTAGATGATATTTATTTATTTCTAATTATATTCCATGGGTGATAAATGGGTTCTCATACAAATTACATGGGCATACTCATTTAGAAAATTCCTTATATACACCCAGTGATATTTGGACTCCCTTGAACATTATCAAGGACTATATTATCGGGGTGATTTTATATATAACCATGTGACTCATGTAATCCTTATATGGACTACTATGGATGCACTCAAATAAAGATTTATTATATACAACATGTGTGACACATAGGATCCCTTATCGGACCACCATGGATGGAATCATTGTAAAATGATATTATTAAAAACCTAGAGCAATACCCAGTTTTTGATGAGGATCTCCATGGATGGGATTGTAAGGTGTTGGTTTCATGATGTTATTAGTGATATACATAGATTCCTAATATGGAATACTAAGGATGGGGCCAGGTTATGAGTAGATTAACTAAAGAAATTATTAATGTTATGTGTATTTCAATAGAGATCACAATAATGGAATTGTTCTGAATTTTATTCCTTATATATGGACTCATTAGGAATATCTTGGATACATACCATTATGGAGGACGCTGATATATCTGTGAGGTTATGGTAAATGTCCTTCGAATTAGACAAATTTATTAAATTTAAATGATTATAAATTGATACATGACTGGATGTTATCTATTGTCTGATTGATTTACAACTTCTGATATTGAATATTATGAATACTACTATTACACTAAACTCTGGTAAGATAGAATAGACTCCGTATATACATAACCTAATCCTTATTTTCTAATCATAATCCACTACTATTTGGGGAGATTCTCTTGTGGACATGTGGATAACTGGGACAGGGGAACATCTACATGACACCTAGGTCGTGGATATTACAAATCGGTATCAATTTTTTTTGGGTTTACATTAATATTTTGTGACAAAAAATTTAGACAGGAAGGAATTAATTTTTTAATGATATATTCATTGGAATATCTAAATAATGAAAAGAAAAATTAAAATTTCCAAGAATTAAAATTATTATTTTATTGATAATTGCTATAAATGTTTATTTTATTCTACCATTGGGTAATTCACATAAAATGAGATGATTGATTGATATTATTGTGGGTTTTATTTTTTTTAAAACTAATGGGATATGGGTATTCCATATCATGAATCAATTTAAGAATATGTTAGAATATTCAGGTCAAGCATTATTCAATGACACATAAAAAATATTACTTGATTGGATGGAATTTTAATATATTACATGACTGGTATAACTAATATCTAATTTATATCTATTCCGGAATCTAGGGAATATGGTTAATACATAGTCTATTTTTTGAAACATAAGTAGTGTATTCCTTAATAGGCTACAATAGATGTCCTGAAATGTTATTTTTAGAATTTTTTGTATTTGACGATGTGTTTATGGATTGGAATGTGTTATAGTCTAGATTAAGTGGATTCCATATTTTATTTCATGATGAGTATGATCCCATTTAGGTTGGAAGTGGTGAAGCTTTTTGTTCTTCCATTTAATATGAAAGTGAAATGCATACGAGACGAAAATGTAAAATAAAACTTTATAACGTATAGGCATTGACAAAAGATCATGCTTAGTTGTGGGTAGTAGGATGTATCTTATTCTATTATATGATATGCACACCACCCAAACATAAATATATTAGAAGGTATAGTTGTATGATTCTTATATAAAAATTCTCTTGAAAATTTACTATAATATATTAACTTTTACCATTTGTTGAATCTTGGTCTAAGGCATGCACTTGGAATTTCTGAAGAGTTTTAACCAAAAAGTCCACTATTAGTAAACTAGGATTATTTTAGTGGCCATACTGTAGAGGTGGATTCCCATAGGATACCAATAGATTAACAAATCATCCCAGATAAGTAAAAAATGATTTTACTAGACACATGTGTGGAAGAAATGTAATGTGAAGTCATTATGAATTTCTTCTAGATTGTTTAGGTGGAACCATGACCTACCCCAAATATGGTAGAGTTATCACATGAGTTATATTAGTAGGAAATACACATGTTTTTTAGGTATGTCAAACCATAGGGTATATATTAATCGATAGTGTCCTTGCTATCTATCTTTAAGAATCTCAAGTCACCTATTGAGAGGAGGGGAATTATGGCAACCAATATTCTATATGATTCTTCTATGGGATGGTGGGATGTTATTAGTCAAATGGATCCTCATAGAGTGATTGTTTTGAGGGATTTTCATTCTACTTTATATTATATATTCTATCCTAATATGTAGATGTAATATAGGGAATGTGAGTTAATTCCCATGATATAAGTAGTGCTATGAGTTTATGATTATTTGTTATTATTTACATAGAACTAGGGATTAACACCTATGATGATGGTTGATGAGTTATCTAAATATGAAAGATTCATGGATGGTCTCAGGACGTGACATCTAATTATTGATGAAAGTATTTTAGATGAATATTATTTATATAATAGTGAATTAGGTTCTTATCACTATGAATAACATGAGAGAGGAGGTGGGTGGAATATTAGGTAGTTTAACACCAAGATGTGGTACTACATTGACCAATTATAACATACGTGTTATGGAACATCCATGTAGTGATACTAATTGAAATAACACATACTCAGGTTCCCATGTGAGGTTCCACATGATAGAAACACCAGGACATATGAGACCTCAATTCATGATAAACATAGTGCAGTACCAATATGGAATCAAGATGTGCCATCTGTAATGCTTTTGATAAACATTCCCTCTAACATCCAATGAGAGAGCAGTTTCATTGGCATCACATGTAGGAGATAGATAATCGTCTTACCTTTTGGGAGGGTACTAGATAAACATGATGGTGTGATTTCATTATTCAGAATAATTATATTACTTTTGGATTCATGCAACACAAATGTTTGGCTAGTGTTACACACAAGGTTGATTTCCTTTTATTGAATTCATTACACGTAATACCTAGATTTAGAGAACAATATTATATTATTAATGTTACAATAAAAATATTATCATAGTTTTCATATATTTATTAGGATTGATGTTATTAATATAATATAATTAAAACATGTGAATAAAAGTTAAACATATAGTTAGAAATAAAAGTAAGAACATTTTTAAAATAATTAAATTCATTTTCTATGAAAACTACTTTTAAATTTATTGCAATAAATTAAACCAACCACAATTGATAAATGATTTATTATATTATATATTCAATAAAATATTATTGCACTAATATGATATTTTTTAATGTCATAATATAACAATACGTTCAACTGTATGAATAAAATGACATAATTTCCAAAATGGAAATTTGAAAACAATTTAATTGAGAACCAATTTTAAATGGGATTTTGGACATTTTTATAATTTTTATATGAAAAAATAAAATTCATTTTTGAATGTGGAATATACAAATTAAATTCCAGTTAATATTTGGTATTTATATCTAGAGGTTTTATTTTTTGATGATATTGAAGAACACTAAATATTAATTGATATTTTTTTTTCGAATAATTTATATATAAGGAATAATTATCCTGTAGACCGAATTTAATGTGTAATTAGATTAATAATACAATAACAAATTCAAATTATTTTATTTTTATCAATTACACTATGAATTTGGATATAAAAACATAGGAATATTTTAAAAGTTTTAACATTAAAAACCCATATTGTCATCTCATCTGTGGGATTAATGTTAAATTAATTTCTTTAACTTATTTTACTATAATTTTGAAAAATGGAATTGCTTTTTTGAATCAAAAAAATTTAAAATGTTAATGTGGTGAAAATATATTTTGTCCAAACAAATTAGTGAATTTAATTAATACTAATTAGTGTGATTATGGTAAAATTATTAATAACAAGGTACTCAACACTACAAATAAGGGATAGATATCCTCTAAAAATGTCCAAAATCTATTGGATTTCCCAATATTGACCCTTTAAATCTGTAGATAAAATTGGGTCTGTTATTTGATCCACTTTAAATGGAAGGAACATGGGTTGAATAATATTATTATCAATTTAGAATAATTTTATTCACTCACCATCAAAAGGCACTCAACCCTCCAACTTATTAACACCTATAAATCACATTGTATCACACAAAATTTTTCTAAAATATGATCTACAAAACACTCCATTAATCCTAGAATAACTTCTAGGGGCATAAATCCATCAATGGAATCCATTTGGTGCAAACCAAATGGAGTTACCAAAAGAATTGGTAACATCCATCATCAAGCTCGTATATTTTATTTTCATCTCTAGCCCTACTAATATTTTTATTCAATGATTTTATAATAACCACATTATCCTAAATATTAATATATAGATTTAATCTATTTTATAACAACAATTATACACACATCTATCTAATAGGTAATTAATATACATTTCTTTTGCATGGTGAACAACTATCTCACAAAATGGTTTTATTCGGTATTTGTCTACAACCACTCACAGTTGGTCATTAATGTGAAATAATTTCTTTAATATGATAATTATGATTTATTTATTCTTAAATTATTATTTTATAAAACAAAATTTATTTACTTAAATTTTTTGAGAATGTGATAACTTCAATTGTGGAAGTGTGGACTATCGCCTCTTCAAAGCAATGTGATTCCTTCACAATATACATGGACTGTATTAAGAATTGTTATAGTAAAAATATATGATAAATATGATAAAATAATTATAATGGAATTATATTATATATTTATATATACATATATGATATTTAATTTATTTCTATCAATTTGGTAGTAAAACAGAAATATCATTCACACCTATGTACGACATAGTGTCTCCATGAATTGTGTATTCTGTTTAATATTTATATATTTTATATATTAATATAAATAAATATATTATAAATATATGTACAGACCTGGAATTTCTATGTAAAATTTTTTCTTAAATACATGGGAATTTTACGAGTCTGTAGTTTCTGACGTCGCTTGATTCTAAGGCTCGGTGTGACCGAAATCAATTCCTGAAGTTTTGTTTAGGTACATTCAGTAAAAGTATGTATGAGATTTTATATATTTTAAATCGCTGCTCAGAACTGAAATCTGAGGGCACTTTTGAACTCACAGCGTCAGTGATTGCTTAGTGAGACCTTCACCGCAGTTGCGATCTGACATAAATGAAAGGTAGTTTTTGGGGTTTTTAATTAAGTTAAATAAAAATAATGTGTTAGCCTTATTTTTATTTAAGGTATTTAAAACCTACAAGTGGAGGTTAGAGGTGGGGCCCACCCACACATAACCTCCCTTGGGAGGATGTAATTAGGTAGGGCCCACCCGATCCCTTTAACTCCTCTAACCCCCTTTAACCCCTTGGAACCCCCAATTAAGTGGGGGAGCCTCTTCACCTTACCCCTCCATTTAATGAGCCAAACCCACCCATTTTATTAAGTAAAGTATCTTAATTAATTTGAATTCTTTGAACTCTTTCCAACGATAAAATAATAGACAAGTCTATTATATTTTTTGGGTTGGAATAATATTTGGTTGGAGCATTTGGGGGAGATTTGGAGAACCTTTGGGAGAATTTCATCCTCCCAATGAAGAACACCCATCACCACCAAAGAATAACAAACACCGTCTTCTCCCTCTTCAACTGGGGAAAGAAGAGGAAACACCATTGACCACGAAGTACACCGACGATGTCATCTCAACTCATCTTTTCCGATCCCTTCCTCCTCTGACATTGATGGAACAACGTCCGCCTTCCACGACTCCGTCATCAGTCACCGAACTTGAGGTGGGGGGATTTGAGTTATTTTATTTATGGGTTATAACCTCTGTCATTCAATTTCTGGATTAATAAATGCCAATTTTTATCGCCATGACGAGGAGGGATCAGACCGCACAAACAAGGCCCGACCCTCCCCTTTGGTTGTTTTTGTTTGTTGACAACGGAGGTGGACTATGAATAAACTGGCGGCGCAAGGCCACCGGGTCACCACAAGGGCGCAACACCGCTGCACTGCACGAAGAAGGAGAGTCGTGGCTGGGGCGGGCCAAAATGGAAGGAGTGTGGTGCCGTCGCACCGCGCGGGGAAGCATCGGGCTGTGGCCAGGTAGGGCCGTGGCGGAGGTGGCACGACGCCGTCGCACCGCGTGGAGAAGTAGGAGGCTGCGACTTAGGTGGGCCATAGCGATGGAACAGAACTGCGGCGCCGTCGCACCGTGGTGGAGGGAGTAGGAGCGGCCGACATCGGGCTGACTGCAGGTGACACGAAACTGGCTGGCCGCTCGGCCAGTGGGACAAAGCGGGACCACCCGTGTCCCGCGGCTCACCAAAACTGGCGCCTAGAGCTAGTTCCTTCAGATCAGAAATAGGGGGGCATGACACCCCCTCCCACACATGGCCAGCCAGGCCACACAGGCCGTGTCGTGCCAGACTGCCACGGGTCGGGCCGCTTCAGGCCAGGCTGCACCTGGGGCCGAGCCGCTCCCTCAGTTCAGGCAGCCCACTCAGGCCGAGCCGATCCCTTGGGCCTGGCCACCCCCTGGGACTGAGTAGGGACCACGGACCGGGTTAGACCCCGGTTCGGAACGGGTTGGGCTGGGTCTGTCTGACTGGGTTGGACCAGACCGAGACCCGCTATGGCCGTTTACACCTTTTAGCCCGCATCTTGGGCTACGGGTGTCCGATCGATGAACCATCTGTGACGACCAAATTCTTAGAGTGAGAAGGTTTCTTTGGTATACCCCACTTGAGGTTTGGATACAGTTGGGGTACGGTCAGGTTGGTTTGAACCTAAAAACCAATCGGGCCCCTGGAACAGAAATGCTAATAACTCACAGATCGAGCGTCCGATTGATGCGCCGTCTATCGCGTTGGGTTCCTTATGATGAGATAGAACTATGGGATAGTCAACTAGAGACTTCATGTTAGTTGATGTATTAACACTTTGATCGAGGAGAAGATCATATTAGAATCGAGCGTGCTTTGTGCGGGAACCCTATGGATGGCTGCGGCTGAGATGATAGGATCCTATGTGGACCTACTACTATACCAGGATCCTCTGTGGGTTCGACAGTGATGAATTCTATACCGAGGTCCTCCGTGGGTTCGACAACAATGACTTCTATACTGGGATACTCCATGGGTTCGACATCGATGAGTTTTGTATCGGGATCCTCTGTGGATTCAACCGCGATGAATTCTATACCAGGATCTTCTGTGTGTTCGACAACGATGACTTCTATACCAGAACCCTTAGTGGGTTCGATAGTGATGATAATATACCAGGATCCTCCGCGGGTTTGACAATTATGATACTATACCAGGATCCTTCGTGGGTTCGACAGGATGGTACCCGGAGGTGGACCTCACGACGAGACGGTACCCAGAGGAGACGGATAGACGTGGAGCGCTGAGGAGGAAATCTGCACCTACCCTTCAGGTAGGATTTAAGGTGGATGATGCCTGAACTTCTAGACACCATCCAAAAATTTTTCTTTCAGTTGTACCTATTTTATCTTTTCCTTGTAGTTTATTGTTGGCCTTGTATTTCCATCTCCCTTTACTTTCCACACATCTTTTTTATACAGTTTTTACTTAGTGTGTTACTTCCAGTTGTGTACTCTGATTGTGGGTATTTACTTTTAAAAAGGAAATTCATTCCCAACATAGAGATTTACGCCTTTGGTGCCAGTCTCCAGCCCCTGGCCTATGGATGGCGGGCTTGGGGTAGTCATGACACGAGCCCCAAGGACGGGTTGTGACAAATTGGTATATGATGAGTCAGTTCTACCGAAGAACATAGACTTTGATTCTTTTTTATGTCAATAGTATTAAGTGTTTTGGGTGTGGTTATCAGTTTAGGGAAACTGATGTTGGTGTAAAGGCCGACATATCTATACAGTAGGACTCTGACTTCTGACTTCCGACTCAGTGCATAAAAACACTGATTGCGTGTGTGTTTCCTTTGAAATGTTTTCTTTGTGATTACTTTGTGTCACCTCACCAGGTATATTGTTTTGACTATGGCGCACCTGTTTTTTTTTCAGGATGGCCCCACGTAGGCAGCCAGCCAGGGTTCCGAGTTTTGTACGAGATGGCAGCCCACCGATCGACGAGGCCTCGGAGTAGGGCCCCATCACAGTAGAGGTACTAACGATAGCACTACCCACTGGGCCACTAATACCACCAGCTCTAGGATCTGAGAGTGCACACAGTCTAAGTGCGTTGCATGAGTTCTAGCAGCAGAGGCCAGCAAGGTTCCAGAGAGAGACAGACCCACAGGCAATTGAGGATTGGTTGGAGGCTGTTGTGAGAGTTTTCGGATTGGTAGGGACACCTGCTGACCTCATGGTGATCCTTGTCATGAGTCTCTTGTAGACAACAGTAGGCAGATGGTGGATCCTGATGCTTCAGGTGCATGATGAGGCATCACTACTCTGGACAAACTTCGAGAGCCTAATCCAGGAAAAGTTTATACCATCCACCCTTCATGCGGTGCAGATACAAGAGTTACTTCATCTACAACAGGGCATCATGATGGTGGAACAGTACTCAGTGAGGTTTACCGACCTCTCATGCTACTCCATGGATATGGTACGAGACCCATTCTTTAGGGCCCAGACCTTCGAGAAGAGGATCAGGTAAGAGATCAGGGCTTCTATGATCTACCTCAGCATCCGAACGCTAGCAGGGGTGTTGGAGTGATCCCTCTTAGTGGACAGTTTCCTTACTGTGCATGCACCAACAGCGAGACCCACCACCAGATATCACGTGGCAGAGACTTCTGTAGCTGGTAGTAAGCAGATGTCATAGAGGTCCAAGCAGAGCAGACCATTTGGTGTACGACCTCAGGATACATGTTTAGTTGTGCGGGGCATACCAGATAGAGCCAGCCATACGAGGATCAAGTAGTGCTATGCATGCGACAGGTAGGGTCACAGGGCTCGTGATTGCCCGACCCACCATGCATATGAGCAGTAGATAGTATAGTAACCTTTTAGGCAGAGGAAGAGGTTCAACCATAGTGGCCTGCCGGGAGCAGGTGGATGTGGCATAGGAGTTGGCCGAGCAGCAGGTGGTGGACACCGATTTGAGTTCCTACCACCACCACCACAAGAAGGTCCACCCCAACCACAGGGATTAGGTGGATAGAAGCAGGACTATCTCCTAGCATAGAGACATTTTTTCATGATTCTTCTACCTTTGTTGATGTCATTTTCTGTGGTTGCTTTATGTATTTGTACTTTGAGCTACTGTAATAAAAGACAGTTGTCCATGTGACGTTTTCTTTCCTACCTTTTTGGTGTGTTTGATACTGAGAGGTTCTAGTAAAAGCCATTGACTTGACCCTCACATTCTAGATTCCTACAAGAGGAGACCAAGTGACCACACACTACTACCGATAGTGTGACTCAACCCTTGGAGGCGAGAGTAACGGTTGGATCTCTTGGTAGTAGCGTCGAGGCCTTACGACGTCATCCATGTCATGAATTAGCACCATTCATGTTAGGATTGACTATACTAGGAAAATTACGTGGTTCATCCAGGGGATGAGACTAGATTTCTCTTTTTGGAAAAGGAGAAATCTTAGTAGCTCTTGTAGGATGTAGGAGAAGAAGGGTGTAGTCGAGTTCTTTAAAATTGGCTAGTTTCACTCATAGTTCGTTGAGTGAATGGTTTACAGTAAAATCTAATCTCAATAGTCTCAGGCATATCTTCTCATAGAAGGACCTGAACCTGAGACAACAACATTGCCTTTTGTTCCTCTAGATTTATGACTAAGAGATAGTCTATACTCCTAGAAAGAAGAACATTATAGGAGATCAAACATTCAACTACTAGGAGAGGCGATGGAGTAGCTGGCTGCGTTGTAGTTATCCTTTGTGGATCGAGATGGAACAACCTTTCTATAGTCTCTTACAGTCACAACTCCACTTCTTCAGCCAGTCAGGGAGCCGCAGTTTGGGGTCACCGAATTTGAGACGAGACGTGCCCAAATATCCACAGGGCAGGCTCCTAATAAATTTTTTGAAGGTGGGGATCCCGTCATTCTGTACAAAGAACATACCATGGTATCAGTCTCACTCAAAGAGGAGGTGTTGAGGGAGTTTCACACATCCCCTCTAGAAGTACATCCAGGAGTCATGACTTGATTTGGGTGACTACTGACTGAATCACCAAGTCGGTCCACTTCCTAATGATCAGAGAGAAGGGATTAGTTAAGAGCTTGGGAGGCCTCTATGTGCAGGATATTGTGCATTTACATGGAGTACCTTCTTATATTATCTCCGACTGTGACACACGATTTACTTACTGGTAATGGAAGGGGTTACAGGAGGCTTTCAGGACACATCTTTGCTTGAGCACCGCCTTCCATCCCCAGACAGATGGTCAGATCGAGGGAACCATTTAGACTCTTGAGGATATTCTCTATGCATGTGTCCTCAACTTTGGTCATAGTTGGGAGGATCACTTGCCTTTGATGGAGTTTTCTTACAACAACAGCTATCACTCCACCATCGGTAAGGCACCATTTGAGGCCTTGTATGATCGACCTTGTAGATCACCACTATGCTGGATAGACCCAGGGGAGTCAGCACTAGTGGGACCAGAAGTGGTACGGGCTACCACGGAGAAGGTGCAGATAATCTAGGAGTGGATGAAGACTGCACATAGTAGGAAAAATTCATATACTGACAGGAGACTGAGACCTCTGGAGTTTAAGGATGGCGACCACATCTTTCTATGGGTCCCACCTAGATGAGGTCTACGAAGATTTGGAAGAGGCAACAAGATGTCTCTGCGATTCATCGGACCTTTCCAGGTCCTTAGTAGAGTGGGCGAGGTGGATTACCGCTTAGCACTTCCACCTCAATTGCACTGGGTGCATGATGTCTTCCACGTATCTCATTTGAGGAGATATGTGCATGACCCATCCCACATCATCGATTGCGGGGATCTAGGCATCGATGATGGTGAAACTATCATGGAAGTTCTAGTGGAGATTGAGGATCAACAGGAGTGGGTCCCACATGGATGGTCGATACCTCTGGTGCGCATTCGTTGGTAGCACGTGAACCTCCAAGAGGGAACATGGGAGTGGGAGGCTCAGATACGTGCTCAGTACCCCCATTTGTTCCCTTAGTTCGAGTTATAACTTATGGGAATGTAAAGCCCAGAGGTGGGGAGAATATAAAGACCCAAAATTTCTGTGGAAATTTTTTTCCTAAATACATCGGAATTTTACGAGTCCACAGTTTCTAACAGCGCTTTATTCTGAGGACCGGTGTTCCCGGAGTCAATTCTTGAAGTTTTGTTTGTGTACGTTCAGTAAACATATGTACGGGATTTTATATATTTTTAACTAGTGCTCAGAACTGAAATCCAAGGGCACTATTAAATTCACAACGTCAGTGATTGCTTAGTGAGACCTTCACCGCAGTTGCATTCTGACGTGAATGGACGATAGTTTTTAGGGTTTTTAATTACGTTAAATAAAAATAATGTGTTATCCTTATTTTTATTTGAGGTAGTTAAAACCTCCAAGTGAAGGTTAGAGGTGGGACCCAACCACACATAACGTCCCTTAGAAGGATGTTATTAGGTAGGGCCCACCTGAGCTCTTTAACTCCTCTAACCCCCTTTAACCCCTTGGAACCCCAATTATGTGGGGGAGCCTCTTCACCTTCCCCCTCCATTTAATGAGCCAACTCCACCCATTTAGTTAAGTAATGTAACTTAATCAATTTGAATTCTTTGAAATCATTCCAATAATAATATTATAGACAAGTATATTATATTTATTTTGGTTTGCATAATATTTGGGTGGAGCATTTGGGGGAGCCTTGGAGATCCTTTGAGAGAATTTCATCCTCCCAATGAAGAATGCCTGTCACCACTGAAGAACGATGAAAACCATCTTCTCCCTGTTCAACCGGGGAAAGAAGAGGAAACACCGACACCCATGAAGTACACTGACGATGTCATCTAGACTCGTCTTCTCCGAGCTCTTCCTCCTCTGACATTGACCGAATGACGTCCGCCTTCCGCGACTCCGTCATCGATCACCGAACTCGAGGTAGGGGGATTTGAGTTATTTTATTAATGGGTTATAACCTTCATCATTCAATTTTTGGATTAATAATTTCCAATTGTTATCGCCATGATGAGGAGGGATCAGACCACACAAACATGGCCAGACCCTCCCCTTTGGTTGTTTTTGTTTGTTGACGACGGAGGCAGACCGCAAAGAAACCGGCGGGGCAAGGCCACTGGGTAACCACAAGGGTGCATCATCGCCGTGCCACATGGAGAATGAGATCCACAACCGAGGAGGGCCACGAAGGAATGATCACGACAGTTTTGCACCGTGTGGGGAAGCATCAGGCCGCGGCCAGGCTGGACCGCGGCGGAGGTTGCGCGACATCGTCGCGCCGCACATCGCAGCAGGATGCCGCAAACAGGGTGGGCCGCAGTAGTGGAGAAGAACCGAGGCATTGTCACACCACGATGGAGGGACCAGGAGTGGATGGCATTGGGCCGGCTGCTGACGACATGAAATCGGCTGGTTGCTCGGCCATCCGGACAAAGCGGGACCACCCGGGTCCTGTGGCTCACCAAAATCGGCACTTAGCACCGGATCCATTGGATCCGAAACAAGGGGGTAAAAAACCCCCTCCCACGTGTGTCCAGCCAATCCATGTAGGCCGGCTAACATGGCCGTCTCGGGCCGGGCCCCCACAGGCCGGGCCGCTTCGGGCCGGGTCGTGCCTCGGGCTGGGCCGCGCCTTCGGGTTGGGCCACGCCCTCAGTTTGGGCTGCCCACTCAGGCCAAGACGACCCCTCGGTCCTGGCCACCCCTTGAACCATGTCGGACTCACAGACCGGGTTAGACCACGATTTGGACTGGGTTGGGCCAGGTCGGTCCGATTGGGCCGGACCGGATCCGTACCTGCTATGGAAGTTTAGACCTTTTAGCCCACATCTTGGGCTATGGGTTTCCGATCAACGAACGATCTGTGGGGACGAAAAGCTTAGAGAAATATAGTTACTTTGGTATACCCCACTTGAGGTTTTGATACAACTGGGGTATGGTCAGGTTGGTTTTAATCTAAAAACCAACCAGGCCCCTGGAACAAAAATGCCAACAAATCATAGACCGGGCGTCCGATTGACACGCCGTCTGTCGCATTGGGTTCCTTATGGTGAGACCGAACTATGGGATACATCAACTGGAGACTTTGTGGTGGTTGATGTATTGACACATGGATTGACGAGTGGATCCTCCTGGAATCGAGCGCGCTGTGTGTGGGAACCCTATGGCTGGCTGTGACTGAGATGATATGATCCTACGTGGACATACTATTGTACCAGGATCCTCTGTGGGTTTGACAGCAATGACTTCTATACCGGGATCTTCCATGGGTTTGACCACGATGACTTCTCTACTGGGATCCTCCGTGGGTTCAACAGCGATGACTTCTATACCGGGATCCTCTGTGGGTTCGACGGTGATGACTTCTCTACTGGGATCCTCCGTGGGTTTGACATCGATGAATTCTGTACTAGGATCCTCCGTGGGTTCGACAACGATGATACTGTACCAGGATCCTCTGTGGGTTCAACAACGACAATACTGTACCAACATCCTCCGTGGGTTCGACATGACGGTACCTGGAGGTGGACCTCACAATGAGACGGTACCTAGGGGAGACGGACAGACGTGGAGCGCTGAGGAGGCTTTCGGTACCTACCCTTCCAGTAGGATCTATGGTGGACGATCCAGGAACGTCTAGACACCTTCTAAATGTTTGTATTTTAGTTGTACATGTTTGTTCTTTTCCTTGTACTTTACTGTATGCCTTGTATTTACGGCCCCTTTTACATTCCATCACATCTTTTGTATATAGTTTCTACTTAATGTTTTACTTCCAATTGTGTACTTTGATTGTGGGTGTTTACTATTAAAAAGGCAATGCCTTCCTAGCTTAGGGATTTATGCCTTTCGTGCTAGTCTCCATCCCCTGGCCTATGGAAGGCGAGCATGTGGTAGTCATGGCATGGGCCCCTTGGACAGGTCGTGACAATATATATGATATTTATTTGACAGCTTAAATTATTGAAATCATGATATTACTCTAAGGACCAAAAATATATCATATAAAAGTTCAATAGAAAAACTATGTGATTATTACACGAAAAGAAACATTAACATTTTTTTATTAATAAAAAAGTATAAAAAATTCCAAATTAAATAATTTATTATATTAAATATATTAATTATTTTATTTGGTTGATGTATATGATTATTATATTTATTATAAAATATTTTTTATTGAGTATGAAGAGTGTCAAGACTTAAGGAAATGCTTTTCTCATCTGAATTATATTTTCTGTCACACATAATCCATGTTCAAAAACTATTTATTATAGGTACTGATTTTATAGAACATGGATATATTATATGATTATTATAATCAAATTTATGTTTATCTACCTCTATCAGTTTTATTATATTTATTTTATGAGGATTATGTTTAAACAGTTACCAAATCAATCACATAATTTTGTCTCAATTTGACTTCTTTAAGGAAAATTATATTTAATGATTTTATATTCTTATTCATTTTATATATAATTCCATCTGAAAGTATATATCATGAACCTCCTTCTATTGATGATACATTATAATTCATTTCATTTAATTTTCATACATGTCATGTATAATGAAATGTTACCATGAACTAAGTGTTTAGGGAAACAATCTCATTGTATGTCAAGATTATTTATTAATATTATTCTGTTGATGAAATATTATGACCCATATATCAAAAGTGCTCATTAATGCTTGTATCCTCTATATAGTTTTTTAATTCAGTTATCGAAATAATTTTCCTACTCCTTGGTATTTATGTTAAATAAAAAACTATTTTTATGAAAATAAAAATTTATTTCATCTTTTCATAATAAATCTATTTTCTTCCAAAACCATGTTTTTTCAAAAAATGATTCCAAAAATGATTTAACATTATCCAATGATTATTGATAGAAAATGTTACAACTATTTTTTCTTTAAAAATAAATTCAAATGAATTCTTTTTTTGATATCCAATCATGGAACTTTTCTAATTTATTTTGAAAAAGGAATATTCAAAATGTGTGGAATTAATCTCCTTGGTTCCCACAATTTCTAGGAAGAATACATGGTTGTATTATCAAGTTAATTTTAAATAATAATTTTTCCTAATATTCTAGAAATTTGTTGACTCCTTTTTTTAATTTAAAATGTTTTTTAAATGATTTTAACTATTATTGTTTAGTATTTCAATGTATTTTCTAAGTAATGAATTTTAATAAATGTTTCAAAAATTCAATATGTATTTTCAAAGTTTTTTCAAGGAAAACGTTTTTAAAAATATATCCAATTTTTCTTTATATGTTTTCATAAAAATTATAAAAGAAAAATATTTCAATTTAAAAAAAAAATTTTTAATAGTGGAATAGATATTTTCTAAAATAAATTTTTTAAATGAAATTTTATGTCATTCTTTATAAAAAATGGATTTTTAAATTATTTTTTAAATATTATTGTCATAGAAAAGATATCACTCTTATGAAATGTTTCATTTGATATTTTATAATCCTACTCTATATATGATTCCAAACATTGTTATATTTTAGACTTTACTAGGGATTTGATCTAAGAATTTAACTCATATTCATTCTTGAATTGTTTATGTTTTGGTGGAATAATTTTTTTGAAATCTGTTTTTCTTCCATAGGTTATATTCTCTTGAAACCTACTTCTTTTCTTGGGATATATTTTTATGAATGACACTTATTTTCATGGGTTATTCTTGGATTGAATGAATATGAAATCTATCTTTTCTACATGTAATTATTGGATTATTTGATTATGTAACCAATTTCATTTTAGGGGTTATGATATCGTGGAAATATTGTGTATGATTTCCTAATGATACAGGTGGGAGATATATCTACCTATAATGAACTGAGTAAATATATATATCTAGTGAGACTATTATTGGAATCTTGTTGATGGGCTTGATCCCCCATATAAAATGTGAAATTTGACCCACATTGATAAAATGGGGAAAACAATCTACTATGAGAATATTGGGAATCCAAGTCCCTTATAAGGAAAGGAATGAAAATGGGGATGGTGGTGTGTGACACCTAGTCGGTGTAGTCCCCATACAGATCTATAAGAAGTTTTAGTAATGAATCTTGATGTATAGGGAATGATATTACATGTTTATCTTTATTCCAAAATTCCATAAATTACTCTAATGTTATTCTTTCATGACTTATTATCTTGATTTCATTATGAATAGTTCCTTTTTAACTAATAAGATTTATTCCATGATTCAAGTTTTTTATATGTATCGTATTATCTTCTAATGTTATGTGCATTTTCACAAACCCTTATGAGCATGTTTTTTCATTCATATATCGCTTGTTTAATCATACTGAGCATGTTATCTCTCCCCATTTTTGTTTCCATGGCAAGGTTGTAATGATATATTTTATATATGAAATGTCTTAGAGGGGTTCTAGTTTTGGGGGACCTATTAGCAGAAAATTTAGCTTATTCAGGTACCATTGTTTATATTTACTTGTTTCCCATTGAATGGAACTAAAATAGTATTTTTGGATCCACTTTTGTAAGGATGTAAGTATTATTAATAAGTTATGTTCTGCCTATGTAAGTGAAAACTAGGTTGTTATATTTTTATTTAACTAAAGGTATTTTTAACCTTTGGAATCTAGTATCAGAAAAAATTTGTGAGATATATGGGGAAATGACAATGAATATGTCTATGAATAATAAAAACTATAGGTAAATGTCCTATAATTTTGATAAAGGATAGATCATGTGGTTTCAGATAAATACATCCATGTATGGAATCTATAAGTGGATGTTGTTATAGAACATATATACCTATATAAACAATAATAACATGTTATGTGGGTCTTGACTTGAATGTAACCTAGTTCACAACAACAAATTATACTTCTCTCCTCGTCTGACACTCCTAGGAAATGTTATTTTGGAATTCAGAAACTCTTCAGGAAACAAAATATAGGATTTAAAAATAATATTGAAATTATTAACCTATGAAAAGATATAGTATCATATATTACTATTGATTTCATAAATTAGACATCATATTAGTAGTTTTCATGACTATGTGCTTCCTCAATTGAAAAATTATTACTTTTTGTTTATATTTTTGTTTTAATTCAATGGAGGTTACAAGAAGAAACTAAATTAACCCAGAATTTGATGGAAAATTTGCAGATGAGTAATGAATGGGATAATCATGGGAGTGAAGGATTTCATGATCATGCGTAATCAGTTTTCATGGATCATGATCCATAATAAGTATCTTAACCAACTATCATAGTCCAAAAATAATAGAATGAGTGAGTTCATGGAGATTTTGGGTCATGGAATCCCTAGAGGAAAAAACATTGGGTTTCCGTTTTTTCAAGAATGTACTATGGTTAACCTATGTGAGTCTATTAGAAGAAAAAACAGATTTATTGATAGTTTTAAGGACACAAGGAATATAAAAGGAAATAGACAATGGAATGACCATATAACATAGTGGATTTGAATGTTTTCCCCCTTATTGTATTATATATTGATGAATGATTTTAATAGGGAAGGTATGAGCAGTATTAATATTGATGTCATATGAAAATGTTACATGAATATAGTCAGAATGGTGGTATAAAAAATGGGTTTTCATATTTATTATTAATTAAACATGAATTAAATATGAAAGGTATGACTTGTAATAATATTATTTTCTACAAAAATGATTATAATTATTTCCAAAAATGTTAATACATGATTATTATTTCATATTTTTTGAAAGGGGTATTAAAGAATTAGATGAAAATTCAATGTAAATTGTTTTTGAGATGATTTTTTTTGAATAAAGTATTTATGTATTATAATTCAATGATTATGTTATAAAAAAATAAAATATATAAGTATTTTTACTATAAGTTTTACATTAATGGTCCGATAGGATATGCTAAAAGGTAATGGTGAGGTAGAAGAGTGTTTTAATTCAAATATGTTATTATAATTTAGTTAGGGTGACAAAAAATTTGTTCGTAATGCAAAAGAATAATGTTTAGATATTGATATGTTGGATATGAATATATATAATTGGATGGTATTGATTTCCTCACAAATGATAAAGGATTTGTTCAAAATGTATTCTATGTTATAATGGACGATGTTTATAACTTCTTGGATTAATGGAATATATTCATTAATCAATGGAATAAAGTAGCTTGTATGTTTTTTAATTGGATTTATGGTAATTCAGGCTAGTAATTTATTTCAAGAGAATATATGATGATGTTATTTACATGTTTATAATGTGAAAACAATGATATAATTTTCAATATATGGGGGATTAATGTTATGTTTATTTCATTATCTCATTTTTTTGTTTTATATTTTCATCTTCTTAAAGGGTTATAAATATAATCATTTATAAATTTGTTTATGATAAATATTGGATGAGGTTTTAGAGATTAAATAGTTATCTGTCAATATGTGGTTTATTCATATTTGATAACATTTGATAAAATTTTATTTTGTGATACATGGATTGATTTATCATTCTATTTATGGATCTCATGGTCTCATAATACTTCAGAATTGATAAATTCACCATCATTTTATAAAATAATAGAATAAGTTGATATTTATGAAGAAACAAAAATGGGTGAAGTTTTCCTAACATCGTGAATGTATATGTTTTCAAGAAAATTATTCCACATCATATAATTTTGATAGAAATAAATTTGTATTATAATAACTTAATATTTAATGAATAGATAGCCTATTAAATCATCATAGACATATTAATTTGAGGCTCCCAAAATTCCATTGATATTTTAATATTTTTTGAATGATGACCTTATTCAATCCTAATAGATAGTTACAATTTTCCTTCATGTCCATATTTTCACATTCCACTAATGTTGTCTAATGTGGAAAATGAGTAATGTATTACACATGGGATCTGTTATTTTTTATTCATTTTTAACATATATTATAGAATTATTTTTTATGATATTGTTTTATATGAATATAAATTTAATTTATTAAATATTCGTTAACCCTAATGAATATTAAGGGAAAACGTCATTTTATGGGGTGGTAGAATGTGACACCTCAAGATTTTTGCGAAATACTTTTTAAAAATAATTTAATCATTTTGATAATTCTATCTTCAAACAACATTTAATATAGCTTTTTTTATATGGAATCACTAATTAGTTCTTGAATTTCATTGAAAACCAAATAAATATTTTTCTAAACGCGCTTATATTAGCTTCTGGTACACAAAACACAATGTTTTCTATCTATTATAAACAATGCCAGTTTTCATCGATGTCTAGTGTCACAGACAAGAACTAGTTTTACTAAAAAACTTATTATTAATAATATTATTAAAATATTATAATAGTTTTCAATTATCTTTTATGATGGATGTTGTGATTAAAATATGATTTTAATATGTTAATAAAATGAACCATTTTAGATATAAATAAAATTTAAAACTATTTGAAAATAAATAAATTCATTTTCAATGAATAATAATTGCTGATTTATCTAAGTAAATTATAAAAGCCACTAATTATGATTTTAATTATATTATGTATTCAATAAAATATATTTACATACATCTAAAATATTTAATTCGAAAAAGAAAAGAATAAATACAATTGTATGGATAATGAGATGAATTTTTCCAAAATATAATTTTACCATATTTTATTGGAGAAACCATTTTAAATATGAATTTTTACACTATAATAATTACTGTTTGAAAATATAAACATAATTTTTTATATAATAATATCACAATTTACTTTTGTTGAATTATTATTATTTTAGATGTTTTTTTATGAGTAGCGAATAATATTGAATTTTAATTCATAATAGCTTTTCCAACTAATTTATTTATAAATATGAATTATGTTTTTTTGGGTTTTATGGTTTCATAAGATCATTACTAAATTAAATATTTTAATTTCTTTCTTTGGAATAAATTTCAATTTTTAATTGGATATAAACAATTAGGAATATTTTGAACATTTTTAGTTAAAAACCTCACTTTGTCATCTCATCTATTGGATTAAATTAATATCGATTTTTACAACATATGTAATGGTAATTTGGAAAAATATATTCCATATTTGGTTTCATAATAATTTTTATTGTATAATTATGTAAAATTATTTTGTGACCAAAAATATTAGTGAAAATAATTAAAATTATTGATAGTGATTAAGGTAAAATAAAGATTAACAAGGGACTAAACATCAATCGTAAGATCCAAAATGATTGGGATACTTTCCTAGATGATATGGTCTACCCAAATATCTACACTATACTCTATATTATTTATTTTTTTCCATTACTGGAGCCAATTGACATGTCAAAAATCTCGGTTGAATTCTTGTTCAAAAAATTACAAGAATGCCACTCCTCATAAATTATTAAAAGGTAGTCACCCCACCCACATATTTTTAACTCTAAATTAATTTTTATCACCCAAAATATTCTCAAATATGCTCCAAATATCCCACCATCCATCATATATTCCCCCCTATGGTATTAAATCCATCTAATGAATTAGTTTGGTCAAACCCAAATGGAGTTACCCCACGAAGACGTAACATCCTTTTTCGAACTCTATTGTTTTCACCACCTAACATATTTTTATTATATTAGTATATATAAAAATTATACATATTATAAATATATTATTTTTTAATAAGGTTTCTACCCCAACATACACTCACAAATATCTAATGGGAAATGAACTTACCATTCTTGTGTACAACAAAGGACCACCTCAGTATATGATGTTATTTTCCCATTAACACCACTAATTGTTATGTATTATGATGGTAAAAAATATTTTTATAATAACTATATTACATTTATGATGTATTTATCAATATATAATTATTATATAAATCATTTCTTCATGTTTTCCATTTTGTGAAAATACAATAAATTTGTTTGTGGATGTGTGGACAACTATATCTTCAATGTGATGCGAATCGTTCAAACGTTACATGTAATTTATTAAGGATGTGTTTCGTAAAATTATATAATAAAAAATAAAAAATAATTATATTGGAATGATATATTATATATATATATATTTAAATATAATTCATTTACATTCTATATTTCTATATGACTATAAAAAATAAATTTTGTTTCATACGTATGACTTACCGTCTCTATGATCTATGTATTTTGATTGATATTTCTATAATTAATATATTACTATATATATATAAACTAATTATATATTATATTTATATAATTTTTTAATATTTTTATGTCATGATATTACTATGAGGACATAAAATATTACAAATAAAAATACCAGAGAAAAAAAGTTATTATTACATGAAACATAACATTAACATCGAGTTGTTAATAAATGATTAATATAACGAAAAAATAAAATCATATATCATATTAAATAAATTTATATGGCTCTATGGTAGATTTAAAATAAAAACTTATTTATGAATTTTTTTTGAATGAGTATAAAGAGATTCAATACGTAAGGTATGAGTGTTCTCATATCACTTTTATTTTCAATGATACAGAAACCATATTCACCGCCTATTTCTTATATGTTGTGTGATTAATAAAAAAATATGTATCATATTATTATTATACTCAAATTTATGGGTATTTAAATTTATATTTTATGATCATTATTTTATGGGGTTTATGTTTGAAAATATACTAAATCGCTAATATGATTTTCTCTCAATTTTCCTTTTTTAGACACATTCCATGTTATGAAACTATATTTATTTACACATTTTATAAAATAAAAATTTACTTTTTATATCCAAAACCTAAAAATTTCAGTCATTATTTATGATTCATTTAATTTCATTTTCTTCCATGGGGAGTATATTTCAAAGTTACCAAGTGGTAACAGTTTGTTGAAACAATCTCATCATTTATCGAGATTGTTTTAGATTATGCTCTGATTGAGGAAATATTATGATCCATACCTCAAAAAATAATTAATTTTATCATATAATATAGATTAATTATGTAATCATGTATTAGTACCATTTTCCCAAGATTTGGTGATTATGATAATTATGAAATATTTTATGAAAATAGAACATTAATTCTACATTTGATAGGAAATCAATGTTCTTTCAAAACTATGTTTTATAAAAATGATTTCAAATAAATTATACTATAATACTATGAAGTTAAAATTAAATTATCAGTCATATTTTATTTTAATAAATATTTTTGGAAAATGAATATTTTTTTCACTTTAATATCAAGGCATATATCTATTATTTTAGGGAGTAGAAGGATGGTTAGACATTGATGGAGTTACACAAATTTATGTCTATCATTTCCATTACGATTCCTTTGTAAGGTTATTAGGTTTTTTTAAATAAAATATATTCCTGAATATTTTGAAAATTTTGGAATTTAATTTTTTTTGAATAAAAATTGGATTCTAAAAAAATTATATTCAAAAAAATATTTTAAATGATTTTTAGAACATAAATTACATGTTTTAAAAATAATATTTTCCATTAATAAAGATTTCATATTATTTAAAGCAAAACTTTTTGGTTTTTAAAGTTATTTTAAAAATTATTTCATGATTTTTTTTGTTTTCATTTTTTTCAATGACAGTGTATTCAAATGATTTCACACTTTTTTTAGGTTATCAATTATTTACAATGAAAATATATTTCAAATTTTTTTTAATATTTTATTCTAATATTTTATGGTGTTCAAAATGAACATTTTCTTAAAAATATTTACAAGAGATAATTATATGATTACAAAGTAATTTTTAAAGAAAAATGTTTTCAAATTTCATTATAATTTAAAAAATTATTCGTAGAAGTAATTACCTATTCTTCATGAAATGTTTTAAATGAAATTGTAAATTGTTATTTATAATAAAATGATTTTGAAATGGTTTTATAAAAAATATTTGCAAATAAAATTTATAAACCTTATGTAATTTTTATGAAATCATTTAGAATCCTTCTCCTTATAATATGAAATAAATTATTTTATTTTATGATTTATTAGGGATATGTTACATGAATACATTTCATATTCATTATTAAATTTTAATATTTTGATTAAAGGGTGTTTATGACACCTATTTCATTTCCAAGGGTTATATTATCATCAAACCATCATCTTTTTTCAGGTTAAATACTAATGAAATCTATATCATTTTGTGGGTAATAAGATGATGAAAAGATTATGAAACCTATATTTTACCCATATGTTAAGATACAATTACAAATTTATAAAACCCATTTTATTTGATTGGTTTGGATATGATAGATTTTGATCATATGACACACATATTAATGAATTCATTATGTGATGGGTGGGAATTATATCTTCCCCAAATGCATTATTTAATTATTTATATCTCATGGGATAATTATGGAAATAATGTTAAAGGTCATGATCCACTGGGAAGATTGGAAAACCAAATTCATTATGAGAAGATGGAAAATCCCAGTATATTGTGTGTAAATGGGAAAACCCAATACACTATAGGAAGATGTGGAAACCTAGTCCACAGTGGGAAGATGGGGAAAACTGATACATAATGGGAAGATGGGGAAAACCAATCCATTATGGCATGATGGGGAAACCTAATCACTAATAAGGAAAGGACTATGGAAGGGGAAAATGGTGTTTCCTTCCATGTAGGAGAAGTCCCGATGAAGTTCCTAGATAATTTCTATAAAAGTGTCTTGACTTATAGGGCTGGATATTACAAATTTATATGTATTCCACAATTACACGACTTACTCATATGTTATGCTTTCTTGGTATACACTCTTGTATTCTTTATGATTCATTCTATATGAGCTACAAAACATTGTTCCAATATTCATGTATGTGGTATGTAGTGCATGATAATCTATTGTTATGATAATGTTCATATATCTTTATGCTTAGGCATAAGCTGATATACCTCCCATGTTTACCCTTTCTGAGCATCATAGATCCCCACATTGTATGGTTTCTTCCCCATGATATGAAGATATATTTAATGTATGACATGTCTAATATGTGTTATACTCTTGGATAACTAAGTGTGAGATAATGTACCGCACTCATGTATGTGTTTTTATGATTCAATGTTTTCAAAGGAACTACATTAATAAAATTATTGGCAGTCTCTTTGTGAAATGTTCTTAGCATTCCATAATAATTAAGTAATTTTTATGTACATTAATATTGGGTTCTTATATAGAGTAACTATTACAATAGCCTCTACATAATCATATGATATTTTTTTTGTAGGGGATTATAATATATTTTTAGTTTCTCCCATTGTGAAGATCTATAGGCTTAGAGTTTAATGTTCTGATGGATTTATGATACTTGATACATCATTGGGGATTCAATTGGAGTATGCATGTAAGTGTAGGGAGTACCCCTTGTGATTGTTAGGTGTAAATTCATTTGGGACCACATTTTTCTTCAGATGAATGGATTTTATATCATTCTCAATATTTATGTTTTGGTTCCATTTCAAGATTTAATTTATTTGTATCCAGATATGTTGTCTATAATATCTTCTGATGGTAAAATGTTTTTCTACAAGGTTAAATGGGGTTTCCATCTGAGCTGAGACAGACCCAAGAATCATTTATTTTTTAATCATGATGTTTCCCGAAGCTAAACTAGTATCCATTCCTCCTTACCAAATGACTACTAGTGAGATATATGATCTCAAGCAGTACGTGGTGGATTTAAAGGCAATGACATATATCCATCCTAGTACATCCTAGTGGGGTTCACCAGTCATTTTTTGAGAATGTTGATGGTACCTTTAGTCTATGTGTAGATCTAAAAAAATTGATCTATTTGATAGATAAGAACCACAATATTCTACCATGGATGGATGAGGTCTTCAAAAAGGTCTGATCTACTCGGGGTTTCATGAATATTGATTTGAGATTGGGTTATCATCAGGGCAATGATAGACTATCAGGCATACCCAACACATCCTTTTGTAATATGTATGGTCTATATGAGGATACAATTATCCTATTAGCTCTCCCAAATCATCTTGTATTTTTCTTTAAATCATGAAACTTTTTTTCCAGTATAATGTTGATTAATTTGGTGTGGTAATCAGGGATGAAATATTTCTGTATTCTAACACAAGACATAACCATGACAAACATCATGAGATCTGATAGGATGAAATTAGAAATAATTACTTATATGATAATCAAACAAATTTCCTCATCTATATTTCTCAACATAAAATTATAGGATTTATTTTATTATAGGAATGTGTATCAGTTTTCCTAGAGAAGGTGTGTGTTTTAGTTTCCTTTGAGCATCCAATGAACATCTTAGAGATACATAATTTATATGGGATAAATGAACATTATATGTGTTTTATAAAAAACATATAATTCCTAATAGTACCACTCATGAGACTGTCTAATATGGGTGTGTTGTTTTATGGTCATATTTTAATGATTTATACATTTATCACTGAATGGTTGACTGACTACGATATTGATAATGATTTTTCCAGAAGTAGAAAGGAGTTACACTATTTACTATGATGAATTAGGTATTGGGTTGGGATTTGTTTTGATGTGTGAGGATATAATCATGGAATATTAATATCATCATTTGAGACCTCATGGGGGAAAATTTTTGGCATGATGCTGAATTACCTTCAGTTGTTCATAAATATTAGAAATAGAGAAAATATTTACTGGGAGAGTGATTTTTAGTGTAAATAGACCACATAATAAATAAATAAAACATGAAATAAAGTTGAATGAATTTGAGATAGTGAAGGTGGGTTGAGTAGATGTAGTATATTCACTTAAATCTCTATTATAAGCTTGGTAAAGGAAATTCATTGGCTGATGAACTAAGAAATAAGACTTTGACTGTGGAATTTAAATTGTCTAATAGAGATTGGATGATTATGGATTTGTGTTTTGTGAAAAAATACAAGGTGTATAATAGTAACATGTTGTTGTTTCCTTCATCATTATCTAGGACCTATACTCTAATCGATAGAGTATGGATATGGATGATATCTGATGTTGAGGGACTGGTCCTAAGGGAGAGTGTGGAAGGTGATGGTGCGCCTCTTATTTAGACCATATCCCAGGATAAAATTCAACACATACATTGTCATGTATGGGTTTCAGAAAACATTTACATGGATAATATGTAATGATATAATGATTCATCTTATGTAGTACATATCAGCATCAATAATCTGTATTGATATTCATGTTTCCAATACTATTGCTGGGCTATGGAAGGATACGTAGCTCATTAATTCATGAGGTGTTCCACTCGTAAGAAGGTGAATGCCAATCTCTATTGAATTGATTTATATTTATAGAATCTTCACATTATCTCGTTGAAATGGGAGTAAGTTATGAAGATTTTCATCACCAGGTTACCAAGGTATCCACAAAAAAATGATTCCATTTGGGTTGTTGTTGACATGATCGAAACGGTATATCATTTCCTACCTATCAAGGAGACATTTTCAGCACATGATCATGGGAGGTTTTTTATGCATGAGATTGTAAGACTTAATTGGGTACCTTATTCAATAATATTATATTGGGACTCCGAGATTACATAAAGGTTCTAGAAAGGGTTATAGAAGGAGTCGAATACATAGTGAATTTTGATCATACTGTACCATCTTTACATTGATGTTTAGCCAAGGAACATGATATCAATGCTTGAGGTCATGGTGTGAACATGCATTCTTGATTTTTGTGGCCCTTTTTAGAGTCCCATTCTCCTTCATTAGTATACAAAAATATATATAACTCATTCAATAATAATAGAGGTACTTTATGAGGAATTTTATCTTAGTCCAATTGGATCACCCATGTTCCAGTTTTAGGCTTGGAAGGAAGCTATTATTGGACCATGTCTACGGCATAAAACTATGGAGTAGGTTTTGATGATTCAGAAGAAAATTTCTATAGAAAAGTCTCATCAATAGGTAAGGGCTGACCAATGTCGATGAATGTTACTGTTTTACATTGGGAATCCAGTATTTTTATGTTTCTCATTATGTTTGGGACATAGGCAGATGAAGAGAACGGGATTGATTTCAATACGATATGTCATGTCATTAAGGTTTCATGAAATAGTCGATATGATATCGTATCAATTTCCCTGACCTCCTAGGTAATGGTCCTTGAACGATTTCTTCCATGTATTTCTACTGAATAATTTATATTTCACATGAGTATCAATCTTTTTAGCATAAGAAATTTGAGTTACTTGTAGATATTTCATTTGTGGAGATTCGTGTTCATATTATTAATCCTATCCATAATTATCTCAAGGGTTGTTAATTTAAAATAGTATGGTGGTCATGGAAGCATATTAATTTATTGGATGAGACATTGGAGAGGTAGTAAAATTTTTGTTCTCAGTGGTCATATTTTATCTTTAATGAATCATAACAACCCTTGAGTGGGTAATTAATTATATAATTTCATTTAAAGATGGAGATTTTAATATTTCATTTCATTATTGAGGAAATGTTTATTTTTAATTTACTTTATTTTCTATCTAAATTATTATTTATGGCCTCATGTAAATTTACTTCATTTTTTTGAGGTTTGAGAATTATTTTTAGATTATTCAGTGCCCAAGTCCTTCATTTTTTTAAAAAAATAGGAAGGAAACATGGTTAGTTGAAACTATCTTGGGAAGGCTACACCATTACCAATAACCATGTTTGGATGTATTGTGGGGTACTACAGGACACACTGTTTTAGAAAACCCTTAGTTAAGAGGTCCACTCTCATTTTAAAGAACATATAGTTTATGATAGAGATTTTCTTAATGGTTTGAACATAGATTGTCAAACTAAAGAAACTAATAATTTTAGGATCCCCACCTTACAGTAAAGGTAACATAATTATTGAATGGTTTAGAAAACTGTGCGGCCAAACCGTGCGGCCCAATTTTTTTTGGGAATTTTACATTATTCCCTTAATTATTATTAAAACCTAATTTCATATTATTTAACATTCTTAATTGGACAAAAAACATTAAATATGTCCTCATTAATCCAAAAAATATTATTATATCATGTAATTCAATATAGACTCCAAATCAAGCGTCAATTATCTCATTGAATTCACATCAACATGCTCTCAATTGTTCTGTTCTTCAATTAATTTTTGATTATCAATGTTATTTAGGTCCAAGATAATTTGGAAAATTTCCAGTAACTTTGTCTGTTGTTCATTTTTATCCCAATATGGTTTGAATGAGGATCTGATAATAAATGAGCATGGTCCTAACAAATATGGTATCAGTTTTTTCACATATTTTTGAGATGCTTATATATATTCTGTTGTGTTGGATTCTATATTTTGTGATAATTTCTATATAAATAGAATTTAGGACTTGACAAAAATGGATAAATATGTTATATTTAATTAATTATAACATTGATTAATGTATAAGGTTATAAAACATGAATTAGAAAAAACCCATGCATGATTTTCTTAACTAATTAGACCAACAGATGTGCCATATGTACATGAATAACTTATTACTATTCATTTTTCCCATTCAATGGGTAGTTAAATGATTAATTGTAAATTTAAAATTTATGTGATAAAAGGAATGGAATGGATTTACATGTCCCTATGTAGTGGAATTGGGATTCCCTGATTAATAATGAGTTGCCTCTTATAATGAATTTCTAAAATAACATAATTAAGAGGTTATTCCTTATACACTTAGCCCATGCCATGAGCCACCTCCTATGGTGAGGTATAAATTTAATAATAATTTTGATGACCTTAACTTGGTTAAATGGTATTTTTTTAATTTTTATTGTATTCCCTGGGTGATACATGAGTTCTTATATGAATCTCATGAATTGAGTAATTTAGATACAACCTTACTTATGATGAGTAACACATGGAATCCCTAGAGGAATACCATGAAAAGATGAATAGGGTTGTCTTATATATACTATTTTTTCACTTGGACTCTTTATTTTGAATTCCAATGATATACTCATACGGTAGTTGATTATATATACTATGGGTGACACTTGGTATCTCGTTGAGGGCCACCATCAAAGAACGTAGTCAGAGGTGATGTTATACTAAAACCAAATCAATACCTTTTATCTGATGAGGATATCAAAGGATGGGTTTATAAGGTGTTTGACTCATGATATTCCTAGACTGATACGTGTATTCAAAATTAGGAAGTCAAAGGATAGGATCAGGTTCTCTATTGATTAATTAATAAAATGAATTATATGAAAACATTCTAAGAAAATGAATATTCTTGGATTCAGTCAGGTTGTTATACCATATAGATTTACAGATTAGGCATCACTTGGTTTCATTTATTGATATGGGATGTGGTGTTATGTGCTAGGTCCAAAGGCTTATCCTATGAATTTGACTGATTAATTAAACGTTCTTGATTTTAAAATTCTACAAGATATAATTTTTATTCATAGACGTTCTATCTATGGATGAGGAAGGTTATAGATGATAGGTGTCTATGAAATCCCCCACAATTATGGGTTTTTTACTTTTAGTACGTCCATTACATTTTATACTACAACATACAGACTATTATTGTTATATATTAACTGAATGGATGGAGTTAGACACCATTGGTGGTGTATTGTTGGTATTTTTATATACCAACTACATGGGCTACCTTGGGTACCAGAGAAGAATATATGGTGCAACTATGGATAAGGGAATGCACTTAGCTATATGTTTTTGATAGCTGCTTAGAATAAATGTAGAATAATAAATATCTACGGTTCACAAGGCTAGGTAGGAAATCTTTTGTCATTTTTGGTATTTGTTAAATGTATTGTAATGTTATATGTTCATCTATTTTGGATTCTTTTTAGAAATATTCCATGATCATCATTGTATAATAAATTACTTTAGGATTTTTTATATTTGTCCTTATATGTATATATCATATACTGTTATATATTATCTTATTCTATTAATGCTATCTTTATTTTATTTTATGACATATACTACTATGTTACACTCTAACAATAGGGTATATTCTCCCATATATACACACCCAAGGCCCTCACTAGTAGATGGTATCCTCTGAAGTTGGAAGATATTTTCATTAGGTAATGTGGGAAACCGGTATTAGGATACCTATACGTGTCACCCAGGTCTACAACATTTCATAAAATGTTAAATGGGATGTATATACCCATCATAAATTATTATATGTGAATAATATAATATATCTCCAAAATAATAAAATATGATAGAAAATCCCTTACATTATGTATCACCATCATACAATAAAATCTGAAAAAAATATATAATAAATATTGGTTTACTATTAATATATTAAAAATACATAATCATATGTGTCATACCATTTATGATTTATGTTTTACCTTTTATTTCATGTTTATTAACAATTTCTTGTTAAAATATAGTTTTGGGTTATAACTACTTTATTTCTACTGACTTTTTGGTTTTGTATCATTAGTCCATTCATTTTGACCCCAATACCATCATATCAATAGTGTTAAAAATGATTTAACTTTAATTTTCATCATTTATATATATATATATATTTTAGTAATTTCAAATTGTTAGATATAGAAAACCAATTAGAACTTTATTGGAGATTGAAATATGTAAGTATTCTGGAACGTTGTATCCATTTTTACAATGAATGAACAAAAGGAAGTTAAATTACATATCACCATACCATAATCATTTTTTAATGTAATAAAATATTTTTTTTAATACTATTATTGTAAACCTACATTTAACAATATTTAAAGAATAGATGACATCTTTTCAAGGTGGTAGTCCTACATACATACTACAAAAGTTATCATATTACCATAGAATGGAAATCAAAGAAATAATATGTGATTATAACATTAAATAAGTAAAATGAATAAATATATTTCAAATACATACGATTCATACATTATTATATTTAGTATTGTGAGGTGGTTCCAGAAAAAATACATTAGTTCATTAGACTTTAATTCACTGTAACAAGTGATGACAGTATAATTTATCATTTGTTAGAAGAGGATTTAGATATAGGTCAAGATATTAACATAATAAAATTTCAATATATTTATTATCCTATGAATATTATATTATCATGTATTAACAAGATTTTATGTTTGTGGTGGACCAAATAAAAAAAATAAAATTTTAATAGTTTTCCCACCTCTTAATAGATCATCTTAATGTTTATACATAAAGATTCCATATGATGTTTTCCTAAAACAAAATTGTCCTATAAAATGTGGTTTTTTATTTTAATATGAAATTTTGGTTTTTTTTATTTCTAACTATATTGGTTTATATGTTTCAATATGATATGATATTTTTTAAACTTTTATATGTGGGGGAGAGGACATAAATGTTATTTTAAAAATTAATCAAGTGTACCCATATTTTTTAGATGGAAATTATATAAACAATAGTTAATTATAAATCATTATAAAATATATTAAATAAAAATATCTATAAATATGGTTTTTAAATATTTCTTTATAATTTCATCCCTTATTTTTTCAGTTTAACACCATAGTAAATTTTTTTATACCCGACGTGCAGAAATATATTATTTCTGTTTTTAGAATAAAATTTGAACACTAAATATGATTCCAATATTCTATAATATTTTAAAATATGTCCCTAAATAAGGATTCCATTTTTCCAAATACAATTTCTTTATACAGGAAGATTTAAATTATAATTATTCCCACTAACATGATGATAAAATGGTTTTCCAAAGATAATTTTTTCAAAAGATTAATATTAATTATATCAATGTTCAATATTAAAATGATTATAAAAAAATATTTGATTAAATATATTCTAATTAAGACAAATTTACTTTTTAAATGAATATTAATAAATCAAAACAAATAAAACAATATAAAAAAACATATTTCAATAAATCTAGTATTTTTTACTATTAATTAAAATATTATTGTGTTCATAAATATTAAAAAACTTGACCATAAAGTAATTTAAACATAAATATTTCAAAAATTAATTTTATTATATCAAATAAATTTTATAAAAATAAAAATATTTAGTTTTTTTAAAATCATAAAAAACTATTTTTTAGGAGAATAATATTTTAAAATCATATAATGATGTTGGAAAAAAATTTATACTATTTCATTACTATGTTTTCATTATATTACACTTCTATAATTAACATTTAATCAAAATTATTCATGTTTGTACTTTAATGTTTAATGGTTACATTATAATTTTATCTCATAACAATTATTAATAATAAAGAATCATAGTTTATTAGAAACTCAATGTTTCTTATAAGTCACGATATCAAATAAATTATATTCATTTGAAAAATATATTTCATAAAATAATGTGGCTTTACATTGCAACCCATGTAAATTTATTTTATCCATAAAATTTATATCACATTGGTCAAAACAACCGAGGAACCCCCCCCCCCCCCCAACCATCACCCCATGACATCCCATGGTTCAGATGTAGCTTTCCCAAACTTGTGGGTTCAAAAAATATATTTACCATGTGAGTGATATTATCTCATTGATCATTATGTTTGTTATCTATAATATCCATTAGTTGTTCCCCATAGGTAACATCATGATCCATAATTAATTCCTATGTGTTTTTCAAATGTGGAGGATCATGTTTGTATATCCATGGTAGAAAGGCATGGAAGTCATAATGTAATTGAGGGAAGTTTGGCAGAAGATCTAATCAACAAGATTTTTTCCTGAAACTATCATAAATTTTAAAGGTATCGATATACCAAGGTATGTGTTTCCCATTCCTTCCAAATTACATTAACTAATTCTATGGGTAAATTCCAGTAAATAAATTCTCACCATCATCAAATACCAAATTTGCATCGATGATTTTCTCCATAATTTTTTCCATACATTCTAGTACGCTTATTTATTAGTGAATGGATTTAACCTCATCTAGAACTTCATAAACAACATATATCCCCAATTTAATTCTATCTCCAATATTAACCCAATATATTGGAGTTCTAAACATCATTCCATAGATAGATTAATAAGAAGATATCTAAATATTTGAGTGAATGATATTGTTGGTTAAAAAACAATAAAGGAACCTGATAATCCCAAAAACCATTAAAACACATAGAAAAAGATCAATGAATATCCACTAGGGATTGAATAGTTTTCTCAGACTGACTATCTATATTAGGATGATTAATATTGCTAAAACTCAACAATGTAACAACTACGTATAAAGAAATTTTTGTATATATCCATGTAAACCTATGATCCTAATTAGATACAATGGAATATGATACATGAATAAACCTTACTAATTACCTAATGTAAATACTATAAATATAGTCTAGAGGGGGATAATCACTGACAAGGATGAGGTGTGATGAATTTTTAATGTGGATGAGTAAAACACAGATGGTATTGTTCCCTATAGACATTTTTTGGATTCCAACAACATAAAACATGGTGGGATTTTTCAATTCCACTAAGATACTAGCAATTATAGTGATATACCCCTTAAATATTATCTCTCATCCATAACATGTTTTTATACCATGCACCAAGATACAACCATTTTTTAACATCTCTCTTCATTTCATCAAACTAGAAATATTAATTCAAATCTATGTTCAACATTTTATTTGCCAGATGAATAGATAATAAATAAATATGGCCCTCTTCCAATATATTATTCATCAAATTGTGTTTGGATATATAAAATAAAAAATTATATAACCATAAAATTTTATTATAATCAAATTTTGAATCATGATAATTTCTCACCTTATTTTACTGCTACATGACTTCCTTCTTTTCTTAATTAACCATATTTTGGACTGATTATTGAATAATTATATTATTAATATATTATTTACCCCATTAAATTTATCAATATACACCTTTTGTAAATAAATAAAAAATCTATTTTAATGATCTTTATCATAGATAATCTAGAATGATCATTTCATCTCATAGAATCATCAATCATTTTCTATTTCCCAGGGTTGTAATGTGTTGGGCATTCATAATAATTTATCATCTACAATCTATTTTTAAAATTTTCAACTCCTTCAATGAGAAAATATACATTAATCATATTTTATAAGTATATATATATCAAATTTATCAAAATATAAAATTATTAAAAATCATTAATGAAAACATTACTACAATAAACCTTAAATCATGAGTTTGTTACTTTTTATCTTAAAGCATTTATTCTTCTAAGTAAAGCATATAAAAATTATATTCCATATGATAATTATTACCAATTATTTCAGGGTTGAGTAAATATTTATTAGAAAGACTTCTCTATTGTTAGGAAATATATGAATAGGTTCACTGATTAATAATTTCTTTAGTACATTAAAATTTAGAATACATTATTTTCTTCTTATAAATTTGGATCCCATTGAAGAAAACATATTCAGTTGATTATATAATCCACATAAGTTATCAAAACCCATTTATAATATCTATCTATACCAAAAAAGAAATTGATATCACATATTGTAGTTGGTCTTTCCTATGACACAATAGACTTCATATTTGATGGATCCACAAATTTAATCTCTTTAGAGAATATATTACTTGAAAATAAAATATTTTCTTATCCATAATTCATAAATATTTAAATATTTATATATTTTATTATTCCCATTGGTATTCATTAAAATTATAATGTAAAAATAATGATCTTACAAGTTCTGTGATTGTAGAATAATATCACTTTCAACGAATTCCCCAAACTGATCATTTCATCTATAAAAAATATGTTCATTAAATATAAAATGAAATCCAGGGAATTAGTAATAAAAAATTTAATATATATATTCATATCATTCATACATTGAAAAATAATTGTGGGTATCTCATCACCGAATAATTACATTCCATAACATTTACAAAGATGATGTGGTTTATTTCCATAAATGTCTCCCAAAATATCCTTAATCTTGATAAAATCAAATCACATAAAACATGGAAAGGATTCTATAATAAATTTAACATTTAATGAAACATAAACTCATATTAACTTGAGGGTATCAATAAATCTTATTTTAATATTACATGGAGACGTATATAATTCAAAAAATTTCACCATCCTTATTTTGTTTAAAAAAATCCAACAACAAAAATACTATTTGTAAAAGTACTTATACATAATAATCCTTGAATCCAAATAGATAAATAAATAAATAATTTTATTCAATGTTCAAGATGGGATATTTCCTTCTTGGTCTATAAATTATCTCTTTAATTATAGAATTAACATATATAATTCACATGTCCCCCAAACATAAGACATGAACTCATCAATAATTCATCACACCTTAACATTATTTTCACACTAAAAATAGATTCACCTCCATTTGATATATTATTCTAGGAGTTTCATCCAACCTTTATGACTTGTGGTAAGATTAATCATCTAAAACCTATATTCATTACAATATAAAAATTCATAAAATTATTTATTCTTCTAATTTGACATGTAACGAATATCACTAAATGTTTTTTGTTAATCATATATCATGATAGATGATTACTTATAATAACAAAAATTGTCTATCCCTTCATCATTAAATTTGTTTTGAAACTAAAAACCTTTATCATTCACATTTAATGATAAACAAATTCCTTCTAGTTCCATTCTTTTAAATGAACCAAAATATAATCTATGAGAAATAAAAACTATAGTGGAAAATTACATTCACATATAATGTTATTTCATATGTGTTTCCAAAGGATTATTAAACAATTTTATTATGCCAACTATAATTAATCATTAATTTCTATAATTAATAATAAATATTAATAGATCATCATTGATTATATAAATAATAGATCCACACTTGAATAATTTTGGTCTAGTGCCTTTTTAAATATGGAAACATAAATATCTTGACCATATCTGTGCATTGTGTCTCCCAAAATGATCTTAATAACTAAAATCCATCTTTTCCATTTAACATATAACACATTTTTTAATAACATATGGAATGGATAAATAATAGTTGGTGATCATAGGGTCTATTTCAAGAAACATAAGGGATATATCAACATCATATGATAATAAAAGTATTAGAACATGATAATAACATTCAAGAAAACTTATGTTTCATATTATTGATAATAAAATGGATTCAGAGAATACACTATGAAATTTTATAAGAAATGAATCAGGAATTAATAAAAGAACATGATCCATAATATCATAACTATGGAATAAGATATAGATTTATGACAAACATATAACCATATAAATTACTATGTAAAGGATATCCACCACAAAATTCATAAAATGTTGGAAATTTGAAAACAACAAGTTTACCTACATCAGGATTTGGTTATCCTTTAGGGTAATGAATTCTTAGCATGTAAGATCCACCCATGTATTCTATTTTTTTCTTCGGATAACATATTATGTACCCTATACTAGGATTCTTATTTCCACTTGTGTACCATTTTTGCTCATATAACATTAATCATAATGAATTAATTCCATTGAAAATAGTACCAAAATATGAAAACAAATATTTTTTTATTCCACAAGATCATAACTCATTCATCGCATCATAAATAATGAAATGAAAAGGGTTTAGAACAATATTTTCATAGTATATCGCAAATAAAATAAATTAAAATCATATATGTTTCCTCATTTAAAGATTGAACAACATGTTATAAATGGATAACTTATATAAACAACTTCTTCACATTCACATAAACCATCCATGAAAAGTATAATGAAGGTATATTTGTATAAGTTACCCATTATATCATAGGTAACATTAATTTATTTCATGGTGGATGTAAAATTATTTGGAATTATCCCTTATAACATTTCTAGAGGAAAATATACATGTCACTTTGATAATAACCTATTAAAAATTAATATTAATTAAACCATTTGATAATTATTTTCATTTATAATAAAAATTTAATAAGTCAAGGTAATCATTAAAACATTTATTGTTGATGATGGTGTAAAATTTTGTTCATATATAATGCCATAAAATGAAGTTTCCTTTCATATTTTTTGTAAAAGTTATATTGTCCTTGTTTGGAAAACTACATGATGAATAATTTTAAAAAAATTAAAAGTTAAAAAAATTAAAAATTGTATTTAAAATTCATATAAGAAAATTAAACAATCCATGGTATCATTTTTATAAAAGATGGATATTGGAGAAAAAAAGTTTTTCTTACCGACGAGAGAAATAAATTCTTCTTTCTTTAATGAAATTATTTTGAAATATTTAATATACTAAGAGAGGAAAACAAAGAAAAATTATATCTTTGGAAATAAACATAAGATATTAAAATTTCATAATATCATGAAAAATCAATACTAAATTTTTATGATTGAATTCATAATCATAAACAATAAGGATAAATAGTGAGATTATAACATCAAACCCTTACCAAATTGCAATATTCTTCTTCCAAAACCCCATTAGAGAATATTATAATATGAAATAGTAAATAAAATTTACATAAATAGATTCATAATATAATATTTCATATTGTTATCATATACAAATCATAAAATAATATAGGTTTATTATATAAAATCTTGCTTCAAAAGAAAAAATTAGTCAAAAATCTATTACATGATTTTGTAATTATTGAATCAATATTCATATGAAATAATAAGATTATATGAAAATAAAATTTTATTATAAAAAATAAATTTATTTTATAAAATAACAATTTATTTCAATATATACCTCATAAAATAATATAGTTGCATTATATATAATATATCCAAAGGAAGGAAAATTGAGATGAAACAATGTTACCTAATTTGGAAACAATTTGACCATAAACCCAATAAAGGAATAAAATCCAAAGAAACATTGAATGTAGTGTGAAAAAAATAATTATTTTATAACATGGAAATGTGAATATATATACACCTCATTACATAGAATAACTCCACGATATAACATATGACCGAATGAAGATGATTTGTGACAAAATCATGTTCCATAATTATTGGACTATAGTGTATATGTTTAAACCTCATATATAATAGATATGGATTTATTAATTGTTAATTATAGAAACATACTCATACATATATTACAATATAATATTTACTTATGTCATATTATTACATGTTTATTAATAATTCCTTGTTAAAATTAAATTTCATTTAATTACAACTCATTTTTAGGTATCATTTTGATTGGTATCATCAATAACATAATTTTTATGATGGAAAAATAGTCTATATAATGTTAACTATAATATAAATATAATATATATTTATTATATTATTATTTATAGTGTTGGTTTAATGTTAGATATAGAAAATGAAGTAGACAATTCCTGGAGATGGTAGGTCATATGTTTTCTTAAATGATACTTACATTTTCTCAAGGAATGAAATAAATGAATATTATATAATATATTACCTTATAGAAATTTTTTTATGTAAAATAAATCACATATTTTTATTTAACCCATTTTAATACCTTTAATGTATTTATTATGTTAAGAACGAACCACCTAACTTTTTGAGGTGGTAGTCCACCATGGACATGAGTGACTTTATCATATTCCCAATGATTGGAATATAAGAATTAATATGGGAAATTATAATTCATAAATTATAATTATGTTATAAATATCATATACATTTGATAGATACATCATTATATTCATCTATTAGAGGTGGTTATGATAAATAAACTACATCATTTCACTTAATGGTAGTCTTCCATAATCATGATTGATAATTTTGTTTCCTGTTTGACATAATGGGAGATATATTTAAGTCATTGAATTATAATAATAATATAAAAGTACATGGAATATACATGTGCTAATATATAATAATTTTACAATAATATTTTAAGTTGTATGATTATGAAATAAAATAAAAAAAATAATTTTTTGAATTTTACATCAAATTCAGAGAGCATATTTATGTTTATAACTATTGAATTATTATGGAGGTTTAAAAAAGTGTACTTGATATGTGGATATATATAAGGATGATATTCAATGAATCTTCCAACGTAAGTGTAGAAATTTTCACCCAACCTGATCTTTCATACACTTGAATGGTGTTCCTGATACCCACGGGCAGATGACAAGCACCCAGTCATCAATCAACAAACCAAAGGGATAAATTCATCCTAACATGTACTGATCCTTGGAAAATATTTACACATTGAAATAAAATAGACCTCATAAAACTAATAAAAATATTTCATAACTGTGAGATGATAGTGGAAACAATCAACATTTAATGTAGCTAAAAATCCAAAATATAAGTCCAACTGTAAAGGAATAAGAATAAATAGCCACTCCAAGAAAAGTTATGGATGAAATCCCACCATATCACCACCATCTACCCAACCTAGCTAACATGAATCCTTACCATCTAACTGTGGAACCTTTACATTCAGTAAAATTGAAGATATAAAATGGTCTATACACTGTTAAAGATATGCACAGGGTGTGAGCAAACATGCCTAGTAGAATCCCAAACAGGTGTTCCATAACAAGTATCTATACAATACATCATGAATGCTCATAATAAATAAAATTTTTCTTAATATGTAGTAAATTAGTTTTATAGATAACATGGTAAACATTTCTATTTATATAACATTTAGAGAACAAAAGTAGTCATTTCAATTTAAAATTACATATTTCCCTATCATCTTTCAAAAGTATCAATGTGCAGGTCTGTGATAAACTAGTAAAAATACAAGCCATACAACAACAATAGTTACAACACAGGAATAAAAATACCATGGAATAAAAAAGTTCACGCAAGTGACTAATCATCCCCACTAATCAATTAACAATGCACTACTTTACTTGAAGCTAATTATCTACACTCCATGACTAGGGAGACACCTTAGAATGTGAAACTCGAACATCATATACATTACTAGATCCAATGATCTACACTCTATGACCGAAAGAACACCCCATAATATAAACCACTATAATTGATTGTGGACACATGCTAAAATTTCCACCTAGTACCCAATGTGACCTAAGAGATTATTTTAACAATACTTTCAATGTTTCATAAAACAATTTCAAAATAGTTTCACAAAACATTTTCAATTCTTTAAAAATTTCAATTTTATTTGTATTTATAATAAATCCAGGAAAAACCAATTTTCATTAAAAAATATTTTCAACACATAAAAATAAATCATGCCATGTATTTATATAAATAATTTTATAATGAAGTAACAATAAGGTTTATCAACATAGGATAGAGACAAAACCACCTAACTCAAAACTCAGGTGTCATATTCCAGCTACAAGATCCACCAAAATATAAAACCTAATGATGTCTACGAAGTCCCTAGAATAAAATCTAAATCAGAGCATTGATAAAATTTATAAAAAAATGGGCTTTCAAAAAGGAGGAAACCCACATAACTCATAGAAGAATGCACATTGTACTACAACAAATAAAGGAATGTCCTTTGGATACGATAATAGAAAATGGATCATGAATGAAGACAAGATAAAACACCAAAACATACCAATAGTTATTATAATGAGACCCAACCAATATACTTTGATAGAAGAAACCAATGAAGTGAAAAAATAACTTTCCCCAAGAGATTCTCGAAAAACGAAACCAATACCAAACGTCAATAATATCAATCTGGGATTAGCAGAGTATCCAAAATCATCGAATATGATATTTGGCTTGTCAGAAAGGAAAACAGTGGTAGCCAAATCATCCATAAAAACTTGAATGGAACCCTAAAACACCCCTGTATGGGGAATTACATTGTGTGAAATTCCTTTACATGTCGATAACTCCATAGTGTTTACCCATTATGAGAAATTTTACACTACAAATTAAAAAACTATTACAAAAAAATCATGAGGTGAAACATCTCTTCATGGTATGTAATGTTTCATTGCATGAACCCTTTCACAACATGAATCAAGTGACTCATTCATGATGTGTGACCTAGATATATGCCATGAAATCCACCTCCATCATATAAAAAAAGTTAATTAAACCTAAGACTCCAAAATATTTTGGACTAAACCAATATAGATATCCACCCAATTCCTTACCATCCCCATATGGAAAAATAGAAACGGAAAACTATAAATTATTTACGATTTATATAATAGATGTAACTGGATGTTATAAACTCCCAAGCATAGAATAACTTTTTTACCATAATATTCATGTAGAATATTTAATACCTATAAAAAGATGAGGTCACTACTCCCTCATCATCAAATCGTGTTCCCAATTATCAAAATGATTCGATCTTTGTTTCCATAGTAATATATCCAAAGGAATCAATATCCCTAGAATTTCATTAACTAGAGTTTCAATGATCTGATCCAGTTTCACTGAAATTGAAACATCTTGCTCAAACTCAATTTTTCCCTACTCAGAACATGAGCTAGATAGGGATGATACATTCTGATTAGAGATATGTCAAAAACATAATAAATATCATTCAACTGAACTAAAAATTCCAACCGATAAGAATCTGTATAAGCCTCCTAATAACCTCAATTGGTCCAACATATATCATATAAAACTCACCCTAATATTCAATAAAACGATGGCCCACATAGGGAAAAACTTTAATGAAAACCTTGTCAGTAATGAAATGCTCTAGTGGAAGAAACCACTAATAATCATATGACTTCTGTTGACTCTAGGATATATCCAAATGTCATTGTAAATCATAATTTTTTATGATGTATCGTAGAATAAACATTGTAAAACTAAAGATAGTTGTATCATATATTCCCAAAAGGGAGGTGATCTACATGGGAGACCATACAAAACCTCATATGGCTCCATTGTTATTGACGACATATAACTATTTTTGTAAAAACTCATCTAGTAATAGATGGCTATCACCTGATGCATCGAAATCTAAGTCCAAGATATAATGTATATTTTCCAGGATATGAATCACGTAACATATCTGACCTTCTGTCGGTGGATTCTAAGCTATGACCAACATGACCTGAGTTACCATTTCCTCATGGGGTCTCCTTTAAGAACATGAGGTAAATATTGGTTCCATATCTGAGGAAATGAGATAAGTAATCCCATGTGTCCTCAAAATCCCAATCACTTATAGGTTACCTAGTTCTTAAACCTTAATGGTATCCAGGAACAAGTTTAAACTAGAATACTTTTTCCACCACTAAAAATTACCTAGATAGAATTACTCCCACATGATGTCCCTAGTAATCTATCAAAAAAATTCTATGTATACCTTATACAATTTCTAAACTTTCAGTGGAAGAGGCTGATGTAAACCAGAGGAGTTCAAGTGCTCAAACTTTATCAGTTGGAAGGTGTAACATTGGTTCACACAATCTACGATGTCACACTTCATTCCCAACCCCCGAGATCATCGTCTGATTACATAATACATCCATGAATCTCCTAGATAGACATCCCACAAAGGGTTGTGACAATCATACAAGAATAAACTCCTCAAAGATAGTGGGATGACAACCCGGTTCCAAAATTGAATTATACCATATTAATATATTAACCAACTATACATGGTATCCTTTCCATAAAGGATTTCTCATATATTATTGAACCAAAATCCTATTGCTGAATCTGCTAAATAGACCTCTTGAGAGATAATGATAGCTAAAAACTGGTCAAAACCATACTTTAATCATCCTCAATAGACTCTAGGGGAAACTGAGTGAAAATCTGTAAGAGGTTTTTATCCTCCTATTATGGAACAATAGGAAATGATATATTACAAAAAATAGTGTCTTCAACAACATTCCTCATCCCAGGGTGTTGGTAATATCAAATTAAAATTCCTAATGATATTATACCCATCATATCTATCAAAGATTCATTACTTTCTAAGAATATATATAACTCAAATTTTTATGGTAGTAGAATATTGTGAGCCACTTCCAAAAGATATAGTTCCACAAATATTTAAACACATACATATCTACAGAAATCTCTAAATCATGAGTTGGGTAATTCTTCCCATGTGTGGTGAGAAATGAGAGATGTAATATACCATATGGCTATCCAGCTTAAGCATTCATCCCTCACCAGAACCAAAATCCTCAAAAAAACATTTATCCCTTATTAGGATCCTGTAAGATCAAAATATGAAATAATGTCGGATGTCTATTGGGTTAATCAATAGAATACTGACACTTCCCATCCCATGTTAATTTCACATCCTTCATGGTATGTGTTTCCAAAAGGGACACCATCTTAGATAAATCCTTACCAAGCCTTCATTAGTATCAAAACAAATCGAGGCACCCTTGAATTTCAAATACATTCTATGGTACCTCCCATGATGAAAAAACCTTCACCTTCTATTGATGAACTAATATTCCATATTATGAATTTTTTCCCTATGAAATTCACTTTTTGGATTCAAAAACTACATTTTTGGAACCTTTCCACACAAGTGGGCACTTATCAAAATTTCAAGAACCAAACATAGACGGTACTCATGCTCATGCTCAAATTTTGAATATACTAGAATGTCATCCATGGAAACTTCCACAAATGAGTTAAGATATTGAGGAAATAATTGATTTATTATTTACATAATAATATTAGAAGAATTATTCAAATTAAAAGGCATCACATGTTATACATAATAGTCATAAATGTTTCTAAAAGATATCTTTAATACATCAGACTCTCGAACTATAAAATGATGATAACATAAATGAAGATGAATCATTGAACACCACATTTCCCCTTTTAACTAATCATACAATTCATCAAAATTATGTAAATTATATTTTTTCTTAACTGTTTCCCAATTCCACTTCTGATAGTCGATACAAAATTTAAGTGAACCATCAACTTTCATGGATATTAGCATTGTGGCATCCCACTAGAGATAATGAAATTTTTTTCCAACCTATCAACCAATTGAATCAAAATCTCTTTCAGAACTTTTGGTGCAATGATATAATATTTTATCGATATTATAAGCATACCTTACAAGAGGTCAGCTGTAAACTCTACATATCACTCTGAAGGAAGATCATAGAAGACATCTGGGAAATAATCAGTACTTCCTCAAAAAATGGGAAGATCAATAATATGATAAATGTCATTGATCTCAAATGAAATACTAGAAAAAATTCTATTGATTTCTTGGTGGGTAGGCCTTGCATGTCCTGATATCTTGGATCACTCCCCTTGAATAACAAGATAGATCTTTTCGGTAGCATGAAATGGGATATGTTAAAGATAACAATCCCCCTCAACTCGATGGGTGATAAGACAATCCATATAGATGATGAAGTCAACAAGATCCATATAATAAGTGAAAAATTATCATACCAACTTCATATGAACAATCATTAATGAACAATAAGGACACTTAAACACCCTCTCACACCAATTTTTTAAGAAGTGTATGTAACTCAATTAGAAAGGATATAAGAATCATTGGATGTTTGAGAATATCAAGAAAACGTGAAGACATAAATGAATCGAAGGTACCAATATTAAATAAATATATTGCTGATGAAGATGAGATACATATAGTAGTTATCACTATATTCATACCTATAATGAATTTCATTGGACACTCCTCTACTACGTGAATGTGCTTCACTCTTGAACCATGTGGCTGGACCCCTGTAGTCATGAAAGATTATTACATAACCCCTTTAGCCTATGGAGATGAAAAATCCTGACCATAATGAGTTTTAGTCATATCTTGATAGAAGTTTTGTGCATAAAAAACATGTCCATAGCTGCTGCATGTATTCATAGGAATATGACAATAACATATGTTGTGTTTGACCCTTCCACACTAATAGTATGTAATAGGTAAATTGGTACCTATCGTAGACTATGTTGAGGAGGCTAGATGCTGATACACACCACCACCACTTCTATAATGATCTTTCTACTTTATCTTCTTCCTTAATATGCCACTAAAGTGACCAATAAATGGTATAGAAGAGTTGGGAGGACCAATTGTGAATTCTATATCCAAATCATCCATCATAGCATAGTCTGAAAACTCCATATAGGTAGAATTTTTCAACATAAATTCATGTGATCAAATATCTGGCAGCAAACCCAAGAGGGACTTCTGAGCCTTCAGTTCTTCATTCATTACCATGTACAAAGTGAAATAGTCAATTTCATCAAACTTATTTGTGTATATTGACATAGAAAACTCTCCCTAGTATTTTGAATGGTATTCCATATACATTTCCAACAACAGTGAAATTGAAGAAAACTACATAAAGAATAGGGTTTTGAAACCCTTCCAATCCATTTCCAATTTTATGTCTGCATGACCATAGAACCCCACCATTGATTACGAGAACCCACGAGCCTGAATGTTGAACAATTCACCTTGATATTCATAGGTTTCAATCAGAAGACTAAGATGATGTTGATAATATCTATCTTTTCCCCTGTCTCTTGAGGTATAAAAATTCCATTAATGTATGGTGGTTTCTCATACAAGAATTCATGTGACCAATCTGTCTCCCCTCTAACTCTGTGTTGTACCTCAACAATAACATTATGGACACATGGATCATCTTGATCAATATCACATAGGGATTTTATGATAGTCAAGATGATATTTTTTTTGTGGGCAGATTCTGTCATGGATCCTTATCAACACCTTCCCGAGGAACTTGTGGAAGATGTCTTCAAGGTATTTTGATTCGTTGTGAAATTGATGGATCAATTTAAAATAGTGTAAAAATCATCATAAATAAGGAAGAACATAAGTTGAAAATATGATTTAAAATAAGACCCAACACTCGAGACACATATCCAAGCCTATCTGTGTCACACCCGTCTTTTTAAATTTTACATTTTATTATTTTTATTAGGAATCGGTTATTTCGGGTCGAGGCCCGACTTAAAATTTTTGAGATCTTATTTAGAAACCAATGTTTCGCTCCGGGTTGCATCAAGCGCACTGTGGTCGAAGCCACGCAACCTCGCCTGGGTTTCCGTGCGACCTCGCCCAGCTTGCCGCATGGCCTGCCCGATGTTTAAGGGAGATGAAAAATATGCAGCAAATATTAAAATGAGAACGCAATGAAAATTGAGAACGTGCGGACTTGGGCGAGACACGACTCAGGTGAGACACGATTTTAAAACCACGCAGCCTCACCTGGTCTACTGGGTGACATACCAATGTTCAATTAATTAAATAAAAGGAATTAATAATAAAGAAATAAAATCAATTGAATTGTGAAATAAAATAAAAATAAAATAATTTAAATAATTTGGTGATTAAATAAATATTAACAAGGATAATATTTTTATTATTAACAATAACAATATTAAGTTATTTCTATTATGTTTATTAGTATCAAATTTATTATTATCTGATTATTATTATTATTGTAGTCATATTATTATAGTTAATATTAACAATATTAATATTCATATTATTATTAATTTGTTTTGTTTTTAGTTTTTTTAAGGTTTATTTTTTTCTCCCATATTTTATTTCTTCTTTTTATATCCCCCTCAATCCCGTCGGATCCCCTCCCCCTATTCTTTTTTTCCCGTTGAAATCCTCCCCCCCTCCCTTGCTGGATCGCGCTGCAGCACCCCCCCTCCCCGTTTTCTTTTTTCTTTTTTTTTTTCCGCTGAAACCCTCCCCCTCTCCTTTGCTGGATCACGCCGCAGTACCCCCTAGAACCCTCGGCTCCCCTGCTTTCCTCAGCTGATCTTCATCCAGCAACGCACCACACTCCACTGACCCTCCTGCTTCCTCCGACGACGGGCCGAACCGTCACCCCTGCTCCATCCAGTGTCCAGCCTGCTCCGGCGCCACACTCCCCTCCGTCGAACCCAAGCCGCCAGCCCCCCCTAGCGCCGTGCCCTGCTTTCCCCTTGGCCAGCCTCCCAACCGACCCTTTTCCGGTGGTCGGACATTCCGACCAATTTCCCTTATCCTGCCAGCATCCCCCCTCCGGTTAGGCCTCTCCCCTATTTTATTTTTTTTCTTATATTTGAGTGGTTGGTTTTATAATGAGTTTTGAGTCCGGTTTTGGGGTTTAATTGTTTGTTTTGGGGTTTGAATTTGATGTTTTTGGGTTCAAATTCATGTGGTTGAGTTTGCGCTAGGTTTCTTGGGGTGCGAACGTCGTGCGATTGAGGTTTTGTGTGATAATATGAAGTTTCCACACCAATTTTCGGGGTTTGATGTTGAGGTAGGTGGTTCCATGTCTTTACATCATTTAGATAATTTAATTTTTTGTTTAGTTTAACTTAATATGTTCTATGGTTTAGTTTCATGATTCTAATTATGTCTATAATGTTTTGGTAGTGCTGTAGAGGTTTTGTGAAATGCATTTTAAAAATAGTGTAACATGTGTGCCTGATGAAAATTGCACTTGTCTTTAGAAATTGCCATGTTTTTTCTTTCGATCCGGTTGTGGTAAATTTTAGAAGTGCTTAATAATTGTTTATAGAGTGCCAATGAGGTTTTAGAAGGGTTAATTTGTGAAATTAATTTTTTAATGGTTTCTTTTACATGCGATATGTTTTATAAATTGAGGAACTGTTTATTTAAGCGGCATTTTGAGGGAGAAACATGGTTGAAAGGTTTTTGAGGGTTGTTTGGCAGGTGCGAAAGGTGTCTTCAAGTCACTTTAGGTGTTTGTGTATTTGAATAGACATTTTCAAAGTATATGAATCAATTTTGGTGCGTTTCCTTGTTGTGTACCTTTGAAGTTGAAATGCAAAATTGTTTGAATAATGGAAAACAAGTTTTGACAAGGTTACCTCATGTATCAAGTTTTAAAGTGACACCTCTATATAAAATAAAGCATTTTTTGGTGTAAGGTCTTCTTGGATTTTCTTGAAATGATTTCAATAATAACTCAAATGATTTATTGGTGCATTTATATGACGCTAAAATAGTGCTTTATAGGAGTTGAATATGCGTTCATTTTTTCTTGTGGTGTATTTTTATAAAATGAGACATGTCGTGTGCGTGTGTCTTTGAAATAGTGCTTTGGTATGAAAATGGTGACTTTTGTGTGCAATATCTTGTTTGGTTTGTAAAATGTGAAAGTGATGTGTTTTGTGAATGTGGAATATGTTTGAGCACAAGGGAAAACCCTGGGTATCTAGGTGGGCGGACTAGAACTAGTGCGCTAGTGAACCAGATGGGTATCGCCCCTGTTTCACTTAGCAGGATTGACGATTGCAACACTAAATAAACATATGATATCTGAGGGTTGTGGACTTCTAAGACATGTTTCACCGAGACACAAGGTTTCTAGGGTCCCACATGAGCTAGATGAACTTTTGGGATTTTACCCATAGTTCTCTACCAACAATGTCGTGGTGCCTTCCATCGGCATATGGAGGACCACTGGGGTGTTAGCGTGTGTGTCTGTGTGTATGTGTGTGTGTTTATGTGTGTGTGAGTATGTGTGTGTGTGTGAGAGAGAGAGAGAGTGTGTGTGTGCCCATAATGAACTTTTCTCTTCCTCTTTAAAATTGTGTCTGTGAAATGAGTTCTTTTTAGTGTTTTCCTTTAGCATTTGGTTTGTAAATGTTTTCTTTAAAAGCATTTTGAAAGTATAATTTTGAATAAGAACATTAAATTGTATTTTGATGTTGTGGCATGGAACTTTTTCTCGGTGGCATCCTACTGGGCTTTTAGCTCACACCCTACATACACCCTTGGGTGTATGTAGATTCTAGTTTCTTGTGTATTCCAGGTTGTGCGTCGTGCTCAATGATGGTGGTTCTGGTTGCTGTTGGTCTTCATGTGCAGGTTGGTGTTGGTAGCTTGGGGATGCAACTTCTCGTGTCGCATGAGGATGGTTTTGGAGTTTAGTCCTCTGTTCCTGTTGTTGTTCATTTTGGGTTTTTAGCTGAATTGTAGACCTAAACCTGTTTATAGTTTAGAAGTGTGTTTTGTAGTCTATTTCCAGTTTCAGTTATTTATCTGGTTGGTGGTTTTTATGTCTTTTATTTTGGGTAAAACCATTCCCACTTGTTAAACTTGATACCCGGGCACTTGTGCCAGCCCGTGGGGATCGGGAACACTCTTCGGGCCTTGCCACGGACTGGGTCGGGCACCGTGTCAGATGGCGACCCGACCTGGTTCATGACAAAATGGTATCAGAGGGAAAGGTTTGCTCTCTTGGGTTACTTCCTTTTGAGATAGAGTTGCGGTAGATTGGAGTTAAGGTTGCTGGAACCCGACGTCCTAACTACGAGTAAGGTGCCTGGCCAGCACACCTCGTGGCGGGACTCGAGTTACCAAAATAAGTCGAGGTTTGTCTGAGTCATTGGTCCTTGTGGTTAATCCTGTCTAAGGGGAAATAAAAAGGGAGTAAGGTCAGTGGTCTCAATGAGCTCGCAGGGTCTGGGAAGCCTTGTGGAGCCGGGGAAACTGTCCTAAAATACTCACTGTGGCCCATGGTGTGACTGGCGTATGGCCGCCAACCATATGCTCCAATCACTTGCTGGCACTAGTTCCCTCATGTATTGTTTCTCGTCTCTTTGTTTTGGATTCGTGGGAATTTTTTTTAAGTAAAAATGTTTTGTTCTTGGAAAATGTTTTCAAATGATGCGCTTTGAAAATGAAATGGTGTGTGAGGTTTGAAAAGTGTCGGTTGGATGTTCTGGTTTTGAAAAAAAGGAAAGGTTTGGTTTTGATCCTTGGAGCTCTCATGGGCAACCACATGCATTAGTGTATACGAAAAGGGGGATGGTTAATGGCACAAGCGGATGAGTGCTTGGATGGATATGAGGTGGGTGCCAGTGCGGCACGAGAACATGCATGTGCGAGGCCCATGGGACACCATTGGTGTTTGTGAAACCCACTGGCTTTGCTTATTTTCAAAATGTTTTGTTAAAAGAAAATTTAGTGTTTTTAAATAACTGGTGATTGCATGGTGTGTCCTTGTGATTTTGACATGTCGGATGTGAGGCGTTTTGAGCCGAGGATCCTTTCTGAATGATTTTTGTTTTGAGTTTGAATTCTTATTTGTAAGTTGGTATGCAATCGTGTAGTTAGTGAATTATTTTTGAAAAGTACATTGGGGAGCCCTTGCAGTGGTTTCACCCTGCACGTTTGCTGTTTGCTTGTGGTATGTCTTGACCGTTGGACCAGTTTGGTTGGTTCTATGGTTTTCTTTCTTAACTAGGGTATTCCCCCCCATAAATCTTAGAAATGTGATTGAAGTGTGGCCACAAGCAATTCTCCGTTGGCCGGCCCTCCAGTTGATTATAGGAATCTCTTCTTGGATTTTAGAATTGAAACCACCTCTCTATTTTACAACTATGTGGATCCTCTCGCAACGGGATGACAAATGTGAGGGGATTTGAAGGTAGTTTCGGTCTCTTTGAGTTGTCTGAGTCATCAGGTATGAATTTTGACGTTGTTGTGTCTTAAGGCCCCCTGAAAGCGGTGAAAGGAATTCTAGAAAAGAAGGGTGAAGGCAGTTTAGAATTTTCAGTATTGACCTGTGTCTTGAAGGGATTTGTATTGTTTTCATCGGCTACAAGGGTCATGTTTGGTGACCTTTGGCAGTGTGAGTTATCTTCGAGGTGCAAGGGTGGAAGCAGCCTGGAGTGGTCGGTGGTGACCACTATTCTAAGTGACCTTTGGTCCTTCGGTGGTTTCGTTTAAGAAAGGGGTTTACGTTAGGCCACTAGTTTGGCAGACCCAGTCGTATGAGGCAGCTATGGTCGTTTGCAGGAATCACGTGGTGTTCAAGACGCAGTTTAAAGCCTTTCTCAGCATAAAGTTCCTATCAACAGCAATGGTCATGTTCTGGTGACGATTTGTGGTGTCGTGTTCTCACTCAGAGTAACAAGGGGTGATGCGTGTGTACCATATAAGCTCTCATTCTGGTGGATGTTCAGTGTGAGGGTAATTAGATTTCATGGTGTGTTGTGTCTGATGGTGTTGTCTCAGGTGCAGTATGATTGCGTGTGGCACCAAAAGTAGAAGCTCTTCTCGGGAGTCCTCAATACCAGACTGCGAGGCTGGAGATGCTTCAAACATCAGGGCTCCAGCCATAGGCCTCAGAGTGAAGCTGGCGCGTGTTCAGGAACCCCAGGAGTGTATGGGACCCCGGATTTATTTCTGTCATCAGTGTTGAAAGTAAAATCAGAATAAATTGTTTTCCATGGTTGTTCCATTTCGAACGAACCTTTTGGTTGTGTAAGGATTCAGTGACTATGCGGAGACATGTCTGCCTCGATGCCTTGATGTTTTGGGGGTAGCATTACACTGGATGAAATCGCTTTAGTGGTCCTGATGGGATATGTTGGGTAGGTCGGTCTCAATGTTTGAATAGTGCTTATCTAGGGACGTGAAGATGCTAGTTTGTTTCAGGTTGTGGTTTTAACGCCCCGATAGTTGGCCCCCTCGCTCCCCGCCCCTTGTGGTGGGGTGTTTGGTTACCATCATGAAATTTTCAAAGTTATGTATCTCCTATTAGTTTTAATGGTGGAGAGACCCATGTTGGGCCTCACTCAATAGTCTTTGGAGTGAATTGGATTGGACCTTCTTCATAATGGTGGGGAGTCTGCTTGAACCTCCCCATGTTGGTTTTCTAGTCTCGTCCTGGGTATTAGTAGGTTCTTAATGGTGGGGATCCCCACGGGCTTCCCCATGTTGACATTTTGGTTATGTTTCTAAAGATGAGTTGGCGATAGGTGATAAGGGTGCTTCTTGGTCATGGTTGGTCTCGTTGTTCATTCCAGACAAACGACATGGCTTGACCTTGTTTATTTATTCTAGCCAAATGTTGTGGTTTTATTTTAATAGTGCTTGAGGTGTTTCGGTTTGTGTGGCTGGTTTCTGTGGGTTCAAGAGTTCATTTTCTAAAACAATCAACTGGAGGCGTTATAGCTCTTCGGGGTGGACGACACATATCATAAAATCTTTATATGAGTTTCTTGAAGTTATATTTGAGTCATTTTCTCTGAGCACGATACTTTTCCCCCTCTTTGCTTGGTTTTTGGGGGGGGTTCCCCTTTGAACCTTAAGGAAGTGTGGTTTTCTGCTATGGGGTTTGGTTCTGGTTGTGGATTTTCGGGGACGGAAAGCATTATGGTGGGGAGAATTGTCAGACCCGTCTTTTTAAATTTTAAATTTTATTATTTTTATTAGGCATCGGTTAGTTCGGGTCGAGGCCCGACTTAAAATTTTTGAGCTCTTATTTAGAAACCAATGTTTTGCTCCGGGTTGCGTCAAGCACACTGCGGTCGAAGCCGCGTAACCTCGCCTGGGTCGCCGTGTGACCTCGCCCAGCTTGCCGCATGGCCTGCCCGATGTTTAAGGGAGATGAAAAATATGCGGTGAATATTAAAATGAGAACACAATGAAAATTGAGAACATGCGGCCTTGGGCGAGACACGACTCGGGTGAGACATGATTTTGAAACCACGCTGCCACACCTGGTCCACTGGGTGACCTACCGATGTTCAATTAACTAAATGAAAGGAATTAATAATAAGGAAATAAAATCAATTGAATCGTGAAATAAAATAAAAATAAAATAATTTAAATAATTTAGTGATTAAATAAATATTAACAGGGATAATATTTTTATTATGAACAATAACAATAACAATATTAATTTATTTCTACAATGTTTATTAGTATCAGATTTGTTAATATCTGATTATTATTATTATTGTAGTCATATTATTATAGTTAATATTAATAGTATTAATATTCTTATTATTATTAATTTGTTTTGTTTTTAGATTTTTCTAGGTTTCTTTTTTTTCTCCAATATTTTCATTCTTTTTTTTATATCCCCCTCAATCTCGTCGGATCCCCTCCCCTTTTCTTTTTTTCCCCATTGAAATCCTCCCCCCTCCCATGCTGGATCGCGCTGCAGCACCCCCCTCCCCGTTTTCTTTTTTCTTTTCTTTTTTTCCGCTGAAACCCTCCCCATCTCCTTTGTTGGATCTCACCGTAGTACCCCCTGGAACCCTCGTCTCCCCTACTTTCCTCGGCCGAACTTCATCCGACAACGCACCACACTCCACCGGCCCTCCTGCTTTCTCCGGAAACGGGCCGAACCACCGCCCCTGCTCCATCCGGCATCCAGCCTGCTTCGGCGCCACACACCCCTCCGTCAAACCCAAGTCGCCAGCCCCCCCCTAGCGCCGTGCCCTGCTTTCCCCTTGGTCAGCCTCCCGACCGACCCTTTTCCGGTGGTTGGACCTTCCGACCGATTTCCCTAATCCCGCCAGCATTCCCCCCCTCCAGTTAGGCCTCTCCCCTATTTTATTTTTTTTCTTATATTTGAGTGGTTGGTTTTATAATGAGTTTTGAGTATGGTTTTGGGGTATAATTGTTTGTTTTGGGGTTTGAATTTTATGTTTTTGGGTTCGAATTCATGTGTTTGAGTTTTCGATAGGTTGCTTGGGGTGTGAACGTCGTGAGATTGAGGTTTTGTGTGATAATCTAAAGTTTCCACACCAATTTTCGGGGTTTGACGTCGAGGTAGATAGTTCCATGTCTTTACATCATCTAGATAATTTAATTTGTTTGTTTAGTTTAACTTAGTATGTTCTATGGTTTAGTTGCATAATGCGAATTATGTTTATAATGCTTTGGTAGTGCTATAGAGGTTTTGCGAAATGCGTTTTAAAAATGGTGTAACATGCGTGGGTGATGAAAATTGCACCTGTCTTTAGAAATTGCCATGTTTTTTCTTTCGATCAGGTTGTGGTAAATTTTAGAAGTGCTTAATAATTGTTTATAGAGTGCCAATGAGGTTTTAGAAGGGTCAATTTGTGAAATTGATTTTGTAATGGATTCTTTTACATGCGATATGTTTTATAAATTGAGGAACTGTTTATTTAAGTGGCGTTTTGAGGGTGAAACATGGTTGAAAGGTTTTTGAGGGTTGTTTGGAAGGTGAGAAAGGTGTTTTCAAGTCACTTTAGGTGTTTGTATATTTGAATAGACATTTTCAAAGTATATGAATCACTTTTGGTGCGTTTCCTTGTTGCGTACCTTTGAAGTTGAAATGAAAAATTGTTTGAATAACGGAAAACAAGTTTTGACATGGTTACCTCATGTATCATGTTTTAAAGTGACGCATCTATATAAAATCAAGCTGTTTTTGGTGTAAGGTCTTCTTAGCTTTTCTTGAAATGATTTCAATAATAACTCATATGATTTATTGGTGCATTTATATGACGCTAAAATAGTTCTTTATAGGAGTTGAATATGCGTTCATTTTTTTAAGTGGTGTATTTTTATAAAATGAGACATGTCGTGTGCGTGTGTCTTTGAAATAGTGCTTTTGTATGAAAATGGTGACTTTTTTGTGCAATATATTGTTTGGTTTGTAAAATTTGAAAGTGATGTGTCATGTGAATGTGGAACATGTTTGAGCACAAGGGAAAACCCTGGGTATCTAGGTGGGCGGACTAGAACTAGTGTGCTAGTGAACCAGATGGGTATCGTCCCTGTTTCACTTAGCTGGATTGAGGATTACAACACTAACTAAATATATGATATCTGAGGGTCATGGCCTTCTAAGCCACGTGTTCTGAGGGTCGTGACCTTCTAAGCCACGTTTTTCTGAGGGTCGTGGCCTTCTAAGCCACGTTTCACCGAGACACAAGGTTTCTAGGGTCCCACACGAGCTAGATGAACTTTATGGATTTTACCCATAGTGCTCTACGATCAATGTCGTGGTGCCTTCCATCGGTATATGGAGGACCACTGGGGTGTTAGCGTGTGTTTTTGTGTGTGTGTGTGTGTATGTGTGTGTGAGTATGTGTGTGTGTGTGTAAGAGTGTGTGTGTGTGTGCCCATAATGAACTTTTCTCTTCCTCTTTAAAATTGTGTTTGTGAAATGAGTTCTTTTTAGTGTTTTCCTTTAGCATTTGGTTTTTAAATGTTTTATTTAAAAGCATTTTGAAAGTATAATTTTGAATAAGCACTTTAAATTTTCTTTCGATGTTGTGGCATGGAACTTTTTCTCAGTGGCATCCTATTGGGATTTTATCTCACACCCTACATACACCCTTGGGTGTATGTAGATTCTTGTTTCTTGTGTATTCCAGGTTGTGCATCGTGCTCAGCGATGGCGGTTCTGGTTGCTGTTGGTCTTCATGTGCAGGTTGGTGTTGGTAGCATGGGGATGAAACTTCTCGTGTCGCATGAGGTTGGTTTTGGAGTTTAGTCCTCTATTCTTGTTGTTGTTCATTTTGGGTTTTTAGCTGAATTGTAGACCTAAACATATTTATAGTTTAGAAGTGTGTTTTGTAGTCTGTTTCTAGTTTCAGTTATTTATCTGGTTGGTGGTTTTTCTGTCTTGTATTTCGGGTAAAATTGTTCCCACTTTTTAAACTTGATACCCAGGCACTTGTGCCAACCCGTGGGGATCGGGAACGCCCTTCGGGCCTTTCCACAGACCGGGTCGGGCACCGGGTCGGATGGCGACCCGGCCTGGTTCATGACAATCTGTATATCCTGAGTCTCTTCACGAAGAGAGCTAACTAATAACTTATCACAACACACTTCTCATGTCCCATCATTCCAAACTCAAATCTAGAATATTTCCCATGAAAATGAATCTTGAGGATAGAAGTCCTTTGATAACATTTTCTACTGAACTCAGTCAAGTTACTCACAAAACTAGATCCCAAACCGTTCTTTCACATACTATAAGGGTGTTCTCAATCCCTATAGGCTGGAAAATGGAACCCAGGTTTCGATAAACAAACCAGAGGGAATGAATTATCCCATACTCTACAAAAAAATTAGATAAACATACACAATGAAAATAAATAGATAATGGGAGACTAATAAATATGTCGCATAATAGTGAGATGATAGCCAAAATAATCAACATTAAAGGTGGAGAAAACACCATAGGATAGTCCAACTGTAAAAGAACCATGATGAAACAACTACTCCAAGTGATGACATGGAAAAACTCCCACCATCTCACAACCAGCTACCCAACCCAACTGACATGAAAAATCACCACCAAACTATGGAACCCTTCTATTCCTTAAAATGTAAGAAATATAATGGACTATAAATAACCTAATTGGTGAACCAGGTGTGAGCTTAAAATATCAATAAGATCCCACATATTTGTTCCTTATCTAGTAGCAGTACAACAAATCATGAAGTATCACTTTAAATTAAACATGGCATTATTTTTAAAGTAGTTTTATCAGATACTAGGAAAAGATTTTCCTTTTTATCATTAATACAAAAATTAAATTATATAAATTCCAAATGAAATTTTTACATATCACCATTCACAAGAATCAACAAGCATAACTAGGCTAAAATATTACAAAGACATGAAATTCAAAATAATAGTATTAGCATAGGAATCACAATATGAAGGAATAAAAAATTTCAGGAAGAAGACTACTCATATCCTCTAATATATTAATAGTGCACTATAGAACATGAAGCTGATGATATAAATTTAGATAAAAGAGAGAAACCCCAAAATGTGAATCCCCAACATCATAAAAGTTTCTAGAGGTAATTATCTACACATTAGGGAATGAAGAAAAATAATTAAAGTGAACCCCTACAAAGGAAAGAGCCCTCAAGATATTTCATCCACCTAGTACCCAAGGAAACCCAAAGGATTATTTTCACATCCATTTCAGTGTTTCAAAAAAATATTTCAAACCCATTTCAAAAAACCATTTTAATTTTATTGAAAATAACCATTTTAATTACATTTATCCATAATCAAGGACAATTCATTTTTATTTAAAAACACTTCTAATAACACAGAAATTAATCATGACGATTCGTTATATAATTAAATTTATGAATTAGGAAAAATATGGTTCATAAATATAGGCTAGAGACAAAACCACGTACCTCGAAACACAAGTTGCACACTCCTACAACAGGATCCACCAACAATGAAAATAAAATGATGTATACAATGGACATAAAATCAAATCTACATCACAAGAGAGATCTAATTTAGATAATAAGTGGTTTGGGTGATTTTAGAAACCCACATACCTCAAGGATTAATTCATATTGTACCATGACAAACAACAGAATGGACTCAAAAAATGATATCACACAACAGATCAAGAATTAATACGAGAAAAAACCAACATAGAACAATATATCCGATAATGTAACATGTTGGTTCTATCATGATCAATGAAAATGAAGAAGTGTAAAGATAACTTACCCTTATAGATGCACTATAACCAAATCAAAGACAGAATGCTAATAAGAACAATATATAATGAGCATAGTCTCCCAAAATCATTAGTGATGATCTTTTGTTCGAGAGAAGGCTAAAAGTGACAGCTGAATGGTCACCCAAAACATGAATAAACCCTTGAAACATACATGCTTCCGGAATTACATTACATGATATTTCATTACATGTTGTCAATTCAATGGTATTTAAGTACATCGGTAAATAAAACACCACATATTAAAAATATAGTATATAAACATTCATGATGCAAGACATCTCTTAACGTCGTTTAAACTTTCAAAATGTGAAGTATTTACAACATACATCCAGTGACACATACATGTGGTGTAACCTAGTTCTACAGTGGGAAATTATCCTACATGCTATAGAAAAAGGAAGCTAATTCTATGAGTCAAAGAAATATTCGACTTCACCATTAATAATTTCCTCTCACTTCCTTCTCGGCCATATATAGACAAAGATAAATGAAAATACATGACGAGGTTGACAACATACCTAATATATCTATAATAGTGTGTGACATGATATTATTTGCATGTAATTCTTGAACCAATGGGGTTTGGAGAACTGAATAAGAGAGGGTTGTTGTTTCCTTTTTAAGATGGGAATCATGAAACTAATTTTATTATTTAAAATAATATATTGCACCTACATTTTCCCAGGAAACATTGCATCAAAATGGTTCATTTGTGAACCATAAAATTTTTAATGAAGAAATATGTCTACAAAATGTGTATTGAAAAACATTCTCATTCATTTTATAGTTTATCATTTTAGATTAACCACAATGTAAACATGTTTTAAAATCAACACTGTAAATTATTTTTTTTAATGTTTTTACTATTTATTTTGAAAAAATATGTGGTAATTATTATATGATATTTTTTTATAATTAAAAATGTTGAATCCATTTTTTAAAATTCCATTAACTACTGTGAAATATATATTTTATAATTTAAGCTGCATATTTGATGAAACTGTTGCATAAAAAAGGGAATCTACAAGGCTTCTAAAACATTTATATATAAATTCAATAATAAATTGATTTTGATTAACTATATTGAATTAATTATAACATAATTGATATAATTTTACACTTTAACCCATTTTATTATAGAATATATCTATATATATCCATTAATTGAAAATTGAATTTTCAATAAAAACAAATATTTTTAACTATTTCCCAAAAAAATACATATTTATAGAAACAAAATATACATACAATGAATTTGAAATATATATTTCAAAAATTAAGTATATTTTTTCAAATTATTTCACTAAAAAAAACTTTTCTAAAATTTTAATAAAAAGAAGTTTCATTCATTTTTATGAAAATAGTTATTCCAGTTCTAGATCCAAGAAAATCCAATTCCTATGAAATGGATAAGAAAATTTAAAAATTGGAAGAACAAGGGGATTGACAAAGGGGTGAATGAAACAAATAGTGAATTTCTAAATAAATAAGGTGTGAGAAAAAATTACAGGGAAAAAAGGACATTTTGGGAGGCCTCAAAGATTTCCCATTTTCATAGAGCATCACCAACCTATTTTTCTTATAAATAATCATGAGTTACATCCCAATGAAGACATTCAAGAAGATGTAGGAATCAAATAAATAATGGATGAATTATTGAAGGGACATTATTGAAACTTATCATCATAATGTTCACTAATTTGGTCGAGTCTAATTAATCCAATATGTGCCTCCATCCATGATGAAAAACATTGATGATAACTTTGATCATTTCCCATAACTCACCATCAATTATGGATAGCATCCCAATATAATGATATAAAGTGGCATTATTTAATTCATGATGGTTGTAGAAAAATCAACCAAATGAGGAATATTATGGTGAACTAGAGGCCCCCCATAAATATAAAAATTTATCCATATTGTGATGAGAGGGATCCAAAAAATTTAATTCAACATCAGAGAAAGATTAACCCTTTTTACTACACCATGATTTCTCAGAATAATCAAATTAGTGATATTATTATTCATTGCAATAGTTTGAATAATAGAATCATCTTAATCCTACCTATATATAGCATTCAGATCATCCATCACCAAAGGCTCATAGTTATCTAATGAAAAAGGATTTTTGTCCTTCATGATCCAAGAAAATGAATCCCCAACATGAGTGGTAAAAAGTGAAAAAACTTATTCACTATGGTCCATAGTATGGACCAAGGGAATGAAATATTCAAGGCAATCCATTGACATGGTATTGGAAAAAACTGTGGAGGTTCTGCAAAAATATTCCTAAGAACTTTTATTATAATAATATATTTTTAATTGTATCATCATCTAGTATACATAGGTTTCCATTAGGATAGAGTTAAATGCCTATTTTCTTTATGAGGTGATGCATTTGGAGACTTCCATTCCTTGTCATCCATAAATACAAATTGTTTGATAAAAAATGACATGATGTTTTAATTTCTATCGAAAAAAGTGATGGGAAGCAGTTCTGTCATATATGTGCCTATAATAATCCATGGAAGTCAATCTAACACTAAGACTAGGGATGCAGATCAATATATCGTAATTCATGATAATGAATTACTACACCTACAATTGAATCATTATAGATTAGAGGCCTTGTAGTTTAGGATTTATCTATATTTGAGAAATTAATAGATTATCCTATAATGGAGGAAGTTCGGTCTATTCTATTATTGTCTAATCCGTCTATATTGTGGTCAAAATATTGAGATTATGAGAGTTGCAAACAAGCCATGTTTCCAAGTGCATAATTTCATTGTATGCATGATTAATGGATTGAAAATTATAAGTGGACATATATATATAATACCCATTATGAAATTTTGATATATATCATTATTCTATAATGTCCTAATATGCATCATTCGAGGTCATAATGTTCCATGTGAACTTAATGATAAGAGAATCATTGAATTTTTTTATGTTCTTAACTCACATTCCCTAAAAATTAGTGTTTATGAAATAATAATTCCAAGAAATAGTTAAATGTTTATTTTTATGTATTGATCTAGTCTATATAAAATTTTGGATTAGTATATGAAAATAATTGATAAGATTTTGAGGCCACATATAAATAGAGAAAGCATTGTGAAACACTAATGATATAACAATGTTCACAAGGAATATTATCCCTGGTTGAGAGATGGTTTTCCCTTTCCAGATGTTCATTTGAATAATTATTATATAGTACATGGCTTTAAGGTAACATTTTTATACATACCATGGAAAAATTCTACCCCCATTTACTTGAAGATAAGGGTTCTTTTCTTGACTCCAATGTTCTTGGAAATTTTATTCTTCATGGTGGTGATCATTACTTTTCTAAACATAATTAACGATTTATTCATGCTCAAAAACTATCCATAGACATCGTCATAATGAGAAAATAATTTCTAGATGTATGATATTTTACCTTTATTATTTTACAAAAATATCATAAGACAATCTGCATATAGAACTAGAGAGGGTGTAAAAATTTCCCTTCCAAATTTAGTTTTCTTATAGAGGCTAGCCTACTCTAGGTCATTCCGGAAAACACATAGGTTATCCTCATACAATGAAAAGAGCAATATGGATAATGGTTCAACTTGTCTTAATCATGTATATCATTGTAAATAATCCCTAGTTGATCCATTTATGAGACTAGATGTCCTGAAACTATTGAGAACAATCAGGATAAGGATGGTAACCGGTTAATAGAAGACTTGTTTTCAAAGAACCAAAATTATTATTCTTAATTTTAATGAGTTTAATGCCCTATAAATGTCCATCTAGATGGAAAATATTCTATTACTGCATTTTCATCTAATGAAATTGACACATTCTGAAGCAGTTAGAAAGAAATTTTGAATATTACTTCCATGAAAAAAACCAAATTGATTTGGAGTTGTTGAATAAATAACAATATTCCCAAGCCATTAGGAAATGTTATTTCAGATGATCTTAGGGATGGTTATCTCAATATGTACTTGCCAAAATTAGACAATTTCTAAGGAATTTTAATTTATTATTAACATGGAAATAATTGTGGAGTTGACCCCATAATCCCTAAATAGATGATTGAAAATTTTACTAGAAATATTGATGAACTCATGCAATACAATATACCTTTATAACATCATGAGTTTTTGGGTAAACCCATCTGGCCCTAACACAATACCAATATTGAATGATAAGAGTGAATTCATGACTTCCCTCTCAATTGGAGTTTCAACAAGCAACTAATTCTATTGAGTACTAATAATGTGTTGAATAGTATCCATCATTTTGAGCTTGCCATCTATACCTTTCTCTAGAGAAAAAACATCAAATTAATTCAGTAAATAATTCTAGATTTCCAGATTATTCAGTTGTTGTAAATCTATATATCTGAGAATCATACTTTTCATAACATCTAAAGATTTCATTGAACTCACTTAAAAAAATATATTTTATGAAAATAGTAGTTTTGAAACATATAAATTAATTAATATATTTTTTGTATGTTTTTATTAAAAGAATTCATTATTTATATTCATTATAACAAATAGTAAAATTTATTTATTCTCAATTATATTTGATATTTTAATGGAAATATTATAAAATTCTTAATTAACAAATAAAAATAATAAAATATCATAGTTTTTTAATAACTGAGTGAATCGTGGAAAACAATTTATTAAATTTTTTTGATTTAATCCTAAAGTATTTTTAATAAAATATTTTTGTGTTACACTACAAATAATATATTGATATATCACGTTTTCAATCAATTTATGGGTTCATTTTAACATACTACTAGATATTTTACACAATGGTGTACTAATTTAAATATAATAGTCAATAAGAAACATCATTGGAAGATCATTTGTGTATTTACATTGGTTTAAATATGTTCAATAATTATTTTTAAATAAATTTTTATTCAATGATTGATTTTTGTTTAAAATATTATATACATTCAAAATCTATATCCATTAAAATGGATATTTCATTAATTTTTTTTATATATATCAAAAAATATCAACCATAATATAAATTAGAATTATTTTTAAATAATGTGAAATTGTTTTGAGAAAATGTGTAGATTATAATTTATTATTATTGAAATCATTTCATAAATGAATATTAAATAATCTCTCATACAAATACTGATGGAGTTATTCTAATCTATATTGTAATTATCTTAAAATGAAAATATAATTTGGAAATTTCTTTAAAAATATGTGTTATTTATATTATATTATTGATATGAATAATAAAATTAGTACACTAATTTTTTCCAATCATTTAATAATTATTAAAATTAAAATGGGTAGTGATTACAAAAATTATTATAGTGGATTAGGGTTATGAAAGTGTTCAAATTGATTCACCATACTCAATACAATATTTTTGATTAAAATATTAACAACAATACAGTCCTTTTTAGGGATATAATTTACTTATATATTATGATTTTTTTAAAAATCCCTACTTCGGGAAAAAAATAAGACAATTATTGAGGCCTTCCATAGGATTTGATACACTTTTCCACTGAAATTAGAACCCCTCTTAGAAATAAAAATACAATTTTCATCGTTAATAGAATCACTAGGGAATGATGGTTTAAAATATTTAATTAATTCTCATAGTTAAACATCATTTATTGAAAACCTTATTGTATATGTTCCAGATATTAAATATTTGATAACATTTTTTAGAGAATGGTTCTTTGGATATAGTTAATGAATTGTGTAAAAGTGTGGATGGAGACACTCTAAAATAAACAATTATTTCATAATATTGTGGTTATGTTAGGTTAAAAATTGGTTGTTCAACATCATCATCACATTGTTGATGACATTAATGAAAAATCTCATCTAAATATCTTTAAATTTACTCTTATAGGGTCTTATTACTCATATTGAATTATTGGATGGATTTATATGAGTTTGAAAACAAATTAAATATTCCCATAGAAGATATATGTTTAAACATACCAATATTTTCATTTATATTAAGGATAAACGACATAAAACTAAATAATCTAATAAAGCTATCATAGGGATATTTTCATATCTAATGACTGGGAATGATTTTTTTTTCTGAGATGGGTTTTATATAGAGATAGTTTTGTATATATCATGTTTTATTTACCTCCACAAACAAATATATTTATTAGTATATATTGTAACTTAGAGGTCATGAAATATATTGGGAGGTCCAATTTCATATTCTGACCAGGCCATTTTTGTGGTGTACCAAAATAGTGAAATTAATGATGATAACACTGAGAAATAAAAACCCATCAATAAATTTCATATATAATTCTCCACTAAGATAAATTTATATTTAATAGATTTTGTAGACTTATAATTTTATACATTACTTGTAATTTTGTGAATGAAATTAGAAACAATATTCTTAAAATACAATAAGAAAATTTATATAAATATTGTAATTACATTAATAATTAAAAACGTATCTATTTTACCTCAATTAAAAGCAACATGAGGTTCACAAAAAAGATCATTGTGGACATGTTCTATGGTTTAGAAGAAGAATAAAATATTTTAGGTTTAATGGAAGAAGAATTTTTTCATCATAGGTAGGAATTGACAATAAAATATGTGATATTTGAAATTTCATCTGGGTTATTCTCATACATGTCACTTACATTGGAGTATATATATATATATATATATGAATAACATAATAATTTATTTCAAATCCATGAATCATTATTATATAACTATTAAAATTCAAAATATATATATTCTATAAATTTTTTATTCATTATATTAACATTTTGAAAATGGGATACAGTAAATAATAATACTATTTTCAATTTAAAATCATTATAGAAAATATTTTCAAATTAAATAATAAAATCACTACAATATAATATATTGATAAATAGTAAATTATCCTAAAAAAATTTAATAAATAAAATATATTTTATAACAGCAGTGTTAGATAAACCATGTAAACCTAAATCATTTTTTTTAATTAGAATAACTTACATTTCCTCTATAAATTTTTTTAGATGATTTAAATCAAAATTATTACTAGACTTCTTCCCTGAGGATCTTCATACATATACCAATTTGTATATCAATTTATTCTTATTTTCTGTAAAATATTCTTTAATTATTGTTTTTGTTAGACATATCCTCGGTACACATAATATTGATTATAATTATTTTAGAATACAATCTATATTGGAATAAGTTTATCCAATTTAAATAAGAGATAACAAATGAATTAATTTCAGAATACCATATATATAATTTTTAAAATTAAATTCCTAAATAATATAACCTATTTTTTTTGATAATTAACAAATTTATTCTGAAATAATCATTATATATATTTTATTTTACAAAATTTTAGAAAATATAATTATTTTGAAAAACCAAAACCAAATATTTTTAAAATAAAATTTTGAGAATAGTAATTATTATATAAATTTCCAACATCTTATATAAAATGATAGAAATTATAATTTGTTCATTAATTTTAAAATCTTAAATTTTCAATAATTAGTTGATCTTTTTGTTTCAAAACCATATTAACTTTTTCTTTTATAGGGATATCAGTTACAGAAAATAAAAAGTTAGATTTTTTTTATTATCATTTAATTTTAAAAGAATATAAAATAAACAAAATTCAATATAATCTTTATCAATAAGAATATAATCATAATTTAATGTCTAGAAATAAATGTATTTGAATATATGGGGAATGATAACAAGACATAGATATTTGGAGATAACCTTTCTTATATCCCCAACATGTGTCCTGAGAAAAATAATACATTCTTCTATTGATTCATATTTGGAAATAGGGTAATAATATAAGCTCCAAGGAGAATCATTTATTGCATTTTAAAATTTCTTATTTTAATTCTCAATTTTAATGATCATGTGGAAATTTAGATTAATATTTCCATTTATTTAACAAATAAATCATGTATGCTCGAGAAAATTTAATTTTCATTCTGATATGATTGGTGGGTCTCCCAATTTCCTTATTTCATTCAATCATCATTTTAAATATTTTAGTGTCCAATTCACTCACAAATAAGAAAAAAAAATTCAGATAAAATTTATCATTATTTCTCTTTTACTCATTTGATTCCTTTTCTTATTCCCTAATCAGGGTTATCTATTATTTTAAAATGGAAAATAATATATTTTTTTCAATTAGAATTTTTTGTAAACAGAGATTCTTTGATATTTATATCTTTTAGAGAATAAATGTTTTGAAAATCACAAATGAATTTCTTGTCAATCAGTTCAGTTGTGATATGGTATCTAGGGTAATTTTTCCCAATTCAAATGATATAAAATATATAAAATATAGTATTAGTAGTTTTTATAGGATGTATAATGAAACATTCATAAAAATTACTATACCTTTTTAGCATTATATCATTTTTATTAATTGTATATCCATGAATAAAATCTAATAATTTATAGATTTTATTATATATTTTACATGAATAAAATCTACTGAACCAATTTAAATATAAAAAAAATTTAATCCATTCATTGCTTTAATATAATGTAAGAATGAAAAACTTTCATTAGGGTTATATTTTTATTCATTATTATATGAATAATTATATTAATGTAAAATAATTTCAAATAAAATATCTCTAGAATATATATGAAGATTATAAATTCAATATTTCCAATAATAATTATCTGTCATATCAAAAAATGAAGAAACAATTATTCTCTCACATAAAAATTGTGGGTGCTTCAGAAAAGAAATTTAGAAATAGATATATTTATGAAAAAAACATTTAATGAATTTGAAAATAAATACTATTATTAAATTTCAAAACAAGGAAAATAAATAAAAGTAATCTCATATAATAAAAAAATTTATATCAAAGATTGTTATGATTAAATATTGGTGTGCTAAATAACTTATATAAAATTGATTAAAAAGAATCTAAATTTAAAAACACCTCAAAAAATAATGATGAAACTAAAACTATTTCAATTTAAAAATAAAATAATAATTGATTGTAACTAAATTTTATTTAATAAATATTGTAATACAATATGAAGAATTCAATAAAATTCTATTTGAATAAGTGAATTTAAAATAAAAAAAGTAATCATGAATTAATGGATTAAAAATTAAATAAAATAATAAATTAAATAATATATAATTGGATATTATATAAATAAATGAGAGAAGATATCTTTTCAAGGTAGTACATAAATACAAGAAAATTTTACCCCTTTTATCCCACCTCAATCAATTGAGGTTTTAAAACAGACATCCATTTGATTTAATTTTTTCCAACATACCTAAATTATCCTTTTATTTTTAGGTTATATAATGATACTAGATACAATAAATACTATCTCATTATTAGGGAATCTAGAAAACAAAAATAAATTTTTTTAGTTTGATTTGAAAGTAAATATTATGAAAACCATTATCCCTTATGTTAATGTCAATACGATATAAAATTATAATAATTAAATGTTTTTTAGAATAGTCTATAATCTCTTTATGAAAAAGAAAAATTCAACATGAAAATTTTAGAATATATATAGTATTATTGATATTAAACTCACAACACTATAATTACAAAAATTGAAGATGTTATATAAATTGAGGGAATTGAAATATTGAAAGTGTTTAATGAAAATTGAGCAATTGATCTTGTTGTTTAAATTTTTATTTATAGATCATAGAAATCAAAGGGACCCTATTTATAGGATCTAAATCCTTAATTAATATTCCCTAATTAATTTGGGGTATATAATTCAATGGTACCTATGTTCAGTTAATGATATCCATAATTAAGATAGGGTCCCAGATAGGATTCTTACTGTATTTTTTAGCATTCTTCTACATGGATGAGGGGTTTTTTGTGAACTAAAAAAACTTTTAAATGGATTATCAAAAATATATTTGGATTTTTTTCTATAAATAGGTCATTGTGGTGTATCATATTTGCTATAGTGTAGATCCATTTTTATTTTCATCCAAATTCATGGGGGTTTTCATAACATTGGGTAACCATCATATATATCACTATAAAATAAAATTGAATTAGATAGAGAAATAATTATCGATTGTAGATGAAAATTGTTATAGGACCTAAACATTTACTTTGACGTGGCCTCTATAAATATCTATGTAAATAACACAATGGGATTTGGAAAACCTATTTTTTTTGTCCTAATGGATAATATATAATATGTGATATATATATAAGGGTAGCATAAAAGTATCATATTCATAAGAAAGGTTCCATTTAAATCTAAAAGGCGGCATACGGTTCTTTACCGAAGGGTGGAATTGCATAAGGTTCAACAAGATGTTCATAATCACATCCCCACAAGGGTGTTGTAAATTTTGTCATGATATAGATAATAATCTAGGAGTATAAAATGACTACATAAAGTGATCATTAATTTAACATATCATTGTGACATAAATCTTATTGTAAATCATGTAAAGATAGTCATTAGAAACATTTATACTACCTATAATAATTATAGTAAAAAACATAACAAAGTACCAAACATGACTCCTATAATTCCATACTAAATAAAGCCCCAAATATTTTTTATTGATATAAAATTAATAGAAAATTATAGATCCATCATATATCACCCCAATAACATACCATTTGATTCTTCTTAATGAGACAATCCCATCATTAATACTATGTATAATTAGTCAATTACACCAGAATGTTGGAGTCATATAGAGTCTCCAATGTTCCCAAATATATTTCACTATCAAGATATACATTTTTACCCTTTTAAAATAATCCAAAAATAATAGAACCTCCAAATCATGAATAAACTTTTAATTTATATTATTCAAATGGGCAGTGTAGAAAATATAGAATTATGATGTCAATAGTAGGTGGTTGAACTGTGAAGATCAATAGAAGATTCTCATTTACTAGATAATTAAATGGAATAGTCATTATATATTATATTTTCAAAATATATGAAACATGATATACTTTTTCCATTTCATTATCTATTTTTAAATTAGCTGATTCTTGAAATCAATATGTTTTGTATAATATTTTTATAATATACATTTATGAAATATTTTGAATTGTCATTATCATTTAATGTCACAAACGACTATTTAACATCTTCCAAAATAATACCCAATAATCTTATTCACCATAAACCATAAGTGTATGATTTTTCAGGATTAGTAAAGTAACCTATAAAAATTTTCTCAAACAGTGGGTACATTTTATATTACAAAGAAGACTCCTCCACTTGCGTACATTTTTTATAACATCACAAGACCAGTTTGTATCATAAAAATAATGATAATTAATGATCCTTTATTGTATCTAGGATCTTGATGGAATTGAGAGTACCTAGACTGTAAACTATGACTCATTAACAACTACAATATTCTCTTCCATAAGATATCATTTGGGATATTTTAGTAGATATGTTATGAAACAAATATCATTTTAATTTAAATTAAAACCACAATAACATGTAAATATCCTAATTTGTATATAGTTACATATATAATCCCCATCATAATGATTTCCAATATTGTTTCGATCCTAAATAAGGCTTGACATTGGTTAGTAATCATAAATATTATATTTCTTCCAAGTTTATCATAAATAATTTTCTAAAATTAAATATTATATATAAATTTTTTAATCACATTCATCCCTGTAATATAATAATATTCTATAATATTGTACATCTCATATTATTAGAGAATAATATTATAAAACAAACCATAAATTTTTTTTCTTATTTCCAAATGATATATTTTTCCATCTGTATATAATATAACCAAAAATGTCTTCCTAGGATTTTATAAAATTGATATTTTGATAAACACCAACATTATTTTACATAAGTTTCTTTTAGTATGAATTGTGTTATGAATACCATTTAAATGGATCCTATATTACCCTATAAAATGATTTTATTAACATAAGAAATTTAGTTTCATTAAGACAAATAATGAATCATAATAACTTTTCATTGTTGGTATATTCATAAAAAACTGTATTCATCTACTTTTTCTTCCATCAATATAATAAATCATTCAAACAATATGAATCACCATTGATAAGAATAGGTAGATATATTTTTGTAGATATAGTATGGTAAATATTTCATGACCATTTAATAGATTATTCAATGTATACCATTTAAAATGCACACATTCCATATATCAAATCCAATTCCTATTTTCATCAAACATATTCATTATTGTACGCAATATATAAATATGATTTCTATTTTTAGGATTCTTATATTGTTTCAATGACTTTTTTGTAAATACATAATCATAATATATATATATATATATATTTATCTAATATATTATTCAACTTCTTCTATATAATCTAATGGTTTTTTGTTGCACCATTGTTTTTAAATGACAATTCTCATATTTCATCTGTTATTTAATTAAAGGGTGATTTATATAATAAATTGTTTTGATGAAAAACATTTGTTTTCAGGTTTCTCATATGGTGTGTATGAAATAATTCATTAAACATCATATGAAATTATAATTTTTCATTATCATCATCATCATTAAGAGAATTCATCATAACCAAGTGATTCATATCATATTCATCATACTTCTCACTTAAGTATTCAATGAGAAGACATTGATGATTTATACCTTCTTTTGATACAAATTTTTTACCTCATTACCATAAATATATTTATTCACCAAATTGTAATAAAATTATAGTCCCTTATATTTGTTGAGTATCTAAAAAACTCTACCATATTCCAAACCATTGTACCTAACCATGATCATTTGTTTGGATATAATGTACCATTGGATTGGGATGACCAAAAATGATTAAAAGGGGGATTCATTCCATAAACAATTTATATAATTTATTATATTCCCCTATTCATAGAAAAACATGACTAATAATTTATATCATAAGTTATTATACTTCATTATAATAGTGAAGATAGACAAAAAATTAATTGATAATTATGTTGGACACATTATTAGCATATTTATTTCATTTATCATCAACTTTATTCAGTTATTGTGTTCATTTTGATGATTATTTATGATTGATATCACGATTTTCATTGTATTTTTAACTTAATGGTATTGTAATCTATTTGGATATATAATTTTACCATCTTGAAGGTGAATAATATTTCACTCACCACAATGTAATCTATCCTTCCCACCTTCTCTACGTGAAAAGAAATCAATATAATTTAAAAAACACTTAAATAAGAGGAATGTAATTCCATTCCTATAATATTATTTATATATAAATTCATCCAAATAGATATTTAATATATAGATTAATTAGACTGAATACCCTTTTCTTATTGTGTTTAAATATATTATGTACCATCTTTAAAAATTATATGTTATCACATGCATTTTCCATAACACTCATCAGATTTGGAATACCAAATGTATCATTCAACTAGGGTAAGTTCTCTATTATCTATTGGTGTATGTTATTTATCCCATGATTGAAATTGAATATATTCACTTATTTTATTGTTTTTAATATTCATTTTCTTTTATATCAATAGATATATAATTCCATTCAGATGTTCTAATTTACTTAGTTTATTCCCATTTAATCCATTGAGATGGAATATGTTTTTATGAAATGAAATCTCTTGTACATTGTAACAAATTTGATTCACACTCATTTGGTTGTGTCAGTGACCATACACATATATAACTTATTCCTTTCACTAATATTCACCGACTAATAAGGTATTTCCACATCCAATTGACTTTAAATTCTCCATCTCTATAAGAAAACTAAATCTATAAAATAATCGATTCATATTTTTACCCAGAAACACATTTTCTTCCATTTTAGATAAATATCCACTATCATGTATACAACAGAAACCATTTTCTAAATAATTGGGAGAAACATCATCTTATATGGACTTTTCTCTATTTTTAATAACTCTCCCTAATATACCAAGTTGAGATAGGTTATGAGATTTCCAATATACTTTATTTTGATTTAGTGGTAATTTTCTCACTCTCTAATTATTTTTACAACATTGAGTTTGTATTTCAAAATTAAATCTATCTTGTTTTCTTACATTCATTATTCATTGACTTCAATGGTTGTATAATTTATTGCTTATTTACCCATATTATAAATATTTATGTATCAAATTTTATTAGTGTAAATAATATACGTTGAATGAAATTTTTCTACAAGAATATGGATATTGTCCATTATTAATTTATAAATTCCATATGTCTCCCCATTCATATTTTCCCCAAATATTCCTTTTATAATATAGTACATCAATGAAACAGAATAAATTTCCATTTCATAAATACAAATACCATTTATTATACATTCAAAATTATATCATAAAACATTATAGATATCAATATATCTATAAAAATACAAAGGATTGAGATATTTTACCACCCTAAAATATCAAATTTTTTGGATTTGTATTTGTCTGTGTAACATGTGTCTTAGTTCCAACAAAATAATCACAATACTTATTATTCCACATAATCTCTACAATCATGTTTCATATTATTTTTTTCCCAATACAATAGTGAACTAAACTATTATAAATGATCTTATGTATTTTTTAATACAGAAATTTTCAATTTACTTATGAGCCTCATTTTTCACCTTTTAAAATATATCCAATTGAGAATTTCTAAAACATTATCTTATTCAATTATTCATTTATTTTGAATCATGAATCATACATTTTTTCCTTTTAATTACATGGTATTCATGTTATTATAAGTCCATTATTCTATCCATTAATCATAAATTATTGTTGTTAATCTCCATATCATAATTTGTAATGTTAATATTCAAATTCCCCACCACGTTCAAATTAACCTAACCAAATGAATTTTCATTTTGATATTTTTCATGTTGGTTAGTCATGAAATAATTATTTTTTACATATTCAAAATATGATTCGATAAATCTATTAATCATTATATAATCCTATCTATATCCAATAAGAGCATCTAGAGCCCCCTTCCATTCTTCCATTATTTATCATATGTCCCATCTCCCATTGGATTTTTATGAAGTACTGGAATTACTATGACTATGGTGACATCCCATTGATAGAAAGGAATTGAAATAAATTCCAACATCCTCATAATATATTGGGAGATGTTTTACCTTCTAATGATAAAATATAAATACCCTTACTTTAACCCAGAACCCTTTATATTATTAATTATTTTAAAACATAACATAAAACATAATCAAACAAACAACCCATATCAAAGTAAAAAGTAGAAACCAAAATAAAATACCCATGTAATAATAAAAACTCAATGACCTAATAAAAAATAATGTATATCAACTTATGGAATACATGATCCATGATCCATGAACCAACTCCATATTCAAATCCCCCGATATCAAGATGCACTATTACTTAAGTGAGATTCATTACCTTTACAAATTTATTGATATATGACATCAAAAAATACACAATAGGGAACATGATGGGATTGAGTAAAAACTCATTAAGATTTACCCAATGAATTCCCAACCCATCTCACAATGATAAAAACATGTTTGAAAAATTTATTGGATTTAGTTTAAAATAATTAAAGAATTTATAGCATATAAAACATAGATTAACATATAATGCAATAAAAAATCACTTTATAACATTTATCATGTAATTTTTCATTCATATTATATGTTTCTACATACCCAATTTATTGTGCATGATTTCATTTTAATGGGTTAACACACATGTGTGAAAGCTCATTAAACATCCATGTTGTTTGTAGGAAACCAATACCAGGTGCCCCAATGGAATTAACCCCTTACACAGGTTCATGTCTTATGAAAATGATCACATACTAACAAGGTATTCCAAAATACATGGAAATTAATTTTTCATAAAACATTTCCATATTTAAAACATTTCAAAAAACAGTTTCCATATATTAAATAAAAACCTAATTTTAATAATTTATATTTTAAAATTAACATCAAATAGAATTTAACAAAAAATCATTCCAATATCCATTATGTCCCAAAAAATTATTTAAATAGGATTCCAAATATAATAAAAAATTATTTTAAATTTTTTTCTTGAAAAACATTCATTACAAGATAATAGTTTATGTTATAATCAAGTTGAGTCTAGAGGGATTCCACCTACCTCATAAATGTTTGGAAAAAAAGATCAACAATATGATCCTCCTGATTTGGGGATGAATCTTCATTACATAAGTAGATACAATAATAAAATATATAAATTCCCATCAAATAAAATTGATATATCCATAAAATAATAGATCTTAGGTTATGGTAAAGAGGATGAGAAGATATGATAAGAGAATGGACACAAACAATGATTAGACAAACCAACCTAGGTTAGCTAGTCTAGTCACCCAATCAATCACATTGTGTGGTGAGGTAAAATAAAAAATTAATTGATATGAATTTTATAATAAAAATATATAAAACTATATAACAATGAATAAAAAGGAGATAAAACTATTCCAAATAGGTTATCTAGGATGTATGACAAGTCAAGACTACCCTATTTCTATTTGACCAAGAGTCACCTTTAAAAAATCCACAATAGAAATTGATGTGTCAAGAGAATCTTTAAGGATAACGTATTCCCTTACCTTTACATATATCTTGCAGTAATAGGCTATCATCTTCTTGAAGGAAAAATTAGGATGAGTTAAATAAAGCTAAATAAGAAACCAACAACTAAATCTACACATTTTATAATAAAATTATTGCAAAATTTATATCCTAAAAACTACTTTATAAAATATTTAATTAATATAAAATATTTTAAATTATTCTAAAATATTTTTTTTGGTTTCCCAAAAATGGAATATATATTTTTTAAAGAGAGAAGTATTAAATTAAAAACACAAAGCAGGTGAACATATCAAAATATAAACATTCATGCGAGACAACATCCATGAAATAACCAATCATGGGGGAAACAACTAGAAACCACAATGAACATTATAGTCATGCTTTATTATTTGGGAAAACACGTTCTATAATATTTTAAGAAAAAAATTCATAAGGATGAATATAACTAATATCAAGTCCATCCATAGTCCATTGATATTCAAGAGGATACCTTTTAGTGGTCTCATTCACACTAAGGATAACATTTTATCCGTCATGACACACCTAAGGTTCCCTCTATGAAATATTTTTCAATTAATATTTTAAAAAACCTTCCAATATTTTTATACAAAAAATATTTTCAAGGATATTCTTGGAAAGGTAAATATATCTATATGGATGGTAGGACTTTCCTTGTAGATTACATTATTTTCTCCAAGATGGTTCACTCCATGATGGTTTATAAATGGCATGTTGGTTTGATAAAAAAATTCAACTATAATGAATTTCACATGGACTGGTAGTAATCGAGAAAGGAAACATGTGACTATCCCCGAGTCAACATCATGTTATTCCATTAAGAAAGGTGGTATCGACCTAATCATATAATGTACTATAATTAAGACCTTCATTCTAGAATTAAATGGAACCTTTTTCACAATTCTTCTAAAGTTATTACCTTCTTCAAAAATAGATTTCTTGGCAAAAATAAGATGGGAAAGTAGAATTTCATTAACTCATACATATGGCCATCCACCAAATAATATTTCTGCACTATTATGAATAATTATTTATTGATGGTCTCTGGAGAATCCTTCATGAAATTCTATTTAGATAACTAGAATGGCACTCCTTTAATTTCTATGATTTCTACCTATCATATCCCCGAGAGCGCTAACTGCTCTATTAGATAAATTCTAAACTATCATCACGACCACCTAACTGATACTGTTATGAGTTTCATTGAAAAATATTTTTTGTTGTATACTAACAATTTCTTAATTTGGAAACCCGATCACAATGGGATTCTTAACTCAAAAACTTTCTGCAATCACTATTTCTGTAACTATGAATTTGATTATAGTAGGTAAAACATTTAAAAATCCTTGGATAAATCCCTCAAGATTCAATCTCATCTGTTGACTTTATCACAACAGAGTTTCCACAGATATTTTCCATTAATATTTTGAAATTGATCTCTACTCTAAGTGAAGAATATGTAAACAAGACAATGAAGATTATAACCACCTTTTTATTTATTGTGATACTTCTTCTTATCTTTGGTAATATATTCATGAATATGGAAGATTCTTGACTCTGTAAAAACTCATCTAAATAAATTTACAGAAATGGAAGGCACTCAGCAAATCAGAATCCTTTTTCCTAGATGAAATTACTAAGATCCACCATGTGTTCTGGTATGATAAATTTTTTTATTATTCATAACAATTACTAACTCAATCAAAATATAGGTCTGATATGGATCCTTATTTTTATAGATGAATCTGATTTGATGCAAAAGGGAAATTTCATCAACTATTTCAATGACATTGGAATCCAACGATGTCCGTGGATTAATGGAAATTTCTATCAACCTCATTGACCTCTATAGGTGTTCTGGAGAGCTCCACTTCCTGGAAAGATCAAAATTAATATTGATGGTTCCCCCAAAGGAAATACGGTCCCTGAGTGATGTGATGTTATCTTCAAGAATCAACTCAGTCAGATCCTTGGATGTTTCATGGGTAGTTTTGGCACGACCACCACTCTTGATGGTTAAGTGATGAGTTTAATACATGTTATTTTTTTCACCAAGCTCTTCTGTTGGACCAACCTCTACATTGAATGTTACTCAATGACCATCATGAAAGTTATTTTGAATGGAATGAAAAATCATGATTTATTTATTACAACCTGTTGGATGGAATGCCCCCATTTTTTTTAACTACCTCAACTACATCATTACACATGTTTATAGAGAAGAAAATATTATTGCAGATGGCCTAGAAAACATGGAAGTTAATAAAGGCAACCATAGTCCAAAGACCTCCCTGCTGATCTTATTTTCTTACATGAAAAAGATCATAATTTAATCCTATATTTTAGATTCATGTAAACATTCCATTTTAAAATAATTTTTCTTTGGACGTTAGTGGCCAAGGAATCATATTTTAAAAAATAGTTTCAGGGAAATTCTACTCTTCATTAGGGTTTCAAAATCCATTTTCTATTTTAGAAAAATTTTATTTCATTTGAATTAAAAATAACATTTTAAACCATAAAACATTACTTTTTCAATTTTAAGTCATGAAATTAATTTTCCAATATCACGGAATCCTTAATAATAATAAGAAATTCACTAAATTACAAGACAATGATAGATTGTTCTACCTTAGGGACATGGAAAACATATCTACCTATGAAATCGGTGATTAGAAACCACATGATCTCATTTTAGAAGGAATGCCATGAAATTATAATTAAAATGATTAATTCAAAACACATTCCAATTAAAAATATCAAATATAATCTAGATCGTAAAAATAGAAAAGAAGAAATTGAAAGTTACTCTTACCCTGATGTAAGAAATCCTTCCCCAACATTGATGAATTGACGAGGGAAGAAATCTATAAGTGAAGGAAACTACCAACATTACCTAGGGTGCTCTCTAGGTTGAGAGAGAATAACTGAACAAATAATTAAGGAAACATATCGCTCCCCCAACACCCCAAAAATTATCACCTCCACAATTACACATCATGTAACACATTTAAAAATTGTGTAATCCATAGGGGATATATATGTAAAAAATTCAACACCTATTTAATTTAAATTTATTTTTCCCATTTTATAACTTTTAACACTTACATAATTTTAAATTTATAAAATCTTGTATTTAGTTCAGGGGATCTATTTGATGAAATTACACATCATTCACCTCATTTACAGGGCGTGTAAATTACGTATGAGAATTATAATGTAAAGGTTTTATGTTAAAAATTCCAAAAAAATAACGACTCTAACACTACAGGTATCCTTCAAATTTCTAGGATGGTAATAATTGACCCTTGAAAATTGACACCAAATTCATTGACAGGAACAATCCTGAAATAAAGGTAATAAGAACACACAATCTAACCACAATAAAATCATTTTATTCTAAAAAATTGAATAAGATCCCTGGTCTCAAAAAATTGAATTCCATTGATTCCTTATTGATGACTCCTACTCCCTTGTCTCATAGTGATCATGTTTGAACTTCCTCTATTCCTGAACCAAGGGGATCATTTTACCTCAAGTAACATAACTTAGAGATAAATAATCTGAAATGTGTACCCAACAAAATATGTATCAGGTTCAAGATCATTATTATCCCACCTAATAACATGGAAATAATGTGGTACATACATCCTCAATTGGGAAACATGAAATAGATCATTGATAGAAGTTAAACCAGAATGGGAGTCAGACATGTCGACCACCCTCCGAATTTCTTAATGATCATAAAGGGTCCCATAAAATTTCTTTCCAACATACCCTATTTTCCCAAACTGTGGTGTCACATGTGGTTTGATACCTTTATAAAAACCTAAAAACATCTAAATGCTGTAGTAAACTATGATGGTGGTTTGCATAATATTTATGATGATACAATATGATGACTAAACACATCTAATCAACTACACCATCATTGTCATCTCTGAAACCAGACTTGGTCGAACATTGTACTACTCTCTGAACTCTTATAATTCATGGTATATCATCATGGACTTCCATAAAAGCCTCACATGGATCCATTATGATAAATGAAATATTAATATTAATATTTTAAATCTTTTGCAATGTTAAATTTATTCCCCAATATGCAGTAAATTCAATCAGAAAAACTAATAGTATTTCCCAAATAACCATTATATGCACCTCTATTTTTCATTCCATTAGTGGATGATAATAATTGCTCAATTTCAAATAGAATATAATTTCATCCACAAAGACATTCAAAAATTTGGATGTGATTATCAACACACTATTAGAAACAATCATAGAGGGGACCCCATAAAGTCTGAAAATAATTCATATCTATAATTCCACAAGATGTTCAAAAATTTTCAGTTTCATAATTGGGTTAAAATGCTCTGATTTAGTTAGTCTTCTATCAATGACCAAAATTTTAACCTTACCAAAAATGATTACAGGGTAAACAAGTGATTAAATAAATAATAATTTCATCCAAATTCCCAACTAGAAATGGTAATGTATACGAAAAAACCTACAGGCCCCGAGTGTTCTTCCTTTAATTTTGGAAAAGTGAGACAATGTGATACAAAATATGGAATTGATAGCCTCATCTCTAGCCCATAAATACCAACATCTCAAATAATAGAACATCATTTTATCACTTGGGTGCATAGACCAACAATAATTAATTCCACTATCTAACAACACCTATTTAATGGAAAATATAACAACCAATAAAATATAAAAAGTAAAAATCTCCACATATAGACTAATACAACTCATTGAATGTATCCCCACCATTTTGGATTACCTCTATTTGTATCTTATTGAGGCCTGTCATCTACTTAAACCAAACTCGATCATAGAAATATGAGTCTACCATTATTGAATGCAAGAACACCTATCATGAAACCACTATCACTCCCAAGATGATCTTGATATACAAACTCCTTGTAGATAACTCTTTAATTGATTACTTCACTACTTAGATCAGTACTCTTATACTTAATGCATCTACAACCACATTTATCTTCCATGGGGTATATAAAATATCAAAATAAATTGTTTCATAATACTGAACCCACTGTCTCTATCAAAACTTCATATCCCTCTTAATGAAAAAATACATAATGATTTTGTGATCCCTATGTACTGTAAATCATTCAACAAATAGATTACGACACCACATCTTGTGTTCCTGGAAAACTACTTCTAATAAAATATAATGGGTATGGTTGATTTTATAAATAGGGAGTAACTATCATGAGACATAAGACAACACATGTTTCCCTTTCATCAAGACATTTCCCAATCCCATAATTGTGGAATCAATGAAAGTATCGTACCCTGAAACTAGTTTTGGGAGAATCAAGTCTTGTTCTGAAGAAAATATCACATTCAGATCTTCTAAATATCTCAATAAATTATTGTTCTAGAAAATATTTACACCCTTATAGACCAAAGAAATTATTATATATTAATTCATATAGATATATGGAAAATTTATATATAATAACTAGTAATCTTTAATAATCATTGGATCACAATAATATTTATGGTTATTTCAAAGGATATAATTTTAAAATACATTTCTAGGATCCAATACGATAACCCTATTAGATATCACACTCAATAGGAACTTCCCCTATTATATAAAAGAAAATCACTTACAATGTATACCCTTAATATGATGTTCATATAATTTTTTAATAATGACATAAAAAATGGTACACATGTTCCCCTTATGATATGGAGTAGACCATGATATCATCTACAAAAACAACCACAAAATAGTCTAAAATAAGATGAAAAATATGGTTCATTAATTAAATAAACACCACATGATTTATAGTTAGTCCATATGTCATAAAATACATAAAATTACAATATCTATCCTAAAATACATTATTCAATACGTAATCCTCTCAAACACTCAATTTATGGTACCCTAATCATAGGCCAATCATAGAAAACCACAAATCACCTGTCATAAAATCAATGTGATCATAAATTATTTGTAAAGGATACATTTTCATAATCGTCACTTGATTAAACATTCAACAGTCAACTGAAATCCTGATACTTCTTTATTACCAATTAGAAAAGAGTACAGGTGATTAACATGGTGAAATTTTAGGACGAATAAATCTTATCTCTTTATAGTCTGTAATATAGAAGTTATTTTCCCTAGACATAATAGGTTCCATTTAAGATGATGTTATATAAATGGGATTTATTACTTGTATTAGTTCTAAAGTAAAATTGACCTCTCCATGTTGATGTTAGGAAGAAAATTCATATAGAAATACCTCAGGGCATGTACACACAACATTAGGTAAATGGCTACCGAAGAATGGGGCAGCTGCATCAAGAAACATTTTTGACCACTAACACAAGATTAAACCAATATAATGGGCAACATACCCCCCACTCCCATTCCTGATCTATAATCCCACCATCCTTGAAATCATTAATGAAAAAATCAACCAAAAAATACTTATACGTAATGATGATAATAGTAAATTTCGGCCAACACACTAATCCTCCATCTCGCGTTGATAATTAAGGAGATTTTGTTATGATCATGCACCATAAATTCCCAAACTGCTAGAATGTTTGATGTCACCATCCAACAGATAGTGAACATGAAACCTTGTTTGAAAACTATAACAAAGGCATGGAAGGATTCAACATGGAGAAAATAAGATCCAAACCCAACCCCATCATGTCTACGAATCTTTATGATTAAAAATAATTTTTATAAATATATCAAAAAATATTTTATTATATAATATTGAATAAACACTATAACTCAATCAATATATTCCCTTTCATGAGATTCATCTAGTTCACACTCTGTAGAATTTTTTTCATTGTCATAACAACTTTGAAATCCCCCTTAACATGAGAATGAGACCCAATAACCTTTGAAGAACAAACATAAACTTAAGATAACTTTTTGAAATGTATACCTCCTTAATTCCTTGGGATATCTTGTGACATGAAAAATTTTACATTTCGAGAACACCCACATTGATACCAATTTCCATGTGACTCAATATAAAGAGGTCTGTTATGATGAAACCACCCCCACATGTAGTAAATAACCTCTTGCTTCCCAGAAGAATACTCTATATGTAGTTCTATAGATAAACTAGAACACATGTGCTTCATTTTTATTCCAAAATAAGAACCATGGATAACAACCACACCAACTGAAGCTATGCACGGTCCTTCCTACAATGCCTTCAACATACAAATATTTTTTTTCTAATACATCCATTATGACCAGAAGGAAAAAGTTAACAAGAATATAGGGAATCATTTCTCTCATCCCTGTGTCAATCCTTATATCCATGAGGTAATCATTAGTGACAATATCCCTTACTTGAAATACTAATGCAGAGAAGTGGGTGGAGCACTATAGAACAATACCCTTCTTTTTCTCAACACTTTGAAACCCTTGAGTCCTCTCCTCATGTTACGTATATATATAAAACTACAATATAAATATTATATTGAATTAAAATCAGGTAACAACCTCATAAAACATATCACTCACTATAAAATACCAACGTGTTCTTCCTAGTTCCTAAACAATATATATGGATTATACCACCTATTAATAATTAGAGTCCTCCAAAAAATAACTATCCTCTCAATCCATTGAATCCTCTCCTCTGATTCATGGGTCCCATTTATATATGAAAAATAGGTTGATGTTTCTTAGTAAATTTTTATCCCAAATTATCAACTAATATTGAGATGAGGGAGACTAATGACCACAAAGATTGAAGGGTTATGAAAAGTGCTTCAACAAAAGAAGAATCCACTGGAGGATCTACCTATAGATCCTACCCCAAGACATCCAATCTCATCTTTGGGAGATCACTTTTTTAGGGAATTGTATATTATAAAAAACAAAATAACATATAATTAATGAGAGAACTCCAAAACCATTGATCCAACTTCCATAATCTAATATAATACAATAAAATGATTGTAAGGTAAAGCGATTATGAAATCAATCATAAAAGGAAACAAAATTTAAATAAAATGGGTCCATCTTTATAGACTCATATATTAGTTTATTTAGACAACCATACACACACCAATCCCATAAACTCATTATATATATAATTTTAAATATAATTCCCACAAAATTCATTCAAATGTACATATAAAGTGGGTCTCAGACATAATAAATATTTTATGACCACCCTTTTCAAATAAGATTCAGTTAAGATAGTGAGATGGAAATCTCTATCTTCCATTCCTATAATAAATATTTCAATGATACTAATCTAATCATCCCATACAACAATACCAACACAGTCAGTGCTGACACACTCCATACTGAGTGACTCATCTGATACCAAATTTCGATAGACCAACCTAGGTCAAACTGACATGTCAAGAATGAAAGACCATTATGTTGTGAGATAAATCAGATATAACCAAATAAGACTTGAATATAAGAACACGAGTACCTAAAACCATATTAATATGTGAAAAAATGTAGATTCATCTATTCCATATGGGATAAACTAGGATGTCCTACAAGTCATGAAAATCTACTCCCAATGTGACCAAATATCACCATAAACCCATCAAAAAGAGGAATATTATTGTAAATAGAATCCTTAATTATATATAATTTAATTCTATTTATGTGTTTAAATAATTATAATCTCTACAACCAAACAAATGAAATTGCATGGTGTTATAAATATTACCCAATAAGAAACCACCATATAACTCTATACAAGTTCTAATAATGTAGAATAACTATGTTCTTGATTAAAAAAATAGTTTTATGATTTTTTTATAATAAATGAATTTGAAAAAATTTATCATAAATTCCATAGGTTTTCCAAAAATTACATTTCATGTATCCCAAATCTAGAAACATTCTAGTCAAAATATAAAGAAGATAGACATAAAAAAATATAAAAATACATGTTATCTAACTTCCATGAAATAATATATCTTGCAATAATCAATCCTAAAATTTAGTGAACCTTCTAGTTCCCTTCAATACTAATGAAAAATTCATACTATAAACTCACAATACAAAAAATCATTAAGATAAATCCAACAAATATGGCATCCTTCCACAATTCATTGACATACAAGAGGATGCATCCCACTGTTATCATTCAAAAAATGGATACCCATGTATCATTCTCAAAACACCACATGTTCCTACTGTTCAATGATTGTAAATTTATATTTTGAAAACTGTTATCACATAATTATAAAAAAACACCTTTAAAATCCAATATCATTTAAATCTTGGTTAGAATATCCATTTTATAGTTTTAATCATTGAAATTCAATTTTTAATGTAGAATACCGTGTACACATGATTTGTGCCTTTTTAAAATCCAAAAAAATTATTTATACATCCAATATTAATGAATAAATAAGAAATTTTATTAATTTATGAAATTAGAAATGATTTATTGTTCCACCAACATTATGGAAGTTGAAAATAGATCCCCCTTGAACATTGGGGATTGGAATCCACATGTTCCACCTTAAGAAGAAAGTGAAAAAAAACTAAAATGAATTTCTTCCAATCAAGATCAAATTACAAATATGTACAAAAATCAGTGTATCTACTAGATATGAGAAATAAATAGAATTAAACTCTTTATAAGAGTGAAGAAATCCATATATAATGTCGATTAGTCACTGAACAATATGAACTGTACATGAATGAAAATGCCCAAAAATCACAAAGGGATATCTCTAGGTCATTCTAGGAAGTCTTCACATAAAACATGTGAAACATATTACTCATCAAACAACCATAAATCCCAAAACATTTCATTTTCATTCAGTGTAACACATTTACACATGTTTCAATCCTCTAGGTCTATACTCCTTGAAAATCATGTATCCTTTTTAATTAAGAAATATTTATCACATTACACAATTGGAAATAATTACATGACTTGTTGATTCCTAAAAATCCATAATTAGTTCTTGGTAACCATACAGAAGACCCTATATGGGGTGTACTTTACTTATTTGGCATCTAAGATCCTAGGAAGAAGTATAATATCTATGTTGTTTGTTTAAAATTCCATCAAATTCTTGAATTCACTATAACATATGTCCAAAAAATTTCAATGTATTCAGTACTCACACAATTAAAATAGAAACATAAAGAAAATAGTTGAGGATACCTGAATGAAAAAGAACATTGTGTTATAGGAAATTTTCAAGTCATTCAAGATATCAAACAGGTTTTAAATCAACTAAATATTTCTCCATAATCAAATGGAATCACCTATAAATCATTTAGAGGAAAATAAATTTCATTTTATGAAATATTTGGATATTAAATGTCTTATTAAGACTTAATTCAAATAATATCAACAATTTTATGATTATAAAATTCACAGTTCATGTTTAGGGAGAACTAAAAGAACAATTGGGTGATAACCATACCCGTGCTATTGTCCTAATTTTAGTAGGCTCAAATAGTTTCTCCTAGACAACCATATATCATTTCGACAAACCATTCATAAACCGTGTAGGTAAATTTCCCCTTCTTCCAAAATCCACACATTTCCAATGAGGGGGTTCAATGATTTTCTTTACCATTATAAAACAAATCAACTTAATAAACACATTCAAATCAGCCCCAGATCTCCTCTTTACCAAAAAAATATAAACCAATGATTATATGTACATATGATACATAAATAATGTGATATGAACTCAAAAATAGGTTTTTTATGAATTATATATAATTCAACATCAAATTACTTATCTTCTTCCATTTCACATCCTTCCATTTTTACTATGTCTATTATATCATCTTCTAAAAAAATGATTTCTATTTATTATTCATATAATCGATCACCCATGTTATTTGATTATTTTAATACATTTATAGTCTTCTATTAATTCTTTCTAGATTACCAACAAGTTAAACTATCTATTTTGGGGTGAAATATCCTCCATGTTTCCAGTAGGAATTTATCACCACATTTTTTATCAATGATTATTATATAACACCTTACTACAATGGGTTAAATATTTCCAACATAGAAACATTTTAGGTGAAATATCCTTTAAACCTACTCATTCATCATTTGATTTTTCTATCCAACAGTGAAATAAACTGATCATATTATTATTATAATATATATATTTAATTGTTTTATGATTTCCCATATAATTGAAGTAAATTTATAGAGTTTATTAACTTGATATTACTTTTTTCATGAATCTCAATTCCTATATAACTAAGCTACTTTTCGTATCATTAAGTTTTGTTCCTACCAGTTTTCACACTTACAAAAATGATTCAATTCTATTTTAAAGCTATATTTGTAATAACATAATCTTCAACACAATGTTAATTTCATTTATGCTCTCATTATGTCTCTATATTTTTCTAATAAACCCATTAATTTTGTTTCAAACCCCCTCATAATTTCCAAAATGTTGTAATTACATATCATTAATATTGTCTTATCTATAATATATTATATCTTACATTAAATTGATCTCACCATCAAATATATTATCAATACTATCCCATATATAAATATACATGGCAAGAATGATGAAATTCATTGAAATCTAGTTTTTTATAGTATGAGATAGAGAATTCTGGGCATTCACATTAACATTGAAAATTTTTATTATAACATATTTCATTTATTTTTTAGATTAATCTATAATATGTACCAAAACTATTGATGTAGATAATATACATTTTCCATGAACCATTTTTTGGTCATATTATGTTATCCATAATCGATTAATATATTCTATCCAAATAATTGACCCCATTAATACCAATAGTTTTCCCCTACAATGAGTTAGAAAACCCATTCAATAACAATAAATATAGCATTCATTAATGTTTTTAACCAAATATACCCTTATAAGGGATGATAGAATCTATTTTTGAGCCATTTCATTTCATTAAATTAATTTCTATTTCCATGTTGATATAAACTCACTGAACTATCATAGTTAAAATTAAATTAACCAGAATTTATTGAAATTTGAAAATTATTTTTTAATGCAGTTCCCAATAAAGGATAATCCATGGATAATGCACATGATGATGTGTTATCATTCAAAAATATACAGATTTTCACAAATTTAGTCTCTTCAATTCATAAATATATTCCTTACACAACTATTTCATTTCCATTATAATGTCATTTCATAATGATAACACTATCTACCTAAGATATTTTTTAAAGACTCCAACACTACTCACTTTATCAAAAGGTTTTAGACTATAATTATTGGATTTATGGTCACATATATATCATCAATAATGAATTTTTTTCATTAACTCCTTAGTATTATGAATAATTTTAATTTAATGATTCATGAACGTCCACCAAAAATACTAATTCTAGGTAAAAACATTTCCCTTTATAAAAACTCTTGGGATACATTTTATTTTTTTTCTAATGAAAATTTTCTCATGTATTCTTTACATATGTATGTTTCATATCCTCTTTCACCCATTTATTTTTATCCAACTTATTTATGTGAATCTCACATAGCTAGGGTATGTAGGGATTAGTATATTTGATACGATCAATTAACTAAACTTTTCCAATGTAATATTAGTTACGTAAACTCCTTTCACTATAGTATTTCAACTCAAGTATTGATCATCATATCAAAATATTTTATTTTAATTCAACGTGATATATTATATCAAGTACATTTATTCTATTTTTTTTCAGTAATGTAAACTTTACAAGAAGGGGCATATTTATTCTCCATCCTCAAAATCATTTTATGTTGTAATATATGGGATTTGATTATATTTATTACAAAAAAAATAAATTCAAGAAAAATTACATTGGTCCTTATTTATAGAAATTTCTTTCATAAATAAAGACATTAGAAGTTCTTGAAGTGTTATTAAATGTTTTATAACACCAATTTTTTTTTGTGAAAACATCCAAGAAATTGCGAATCTAGACCAAAGGCATCTTGTGACTAGTTCTGTAACCTTTTATTAAGAACTTTCAGGAAATTACCTTTCCATTTAGTAATTTTCTACATTAATTGGGTGCATTTTGGGACTCCCAATGGGGAAGATAATTTTTTGGGGAAAATTTATTAATGTTTAGGAAAGGGTTTTATAGATTTAATGGAGTCCATGTAAATTTTTTTTCATTGATTCATGGGGTTATTATAGAGTTCATCAAATTCCTATTGTGTTGTTTCATTTTTTTTATGAGCCATGATTTTTTTTGTTTTGGGAAATTATAAATCTTGTATAGGGGGTAAAATATGTGAACATGGTCACCATAATCTAGTCGTGAACTATTAACACACTGTGTATGTATTACATACTATTGTTCCTGGTGCTTTCACCTAGGTGCACATCTGTCTGTAAAGTAAACATTGCGATGTTTCCCCATATTCCCAAATTCCCAAGGTGGGTGGAATCCATCAATTATTCAGGGATGTTTCCTCCTTGATCTGAACAAGATAATGGGATGTTGGTATCTCCTTCCAAGGATTCCTCATCGGAAAATGATACCTTATCTGAAACTCCCTTAAATATTATGATTATGTTCGTGATAATCTTCCATGGTACCATATCTTCAAAGATGCTGGTTAATTACAATTATTATGTTTGGAAATTCCAAGGGGTCATGTTAGGGAATCATCCTTAGATTGGTGGAGTAGTCATGTTGGACATTAATGTCTTGTCTGGATGCTAAAACACTACTTTTTCTAGGTTTCTTCACGATATGATTGGGATTCTACAGGGTATGGAAGCCCGATGCATCCCATATCTTGTGTAAGGAAATATATTCCATTGGAATTTCCCTACAATTTTCCATCTCTTACCATGTTGGGCATAGGGTATGCCACGAGTTTAACATCCAACAAAGACATATTATAATAATCAGAACACTTATTTGATCAGGTGGGTAAATCCCCTAGAGGGAGAACCATAGGGGTTTACCAAATTAGTGGATCCAAAGTTGCAATGAAGAAGGATTAGAGGGTCCCTACAAACCTATAAAGGGGGAGCCAGGGTTTACCATTATCTTTAATTGAACATTATGGAGGTTTCCTATATACCATGTCTAAGAGATAGGGATCAAAACCAACGTAGATCGAATGGGTGATGAATTAGGGTGTACATAAAGGACAATGGTTTGGGACATGCTAGGTCCTATTCATAGTTAGACGTGCATCATAATTGGGACACTCTTGGTTGGATTGTTTTGGATTGTGTGGGGCCTAAACATGGTTAGCTTCTATGGTGCCGAAAGGAGCAACAATGGGATGAATGGCATGATCTCATAATGATTTGATGGATCAGGTAAGAATCAGGATAGATGATGGAATGTAAAATGAAGTGGGTGATGACTGAGATTGAACCAATGTGAAGATGAAAATTATGGGGGGCATGAACCTCTGTGAGGAATCCTATATATTCCTCTTGCGGGGAATCAATATCCATGTAGTTAGATGGAGTGATGGCAAACCTGATGAGGTAGCTGAGGAGAATGGACACATGGATGGGACAAAGAAGAAGTTGAACCCTCAGGTTGGTGCATGAACTTCTCTAAATTCCAAGGATCCATGGAGAGACAATGATGAGACAACAATGATGGGCTTGAACCTTAGGGAGGCTTCCTACATATCCCCATTGAATGGAATCAAAATCAATGTAGTTATAGATGTGGCATCAAATCAGAGTGTACTCAAAGGACAACGACTCGACAACATGTAGGTGGTTACACATGGTCAGTATCATGATATTAGGTCAAAAATTACTAGATTAATGACCGTGGATGTGTGTACTATAAAATGGGACACTGATGTTTACCAGTGTTTGGGGTAGAACCTCATGGAGGATTCCAACGTACTCTGTCTAGGAGATAGGGATCAAAACTAACATAGTTTTAATGGTTCTACTGGGGGTTGATACATGGTGAGGATTACTACATACCATGTATAGGAGACAGGGATCAATACCCACATAGTTAAAATGATTATACCTTTGTTTGGGGTTGATCCTTAGTGAGGATTACTACGTACCCTACTTAGGAAACATTGATCCAATCCCATGTAGCTCAAATTGATTTTCTTGTGTTTGTGGTTGAACCTTAGGATGGTTTCCTACATAACCTACCCAGGAGACATGGATAAAAAACCACATAGTTCTTATTAGTTTACCAGTGTTTGAGGTTGAACCTCAGGGATGCTTCCTATGTACCCTGCCTATGTGACATGGATCAAAATCAACTTAGATTGAATGGGTTTAAAATTGTTTGGTGTTTAACCTTAAGGAGGATTCATACATACCCTACCTAGGATATAGTGAACAAAACCCACGTAGTTTAAATGGGTTTACCATTTTTGGGATTTGAACCGAAGGAAGGCTTGCTACATTCCATTCATTAGGAGACAACGATCTAAAACCACATAGTCCAAATTGGGTTTCCAATGTTTGGGGAAGAACATTAGGGAAACTTCCTACGTACACTTTATAGGAGTCAGGGATCAAAACCCATGTACTTTTAATGCCAAAATTTTAGCCTCATTTGAGACGAGGGTGAACCACGTGATGTGGTCAGGGAAGAAGGGTGTTGAGATAGAACCTCAGGGAGGCTTCCAACATACCTTGCTTGGAAATGTCAAGGATCAATGTCCAATTATTTTTGGAGGCGGGGCTTGGGGCTTACACACTATGGAAGAACATAGAAGGTTTAATGAAATATGATTACTATAAGACCACATGAGTCATTCTCAGTGTGAGAAACATGTAGCAACAAATACCTAATGATCAAATCATGAAAGGTGTGTAGGCGATGAATGAAGTGGGGATTATGCTTAGTTAGAACCCCCAGGAGATGGATATTGGGACTTACACCAGGTTTCAAGCCTATTGGTGATAAATCCCAATGGGAGAGGGATGGGGTATCAAGTCACTATGCCCATATTTTATTTGGACTCTATTCTTGAAAAAGGAGAGGAAGAGAAAGGGGGTCACCTCCCGCATGAAATGTTAGAGGATTACACCATGATGGTTTTCATTTCACGCAATCATATGTCATTCCATTCAAGGAGAATCTCATTCCCTGGTAGGAAGATATCATTCCCATGGAGACCATTGGGTGTGGAAAATGTCCAAGGTAGGGAACACAATGTATATTGCATAGCGAAATGCTACAATTTAATGTCAAGTGTTGAGGATGATGGTGGTTGGATGTTTAACATCCTACAGCTCAGATGATGAGGATGCACTCCTCAACCATAAGATACACATAGTCGATACCCACCAACACATGGGGAAGGTAAGGCCTCATAAATTCCTTCTGAAGATGGGGTTATATAGTGGTCCATCGAGGGGATCATGTTAGAAAGGCCATTCAATGAAGAAATAGTCATTAGTGTGCCTAGGAGAAGAAGGAAAGGATAATCAATGCCAAATAAAGCACCACCCATGGAACCATGAAATAATTTCATACAAACTAAGAGGGCTGTACTAGAGATGGGGTTTTCAAGAAATATGGGTCACTATACGGGCTCTTGTGATGCTCTGGTGCTCTACAAAGTGGAGAGACTCCGCGGAGTGGTATGCTTCACGAAGTGGAGTGGCCTAGCTTAGTCATTGCGTACACATACATATAATGAGTGATTTGCGTTTTTCATGTCCTTTCATGGAGCATGATTTCATGGTACACAGTTTCCTTGAAAAGCGTGACATTGAGATGAAATAAAAATCATGGTGCTCAATGATCTTCCCCTAGAATAGTTTCCACATGTATATGAAAGGTACTTCCTGAAGCATGTGTGCTAGTGAAGAACCGAGTTCCCATAGGGAGCTCCATCCTTTGTGATGGGCCATGGGCTTTGTGAAGGGCGTACCTTATTAAATAGGGGTTGTATTTGAGCTATGGAATATGTATTCCACAATGCTAAAATAACTTGAAGATTTCATTTTTTCAAAGTTTCATTGAGGAAAAGGTGCATCATGATTTGAGAGTTGAGGAGGTGAATGGTCAGGGTATTTGTCCCTTGTGATGAAGGGACTCCTAATATTTATAGGAAAGAGGTGGTGCATATCTCTGACAGTGAATTGCAAAGCCAGTTGTACCTTTCCATCAGATGTGAATTTCATCATGATTATCATTACTGTGGAGTACAATCCCACCCCCTCTTCGAAAGAGAGGACTCCTTTATTCTATTCGTGGTGCCTGTAGAGACTTTCGTCAATTTTCAAGGGATCTCATAGGTGATGGAGTTCACTATGTGGTGTGTATATTTCAATCAATTGTGTTGTAACTACAGAGACCTCTACCTATTTCCTCATCAGATATCGAAGGCGGGGACCATGTCTTTGTGCTTACTGCAGTGTTGAAGGGATTTACAAAGGCCACAGTGATGAAGGGCTCCATGAATGTGCTTTATGGAGAACCCCCTTTGGAATTAGTGTACTAATTCAGTATAATTTCATATTCACACATTTTAGTTTCGAAAAATTCCCCACCTTAGACTTAGATCCCAATTGAATATGAGGTTCCACGTGTGAGGGTAGATCATCTAATTTTTTAGGGTAATCATGAAGCATGATTGAAAATCATGGTCGTGATGCGAATAGGTGATGCACGGGTTTCAAACGTAACGATGCTCTCTATGGATAGGTGTACCATGAAGATAAGAGTTTATTTCCAATAAATTAGTGAGCACAACCCCAATTTTTTTATGAATGTTTCATTTATCTTTTTGTGATTGGATCTTGACTCGAAAAACCCCACATGATTTGTGACCACTATTTTTAAATATGGCCATCTATTGCTCTATGGTGCTCCACGAGTCCTCCAACTCTACAATTTTGTGCTCTGGGGCAAGGGCTTGAGAGGTCTGTGGTAGGGCTCTCTGTCATGTCTATATGATCAATATCTTTCGTCAAGCTCTGTGATATCGGATTTTTTTTCTAATGATGAGATGTAAATTCCCCATCATGAAGCTTCCTAGGGGTCCTTGAGGATTCTTTCTAGGAGGCATAAATGAAGGATAACCTCGACATCAGGGAATTTGTGTAAAGCCAATCAGACCACAAATCCATGGTGGAACCATTTTCAAATATCCAAGAAGATCTATCCATTATGAAAATTACTACCTCTATATGGATATAGGCTCAGAGAAGATGTTTTCATTCCTAAAGAAATAAGGGATGAGCCAACCTATTGGTTTAGGATTATGATGTGCCGGTGCTTGTGTATGTGTGCGGCTGATGGTCAAACCTGGGAGAATCATTAACCCACCAATATTGATTGCTTTTATAACAATGTTAACATGATTGATTGGAAATTATTGCAGTCAAATGAATCTCCCCCATAGTACCACACCATTCTGATGGTGGCATTGGGGATCCAATGGAAGGGGTGGACTGATGAGTGGTATCTACACTAGGGTGGAAATTTCACAGATGACTAGGCATGTGATTTCTCAGATTGTGCCTCTAGAGAGGAGTTTTGGGGAAGAGCTAAGGTGAGTGGGTCTGTTTGAGGTTTTATAGGCATCCCAGTTCCACATCAAACATTCAAATAAATTTATGCTATAGATGTTTACTAGGTGGTCATCTGGGACCACAACCTTTCATATTCACCATGGGGAGGTCGGTATTATCCATTGGTACCTTCACACGATCTTGATTTTTTTGATATTGTTGGAGATGTTTGGAAAGTTCAATCATTTTGTGAATACATGGGTGGACCCAGAGAAAATTCCTTTGTTAGAAAAGGTATTATGGGGCTTGAACTAGAATAGGAAAAGAATTAGGTAAAGTATTACCACCATAAGTTGGGGTTTAGGAAGTTCTTAACTTCCTCTCTAGAGGGGATTCTTCCTTTGAGGCCACCCACATTCCTAAAGGGGGTCCATCGCCATAAAGAGAACTCTTACTCAAGAATCTTGGAAGAAAGACAATGGAATACATGGGGGTTCAGTGTCCGCACCTAGAAACTACTAATGCTTATGTTGGCTGCCTTCGTATTGATTCTCATTTGCGGCTGGATTTTTCCTGGAAGGTAAATGGACATTAGCGTATGACTGATCCTATTTATCATGTCTTCCATGTTGCCGATGGGGGTGCTGAGCAATCTATGGATCCTGGTGTTGGTTAAGCTATATAATGTATTTTGGCATATTAATGAAGGGAATAAGCCACACTAGGTGTGTTGGATGCTCAATAATATGTACGGGTTGATAGTGGCACATATGGGAACCTAGGAATAACCATACCCCATTTCTCCTCTAGTTTTAGACTTCTGACCCACTATTCAGAAAGTTTTGGAAAGTTTCTTAACTAAGAAGACACCGCTGGTGGTGCTGAACCATGTTTCAATGGTGGATGAGTTCAATATCCACCTGTTCCAAGTGAAAACAAGTGTGTTCACTAATTATGGTGAGGGAATGGATGAACATTGGTCCTATAAATGGGACTTGTGGGATGGAGTCCGGGTTGTGTGGGTAAACCGCGTGCCTCTCTGTGAGTTGTACACTCCACACTGCTTCTCATGGCAGTTACGGTGTATGTAGAGGATGGTCCCACTATTCTTATTAGGAGTAATCAATGAGGACCTTCCATGTTTGATGAGGAAAATGTGGTTCATATTCACACGATAGGATTGGAAGATGTGGAATGATCTACCATCTCCCACAACTACATTGGGATAGTGAAGGAGTATGCCTAGAGTTGGTAGGTAGACTATCTAGGACAGGTGTTGTTGTGGTACACTCTCTATGCCAGTAATGGGGTACCTCCTCAACCATTAGGTCAAAACTAGAATGTGGTAAGATCATCTCTTAGTGGCGAGGCTGTAATTGTGGTGAGGCATGCACTGATCAAGAGGCAGGTAGGGAGATCAGTCCTGGCTGTCCCTGAGGATAAAAGTCATATGTGGACATCTGGGATGTCAAAAGAATATTCCTCAATCCTTCCTAGATGTGGAACCATTTGAACCATCCCTAGATTAATTTTTTTAGGGATTATACACACTAGGGATGAAATTGAAGTATCTAAGGTAGGGGGAGCAGTACATCATCGATCTGGAAGGATTCATGCCCTCTAGTGGTGATATCTATCCAATGAAAGATCGGGTAGAAGTGATACTTGATCAAACAATCCTTGAGCAGTTATCTACAGCTGAATTTAGTGAGTAATTCCCCTACCAGAAGAATCATATGATATTTTGGGGGGGGGGGGAAAGAAGCTTGTAGAGGGAGCCCTCCGGAAGATGGTGAGGTCACAAACTCGGAGCTGGAAGTGTTTGCAGAAGCTCTTGTGGTAAACCCTAAACCATTTTTAAATGGTCCTTACTCAGGTCACATAGGCATTCCCAACTAACATTGGAATTACGCAAGTGGTCCTCATATGGAAAAACCCCTCCCACGCAATTGGTGATGTTGCTTTGGGATATTCACCTACGACAATAGAAATTACCAAACATTGTGGGGCTGCAACACCCATGCTAGTTCTTTTAGTTTCATTCGATTTTCCATCCATATATAGGCATCCATGCCTTAGGATTCCAGTGGCAACAACTAATGGGAATGTCCAACTACTTAATCTCAGTATGTCTTCTTCATTGTATTTTTAATTTATATCCATTTAATCAGGCCAACTGACATCTATGTATTCTCACATGAAAAATTCTCCAAATTTCATGGGCCGCATTGGTGAGGATGGTTGGAGATCCTAGAACTACCTTTCCCCGGTGAATGCCAGGGGTCATGGAAGTGGATGCCCATACTGACCAAGTTGTAGTGCTACCGATCACAGGTGGGGAAATCAGTAGAACAGAACTTGAAGTCGTTAAGGTGGAATCCAATGATGGGGATCATTTGGATGACATTAGGCTGGACCTAACTGACCTGACACTAGATTAATATCATGTTGTTGAGTTCCATAAAGTGTTGCTCATATAATTCCCTGCTATCCCCAAGGACCAGGATGAGATGGATTCCGATGAAGAAGTTAGCTTGGCCTTCCATCGTCAGTCATTGAAGTTGATCAAGCGCTTCATCGGGGAGACCGCACAAGTGCAATGGGTAGACCAGATAGAGAGGCTTAGTTCTCAACATTGTGAACTATTTTCTTGATGATTAGATGCGGAGAATCCTCATATGTTCATACAAGAATTCATTATAGTGAAAATATGGGAAAAAGACCACGACCTCAGTGTGGAATGGTAGTGGAGGAAGTCTGTGAACATCAAGAAACTCTATAATGATGAGAATGAGATACTACAGTAGAGGGTGTGGGGGGAAGAGTATTCTTCTTTACTTGACACACAATTAGGGATGATATCGTAGTTGAAGGCCCAACTGGAAGAGGCTGAAAAATAATCGAGGTGAGCCTCTGATGAGATGTCTTTTATCTGATACAATGAGGATCAATAATAGATTGAGTCTAATGATCTATTCCCTATTGTGATTGTTGAGAAGTAATATTATAACAAGCGATAGCTGATTCGAGAAGATGCAAGCCAGATTGTGGCGGAGCTGGGATGCTCTATTGTATTGTTCAACCCCTATATGAAAGATTCTTATCCATGGGTAATGAAATTTATATGAACTGAAAAAATTACATTCATTATTTTCTTGTTTATGTTGGTTAAATGCATGAGATTATTTAACTATTTTGGTTTATTCCATTTGTTTCAAATTTTTGAAATATCGAGCGATTGATCCCTAAGATAAAATTGGTTATGCCTGATATGAGAAACAAGGGATAGCCACATTGTTATTTTGCATGATTATGAGAGTCCCTACCAAGCTCTGGGATCTGGGGTCTGAATAACCAATCTAGATTTCATGGAAGAAGAGGGAGGCCTGAATGTAGAATAAAGACATCAAAGCAGTGGAATTTTCGTATTCCAGATGTGCTCTAGTTCACGAGTGGGGTAATGCTAGGGGTGTGGGAATCAATCTGAATAGAGGGCAATAGAATGTTTGAATCATGATACCCAAAATTTAGAACCCTGTATGGATGGAATAACAATGAAGGATAAATATTGACCGGTTTCAAAACCAAGTATCCCTATTGTGTTATCCTAAAATGGGGAAAACAAATGAGGACCAACCACTAACCATGTTTGATACATAGTGATTGACAATAAATTTCATAGATATTCTTCTGGAATGTTTTCCTTGGATAGCAGGAGATCCATAGGCTGAGCATCCATACAATTGGGGGGATCCTTCTGGAATGAAAGAGGATGAATATCCAATTAAAGGGCACTCATAGCATGGAGGGTGAAATGATGGGTTGGTCGAATAGATTCAAACACTCTTGAAATTATTCCACTTTGAGGAAAAAAAATTAGGTGACCACATCTGTCATATCAGGAACCTGTCATTTCCTGAATGGATCTCTCTAGTGAGATCCTAGAGTGGTCCATAGTTTTACATCATGCCAATGAGGACGACAGGCAGGTAGTTTATCGTCATACGATGAAGACGTATGCAATGAATAGTCCCTCAAAGAGGAATGAGAATAGGATGGTCATATAGAGGGTTTACAAGCACAGTGATGGATTTGGTAACTTGACATCCAGATGTCACTACATATCCTTCAAGGGTAGGAATCAATCCCAATGTAGTTTTATAGGTCCCGTGAAGTTTAACATCATGTAGAAAATATGTAAGTGGGAATGGATCTATGATGGGTTACATAATCACGTTACTATAATCCTGATAAAAATGGGGATAGATGGAAATACTCCCCACATCACGTGCCTCCAATTGATATCTCATGCCAATGGGCCAAAAAGAGTGATTTTTAGACTCGACAAGAGGCAAAATGCATGGGTCTTCCTACATATCATATGAGGATGGTAATCCAACTGGACAAGGTTCCCAAAGTGCCTTATGGTGAGAGAACAAAACTGAAGAGGGAAAATCTCTCTGGTGGAGATAGCGTCCCATAATTATCATGGGTAATCCTGAACATATATAGGGGAGAATTGTAGTTTAAAGTCATACATTGAGGATATGGTTAACGATAAATGAAATTTGTGGTGCAGCACATGTATATCATGAAAAAGGACATATGAACATATCATACCTCGTGTTATAGGATGAATTATATAGACCACATACTTGAGGTGGCCTAACATGGGGCAAGGCCCGATGAAAAGAGCTATGAAATTCTTATGTTCCTCATGTGGATAAAAATCAGGCCATACATAATTATAAAATAAATGCATTTTATGGTCTTATAACTCTAACTAAGTTGGAAAGATACAAGGGAGAAACATTTTATTGTTATTGAAAAACCCATCGTGAATGTGGAAATAATCCCACACAACATGCTTCCCATAGCGTTTGGGCTAAGGGGAGCCCAACAGAGGGCATAATTTGAGATTCCTGGGGCTGGACCCAAATATGAAATTTCTTGGCATTCTTACATATCCCAGGAAGGTGGGAAAAAAGTCATACATAGTTTTGAAATATGTTGTGATATAGTGCATCATTTGAATAGGATGAGGAAAGATATAGATTATGGTTATATATCTTTCACCGAATGAAGTGAGAATTTTCCAAGAGGGTGAAAACCATAACTATATCCCAAAGCCCATGTGAGCCACACTCGATGTAGGAAACAATGTTGGGGAATGTATTCACGACATGTAGAATAAATAAAAGTCGAAAGGGAGCAGAGCCTCTAGTGAACATACACCATGGACTTGTCTTCTTAATTTTCAAATTCAGACTAAGGGATTGTACTAAAAGTGTCAATATTCCACTTGGACATGATAGAGTGTAAAAGGATGAGAACCATGAAACCAATATTTTGGGCTTAATTGGGGTGTCTTAACAATGGATAATGGTTGTTGAACATGTTCAAATCACAACATCCATATCATGATACCTAAAATGGGAAAAAATTCTTTTGGACCAATGACCATATTTCCAACATGGGACATGTGTCAATGTTTCATTTGATATCCTCAGGGACATTGGACCAAGAAGGTTGGAGGGCACTCTGGCCTAGCATCCATGTCATTCAAGGGTCCATTCGAATGTGAAAGATGATGAAATACCAAATAATGGGAAACATACATCATGGATTTGGATGTAAACATGTATAGGTATAATCCAACACTCTAGATCCAAAAACAGAGTTTTACTGGGCATGTTGGTGAATTGCCAAATAGGGTCGATCGACCCAATTTGGGAAAAGAAAATATAAAATGATGACTAGAGGAATGGGGGATAGAGAATTTTAAAGAGAGAGGTATCTGACATGGATATTTGAAACCTGATGTGAATGAGGACATAAGCCCACATAACACCACATACCCCCCTCAGAGGACATAATCCAAATGCCGGAAGGAAAAGATGAGTTCTAAGAAACAGTGCTGGACCTGAAGAAAAAATTTACAGGAGTTCCGAAGTATCCAATGAGAATGGGAATCAAGCCATACATAATCTAATGTGTCATTCTGTTTAGCATCATTCTTTAAGGATGAGGTGGTGAATATTTAAGATGAATGTGTATGGCTTGGTTAATAACTCTACGTGAATGAGGGCATAATTCCAGATACTCCATACCATTCTTAATTCCTTTAAAGAACTCAATCTATGTAGAAGAAAGAAATAATAGATGTACCTAGGATGATCCCCAAAAAAATATTCAGGATTTCCAACATATCCCATGGGGATGTGAATCGAGTCATACATAGTTCTTGAGATTTTGTGATGTTTAGTACCATGTGACATGGAAGTGGTAGATCTTAATTTATGGGAATATAACTCAGACCGTAGATGCTAGATTAATTCCATGTTTGTGGGAAAAATGGACTTTAATGCTGAATTAACATGACTATCATCTAGGAGACCTCTAAACAGTAATAATGATTAAGGATTATGACTGTCCATGTACGCAACATGTTATCCCTATGGTAACATGGGAAATGATCAAAAAAATGAGCATCAATCACTGGCCATATTCACAATGTGGGACTTGTGTCTAATTATTGTTCAAAATCATCAAGGATGTGGACTTATTATTGTAGGAGATATCTGAGGCCTACCATCCATGTCATTCAGGGGGTCCATTCAGATCTGAATGATAATGGACACCCAATTTATGTGAAGCGTAAAGCATGGTGTAACTCATCTTGTTTAACGTCTTGTGGCATGGACGATGGATGAATGGGGGATGTTTGAAAAGGATATGTGTGAAATAGAGAAAATATCCCAATGTGAATGAGGATATTTATTCCATACCACACCACCCAATCCTAAATGAGAACTTGGGCCAAGAGGCCAAAAAGGTCAAGGGACCTGAGGTTTTGCCACATGTGAGAAATATTTGTGTTCCTATGTATACCATAGTGATGGGAATCCTACCAAACATAGTTCTCAACATGGCGTGCAATTTAATGTCATATTAGAAGGATATGTGGAGATCTTATTTTTAGGTCGTAGAGCTTGAACTAGGATCACGTGACCATTTATGTAGGTAGTCCCTAGCCAAAGCTCCTAATCCCAATATTTGGGACATATAAGTGTGGTGATAATGATAGATGAGGGTTGTTTACTATGATTGAAACACTACATCCATATCGTGTGACCTGAAATGAGAATGTGAAATGAGTGTTAAGCACTGACCACAGTCGAAATGCAGTACATGTATCATATCATCATTCAAAATAATCCATGAATTTTTCTCAAAAAGGTAGGTAAGCCATAAGGCTGATCATCTGTACCATTTGTGGGTCCTTCTAGATGTAAATGTTGAAGGAGACCCAAATAGAGGGGACTCATGTAGTGTGAATATGCTCATGCAGTTTAATGTCACATGGTAAGGGAGAAAGTGGTGGGGGTCTACAGTCAGGAAAATACATTGCGTAGTCATGATAAACCTGACATAAAGGAGGGAAAACAAGGCTTTCCCCACACCATGTGTTTTGTGATGCATCCTAGCCAAGGGGCTAGACCCAAGGGGGGATCATGATGTTTCAGGCTGGGCCCATGGACAAAATGTATGGGAATTCCTACATATGCTTTAGGGAAGGAATCAAGACATACGTAGTTTTGAAAGGGCCACTCACATTATCATCATGCGATGATGATGTGGGAGGATTGAAGAAAGAGAGGAGAACATGGTGAGATAATCGTAATCCAGACATAAATGATGAAAATGAAGTCTTTAGTATACTGTGTGAGATCCTATAAGATAACTATACCTAGGGGTAGTCAAAGAGAATAATTTGAGGAATATAATTTTAGAGGAAGTGTTCCAGCATTCCTATATATCCCATGAGAATGAGAATCAAGGCATGCATATTTTGCGAGATTTTGTGAAGTTCAATTTCATAAAGAGTGGATGCAAAGAGATCTTATGTCAGGGTCATAGACCATAGACCATTTTAAAGATTATTTTAATGTTCTTCGAGTGTTGGGTATTTTTTTGTCCTTCAGCCAGGGAAGATCATAGAGTTTAATGTCCTATGGCGAGGACAAGAAATTTTAGTTTCATGTGGGACTGGTTACTCTAGAAAAATACTTCTTGAAATATTTAGCATTGGTTGGTGGAGTAATACACTCACTATCCATGGTGAACTGGGTGTATGCTTTATTGAAGTAAAATGTGTGAATAATATAAGGTCTATCACATTTGGGCTCCAATTTGGGTGAATTCCTGTCAGGCATCATTGGCATTCAAAGGGCCAACACCATATCAACTTGCAAGAAATAGCAGAGGAAAACCTTGATGATGAAATATCTGACTATATTTTTCATATTCCTATCTAGATTTTGCAGGGAACAAAGACTATTCTTGTTCAGCACTTCAATTATAGGCAGATGAATTTTAGCTACCTTATCTAGTGTCTTCTAATCGTAGACATTTATGCGTAAGAAAGGAAACTGAATCTCGATGGACAGGACTACCTTTGTTCCTTACACTAGGGAATATGGGGTCACCTATGTTTAATTATGCATCATCGTCTAATAAGACCATAGAGTGTTGGGGAGTTTATCCGGAAAAATATTCTTGTTCTGACCAACCATCATCTTCAAAATATTTGAGAAGGATTTATCAAATTCCTCAATATGCCAATTTTTGTGGTCATGATAGAGGTTTGTGTGGTTATAATAGATTTTTTATGTGGAATACAACATCCTCAGTTTGGCCACTCAGAAGTTGGTGTCATTATCACTGAGGATGACATGAGTGAATCTAAATCGTTAAATGATATTGGAGCTCAAAATTCAATTATAGAATGATAATTTACCTCCTGAGCAGAACTACCTCATCCCATGTGGAATGAAATCTCTAGAAGTTAGGATGAACATGCACTAGTGAGCTATCACCGGTGGATATGGTCCCATGGAATCGAGTTCCCAGACCACAACGGGACAAGAGTACTTGGTAGTGTAGATAGGATCTAGATGCCGATGCTCAAAATTATGATAGATTTGGCATGCATGACTCCTCTTGGAAAACTCAATACAATCATATATCAAGGTAGGAAAAAATACCACAATATTTGGATCCGGTGAGGGTGTTTTTTCCCTATATGAGGAGTCCCATAGGAACCAGCAAGGACCTCCTACTTGAACAGTGAAATATCACCTCTTTGAATTCAATGGGGGAGAATACCATCAAACCATCATTTATAAAGGATAATTTCAAGACCTGGACCACTCTTGAGGATGAACTGAAATATGTGCCATCTGAATCCATCAAAGTTGGATTAATCTTCGAGGAGATTACTGTACTAGAGATGCATGATAAATGGGGTCCTCCAGTCAAGAGTCACATTCATCACTGCATCAAGGGGGTCTAGGGGTCTGGACGTGGAGGCACCAATGGTATGTTGGATTACCTGCTAACTATCATTATTGTGTAGAGTGACATGAGTGATGACTCTATCATGTGACACAAGGATAATCATATCATTCTTGTCTAGTTATGTAAGAGAAGTTTCCAAGATATCTATGGCGTCATCTTGACCTTTTTGTGAATGAGGTACATGAGTAACATTCAGCCAGGATGGGAATTGGGCCATCAACTGGTAGTTAAGTTCAAACAGTGGTATGATCTCCAACTTCATAATGACATATTCACCATTGATCTATTTGATTACTATTTTGGATTCTGCATCCACATGTAAATGGGGAACAACAATTTTGTGGTCCAGCTCGGGACCAGTAATTAGAGCCCGGTACTCTGCCTCATTGTTTGTATACCCTGCTACAAGAATGAATATGGAAGAATATATTGCACTGGTGTGGTGAAGAAAATACCCAAGCCCACTCTGTTGAGTCTAGAATAATTGAGTCTTATATTGGTAGGGATCCAGGAAGCACCATCGAAGTGTATTTTCCAACACTTAATGGATTGATCTACCGAGAGGATTACCTCAATTGGAAAATCAATATTCTAATACTGGACTGTGGGAGATGGATGTGAGGGAAGAGAGTCTAGAAATTCCTATCCATTAATGGACTTTTGGAGGAAAAAATTGATGTCGATATACTGCAGGATCTCTACCCACTATGTTTGATGATCTTTAAACATGGGTAAGTTTAGAATGTACTTCCACAGATCCACTTAGAGGACTATATATGTGTCATGGTGCTTTAAGTAGTGTCACCATTTATGCCCTACGAATACCATCTCAAGGAATATCTTCATGATAGGAGAGTATCTGGTCTCTATATCAATAATAACATGGATGATATAATATAAAATATTCTATATTCCCTCATTATTTTTCTAGGTGTGATATGAACCGGGAGATCATTCTAGAGTAGTCACATAATGGACCAGACGATTTCTAGAAATGGGTGGCATCAGAACCGAAGGATGTAAAAGGTACATCTTTATCTCCACAAAATTAGTCAAACAATCTTCATACCACAGATAATTAGCACCTTCCTTCATGAGCTAGAAAAATGGATTACACATTCCAGCCAAATTCTTGATGAATCAGCATATACAGGCTAAGTGTCCTTAAAAGCCTCAACACTCTCGAATGTTTCATAGAGGCGACATATGACCGATGTCCTTGAAATTATCTACAATTATCTCGATGCCTCTATATCTAACAATGATGTCGATATACATTCTGGAGGTGATCCTGAAGGCACACATCAATGGGTTCATTTTCAGATGACAAGAATGGAGGAAACCAAAGACTTTCTTGAGATCATTGAGACAATACAATCACTAAATATATTTGACCACTAGATCATCTAGGTTGCATCCAAAAATTTCATTAGGATCAGCTAAAATATATGATGCATCGATCATTGATTTGTTTAACCAACATTCATTAGATCGAAGGGCATTACTAGGTTGTAGAAAGTACCATGTGGTGCCCTGAATGCTATAGAATTTGCATCATTGGAAGCCATTTTCATTTGGATGTACCCAAAAATCTCAACATGAACAATAGATATTGGAAACCTATTGTGGAATCAATTAAAAATTTCATCGTAGGAAGGGGAAAGTCATCCTACGGATAGTGACAGTAGAGATCCTGGATGTCGATGAAGACTCTGATGTTCATGTTCTTCTTTCTGATGGGATCAATGTTAGAAAAACATTTGGGGTACTATAACTCCTTGAAATAGTTGGATCTGATAAGCATATCAACCTAGACCCTGACTGTGGCATCGTGAGAAGGGTGCATCTTTCTGGGAAGCTGTTTGAACCCATGATAATTTGATGGAAGACCAAGGCGTTCGGCGGAGACCAGAGGATCTTGTCCCGACATCTCATCATAACTCAAGGTAAACACATAAAGATGATTTTTTAGGATCTCCACCTATCATTGTTTCTCTTTGACATGCATAGAGGAACTGATCATTGTGGGATTTGGATCCAGCTCATTACCGAGGATCACCTGTACTAATTAATGACCATGGTGGAGTTTCCCTCTTAGAATGTGGGATGATCATCCTCTAAATCCACTTCCACACTCAAGGACCTGGGATCCTCAATGAGAGGAAATTATTACTTTTCAACATATCCTGACAGGACACTGGTTCCAGCCTGAGCGGTGGTGGACACTGAATCATGGTGCTCATGTACTGTTAAGACCATAGTGATGAAAGCTATTGACTAGATCCCATATGGACTTTGGCCAAAGGGGTCACACATGATGATATCAAAGAAATAGTGGAGTTTTGGCCTAAGCCAATTTATCCCATCCCTAAGAAACAAGAATGTATGATGTATCATTGTTTCCATGGGGAAGACATCCAACAACTTTAGGAGAGTAGTGGGCTCTAGAATCACCTGATCCTCATTTGTATAGGAATACAAGGTGGTCATACGACATCCCATAGACATGGGAATGTGCTTCCCACTATTTCCAAAAACAACAAACCATTGCCCCAATTTTGGGTTCATGGCCCCCAATCGATGGATTGAGAAAATGTAAGCATCATCTAGGTTTGTCCATGGGTCGGTCATAGTAGTATCATGTTCAAATTCGTTATCCTGAATCTGTTTGTCCTTTCAATTTTAATAGTCATAATCTAGGTAGTGGGAATCACAAGAGGAAATGGGTGTTGCATCATCTTAGAGTACGCCAACCTTTCAATTGAGAGAGTATTTCAGGAATTGGTGATAAAAATAAGGGATCGCGGCATGCAGGTGGAGCTATGGCCTACATATCAACACATTGTAGGAGGTGTATTGTCAGAAAAACATAAACTCGGTGTAAGAATCCAGGCCACCAAACTGAGTCTTCAGCGGGATCATGCCAACTGGTGTGTGATTATTCCTATAATAACCTTAAATTTTTTTGCCAGACGAACTCAAATCCTCCTAAAAATGCCCCATTTTTTAAAGTGTCTGGGTCGTGATAATGTAGATACCTAACCATATGTCGATAATTCATCAGAGAAACTCCCCACTATTTAAATTTCTAGTGATGTACAATGGGAGGATATTCCTTATTGTGGTAGAACCATCAACTTCTCCAAAGAAAAATATAATGGACTAACATTCTGCATGATTGTATGCCTCTACATGGTAGGATTTTGTAGCTATTACCTTAGTATCAAATTGAATGGGGATTCATAAAGCCTCAAAAAGAACTTCAAACATATCTGTAGATAGGTGAAGAGCCTTGAGGATAGATAAGCACACAAGAATGTTAGAAAAATGATTAAGAATATCATACGTCTATTCCCAGCATGAAATTCTTATGATAGTAGGTCGTCCTGTGGTAGGAAGCTTGAAGAGACCTTTTGGCTGAACCAGCGGCTGATTACTCTAAGGAATGTCCCACATCTCACTAATTAAAATGCACTGAGCAACTACAGGATGAGGGAAAGATGTATGAGGTTGATTCACAACTGAACACGACTGATCTTAGCACATTTATAGTGTCTCCACATGATCCGGTAGCACGGGCGATGGTGGATGCAGATCTAGAGATACAATATGAGAATGTTGTGTGTGTTGTTCTCTAGGTTGGGATATCTATCTAGTTTTGGTGGCATACATAGCTCAAATGGAAGCACCGAACAATGAATCCTAGTGACTCAGATAACCGTAGCTTCATCAACGATGGCGTCAACTAGGAACGTTGGGAGGATCCACCTGATGCTCTTTGTTTTCAGGAACCATGTAATGGTTTACTAGCTCCATGGTGTTAACCGAAGCATAAACTTGATCTCTATATGATGAATCATCTATAAAAAGATATATTTTGTGGGCATTTTCTATTTATAGGGGCATGAGATCACTGAGAGTATGGGATGCTGATTGATTTGTTTGAGGAATTTGTTTTCCCTTGCGTCACTGATGCTTTCCTATTCGGGGAGAGGGAGGCTGAGATGTCGATGCATAAGTGGAGTCTATGGGTGACAAGGATGAATCAAAAAACTTGAGTCAATTTAAACATGCACGGATAACACCAGGGGCACATGTGACTATATTACGGGCCATACAGTCATCAAATTTTTGTGAACCACAATTAGGAAGTTACTGCCACTCACCCTCATGGTCAACGTTGCTGTCAGGATTTACCAATACACATACCCCCAGTACTGGGGATGGGAATATCTGAAATATATTATTATAAAATTGGTTTTGATCACTTTCTTTTAAAATATAGAACATCTGGAGGTTATGACCTTGGATCTAGTTATAGGGTCAGTAATTGGGGCGATTAGTGAGATCTACCTCTTCAGGTGTCCTGTATTTTGGTAAAAGTTGAAATTCCTTTTCCAGGGAACATCATAAATAACCAAGTACATGGGAATCATTAAATTAGTAGGTTCTGTTAATTCTATTCAGAATGGGGGATCAAAGATCATGGACCTGATGAGGGGTTGGATGAGCATGCCAAGGTGGTAGAACCTAATTATCTCGCTTAGTTGGTTACGACATGTTATACGGAGGATCCTGCAAATTAAGAGGTGGGTACTACTAAGTCGGGATAAATGATTTAGGAGGAAGGCCTCTGAGAGGATTTGGAGGTGGCTCCCCTGGAAATAACTCCAACAACCTGATGGAGTCTATATGTTCTACCACGGAGGGTGTTCCCTTAGAGGCTCTTCCCACGAGAACTACCGGAGGAAAAAAGCATGCTTTCATATCCTTCTACAAGGAATCCTCTAGATTCTAGGTTATCTTGGATAAATTGAGAAATCCCCTTGGATTGTTCTGCGTTATAAGAGAGGGGACATGTTTAGTTTTGCAATTTTCGACAAACATTGTCCGTAGTTTTTCATGAGACAACGTCATGTCAAGGGAGTAGGTGAGGCCATTCCACCAGGAAACACAGTCACTGACATGCTTTTCAGGCATCTTCATTCACTTGAATATGTATGCAATACTCTTCTTCCTAGTGGTAGAGCTGAACTAGTAAGAAAATTGCCTATGAAGATCTGCTTAGCTGACTACTAATCCAATGGGTAGCTAGCTCTTCCAGACAAACATGGGCCCTTCCAATGTTTGTATGGAACAATGGAATTTAGAAGCCTCATGTTGCGTGGGAGTTCCCAGCATGGGTCCACACCATGAGATGAAGTGGTCATGATGATGCAACAGATCACCCCTCCCATTAATGGGGGGAAAGGTAGGATTTTTGAAACTAGTGTGTTTTGGCATATAAACCCCCCATGCTGAATATGGATTTCCATCAGGCCTAATTTCCACCCATTGTGAATCCAAATCCTCAAGGTGTGAAATGAAAGATTTTGTTGGATAATATGGGTGGGGATTCTTGTCTTGGTGAGGATCCCCGACCACCAGTGTGTTGTAGGGTTCTTCAAAATTATATGTAGGCTTGGTGGATCATGGAGTAGCTGGTGGAATGAACTATAGGATTGATAGGGAAAGGACATGCGGAGTGGCTTGGGGAACCTGAGTTGGGTTCCAAGTAGGGTTATCAAGAAATTATGGTTGATTTTCAGAGTCATATCATGCCCTATATCCATAATATATAGAATCTACCCAATCTATTAGGGTATTATACTCAAGGTCACACAGAGGAAACTAGCTAGGGGAGGGTGTACCTACCCTTGCTACTGTGGTTGGGGATAACCGTAGTTGGGTTGTCGTTCCATAGCATGTTCAGTGAGGTTGTCATCAACCATATTTTTATGTCCAGGGAGCTGTTAATACAACATGGATTTTTTAGGATCATCTTCCATCTTCTGCATCGAGCTAGATGGGTTAGAGTGTTTTACAACCCCAAGATTCTCTTTCCCTTTATTGTGATTCCGAATAAGGGCTAATGATTCAGTATGTTTTGGAAGACCCAGTAAATTTCTTTTCATATGAGTAACCAATCAGGATATATCTAATAGTCATATCTCTCCTTGGGGGGGGGGTATGTTCACTTTAAATATCTATAATTAATTCTCCCCCTCTAATAAGTAAACCATTTTGACAGAGACTGTATGAGAAGGAATATCCTCAATATCATCTGGTAAGTCAGGCTAGCACGGATTGAACTAAAATGAAGGGCCGCATACTACCCACAAAAATGAATCAGAACATGGGGGAAAACCTCCTAGAATATTTTGTGGGAAATTATAATTCCCTAAATGAATCTTTGTTAGAGGATTTAATGGAGACTGGGTGACACATGGCACTGCTCTATAGGGGACACATCCAAGTTTTCCATAAGACATTGCTGGAGAGTATCATCAAAGTGTTCCTTGATCTTGGGGAAAGACAATGACTAATAATGTAAACAAAAGTGGGTTACCATAAGGGTTTTTTGAAACCACTTGACCGCCTCCTAGGTAAGCGATTCTGGAACACTAAATTTTGCAGTTGGAACTGGGAAGAACATCTCTGGGAAATGATCCACTACAATGTTGTCTGAAATCCTAATCAGGTATGACATGAGATCCTTCCCTTGGTTGGCCAATTCATCTACTGGGGGAAGCTGAGGGAATATTAAAGGCACTCAAGAGGATCATTGATATGGTAGACTAGCTGATGGAGAATATGGAGAGTGATCTGACAAGACACAACATCGTGGAATGTCTTCCGAAGAATGTGATGTCTGTGCGACCACATCTCTGTAAGATGAACTAGAGACCATATATTCCTATGAAAGGTATGTGGTTAATGTCGGTGGGGCATGCTATTTTTAATCCTCTATTGGTCCCCAGAATATCTCTCTATGATCTCTGGTTGAGTTAGATAAGGATGTCACTAACGATATAGAGGATTACATAGCAATTCCCGGGAAAGAGGAAAAAATCTTCCTCCTCCTATATATATCTTCTGAGTGATGAAAAAATTTGATAGACATAAAATTCCAAAATGATGAGGCTTATATTCCAATTTTGTACCTCTACCAACTACACATAAGATCAATGTGAGGGATCCATTATCGAATATCTTTCCACCTCAAAATCCAAAAAGTAGATGGGTTTAATCGCAGTTTGAAACTTATTAGTATTCATTAATTGGCGGAAGCAACCTGCCCTCTTGAATAGGGATGGTTTGTTAGGATAGGGTAGGTTATCAACACTAGGAGGACCATCTAACAAAATGAGGCCAGGGTGGATAGTAATTCTACTTAGCTGAGTCGGGGTGCTAGGAGCACCCAAACAAATGTGAAAAGAAAAATGGGCAGGGCCTCTGCATCAGCGAGCTAGTGCGAGGATAGAACACCCGTGGTATGTATTGGAGAAGTTGGACCTCTGTTGGAGCTGGTTGGAGCATGGTTCATACTTCCATGTTTGTTTCCCTTAGTATTTATGGTACGAGGGGGGCCTTTATACAGGTCAAACTAAACACGGGGAAGACCGCCACATTGGATTCCAGTGAAGCGAGGCCGACATCAACATGTCTAATTTATAGGAGGAGGAGGAATTTTTTTGGATTTGTTAAGGGCATGGGGAATACACCCACATTTTTGGTTGAACAGGAGAGGGGGATCTACTAATTGAAAACATGGGACATGAGGAATGACTCTATACCTTGGATCATGGGTGTGAAAGAGTCTTCCGTGCTAGATGTTAGTGCGGCAGGGAAGTCGTTCACTCAAAATGATAGAGGAATAGGGAGGAATTCCATGTTGATATTCAGAGTGGGGATGACTATCTCTCTCATTGATGGTGGCATGAGGAGGGCCTCCATGCTAGATGTCATCATCGCAGGTCGGCCCACAAAAGGAGATACCTATGTCGATGACCAAGAGAGTCATCCCAACATTCTCATGGGGTGGTTGGGACCTCAATATGAATTGGGAATATATGTTCCCATGTTCAGTGAAAATGGGTAATTGATGTAATTCTTTAGATGTGGCATGTGGCATTATGGCCATTGATGATGACACCCCCTGTTGGGCATCCTCCTCATCATGCACCTGACGTTGGTGTTAGGTCAACCAGATAGGGGTTGGTGGTGAAGGTGTATAACTCACCTGATCATCAGCCTGTGGGACTGGGTGGTGGCACTAATGCCTCTTAGAAACATCCCCCCTTGGAAGATTTTGAGAAATGATAACTAGTGGATTGGGAGGAACATCTCTCACCACGTTAGCGTAAGGATTCAAGTCCAAAAATAATTTTGGGGAGAGGCTCTTGAAACATTTGTTGGTTGTAGTAGAGATTAGTGGATTCTTGTATAGTTATTGGTGGTGGAAGCGACGATGAGGTGAAAAAGCCCCTTGGTCCTGTTCGGGCATATCTCTATTTGGGATAATCCATTTATCCCCATATCTTCGAATGAGGTGATTTATAAGCCTCCTCTAAATGATTTTGAATACTGAAATAGTGCATGGGTTCCTAGAAGCAATTGATGTGGGGGCCGTGGAAGATGATATAGGGTCATGTGGGATCTTTGTGTAGGTTTTTCTATGGACCATGTGTCTATGGGTGGGTGGTGATTGGTTTCCTAATATAGAAGCTTGTTTCATACAAAGAAAGAATATATAAATATTAGTGCTTAAAGGAGGAAAGAAATGTCCAGTTTCCCAGTGCCCATTCCATCTCCCATTATTGTAATGAAGGATCATAGCTGAAAATTTCATAGTCTGGGATGTCCAATGTTCAACTACTGCAATCTCTGGTGAGTTTCACAATAGTCCCATTATTTGTTCTACGGGACATGGAACCAGATAACTAGATCTGGTGATACCCTTACCCACTGATATCTTAGATGCTACTAATCTCAACATTGAAGAGAATAAATTCACACCGGTTTCACCATTTATATTTCTGATGCTTTCATGAGGGCATGCATCAGTCTTTCAAGGAGGCTTAATGTTGTTTCCCCATATTATAAACATCCAAAGGTCGGAGGCATTTGTCTCTTTTTAAGGGACAATTTCAACTTGATCGAAATGAGATGATGGGATGTCATTCTATCCTTCTGTGGATTCCTCCATGGAACATGTTAAATAGTGTAGGGTTCCCATAAATATTAAGATGTTGTTTTTGAATCTCTTACCTAGTGTCATATCTTCATGTATTCGAGTTAATTAAACTGCTTATGTCTGAATGTTCCATGTCGGAAAGTTAGGGAAAAAATCCTTGATCAAGGGAGTAGTAACGTTGGACATCACTAGAATGTATGGATATTGAATCAGTGATGACTCTGGCTTTCATCCCTTTATGATAGGTCTTCTTGAGGGTGCGGATTCCTGAGGCATCTTATGTCATGTTCCAGGAATTTAATGCCATTGGAATGTACCTACTTTTTTCCTTATCTTCTCATGTTAGACATAGGGTATGCCACAAGTTTTACATCTAGCAGCGATGGATAGGAATGATCAGAACACTGAAAAGTGTGGATCAGGTTGATACATCCCTAAGAGGAATAACCAAAGGGGTTTACCCAATGAGTGGATCAAAATGTCTAATGAAGACGAATCTATGGAGGCTTGGGTCCCTATAAATGGGACTCCACATTTTAGCATTGACTATGATTAACCTTAGAGAGGATTCCTACATTCCCTTTCTTGGAGATTTAGATCAAAAATCATGTAGTTCAAATGGGTGATGAATTAGGGTGTACACAAAGGAAATTGACCCATATACATATAGGGGCTTAGGCATAGATAGTAGCACATCACTAGAGGGAAATTATTGGTTGGATGGTTCCGGATTGTGTGAGGATTATTCATCTTTATATACCCATGTGTCACAATGAGTAGTGGTGGGATGAATGGAATGTTACCACTGGGATGTGGTGGACCTAGTAAGAATCCGGATAAATGATGGAAGGTAGAATGAAGTGGTATATTAATGAAATGTAAGTATTGTAAAGATGAAGTTTATGTTATTATTGAACCTCATAGAGGCTTCCTAGGTATCTCTGTAGTAGAGAATCAATGTCCACATAGTTTGGTGGGGCAATGGGATACCGGATGTGGCAGCTCATGATAATTGATGCATGGATGTGACCTAGAAGAAGTATAAACCTTGGGATGTGGAATGACCATATCAAAATGAAAAGGCTCAAAAGAGAGACTAGAATGTGACATGAATGATGGGATTCAGCCAGAGGGGGGATTCCTACATAACCACATGGCGGTGAATCAAAGTACATGTAAATCAGGATGAGCCATAGAAGCATGGGGTATACAAAGGACATTGACCAGACAACATTCAGGGGGATACGCATTGTTAGATTCCTGAGAGTTTTTCTGACATCACTATAGGATTCTCCAAGGATTGGGATCCCTTTATAGGGGACACCATAGCTTAGTAGTGTTTGGGGTTTAACCTCATGGTGGATTCCTACATACCCTTCCTAGGAGATAGAGATCAAAACAAAGGTTTCTACAATGGGATTACCAGGTGATTGGTGGTTGACCATCAAGGAGGCATCCTATACACCTTGCCTAGGATACATGGATAAAAAAACCCATGTATTTAGAATGGTATTACAATTTTCTAGGTTTGATCCTCAAGGAGGATTTCAATGTACCCTACCTTGGAGATAGAGATCAAAACCCATGTAGTTAGAATTGGTTTACCAGTGTTTAGGGTTGAACCTCAGGGATGATTCTTATGTACCCTTCCTAGGAGATAGGGATCAAAACCCCAATAGTTCAAATTGTTTTGCCAGTGTATGGGGTTGAACCATAAAGAGGCTTCCAATATACCCTGCCTAGGAGAGAGGGATCAAAACCCATGTAGTTAAAATGGGATTATCATTTTTTTGGTGTTGAACCTCGGGGAGGAAACCTATGTACCCTAACTAGGAGATATGGATCAAAACCAATGTTTTTCGAATTTGTTTACAATTTTTTGGGGTCGAAACTTAGGGAGAATTCCTACGTACCCTACCTAGGAGTCAGGGATCAAAACACACATAGTTCATATTTATTTACCAGTTGTTGGGGTTGAACCACAGGGAGGGTTTCTAATTACCCTATATTGGGGATAGGGATAAAAAATAACATAATTCAAATAAATAATGTTCAGTGTCATGTTATATTAGTTTGAACTATTGAAGAGTGTTCGGGGTAGATTGGTTTTGGGATTGAACCTTAGGGAGGCTTCCTACGTAACTTTTGTTGAAAGGGAAAGGATCCTAGTCCATGTTTTTCAAGAGGGAGACATGGGTCTTACAAACTAAGGCATCCCAAATAGGGTGTCATGGCCGATTCTTTACTCTATTCCCATGTGATTCATGCTTGAAGTTAGAAACTAGAGGAAATGAAGACCTAGCGACAACATTGTGAAATGTGTGTACATGATGTATGATGTGTGTATTACATGTGGTTAGAGGCCCATGGAGATGGAGATTTGGACTAACTCTATGATGGAGGCCTGAAGGAGGTAAAGACCAATGGGATGGGGACTGTTTATCGAGTTCATGTTCCTATCTCTCTTTTGGGTTCTGCACTTGGAAGAAGAGATGAGGAGAAAGTATTCAACCTTTTGTAAGAATGGTCAGGGGCATAATCTATGATGGTTTCACTTTCCCATGGATATATTTTGTTCCATTGAAGGAAGATCTGATTCCATGTGTGGGTGATCTAACTCCCATATAGACCATTGGGCATAGAAAATCTCTGAAGTATGTAACCCTGTGTATATTGCACACAGAGAGGCTATAATTTAAAGTCATGTGTTGAGGAGAATGTTTCTTGGCTATTTAACATCTAGAACCTTGGATGATGAGGATAAAATACTCACCCCTAAGACATACATAACTGATACCCACCCACACATGGGTAAGGGAAGGCATCCTCAATGCCATGGGAATTCAGGGTTCTGTAGTGATCCAATAAGGGGCTTACATTTTCATGGCCATGAGAAGTAGCAATAGACATTAGCATGCTTCTCGAGTAGAAGCCTGAGGCTAAGAAATTCTATATGAAGCATCATCCAAGGGACCTCGAAATAACATTGTACAAACCCAAAGGGCCATATGGGAGTAGGGTGTGTGAATCAAAAGGGGTCACTAGAGGGGACCTTGCGAATCTATGGTGATCCACAATGTGGAGAGACTCTGCAAAGTGGTATTCTTTATGAAGTGATGTGAGAAATATTATGAATGGGGTATACATGTATATAATTAGAGCTTTATGAAGTGAAAGTGATTTTGTGTAGTATGACTTCACGGATCATGGGTGCATTACGAAGCGTGCAATTATGATGCATTTTACTTCTTGAAGAACAATTATCCTACCTAAGTATAAGGTCCACATGTTCATCAAAGGTACTTCATGAAGCATGAGTGCTCTCTAAAGACCTGAGTTCCATTAGAAAGATCCTTCCATTGTGATGGCTTGTGGGCTTCGTGAAGGGAATCACTTTTTGAAGACGGGTTGTATTTGATATTAGGAAAAATTATTTTGGAATGCTAAAATTCTATTAATTTCTTATAATATCAATGTTTTGCAGTGTAGAAGGTGCTTTGAAACTAGAGAGATGAGAAGGTGAAATATTGTGGTATCCATCAATTGGGTCTAAGGGAAGCATGGTATTTAGAAGAGAGAGGTGGTGTGGAGCTCTGACATCACATTTAAAGTCCACATGGGATTTTCAATCAGAAGCGGACTGTGTCAACTTCATTGTAACAGTGGAGTCGACCATCAAACCCTCCTTGGTGAAGAGGCCTCTTTAATACCTTTTGCAGGGCTCTTAGAGCCTTCTGCCAATTTCCAAGGGATCTCAGTGGTGATTTGGTTCCCTCTTTGGTGCGAAGCCTTCAGTAAATAGTTTCATAACTACATTTCCTTCCACCTCTTTCCTTTGGGGCTATCAGATCGGTGAACATGGCATTGTGTTTTCCACATCGCTAAAGGTATTTTTGAATTTCACGATGCTGAAGGGCATCAAGAATGTGCTTCATGAAACAAATACCTTGGAATTGGTGTTCTCTTTGCATATTTTATTCTTTGCACAAATTTTTCTACCAACCATTATGTAATAGTTAAATGATGTTTAATAATAAATGTTTAGTTATTATTAAAATGATGATGGGTTTTCATCATTTATGATTTTCATGGATTATATGACCCATAAAGGATTTATACATCCTATAACATTCATGAGGTCAAAATTTATGTTGATTTTCTATTGATTTTTTTTCTCTCCTACATATCTTTTTCCTCATGACCTAGAATGATTTTATGGTGATTTTTGATGTCTCAATTCGATCTTGATTGATATAATCAATGATTAGACATACAAGAGGTTAGTTTGAGTCTACATTGAAAAGTAATCATTTATTTGTCTTCGCATCATTGGTCACAGTATTAGTGTAGCATTGGATTATAATATTATCTAACATGTCTATTGGTTTTAATTGTTTCTTATATATATGTGGTGTGATCGTGTTCCAAGGGAAATTTCCTATTGTTGGTTTTTGTGAGTCATGTATATTTTATTGAGGTATATAGTGATCTACCCTCTTTACCAACCCATTTTTATAATAATATCAATTCAACAATTTTTAGATGGATTTTGGGGCTTCTTTTGCTATCATTTTTATCATGATGTTAGATCCATAAAGGGAGTTTGAGACCCGAAGTTATAATGTATATTATTTCATCTATATCATGAGATGATGAAAAGTGTTTAACTTTTTTTACGTATTTATTTATAAATATATTTGGAAATAATATTTTGTATCTGTAAATTAATTTTCAATAAAATTGACTTTTCCCTAGTTTTGGATATGTAGAAAATGGTTATTTCAAATTAAAAAAAAATGATTTATGAAATACATCACCCTGAAGCCATTTTTAAATTGGTAGAAGGTTGAACATGGCCCATCACCCATATTTCCATTGTGAGGATAACACATTGGTAATTTATCTATTCCCTAGTCTTGTCAATCTAGGTTCATTTGTTGTCATTATTAGTGGGTATCACTCATTGTTTATTCCATGGATCATTGGGAATGTGTTATTAGTAAGAGTTAGGAATTGGAAATTATTGTGGAATGAGAAGTCTTATAGTATGACAATTTTAGTTACAAGTCAAGATTTATATGTACTTCAATTTGTATTTTTTTTAATATGAAATGTGTTCGTGGTTTTTTTATAAATGAAAAATGAATTGTTTTATTTTAATTAATATAACTATCATAGTTTGTAAGTTGAGGGGAAAGTGGAAATATAATTAAGGGTTTTTATAAAACATCATTATATGTTATCAAGGATTTTTTTTTTCAAATTAGAATACTATTGTTATTGTATAGAGTTTTGTTATGTAACACCGATTTGGAATCCTACTGAGCATGTTTGCTCACACCATATTCACTTATTCAGTAATGTGTAACATTTATATTTCATTTGATATAGGAAAAGGAATAATACTAGAGTGGGGTGGTGAGATTTTATGTCAGTTGGATGACTATCTATTGGTGATATAGTGGGATTATACCCATGCTATCACATAGTGTATATGTTTTTTAGTAGTGTTTTCTGGTGGTACATGTATGGGGTTATTATTTCCACTCATTAGTTTATTGGTTTTAGTTATGGAATTCATTTATCTTATGATGTTTTGATCTTTAATATATTTATATATATAGACCATAAAATTGCTTTAGTTTTGGATAAATTGTTCCCTATGATTGTTCTTTGAGGCCTAAGTGCAATTATCCCACCCGTGGGAATATGGAACACCAATAGTGTATGAATCCAATCAATTCTGGTAAAAGTTTTAGAGTGTGTTTATATTCTTTAATTATAGATTTCTATTAGAGGGGATTTGTCCTAAGAATCATATTTTTGGAATTTTTTGTAGGCAGGGGAGAAGATTTTTTATAATTGAGAGGTAGAATACATGATGATCCTGGCTAGATCTTTCTAACATGAGACATATGGTGCCTTGTAATTGTAGGATGTGTGTCTCATGATTAGAGTTCCCAATGTTAATATTTTTTTTGGTTATGAGTTGTCCTATTTGAACCAATTAATTTTAGGTTTTTTTATCATTTATTTTGTTTTTTTGTATAAATATTCCTCCATGACATTTTATGTGAGTTCATTTGGATGGTTAAGGTAATGTGCCTTAATGTAATCATCTGATTGATGAAAATGTTATTGAGGCTTCAAATGGGTTGTTAATTCTAACATGTTGAATGCTCCACATGTCCAAAATGATATTTTTAACATACAACTAGGATCTTGAAGAGAAAATGATCCTTCATAGGATATTTTTTTTATTACAATCCAATATCTATTAATTGTACTATAGAAACTAAAGAGTAAGATTATTTCCTGGACATGATTGATCAGTACTTGATATTAATAGAAACGCCAAATAATGTAAATACGACATGTTTATTGTTTAAAATTGAGGTTCATATACCAATATGTTGGTAGAGAAGGTTATTATTTCACTAGTAGTTGTAAACAATGAAATCTGATGGAATAGAAGAACCTGCTAGTTTTACAACCAGATATCATATGAAAGGTATTTTAGATTATGATATCATCTTATGAGGAGACAGTGGTAAGGGGAATGAGAGATGAACCAAATATGAGATGAAATGATAATTATTACACCCTAATCTAACATCTATTGGTATCATTTAGGGTATTCTAGGGGAAAAGGGATGGTGTTGGGGTCATCATTCAAGTGGTGGAGGTGATTCCCAATAGTAGGCCCCTTTATCCCCCTAGTTGTGGTGAGTGGTGTTCCTCTGAAATTCAATCCATGTGGACTGGTCATACATAGGTGATGTTTGTTTCCCTCACTGTTAATTATGGATAATATATGTGTATTTTATAGTCATTACCCATAAGTTTTTTCAGGTAATGTATACACCTCACTATGGTCAATTATTTTTTATTCCAAAGGATACTTTAGTGCATTCAAATGATTCCATGACTATAGACTCTATCCATAGGGCCCATGTAAGAATAACATTCAGAAAATATATGAGTTCCTAGTGATGGAGATATAAATCCAAAAATAGTGAGAGGCACCATATTTATTGCATCCCAAATCAATATTATTTACTTTATACTAGTGATTCCCACTTGGATATATCTGGACTTTACATCTATATGCATTAACATACAACAGAATTAATGTCTTTTGTTATGGTCTATGATAAAACTCTTTTGTAGTGGAAATAAAATGGTTTTTAATGATAGTTTTATGTGCAATCAATAGCTGATATTGACCTTGATTAAGATTTTATTTTTCCCAATCTATATCTATTTGATGTCTTCAATGGGATGTACTAATGTGTATCTCTATGAAATGAGGATGAGTTTTATCATCATCTTATCTCATTTCCTTCAGCCGATATGATCTCATGAATCTTTTAGGGATATTTAGTTAAATGGTCTCATCATGAGACATAGGAGGTTAAATTATTGATGAGGGAGAAATGGCCTCACATATTTACCAGACTACATTCTTCCACCTATCTTTATAGGAATATAAATACTTGGGGAGGGTAGTATGTAACATCTTATTACCCTATATCTGGTTATTACATTCCCTTTTAGTTATTTTCCTATTTAGTTCAACAAGTCTTGGGACTCTAGGAGAAAGAGGAAATTTGTTGGGGGAATGACATAATGTTCATGGATGGTACTTTGATTGAGTTAATGTATTTAATGTTTAAATTTATTAATTTATTTTTGTGGTTCATAACATATTTTTAGAATCTATGAGTATTTTTTGTGTTTTTTTATAAGCGGATGTATTTTCCTATTTTGTGATAGGAAATTAAATGATATGTAAATGGGTTACATGACTTGTGATTTCTCATCAGGAACTAATTGTGAACTATATACACACATGAATACAGTACACACCATAGATTGGTTACATGAAATGTAAAAAAAAATTATTTATAATATAAAATATCTGGTTTTTTATGAATATAAGATCATCATTTATTATATGTTGTGTAAAGGAGATACACATCATTTAATTATTGGGAGATCATCATTTAGGTTGCTTATCCTTTGATATTTTTATTTCATTCTATCATATTTCTCTTGGATCCAGATGAAGAGTATTTATATGATGACTTTTAGAGTACTCGTCCATTCAAAATTATTCCATTTAGAGATTCTTCATCAGGGAGGTTGGATTGTGTCTCTATAAGGAAGTAAAATTATTTTATGATTTTTTATTTGGTCATAGTAGTATAGTGTTTTAGTGTTGTCATATCTATTGATCTATGGTTTTCTCACTCCTTGTATCTTAGAGAGTTTCAATTAGGTATGTTGTAGTCTACCATCATTACAGAACCTTATTTTTAATCAGATTAATTTTAAGATGCATTTGTTATTATATATGGATCCATTTTAGTAATGTGCGACCTTGAGTTTTTATGAAGGTGGTTCCATATATAGTATTTATTGACAAATTTTATTTCTCCAGTTTTTTATAAATTTATTTATAAATAAATTTTCCATGATTTTATTTTGTTTTTTAATGAATTTTTAATAAAATATTTCTATCTGTAGTTTTTTTTATGCTAAAAAATGTTTATTTTCAAATCATTGAAAGGATTCATGAAATTAATCCCATGGGAATCATTGGGTTCATATGTGAATGTTTTAACATAGGTCCATTATTTGTATTACAATCATGATGTTAGATAATTTTGATTTTCTATGCTCCATAGACATGTTGTTCTATGGACATATTGTTAAAAATGTGGGTGGGTTCACTCTTGGGGATTTCAACTTCTCATTTGGCATATTTTTTGGATACTTTTTGTGCTCTAGTCAACATTATGGTATGATTTTTCTATTATCCTAACATGATATGTTCTATAGTGTGACTTACATATTCATGGAATTCTATTATTTTCAATGATATGCATGCTTTTTCTTTTTTCAAAATGATAAATGGAAAATTATTCTATCAATTGACATAACTACGATTATATAGATTTTTTTTAAAAAAGGAAATATTTACACTTATTTTCATAAATCATATTCACTAATTATCCTAAAATTTTTTATTTTAAATTATCACACATTTATTATTGTAGAGGGACTTGTTATGAAACACTTGTGTGGGATTTGACTAATATCGTTAGATTACACTCTACACACATCTTCGGTAGTGAATAGACCTTTCTATGTCATTAGAGGTAGGGAGATGCGAAGAGAAATAGTAAGGTAGTGAGTATTTATTTCAGATGGATGAGTATCTGGTAGTGACATGGTTGGAGTCTACCCTTGATATCACACGGAATATTTTTATCTTTTCCAGTTTTAATAGTCCTTTGTCAAATGAATTGTAACTGGATATTTTTTCTACTCATGAGTTATTTGGTTTCAGTTTTGTTATGTATTTATGTTTCATTGTTTCCCTCTACCTTATATATATATATATATGTGTGTGTGTGTTCCATTTAATTGCATTTGGTTGGTTGAAATCATACACTATTATTATTTTGTGATTACTGGGTGTATGTTGCTAGCATGTGGGAGTCTAGAACACCCTTATTGTACGTGGTGGGTCGGGTCATATAATAGTTTAAGTGGGTATCCAGGATGGTTAGTTAGAAGATATGATCCTAACTAGCATGGAATAACAAGACTAGTTCACACATTGAATTACTTGAGATAAAATCATACCTTGTAACTAAATCCAATATTAAATATTTTTTTTATCAAACATCCATATTTTTAATTCATACATCACGCTTCTCCCATTCCCCAAAAACTTCAAGAACATATAGAATTATTTAATTTCCAATTAATCCATTTCAAAATATAAAATGCACATGCGACATAATCACTATAATATTACTCACTACAATCATATTTTCCATAATAATGTCATAAAACTCCAATGTAGATCACCTTGGTTTCAATAGATAATATTCATGATGAATATAACTAATTCATGATTTTTCTCAAAAACGGTGTAACAATTTTTAATAATATATTTTTAATGGAAATGGTTATATATTTATTAAAAATATATAATTGGTATTTGGAAAAATATTCATTATTTCATTGGTATAGATATTTAATATTAAAATTTACATGAAATGATTCCACCATGTTTATGATTATCAGCCATTTTATATCGTGTGATAATAGTTACTATACTCTCTAATACAATTTTTTCAATTCTCTCTAATGACACCTTCATAATATTAACTCCAATTTTTATTTTTCCCAATTCATTACTTCATATAATTCCTTTATATATGATAAATAATATTAAAAAATTTATATCTATCAGGAAAACTACACTTATGTAATTAATTAATGATAAATGATTTCTCTAGGATTCTTTTTTAAGAAAACATTTTTCTTGGATACATAACCGTTCAACTAGGGATTTATAATTATCTCAATAATAATATATAAATAAATAAATAACTAAGTATAAAAAACAACAGTTTATATTCTTGGTTTATATAGAATAATCATTATTTTTAAAAAGAGTTTAGTAAAAGAAAATGATGAGTAAACATAGGTATCCTATAGTTTAATGTTGTGTAATTTATTTACACATGATAATATGTTATTTTTTACCACAAACATTGAACACTTAAAATTTATACCCTTTTCATAATATGATAATGATGATAAATTTGATAAATATAAGAAAATGGTGATTTCTACACTCAATATTGACTTAATTCTAATGAATTTTTTAAATAGGGTATTACATATTCCAATATATATTTAATTTTTTTCAATTATAATTGACACAATTATTAAATATTTGGTTGTACAAATAGATGTAATTTCAATGAATGGTGCAATCATTTCCAAAATTATGTTTGAATATTCCCCATTCTATATTTTTTAGAGGATCCTTCCTGATTATCTGGTATTCAATTAAAATGTTTTTAGGTATACTGTTAACATATTGAATATATTTTATTAGATATTATATCAATGTTCAAATAATGGAAATATATATTAATATACTAACTTATATAATTAATTTACACATATGTAAAAAAATTATAACTACACTTTAGATAATCCTCCAACTATGTGGGTCCTAATACATAATGATGGAGCATGTATATCTCAAGTACTTCTTTCAAAGGAAAACTCCAATTGTGATATCATTCTTGTTGCGAGGAATTTTTTATTAAATTATTTTAGGATTCCCTAGAGATATCAATAAATGTTTCTACCTAAATGTTTTTCTCAATTTTTCTTATAATGATGTTATAAGGAAGTTTTTGATACTTTATTTGTTTTCCATAAGTTATTTATTCATTCATAGATAGATGAATTCTCAAATTCTATTACGGTATACATAATTATAATATATTTTTATGTTATTTGAGGGTCTATTATTTCCCAATAATATTTTTTTACTGTTTTATGATATATTATATAATGATGATTATTAGTGGGATGTTTTTCTATGTTCAAATTTTAATACATGTGAATTGGTTGTATTTTCAAAAAAGTATGTCTGTAGATCATTTTTTTTATCGCAACATTATTCATTGAAATTGTTATAGATTTCATCAAGAAAAATACTTTGATTTATTATAAATATTCTTCTAGACGATTTATTTGTTTTGTGACATTTTTATGATATGCTTGATCAATATTTATTATTATCTATTTTCTCTTCCTGTTTATTCCTGGGTAAATTTATTATATTTTTAGGTGATTTATGTTATATAATTAATTGTGGATAATTGGGACGATTCCATGATACTTTTAGTTAAATATTTCAATGCTTTTCATGTTATATTATTTTATTTTTATGAAACATTGATTGGTTTTAACATAAATAATTTTTCTCAAACTTGATTTTCCCCATTTCCCCATATAATTATATGTAGGAATATATATAATGGTATGTATTAAGTAATGATGTCCTAATATTATATTATATAAATAATGCATCATATAATTTGAATGATGCTATTCCCCAAAGACTCTAAACATATTGTTTCTATGATTTTGCTACTATTTGGATGTGTAATGATTAAAATATTAAATGTTTATAATATTTGATAAATTTTCACTGTATATCTACTTTATATATTAAATTTAATATGATATATTCATTAAAAATATCATTCATATTCATTGATTCATATTTTGGTTCCATGTTATCATTGTCGAGAGAATCACTACAGGTCCTTGAATGTAAATGGCTATTCAAAAATTTATTAGATCCATTAGTTTCAATGATGTCTACATTTTTATTTTACTCTATATATTTATTGGATTCATTGTGATAGTCTATTAATTAATTTATAACCAATGAAATAATATTATACATACTTTTGTAATGTTTTCCTATATTTCTGAATTTTAGCAATGACATAGATATCTAAAGAAAATTCAAATATTTTCACAAGTACTAGCCTTCTTAAAATGAGAACAACTATTTTATTATATAGTAATTTTTTTTAGTAAATACATGTTTTGAGTACTATTATTAATTGAAAATGTGGTAGCCTATGCCTCTCAATGTTTAAGAGCATAACAGCATGAAGTATGATTTGTAGTTAGCTACTACGACAATTTTATTAATTTTTTATAGATGAAACCACTATAGGGAGATGTGTAGAAAAGATACTAATCAAAAAAGTATTAGTTATATAATCACATTATAGGACCTAGATACATACAAATGATGATGGCTATAGTTAATCAATGAAATTAATTTCCCAATTTACATCCGTCATTTATAGGAGAACAAAGTAGATAATGCCCTCAATATAAAGGAACATGCTACAACCTTACTTATCTAGATTGAGAATTTTATTTTCCAGCACCTAAAATCCCAAAATCCCATGAAATAATTATGTGTATTTTTCATAAAATAAATATAATTAAAAATTTATAGTTAATTATAATATTAAGGATATTTTAGGATCATTGTTTTTTATAATAACTATAAATATATATAAATGTTTAATATGAATTATCAACAATAATTTAATTTATTTCACCCATGATAGATATTAAAAAATATGAAACTCGCATGAAATCTCCATTGATCTAGTGATTTTTTATAAACATATGATGATAATAAAAATTCCCAGAAACGAGTTTTAAAAAATCGTGAAAATAAATATTATGAATATTGTTTTAAAACAATTAGAAAAAAATATAATATCTTTTAATTATAAAAATAACATATTAATATTTTTGAAATATTTAATTCTAGTTTTTTAAATATATAATAATTTTCAATAAAATTGAAATCTATTTAAAATATTAAATAAATAGGAAAAAATATTATGAAAACATATTCTCTCTATATAAAAACATTTTATATTTTAAATATTTTTCCAAAAATAAAAAACAATTGTTTTTAAAATATATAATCATATATTTTAAAAAAACATGAAAATACCTATTATTTTGAAAACAATATTTTGAATAAAATTTCCTTTTATATAAAATTTTTTATATAAAATTTATTTTAACAAAATTCTAAAAAATTTATTTAAAAAATATATGACCATTGAATATAAAGTTCATATAACTGTTGAAAATGCATATTAATTAGGAAACATTATTTTTAAAAAACGTTCAATTTATACCGAAACATTTTATTTAATAAATATTTCAATACAAAATGCTAAACCTTGGTTTTCAAAATATATAACTATTAAAACTTATTTCCAAAAATAATTGATAATAAATATTAATATTGAAAAAATAGAACATGAAACCCCTTATAAAATCGATATAGCCACTTCTTATGTCAAATATTTAGATAATGTCGAGAGGAAAGTTTTAGTTCAATCCCCTTCATCATAATATCACTGGATATCATTTACCATGTTTTATAAAAACGAAATCAACATGGGAGGTTTTGAAATATAATTCCCACTAAAAAACCAACTAAAATACTACATAAATTATTTTCAAGGAGATATAATTAAATAACATATAATTTTTAGAAAAAAGTGATTATAAAAAAGACTAATAGTAATGATTTTCTATACATAACAACTAATAATTATATAAAATATGTAATAATGTAAAATCATGTAGATAAAAAACATTAAAATATTAGGGAATGTCAATTTCATCGTACAATATGGCCACATCTAAATACATTATTAATATCCCCATGTTTAATTCTATAAATCATTAATTAAATGATAACTATAGAATCCACTTGAACATGTGAATAGTTTTATTTAGACTAAAAGATATATTTTTCATTCTAATTTCTACTTTTAATAATAAAACATCTTTTTGAAAGTATTTACATAAATTCGATGTTAGGTTTTTCAAATATATATTTTCAAGCATAAAATTATATTAACAAAACATAAATCCAATACATAATATTATAGTAATATTAAATAAATATTCACATATATAATATAATACTGAATAAACCATGATAATAAAATTTCATATGAAACTAGTTCCCTTAGATATCGGTTTTTGAATAAAATTAGTTTTAGCATAATAAATTTGGAAATAATTTCCCAAAAAAATATAACATCGAAACAAAAAAAGGGCTTCAATTCAACAATATATAGTTTGAGAAAATTTAATTCCTTGAGAGAGACTTGTGCAGTGACACTCCAATGGGAGAATTTGAGGGCCTTTCCCAAGTAACATAATGTTATATAAGAGTTTGTATAGTGCATGTCTATGTTAGTAGACCATTAATAAAGATAATTATAGATTTATTTATAAGGAACATCATTGAATATAATACATTATACCTATAATCTGTATTCTAAAGGATTCATGGTGTTTCTCAAATAATAATAATAATATAAAATACATTATTTTGAATGATTCAGGTATATAAATATTTTTATATATGTTTATATAAATAAAAATATTTATATTTCTTATTATTATAAATTATGGTTTATTATTTTTGTAATTTTTATTTATTCATAATATTTGACTCCCAAATCATCCTATCGAAGAAATGAATTCCATTTTTGATTGGAGCGTTTTGTATTTTGAAAGCCTATGAAGGGTAGTCATGGGTATGGTTTATTTGTGAAGGAATATTGATATTTGTGAGAAAATATTTATAATTCATCTACACTAGATTTTACCAACACTATAATGAGAAGAATAAGGCAAATAGTTTGTCATCGAAGATTAATTATAATGGAAGAAACCGAATTTGATGATAAATAAAAAGGAAAAAAGGTTTTCCTGTTATGGGAGACTAAAAACAAGGGGATTTTTTAATATAAAATTTGGATTTTTTCAGGTATTTGATGTTAAAAACAGAAATTTTTAAACATTTGAATAGTAAATCATGATCGATTACCACATCAAAATCATGGATGGTTCAGTTATTCTATAAATTTCAAATTTTTTCAACTAGATCATATTCTAGAACAAGTGTTCGCACCTAGAAGACTTAACACGCACATATGTGTATTGTACAACCCACCTAACCCTCACCTCATGAACCATTGATAACACTATGACTGAAAGTTTTCTTAACTATACAGGATCCCAAACTTCCCTACTATCCTCACGGGCCCGCCAAGGCAACTCCCATACATAGTCCAACATGGATCTCACAATTTTATGTTTGAGTTGTCTAGTATGGATTTTAAAGGTGGAAAAATTTTATTATATATACTTAGTTATTATTACAACTATAATTAATACCACCTAAAGAAAAAAATATTATTTTTTAATAATTTTATGACTCAAAACAAAAAATATAAATTATATTTCATTTAATTTTTTTATAATGATATATTAAAAGAAACATGACTTTTAAATATATATTCATCATTAAAATATCTACAGTATACATTAATATCATAATATTTGTTTACTAAAAATTAATATTTTTTTATAAATATCATCAATATTATACATTATATATTACTATTATAATTTATAATTAAATTATAAATAGAATAATTATATAAATATTTATATATAATTATTATCAAAATATCATAATTGTAATTTTTCATCATTATTATTTTATTTTATTCAAGAACTAGTGAACAACTCTTCAACAATGGAAATATTATTTATCCTATAAATACCAAACATAAATATTCTATAATAACATGAAATCTATTTACTTGAAATTTTCTAATGTGGAAATATGATTCATATTTACTCATTGGTCTCAATAACACTATTATCCTATTTTTTGTATTTCTTTTCAACCCTAAATCAAAATACATGGGATACGAATTTGGTGGAATCATGTTCCACAAATTTTGTCCACTTTGTTACTGATAGTTCTTCCTTGAGTAATTTATGGCTTAAATAGTTTCATTCTATAATATAGTATATTATCCAAATGTTATATTTTGCATCTTATAAACATTTTCAATAAAAATTACATGACCATTCATTTAGTTTCTAAGACATTTATTTTTTATTTAAATGAATTTTCTATTTAATAATTATGGGGATGATTCATTCTATACCACTATGAATTTCACCATCTCAATTAATTCTTTATTATTGAAAAAATTCAGAATTTCAATCATTGCAATTATGTAAAAAAATTATTAAAATTCTATACTCATAAAATCACTTAACCATGATAAAGTCTAATTAATTATAACATATTAAATAATATCCAACTCTCTATAGTTGTTTGAATCCTTACATTAATAAATGATTGAGTGCCTCATATCCACAATACTGGATCTAGTAAACATATTTTGTAATTGTTTTTAAAAAATTTACCTCAATAATAAACAATCCTTTACAAAAATAGTGATATTTTTTTGTCTATGTATTATTGGACAAGTAAAACCCATTTCTATATATTAGTGATTAATTATAAATATAAAAATATATATATTTTACACCTCCCATTATTTCTCATAAAAATATTTATACTTCATTGTAACATCACATAAGTAAAAATTTCTTAAAAATATATGATATGTAAAAAATTACAAATAATTTTTTTTATTAACATGTTAAATAATTAAATAATTACTATTTTGAAACACATTAAAAAAGTTTTTTTTATTTAATATTTAAAACATTTGATATTCTATTTTCAAAATTATTATTCTAGGGGTTCAAAATATATTACGATAGAAATTAACATTCAAAACATTGAAATTTTTCTATCAAATTTAAATAATTACATTGAAAAAACATATCAATTTATACAAATATATTTGATATAATAAATAATTTTCCAAAAATATAAAACCAAAGTTTTCAATATATATATTTATAGAATTTTTTATAAAACCATGAAAATAAATATTACATTGAAAACAATAATTCAAAAAAGAAAACTTTATATGAAAAAATAATATATAATAGTAATTTTTTAAAAATTATGCAACTATGATTTTCAAAATATAAAAAAATTGGAAATACTTTTCAAAAACTATGGAAAATACATAATAAATTCAAAACATTATTTTGAAAAAATTATTCCATTACATCAAAAGATTTTATATAATAAAAATTATTCCCAAAAAATATAACAATTATTTTCAAATTATATAAACATAAAAATACATTTCAAAACCCATTGGGAATACATATATACATAAAATTATTATTCTATTTCATAATTTAAAAACTATTGGCTATATAAGGATTTCACAATATTGTTTTAAAATTTATCCTCTTGAAAATAAAAACATTTCATTTAAAAATGACTCATTGAATTACATAATAAATCAATGTGGAAACATTCTATATCACATTTTATACAACATCTGATTTAGGTTGTGGGTTCACTCCAAATTCTTTATAATCATGTTTTATTCACATTTTTTTCTTTTATGATAGTTTTTAAGGTGTTTTATTTCTCATTTAATTCTTACTAAAACGTCCATTAGAAAATGAAATAAAATATTATCAAAAAAAATTAAATTTATATAAAATAATTTTTTAATGAAAAGTTGATTTTATGAGTATAAAATGATATGATTAAAAATTAATAATTAAATGATATATATAAATATAGGAATAAATAATAGTAGATTAACATGAAAAAAAATAAGTAATATCTATGAAATAATATAATGTGGTAACATCTACAATCCAGATTGATATCCATATCATCAAAATGATATTTTTGGGCTAAAACGAAAGCTATAAAATACATTTTAACTAGTGAATAATTTCATTAAAATAAATGGAATTTTTTTATTTCACCTTTCAACATTGAAACATATTGAAATCATTTACCTAATTTTAAAATTATTTGTTAAGAAATATCATTTTACATACAAAATATAATAGTTTAAAAATAAAATAAAATAAATTAAATATTATGTATTGTATATAAATATTCATTGACATAGAATTATGGAATATAAATAAACATAAAATACTTTTCTCATTAAAATAATTCATTTAAATTTGGTTTTGGAATAAAAATAATAGGATCATAATGGTTTTGAAAAAAATATCAATTTCAAAATATAAAACTCTATTATAACATCTGTCTTAAGTATAATAATTTATAGAATTTATAAATTTAATTCCTTGAGAATAAATCCCATACATAGTATAAAATTGATGCAATGAAATAATATATATATATATATTTTAAATAAAAATGCTCCACATTCATAGAATATAAAAGGTTTTTTAAAATAGATTACCCATTCATGAAAATATAGTTTTCTATGAAGAAATAATATAACTTTGAAAATTATAATTCCATTATCATGAAATTATAAAATCAAAATATTGGTTTCCAAAAATATTAATAAAAATTTATAAAATAATTTACACATACAAAATTCAATTTATAGGAAAAAAATTATATTATAATTTGAAAATTTAATATCTCTTTAATTAAGTTGGAAGAATAGAGTTATAGATGTTGATACAACCTTCTCAAATGCATGAATCGTGTGGGAAGAGATGGATGGAGATAGAGTATTATAATGTACATTCTAACTGGTGAAGGATAAGGTCATTATACTCTTATATATATATATATTATGTTTAACACTACACACATCTCTTTGATTCCAAATCATGAGGATGAGGATGGATTTATTAATGTCTATAATAATTGAAATCAATATTATGCCCCTATAGTGTATATTCTATATGATTTATAGAGTTTCTCAAAATAGGAATAATAAAATCAAAACCATTATTTTAGCTAAATATAGTATATATATATAATTTACAATTTCCCATACTTAACATTGTTGGTTCAATAATTTTTTTATGAACAATCCAAAATATATTCTTAATTATATAGGAAGAAAATCTGGTAATTAGTGTTTTGGTTTATGTGTGGACCAAAATCCTATGATTATCAGTCCATGGAAACAATTTTTTCCTCCATGTTAAATTAATAGTCAAGATATACTATTGTCTGGACATGTAAACAGATTTTTAATTCCACTATAATGAGTTGAGTATGAAAAAAATTTTTCATCAGTGGATAATGGTGATTGCGGTAAACCATCATACTGAGGTAGGATAAGTAAATGTGACAATTAGTACTTCATGGATACAATGAAAAAATAAATGATCAAAATGTATGAATGGATTTGATCAAGAATGTAAGGAGATATTATCACAAAAAATATGTTCCCCATGAATAATTGAGGGAGAACATGTTTTTCCAAAACAATATCCCAGACTGAAAAACCCTAAATTAATCATTTTGTGTTTCTTTCTAAATACCCTTCCTGATGATTCATCAGCCACTGGGAATGTGTAAATCCATGACAATTTACTATATGAGTTTGATAGTTCTCTATGACTATTCTGATGGTTGACGTTGATCCTCATGACTCCTACATAGCTGTGGCCTTTCAAAAATCTCATCTTTACACTTTCAACCACATTTAATCATCGGGAAACATGTTTCCAATAAATACTCATCGCATTTCAACCATACAAAATAAAATCTATCCTTTCGACTTCCAAACTACTACCAATTCATGTAGCCCCATAGACCTTACGAGAGAACAAAAAAATGGACCACCCATGGTATACTAGCATCGTGAATCCATTTTTATAGTTTTGTTAGATACCTCCACCTAAGGTGGGGGTTCCTTTTGGGAATTAATACACCATTCATGGGGGAGGTACGGCATTATGGATTCCTATTTCTTCTCAGAGCTCTCATCCTTTTTGGATCAGTCATTTCATGATCTAAGACTATTAACCAAGTTAGGGTCACCATGTTTCATGAATCTAATTTTATCATGATGCTAATATCCCCAGTGAAGCTCCTATGCTTCACTAACAATATCTCGGAGAGGCCATCTTTATCATAAATACCACCTCCTTGGTCGTTCCAGGTTTTATCCCTTCCACTAACATCTCAACATGAAGGTTGTGTTATCCAAGCCTCAACATCTATATAAGAATTGGTCAATTTCACATTTAGTCCGTATGTGATATTTTGGATCCACTAAAGCAGCCAGTAACACTTCTTTTGTGACCTGATATTTTTATAAAGGTTTTTAATTTCAACAAAGGTATGATAACAAATATTAGTTTTCTATATAGGCACGTTAAAATTGATCTTATGAGTAATAAATTCTTCACATAGTTAAAACCTCACAATGAGAAAGCTAGGAACCTCTCAGGGATTAAGGAAATATGCATATGTAAGACAAAGGGGTGAGGGGTGTGTCCCATTTGCTCGTGTTGTAGGACGTAAAATTTATGTTGTTAAACTATGATCTCATCAGCTGACGAAAATTCAAGATATCTCTATGTATTAGTGATACCGAAGGAGATCCTCTAAACCTGGAATGTTATCCTCATCATAGGATCTTATAGGGGATGAACACCAGGAACCATAACACCACAAGTAATTTGAATCCTACATCCCTCTCCCTTTGGGAATTTTCACCATGCCTTCCTATGAGTGTTTCCACATGTAAGACCCACACACCATAAATAGGATTCTATTTGTACCACTAAAAGTGAATGAAATAATATTCATATGAATGTAGATCAATATTATAGAAAACTATATACTCCATGGTCTACTTCCATGAAAAATCCTCACACCAGATCTTGTTTGGGCATCCTTTGACACACAATATTTAGGTATAGTGATTCTTATTGATTCTCACCATAATCATGAATTATATAGTCTTAATGGTTATAAATGATCATAATGTCCAAACTCAATATGGTTCACATACATCAGTAAGCACTAGAATGTAAATTGTACATGCCTCCATGTGTAAGCTCCATCATAGACCCTACATATGGGCATCCACCATGAAAAATCATCGATATTTTCCATATAATTTTAATATTCTATTAATGATCACAAAATATAACCCTATTTATATAGTCCTCCTCCCAATGTGTAATCCCCAATCACCTGATCAAACTTTGTTCGAATTGATCCATGCCTCATAGGAATGGCATGTAGGAACCCTCTCTGAAGTCCAAACCAGACACCACAAAACACTTCAACCATTCCATCCATTATAAAAAACTATTCATCTATATCCATCATGATTTAACAATGGACAACAAAATATTTCGGGATCATTCCACCCAATTTAGTTGTTACTTCACACAATCCATGTTCATTTCATCAATTCTCTTAATAAAACTGGGGTATATCACATACATAATCCCCATGCCATCCAATGAAATCCATCCAAGAGTAATCTTTATGTTAATGGAATCTATAATTATAATACCCAAAAAAACAATATATATATTTTTTATTTTTATCCCATTCATTTGAAAAAGATACGTAGGACACCTCTTTGAGGTTAAATACTAACCAATGATAAAGCATGGTGTCCCCTAAATAGGGATGGACCACCTGATCCACCTCTAGTGGTGATCTAATCACCCTTTAGGGAGTGAAATATTCCCATTATGGGACAAAACAACAAGATTTTTCTAAATTAGGTGTTCTAATTCATCCATTAATAAACCTTCTACATGCTCCCTCATAGGGATATACATATTTGATCCACCACCATGGTGTGTTATGATCAATCTCATTTCACATTCATAAGAATTTAATCACCAACATATCACATTCCTCCCTCTTTATAAACATGAGATTCTTATAGGAAAAAGGAAGAAATTACCTAGGAATCAGATACCTTATGATTGATATGGGATTCCACTAGTTCCACACCAGATATTCCATGTGATATTTCCTCATTTATATAAAAATATAAATGAACAATGTTCCAGTGTCTAGATGATCAAGTGTATGACAACATGAATCCACTCTATACCAATGGTTGCTTCCCTATCGAGACCATTTGGAAAGTCTATACAGAAACTTCAAAATTAACTAGAATACAAAAAAGACGGACCTAGGAAAGTGTTTCACATACATTTATTAATATATGGGGGAGAATTGAATAAAGTTATGTGTTCCATGGAGGAATCCATGGACATATCAACTAACATAACCTCATACAATTTTTAATAGTGATAAAACATCACAAAGAAAGTGATGATTTCCTCCTACCATTAGAATAAATATAATGGGGTAATAATGAAATTCTAGCGAAAAAATGGATGGTGGTACACATCATCGAAATCATCAAAAATATTAACAATGAACATTATTTGAACCATTTTTCCATTAATCTTGGTTATTGGCCATGTAAGTCATTTGTTTGATAGATAGGAACATTATTGGATCCAACGATGTGGTACCATGAACCTCTAAAAAAATAGTAGGCCCAATGTGGATGTCACCCAAAATTGGGCTAGTGAATGTTTGGGATTTACTATATACAGCATCGTCATCATGGATCTATCTCAAAGCATGCACTATTGGATGAAACTAGGGTATTGGGCATTTTATTCCCTGTACCTATACTCAAATTTGAATCTTTCAGTTTTTCAAGACCAAAGATATAGGAAACTGCTCACCCAATGCTTGATGATGTGGGGGAAAGAGAGATAATAATGATGTAATCATGGAAGACCACACATCTTTCATTTTGTTCACTTCAACATCAGCTACTAAGGACCCATGTCCAATATCACCATTCGAAATCATCCAAAGGATTGTGATGGACACCCTTGTATGACAATAAAATCTTGACAGAATTGTTCCCATGTAGGGTGTGTCTCTTCAAGACATAGAGGCTCATGTACCTCTCCACCACCCCCACCCCCAATGGCTAGGTAGTGATCCCTTACTCACCATTATAATGATTAAACACTTTTGTATCTTCACATAGGTATGATACATCATATCACTTCCCTATACCAAGAAGGAAGTGGATGTCTGGGTCATATAGGGATGAAACACTTCCAATGAGTCACCAAGGAGGTCTCTGACTAGGCTCATTCAATACCAAGAATGTCTAGTCTTCTTGGTCAAGGAATATGTAGACAATTCACAAACTTTGTCTGCCCCATTCCAACTGACCAAATACCTATGTCAGGATCAAAATCAGGTGGTTGTCTGCAATGTTTCATCATCTAACACAACTCTTGTATCTCCAAAAAAATTAGATAACTCCACCATGTTCCATCCACTATAGGTTATAGAACAATCAAATAACAATTGTGATTGAGCACTAAATTGCCTCCTAGGATGGATGGGGTAAGTCTGTCAACTACTGGTGGATCCATCTGCCATTATTGGTCAATTTGTGATGATGATACTCCATACGAATGGCCTCCCCTTTTAGTATCCAACCAAATTGGAGGTCCTCTTCACTCTCACAATCAACAAAGATGACCTATACTTATTCCCATCATCTTCCAATGTGGAGATACATACCGCATCATCAATATTTAGTGCGTAATTCCTCTACATAAAGTTGGTTCCGAATATAAAGGTCATCCTCATATGACAGACCGTCAACACAAAGGTCCACCTTGCACCACCCCATGTCATGTGGAGGTCCTCCCCACTCAATTATAAAGAAGATAGGTGGACCTCCTTGCTTCATTGACGATAAGTATGAAGGTACACCTCATGAAATCTTCACTGGAAAATACAGAGTTCATCCCCATTCCACTAAAAACCCGATTGGATGTAAAACCCTCTCCATAAAAGGTCATCAAGGAGGCCCTCCACATGTTTCAACTAGCTTCAGCGGAGATCCTACCCCTCCCACCTCCCCTATAGCTAGAAACCTAAACATAGGTCCTCCATGTATTCAGCTTTCTCAACATGATGGTCATCCCCATGTCTAGATAGATCAATGAGAAGGCCCTACTCATAGATTAACTCACCAAAATGGATGTCCTCCCTACTTTCCCAACCAAAACGTAAGTCCTCCCCATGTTTTTGAAAATGAAAAAAGAGTTCCTCCTTTATACAATGATTGTACAAGTGGATATACTCCTTGCTTCAACAAAAACCGATATGGACGCCCTTTACATATTGTAAAAAATAGAAGAGGAGGACATCAACATAACATCATCCAAAAAAATTGAGGACCACCTCATGATGAAGATGTTCCATCCCCTAAAGTGGTGTCCTAAGATAAAATAATTAACTATATCCACCTATGTAAATAATCTATAAAGAAACAAATTATTTTCAATCTTATATGATTCAAAAACACTGATGTTGAATGAGATTCAATTATTGATACTTCACCCCATACATATGTATCAGAGTCATGGGATGGAACTCCAAAGGTGAGATTCATCATCTCGTAAGGTGATATCCTGAAAATACCTAACATTCGTTGAAAATTCATGAATGATGAGGATATTTGGACTGTTATATGGTCTCGCGATGTAGTACTATCTATAACAATAAGATTAATTCTATATCTTTACCCATTATCACAAAGAGTTATTATTGGATTTGATAGAAAATGAGTACATTGAGGAAAAAAAGATTACTTCCACTACCCTCACAAATGAGGAAGGGGAAATGACCCAGTCTTAAAGGGATGTGATGACGTGGACAATAACACTGTTATGGGATAACCTAGTTTGTGGAGATATGAATATTTGCACCACGATATCTCCATCTGATTTCCCACCACCAAAGAGATCCACATATTTTTTCATTTCAAAACTCCATGATAATGTTGACTAGTGATTTTCGTAGTAAATATCTAGTGACTGATTTTTTTAGGGAATCCAATGTAACAATTTGGCTTTAACCAGTTATATGTGGTATTCTAGAAGAATTTGGATCCCATCATATATGTAATGGGTTCCACATTCTAGACCAGGTTATATGATTTCATTAGAACATATGGGGTATGCATTATCAGCACTGTGACTGTTAGTGAATATACATAAACAGATGAGAACAATTTGATGAAATTAGGCAATAATTTCCTACAGTTGTGTTTGGGACACTCCTAGTGGAACAACCTCCTATATCACTCAGTTACCACCAAAACCTTCACTGAATAGGCATTCAATGCTTCATGGTTCATCGCATAATCAATAATTGAGCTTCTATAGACATGAATATTTATTATAGGGGAATGGTAAATACCCTTTAATTAAGTCCCACCATGTGGAAGCCTATTTTTCCTGTAAATATTGAGGATACTCCCCTGGGTTTTTTGATGGAGTATATGCAAAACCACATGCTTCCTATGGATGTGGACACTGGAGTACATTATGAAGATGGGGACTGTCCAACTATAGTCTCACAGTATAAGGTGGACCCTCACCTATGTGTCCTCACTCACTCAAAAAGGTAGGAAATCATCCTTAGAGAACCATATATATATTATTTCCTACTAGATATAATCTCAACATGTGGGAGGGAGAAATCAAGACATTGGATCTTCTTAATTTTGAAAGGAAGATTGAGAATGATTCCACTATGGCACCCCTGTGGTAGTATATTTCATTTCAGTACTAGATCATCAGTTAGCTCCATACCAAGTGGCACCCAGTCTATGGATCCCTTGATGGGATCATCCTACTCCTACATTAGGGTGTTATGGGATGCCACATGTCATTAATACCAATTTCCAATTTTTTTCCTGGTAATCTTGTTCAACTTGATAGAGTAGTGGATAGAGTTTTAGATAATCAACCATGGTTTATATTACCCAATCATCCTAAAAAATGTGATAATCTTCTTTGATACCAAGATTATTCCACTCCACAAGCTACTCTATAGGTCGCTCCATAAGCTTCTAAGACTTCCTATCATGTTGATCGCATTGTCACTGACCTGAAGGATAAGGAGACACAAAAACAAAAGTTACCTACCACGACTATTTGCTTTCTTATCTCACTACTCAGCTTGAGTCAATGAAAATATGATTGGTTGAAATCTATCTTCATGTCTACACATATCCAGTGTGGGTAAATGATATGCGAGAACCCCTAGATTTTGGGAATCTAATTTTCCCTCCATTAAATGGGATGTGATATCCACTACAAAATCTTGACCATTTCATATAAAGGTGATGAAATATGTTATTTCCTCTAGATAAGCATTTTGTAGCCAATCATTGATATTTTTTCAGATATTATAAGGTCATATGTTATTCTTGTACTATTGGTTACCCATTGGGTCCATCACTATATGGGAAGAGCTCCACAAGAAGTATCATTTTCAATTCAATTCCTCCACTGTAAGACATGTATTTTTTACCGCATCGTGTTTCTGAATTTGCACAATTAGTGCATCAAATGATTCCTCAAAAAGTGGAAGGGAGTCACATATTCCCCTTATGAGCTGATAATTTAGGATATGATTTGATGATGTGGGTGTGAAATTTTAAAATTGAATTGTTTCCCACCCTCATCACAAAACATTTCCTAGGTAGATTTCTAGATTTTTCAAACAAGGATCAATGCATAGAAGAAGATATAAAAAAGACACGAAGGTGCATCCCATGCCTCTAAAAATTACATAAATAAGATTCACTAAGGCAGATACCACATTTAGTGTATAGGTTTTATCCCTAGAGCAGCTGGAGATTTATCCCGAAAATCCTCACTAAGAACCACCTTGATGTGGAAAACAACATTAGAAATCATTTCATTTCCAAGATTATAATCAATAAGAATGTCCACAGTAGGCACCACCACATATAGGATAGAATATATCCTCATTACTATAGCAGACTCTAGTCCATTATTAGGCCCAAACTCCAAGTGATCCCTTCCCAAACAAGATAAATTGAAACTACTCCATTATAGATGCCAACGTTAACTAATTAATTCCATATTTATATAGAACAATAGACACTGAAGCATCAAGAGTGAAAAAAAACTTACGAGGCTAACATCACTAATCTTCCAGACCAATTCCCTTTCCAAATGATCTTTAGACATAGAATAAAGGAATTCTATGCTTTCATGGATTGGCCCCAGGGTTTAGGGGATATTTATTTGTTCATGTTGGGTTATTATCTTTTGGAGGTAGCACATATCTCTACAGATTACTATAGTAACATGGAGGGTTTCAGTTAGTAAAGATATGTTTCCAACCTTGGGACTCAGCAATATGATGACTTTGGATCTCGTATGGAATTTTTGCACAACCAATACATCATTTTTTCCCATTTAGGATGGACCAAACCATATGAAGCCACTAATCCTTCATTTTATACTAAATTGGAATCATCCTCTAGGTGTTCAACATCATAGATGAGTAGGAATAATGGTCTATAGGAAATAAATGTTCCCTGATAGTGCCAATGATGTCTCATACTCCCAAAAACATCATGCCTCTAGATATGTAAACCACACATAGATTCCTTACAATTGTAAAAAAATCCTATGATGAAGACTATGAGTATTCATCTATAAATAATGTTGAGCTGTTTGACCCCTACATGGTCCCTAAAAATAATGAATATATCATGGGCCCTACAATTTTCCCCAACTGAAACCATCAAAGAACAAGTCATGGCAATGGTAACCACATGAATTCATAGTCCACTGAATCATTATTAGATGTGAATACCACCCAGATTAGACAAAAATTCTTGTGTTGGGATCAAAAGACACATACCCATAAGAAAATATATTGTTGCATCATGATCAACCATGACTAGAAAATCCTTAGTAATCCAACATTCATAAATTGTAAATCCTAAGAATACTATTATATTAGTAGATGAATGGACTGATCACCCGTCAAAAACTATTTTTTTATCCACTGGTTTTCATAGTTCTCCATAACATAAAGAGACCGCATGTGGGACGAAATGTTCCCAAGAATATAAATATTATGTTTTGAAGTACATGTACATTCTTCCTACCAATAATTAAATCATAGAGGCCCTACATCTGTCAGGTGGGATGCATGAATCCCAATTATATTCCACAATAATCTCCCTCCAATTTGAAACATAGGTTGTTCAAACTGAGAATTTCTACTATGAGGAGGTAGAGCTGTAGTAATGTTAATCCATCATCTCATTCTCTAGAGAAGAATAGGGATCCCATATGTGAGGGAAAATACAACCAATGTACACCACTATCTATTTAAATGGTACTAAAGGTCTATTATATTATATTTGACATAGGTTTAGGGATCAATATCTTAAGCCTGACTGATCAATTGTCTTGGAGTCACTTTTGTTGACTTGATCCCCACTTGCCAAATAATTCTTGGTTGAAACAGGGTTGAATGGTTACCATGTTAGAGGAACCATTTGGAGACCCAATTAAATGGGTTAGTAGAATGCACTGAATGCGTGGATATCTCACAGAACACCATGAAAATGTATTTCTAGGTATGCATGGCTTCATCTACATGCATCGGTTCCCTCACCATTTCACCAATGCCTCAAGTACGCCATCCCCAAAAAAGTGAGCATACTACAAGGTGAGTGGAATACCTTAGAATCGTGTGAATCACACTATATAGATTCAACCTATTTAAAACATAAGGGATTATAGGTGAAGATCAACTATGCTGAACACACTTCTATTCAGCAATCCCAAGAATCAATTTTGATGATGTATTCATTCACCTAATTAAATGTTTTGAGGATTTTACTCCAGGTGCGGTGAATTAATTAATCATTACTAAGAGGAAAGGGTTCGGAATTTCAAGGTGTAATAAAAATTGGATGATTACCTCTTACCCATTAATATATAATGCTAGGTAAATACCAAAACCCCCTACTCTTGTTATTTACTGATATGTTCTCCCTGTGGCTACAACTATATATCTGAGTCACTTCCTATGTCGAGCCTGGTAAAACCATCCTAGACTAATCCAAAAACATTTCATTGATATCAAAAATAGACCATGTGGTCAAGGTAAAGATGGAATAAGTATTAATTATCTATTATTCTTTTCTATAATAGATTTTGAGTCTCCCATTGAAGTTTCTACATCGTCCAAAGTAGGCACTCATGTCCCCCGGTAATCATTTTGGATGGGAATAATAGACTCATACCAATAATCCCACTCCCCCATGTGTTGAATATGATCTAGAAAACACCAATCCTACATTTTAGGAAGGCCTACCCACTACCTTTGATGATCTGGTTCAGATGAATCTAGGTACTGAGAAATTTTTGAGGCCAACCCTAATCAGTGTTTCAATGCCTGCATAAGAAAATCTGATGTATGTTGATTTCATGATACAACGCTATGATTCATATTACTTAAGGTATGAAATGATTCATGGTCAGGAGCATTATATCATATTCTATCTCCTTGGTCTCCCATTATTCCACTACTTATTTATGAAGCATAGAAAATTTCTCCATTTTCATGGTTCAATGGTCTTGGATAATGTTCAAAATATTATAAAATGTAGCTTCATCATTGATGATTATTACCACAAGTGGACATCCAATATCATCTTAGTCAAAAAGATGAAAAAGAATATCAGAGCCTTATTTGTCTTCTAAGATCTCAACTACGATTTTTTAAGGATGATTTTCCCCTTCCAGTACCATATTTTTTTTTACCAACACTACAACTGGGGTCTAGGATCTCTCCGTCGTATGGGTAATCCAGAAAAACTAGACCCAGAATGACCCAATGATGAGGAGTCTACCACCATCACAGTGATACAAGGTATATTCTAATATCAGGTGATTCCTTATAGTTTGAAGAATTATGGAGCTACCAAATAGCGGTCCAAGCACTACATTTCCAAACCGATCCTTGGGATGATATTGGAATTTTATGTCAGTGATTTTTTATTCAAATAATACAAGATTTATTGACATATAAAAGATCATGATAAATTTTTAGGCTTCCATAACTACCAAATTATAAAGATAACCCATTTGAAATTGTCTTTCCGGGTATCCTTTGGAAGATTCCTCAATTTATTTTCTAGAAATAGAGGTATCGAGATCATCCTAGAGATGATCTAGGCTATATGGAGGATGCCCCATCTGAGAATCATATGGGGGATATTAAGCCTTCTAGGATACATTCCGACATAGGATTGATTCATCATGAATCAATAATGAATGTTTAATAGCTTTACTAGGGTCATGAATTATTTGTTTATACATGTGGGATGAATAGTTCTAGAACATGTTAGAGGAGATCCTAGACAATCAGCCGCATTCTCCAGTTCTATTACCACCCATCGTAAGGAAGCCACTAATACTCTATGTGACCACCCTAGAATGATCCATTGGCTCCCTTCTAAATCTAAATAACAATGAAGGGCTATAAAATAGTTTATACTATCTTAGTGGCATGATACTCAACATAGATCATCGATAATCTCCTATCGAGTATAGATTCCTCACATTATTGTTCACAATGAAGAATTATTGGCATTATATTCAACATCAAGAGTTATAGATGGTGTCCCAAATGAATATAATATTGTAATACTAGAATATCCATATATTGAAAGGTTATATTTCCAATTGGGTAGTGATTCATTAGATGTCATACATCAAGCTTGTTTGATAGAAGGCTGTTAAGGGTTATTTGTTGGAAACCATTCTGGCTGCTCATCCCCCCCAATGATAGGCCTCAGGATGTTGATTTATTATAATAATCCATCCTCTTTGTTGAAAAACCCATGGTGTGATAGTAAATACATTTCAATGCTACCTCCCGGATCCCAACCAGAAGAAGGCTCATTAATTCCAAGATCAACATAGTTCGACTAGGAATATTCTTCATCACCCCGACATCAGATATCCAACCATACTGGTTTATTTTCTCATAATTTTTCACCAGTAATGAGTCAATGTATTAGTCTCTCATTACTTTTTAGGTTCCAGACCTCATGATTGTTGTTCCCCCTTGCTCGTGACAGGAGTCTTTGAGTTAGTCTTTAAGCGAATCATTGGTGATTATTTGATCTGGAATCCATAGTTTGGGCCTTAACATAAGTATGTTCACAAGCTAATGGCCATGTTCACTTATCCTACAATGGTGATTAATGTTCCATGGTCATAGAATGGTTGAGATGATGCCATTTCCAGTCTATATGCTTTTCATATAGAGAATAACCAATATTATATATTCATTCATGTGGCACATAATGAATTATCACTCCTTCCATTTCAGATGATGATGAATGTCATTAGCTACAGTAGATAACTATTGATACATCTTGAATGGGGCCTCTGTATCCCTATAAAATTTATAAATCCCCCAATTGGACAACTAACTCCATTGAGTATCTCTATCATGGTTCTCTCCTATCATATATTGATGAATGTTATCAAATTTGTTGGCGTGTAACACATATCACCCTTTAGATAAGTCCGATCCTCAAGGAGACATGTTAATATTTTGTTTTTATTGAATTATAGTCGATTGAATACAAAGAGGTGAGATTACAAATGTTATGTAAATAAGTTCATGTTGGATCATGTAGTGCTCAAAAGGACTTATTGAAGCTATCCTATGAGATAGGATGACTAGGATACATCCACCCCACAATGGTCCATCACTATATCGAGTTCGTGAAGTGATTCAATGTGTGTTAGATCCATGAAAAAAAAATTCATAATCCACATATGATCCTTTATATGACCCTGTAATCTATTCAATTTGTGTTTCAGGGACTCGATGTCATAGGACATTATCAACAAGAAAAATATCACCAGCACAAGTTCATTCTGACCGTGAAAGATTTCTTTTCCATATTGGATGAACTAATTCCTTTCAAGGATGTCAAGACCCAATCATTTGTGGAATTCACAGGCTATTGTATCATCCATCAATTTGATTTCCTCCAAGTTATTCTCATTGAAAATGGAACTTACTTCTGGGATGATAAGCTAATGAAGTTTTATTCCAAGTACAGAATCCATACAAACAATATTTCTTGCTATCAGGAACAGTAAAATGGAATGATCTGCACATTAAACAAAATATTCACATAATTATTTTCTTGGATGGTTGGAAAAAAATAGAAATGATGTCCAAACAACATTCCTAATGTCCTCGGGTATTATTTGAAAAAGACGTGGAACTCAACCCTGGTCACTCCGTACTACCCTGGGTATGGATCCAAGGCAGTCATGCCTTACAAAAAATTTGAATATCTATATATCATTATCCCAAATCAATAAATATATAATATGTCTACATAAATGAACAATATTCCCTCAAAGAGAACATAATATGAGCCTAGAATAATCTACTATGGCACTAAAAAAATAGAGAAATTATTCAACAAGATTTTTTGTCTATGCCCCTTTCTCCAATGGGATACATTATTGGTTCTCTGAATATCAATGATACCAGGTAAGATGTAAAAAATATTAGATACCATGCTGGATGGACTTCACATCATTCAAATCATACATCCTAATAGTGATTACACATTTTTATACATGGATGGTGAGTTCATCACTCATTTATCCACTGAAAAGATTATCAAGAATTACATCTCATAAGGAGTTCAATGAATAAGGAAAATGATGTTTACCAGGGAGCTCAATTCCAAACAATATAAATTTAAATTTTGTGTAGGTTTTTCCTTAGATATGTGTCGTGGGATGTTTTCCACCATTGGACATGATTCATGTAGGGTGGTTCTAGCTTCTCTAAACATGACACTTTTTTTGGATACCACAAATCTTATCTTCAATGATGTAAAAAATTCAATTATATAACCCTAGTCCATGAATCATAGATTTAAATTGTTTAAGAGTTATTGTTTTGAATGTTTCATGAAGTGTGTGGCCTTCATCAGTTTCATTCATGTGGGTTTTTAATGATTACCCTAAAAATATTTCCTCCTTACAATCCATATTTCTTGGTCATAAAACTATAGCCAAAATCTATAATTTGATGTTCCAAAAAAATGAACCTAATCTATTTATAGTGGGTTATATAATTATTTCCATAAACCATGTGCAACACCAGTCTATGTTTCAAGACATTAAACTATGTAACAACTTGTTTCCTATTTGCATGATGATATACAAGGTAACAATAATTGTTTTGTTCATACGATGATTAAATGTGTAGAGCCATAATTTTTTTTCCTGAGAGGATATTTTCCCTACATTAATCACTTACCATACCATCTTTGGACCTTGCCATAAATCCATCAATACTTGTCCTTTTTTCATTAGACTATTCCATATTATATGAATTTAAATTATATGTGTTATTTTCACTAGAACCTATGGTGTTATTCCGTGCCTCCTAGGATTAATTTAGATTAGGTTTCTCATTAAACCTCACTACACATATCAGTTTGAGACATTTTCAATTATGATGTGAAATCTAATACATTAAACTATAAGTTCATGTATCGACATCATGAATTTAAACTATGTATTTTTCTTATTTAGGAGTTTATGGAATTATGTGGGATCCTAGGTCTATGTCCATGACCATAAACTAAGAGCATGTTGTCTAAGCATCATGACTTTATTATATGTGAAAATCACTTATGGGATGTGTCATGTGTGGTTGAGCCTCATTCGGCATCATTCATGTATGATTTGTTATAACACCTCATCACATTGGTCCACTTGATTTAAAAACCATAGTAAAAGCAATATGAACATAAACAAAGAGCCATCATCCTCAACTCAAGACATTAATTTGAAACTATACACTAAGAATGATTAAGATGTCACCTGGTAAACATGAGATGTCCATGTTGTCTCACTAGATATGATCTCCCCCACCAAAGACAGTCCCCTAACACAATTTATTAAATAAATAAATGTGTCTTTATTACCATCCTCATTGGATACATAATGACTCACATATATTTCATATTTGGGTCCATCAACTTGTTCATTTGATCTTTCTCCCCATTCACCTTAATACTAGTCCAAACCATATTTCTTTTAAATATAAAATACTTATTTCAGGTTCAATTCACATAGTGTAGGGCCTCCATGGCTTTGTCAGGTAGAGTCCTTAACTTTCTCATCATGTGAGTATATTAAAACACCCTTTTGGTTCATAGTTCATGCATTTTGACCTTAAAATATTTAAATCATCTATATTATAATAGTTATGATATTAAACTGAATTCTCAACCCTATATTGAATTCCACCTTCCAGTTTGGGAATGTTTTGGACTAAAAGTCTTTCCTGATTCGGGTTCCTATCACCTTCCAAATACAAACACCACTAAACGGATCGGTCTCATTCCATATTTGTCTCACCATCCTTGTAGGGTCAACACCCTAATGGATATGTAGTTAATTCATCATGGTCCATAGTCAATCATGAATTTTATCACCCCATTCATGACATGCATTGTCATGATCCCCATGGTTAGAACATGTTCAATTGGTGGTCCTTAAATGTCTGTCACAATTGGTCTTAATCCTGAATGCCTGAACATGCTTCCTTTCTATACCCCAATATCTAGGTTGAATTCCTTTACCCTTGAAATCCATCCCTATGTGTGCTTTCACATGTTTAGTACAACCTATGTATAGTTTCATATTTCCCACCCCAAGAATGGATAACATGGTATTAGGAGTTCTGGTGGGGTGGGAACCAATATTGTAGATCCACACAAGTGATTCATTATTACAATCTCTATGAAATTAAACTAGAAGGAAATTTATATGTAATAATTACATTAAAAAAATGTTTGAATATATTTTATGGGATATGTGGTGCAATGGTGGGCCACCTACATCCTCTTTCCTAGTGGGTTTTCACTCGTCCATGCCACTCATTCCAATCGTGAGAATTCCTTACGTCTAAACTATATGACCCTAAACTATTATCCCTAAATCCATGAAACTAGTATTTATACTATAGGATGAGGAAAATGTAGTATGAAATTATTCTATGTGTGATTTTTTAGTCATAGGATGTTAAATTGTACCATTAATCCTCCTCAACGTATGATTTTAATACTATATTTTTCATCCCACTACACGACGTGAAACTACAAAACATCTTAGTCCCTCAACTAGGATGCCCTTTAACAATTCTAGCCATCTTATTCATTTATAACAATTAATATTGCCACTCGACATTCGATATGGCACTCCCTGAAAGATGAGTTTGATCATTGTGTACACCCATGTGCCCACACTAATGTGCATTATTTCATGGTGGAAAAATTACAACTGTGTCAAAATTAATTCAATCATTCCATCACCCAATTCCACAGTTTTCATTCCCCTAATTTGATTCATCACCCTCTTTCATGTTTGAGGGAACCCCTGAAATACATGATCCTATGCCACATTAGGCTAACCTACCATCACGGGCCAATGTTTTTGATGACTTCGGAAGACATATCAAGATAGATTTTTTGTTTCAAACAAGGTTAGTGGTTGACCAAAATTTTCCCAATTTCAAGCTAACAATACCTACTATTTGTTTTGAGCATGGTCTGCAATCAACTAGTACCACCATTCCATCCCCATAATGGTCTTAATTTTAGGTATCTTGGTCCACAATCTTTATTCCCCTTAGATCATATCGATTTAGACACACCTATAGTTACTCATTTTATGCACTAGTACATATCAGATAAGTAAGTTGGTTGTTCTAAGAGACCGTGCCATTAGTCAAAACCTCTATCAGAACTAAGGACCATGATGCTTAGTTAAGAATAGAAGACCATATTTTTTTATGGATATCTAATAGTCTTATACAAAGTGAAAAATTATAGTGTCATCCCTTGTTTCTCAAACTAGGAATGACCCACATGAGCTTAGTGAATGTTCATTGGTTTCATAAAAAATATGACTCAATAATGCTAATAAATATATGAAATTAAAGGTGTTCATGAACCCAACATGATTCATATCATGAAAATACTTGGTCCGACAAAAATTTCCCCTATTGATCTGTTGATGTAATCAGTTTTTCCTGATCCTCTAACATTCAATGAGTGTCTTCAAGGTTTGGTTTCTACCTCTATTGTTATATTTGATCCTAATTGGTTTTCAATCATATGTAGTCATCCTTGATCTACCCTTGGTCTCCTTGGTCCTAGAGATAGACCAAATATCATGATGATTTCTTTATTTTTTCTTGGTCCTCCGCTAGCTGGGCCTTCAATTGAATTTTTTGTTCTGAAAAAGCATTGATAAAGGTGTAATTATCATTCATTTTTTCTTCTAGGAGGTAGATTTATGGATTAACCACATATAGATTTGGGATTATATCATATTTCCCATGATTCCATGTGACATATATTTTTTGGATTCATTCATGCACGATCACAACATGATTATCACAGACCAATTCATGGAATCCTTGAGAATCTTCCCCATCAGCACATAGGTTTCAAAAAAAATAGTGAAGAGATCCCATCCATTACACTAATTATGGTTTTCTAGTATGATCCATGGAATATAAGATGCACCTCCATTTCATAATATAGATGATTCAATTGTTTTCGACCATATCAGGGTAAGAGTCATCTATATCATTAGGATCCATGTCGTCATACACCGGGAAGGCTTCGAGTAGATAAGCATCAGGATCTTAATCCTAAATCCTATCATATGTGATAGGATCAATGTCTTGTGGATGGTCATACTCACTTTATCACACCCCAAAAATATTTTCCCTATCATCCATGAGTTCCACCACACAAGTGGCATCACTCTCAACAAAAAATGACTGTTCAATAGTGACCACAACCTTGTAAGCTCCTATTGTTGGATCCATTTGGATAGGAACCACTGTGAAAAAAGGAACCCCATATTCTTTATCTTGTTTAGATATCAAGGAACATGATACCTATAATGACCCAAACTTTCATTAATGGAAATACCTCTTGATATAATTAAATGTCTCTTTATGTAAAATGTTTATATAAAATGTCAACATATTTTCTTTTATGTTAATAATTGCGACTATTTCTAATATAGTCATTGAATAGTGATCACATTATTTGAATAAATATAGGGCTGTAACAAATCCAATTTACACAGACAAAGTAAGCGATGACATCATCTTGTAGACATGCCCCATACAAAGAACACTTGTTAGAGCTTGGAAGGGAGGTGTTGTCATTGGGCTTTTCTCTTGTCCAAGCTCCAACCAAGCATGAACACGTTAAGCTTGAGAAGGACCACCTATGAGAGAAGTGGATGTTGATAGAGATTACCACCTGGGTGATGTTATCCGAGCCACCTCAAGATTCTGTCACCATTGCACCCCTCAACCTTCTGTCATATGTGGGAGTTTTAAGGGGTAATTTAACATGACCCTAGTACTATGGTTATGTACATTATTTTTTGTATATAATAATGCATATACTTTCATTATATTATTGTAACCTCGAAAATAGTTTTTAAAGACCAAATAGTATTTTTAGTTAATATTAACTAAGAAATATATTTTGATGAATTAATGGATTTTTGAATTAAATAATATTTAAATAAAATATTATTATTATTATTAGATTAATTTTTATTAAATATAAATGATTGTATAATTTTATGAATGAAATTGTAATTTTTATTATGGTTTGAAGTCCATTTTTATCAAAACCCATGAATGTTTGATAAATGTAAGTTTTTATTTTAAATTTGAAAATTAAAATATTTAGAAACGTAATTGTATAAAATGAATATTATTTTTGGAATTAGGATATCGAAATTATCCAATGGTTAACTTTTCATAATTTTCTAAGATAGTCAAATTTTTGGGTAAAAATTAATTGTCGTTTAAATATATAATGTGTTTTATAACATCATAATAACCCAATAGTGATGTAATAAAATACTATAAACATTATGCTTGGCCAATATATATTTTACCATTAAAATAATGTGATTTTGGGTTTGTTTGATTTATTTTACAATTCTTTAGTGGACCCTTCAAGAATTATTAATCATTTTGTCTTCTTAAATTGTTTTCATTGAGAGCATGACTCACCTCCACATAATCAACCCCATTATTTTAAGAAGTTTGGAATTTTTCACTATAAAATATTTTTTTCCACTTCCATTTACCAAAAACCATGGGAAAAACCATGGGATGGTTTGTGGTTTGGATTAGTTTAATGTGAGGTGTCCCAAACCTAAATAATAAATAATTCCCTCACCTTTCCCATATAAACCCATCCAAGATCCCACTTAATCCTCACTCAAAGCCTTTAGAGTTCTTCCAACCTCTTCCATCTTCTCTCTATAATCCTCCCAAGGTTCCCCAAGCTCCCAATAAGACTCTCTCAAGTCTCTCTCAAGTCTTTTTAAGGACACTTCCAAGTAAGGGATTTCTTCCTTTCTCATTTTGTCCAATTTCCATTAAATTGTTATTACATTTTGTTTTCAATTAAAAATGTAGGGTTATGATTTTGAACCACCCCCATACTGCACTTTTTATGTTTTAATGATTGGATACCCCTTCCTCTCTCATTAAATTCCTCCCATGTACACCCGTTTCTATGCCAAAATTCTGAAAAGAATTACTCTCTCCTCATTTACATTTGAGCCATTCTTTTATATCATGAATCTAAATTCCATTAAATTTGATGTTACATGTATATATATGACCCCCTTACTTTCCATGTCATCTAAAAATGATGAGACACTAATTTATCTCTCATCAACCATTTTTATGAGTTCTTATGTCACGTCATTTTGCTGCTGAAATTGCACTGCACTTTTCTAAGCAAAAGTCATTGTGTAGTGAATACGATGCCCATTTTTCTATCAAGGGTATTCAACGTTATGAACATTTAATTATTTTTTAAAGAGTTTCATGTATTTATTCCACACTATTTTATCGAGGAACAAATTATTATGTTGATCGATTCAATGTTTTATGATCCATATGACACACACATGCATCAAATGAATTGTTTAAGAAGGGTGCACCCAGATAGCCCTCCAATGCATTGGGTAAAGTATAGTATCATGATACGTCATGTGGAAGGGGTGTTTACTCATGATAATTCATGTTAAATGAGGGTTAAATCTTTTTCCATGTGCAATTAGAGTTTACTCATTCTCCATGTGCAATTATCCTTAGCTCATGCTAATTCCATGTTAAGTGTTATTACCAAATTTCCATGTTATGATTGTCATGATTTATCATGCATTTATTTTTATGATTCTCTTATGCTATATTGATATGCCTATTTTATAACATGTATTTTCTTACTCATGTTATTCCATGATTATTCCTTTACTGGGCTTTATAGCTCTCCCATTTGTTATGCACGTCTTCAGGATAACCCATGCAATGCTAAGTACGAGCTAATGTAAAGGAAGTTTTAAATAAAGATGTTTTATTTCATGTTTGTTGTTGTTATGTAATGATCCAAATCCCAAAATACACTATACCACTCTATCTTCTATGTTGTATCAAGTTATGTTTATCTAATAAATTATGTTTAATTGTGGAATAAAAATAAGGGTTGTCATAGTTGGTATCAGAGGATGTGTTTAGTTACTTTTGGGATTAGGATTAGAAAACCCTTGTAAATACTTAGAGGCAATACTATGTATAATAAAAACATACATATGTTTTTGTGAGTATTTAGTATGTGGTTTATCAAAAAAATTAATCCCTGTCTGGATATGAGCAGGTAGAGGCGGCTCTGGCCCAGATATATCCTAGGGGTAAAACCCAAAAACACCGCTTTAAGTTAGACTAAAATAGGAATTGGTGAACAACAACGGGCCTTACTGCACTCTTGGTTACAACACTCATGAGGGATATTCTTTGGTGAATTCACAAGCTTAGTATGAAGCATTATTAAGGTGCAAAAAATGCCTTAAGAATTCATGATAGAAAGTAGATCATGGATAACATAGATTGAAGCCAATAGATTCATATGATAAGGAAATAAAAGTTATTTATAAGTCATCAATTTTGTCCTTGTGTTACCCTTTATGTGTTACCCCTAAATTTCCTATTATTATAGCCAATGGCTGGTAATAGGAGGACTTAGTCTAATAATCGATGTGAAGATCAATGGGATGACTGTACTAATGAGATGCCCAATCCAATGGAAGTGGGAATCATGAAATTTTTCATACTTATCTCTCAGCTAACTCATGTTTTGAATTGAATCACGGGTCAAGAATAACTTTAACCCCCCCCCCCCCCCCCGATGAAAAAACATGTCACTATCAAGAGCTTCATGAGACGAAGGCATCTAACTTTTAATAGATCATCTAATCTCTCAATTGATGAACAATGAATCAACTCCATTGAAAAGATATTCTCCATCCTTTAATGTTATGAACAAGAGTAGGTTCTCCTGGATGCTTATTATACAGAGGGTGAAGATGATCAATGGTGGACATTGATAAAAAATACGAAGCCTGAGGTGGAGATCGAGGCATTGGAATAGATGGATTTATGGATGATGTTTTTAGATAAATATTTTCTGTGCACCCTCCGGCTTAAGATGGAAAGGTACTTCCTTGCCCTCATGAAAAAAATGATGAATCTATTGGAGGATACAAGAAAAACCTCAGAAGTCTTGCATAATACGCTTTTGGATTTGTCTTTACCCCCGAATGCAAGGTTGACCACTTCATTGGTGGGTGGAAACCCAGCCTGCGTAAAGTGCTGGCGATCCTTGACTTTGAATGCAATATGGAAACTGTATGATGTGCCCTCAAGGTCAAAATGGAGAGCGGAGAATCTCAGGGGTATCCTGGGGATAAGAAGCATAAGTTGGACTTCAATGCTAGTGGTCTGATGAATAAACCTAGCAGTGCTAAGAAGATCCATCACCCCACTTTCCAGAGGTGCAGAAAGAAGCACCCCAGAAATTTCCTAAAGGGAATAAGGAAATGCTTTAGGTGTGGAAGAGAATGGCACCTGGATATTAAATATCAGAAAGAAAGACCTGCAGCCGCGACAGAGGAGAGGAACACTCCATTCAAAACTCAACACGTGGTTCATTGCTACAACTGCAAATAACCGGTGCATATTGCAAATCAGTTCCCTAAGACATGGGTTTTCGGAGGCAACCAACAACCTCCAAGGTAGCATGGGTGAGAGTTTTCCATCACTACTACCAAAGTGAACCCTAACAATGAAGTGGTGATAGGTACGCCTGTTATTCCTTCAAGAATAGAGAACATACTTTTTGATTCACGTTCTACATATTCTTTAATGTCTCTAAAGTTTAGTAGAACTATCCCAACACCACCACAAATCATGGAAGTGAAGATTTAAGTGAGTATGACAAATGGGTAAATCATTGCATCCCATGAATATAACTACACCCTTATCATAATATATGGAATAAACTTCCCAGAGAACCTCGTGATACTCCCTTGAGTGGAATTTGATGTAATTATTGGCAGGGATTGGATTTCCATATATAGAGTCAACATAAATTTCCATGAGAGGGATATCAATGTCCATGTGGAGAATCGACCCTTGATTATTTACAAGTTCTAGGAGGAAGATGAAACTTTTTTAGCTCTATCATCTCAAGAGTGTAAATTAATTCCCTATGAGAATGAGAATCTGTTTCAGATGATTGTGTCCAAGGAGGCACCCATCCTAGAAGAAATTACTATTGTGAGGGAATTCACTGATGTGTTTCCCAAGGAATTGCATGGTCTTCCTCCTAGAAGAGATGTTGAATTATTCTTTGATCTTATACATGGGGCATTGCCAATATCCAATACTCCATATAGAGTGGCTATTGTGGAGCTTGAGGATATGAAGAAACAATTATAGAAGAATTTGGATAAAGGGTTTATAGGCCCAAGTGCTTCACCATGGGGTGTAGCAGTTTTCTTCACCAAGAAGAAGGATGGGTCAATGTGCCTTTGCATCAACTATCTTGAACTCAACAAAATCATGATAAATAACTTGTATCCTCTCCCACGAATTGATGAATTTTTTGATCAGCTGTGTGGAGCACAATAATTCTCCAAGGTGGATTTGCGGTCAGGATATTATCAAGTAAGTGTAAAGAAGGATGATATCAACAAGACTGCTTTTAGTACAAGATACATGCACTATGAATTCATATTAATGCCTTTTCGAATCAATAATTCTCCAGCAATCATCATGGAATTGATGAATAGAGTCATTAGAGTTTACCTCAACAAATTTGTGGTATTATTGAAAGATAATATTCAGATATAATCCAATACCAAGGAGGATCATGAGGATCATCTAAGAACTATACAAGAGACCCTCCGGAAGGAGAAGCTCTATGTAAATTTTATCAATTGTGAGTTCTGGTTGAAGGAGGTCTCATTCTTGGGCTATATCATCACAATCAATGGGATATCTATTGATCTCTCTAAAATAGATACAATTGTGGGATGACAAAGTCCATCATCAGTAATGAATATCCGTATCTTCTTGGGGTTAGCTGGATATTATCAACGATTTGTGATAAATTTCTCACAATTGTCCAACCCTCATACATTGATAAATTGGAAGGGAGTAATGTTTTATTAGAGTGATGAATGCAAAGAAAGCGTCAAGGTGTTAAAAAGGAGGATTATCACTACACCCGTGCTCACTTTACCCACAATTGGAGAACATTTTGTTGTATTCAGTAATGCTTCAAATATGGGCCTAAGATGTGTGTTGAAGAAAAACGATAAAGCCGTTGCCTATGATTCAAGTCAATTGAAAGTTCCTGAATAGAACTATCCAATAGAAGAACTCAAGTTTGTTGTAGTGATCTTCGCTTTGAAAATTTGGATGCATTATCTCTTTGGGGAGAAGTGTGAAATATATACGGACCACTAAATCCTCAAGTATATATTTACCTATAAAGAGTTGAACATACACCAACATAGATGGTTAGAGATGATCAGAGACTATAACTACTCAATGCATTACAACCCTGGGAAAGAGAACAAGGTAGAAGATGCCATAAGTAGAAAAGACCTAGCGATTCAATGATTGATAAGAATTGAAAAGATCCAATATTCTTAGATTTGAAGAAGATGGACATGGGAATCATAAAGAAGGGAACATAATCAATAATTTCATAAATGATTGCTCAACCATCACTTTTGGAAAGGCTAAAAGATGCTAAAAAAGATGATGTGGTAATTCAGGGAAAAGTGGATGCTATCTGAAAAGGGAAATCCTTTAAGTTTAATGTTAATGAAGAAGGAATTGTGAGATTTGGAAAATGACTATGTGTTCCTTCATGTCCAGAGAAGAAGAAGGAACTTTTGGATGATTCACATAGTTCAAATTTTTCTATTCACCCAGGAAACACAAAGATGTATCAAGATCTCCAAGGGCATTATTGGTGGGATAATATGAAGAAGGAGATCGCAGAATATACATCACAGTGCCTGGTGTGTCATCAAGTTAAGGTACATAAGAATTAGTCAGAGGGGATGATGCAACTATTTCCCATACCAGATTGGAAATGTGAGAAAATCACCATGGAATTTGTCATCGGACATTCTAAGACATCTAAAGGAAACAATGAAATCGGTGTTGTTGTGGATCATCTTACAAAGGCTTCACACTTCATTGCTATTCGGGTGGATTTCTCATTAGATCCACTGGAATAGATATATATCATGGAAGTGATAATATTACATGGAGTACAACTATCTATTGTGTCCGATCAAGATCCAAGATTCATCTCTATGTTTTGGAAGATTCTTCAACATGCTCTGAATATTGAAATGACGATTAGTATGGCCTATCATCCTCCAAATGATAGCCAATCTGAGCAGCCTACCCAAACACTTGAGGACGTGTTGAGAGCATGCTCAATGGACTTTAAATGAGGATGGGATCAACATATTCCTCTAGTTGAGTTCTCTTATAATAACAGTTTCCAATCAAGCATTCATATGGCACCATATGAAGCCTTTTATGGGAAAAGGTTCAGAACACTGGCATGTTGGGATGCAGTTGGTGAGAGTAAGCTACTTGGACCAGAAATGGTTGAGGAAATGGTGGAGATGGTTAAAATCGGTCAGTAACTTATCAAGGCATCCCAAAGTCAACAAAATAGTTATGCAGATAACCATCGACGAGACCTAGATTTTACAGTTGGAGACATGGTATTTCTATGCATATCTCTATTGAAGAAGGTCACGAGGTTTGGAAAGAATGGGAAGTTAAGTCATGTTACATTGGACCCTTCGAGATTCTTGATCGTGTCGGGGTTGTGGCCTATCTACTAGAACTTCCACCTACCATGTCCAAGTACACGATGTCTTTCATGTATCCCTCTTAAGGAAGTACATACTAGACCCTTCACATGTACTATCTTCAGAGGTGGTATAGTTAGAGGACGATCTCTCTTATGAGGAGAAACCAGTGAAGATCTTAGATTGTAGAGAAAAGGGTATATGAAATAACACAATTATTCTCATCATGGTGTTGTTGAGAAACCAAAATTTGGAAGAAGTGAAGTATAAATCAGAGGAAATGATGAATCAGAGTTCTCCAAATCAGTTTTAGTGTGGGAAAAGGAAATTTTGAGGGTGAAATTTCTTAAGGGGGAAAGATTGTAACGACCCAAACTTTCATTATTGGAAATACCTCTTGATCTAATTCGATGTCTCTTTATGTAAAATTTTTATATAAAATTTCATCTCCTTTGTTTTAATGTTATGAATTGTGACCATTTCTAGTATATTCATTTAACAGTGATCACATGACTAGTATAAATATAGGGCTTTAACAAATAAAATTTACTCAAGAAAAGGAATATATGACCTCATCCAGTAGCCATTCCCCATACGAAGCCCATTTTTCAGAGCTTGGAAAGGAGGTGGAATCATTAGGCTTCACACATGACCAAGCTCAAGCTGATCTTGACAACATTAAGCTTGAGTGGAACTGGTTATGGGAGAAGTGGAAGTTGATAGAGATTAACACCCTAGAAAGGTTATCTAAGCCACCCCAAGAGATTGTCACCATTGTACACCTCACCCTTCAGTCTTATGCGGGTGTTTAAGGGGTTATTTAACAAGAACCTAGTATTATGTTTATGTACACTATTTTTTTATATAATAATCAATATAACTTTATTTTATTATTGTTACCTGTTAAATAGTTTTTAAAGCACAAATAATATTTATGTTAATGTTGAACTAATAAATCTATTTTGATGAATTAATGGATTTATGAATTAAATAATATTGTACTAAATTATTATTATTATTATTATATTAATTTTTATTAAATATAAATGATCATATAATTTTATGCTTGCAATTGTAATTTTTTTATGGTTTGAAAGCCATTTTTGTCAAATCCCATGAATTTTCAACGAACGTCAGTTTTTATTTTAAAAGTGAAAATTAACATATTTAGAAAATTAATTAGTTAAATGAATATTATTTTTGGCATCATAAACTCAAAATTATCCCACGGTGAATTTTTCATAAATTTTTGAGACAGTCAATTTTTTGGGTAAAAATTAAATACCGTTAAAATATATAATGTGTTTTATGAAATCATAATGAACCAATAGTGGTGTAATAAAATTATATAAACATTATGTTTTGCCAATATATGTTTTACCATTAAAATAATGTGATTTTGGGTTTGTTTGATTTATTTTACAATTCTTTATTGGAACCTTCAAGACTTATTAAACATTTTGTCTTTATAAATTGTTTTCCTTGGGAGTGTGACTCACCTCCACATAAGAAACCCCATTATATTAATATTTTTGGACTTTGGAATTATAAAATATTTTTTTCCACTTTCCTTTTCCAAAATTACATAGGAAATAACTATTTTATGGTTTGTGGGTTGGATTAGTTTAATGTGAGGTATCCAATCCCTAAATAATAAAGAATTTACTCAACTTTCATATATAAACCAACCCTAGATCCCACATCCTCCTCACTAAAATACTTTGGAGTTCATCCAAACTATTCCATAATCTCTCTAGAATACTCCCAAGGTTCCCCAATCTCCCAATAAGCCTCTCTAAAACCTTTCTCAAACCTTTGGAATCACACTTCTAAGTAACAGATTTCTTCCTTTCTCATTTTTGTCCAATTGTCTTTATGTTGTTTTTTCCCTTTTGTTTTCAATTAAAAATGTTGGGGTATAATTTATATCCTCCCCCATACTTCCCTTTTTATGTTTGATTGATGGGAGACCCCTTTATCGCTCATTAAATTCCTCCCATGTACACCCGTTACAATACCGAAATTCTTAAAGGAATTTCTCTCTCCTCATTTACATTCAAGAAATTCTTTTGTATCATGAATCTAAATTCCATTACATTTGTTAGGACATGTATCTATATGACACCCTTACTGTCTATGTCAGGTAAATATGATGAGACACCCCTTTCTCTCTCATCATCTATTTTTATGAGTTCTTATGTCACACCGTTATGCTACCAAAATTGCATTGCGCTTTTCCAAGACAAAGTCACTGTGTAGTCAATACCATGACCATTTCTCTGTCATGGGTATTCACCTTTCTGCACATGTACATATTTTTTTAATGATTTTCATGTATGTATTCCACATTATTTTATCATGGAATAAATTATTATGTTGAATGATTCAATGTTTTATGATCCATGTGGCACACTTATGCATGAAATGAAATGTTTAAGAAGGGTGTGCCCAAATAGTGCTCCAATGCATTGGGTAAAGTATAGTATCACGATATGACATGTTCAATGGGTGTTTACTCATTATAATTCAAGTGAAATGAGGTTTTACTCATTCTCCATGTGCAATGGGGGTTTACTCATGCTCCATGTGCAATGTTCCTTGGCTCATGCTAATTCCATGTTAAGTGTTGTTTCTACATTTCCATGTTATGATTATCATGATTTATCATGCCATTATGTTTATGCTTCTCATGTGATCTATTGATATTCCTATTGTATAACATGTATTGTATTCCTCATGTTATTTAATGATTATTCCCTTACTAGGCTTTATAGCTCACCCATTTCTTATGAATGTCCTCAGGTTATCCCATACAATGCTATGTACGAGGGAATGTAGTGGTCATGTAAAGGCATTTTTCAATAAAGATGTTGTATTTCATGTTTTAAGTTGTTATATAATGATCCTAAGCCCCAATGACACTATAAAACTCAATCTTCTATATAGTATCAAGCGATGTTTATGTAATAAATTATGTTTAATTATGTAATAAAAAGCATGGTTGTCATAATACCCCCAGAACTGTTTAAAATAGGTTCATGTTGGATCAATAAATGACTAGTATGACTCTATGGAGATGGGTGAAATCAAAAATCTGAAAACCAATAGATTGGTATCCTTTATATACAATATTTTATTTATAGGAAATGTACCCCCATGGATGAATGAGATATCTAGGGATTTTTGGGGAGCTACTATATCCTACCCAACTTCTATCTTCCTCACAACATCTTTTACCCCAGGCATAGGCCATTGATCACAGTCTTCCTATCCTAGTGTCATACATCATTCCCCATCACTATGGATCCATTTCATAAGATCATCTTTCAAGAAATATAATTCAAACGGGAAATCTATATATAGCATGGGATAATTTTCAAAATGTAAAAAAATCATTATGTATTTCCCATAGATGTTTTGAAAATTCCCCTATAGAGTTTTTGATTTCACTATCCTTTGAAGGGTTCCAATCAATTTCATTTTATACCAAATATTTTTCTTATCCATTGTTCAAGAGAGCATGTATCTATAGATCGACTATTGAAAATTTTGAAGGTTAGTTCCTATCCAATAGTATCATCACCTGGTCTTTCAATGGATGCATAATACCCATGGAGTTACATTGTTTTGCTCACTCCATCAAATATAATTCCCACTATTCCTAGAACACAAGGAAACCTCCATTAGAATTACCAATAATAATTATGTGCATCCCATAATGGATGAGGTGATCCACTATCTAGAAAGTATCATAAAATATCCTAAATATTTCGAACTTTTCTCATGCTTTGTGAAAGAAATAATAGTTTGGAATGTCCAAGAGGCATAACTACTTCCCAAGAGCTTGGAAAGACATCATGAGATAATAATGGATGGATCCCTCTCTTCTCAAGTCCCCATTTCCATTCATGTTTTCTTACCCATTTTTGTAGGACATGGTATTGTGCCTTGTATTCATTTCAATTCACCATTCTTGTGTAGAACCACAGAATATCTCCCATGTAGATACTGCATGCCTTCCTAGTTAGCTATCATACCTCAACACACATCAATTTTATCCCTTCCTTGGCCCTACAGTGGAGTGATCACCCCTTCGTTAGACCATATGTTCATCTTCATTAAAATTTTCCCAAGGTATACAACCACAAAATAAATTTCATATTCATAAATAAACCCAAACACAGTTGTGGGTGGTGGAAGCTCATTCCATATCTTCCAATCCTCCCATGTGAACCTAATCCAAATATGAATCACCTTTGAATGAGTGAACTCATGAAAAACCTCCATGTATGACTTTGACATTACCCTTTATATACACTACAACCACCTCACAATCCCACACAAGTTGTGTGATACACATACTGGCTTGCAGTCTATACTCACCAATGACACCATACCTTAGAAGGAAATATGTTATAGTCATTATTATACATTTTATGTGATGTCATAAAAATGGAACCTCATCAATATAGTAAATGGGTGGAAGGTCAATTTCTATTCTATCCCAATCATCCTCATCACCACTAATAGGCCTAAATTTAATGGGAAACTCATCACAATATTAAGAGTCATCTTCTATATATTTATCTTGAGAGGGGATAATGTTATTGGATAATTTTATCCAGTCATATGTGTGGCTAACCAACTATATAGAAAGTATAATGGACCACATATGTGAAATATCATCTTCCCCTCCATGATGTTCCGACGTACATGTTATAACTTCCTTATCATAGGGATTATGAGGTTCAAACACTGCACTCTTGCCTGAAACACCTCCATTATTAAGGTGATAAGTATCCACCATATCTATGAATCCCTCACTAGAAGCATCCAAAATGAGAAGAGTGATGTAATTAATTTGTCATACCTGAGTATGGTTAGAATATCAGTTTTTATATTGAACACACAGAAGGTCCCTTGGATCACTTCTAGGATCCGCCAGTAAGATGCATACTTTCCTCAATAAACTCATCTCAAACATGTGTTCAGCCTTGTGGGACCTTCCCTCATTAGTTATTCCCCTATGTAAGGCTCCTCTAATGAGAATTTCAAGAAATAGTTTATCCAACTCATGTAGTATAAATCTGTCATCCCTAGATTCTATTTGTCAGTGACCCGAACTAGGTCCAATAGATCCTTTTCTATAGGTGGTAGCTATTTCAGATCATCCCAAACATTATACTCATGGAAATCATTATACATTATCCACAGAATCCATATTCAATAAATATGATGAAGGTCCCAAAGGATGATGTCGACCTACCCATTTGGAATATGAAATGTTTTAGTATATGCAAACCATCTCGTCAATAGCTCCCTCATGATCCCTCATGGATTGTAGAGGTTTTACTGAGAATACCATGCTTCATCATAGTGGAATTCCAAGCTTATATATCTTCAAAACACAGAATAGGATGTTCATAACAAGTACAATAAGCCGCATTCATCCCGGATGATTAATTCATAGTGAAAATCAATGTTTCCAATACATAATTACTCTTTGTATCCCCTACTCTATATGATGATGTTTGTTTATAATGAGGTAAGGTTTTCTCATCTTTTAGTATCTCCCAATATATAATAATGACATGGTTATAGATACATGTATTAATAATGGGTGAGTGATCCGTCCATGTGTGGTCATTATTACCCAATTCCACTTGTAAGACTTGGGTGTGCCTCTAAACCATTAAGTTGGTTTATCCCAATATGCTAGTGGAATGAAGACATCATCTATCAAATCAATGATTTATAACAAAAATATTTTTCAAATAGGTTTATACTTCATTGAATCTAATCATTTCTTGAGAAATGATTCATGATCTATTTTTCTTTAGGCATATTCATCGATCAGGATGTTATCATCCATTTCACTTATTCAGGAATCAACATCATGGAATTATTGATGAACATCATGACTGGCCATGGATTCATGGACATGGTATTTTAAAATATCTTATTCTTTTTGTTCATTCACAAATATTATTTTTGATTAACTACTGATAGTGTTGAAAACTAATATTACAAGTTATTGAGGAGGCATTCACTGTACATTAGGATTAGGCATCATGTTAGAAATGCGATATTTTCAGAGTAATTTGGAAGTATAGTTCACTAATGACACATTCATGGATCAAGGGAAACAATGTTAATTAGATTAAAAAAATAATAGCAACATGAAAATTCTATTTATGATTTCGTATTACGTGGATTTCACTACACACAAAAATTTATAGGTGTACAATAATCGAGCATCATGAGGGACTTCACGCCGGTCTTCTTCATGGGAAAAATCACGAGTCATCACTGGGAATGAGCTTAATGAAAGGGAGTTGTTTTTAAACATTTTCAGCAATTCTCCACAAGAATATTAGCTACCTATTTCTATAATCTCGTATTCAAATGGGGAATTGGTTGGAACAGAAATATGTTCACTAGGATTAATTGAGAGTGTCCATGGTCGTTTGAAATATAATCTTATCATGAATGGCTATTGAATCACTCTTATGTGAATTATTCACCATGTTATTTCCTAGAGTCCCCTCACCCTCAGTGAATATATGAATCCATGATAGAGCGCTCTGTGAGTTTGATGTCTATCTGGTACTATGCTGATGGTTGACATTATGCCTCATGAGATCGACACAACTCTGTCCTTTTTTAAAGCACATTTTTTCATTGAATACTGCATTTGATCATCTTATGAACCCATTCCTAAAAATAATAGGGTTATTTAAAAATTATAATATGCAACTCTACCTTTCAAATTATATACATCAAATAATTCAGGATGCACCATGACCATCACGAACCAACCGAAAATGGATCACCTATGTTATCCGAGAGTCATGAAGCCCCTTTTCACAAGATCCTAGATACCCCCACCTAAGGTGATGATGCCTCTTGTGAAGGCATATTCCATTCATGGAGGATTAATCCCCTTAGTGTTAGACAATTCTTTGTGAATCATTCAACCTTTATGAATAACTCTTTTCAAAAAATTAGACTATGTCCAAATGCTTGATCATCTTGTTTGGTGACCGCCTTGCTTCGAAAATATCATTTCTACTACAAAACACTTGGGATTATTGATGTACATCTTTGTGGAACCATCTTATTTATGTATCCCACCTATATGGCCTCTCCATGACTCCTACCATTGGACAACATCTCTTCTTGCTGGATGAGTTCTCCAGGAATCCCCACAAATCCATGATTGGTTCAGTTATACCTTTAGTACATATGTGACATTTTCCATGCTATCATATGACACACTCCACTTTAAGTGAATCCTGAGACTCATTTCACCTTTTTCTTTTCAATACAATTATGTAAATTCATCTTTATTTTCCACATAGGCATGCTAACATGGAACTCATGAGTGATCACTCCTCCACACCAATAAAATTTGGAATTTATGAAGCCATCCCCCTCAGAAGGGTTGACGAGAAAGGGATATGTAATCCCATGGGGTGATGAGTGAATCATCAACATCTCAACTACAAGTCATAAAACTACATAAAAATAATTTCCTAAACACATTATAGTAATATATGATCTCACCATGTGATAAATATTCAAAAAATTCCCTTGTATGATTGACACTTAATGAGATCCCCCTCACATGGAATGATTTTCTCCACACAATATTAGAGAGTTGGTATGCACTGGGGACCTTCCCTCCACTTATACCGTCTATTCTCTATCACTCCTTCATTTGTATCTTTCCTCATTCTCTCCATTGGATTTATATGTATTTTAACCATTCACACCTTTAGTCAGATACTCAGTGTATTGATATTATAGAATGTGATCCTCATCATATAGAATATGACCCTTCTAAATCAGAAAAATCCTCCTAAGGCCTCTTTAATGAATAAGACACTATCCTTATATGGTTGGATTATCCTTAGAGTCCTGATAGTTAGTTCTACGCTTTCCTCTTGTTTTTCACATGCAACATGACTCATGTGGACATAAAAGTTTGGATTGATCAAGAAATTAAACCTCTATATGGGTTTTTTCCTTTTGTAATCCACAAAATTTCCAACATCCATCCTTCATAGTGTGTGCCCCATTATGCCCTCTCAATTTTTTCATTGTCAGTGCATAATCCCCAACCATGTACCATAAAATGGGTAACATCAATGTTTAATCACCATCCATATGACCTAATTCCATGGGTTTAATCCTTAGGTGTAATCCATAATGATTGAAATTGAACAACTTGGTTTTCTATCCTTTCCACCTAGGTTGGGTACATAGAAACCTCTCTGAGATCTAAACATGACATCACAAGAAATTCAAACATTCAATTTATCCCTCTAAATACTTCTTCCATATTCATCTTGATTTTAACTTGGATGACACATCATGTTGGAATCATTCAACACATATAATTCATTTCTCCACATAACCCCTAACCATTTCATTGTTTCCCCTAATATAATCCATGAAGCTCCCATGTGTAATATCTATGCAATAAAAGAATCCATCCAAGATAAGTTCTCATGTGATGGGAATCTATAATTCGTTATCCCAACACCATCCATCAAACTATGTGGGTTTTGATATCTATATTCTAAACAGGGGATATAGGACTCCTCTTTGTGGATCAATCTTGGCCAGTGGTAAAACTATGTGACCCCCTCACTAGGATGCACCTCCCCGATCCACCTCCAATAGTGTTCAAATAAACATTCATAGTTTGATATCATCCCTTTATGGGACACACCTCATGGATCCGTCTCTATAAGAAATTATGATCAATAAATTATAAAACCATTCAGATGCTCTATCTTAAAGACAAATATTTATGATATACCCCCTGAGGGCATTCTGGTCAATGAAATTTCTTCTCTATAGAATGTTAAATAGATGACCTATCAGAATGATATGTTGTGTTAACCATGGGACTAATAAGTAATACCTCAGAAGAATTGCCTTTCGCCTCAGATACAAAATTATTGACATGCGATTCCTCAGTTTCTATTCATATGATTCAGCCATGATATTCCCTCATATGAGTAAGAATGTAGGTAACCAATGTTCCAGTGTCGAGACATGAAAAAAATTCCCAACATAACTAATATCATAAATGATGGAAGGTTCCCTTTCATGACCTTTTAGAGTGTCTATATATAATCAACATAATGTACCAGCATCCACATTGTGATGGAGCCAATATAGAGTTTTACAAGAATATATTAATCTTAGGAGACCCTAACTAGGTGACATGATACATGGAGGAATACATAGAAGGATAAAAGAAAGTCCCATAATGTAATTTCGTTAAAGGAGAAAACATTATCAAGAAATTGTTGAATTCCAACTTACATTGGAAGATAGAAATTTGAGGATATCATGAAATGACATCAAAAAATAACACACAAGGTGGTTCTCATAGATGAAATCATTAGAAACAGGTAATAAGAGGAATATTCAAAACACTTAAATAGTTATGTTTGATCAATTTCCCCATTTAAATATCAAAAGGACAATCACTTTAATAATTTCTTGAGGTTCTAGTAAGCAATCGAGTCAGAACCTAGGTCAAAATGAAAAACATCGCATAATGAAAAATGGGTACATGAAGACTCACCAGACCCCCTGCTTTTGTGGATCCATAGAAAATATTCCTCAACCATGTCCCATATATATAAAATCCCACACTGACCAATCCCCCTCCCAGGTCTTGCAGACTGACTCTCAACAATTTTAAAGATTGGATTCCATAAAATCATTATTTATTTTTCTAGATTTACAAATAATGGTTAAAAAACAATTTCTATACACTATTATATTTATAATTAATATTATCTAAAAATACAAGTACTTATTTTTTTATTACATTTAGAAATACAATGTATATGTATTAAATATTATGTCCTTTAATATATTTTTACTGATATTTTAGAAATTATACTATATTTTAAGGTACATTATGTATTAAATGATTAAAATTTTTCTATAATATTCTCGATAATTAATACAAAAATTTTCTAAGTTAATATATTTGAATAATAAAAATGTTACATCATGTATTGTTTTAAAAAATTAGATTACATTATTATTGGATTAATTAATTATATTTATTTTAAAAAATATATTAAAAATGACATATGAAATATTTTTATTTCATCATTACAATAATCATTTATTAAATTATAAATAAAAATATATTTATCAAATTAAATCTTATTTTTAAAATAAAAACCATATAATACAGATATTTTAATTCAATAAAAAACATATGTTTCTAAAATTTTAACAAGAAATGATGATTCAAGTTTAATATATGATTTTTTTCATAATATCCTCTCCTTTTTTTATATTCATGGATTATACTAAATATGTGGGATAATAATTTGTGGTAATCATGTTCCAATAATTTGTTTTTATTTTACTACTGATGTTTTTTAAAATTTTAATTGTCTAGATAAATATTTATAGACTTTGGTAATGTATTGTGTCCTTTTAACAATGTTAGAGACTCATTTTAATTTTATATAAAATGTAGTACAAATTAATTTGAGATTCAAAGACATTACATATTAATTGAAAGGAAATTTCCATATTAGAAATACTTTGATGTTACAGAGAATGAAGATATAATTACACATATAAATATGACAGATTTATAATTCTTAAATGAATAACATTCTAGAATTTTCCAAATGATCACCAAAAAATATGTATAGAATGCGATTAAGGAAGAATACATTAATTATTTAGAGATTTAAAAATATGGAGAGGGTAAAAACAGGGGAATATTTATAAATTTACTAATATCAAAGATGTTGTAATTTGGTGTAGGAATAATATTTTTTATCATTATCAATATATATAGGGAATTATCTATATCTTGATACATGTTGCTCAAGTTTCCCTATAAAATATTTTAGAACTACATTCTTCTTAGAAATTTTATAACACATCATTTATGTAATCATGAAGAAATATATTTCTATGTACACTTCAAAGTGTATATATTAATCAAAACTCAAAGAAAGGGAACGAGAAATCCAAATGTATGATGTAACTATTTTCCTAACCAATATTGAAATTAGATATAATAACCATATAATTTTTTTCTAGTCATCTGAAGTCATCAAACGAAAAAATGGATTTTGAGATAGAGTGAATCAACATACCATTACTGTATACTTCATCAATATTCAGGGGGGCTTTACCCTCTAAAATGATAAAATATTTCCATAAAGGGGGTTTTTAATTGATTTTAGGTATCCATATATAAAATCTATATTCAACATTTGAATTCAAATTTAACAAAACCCTGAGTTTATTTTTACCATGGACTACAAACCAAAACCAAACTGATAATATGAATTGGATATTTGTACATTTTATGAATAAATGAGAGATTTTTTTTATAGACAACAATGTTAATTTAGATTAAAGTCATAAATTGTTTGAGTTCTCAAATTAAATAATATCAATGAAGGTATTCCGATGTCCCATTAAGATGATCATTATGTGATGATATCTATTACACCTACATGTATGGATTAAGATGGTAAATAATGTTTATATTAATTAAAAACATTAATTTGAGATGTTAATGAATACTGATGAAATATATATAATTCAAAATATTTCTCAATGTTTATATACTTGATATGAGAAATATGATTGATGAGACATAGATATTGACTTTGTAAACAATTGTTTTGGAATATCCCGTACAAAGATAATTATGAGTATATTAAATAATTAAAAGCCTAACCACTGTTACATTTAAAACTTTTTAGACTTTTGTCAATGAAAAATTCAGGATTTCCCTTTTTTACATAAACCAAACCTATCCCATGTTAATTAAATATTCCATGTTTCTCTCCCAAGGTGAAATATACCTAATCCCTAATATATATGGAATATATAGTTGTAAATGGGATATGGAATTAATGTTATTGGTTAAAACCAATAACAATTACTTAAATTCCATTGATCTTAAAAAACATTATGAGGTAACCTATTGATGATAATATTAAAGGGGATATCCACTTCTCCCTATAGGGAAATAATAATTTTATATGATGATGTAAAGCTATATATGTGATTCATCATGTATAAAATGAAGAAAACGTACATTGGGTACCATAATAATGAACATCAAAAGAATAATATGAAATGGTTACATCATTTTAATCGATGAATGTGTTACACAACCTGAAACATGAAATCATAATAATAATTTTGATTTAGCTAACTTGATATCCTAATATTATTTTCATAGTATATCAATACAGGAACCCCACATGATATTTATTGATATAAAAAACATCACTCATTAGTTTTGGGAGATATATTATTCTAGGCCTACCTGTAACATTCATATCATGTACATGAAAATTTTCTCCATATAGATCCAACAACATATAACAATAATTTTCAATCTTAATGAAATTATTATAAAATGTTATTTATATATATGAAATTCCATACTTAAAAAGGATATATAAATCTAATTGAACACCCCTGTGTGGAAAAGGGGATGTGTGACGATAACACAATAGTTTGTAACAGAGAATGACTAACTAATTTTTGTATCATGATGTTTTTACATAATGTTCAAATACAAGTTTAATTATTGTCAATGTTAACCTATTTTAATTTGGAATAATAAGTATAGTTAATTGATGTAAATTAAAAAAAATGAAAACATAAACAATAAGAAAAAATGGTTAATAACATGGAAGTACATGAGTGAATAGAATGTTAAAGATAAACACGTAATATGAATGAGTGATTATATAATATTTCGAGGATCTTATTAACATGTGGTAAAACCCATGGGGGATATTTATTAGAAAAAATAGTTTAAATTCATATAAAATGGACTATGGGTGAAGATTAAGGATATGTTTGTAGATGATTTATAGAAAAAACATGGGGATTCATTATTAATTTACAAAAATCAGTTTTAGATTATATGAAATTATATAACAGAAACCAAAAATAGTCATGTGGATTTTATATATGTTATTTTCAAAATTTTGAGAGGTTTAATTTTGTTTATTATTATTAGAATTGAAATCCTAAATTTATTATAATTTACAGTGTGGAAGTGAGTCATGATCATATAGAATTGATTTTAAAACATTTAAATAAATTAATGGGTTTGTAGGATTTCTTAATAGTCTTTTAAAATAAAAAAACTAAATGAGAAAATACATTATTTTCAATGGTAAATATATTAATTATCATATATATTTTAATGAAAAAAATTCAATTGGCTAAGAAACTTATGTAAAATTAACCATTTGGTAATTTTGACATTCTTATTTGTAATAATGTATTTATTTTACAAAATAATTTTCTAAATATAATAATTTACAGTATTAATGAATAATATTTCTGTATTACGAAACACTGTTTTTGACAACAATAATAACATTATAACCCCTATAAAATTTAGTTTGAACATAAAAAATTTTAATATCATTTATAATTTAATAAATGTTTTTTAATAATGATATTTCATTTAAACAACAATTACTTCTAATAATAATTCTTTTGTCTATATGGGTATTTTAAATTAATATATATATTTAAAAAAATATCATTTTTAATATATTCATATCAGAATATAATTTTTTTCAAACTCATTAATTTTAAATATATAAATAATTTTCAAATTGAAAAATTATTTATATTAATATTAATATTGTATATATGTATATATAAATTATATTTTTTTCTAGACATATAACTACTTATTAAACTAGCATGAAACCTATGGTTAAGGTGTTTTACAGTTGTACATTGTTCGGGTGGTTCAGTGAACATGGTTTGGGATGTGATCTAGATATGATTGACTTATGCCATAAAATACATTTTAACAATAATTTTGTTTTAAATAATTTCAAGGGATAGGTCATGGTAAAAATATAATGATTCTATCTCCCTCAGAAAATATAGTAAATCAGCATTATAATGTATGATCCTAGTGTTAGAGGCCATCACTTTATCCATTAATGACATTAAGATTTTATCATGGCAAAAAAATATAATAATCACTATGATCAATGAATAATGAAAATATTATCAATGGTTATGACTCATAGTGATATTTAGAGCCAAAAAAACAAATTGTAGTTATATATTATAACTTCATAAAGTAAAAAAATTTAATGTAGTGAATGATTTTTCTAAAACAACATTTTATAATAAGAAATTTATTTATTAAAAAAGTAATTTCATATTTTATTTTTTGTTTCATTAAAATATTATACTTTTTAAAATTTTTGAATTTGAATTTCAATTCACAAAAAATGTAATATGAGAGTACTTCTTTGTTGACCATGGATTTTGGTTCCCTTTCTTGCTCATCAAACATATTATTCCACATAAGTACATTTTCAAGGAGAGGTATATTATATATTAAAACGTTTTCTATAAAAATATGATTATTACTAACTACTCATCATCTATAATGAAATTCTATAAATTTACAACAAATGGATTAACTACATACAAGGTGACTAGAGTAATTCTTTAATGGGGATACATGGACCACATCATATACTTGAGATATGTCAGGTGAGGGTTCTAGTCGATTGGACAAAGATCTAATGGGATAAAATATGTAGATGTTTTCTATGTAAAGAGGATAATTATTTACCTTCATCTAAAAACGTATTACTTTATTCCATGAGGATATATTAAGGACCACCTAATCTATATCTTAAAACACTATGTATCATTAATAATTATATCATTATCTATTTTGACATCTTTTTATTCTAATTGATGCTATATAGATTTAAATATATATTTTTTATTATTAATAAGATCATGCCACATCATTTTCTGTTCTCCAACATCACTAGTTCATGTTTGATTCCAACAACACAACACAATCATACCTTCACAAAAAGACATTTGAATTTAATAATGAAAAGTCTGGTTATATAAGAAATCCATGAGAGGAATGTGTTGATCCCAACATCCTTGTAAATATGATGAGAATTATCTTAGAACAACATCAAGAGTTTTGATGTTTATCTTAGACTAATAAAAAGTATGATGGTGACATATAGTACTAAGAATCAAATCTGTATCCAAATCATAATGATGAATTATATTGAACAATATGGTAATTCATTGATCTTGATCAAGTATAATAACTGGAGATATATGAATCAATATTCCATAATATCTGAATAATAACTCATTGATTTAGTTAATAATTATATCATCCATGATTATAATGAAATACCATGAATTTTTAACTATTTAAACTACAACCAAAATGTTTTAATTTCCTTTACACCTTATGATTATTCCTATAATGAAATCCATAGTTTTTTTCAATTAACATGTTGGTGTGGGAAATTTTAAATTCATTACTATATATTTATATCAATCATCTTGACCTCATGCATACAAATAATCATGATAGAAACTGAACAATCTTATATTTCATGATTTACCTCTATAGTATTTTCTTCATATCTTTATATATATTATTTCTTCCTTGATGAATAGAAAATGGTAAGATATGAACATCATCCAAATAATCCATATTCATTCCAGGATATATTGGAAAATAATTTGGTTCTATGAAATATGACACCATATTTTTTAATGATGAACTCTTTAATATTTGGAACCTTTATCTATAGATCCTTTTAATAATTTTGGTTCACAGTGGTCTTCTTAATAATGTATGTTTGAATTTTTTATTTTGTAAAGGTAGAAATAAGTTAAATTTATGATACCAATTTTCATTATTTTCATGCCCAAAAATATAAGATCAGTTTAAATTCTAATCATGGATTGGGTTGTAGGATCCTTTATTCACAATGAATATGAATCATTATTTGAATTTCTAGGATGGAAATTGATTAAAAAATAATAATCATTTCTCATCTAGAACTCTACGGACCCTAGCCACAGTATCCCGGAATGAATGCCATATATTATTACAATTGTACTATTAATAAGGAATATACCCCCCAAAGGGTATAATATTCTAGATTTTTTGGATAACTAGATACATATAAATGTTTTCATTACAATATAAAATAAAATACAATATAGAAACTCCATTGGAACATCCCTAAAATCCATGATTATCCTTTCAAATAATTCACAATACACATCTTTATATCATAGGTAACAAATAAATCATCCTAAAGGTCTGATATCATGGTTTCATAAAGGGTGAATAATACAAATTAGGATAATATAATCAATATGTTATAATGAATGACTAAAAACACATTCCATTAGAATATAATTTTGAGCATAATATGGAAGAAATAAAATGTTATTAATTAATTTTATAAAAATAATCACATGAGAATGAAACATAATCTTGGATATTTTACTAGTAAAATAATCACATGAATTATGAATTAATTTTATCATAATGAGGTAATTCATAATTTTAGACATCATAAATATATCTTCAAGGCCTTTTCAATGATATTAGAAAATAAAAACTTAAGACATCAACCAAATGAAATTATGTTTTTCCTCATGAGCTCCACATATGATTCTTGGGGATATAAAGGGACCCACAAATCAATAAAAAATCCAATTAATTCCTCATTTTAACTCGGTGAATCAAGAATAACATTTACATATGAGATATAAATAACATTCCCCAATCTTGGAACATAATCACTAACCATTTTGAGTAGTATGGTGAATTATATCATGATAGAACATCGATAATAAAACTAATTATAAAAACATTAATTATATATGGTATATAATAATAATAATTATATATCAATATCAATAATGAATAAAATTTAACATAACCATTGAAATATATGAAAATACCATAAAAAATCATCATGGAATTATTTAGAGAAATATCCTTTTTTACTTTCCAAAGAAGATCTATTTTGGAAAATCATTAAATTTATTGTAATTTTTTTTATAAAACCATTAATTATAATTTTTTTTTCTTATGCCAAAATTAGTGATTTTTTTAAAAAATTTATAAAATAAAAGAAATTACTGACGACACTAGAACATGGGTAAGAAAATGGGTAGTTCCCATTTAGAGGGCTTTCCTTTTGGGAATAATTGAGAAGGGAACTTTATTAATACATGAATTTTCCCAACATTGATGGATGATCTGATATGGATACATGATTTTTGGAATATATATATATATATACAATTTTTTAAAATTATACAAAATTTAGTTATGAATTATATTGGGATAATCTGTTAGAAAGCGTAACTTAAATTAAAAATGTTTGTTGTTGTAGAATCCCATAGCTTATATCTAAATGTGTTTCTCACATGTAATTAATGTCTTGGATAATGAATTGAGATTTGATAATAATTTAATTCAGAAGCTATTCAATAGGTAATTAATTTATTATAATTTTATTATTTTTATATTTGGAATTCTTTAAGATTTATAATATTCAATTTCATCGTTCAGATGTATCTGTTTAGTTTATTTTCATGAATGAATCAATTGTACAAATGTATGAAATATCATGAACAATTAAAATAATTCACCTTGATGGAAATATTATGTTATTAAAAAAATAAGATATAATGGTCTTAAATATTATTATTTTCTATATTTTTGGATGGTGCATTAGATAGAACTTTAAAGATGCTCGTTTAGATTATTTGGGTAGTTTTTCAATCGCCATGAAATGGATTTGATTTTTTACTTAATATCATGTATATATATTAGTTATAGAACAATAAATAACTTATAATGTGCATAATAAAATAAATTTAACCATAAATATGTTTTATAATAGGCATTGATGTTGTTAATGGAAAATGAAGTCACTTCGTCCATGATGGTGGTAAATCGGCACACCCTAGATGATATTTTCATTTTTAGAATAAAAGGGTGGAATGATATGGGTTTTGATGACAGATCTTCCATTAACATAAAAAACTTACACTATCTATAAGATATCAGATTTTTCATTCTTTTTTTGGATAGAAGAGGTAATGATAGAATAAGAATATAATAATTTAAAGAAAATGAAAGATAATGAAAAAGCAGTTTCCTCTCAAATTCATCTAATTGAGAACCTCCTTAAAGAACATTGAAATGGTCTTTTAGTGTGGAAATATAGTAAATAATGGTGGGTATTGGATTGGGAGATAAAATGAAATCTATATAATCATGAGTTCAGTATTTGGATGTATGGGGAGATGAGGTGGTGAGGGATGGTATTTATATTGGATAAAAGGGGTGTTTTTTGATTATTTTAATGAATAGTATGTTATTTGGGGTGAAAAATATTAATAGTTTGATAATTATCACTAAATAAATCAAATAATTAGGGGAATAATGATATAATAGTTTTTAAATCATTCATGACTTAAGAAATAGTGTATTTATCTTATAATGTATATACACTACAAATTATTGTATTTCACTATTAACTAAAAAATCATCTATTTATGAAAAAAATTCTCCATGGAAATTTTTCAATTTGTTTAATTCCAAAATTAACACCATAATTTAAAGTAATATTCTAAATATGTCAATTTTTTTAATTATAATCATTATTTATTAAAAAAATACTAATTTAAACAATATAAGCAATTTTATGACACATAAAAAAATTAATTACTGTATTATATAATTATCTTGTAACTATACTCTGACCAAATATTAATTTATAAATATTTTTTAGCAAAAAAATTTCATTTAAATTATGTCATTAGTTTAAACATTAGAAATAATAGTTTTTATTTCACCCAAATACCAATATTCAATTTATCATTCATAAAAAACTTATTTAATTATCCTAGGATTTAAATATACCATTTTTTAATCTATAGGACACCAAATTATTATTTATACCTTCATAGTTGAGTTTACTATTCTTTTTGTCATACTACTATTCATAATGGTCATATTTCTATTTCAATGGTCATTTTTAATTGTATATTGTTTTTAAACTCATTATTTAATGATGAATAAACTAAAAAAGTAAATAAATTTTAAAAGAGACATACCATAAAATCATGTGGTGTTACACTCTCCCATCCATATGAAATCTAAATGCAGAAATTTCAAAAAATTATCCTCATTAAAAGATTTGGGTATTTCTTCATCATAACATCCTTTATTTTCCATGCCACCTCTTCAATTTTATGATTTTTTCAATTTATCTTTTCTAGGTGAGACGTATGATTCCTCAACACTATATCCCTAGTGTCTAGAATCTAGTTTGGATATTTAAAGTAATATAATTCCGGTTCCAATTAAATTCATTTGTATGTGAGAAACTATGTTGGCTTTGATATGTATTACTTTAACAATGAGATGTGGAAAACACTATCAACATTAAAATTGCTAGGTGGAAAAGATAAAAAATAATCTAATTCCCTAATTATCTCCAAGATTTCAAAATTTTCAATGTTTGTTACGATTAATATATCTTTCATTCATAATCATTTGACACCCTTCTAGGGAGATAATTTTAGAAAAAACATAATCTCCCACTTGAAACATATAATCCATTATTCAGTTATCGGTATATATTTTTTGTCTACTCTTAGCTACATTGATATGGTATTGAACTGTCTTTACCCTTTCTATTTTTTCATCCATATGTTCTTGGCCTATATGCTTATATTAAACAAACATCCCCCAAATTTATTTTGTACAACATCTGTTGCAATACAATTCTTTATATAGTTCCATTTAAATATGTTAATGGAAAATATTATTTTGATAAATCTTTACCATATGAAAATAATGATCTCTTATACGTTGAATGTTAGGTAATCATGATCTCAACATGTATTCAAATGATTAAATGCTTATTTCAAACTGTAATATCAGTTTGTGAGTGATATGACTTACTCAAATAATTCACATTGTCTAAATGATTTAAAATAACTTTTCCAAATATAATTGTAAATCATGGATCGTGATTAGAAAAAATATAATTTTTTCACCATTAAGTCTTATAACATCATTAATATAGATATTTGAAGGCCACATTAGTAGGAAATCATCCCTTATAGTGATGAAATTTGTAGAGATTGTAATTTGATCAACAATTACACATATAACTTCAATTCATCATGGATTTCTTTGTTATACAGTGAAAACATACTTAGTAATGTTATCCCATTTCAATGTAATAATTGCAATAGGTTTCATGAAATCTCTAGGATGTTTTCATTCATCCTTCACCTATTAATAGTAAAAAAAAATTGACCCATAATCATCAATTTCCCACATCATATTATATCACCAGAAATGTTCCTCCAAATCCCTTTACATATTAGTATTACAAGGGTCTTTAGTGAAATTATAGCTATGTGCATCATGTAATAATTCTCTCTTTTTCAAGGTTATATAGGGAACACACTTGTCTCTTCCCAAATATCATAACTCCATCCCCATATATGAATTTTTTCAACATCCCATTATTCGAAGAATTAATTTTCCAAAAAAAGTCACAGCAGAAGTCTAAAAATATTTAATATTGTCCAATAAATATGGAAAGTTAATCAATTGAAAAAGTAACGATGATTGAACTTTGTTTATAATTCCCATATCCTTTTTTTCTAGATCGAATTATATAGGGTCCTTGTTAAACATCATCTTGTTTAGACCTCTATGATCCTTCCTGGCCAATTAATATGCTTAATTATTCATCTTCCCTAGGTAGTAGTGTATTGAATAGTCATAATCCATGACTATCTTGACACATCGCCTTGGACTCATGTTGAGTTAAATAAATGGGATTACAAATTTAAATCTCTTGTGATATTTATATATCTCATATAATTCACCATAGAGTTAGCGATTCTTTATTTTCAGAGAAAATATTAAAAAATTTACTTCATGGTCATGAGTTGGATAGTTCTATTCATTAGTTTTTAATAACCTTGATGCATAGGTAATGAATATATCATGCTGAATAAGGATATAGTCATGTATTTTCATTGATGCATCACTATAAATAAAAGATACAACATTTACCTATGGTAGAGTTTAGATCAAATAATTAACTATTTTATACTTCAATTCTTCAAAACATTGATCATATTATTTTTTTCCATATGAACATATCCCCATTACAAGTAATCTTGATTGAAGGGTTAGCTAATAAAGAAATATTTTGAATGAAACACCTATTGTAACTTTCTAAACCAATGAAACTAAATACCTCACTTATGTTCATTGGTCTCAGCCATTTAGGGTTTACCTTTGTGTTTACAAGTCAACTGACATTCCATCCTTATTGAAAATATGGCTAATAAAAGTAACTTTTTGCAGACATAATTCACACTGACTAAGATTTCGATAATACTATTTTCTTATAAGTGTATCCACAATAACTCGAATGTGGTTATCATGGTCCTCAAATATTTTTCAATATATCCATATATCATTAGTAAATACCAAACAAATTCTAAAATCAGTTACTTGAACACTCTATTCATTAGATCCATTAAAATAAAAGGTTCGTTAGTCAGTCTAAATGGAATTACTATAAACTTATAATGTATTAACCTACTTCGAAATGAAATATTTACAATATGTTCCTTCCTAATCAATAATTAATGATATCCATAACAAAGGTAAATCATTGAGAAATATTGATATCCATCAATGTGATCAAATAAATCATCAATGTGAGGTTTATTATAGTTTTTCATTATTGTAATATCATTTATTTCTCAATAGTCAAATCACAACCTAAAGGATCCTTCATTCTTATAAAAAATATAATAGGGGAACTTGATATAGAAACAATATGAAGATTAAATCACATATCACTCAATTCTTCCAGTTGTTTCTTCATCTCCACTAATTCTATAGTGTCCATTCTATAAGGATTAATCAATATAGGTCTTTCATTAAGAATTAAATCAATATAGAATTCAACTTCCATATCTGGAAGATGTCTAGGTAAATCTTCTAGAAATAAATCATTGTTTTATTTCACTATAGGTACATCTTTAATTTGATGATTTCATTCCTAATCAATAGGTGATCACTTCCTCACTAAAATTTTCAATTACAAGATATATTGTTTGATAATCCTAATGTGACTCAGATAAAGAGGCTTCCTTTATAAAGATGAGAAATTACATTCCGTCATCACAAATTATAATTTCCATCTATTTCCTTTAAATATTTTAATTTTATTTCAAAATATAATATCTTAAAAGGATTATATCAAAATCAACCAAAGGTATGACTCTAAAATGAAAAATTAGATCATGTATATTTTTCATAATTGGAAGTTCTAGACACATATTTATCATAATAATTTTTCCATTATGAGTCATTACTAAAAACACCCTTGTTAGGGTTAACTGTAAGTATCTAATTTTTATACCAAATTGAGATGATGTAATGTAATGTGATGATCCAGAATAAAATAATGATTTTTATAAACATGAGTTAAAGATTAAAGTACATGAAACTAAAATATTAGGATATTCTAATTTGTATTTGTGATCACATATGATTTATCCGGTTCCCTTGGCCTTTTCTAGAGCAATTTTACTTGATTCATAGGACAATAATTTTCATAATTCCCCATATCTTTAAACTTTTAATTTTAATCACTGGTTACATCATTCATTCAATTACATTGATGTGGTTCGTGTCCCTTTTCTCCGCACCTATAAAAAATCCTTTTCCTTTTAAGTAGAAACCTAGTTATTTAATTCCAATAGTATCTTATATTGGAAAATACCTTATTTATTGTTCCCTTTATATATTTTTTCCTACCAACCTCATCATAACTTTTTATCTTATAATTTAATAATATATAGGGAATTATTTCTCTAATTTGACATCATATTATAAAATTTCAACACATGATGAAGAATATTTGGAGTCCTAATCCATTTAAAGGAGAGGTTTAAAACAGTAAAATAATATATGAATATTCCTCCTTGGATTATGTCTGTCATTCATCGCATTCCTTTACAAAATTTTATTGATGTATTCATACATGGAAACAGTTTTATACTATTTTGGTTTCAAACTGAAAAATTAACTCTCCATATCCACTTATTGTGCAAGAGATAAATATTTTTATGTGAATGTTTCCTTTAAATCCTTCCATTTTGAATTTGAAATTTCTATCCCCTCCTTTGTGATTTTTATTAATGAACCTCATTAATCAGAATATCCTGGTAGATGATAAACTACCACGATAAGTTTCTCCCATTCATTATATCCCAATGTGAGAAATATATTTTCTAGGGAAATTATCCACTACTAATCTATAATTTGGTTTTAGTCCCATTGAATCATTGACAATGTTGTCACCTAATGCGGTCTAAAATTGATCCTTCATGTTTTGGAAAAATATGCTCTATATGTGTAAGCTTATTATTAATAACCTGATATTTTTTTCCTTTCACAATTATTTGATTCTCAGCTCCAGCTATAGGAACTTCTTAAACTTATTTGTCTTGCATAAAAGGGAATCCACTTCATGATATGATTTCCATTTCTTTTACCAGGTTCAATTACAAAATCATGGAATACAATAAATTAGGTTATATTGTATAAATTAAAAATTAAAAAACTCTATACATAAATATATATATTTTTAATAGTTAATAAAGTAGTCATAAACATGGTTTCTTTGGGGACATATTTACCTTTATTCAATTAATATTATTTTTTAATGAATATGAGAATTATCCTAAGAATATCCTCATGGAGTGCCAATCCATGTTCACAGTAAGGCTAATTTTCACATACTAGGTTACACATTTTCTGGCTTAAAACACCCTTTAATGTTTTTTACCGCAAGGTACATCAGTTCCAGAACCATGACCACTTATATTATATAGACTTGGATGTTTTTTAAAAATGTTCAAATTAATTTCTACCTTAAATAAATTATTGGATGTTCATCTATGATTACTATAAAAGTTAATCATGTGGTTATTTTCCCAAAATTTATGTTTTGTAAACATAGTACCCAATTTTTATATAGAAAATCCTTTGATATAAACAATTATGTCCCTAAAACCAGTAGCCAAGAGCTAGGTCCTTACTTTATTACATAGGTACAACAAACAAGTACGATGCAACCGAAAGGAACATATTGTTTTGGACATTTGGAAAACTAGATACATACAAAAGTTTGACATTAAAACATGGAATTTAATACAACATATAATCACCATTGGAAACCTACAAAAAATACTAAATTATCAATAAAATTCATTTATAATGCATATATTCACCCGTTGGAGAAAAAATAAGACATTAGAAATGGGTGATATCATATTATTATTATGTGAAAGTTGTATATATGAAGTTATTATAAAGAATAAGGCATGGTGAATGTTAACAAACACATCTCCTAAGAACTTTATCAGGATCATAATATGGATGGAATAAAATATGAATAAATAAATCCATATATATAATAACAATAAGATGAAAATATACCATTGATATTATTATAATATTATAGTCAAATGGATTATAAATTAAAAATATCATAATGATGAAATCCATAATTATGGACATCATAACCATATTGTCAAGGCCTCGACCTAGATGTCTGATAATAAATTGTTATCGTCTCATCCATATCACATTATTCTTGGTCTCATTATAATTAATAACACATTGAGGGGGCTACAATAGTCCCCAATTATTTTTTATTGATATCCAAATGGGAATGGGTTGAAACATAAAAAACAGATACATGATAAGTATAAATAACATTCCCAAATTTGTGAACATAATAACAAACTATTCTAATAGTATGGTGAATGGTATCTAGATAGCACATACAAATTCATAGTAATAATAAACTTTTAATAAAATATAGTTATTAATAATAATAAGAGATAAATATTATTAAATAACAATGTTAAAAATATGTTTTTAAATAGATTAATATACTCAAATGACATCACTGTGAAATTATTGAGAGAAATGGCATTTTAAAATTTCCTAGAAGAGTTCTTTATGAAAAATAATTTCTATTTCTATTAATTGTCTAGATAAAAATATAAATGGAAAATAAATAATTTCAAGAAAAAATTACTCATTTTAGGAAAATAATAGTGTCATAGAAATTATTATTTATTATACATGATATTGGATAATAAAATGGGATGTTCCATTTAATTAGGAATAATTTTTATAAGAATTGGGAAGGGATCATTTTGAAAAAATTATCTCCACACCAAATAATGATGATATGATCTGGATAAATGATTTTGAAACTTATAATTATAATTTAGAATATTTTTTAAAAAATAGATAAGAAATATATGTCGTTAATGTTTAAGTAATTGTAACCTGAATGAAAATTTGTGGTTTGGTTAAAATCCCTTTCTTTATGAATGAAAGTGTCCTACACTAGTACATAACATCGTGGATAATTAACTTATATTCATTAATAAATTAATAAAAAAACTTATTCAGAATTTATTTATTATTATTTTATTATGTTTATTTGTCTCTTTTTTATGAGTTAAAATTCAATTTCATTATTTAGGAGTGTTCGTTTCATTGTTTTCATGATTGATTCACTTTTATACATTTCAGAAAGATCATATATAATTTAAATGATTCTATTGAATTAAAAATATATGTTACTGATGATAATACATAATATTTAATGTTCTCACATATTATATTTTTTCAAGATATTAATTTTATTCATAGATATAACATTAATGATGATCATTTAGACTCTTTTGGCTGGTTTTGGTCCTCACGAACTGGTTTTGTATTATAAATTATTATTAGGTGTATATACTAGTTCCAAAACACAAAATAATATATAATATATATAATTATATATTTTTAACTACAATTATTGTTTTATAAACATCCTTGAAAGAGGTTCTGGAAAATAATGTGTCATTATCTATGATGGTTATAAATCAGCACATCATAGATGATATTTTTATTTTTGGAATTAATGGATGGAAGGAGAAGGTGTTTGATGATATATCATACAATAAAATAATAAAATTAAATTAAAAATAAGATATTACTGTTATCAATACTTTTTTTTACCAAAGTGTTAAGGATATTATAAGAATTAATGGAATTTAATGAAATTGAAACAGAATGAAAAACGATTTACCTCTCAATTTCATCTCCTTTATAACCTCATTGAGTCACATTGAAATTGTATTTTGGGGAAGGAAAAAATATAATAACATAGGGGAGTTGATTGAGAAAATAAATAAAATAAATATATTAAATATTCACTGATTTTTATGTGTGAGGAAAAGAGGTATGGAAGTGTGATATTTAAATAATAAGAGATTGGTGTTTTTATTTTTTTTTAATTAGTAGGATATTATTCTCATTGAAGAATATGAATAGTTTGATAATTATGAATAAATAAATTATAATGTGATTTATTGTTAGATATTATGGTTCAAAATAATTTATGGCTCAATTAATTGAGTATTTATCTTATAATGATTATACAGCGTAAATTACCGTGTTTCACTATTTTGCAAAAAATCAACTATTTCAGAAACATCCCAAAAATTCACCATAAATTTTTTCTGTGGTGTATAATTATAAAATGAAATCCATATTTTGGATCATAATATTATAAATATTACAAATTATTATTTTTATTAAAATTGTTATTTATTAAAAATAATTGTTTAAAAATTAATATCAATTTTAGTACACATAAAAAATATAATTCAGGTATCATGAAATTATCTTATAATAATAAAACAAAAAAATATTATTTAATGAATTTATTTTATGATAATAATTTTTATTTTGAATTATTATTTTAATTATAAAATTCTAAACATATTTTTCTATTTAATTAACACAAAAATAATTACATTTTCATTTGTAAAATATATATTTAATTATTCCATGATATAAATATACAATATTATCATTAGTAAGACAACAAATTTTTTTACAATTTCATAGTTGAGTTTACTATTATATTGGTCATATTATTATTTCTAAGGCCACATTACTATTCCAACAGACATATTTAATATTACAGTATGCAATTAAATTCATTTTTATATGAAGAATAAATAATCAAATATACTAAATTTTAAAATAGTCATACCCTAAAATAAGGGGGTGTTACAATAACCACCTTGATTTTTTATATATTCAAAAAAAATTATGATCTACATGTGAGGAGTTTATGATCTATTAAAATACTGCACTTCACTCTATATAATTTATGTCACTAAATTGACAGTCTGAAGAATAGTAAAACCAATTCCACATCATGGGTCAGCTAGTTATACATTGTGATACTAAATTGACATGAGAAAAAACATATGGGGTTGATATCATCCATTAGTACAGAACCCATTCCATTTATATATTAATTACTATATATACCAAATTTTTCCCAACATGTGGATAATGTGATAACAAGTGAAATTATAAACCTATTATTTACATCATAATTCTATAGTATCATTCCTTAGTCATGAAAAAAAGATATTCAATGGTTTTTTTAAAAGTATTTAAAATAAAAGTAAATTTCTCCAAAATTGACTAAAGTACCAAAATATTCCAAGAGAACTATGGATAACTATGACATATGTTTTTATAGGCCATCCATCAATTTTTTATCTTTTTTATGGTTATATAAATACCCATTTTCAATTTTTAACACACTCTAGGAATTTTAATTGGTCTATCCCCAACATTCCTTTTCTATACATTAATGGTTTATTTTCATTCGTAATATATTTTTTATGTCATTAAAATGCATCACATATATTTATTTTCTTTCAGAGTAGATAATAATATTATATTTACAAACTACCACACATTTTTCAACGTAATCGATAATTTTTATTTCCGTATATTTATAATGTTAAATGGAGAATTATTCAGCCACAATGGATTCACTATAATATCATAGTTCTCACCCATTGAACAAAAAGTAGGTGATATACACCACCTACACCTTTACATTATAATATCCTAATTGAAGATCAACCATAGTAGAGTATAGAGATTTACATACCGAATTAAAAAAAGACACCAATACAGGCGAGTGAATACATTATATTTATCATGATCTAGTTGAGCTCATGACAATCAATTTACTGTGACCTAACATGTCATTCATATTGATAAAAGGTCCAATTCACCCACTGGTGACGAACATATCCATATAAACCCATTATCTAGTTCCACCTATATTTTATTCTTTATATAATTATGTTCAATAGTTTTCATTTTATATTATGTTATTGATCTTGAATGAAAATTTGTATAATTAAGATTAAAAATTCAACTTCTCCAGTTGGTGGAAGTCCACATAACTCATCATGAAACACATCACCAAATTATCATAAAATTTTAATTTCATCAAAGATGGTTTTTTACTTAATATAAATCTTTGGAGCACATAATTATACATCATAATGAAATCAAATCAATGACTGAGATTATAATTCCAAAGGGGATCTGCCACCCACCTTAAAATTATAGAGAATTAACGTGTGATATATGATATAGAGGGTGATATACTTCTCATATAAATATATAATGTATCTATATAATGTAATCCATTACATACCCATCATATAATAAAATTAAGATAAATATAGTATCATAATATTTACATAGAATTTCATCCTGAAAATTTTAATAGGGTATTAGTTATAAACATATGATGTAAAAATATCCTTAATTTCAATTTCACATAATTCTTGACTTCCATGATAACAGGTTGTGTTTAAATATTTCTATTAATCATAATTTATATAAAAGAAGGCATATAACCATATTAACACATGAATTAATGATTAGAAATAGATGATAACCCTTACTCTCATTATTTTAATTACATTATATCAATTTAATTCTTCCTAAATTGACATAAAAATGAGAATTTTCAATCAAAATTGAATAAAAATGAAATGATTAATGGATAACACATTATTTAAATTTATTCTATATCTAATTTATTTTTATGATTTATCAAATTTTATCAAAAAAACTATCTCCTATAATTGAATATAATTTACATTTTTGATCCATTCATAGTTGTTCATAAAAAGAAAGTGAATTTATTGAAGTATTTCTATTTAAGTGTCAAAACAAGTTTGAAGCATGGCCTTTTTAATGAAATATAGGTGTCCATAATTCTAATATCCTTTTATCCCATTTTAGTATTATTACTTATTTGTAAAACTATTACATAGACACCTCTACATTTAATATTTTTATGAATGGCCTAAAGGCCTTATATTTTTATTCATTTATGATAGTCACCCTTTTAATGGTTGAAGAATAACCCTTACATTGCTCGTAAGAGACATTACATTAAATTAATTGAAGGTCCTAGAGTAATTCAATAATTTATAATCCTTAATTAGATTATAACTCCATTTTATATCCTAAAACATCATATGATATCCATTATAACACATATATGAGATAGGTGATCTAGAATATACACTAGTACAATAATCATGAAGACGAAGCATGATATGTGAGTCAAAATGAATAACAAGGACTCATAAAAGGGAAGGTTCATGACTAATCATATCATTTGTAAAAATTAACATGAAATCATAATTTAAATTCAACATAAGAATTTGAAGAGAATATGAATCATGTAATAAACCTAAGTAAGGTTTAGCTACCATGAAAACGTCAAATGGTGGACATAGTCTTATCAATGATTTGGTTTACACCATCATACCCTTTGTATCATGTCATGATATATAAACATTAAATATTTCTTTTAATACAATCATGGAAACCTCATCCTTATAAGAAATTTCCCATATATTCCACATAAGGAAATAAATCATTACTTCTAACTATAAGGATTCCCCTAATAATGAAATGGGTTGGTAATCAACACTTATAGAAAAAAACAGCAGAATATTATAAATTGTTTTAGGTAAATATTGATCAAAATATTATTGTATATACATAAATTAAAAATAATCAATGACCGTGGATGTTATTTCCTTCTAATGTTAGTAAATGAAAATGAGATGATATGTAACATTGTAAATTCACAACATGTTTGTGTTATTATAGAAAAATAATAATAATATTTTATCAAGTCAAGGAATAATAAAAACCATAAAACCAGATGTAAATTTTTTTTGATATAATAATTTATATTTTTAGAATTTATGGATTTTTTAATTATTTAATAGAGTTTTATTATAAATTATGAAAAAAATTGAGTAGTTACCTTTAATCGTATATTATAAAGTAGTGTTATTTATATGAGAAATTTTAAAACATATATATTCCAATAGTTAAATATTATTTAGAATATATATATGTGTTGGATTTATGAACATACTATATATGTTTTAAATTAAAAAGATAGAGATATAATTAAAATTATAGAGAGAGAAATCATAAAATAAACAAAATCTGGTGGTTTTGAGATGTCCCTTACTATATGTAAAAAAACTTATATACTTGATATTTACATCATGAATAAAAAAATTATATTCCTTATTTAATAAATTTAGAACAAAATATATTTATTTTCATTTTACTGTTATTTATTATTTTTATTTTCATCTATTAATGTGAGATATATAGTTTAATTTCAATATTGATAGGGCGTAGATTTCTTGATTCCAAGGTAATATAAGTTGGGGATAATTTCTAATATTCTAGAAAACTAAGAATAAAACTCCAGAAGTGATACGATAGTTTATTATTGATTTTATATATATTTAAATTGTCCCAAATATCAATATTTGTTAAATCATATGTTGGATTTATTTAGTAATATTTATAATATTATACATTTAGTTCATTTATATAGTTTTACAGAACATAAAAAACATGTACTATCATATTTACATTCATTATTATTAATTACATATAGAAAATTACATATGTTATAATTGAAATATTAGTATATTATTGAACAATAATAGTAGTATTTTTACCATCCATGATGGAAATGGATAAAAAATGTACTGTGTTTTTCATAAAGATAGTGAAAAATCTATATTTTGAATAATGTTACCATTTAAGAATAAAATTAATGGATGGTGGATAATGGATATTAAATTAAAATAATAAAAATAAATTAAATTTTTTAAAATAGTGTGAATATTTCATATTGGATGTGGGATTAAAATATGATGGGAAGAAGGTAACAATTTATAATTGAATGTTTAATAATATTTCCTCTAGAATTTAGTCACATGAAATACTCTTAATGGCACATTGGGAATGGATTTTTTAAAGATAATGTCTTATAGGGACAGGGGAGAACGGTGAGGGGTGATTATCTTATGTTTTGGAATGAACTATGGAATAGAAGGTGTGTGGATAACGGGTAGTAGGGGATGTATTTAAAAGTAGAGTAGATGTGGTTTTTGAATAATATATTCCTTTGAGTATCATTATATATCAACACTAGAACAAGTGATTGACTTGGTGAATATAAAAATTAAATGGAGAATATGAGCGCAATATAATGGTTTAAAACATAACTACTTATGAAATAAATAATTTATTACACAAATTATTTTGAATACCATATTTCTATATACTTCACTATTCGGTAAAAATTCAACAATTTTATAAAAATACATTAAATTAACCCATGAAATTCTTCAATGTGTATATTGAAAATATGATTTTTTGAAGAAAATAATTTCTTAATTATGATATAAATTGTTATCAAATAAAATTCATTCATATTTTAAAAATATAAATACTAACTCATTGGTTATTTTTGTGATCTTTTAAAAACTACTTATGGATTCAAAAACTAATATTTTAATTATAAATAAACATAATATTAATTTATAAACCAAATTTCAGAATTTTTCTAGTCATTTAAATTATAATAATATTTATAAATTCATTACTAAATCTTTTTCGAGAATAATAATAAATGTTATTTTATCATTTATATAACATTTATATAAATGTATCATGATATAATTAAGTGATAGTATAATTTTAATAGTTTTGTAAATATTAATTTACACTTCCAAAAGTTAGGATAAATTTATTACTACACTAATACTATTTATAACCATCAAATTCATATTACAATGGTTAGATTTATATTCCAATGGTCATATTCAAGTCATTATGTCTTATTTTTAATGGTTATATAGGTTCTCAAAATTATATAAATACCTTATATTTCATTAATTCATTTATAAATTTAATTTTACCACAGGGATAAATATATTTTTATTTTTCATGTTGAATATTTTAATATAAATAATTTTTCATTTTTATATTGTTTGTACATAGCATGATTATTCAGAGAGATCATGTTGAAAAAACATTTCTTATATTAGAAGTGTTATTTTATATTTTTATAACCTTTCAAAATTTAAAATTATTATTTAAATTTTTTCTTCAGATTTTAAATTAAAATTCATATAATAAAATTATTTTTTGTATAAATAGGGGAGAATGTTTTTAATACAATACTATATAACTGAATATGAAACTATTATATAATCAAAAGGGAAATTAAATAAATTAATTTATAGTTTGTACTATTATTCCATGTATAAAAAATTCATCAATAAAATTTCATTTTACCAACTAGAATTAAAATATATTGGGTTAATTATACCTCACCATTTCATCATATTCATAGGTCACTTCGTTATAATTATAGTTCAACCACAATACATTGAATAAATGATTTATCTTATTATATAGAATTTTGTCTCTATGATAAAATATATTAATTAGATACTCCATATAAAATAAATCATTATTGATCTACACCACCTCTATATTTCATAAGTGATTGGGATCTATATTTTACTTACTCAAATTGGATATATGGAACATGTTTTGTTGTTGAGTTTGGGTTAGTGTTTAGGCAATATGATAGGCCACATTTCTGTTGCGATGAAGAATTTTCATATGGAAGATGTACCTAATACATATCTTTCCCTTTTACCCAAATATCATGACACTCTTACATATCAATATTCAGAGGAAAAAATTATCTCGATTCTCGATACCTAGGTCTCATATTTACATGTCAACATAACACTTTTGACGTCCTTGAATATCCTTGATGACATATTTAATTGAAATGATATTTTTAACCATTTAATTCACAATTTCTTGTCCCAGAATCATATGATCACAATGATCATACCATAACATATGCAATCAATGTATCTTATTATGATGTGATCTATATGGGGCCATTTGGATTCTTCAGTTGCAACTATTATTGTATGAGAACATTTCCTCCAAAGAATGATTATATCATCCTCCATTGAAGGAAATCAATAATTATATCACGATTTTTTAATAGTATAGATATCCCACTCATATTGGAAATTATTTTCATTATGATAAGACATACTAAATATCATTTCAATACGTTCATAATGATAGAGACTATTACATATAATATATGTACCCTTGGGACCTTTATCAAATATAATAAAAATTATAATTATAGGGAACCACACCACATCTCTGATGTGTATCCTTGAAAATCATCCATGGAATAAGTTCTCTTAAATTTAAAAAATTAAAAGATTCTTAATATGATACACTATAAAATAAATAACATTATTTTTATGGATGTTTTCAAAATACCAATGAAAATTAACATGATGATGTTTTTTTCATTTCTATATAGGTATGTGTAATGGTTTCATCGACCACTTGGAACTTTTTTATTCAACCTTCACTTCTTAGAAAACTAAAATCATTGTTGAATTTTCCACCATATTATTTATCATTATTTCCCACTAATATATTTCTAAGACATATTGAAAAATATTCTTATACCCTTGGAAAAAGGATATAGTCGAGCTATGTGAATCATTAAAAAAATACTTCATTAAAATTGTCTCCGGGGTCACCTGAGATTGTTTTTGGAATTCTTCTTCCCGTATTTTGACATGTGGGTGGTGGAGATATATTTCCTTCATGGTAAATATATATTTATCCTACCAAACAAATATAAATTTTCATATTTTAATGTCCATCATGATGAGACCATTAAGAGTAACCAATATTCATGCCATCCTTAATGGAAAAATAATCAATCTATATATAGAATTAAAAAATTATTCATTATAACATAGTTTTATACAATCTAATTTAATCCAATAAGTATGTACTCAAAAATAGTTTTATGATAGTAATAAATATTAAGGAATTTAATGAAATTCATTCTCTGATTCCCTCATATACCCAAAAAACTAATCTAATATTACATTCATTTGGCATAAAAAATCTATATTTTAATTTATGCATTTTTGGTTAAATTCCATTATGATATACTTTTTCTTATGTCAATAAAATTACATGGATTCAATTTCATATTTTTACTTTTTATCGGGATTTGAGTCCACTAATGATAATCATCCCACTCAATGAGATAAATAGTTAGTTTCAATATCTTTTAATCAATGAATTGGAAGATAGTATATATCACCATAATAGATTAAATCTATTATTTTTCCTCGATGATATGGGAAGATAAGATAAATGTATAATGATTTTAGAATATATATGGATCGACCAAAAAATAATCAATTTAGGTGGATGATAATTTACACGATCTATGTTATTATTCCAAACATGAGTAGTATGATCCGGTATTAACATAATGTTAAAATATTACACCAGAATTATTTTAAAAATACTGGTAAAAGAATAATCATGATGGTTATGACATTAGTGTTTGTCATAGAACCTCCTAAATTCTTCAATTAAATCAAATAAATGAAATACTATTAAGGATGAGAATAATTAAATTGAAAATATTATATAAAATTGGACATTATCAACATATAAGGAGTAAATTATTCATAAATTCCAAATTTATGAGTTTATATGATTTAATTTGGATTATCCCTGGCAATATTTCTAACACCCAAGGGATTTACAAGTAAATTAAATATATAATGAAATGCATGAAAGAAGTTGTCTCTAAAAAACAAAAAATTGTTCTATCAAGATTGTTATAACCAGATTATTAAACTAATATTATCATCTTCTATGAATTGAATTTCAAAAAACTGATTAACATGATTGAGTTCAGGAAAATAGAAAGAGTTTGTTGGGATCAACACAATTTTTGATGAATAGTAACATCCAATTATGAAAATTACTGTTACACAAATTAATATTAATATAACCCTTCTTAATATTAAATTTCTAAATAAATAATAATCTCTCCAAATTGTTTATAATTAAAATTTAGGAATAATTTAAAGGAAAATAAGATCATTGTACAAGTGAGGGTATTTTTTGTATGTAATAATTATTTAAAAACAATTTCATTTATTAATTTAATAATTTAACTAATAATTTATTTTAATAAAATTTAATCATGAATTATTATATTTTTTTATTATCTTGAAAAGAAAATTTTATGAGAAATTGATTAATGTTTTCATGGTGTTACAAAATTAGTTATGGTTTTAAAATTATTATTTTCAATAATTTTTTTTTATTAAAAAATTAAATTTCTCATATATTTAAAATTATTTTCATAAAATTGTGTTCATTTTTTAATTCTACACATAGATACAACTTTGGGATAATTTTTTGAGGATTTTTTTTAAATACTTTATTTTTTAATGAAAAGAGAAATACGATAATTTACGAAATAAGATAATAATAATAATTAATGAGTTTTGGATGATGTTCTATAGAGGAAAACACCCTTAAATCAAACTCTTATGAGCCAATTTATTTTTTTGTCAAAAGACTCAATACTATTAATAATATTGTGTCATCATAATAATTTATGGTTTAAAATAATAGAAATCATGTCCTCTCCTCCACTATAAATACCACCATCACCCAATTTTCCTCCCACACAATTAATAATTTTAGAATTGAATTAATTATTATGACTATACATACAAAGGCTCTTACAAACATCCATGACCTTCTAGTATCACATAAATCCAAAACTAGAGGCCCTAAAAAGGCTGTCAAGGAGGAGAGATCATGAAGATAAAATACACTTTCATTTTTATTCTTTTTATTTTCAATTCTTTTTAATTTCTTATAGTCAATCCAAATAATCATATCCAAGATGAATTAGAACATACACTATCTTATATATACAATAATTTTATCATGTTTATGGAAGAAATACTCATCATATTTATCCTCTACCTCTCTTTCTACAACTAAAAAACACCATCTATGATGTGTCGATTTACCAACATCGTGGGCGATGTGTTTTCAATATCCACTAATTATTTTAAATATAATTATAAAACAATCTCAATGGTTGAAATATATTTTATTTTTTATGATATAATGTCTTTTTTTTATGGAATTAACATATATACACAATATTATGTTATATAACGAAACTAATTCATAATTATCGAAGAATCGCCAAAATTATCTAAATGAAAAACAGTAATGTTTTATAAAAGAATTCATCATAATATAAAAAAAAATGATTTTTGGTATAAAATAAAATTCAATAAAAAAAATAACTCTACTATATCCCATTAGAAGTGTTTTTATTCTATTCGATAAGAAAATTCATTTGGTACTAACATTGGAAACCATGTAAAGAACGCACCCAAAATAATGGAAATAACAATATCTTATTAATAAATAGATGTAATGATGTAATAAAATTATTGTATAAATTTTTATAAGCATTAATATGATTTGATAAAATAATAATTACTCTATTTTATCCATTATACAAGAGTTTTAAACTCATTTTATGTAATATTGAACAGATGTAAGGGAATACAATCTCAATTTCCATTATATGGGTTAAACTTCAATTTCATTAATTATGAAGTATGATGATCAAATGTCTGATGAATCATATTTTTATTAGATTTTATTATGTTTATTTATTAATTATACACATATTACTTCCATTATAGTAATTATCATTTCAAATCTATTACATTTTAATGATGAATTTTTAATAATAATCATAGTTTAAAGTTCTATTATAAAACAATCAAAGTTAAATATTTTTATCAAAATGTTAATGTTTAATTATTATGTTCTAGTTCATGGGAAATGTTTTTGATAAATTGTGTGAAATTTATCTCCTTATAATGCATTAGAAATATGTATGTGTGAGGTCGGCTGGATGGTTACTACTTGTGTAACAACTTTGGTTACACCGTAAGGTAGATTTCATAGTTACATTGTATGGTTTCCATAGGGGTTACAAAACATAAGATATCAGTGATAGATACAATATTATTTATTTAATTCCTTAAGATACCCTTGTGGTTTTATTTATGTTTTTTTGAAATCTCATATTTCAGAAAGTATATGAGACTTAATGGGTGAGAAGTGTGTCTCTGGGAAAATGATTTCATTTGTTTATAAGTATTCTTGTACAAATGATTTATCACCTTATTTTTATATACCATTATGAGTTTTTTGTTCTTATACCATGTTTTAAAATATTTTCACAAGATTTATGGGTTGGTAAGTTAAAATGGGAATCCACAATGAATTTTTTAATGACTTGTCACAGCTCACCTTCTTTAAGATGAGGGAAGGGACAACAAAGTGACATAGCCTTCATTACACAAGATGAAAGAGAGATAATGAATCCACAGTCCCACCTTCAACAAGCCTTAGAGAACCCAATAGAACCACATGTATATAATCTGACACAATTTCGGATGCATTTAAATTTTAATAGAACAAGATCAGCAGATAAGATGTCAAATCACAAGAAACTAAAAATTCCAATGGTTAAAGTACATGAAAAATCCATTCCCAAATGTATGTCCCAGTGTAAAGCTGACACAATGTAAAAACAATCTACAATAGTAGCATACCATAAGAAATGAGACTATTTTAAAACAATCACTAATCCTAATGACCGGGCTAGTAAATTCTACCATGGTCCTTGGGGGCCTCCCAAATACAAGGAATTAAATAATAGACATAGGGTGAGTGTACAAGTACACCCAGTAGGAAATCTATGGCCACTCGTGCACATATGAGGGAACATACTAGTGTCCTTATTTGAAAATATTACTACCTCAATGCACCAACCATGTAGTACTAACCCACCCAGCCTCACTACAGAAAACTCACCAAAATATTCATGTCATGTGAAGTAGTAGTATATGAAAATAGATATTTGGGTACCCTACACCACATTCCCACTAGTTAACTACTCACCCCTAATGGATAATTTGTTGATGCTACCATTCTTCCCATATTTAGTCCCACGACCACAATCTACCTGCACACACCTAAGCATCAAACCACACATAATCATGCCTACAGTCACCTTGATTACAACAACCATGTCTCTCAACCAATGAAACCTATGCCACATCCCAAATATATATTAGAAAAGAAACTTGGCCTGCAAAAACCTTGGCCTCTCATAAAAACCCATTCCTAAAGGATCTTAAGATATGGTAACCCTAAAGCCATTACGACCTTCCTAGATACGCTCAATTGTTGATAAACTAGAAGATGGTGCATGGAAGAATGTTTGTAACCAGCCATCCATCCTCGCACTGGGATGTTGGAAAAAACTCCCTCCCTCATGTAATGGGGGTTTCCTACACACGGTGCCCAACATGGTTGGGGTGCATATGGAAATCAAAAGGAACTACAATATATATATATATATATCTGTGTGTGTGTGTGTGTGTTTGGAAACACTAAGCGCAACTTATAGGACCCTATAACAGACATCCAACTCATGTGGAATCATAGTTGCTGATACAAATACATGGAAAACCACACAACAACCACACAACAACCACTTCCATATATTATGCCCACCCTTTTTTAAATTTAACAACATTCCATTTATTAATTAATGGATTCATTTTAACTTATTCCAGCACATTCAGGTAACTACCAACCATAAAACATATTAAAAAAATAAACAAAACTAGATTTGTAGTACCACTACAAGGCCCCATTAAACCACTTCCAACTATCATTCTTCAATGTTATACCCCAAAATCCTTCTCTTGCAACCAATGTATACAAACTCACTTCCTAACAATTCTCATATGGTGTCCCACTACATTACATGTTCATAAAAACAGTGCAGTCCCACTGCCCAATGGCATTTGATGGCCATGACCCAATCAAATGATGTTCATCTACCTATAAGACAATCAATTCAACAATGAACAAGTATCTCAAAATGGTATACTTGCACACCTCATGTACAAACCCACACCCAAATACAACAAAAACATATATTAACCAACATCTCTGATGTACACACATACCACACCCTTTTCATGGAACCAGCCCCTCTTTCCCACAATGTACCCCAAACCATGCTCCCTAAAGAAAGTCCACACCACTCACAGAAGATAAAAAACACAACAGAACACAACACTTAACCACACCTATCAACATGATCTATATATATATTTATATAAAAATTTAGAAACACTATTCTTTAGTCTACTTTACCAAAAGGGGTTATCATTCAAGGTTTCATATCCTGGGGAGTGCGTTTCAATTAATCAAGTGTACATATATAACCAGTTATCATGTTATGGAAGATTATCAAACATCAGAACACAAAAACTGGGACACCACTAGTGCACAAGAAAATACCACCTACATCCGTGATTTTTTGGAGGCATTCATCCCAAAAAATCTTTAAATAAATCAATGATAACAAATAAAATAGGTTACCCACATCAAAACACTCCCATATAATTATGTTATATACACATGCTATCTTCTAATCAAATTCACTGATTGTTTATTTATCATTTTAAGAAATGTATTTAGGTTTTCTTCACCAAGATTCATTATTAAACCCTCCACTTACTATTCACAATTAAAATGAGACCCAATAAATCCATACATTAAAGATTAGAGGTTAGAAGATACTTTTTTGTCCATGAATAGTGGATTATTTGAGCAGTAGGGAAGAAATCCATCGAAAATGAGCAAGAGATCTCTAGCATAGTCACACAAATTTTCTAGTGAGGAAGTCTATAGGTTCTCCTAGGAGAAACAAAAAAACACACAAGGGATGATCTTGTATTTAATGAGTCATATCCTATTTTATAGGATGAACTATATCAAAAGGCATTATCATGGGATCATGGTTAGGATTTTTCAGTTGGGGTATCCCAAATCTCTTGGGAGGTTTGGATAATTAATGATATAATTAATAACATTTTAATCACCTTATATGACTCTCGTAGATGGATTTGAACTGGGTTTACATCAAATAAAATGTAAGTGGGGAAAAACTAAAAATCGGGGAAAAACTGGGAAAACTGAAGATGAGTCACAAATGGGAAAATCACTGACCCTATGCCACTAATGGATGAGCTGCCAACATGGCCAACTGATGTTGACCCACTGATTCCATTACCTATTGTCACATCTTCCTACTAACACCAACACCCATGACTCACCGATGTTACCCCCGACTCACCGAAGCTGACTCCCCAGACTCACCGATAATGATGACCTTGACTAACCGATGACGATGCCCCTAACTCACCAATGCTAATGCAATGATGCCAAAGCACTAAAATGTCATCACACTAACATGCTGATGCAATGACACGTCGATTCTATGTCATGTCGATGTACAGACAAGCCGAATCATAAACATACCAATAGAAAACTAGAATGATGGGAAACTGTTAAAATGAGCCATATTGCCTCCCAGAACTTCTTAAACATTGATTTTTTCACAACGGGATGGACCAGGGAAATCCATTACATCATATTAGTTACCTCGCATCCTATTCATGTCCTTGATAATTAAATTACAACACAAAATAATATAGTTCTGAACAACCACACCTTATGATACCTCTCAACAACAAACCATCTTGTCTTATTCAATAATTGGAGTGAAAACCTCGACATCCTAGAAAAAAACCTTTTAATTTAACATTTCTACAACAATATATATAATAATTCCCCATACTTCTCAAAAAACCACGCAAGAACAAATTTTCAAACCATCCAGATAGATGGATTAGGGAGATCATTCCTCTATGTCTAGTTACAATCCACTTAGGGAATCACTATCTTGGACACATGGTTTTAATCACATAAGCAATGATGCATCATAATTAGGGATCAGGTTCTCCCCTCCTGATAGTCCTCAATATTCAAAAAATCCAAAGAACAGTGAATCAATATATTATACAACAAATGAGGTCAAACATTTCATCATACGAAAGACACAAAACAATACACAAGAGAAAACTCAGAATAGTTCTAGGTAATGGGAACACATCATTGCTTATCTCTCCCTAGTGCACTCCTCGAGGAAAAATGGCTCCATCACACAAATAAAAATGTAATGGTCTATCAACACATCACTTTCTCCTAATGATCCTCAATCCCTATAGGTTGAACCACGAATGTCACGTCATCATCGACATCTAACTCTCCCAAGTCAAGGACGCAGGAGTTATCATGTAGTTACCGATAGAGTTGGGAGAAATGAAGGAAATAATGGATTATCTCCAACTACAGTGGCAATTCTAGCTGATATGCCACCTCAACAACTTGTCCTAACACCTCAAATGGTCGAATGAATCTGGGGGAAAGCTTGCTTCTTTTTCAAATCCTTTGTTGTCTACACACATGGGAGAACATTATGAACATGTTTTCCCCATCCTAGAACTCCCAGGGTCTCCTCCTATGATGGTAATACATATTTTTCATGTCCTAATCGACCTTAATCCTCTCACACACTAGATGAACGTCCTGTTTTGTGGTCTACACTACCACTACTTAGATAATGGCTACTTCCCCGACCATAGTCTAACAATCTGGTGAGAGACACAGTTTTCTTTACCAAGCTTCAAACAGTGACATGCTAAAGGTAGTTTGAAAGAAATTATTGTAGGAAAAATCTATCTATGGAAATGAGAATACCCACGGTCCTTTGAAGTATAGAACACATACTTGTATGATATCCTACAAAGTTAAGATGGTCATATATGTTTTCACATCTATCTTATGGTGTAATGCAGTACTAAAGCACAACTAGGTGCCAAAGGAATGTTAAAATCATATCCAATCTTGCGATGTAAAACTTGTATCCTAATCCATAAAAATGGATCTTCGAAATCCATGAATTTGTATGCCTCATCATAATACATTTTCACTATGGAGCCCACTGTGCTCGACTCATTGATTACCAAGATGTTTGCTGACTTCGTCAATAGGTAAACTAATACACAGAGAGAGTCACATCCTCCCCAATCATTGGGTAATCATATGATGAAATCCATTGATATGTTATTATACATCCACTCGGAAACATCTATGTGCTTCAACAGACTGCAAGGAACACAGTTCTTGACATTTATCTAATAAAACAATATACATCTTTCCAAAAAAACCTCCACTGCCCGCTTCACCTCAGGCCACTAAAACTATTACCTCGGGACTTAATACATCATATAGACTCATAGATGCGCTTATAAGGTATTAATGCAGAACTCATAGTGAAATCCCTCCTGCATTTCCACTAGGACAAACATCATCCCCCAGAAAAACATCTGATTATGTGTTTCCTTTGACCATTCTTCTAAAGAACCATAATGGACAATGTGATCACACAACACTTTATCATTTGAGTTCCCCATTGAGAATCCTATACCTGTCACAACAAGGAAGACTTCACTGTAAACTAAAATATATATCCTCTACCACTGTCCTACCTAGAATCCAAGCGCAGAGCGGTCAAATCCTTTATTACCTTCCAAGCATTCGTGGATTCTTGAACTACATCACTCTATGATTTTATGACTCCGGAATCGGTCAATACGTTCCCCTTCCCATGGGTTTAAGAGATTTTGAAATTAGAATCCTATAGTGACTCTATCCTCTATTGCTTCAACAAGTTCAAGTATCATTTAGAAAAGATATACAACATGCTCTAGTGATTTGTAAAGAACAAAAAGCAATCCTCGATGAGGTAATACATCAAATACATTATCACGAAATCGACCATTGCAAGATCTAGGTAATGAGTGGCATATTTACGTTTGTGAGTATATAACTTACTAGAAATATAAGAGATTACTCCTTACTACTACATCATCACACATTACAAGACTAGGCAAGAAGAATCACAAAACACTTCAAACATTACCCCATCCTCTAGAAACCTAATTACTAGGGCTCTAAATAGCTTACCCTTCAGATAGAAGAAAGATGAATGACACTTATCACTCCACACAAAGGGTGGGTCTTTTATTCAAAATGTAGTCATTGTAGTTTCATGTAATTATGGGCTAGGTAAAAAACTCCAATAATAGCATACAAGGGCCAAGAAAATTCGATTGTTAGCCATATTCTTCAGAGGTGTGCAAGAAAAATATGCTTGTAATTTCAATTGTTTCACTGCAATCCCTTGTTCAGACATTGTGTTTCCATGGAAGTGCACTTCGCCTATCTAGAACATGGACTTGGATAACATTACATAGTGATGGTGGTGTCAGAGGACCTCCATGGTAGTCCCCAAATGCTCGAAATAATTTTATTTTATCCTTGACTGACTCACGAAAAATATAGTTCATGAACCCTATGAGCACATCTGGGGCTTTCGTGACACCGAAGGGAATGTCCACAAACCTAAAGTGCTCACACCTACACCTGAAAGAAGTATTTGGGATTTCACCCACCTTTACCCTCAACTAGTGAAATCCTATCCATAGGCCAATCATAGAGACTCAACATACCCACTTTTCAAGGTCCCTAGGGTAGAACCTGATGTTTTCCTCCTTCGGCCCCTTCTACCCTTAGTGGAGTGAGAGCATGCTGCCCCAACTGCTGTACGAGCATTTCTATCAACTACTGCTATTGAGGTGGGTGATGAACATGACCAACTCCACTATACTGTGCTCGAACTGGGCACTGGTATTAAATATTTCCCTGAACTCCAAGGACAAATCACCTCAGTACTGGGCCCATGGAGAAATGGAAATGACCAGGAGATCAAAAACGGAACTGTTGGGGCCTGCTTCTAACTTTCCAAAACCTAGAATACCCTTACACAAGATACATGCGACTGATAGATTTCCCGATCATAGAACATGGTTGGATCCCCTCCTATATAACACCACCAAGCGAGTTCGACCATTCCACCACCTCGACCTTCTTCAGAACCTGTATGTATTTCAGTAGAGTGAATAGAGTAATATCATATTGAAGAGAAGGTCTGAGTGGCTCCTCTGAGCATCTTGCTCGGGTCACCTCATCCAAAAATAGATCTATTGTGAAATAATGAAAATCATGGAACTTTATTTTCATTTCCCCTACCGACATACTCCCATGCTAGAGAGAGAGAGAGTAACTCTTGACACTTTTCAGCCTTCATCGCGCAAGAAAATTATTGCACCAAGAACTCTTTTTAAATGTCAACCCACAAAACCTCAATTTTCATCCTCTCTCTGAGGTAGAGTCCACCACTGACATGATGCTCCTCATATCTGGATCACTTCTAGAGGAACCTAGTATTCTTTTGAATCCCATATATAGATGAAAAAAATCACCAACTCCTTGATCCAACTTTCTCTCTTTGTGTTAGATATTGTGCAATCGTACTTCCCCAAAGCATGACATTAGAAGGAACAAAGCACCCTCTTCCACTGGTCATCTTCCTCCTCTCAATTGGACCTCCACTGATCAACCATTTCAATTTTTTGGACATCAAATACTCGGACCATGCATAGAAGAATTATGGGATCCATAGATAAAAATGTAAAAAATGAACTACTTATCCCGTGTGGTGTGTAATTTTTCTTTTAAATTCTTTTCAACTCTTCATTTTTATTTAATTTCCCAAAAAACCCAAATCAATTATTATCAAAATTATTTATGATGGATGTACCCTTCATATGGTCTATACCCTTAAATCGGTGTAACATCACTTGGTCATTTAGTAGGTCTAGTGTCCTTTATTCAGATCACAGGGGGACCTTAAATCTAGTGTCATAGAATGTCTTCCCTAGGATATATCTTGAATGAAGATTTTCATAGACCATTTCACTACCATCGAATGCAATCCTCACTATTCCTACCTCCAAAACCATCCCACCACTCAAACTCCCAAAACATCCCACTGATTCCATTTTTTACAACCTAGATTCTTCATGATGAGGGAAGGGATAGAAAAGTGTCAGACCCTTCCTTCCTCATGATGATGGAGAGACAATGAACCCAATAGTCTAGAATTCAATAGGCCCCACAGTGGTAACTATCCACCAATGTATAGAATCTCCCATAATGTGGAAGTAATTACAATTTTGTATAACAATATCAAGAGATAAGAATTTCATACCCATGAAACACCCCATTCCAATGGTAAATGTAAAGACAAAATCCATTCCCACATGAATTATCAAAATTAAATATGATACAATGTAATCACAATCTATAATGGTAAAGAACCAATATAAATGAGGCCAAGTTAAAAAAATATCAAATCTTGATGCCCTGGCTAATAAACTACAGCATTGTCCTAGATGTCCTCCCAGAAACCTTAAAAAATTATTACAGATGTAGGTTGAGTATTCAAGTATACCAAGGGGAAAACTAAAGACACACATGAAGATGTGAGGGAACATACTACCTTTGCTGTGGGAAAATAGTATAACCTCAAAGAAGTTACCCTTGAATTCTAACTATCCCAACCACGCCAAGGAATAATAATGAAATAATCATGTCAAGTAAAGTTGTAGAATATGAAAATTGACATTTGTGTACCCCTCACCAATTTAATAGTGATAAATTATCACCCCTAGCGGCTAAAGTCTTGAAACTAACACTCCTCCCATATGTTGTCCCACTTCCATTACATGTCTTCACACACTAGTGCATTGAACTACACACAATCCTTCCCTGGACACCTAGTCCACGACAACCACTTCTCTCACCTGAAGACATCTAGGCCTCATCTTGAAGGTACGTGGGAAAACAAACATGTCCTGAAAACACCTAGTCCTCTCATAAAAAACAAACTCATTTCGGAAGGATCATGGGATTTTGTTAGCCTCAAGTCATTATAGACTTCTCGAATATACTTGAGCAGTAAGAAACAAGAAGATAGAATGAGGAATAAAGGCAGCAACCAGCCATCCATCCTCTCTATGGGATGTTGGAAATGACACCTTCCCCATAAGAATGGGGGTGTTCAACACATGGTTCTCAAACAGGGTGGGGTGAATATATAAATAAAAAAGGAACACTAATTTATATATGTATAGGTAATAGAACGATAATCCCAAGCCATGGGTCCCCATAACATACAACAAAATCATACAAAACAACACTTTCTACTACCCGTATATACGCAACCACACAACAACCAATTCCAAAGCATAACACCAGACCCTTTTCATTTGATAACTTTCCATTTATTAATTAAGTGATAAAAAATAATTTATTCCATCACTATCATGAATCTACGAACCAAAACCATATCAAAACAATAAACAAAAGTATATTTGTAGTTACCCTACATGCTCCCATACAACCACTACCAACTATCAATCATCAAACTTATAACAAAAAATCATTCTCTCCCAACCTATCTCCATAGCCTCGCAACCCAAAACTTCTACAATGTTGTCGCAATTCATAAAAACTTTATAACTACACCATTGTAAAACTACCCAACACTAATTGATGACCACAACAAAATCAAAGGTAGATCTACAACATACAAGTCAATTCACCCCACAATCAATCTGTTTCTCAAACTAGGATAATAGAAAACCCCATGTAATCCCACAAACAAAACAAAAAACAACTACTATTAACCCAAAAACCCACAATAAACACATACCACACCCTCCTCATAGATCCAACTCCTCTGTCCAACCTTGTAACCACAACCACACTCCCAATAGTAGCACTACATAACTCACACATGTTACAAAACTCAACAGAACACAACACTCATCCAAACATATCAATATGATGTATATATATATATATATATATATTCAAATTTAGAAAAAATAATTACTCAGTCCACTTGAAAAACATGGGATATCATATCAATAGGATGTGTGTTTATATATATAATTACATCTTTAACTTTCTTCTTAAACTCATCATCATCAGCCTATGAACTTTTTAACATTTTTAGTAAATAAGGTTTAGAAACCACATGATAATGTAATGATGTGTTACCTTCCTTGATAATTCCCATATACATCATTACAAGATCGATGAACATAGGATCCCTTTCAAATCTCATCATGTTCATAATTTAATGGTCCTTTCAACTCAAAAAATCTTCTACCTAATTTTCCTTCCCAAAGTGGTAGTGTATTGTGCAATCATAATGTTTGAGTAGATCAATCCATCTCCTTTGTCTCATGTTGAGTTGTTTCTGTGAGAATATATATTTTAAACACTTATGATCTATATATATATATATCACATTTTTTTCAATAGAGTTAATGTCTCCAAATAATCAAAGAAAAGTTTACCTATTCTAACTCAAGACCATGAGTTGGATAGTTTGGTTCTTGAATATTTAGCTGCCTAGATGTATAGTCAATAACTCGATCATTATACATAAGGAAACAACGGATTCCTTTCATTACTGCATCACTATAGATAACAAAACCATCATTTTCTTTATGGTAGGATTAGGATTAGAGCATTCACTAAACATCACTTCAATTGTTCAAAAAATTATTCACATTCCTTTTTACATATGAACATAACCCCTTTTCGTGTGAGCATTATGACAACCCTACTTTTTATTACCAAATAAACATAATTTATTGCATAAACATCACATGATACAACCTAGAATATTGAGAGGTCTAGTGTCTTTCGGGCCTATGATCATTAAATAACAACTTAAAACATGAAATACAACATCTTTATAGAAAAATTCCTTTACATGGCCACTACATTCCCTCATACATAGCATTGCATGGGATAACCTCAGGACATGTATAAGAAAAGGGAGAGCTATAAAGACTAGTAAGGGAATAATCATGCAAAAACACAAGGAATAAAATACATGTTAGAGAATAGGCATATTAGAATAGCACAAGATAGTCATAAAAATAAAGGCATGATAATCATAACATGGAAATGTGGCAACAACACTATACATGGAATTAGCATGAGCCAAGGCTCATTGCACATGGAGCTTGAGTGAACCCTCATTGCACATGAAGCACGAGTAAACCCTCGTTTCACTTGAAATAGAATGAGTAAAAACCAATTGCTCATGAAGTATCATGATAATATACTTTACCCAATGCATTGATGTGTTATCAGGGCACACCCTTCATAAACATTTTATTCCATGCATAAGAGTGTTACATGGATCATAAAAAATTGAATCATTCAACATAATCATTTATTACACTATAAACGAATGTGGAATAAATACATGAAAATATTTAAACAATAAGTAAATGTTCATAAAGGTGAATACCCTTGATAGAGAAATGGGCATTGTGTTCACTACACAAAGACTTTATCTTGAAAAAATGTAGTGCAATTTTGCCAGCATAATGGCGTGACATAAGAACTCATAAAAATGGTTGATGATTGAGAAAGGGGTGTCATATCAAATTTACATGAAATGGAAAGTAAGGGGGTCATATATATACATGTCCCAACAAATTTAATGGAATTTATATTCAAGATACAAAACAATTGCATGAATGTAAATGAGGAGAGTGAAATTCCTTTTAGAATGTCAGCATAGTAATAGGTTTACATGGGAGGCAATTAATTAGGGATAAAGTGGTATACTATAATTCCAAAATAAATAGGGAAGTATGGGGGAGGTGTTAAACAATACCCCACATTTATAAATGAAATTAAACGGGAATAACAATTTAATGAATATTGGACAAAAATGAGAAAGGAAGAAAAACCCTAACTTGGAAGTGATCATGAAATGGATTGAGAGGGGTTTGAGAGAGGCTTAATGGGAGCTTGTGGCACATTGGTAGGATTATAGGGAGATAAGGGAAGAGGTTGGATAAACTCCAAAGTCTTTTAGTTAGGAGGAATTTGGATCTTGGGAGGGTTTATATAGAAAAAGTGAAGAAATTATTTATTATTTATGTTTGGGACACCTCACATTAAACTAATCCAAACCACAATCAAGCCCATGGTTTCTGCCCATGGGTTCTGGAAAATAGAAGTGTAAAATAATATTTTATAATTCCAAAGTCTGAACTTCTTAAAATAATGGGGTTTATTATGTGAAGGTGAGTCACACTCCCAAGGAAATCTATTTTAAAAGACAAAATGTTTAATAAGTCTTGAATGGTCCACTAAATCTTTGTAAAATAAATAAAACAAACCAAAAATCACATTATTTTAATGGTAAAAAATATATTGGCCTAAAATAAAGTTTATAGTATTTTATTACAACACTATTGGGTCATTATGATGTCATAAAACACATTATATATCTAAACAGTATTAAATTTTTAACCAAAAATTTGACTATCTCATAAAATTATGAAAAATTCACCATTGAATAATTTTGACATCCTGATACCAGAAAAAATATTCATTTTACCTAAATAATTTTCTAAAAATTTTAATTTTAACTTTTAATATAAATACTGACATTTATCGAAAATTCCTGTGTTTTGACAAAAAATGGTTTTCAAACAGTAATAAACATTACAATTGCATTCATAAAATAATAAAATCATATTTATTTAATAAAAATGAATTTAATAATAAAAATAATTTTTTATTAAAATATTAGTTTATTCAAAAATCCATTAATTCATCAAAATATATTTCTTAGTTAAACTTTAACTAAAAATACTATTTGAGCTTTAAAAACTATTTACAATGTAACAATAATAAAATTAAAGTATATTCATTATCATATAAAAAAATATTGTACATAAACATAGTGCTAAGGTTTTGTTACATAACCCCTTATAAAACCAACATAAGACCGAAGAGTAAGGTGTGCGATGGTGACAGACTCTTGGGGTGGCTCAGATAACATTCCGCGGGTGGTAATCTCTATCAAAATCCACTTATCTCATAGGAGGTCCCACTAAAGATTAACATATTCAATCTCAGATTGGGCTTTGTCAAGATAGAATCCAAAAGACACAACCTCCTTTTCGAGCTATGACAAATGGACTTCGTAGGGGGCACGTCTACTGGATGAGGTCATCGCTTCCTTTGTGTGAGTAAAGTGAATTTGTTAATGCCCTATATTTATACAAATACTATGATAACTATTCAACAGGTATATTAGAAATTTTCACGTTTCTTAAAAATATTTAAAAAAACTTAAAACCAAATAAGTTGAAATTTTATATAAAAATTTTAGAAAAAAGAGACATTTAATTAGATCAAGTTGGATTTTCATTAATGAATGTTTGGGACGTTACAATATTCCCCCCTTAAGAAATTTCACCCTCAAAATTTCCTATTCCCACACTAAAATAGATGTGGGTAACTCTAATTCATCATTTCCTCCGATTCCCACATCCCTTCTTGAAACTTTTGGTTTTACCGCAACACCTTGACGAGGGGCATTGTATTGTTGTGTAGAACTTTTTCTATACAATCTAAGATCTTCACTGGTTTCTCCTCATAAGAAAGAACAAACTCTAATTGTACCTCCTCTAAAGAGAGTACATATTAAGGGTCCGACTTGTACTTCCTTAAGAGGGATACATGAAATACATTATGTACTTTGTCCATGGTAGGTGGATGTGCTAGTCGATAGGCCCCAGCCCCGACACGATCAAGAATGTCGAAGGGGAATATGTACCATGGACATAACTTCTCTTTCTTTCCAAACCTCATGAACTTCTTCCACAAACATATCTGTATAAATACCATATCTCCAACATTAAACTCAATGTCTCGTCGATGGTTATCTATATAAATCTTATGTCAATTGTGACTGCCTTAATATGATGATGAATGGTTTTCAACTTCTCCACCATTTCTTTTACCATTTATAGTCAAAGCAGCTTACGATAACCAACCTCATCCCAACACAGTGGTGTTCTACGTATTTTCCCAAAAATGTCTTCATATGGTGCCATTTGGATGCTCGAGTGGAAACTGTTATTATAAGAGAACCCGACCAGAGGAAGATATTGATCCCATCCTCCTTTAAAGTTCATTGAGCATGGTCTCAACATGTCCTCTAGTGTTTGGATAATCCACTTGGATTGGCCATCAGTTTGAGGATGATAGGCCATACTAAAGTTCAATTTAGTATTCAGATCATGTTGAAGACTCTTCCAAAACCTAGAGGTGAATCATGGATCTCTATTGGACACAATAGGTAGTGGTACTCCATGAAGCCTTACCACATACCTGATATATATATGTTGCAGTTTATCTAATAAGAAGTCCTCCTGAATATCAATGATGTGTTCAGCCTTTGTAAGATGATCCCCAACAACCCAGATTGCATTGTTTCCTTTGGACATCTTCGGAAGTCCAGTGACAAAGTCCATGGTGATGTTTTCCAATTTCCATTCTGGTATGGGCAATGATTTCATCATCCCCTTAGGCTTCTGCCTCTATGCCTTCACTTTCTGACAAACCAGGCACTTTGATGTATATTTAGTGATCTCCTTCTTCATATTATCCCACCAATAATGATCTCGAAGACCTTGATACATATTTTTGTTTCCAACATGAATAGAGAAATTTGAACTATGTGAATCATCCAAAAGTTTATTCCTCTACTCCAGACATGTTGGAACACATATTATTTTCCCGAATATCAGAATTCCTTCTTCATTAACATTAAAATCTGAGTATTAACCTTTTTTGATAGCATCAAATTTTTCTGGAACTCCCACATCATCCTCTGGAGCATCCATTAACCTTTCCAAAAGTTATGGTTGAGAAATCATTTTTGAAAGGATTGATGATGTTCCCTTATTTATGATTCCCATGTCCATCTTCATAAAATTGACGAAGATTGGATCCTTTTGAATTCTCATCAATGATATTATCTCTTGGGACTTTCTACATAGGGAATCTGCCACCTTGTTTGCTTTCCCAAGGTGGTAATGGATTGAGTAGTCATAGAATTTGATCAGATCTAACCATCTTCATTAGCTCATGTTCAAATCCTTCTGTGTGAATATATACTTGAGGCTTTTGTGGTCTATATATATTTCACTCTTCTCCATAAAGAGATAATGATACCAAATTTTCAAAGTGAAGATCACTACAGCCAACTCAAGGTCATGTGTTGGATAGTTCTGTTCATGATAATTAAATTTCCATGAATCATAGGCAATGAATTTGTCATTTTGCATCAACACACATCCCAGTACCTTCTTTAAAGCATCAGTAAATACCACAAAACATTATCCACTTGTGGGTAATGTGAGCACGAGCACAGTGATACGCATCCTTTTCTACTCCTTCAAGATTTCTTTACATTCATCACTCCCAGAAAACATTACTCCATTCTGAGTTATCTTGGTAAGAGGGTTGGATAATTGGGATAAGTTTCACACAAATCATCGATAATATCCAGCTCACCCCAATAATCTACGGATATCTGTTACCGATGTTGGCCTTGACCATCCCTCAATTGAATCTGTTTGGGAGGTATCCATAGATATCCCAATGCTTGTGATGATATGGCCTACGAATGATACCTCCTTCAACCAGAACTCACAGTTGTTGTACTTTTCATAGAGCTTCTCCTTCCGTAAGGTCTCTAGTATATTTTTTTATATACACCTCATGATCCACCTTGGATTTGGATTATATCAAAATATCATTTATAAATACTACAAAAAAGTTATTGAGATAATCTCTAAAGACTCTATTCATCCTATCCATGAAGATTTCTGGAGCATTAGTGAGTGTGAAAGGCATTACTATGAATTCATAGTGCCCGTATCTTGTATGAAAAATAGTCTTGGGGATATATTTCTTCTTCACCCTTACTTGATAATAGCCCGACCGCAAACCCACCTTGGAAAATTTTTGAGCACCACCCATCTGATCAAACAATTCATCAATTCGTGTGAAAGGATACTTGTTCTTTATCATGATTTTTCTAATCTCACAATAATCAATGCAAAGGCGCATTGACCCATCCTTCATCTTGACGAAGTAGACTGGTGCACCCCATGGTGAAGCACTTGGGTGTATAAAACCTTTATCCATATTCTAATGTAGTTGTTTCTTCACTCCTAATTCTCCAAAATAGCCATTATATACAAAGTCTTGGATATTGGAAATGCCCCAAGTATAAGATCAATTGAGAATTCAACATATCTTCTAAGAGAAAGACCATGAAATTCCTCAGGAAACACTTCAGTGAATTCCATCACAATAGGCATGTCTTCAAGGATGGTTTCTTCATTGCACTCAATCATCTAAGCTAGATACCAGTTCTTAAAGTGTAGTAATATTTTTTCTTGAGATGATGGAGCTAAAGAAGATTCATCTTCCTCCTTGACATTATATAGAAGTAGGGGTCGATTATCCACATGGGGATTAATTTCCCTCTGCCAGAAATTTATGTTGTCTATATATAAGGAAATATAATCCATGCCATGAATCACATCGAATTCCACCAGAGGGAGTATGCTGAGGTTCACTGAGAATTATAATCCATATATTATGATAGGGGAGGAGTAATATTCATGGGAAGAAATGATTTCCCCATTTTCATTACTCAACGACATCTTTAATTCCATGATTTGTGGTGGTGCTAGGATTGTTCTACTAATATTTTGAGATAAAAAAGATTGTGTAGAATCGTAATCAAAAATTACATTTGCTATTATTGAATGAATTACTAGTGTACCTATGACCACTTCATTTTCATGGTTCACTTTGGCAGTAGTGATGGAAAAAGCATTCCCTTACAGCCTTGGAGGTTTTTGGTTGCCTCCTAAAACCTTTCTTGTAGGGCATTGATTTGCAAGATTCCTTAGTTCTTTGTAGTTGTAGCAATGAACCACGCGTCGAGGTTTGAATGGAGCATTCATCTCCTCTATCACAGCTGCAGATCTTCCTTGTAAATAGTTAATAGCCATGTTCCCTTGTCATCCACACCTAAAGCATTTCCCTTTCCCTTTAGGGAATTTTCGAGGTTCTCTTTCTGCACCTTTGGCAAGTGGGGTGCTGGATCTTCTTATCACCATTGGATTTATCCATCAGACCACCAACATTTAAGTCCACCTTATACTTATTTTCCCCATGATACCCCTGAGCTTCTCTGATCTCTATTTCAACCTTGAGGGCACATCAAATAATTCCCTTGTAGCTATCGAAGTCATAGATCTCTAGAGCTTTCTGCAGGCTAGGTTTCACCCCCACCAAATAAGTAGTCAACCTTACATCCGGGGGTAACGACAAAGCTGGAAGTGTATTTTTAAATATTTCTGAAGTTTTCCTCATACGGTCCAATAGATTTATTATATTTTATCTTGAGGGAAAGGAAGTCACTTTTCCATCTTAAGCCAGAGGGTGTGTGGAAAATATTTATTGAAAAACATATTTTGTAAATTCTTCCATTCCAACACCTCGATATCCTCCTTCGGTTTCATATTTTTTATCAACGTTCACCATTGATCAACTTCACCCTCTATACGATAAGCAGCCAAGAGAAACTTATCTTGTTCATAACATTGATGGATGGAGAAGATCTTTTCAATGGAGTTGATCCATTGTTCAGTGATTGAGGGATCAAATGATCCATTAAAAGTAGGAGGCATTTGTCTCATGACGCTCTCGATAGCAACTTGTTATTTTTTAGGGGGGTTGAATGTTCCCCTTGACCCATGTTTATACTCAATGATTGGTTTATCTAAGATTGAATCTTGACAAAATTCATGACTCCCACTCCCATTGGATTGGGAATCTCATTAGTACAGTCATCACATTGATCTTCACATCTGTTGTTAGCCCGTGTCCTAATATTACTGGCCATTAGATGGAATAAAAGAAATGTTACGGGTAACACATAAAGGTTAATACAAGAAAAAAACTGATGACATATAAACAACTCTTATTTCATTAACAAATGAATCTATTGGCCTGAGTTTATGTTATCCATGATCTACTTTCTAATATATATTTTTAGGGAATTTTTTTAGTCCCTTAATAATGGTTCATAATAAGCTTGTGAATTTACCAAATAATAACCCATGGGAGTATCGTAACCAAGAGTGAATTAAGGCCCATTTTCATGCACCAATAACCTTTGAAGTCTAGCTCAAAGCGGTGTTTTCAGGTTTTACCCCTTGGATGCATCTGTTCCAGAGCCGCCTCTACCAACTCGTATCTCGACATTGATGTATTTGCTTGATAAACCAATTACTCAATACTTTACAAAACATAGGGATGTTTTTATTATACATAGTCTTCAATCTGAGGATTTTCTAGGGTTTTCTAATACTAATCCCCAAAATAACTAAACCTATACTCTGATACCAAATATGAAAATCGTTCTTTTTATTACACAATTAAACATAATTTATTACATAATCTTAACTTGATACAATGTAGAAGATAAATAATTTTAGTGTATTTGGGGATTAGGATCTTTACATAACAACATAAAATAGGAAATACAATATCTTTATTGAAAACTTCTTTTACATGACCACTACAATCCCTCATACATAGAATTGCATGGGATAACCTTAGAACATGCTTATGAAAAGGGTGATCTATAAAGTCCAGTAAGGAAATAATCACGGAATAAAATGATGAATAATATAAATGTTATACAATAAGAATATAAATATAGAACAAGAGAAACATAAACATAAATGCATGATAAATCATGATAATAATAACATGGAAATGTAGCAACAACACTTAACATGGGATTAGCTTTAGCCAAGGCTCATTGAACATGGATCATGAGTAAACCCTCATTGCACATGAAGAATGAGTAAACACTAATTTAATTATAATTAGTAAAAAATCATTGCACAATACGTATGATGATACTATACTTTACCCAATTCTTTGGAGTGATATCCGGGCACACCCTTCTTAAACATTTCATTTCATACATAACTGTGCGACATGGATCATAAAATATTGAATCATTCAACATTATAATTTATTTAAAGATAAAAGAATGTAGAATAAATACTTGAAAATCTTTAAACAATAAGTAAATGTGATTAATGGTGAATACCATTGATAGATAAATGATTGTGGTATTCACTACAGAATGACTTTGGGTTTGAAAAACGCGGTGCAATTTTGGCAGCATAACGACATGACATAAGAACTCATAAATATGGTTGATGAGAGGGAAAGGGGTGTCTCATCATATTTACATGACATGGAAAGTAAGGGGGTCATATAGATACATGTCCTAAAAAATTTAATTGAATTTATATTTATGATACAAAAGAATTTCTGGAATGTAAATGATGAGAGAGAAATTCCTTTCAGAATTTTGGCATAATAACATGTGTATATGGGAGGAATTTAATGAAGGAGAAAGGGTTCTCCAATAATTCAAACATAAATAGTAAATTATAGGGGAGGTGTAAAAACATACCCCAACATTTATAATTGAAATTAATATGGCATAACAATTTAATAAATATTGGACCAAAATGAGAAAGGAAGAAAAACCCTTACTTGGAAGTGTGCTTCCAAAGGCTTGAGAGAGGCTTGAGAGAGGTTTCATTAGAGCTTGGGGCACCTTGTGAGGATTTTATAGAAAGGAGGGAATATATTGGATGAACACAAATTGATTTGAGTGAGGAGGAAGTGGGAGCTTGAGAGGGTTTATATAGGAAAGGTGATGGAATTGTTTATTATTTAGTTTTGGGACACCTCACATTAAACTAATCCAAACCTCAATCCCACCCATGGTTTTTGACCATTGTTTTCGGCAAAGGGAAGTGTATGAAAATATTTTATAAGTACAAAGTCTGAACTTCTTAAAATAATGGCATTGCTTTTGTGAGGCGAGTCACACTCCCAAGGAAAGTAATTTAAAAAGACAAAATGTTTAATAAGTCTTGAAAGGTCCAATAAAGCATTTTAAAATAAATCAAACAAATCCAAAATAATATTCATTTTCTTACCTAACTATTGGGTCATTATGATGTCATAAAACACATTATATATTTAAACAGTATTAAAATTTTACCCAAGAATTTGACTGTCTCTGAAAATTATGAAAAATTCACCATTGGATAATTTTGATGTCATGATTAAAGAAAAAATATTCATTTTATCTAAATAATTTTCTAAATATGATAATATTCTCTTTTAAAATATAAAACCAACATTTATCGAAAATTCATGGGTTTTGACAAAAATGGATTTCAAACCTTAAAAAAATTAAAATTGCATTTATAAAATTATACGATCATTTTTATTTAATAAAAAGTAATTTAATAATATTAATAATAATATTTTATTAAAATAATATTTATTTCAAAAATCCATTAATTAATCAAAATATATTTCTTAGTATATCTTTAACTAAAAATACTATTTGATATTTAAAAACTATTTACAAGGTAATAAAAATAAAATGAAAGTATATTCATTATCATATACAAAAATAATGTACATAACCATAGTTCTAAGGTCTTGTTATATAAACCCTTATAACACCTGCATAAGACTGAAGAGTAAGGTGTGTGATGGTGACAGACTCTTGGGGTGGCTCGGATAACATTTCTCGGGTGGTAATCTCTATCAACTTCCACTTTTCTCATAGGCGGTCCTGCTCGAGCTTAACATATTCATGTTTGGCTAGGGCTTGGTCAGGAGTGAAACCCAAAGACGCAACCACCTTTCTGAGATATAACAAACGGGCTTCGTATGGGACATGTCTACTAGATGAGGTCATCACTTCCTTTTTCAGAGTAAATTGGATTTTTTAAAGCCCTATATTTAAACTAATCATGTGATCACTATTTAATGTATATATTAGTAGTGGCCCCAATTCTTAACAGAATTTTAAAATCCAAAAACATAAAACCAAAAAATATTTGATTTATATAAAAATTTTACATAAAGAGACATTTAATTAGATCAAAAGGGATTTCCATTAATGAATGTTTGGGTCATTACAAGAATGGTCATTTTGTAGGCTAAATAGGCGATGTTCTGAAGGAAACACCGATATTAACCTGCTAAAGTCAAAAATCACACATGCTAAATTTCCCATATAATTAATTTCTTCTAAGAGTCATTGTAACAATGTGCAAGTGATTTCCATTATCTTCATAGATTTTAGATTATATAAGGATATCATCAATAAACACCACCACAATGTTATCAAGATATTCCTTTAAGACTCTATTAATTAAATCTATGAAAACAGATGGTTCATTAGTTAGTCCTGAAGGTAGTAATGTAAACTCGCAATGCCCAAAACTGGTTTAGACGGTTGGTTTTGGAATGTCTACCTTCCTCAAAGCAGCTGATGATATACATATCAAAGATCAATCATGGATAAATATTGTGCACCATGAAGATGATGAAATAAATCATCAATTCCTAGAAGATGATACTTATGTTTTATTATAATATTGTTGATTTCTTTATAATCAATGCACAACATCATAGACCCATCTTTCTTATTAACGAAAAGAACATAGGATACCTATGGAGAAACACTAGGGTGAATAAATCCTTTATCACTATATTCCTCATGTTGTTTCCTTATCTCCACTAACTCCACGGTGGATATTCTACATGGTGTTATTGATATGTTCCTTGAACAAGAATTAAGTCAATGGAAAATTCAATTTCCCACTCTGGTGATGTCTAGGTAAATACTCAATAAAGATGTCAATACATTTTTGAAAAATAGGTACGTCTTCTATTAGAACATTATTTCCTCACCCATAGTTATTTCATTACTATCCACCCCAATAATTGAATTCATTAGAGCTACGGGGGGTGGATGTAGATAGGAATCAGAAGGCAAGGTTTCTGATCTAATGATAAGGGATTTGACACCATTATCAAAAATTGTAAATTAATTATTTTGGCAATAGATCATCGCATCATAATTTGACATCCAATTCATACCTATAATTATATCATATTTAGTCATTGCTATGATTATAAGGTCAGCAACTAATGATATTTTATGTGTCATGAGAGGGAAAAATTAACAGACCTTTGTTGCAATGATATATCCACTCAGAGTTTTGATATATAACTCATTTATTATATATAATTAGACATATCTAATTTTGTTGGAAAATTTAGAAGATATAAATGAATGTGATGATACTGAATCAAATAATGCACTGGCTATATTTGATGAAACGATCAATGTACTTTCCACAAATTCTTTCAGAACATCCACCTCCGTGGTTGTGATTGCATAAGCTTACGCCTACTCCCTTGGCCTATTATGTTGCATTTTTCCTTGAAGATTTGGAAAATCATTTTTATAGTGCCCCGAATCCAAAAAATTATAGCATTGAACATTAATAGCATCTTTCTTCACCTTGGAATCACCACCTAGATGGCCTTTCTATCCACATTAGTAGCATACTCCTTTTCCCTTTATGCACTCACTAGGGTGCTTCCTTCTGTAATTATTAGAGTGTTGAAATTTAACTCTTCCCATCATTTATATATTTTTTATTTCTGTTCCCAGAGTTTTCACCAGCCCTCTTCTTCTTATGATTCCCTTAAAGACTTAAGAAATAGAAAATTATTTTTCAGTCTTGATAGAACATGAAACAATAACATCATATGTTGAAAATCTTTGGGAGACCAATGCCCATCAGAGGAATGTCTTTAGTCCATCAAAGAATCGATAAATTTTCACCTTGTATTTCATATTTAGTCCACAACCTGTCTTTCTAAACATTTGAAGAGAGCATCAAAATTTTTAACATTCTCACCTACTTTCTACCTTAGATTCAATAATTAGCTCTCTATATCCACTCGATGTTCACAAGAAATGTATTTCTCTAGGATGATTTCCATAAATTATCTCCATTCCATATATTCTATTTCTTCCTCCAACTTAGGGTTTTGGATTAATCCGACCACTGGTCAACATCTCTTGATAACTGATAAACTACCTTGATGACCTCATCTCATTCATTACATCCCAAAGTGATAAATATCTTCTCTTGGGAACTTATCCACTGTTTAGCTACAAATGGGGTTTTAGTCTCATTTAATGATGGTGGTTGTTTTCGTATAAAGAGATCTAACATAGCTCCTCCCCATGCTGGATCTGGATGCTCCATACCGATAAGGTTATTAGTCATAACTTGAAAATGTTTTCTCATTATAGTTATTAGTTGCTCAGAACCAGATCCAACATAATTATCTTGAATCAGATGAGAATACCTACAAGGTACAAGTGCGTTCGTGTGGTTTCCATTCCTTCTATTAGGTACCAATTCAAAATAATGGCATACACTAGATTAGGTTATGAATCCTAACATATAATATCTTTATAGAAAAATACATATCATAAATTGAAATTCTACACAAAGGTAATATATTTATCCTAATCATTGTATCTTTGAGGAAAAAATAACATTTAAATACTTCATAATGTTGTGTAAAAAAATGTGAATTATTATAAGAATATCCACTAGGATTGTTGAAACCAAGAATGCAACAAGGCCTAATATCGTGTACTAGGATACCTCGGGTCAGGCCGGAAACTCCTTGTCGGTGCTATCACTCTAATGTACATCTGTGCCAGAGCAGCCTCTACCTTCTCATATCCAAATAGGTATGTGTAGATTGAAGGATCCACATAATATATTCCTTACCAAAAAACCTGTATGTTTTTCTGTGTTTATACTCAAATACTATCTTAGGTAATCTTCCCTAATATATGTTTTATAAATCTAGTTTCCATGTATTATACTAAACTTCCTTTGATACCAATTGTAAGGACCCGACCCCAGTTTCCCGAAGTCGGTTCTTTATTTGATTTCATTGGTATATAAAAAAGGAATATGCATCTCGAAGGACCATGTTGTTAAGTATTATTGGAAACAAGATACATAAATAAGTGGAACTTTACTTCATGAAAGGAAATACAACACTAAATTATTCCATTAAAAACATCCATGCCTCCTAGATCATGCTTGCAAGTCATTCATAATTTACATATTCATATCCTGGGAAAATAAAACATAACATCGAGGTGAGTTTAAACGCTCAGTAAGAGTAAGAAATACAATAGATGATAACATAAATATTAGACATGGTGAATAATTTGAAACACATTCCTTTTAAAATAATCATGAACATAATATGGCAGGAATATGAAATGAGTAAATATTTCCATAGCATAATCATGGGTATTCTACTAGTCAAATGACCACATGATATTTCAGTTACTAGCTACATAATGAGGGAAGTGTATATGCTGGACATTCTGAATTTTGTTTTCAAGACCTAGGACAAGATGTTTAAATATGATTTAGACCTCGACCAAATCCATATATCACATACGGAAAAGCCTCAGCCAATTCCTCTTCTATTTGTCTCATGAGACCGACCAATGCATGAAGGGGATATATAGGACCCCACCCTTCACATAATAAGTCTAATGAATTCCTCATATGAGCGGAGATAAACATATACAAAATATAAATTAATATTGAAACTATCATATGAAATGTAACTAACTTTCCCAAATCAATGTACAGAAAACACTAACCATTACATGTTATATAGTGAATGGTTTTAGGATAGGTAATCCACAATAAAATTATTTATAAAAAATTAATTCATATGTGTTATATTAAATCATAAATGGTCAAACCCAATAATACATTAGAATCTAGAATAGTAACGAATCGCACAAAAATCATTAAGAATTTATTGAGATAAATACTCTTTATTTTGAATTGAAGGGTTCTTTTTGAAAAATCTATGTATAAAATGATAAATGAAGTAATATAGTATTTATTTTAATTAAATGATATATTTTATAGAGATAATGGTTTCCAAAAACAGATTATAGAGTGTACATCTAAATAAATATGAATTAGAGAAATTCCCTTGGATCTTGCTTGTATTTCAGAAATAATTTCGAAAGTCCTTATAAAACGTGCATCCATCCATAGAATATGGGAAGATGCTGGTTGGTAAACATATATATAACCCACAAAATTAATTTTTCAGGTTTACATAATAATACACAAGAGTTGTAATGTGGTAATTATACAATTAATGTCACCTGAATGAAAATGGATGTTCGGGTGGAAAACCCCATACCTGAAGTTTGAACGTGTTCCACTCTTAAACTTCAGCTCCTTGAATATAAAATTAGAATTTTTTATAAATTATTTCAGAACATATTAGATAATTATTCATTTAATCATAATTCTTTTTAGTTCAATTATGCCCTTAGTGATACCATATTATATTGAATTTAATCGTTATGTAGTGTTTGTTTTCCTTATTTTTCGAATCAGTTCTCTTGTTCATACGTAATCGAGTGGAATGGATTAGAAAATCTAGAAATGAAATTAAATATTATTTATTAACATATTTAAGTGTTAATTTTAATTTTTATCATTTGTGTACATGTAAATAGGATGAACCATTAGATGAAATATCTATGACACTCACTAAGATTATATAGCAGTTTTTTGATTATTAGAAATTATTTTGGTCATACAATTTAATAATATGTACGTATACTGTTTACAGAATACTAATTAGGTTATAATATATATATGAATGTCTATTTCAACCATCAAAATGGTTTCATTACCAATAATTAATGAGAATATTAAAAACGAAACATCGTCATCCACGAAGATTATAAATTGGAACCTAATGTATGTTGATTTCGTTTATAATATAAAATAGATTGATAGAAAATATTGATGATGGTTCATCCATTAACATGATATAATTCCAGTATATATATGATATGGGATACATCATGGAAATTTGGATAGATGAGGTAAATATTTGATTACAAAAAAAGGAACTTGAAATGAAACTAAATGAAAATGAATTGTGCTTTACCACTTGATATAACCTCCTTGGAAACCTCCTTAAGGGAAGGGGTTTTGGTATTTTGGAAAGACCAATAGCTTTTTGGACGTTGGGGTGACTTGGGATGGATATTTGGGAAGAAAATTGAGGACTTTAATTTCTTAGAAGAGTGAAAAGAAGAGGGAGTAGTGGGGGTTTTTATATTGGGGGAGATGAGTGAATTTTGAATATTTAATTCGTTATTTTATTATTTCCCCCAAGACATCCAATAGTGTTGTATCAAGTGACCCATAAGAGTAAAATATCCAGTGATTTCTATCCATGTGGTCTTACATAACCTATGCTATCATAAATAGTTTACTTAAGTGATAATTTGTATATACAATATTTTACTATATTTCACTATTCAGTAAAAATTCATGAATTTCAGAAAAATTCCAAAAATTCACCCATACAATTTTTCGACGAGTAGAAATTAAAAATGAACACCATTTTTAAAAAATAATTTTATAAATAATAGTAATTAAATTTTTAAATACAATCATAGTTAATTCTAAGAATAACTATTTTATAGGTATAATTAGTTGCATATCACATTGAAAAATTAATTAAGATCTCAGTATCATATCACCTTATGAAAATAAAATATTATAATTATTTACTATTAATATGGGTCATATTACTATTCATATTAATACTCATAAGAGTATGTTACTATTCACTAAAAATCAAGTTTTTTCTATTAGACTCCAAATGACATACTGTTCACAACTCAAGATGATCATTTTTGGAAATTCAAAACATAGTAGAAGAAAATTGATTTTTAATGGCTGGATTAGAAAATTCATTCAATATTTATTTTAAACACCTTGGGGTGATACATGTATGATTTTATACTAAGTTAAACACTTGTGGTTTGAACTCATAAGACTGATTACTAATTTTTTTCACAAGAATAAATAATATATATAGATTTGAAAAATATTAATAATATAATGATGAAAATTATGGAGGACCCTAGAATCCTCAACTATAAATACCACCCTCACCCCCTATACGACGCACATTGACCAAGCATTGAAAATTTACATAATTCATCAAAATGATATTCCTATGGAACTTCTATGCATTCAAGACGTTATGGTCATACCAAATAAGAAAAACCAAATCCCTTAAGTACGATGTCAAGGAGAGATGATCAAGAGGTAAAAAACAACTTTAATTTTATTTTCAGTTATTTTTATTTATTATACTCTCTTAACCTACCCTTATACATGAGGATTTAAATGATCCATTGTCTTATATATACTATAATTTTATCATCATTATGGAAAAATTCGTCATCATACTGCTTCTCCTCTCCCTCACAATCTAAAAAAACATTGTTCGTGATGTATCGATTTACCGTCATCATGGACGATGTGATTCTAATTTACTTTACATTATTTAAATATGGCTATAAATGAATTTTAATGGTTGAAAAATATTTTAATGGGTATGATATAACTTATTTTATATTATGTAATTAAAATATATACATAATATTGATTTATTTAACAAAATAGTTTTTGATTATTGAAGTGTTGAAAAAATGATCTAAATAAAAATCCATAAGGTTTTATTTAATTATTCATAATGAATAATAAAAAAATATTTAAGGTATCATTTAATATTATAGAAACATGATAACACTATTTCATTCCTCTAATGGATTTTTTAATTCCATTCGAAATGAAAATCCCTTACGAAACGATCATGGAAATCATGTAATAACACACACAAGGTAATGGACAGAACAAAGTATTATAAATAAACTGGTGGAATGATCTTATAAAATGATCATATAAGGTGTTATAAAATTGAATATGATTCTATAAAATTTTATTAACAATAATTTATCCATTAAACAAGTTGTTTAAACACATTTACTGTAATAAATACCCAAGATAATAGAATTCATAATATAATTTCCATTCAATGGGTTACTCTCCTATTTCATTAATTATGTTGTAATGATATTATTATTTTACTGAATATTTTTTTATTTTGATTTATTTTGTGTATATATAGTTTACACACATATTCATTTAATTATATTATTTATCTCTTCAATTATATTATATTTGTAATGGACATTTTCTTTAAAAACCTCATTGAAAATTCAATTTTTCAAAATTCAAAATTAGTTGTTTTTATGAAACTATTTATGTATATAAATATTTTCTGGATCTTGGAATTTTTTTATGATGAATGAAAGGTTATATATCTCCCATAAATGTATTGGGTATGTGTATATTTGAGTTTGTTCATTTGGTTAATCCATGTGTAACTATAATGGTCACCCAATACGATAGTCATGAGGGTTACATTGTAATGTGTCCACAAGGGTTAAAATCCTAAGGTAGATGTGAGGATACCATTATTATGTAATTAAGGCCCCAATATACTATTATGGGTGAATTTATGGTTTACGGTGATCTGCTATTTCAAAAAGTAATTATATTATACATAATGGGTTAGAAGTATGTTATTGTTAAATTGATTTCATATGTTTATAAGTATTCAGGTACTAACAGTTTCTATCTTTATTTTTATATCCCTTTCTGAGTTTGTTTAACATCTCATGTTTAAAAAAAATCATTGGGTTAAAATACAGGTAACAGAATAGGATATTACATGGTGATTTTTTTTGAATACGAGTCATGAAAATATTCCAATTTTTTAATAAACACTATGTATTATGAAAAATTATATATTGTTTTAGTTATACCCACATTATATGCATGTGGATTGATATTTATGAATAATTTCATCACATTAAATAACTCTAAAATGGATGGATATTTTGGTTAGTAAAACGTGAATTCTATAAGATTTTACATGATTATGTAACGTCACTGGTTGGTCCTTATTATATTTTTATTATGATTTTTAAACAAACAATTTATTCAATTCATTAATTTCGTTTTAGAGTTATTTTTTTAATTTATCAAAGAATATCCCACAAGAGTTTCAAAAAGTTGAGTATCATTGAATACTTTTATTTCACTTGGTGATGATCAATTTATTCCACATTATTTAAATTTCATGTTTATTAACCATAGGTATATCTATTGTAATTCCACATCCACATGAAGAATCCTTCTAGGGATTTAATTTCTCTAAAGACACTCATTCTATACTTTACCTACATTTCAAGATATTTATCTATATATTAACATAGAAAAATGGTTTTAACATAATTATTATAGTCAAATACCTATGAAAACATGAATTACAAAAATAATAATCAAAGAGTCCTATCCATTTTATAAATATTAATAAATAATTTTTAAAAATGATGTCTACCAAACACATCCCAATGATCTAGGGGACTAGCATCATTGGAATACTGGGATCATAAAAAATCAAAATCAAACTGAAATAGAACAAAATTATTTTATTCCCTATGGTGGATTCTTAATTTAATTTGATCTCAAAAAACACAATAGAATAATCTAGTCAATACCCAACATAATTGGGTGAGCTAAAAATTAATATAAGGGAATAAACATGATAATTAAAATAAACATGTGATTCAAATGGAATAATATAACATCATATAATAAAACTATCATGAGTTATTTGATGGTATCATAATACAACTAAAATGAAATAATAGGGTCCCAGACTCATAAGAATTTTAAAATAGTATAAAACATTACATTAGCATATATCAGTGGCTTACAAGCCATATAATATAATATGCTGGAAAATGTAAAATCATGGATTGGGATTACTGTATAATAAATACATATCATATTATAAGGCATAATAATTATATAATTCATTAATATTTAATCAAGTAATAACAATTATAACTTTTTCATACATCTTATTTCTAGATAAAGACATCAATAATAAGTCATAAACATATAGATTACCCTTGGACAGATACTAGATGTGTAATCAAATCTTATATAATATCCATAAAAATATAAAAAAAAATTCATGATTGAAGTTATTATGACATTATTATACATTTATATTGGAAAATTAACAATATATAATGATAAAGTAGGTTCATCTAATGTGAATATGTGTGAATTAGTAGATATGTGTCTTTAGAATAAAACCACGTAGGCAAGTTATTATGGAAAATGGTAAATATTATATTAGGATTACGAGATAATAAAATATTCTACAAATAAATAAGTGAACAAAAATATTTACACATATAAAAATTAATTTTTAATAAAACATTTATGTCTTATAATATTTTATTTTGTAGTACATTAATATAGTAAAATAGGACCGATATTTTTCCATTAATCAATATTTCATTATAAAATATTTAGTAAGGGAACCTTTATAACCATGTATATATGCATAAATTTATGTTTAATTACTCTTTGAATATATAATTTTTACATATATTGTTAATATATATGATATAAATGTTATTAATAGTTATAGAATGTATGGTTAAGAGAGTGAAAAAAAACAAAATATGGTGGTTTAATGGGATCCCATACCATATATCTAGAATGAATTTTACATTCATTTAATTCCAGGTTTAATAAAATGTCACTGATTTATTATTGAATATATATATATATAATTATACATTAATATTTATATTACAATTTTATTTCATGTTCATATAATTACATTAATGATAGGGATGATGTTTATTTTCACTGTTCTGAGGGTGTTCCTTTCAAAAGTCAATGGTTGGATCTCTTTTAGATAATAATTGCTGTTGGTTTAAAAAAATAAAAAAATAAAAAAAATTGATTTTATACCAAATATTATTTTGTTATCTTATATAGGGAAACTTCATTTATCAAAAATGTTAGTGTAATATAGTTATTTCATTTCTATAATCATATTAACCACTATAAATAATATTAGTTTTAACAAAATCAATGGTATGTAAATGATTATGAATCATTATAGTTTACTTATTGTTATCTTATTTACAAAAAATAATGCTTCGTGATTATCCATGATGGTGGTGGAGAAAAAATGTGTTTTTACATGGTGGTTCTTAACCAATCATATTACAGAAATAACTAATTAAGAGTAAAATGTTTGGAGGGTAGAAGAGGAATATTTCATTAAAAAGTATCATTAAAATATATTTACTATAATAGATTCATTATTACATGTTGAATTAGAGAGTTGATGATTATGAAATGGAAGAAAGTAATTTAAATTGGAATGTAATTGAATATTACATATTTAATTTCGTCTCATGAAATACAGTTTTAGGGTCATTGGGGATATAATTTTTCGTGTAATAATGAATACAGGAACAATAGGATAGAGATTAGTTGATATATTTTTTAAACATAGTTTTATAAATGTCATGTAATGTTTAAGGATAATGGGTGGTGTCGTTTGGTATTTATAAGGGGAGGATAATGGTGTTTTTAAATATTGTATATTTTTTATTTTAAATTGTATCCATGAATTACCATTAGTATTATGAATATATAAATTAAATGGTGAATTTTATTTTAAAATAATTGGTTCTTACATCACCCCTTATTTAATAAATTGTTCATTTTAAAAAAAATCTACTTATTATATTTTATCACATTTCAATATTCAATAAAAATTCAAATATTTTAGAAAAAGAATAACTATATAAACTTTTTTATGATTCCATTATAATAATGAAATTTATATTCATAGATTAATATTCTATATAAGTCAAATTAAATTTATAAATTTTAAACTTCTTATTTAGAAAAATTAAAATTTAATATTATGATAATTGACACGACCCATTGAAAAATAACTAATGTTCTACTAAATTATATTATTTTTAAAATGAAACATAATATTTATTTATAAATCCAATTAATGAAAATAAAAGTTCATTTAAATTTTTTTATTAAAAAAATAAAATTATAAAATTAGTTTTTAAAAATATAATAAACACTTCACTTTTAATTATAGAAAAAATTATTTACATTTTTCCAGATATAATTATTTTATATTGTTATATTATATGATAACTAAATATATGTTTTACATTTCCAAAAATATGGATAATTTTTTAATAACCATATAATAATTACAAATAATTAGATTACTATTACATTTGTCATATTACTATATCAATACTCACATTTGTAATATTCAATTGGGTTCACTAAATTATGTAAATACTTCATCTTTTATTCTTCATCATTCATCTATATTTTTTATCATGTTTATAAAAATATTAATATTAATATTTTATCATTAATATTTTGATTCTATTCTCTAGTTTTTTCCATTGGTTTCATTATTATAGGGGATAAAGAATCTAATTTTTTTCATATTTTAGTTCTATACTTATCTATTTTTTCTCCATGATAATATTTTATATTTATCTATCAATTTCAATTCCAGAAATTAAATTCAAAAATACATATATTATTGTTTTATTATTTATCATATGGAATATTTTATTTATCTAATACATTGTTACAAAATAATACATAATTTTAAAATTAGAAGGGTGTATTTAATTTATATATTTTGAATTTTTGGGAAAATGACATATGTTTTTTTAAATACATGATTTCCAATTTAGTTTTATAATCCCAATCCTAATTAATAACTATACTATTATCTAATACCATCATTGAAAAACCATTTTTTATAGAACTTATTTCAATAATAATTAATTAAAGGTATAGATAACACAATCCCCAAATAGTTAAATGATTATAGAATTAGGAAAATTATATACATTGAAATACTGAATTATACATATAAAAAACAGATTATTAAGTACTCTATAAATATCCATAAGATTACAATGTTATTATAAAATAACACGATCCATTTTGGGGACACACTAATGTAAGGGGTAACCTATAAATCTAATTTGGGGGTAATCAATGAATAAGATTATTTAAAGTAGTACATGTAAGTCAAGAGGCCTATCGTATTAAAAATGAGGGGTGAAAATCATAACCATTAATATGAAGTTGTGATATAATATGATATTATCAAGGTAATATAAAAGATTGTATACAAGATAAAATATTCAATGACAAGAAAATGTCAAGGATAAAACCGTAGACATCAGAACATAAGGTTTAGAGGCTAATTTCATGTGCACCAAACATGAATTAGCATGCGATAAAATTATTTCCCAGCACATTAGAGATATATACAAACCCGATCCCACCCACCGTATTCATATATTGTACAAACAATTATGTATAGTATAGATCATACAACATTAGATCATACGTAAGATCTTTTAATTCCATGATGAAGGTGCGTGGGTTTTATAAATTGATGAAATAAATAAATGTATTATAGTAACATGTTGTTTAAGTTCCTTGATTTTCAATCAGTATGTGTATTCCTAATAGTAATATTTTCCTTGAAAATCATATCATAATTTCAAATGCATAATAGGTGTACATGACGAATCACAAAATGGTTAATGTGAACAAAGTTTTACATCTCATTTCATTGGAATCATAATAATAGTAATTTTATGTTTACAAGGATAGTACAACATGAAAAATTGAATTTATTATAATAAAATTAGAGTAATAAAAATAAATATGAATTGAAGACCTTACCCTATGAGGGTTCCTTTAGGTTTTTGATATTACATTTATTAATGAATCAAAAATATATGAATGTGATTTATAGTGGGTTGGGAGAATAATTTCCTAATTAATGGGGTTTTAGTGAAGTGTAATGTGTGATTTGGTTGATATTTATAGTATAAAATAGGTGAAATCATAAATATTTAATCATAATTGGTTTTGGACTCTATTTGGTAAAATAACCAATACCATAAACACTCCCATTTATTGAATGATTTCTGAAATATATGAGTGATTTTGATTATTAAAATTGGATATGAGATTAAATTTACAATATAACAGCCCTCATGGTGCATATGTGATTCATGATCATAATGAATTTATTAAAAATCATGTAATATAATATTTGGTTTTTAGAATACATAAATATTTTGTAAAATTAATAAATAAAATTCGATGACATGCTAATTTAAAGTGGAAATATATTTCTAGAAATGTATTTCGCGTATAGTATTTATTACATCACATTTTTTCTAGTATAATATCATATTACATATAGAATATTTAAATTGGGTATTGTTTTACCCAAAAATTCCATTGTATCTTAAAATTTAGAAAAGGTAACAATTTTATAATTTTTATGCACTTATTTTAGAAATTATATTTATTTTATGACAATAATTATCTAAAAATAAATTATTAACATTTTAAAAAAATTATTATTAAATGAAAAAATATATGTTTTTATATTACTAACCACATTCTGAACTATCTAAAAAATAAATTATAGGTCATCAATTTATTTTTCTATTTATATTAAAATTAAAATAATTTACTTATAATTTTTATTGAAATTAAAATATAATTGTATTTTTTTTGAATTTTTCAATAACTATATTTTAATTAAAACGTCATATTTAAAAAAAATCATTTTCTTTATGTCAAAATCATATATTTATCATAATATTTTAATAAACACATATATATATTTATGAAGTAGTAATAAAAAGTGATAAATATAATCATTATTTTATTTCAAATAAAATTTAAAAAATCAATGTACAATAGTTTATATTAATATATATATATATATCCCATTGTTACAATAGTGTGTGACATGAATGTAAGATGTATGATAGTGGTATAAACATTGAGAGTTTCTACAAAAATGTTTTGTGTCACGATCTCGATAACATTGAACATATATGATAAAATGTTTCCCTTGAGTTTTATCATTTTCTTCTCATCTCAAACATGAATAATGTAAAATCCATTTGATTCCATCTCCATGGAAATATCAAATATACATGCTTCATATGGTATAATCCTATAGGCCAAGGCCATTAATTCTTCCTTTTGTGTTAATAAATCTTTATCAGAACCATTGTCATATACCTACATTAACCACCATTGTATACGTGTTATATTATTAATATTTTTTAGGATTAGAGTTTTTTTTAATCCTAATAGAAAAATTATATGTAAATTTTATTATGGTCCCAAGTAATAATAATAAATTTAATAGTGGTGTTTTAAAAAATACAATTTATTAAAAATTTATTTATACAAACACAAGGGTATTGAAGTTAATTGTTTTGGTTCATTACATTTATGGATGATAAGAATAAATTATTTATAATATATAAATATGAAGTTTAATATAATAATAATATTTCATTTTACTTCTTATTTATATATATCAATGAATAAAAATATAAAAAAAATATGGATGAGATGGTTTATGGAAACCATTAAATAATAATAATTCACCAATATAAATTAATATTTACAAAAAAAGTATTTTGAAAATAATTTTTCATGTTGGAAGGAATGTAATTTTATTCAGTTTATGTTTCATGTCATAAAAAATTGATACTTATTTTTTGATATGGGGATAACACAATGAGACATAACCTGACATATGGTATGGGGAACTTTCAAACCCATAACTTTCTCTCTATCTATTTGATTAAATATATATTCCAATTAACTATCCCGTATAAAATCTTAATATAATCTTACACATACATTACTTAATTTACATAGTTAAATTCTTGTTTCTACTTTTTTCTTAGAATCCCAAATCCATTATATATTATTTTTTAGAGGAAATTATTTTTCAAAACAAATCATCAATTACCCAAGATATATTTCCACTTTCCACCCTAACCATGTATCCTTTCATAAAAATATATAATATCTTAACATATTTTAAAAATTCTTATTTTATAATCCACAATATTATTTTTCGAATTATTATTTTAGTCATCATTATGAAAACCATTCCTTTTTTAAGATTTTATTTATTGATTTTGGTTTTTATACGGTTTACATATTCAATGGATAACGTATTATTAGAATTTATTTTTATATAAGAACATTTAATTATATACTTCTTGTAAATTTGTACTATCTATCATATCTCTTGATATCATATATATTATATGTGGATGTGATGCAAAATATGGTTAAATTCGATGACATAGATATTTTCTCACATATTTTATTCCTGAAAATGATTATATCTTTACAACATATTAATTGGATTTAGGAAAAATGGAAGGATGTTTCCATTGTATTCATATTATAAATTTAATGCCTCTATTGAATGATTTTTCCATAACTATGATGATTATAATTTACATTCTATATAATAATGATAATGGTGTTCAACCATGTAAAATATTGATGGATGTCTAATGCCCATTCAAAATATTTTACACTTACATTGATTTTTGCTCTACATTTTCATGTTTTTACTTATTTGACTACATTAAATAAATTCAATATTAAATAAAATTTGAGGAATATATTGTAGTGAATAAATTTTATTTCATATTTTATATATGATTATGTTTTTTAAATTTAATTATCCAATTATACAAATCAATTTTGTTTTAAAATTTTGATTATTTTGTGGTTTGTAAAAAAATACAATAACCTTGTAAAGAAAATATTGGTTTATATAATCATGTAATTAAAAATATTCTAAATTTCAAGAGAATGATCAAATATAGAAAATGGTTGTTTTGGAAATATGATAATATTTATATGTGGATTAAAAATATATGTAGAAAATTCAATGAATAAAACTAAATTAATAAGATTGTTACACTACATAAACTATTAAAATTACCCAATTGTTATTTTTTAGAACTCAATTCCTTATATCTTATCTTGATGCTTCACAATAGAGATATTCATTACTCTAAAGATACATTGATTCAGACCTAGATCATAATTGAATTACGTGCAATAGAAATTATTTCCTAAAATTCATCACACCAAGATATAATATTTAGTATGTGGATATAGTTACAATAATGTATCTCCTCGACATAATTTGACACATTGTATATTTTTTGAGCGAGTTGGCCACTCGGCCTTAGGTGTAGCTCCCAACACAGAAGAGGTTGTCAGTAAGCAGTGAGGGTCTAATTTAGAGATATTTTTGAGACTATACTCTATTGTTGTGATAATAATAATGGTATGTATATATATAAAATAATATAATAAGGAAAATAAAAATTGAAGAAATGGAGTAAAAAAACACAATCATATAATGATGTTGTAATAAAATGTAATCCTAATAGAAAAATACAATTTATAGATAATATACATGCTGAACTGGTCATACAAAATTGATAAGAAATGTCTATACTATGGTATAATATAAATACATATAATAATAATGAAAAATATTAAATAGTTTTTTTTATATTTATGTAGTGGAAACCCCTAGTCCTCTTTTATCCATAATATACAATCAAGTACATCCATAATCACAATTGTACAACTCCCAGTCCTATACCCTTACATAATCAAAGAATCATAGAGTATACATGTGTCTCGATGGGAATGTGTAGGATGTGATTATGAAATAATTATTCAACAACTAACATGTTCATATCCTACAACGATAATTAAAATGTTTATACATACATTAATTAATATCTGCAACTGATGCATAATAATTCTCATCTTACTCTACATGTTTATAAAATACTGCAGTGGTCATTATAAAACCATAGAAAACTATTGACACAAATTTCAATGAATTACTGAATAATATATTTTCATATATTATATTTCTAAAAAGATTTATTTATAGTGGTGATGACTTATGGATATGTGCCGAAAATTATTAAAATAATAATCATACATGGATTTCCCTCAATCTCCTACCATAATTATAACATTGGCTCATCCTTCCAACAGTAATGTAAATATACTCCCAATGGAACACCCATAAAAATGTACCATGTCCCTTGGACCTCTATTAAAAATGTAACCATAAAATTAATTTTCCAATATCCCAAGGCACACCGATATTCATCCACCAATGCATATTAAATCATCATTAGCTCAACATCCCAACATCCTATGGAAAATTGTTTCCTATCCTCCTATAATATAAGCCTAGTTGCCACAATATAATGATGAGAATCATACCCCAATTAATTTTGTAAACTCCATCTCTTGATTTTCCATCACAATCAACTTTGGCTATCTATGATGATCACCTCCCCCATAAGTGATGGTCCACACCATCCCCCCAATTTTAATATCAATAGAGTGCTTCATGAACAATTTGTGGTCAAAAATACAAAAATAGAGTCTTATATATTTCACATAACTTCAATTGAAATGTTGGCCATCAATATTGATAACTAATATCTAAAATCTCATAATCCACAACATCTAGCAATGTCATCGACATAAGGAACCTTATTTTCCACATCCCGATGTGCAACACCATCTAAAGTCTCATGTGAAACACCCTCTACCTGATGACCTCATCACCTCAATATCAATGACCATGTCTCATCAACATGGTTATTAACATCACCCCTTGTGTCATGAACCAAACCCACTATATGAAAAACTATATGTTCTATATTCAAGATATATACATACCCCCAATACCTTTATAAATACATGTCATGATCCATTGAATCCAATGAAAAAAGAACCAGATTTATTTAATTTATAAATTTATTTAGTTTTTATAACTATACCAACTATGTATATGTCAAATACGTATTTTAGATTAAATATATAAACAATGAAATTCCCCTCGAAATCCCATTACATTAAATAATAAATTTTAAAAGAAATATTTTATTTTTTAGTGGTTTCTATAAGAAAAAAAATGTGGATAATTAAGAACACATACCATAACACTATTAAAAATATATATTTTGATATAAAAGATAAACCATATATTTTTTATGCACTGACATAGACTACCTTCAACTTACTTGATCTAAAATTATCAAAATCAGGCTTTTTGAAAAACCCACATAAATATGGGAAAAGATATCGCATGAATTTTTCTTGAAGTCATGATAGGTAAACAAGATATCAAATTAAGATGATTTATATCAAAAATTCTATATTTACAATGCATCATAAAGATCCTAATATAGATCCCTATCGTAGGGGGAATTACAATCCCTATGGGAGAGAAGGGAGAGCTCAATGTCTATCATAGGAGGGGTGTAGGTGTGGGAAAAGAATGAAAGTAGAAGTCAAATTATTAAAAGTGGTGGAAAAGGTTTTTTAACTCTTTTTAATGAGGTACATGGTTACCTATAATATCATGGATAATCTTAAAATAAATTTTCACACTCACAATTTTAAGGGGCACATATTTAAAACACGTTGCATGGGTTGGCCACACATTTTGGCTATATTGTGTCCCAAATGTGTAGACCTACTACCTATGTGGACTTATGAATTCAATCTGGGACACACATTCATAAAAAACTATCATAGGCCATGTGAACCCTCTATGAATAGTATTATAACACCAACATGGCATCCTATTATAGGCCACATAGTTTCATCAAACTACGTGCCTATGTCTCCACCTTTTGAATTTTTTTTCCATCCCTAATGGATATTAGACCCATAAAACCCCCAATCTCGATTATTTTCTATAAAACCAATAAAAAAATCTCTTGGGGTGGTGAGGGATCATCTAGATATATGTTTTGATGTCCAAAAAAATTGGTATATCCACCAACTATGTAAAATTAAAAATGAATGTGAATTTTGACCCACTCCAAAAGCTAGGACATTACAATATACCCACCCCATAATTGATAATACTTAATCAATGAGATATCCTGTGGAGGTAGAACAAAAAATACCATCTCATAACATCACCTTGGTCTTTCCAGGATATTGTTTCACATGGTAATTCCACTTTTCACGCACCCGAACGTAGAAATTACCAACCAAATGATTACCTACCAAAAAATAAAATATTTTTATGGTTACACCTACTATCCATTAATATTAATTGCAACCAATGATATTTCACCATTCATGAACCTCATTTGGTTCTCTAATCATAATCATGAAATACATGAGACCAATAAAGCTATGCATCTCATCAAATTCTATATCCCTACATATGCAAGACATGAAATCCATTACCCACAAATCTCATCATATATCCAATGTTTCTAAATCAGTAAGGATTCACACAATAATGAAAATAAATATATACATATTTTCATTCACATCATAGTACTAAATCTTATACACACTATAAAGACCATGTATTATACTATATTCCCACAAATTAAATTTCTCCTAGTTAATTGTGTATTACATGTGGGCCTTTTGAACCAAAACAGATCCATCAATAATGGACCATTTTAAAAAAAAGACCATGAAATGATTATTGAATTCCTGTAACCATCATTAGATAATCATATTTCTCAGAACATTCCATGTCAACTGCATTCACTTAACTTGAAGATTGACTATAGAGGCATGTCCTCCTGGTAGAGCTACACCAACTACTGGCCACTAAAACTAATATTGGGTGTCATTACCCCAACCATGACCTATGAATGAAGAATAACCCAACCTACCCACTCTAGTTAGTGATCCTAATACCACATTAGATCCCAATATGGAACATGTCCTTGTCTGCGAGCACTCCATAAAGGATTCATGCAGAAAATCTCAATATTGATCATCATTCTAAATGATCGTCACTCCACTGGAACATTATCAAACTGAGTATTATCACGCACAATCTACACAATTAGTTAGAACAAAATTTTGTAACAACTCATTGGTGTCCTACACATGAATTATTCCTGAGATTTCTATAGTGTCTCCCAGTGGAACTAATTATTGCTACCTAAAGCTTCACCGTCAAAATAACATGATTCCATTTCCCATCTTAAACATGACCATTCAGTCAATTTTACATCAAATATTAGAGATGTGTTCACTACCTCCAAAAAAAAGTCCAGTCTAATGATATTCATTTCAAATTTTATTGAATTCTTGAAGCCGTCCATAAAACACCAAACTCAACCAATGTCATTACCTACTAGGTAAGGATCAAACAATGACAGGTCTTCAAAAATACATACATAATCCATAATTGATGTATATCACTAATTCATATTCATAAAATCATGGGATACATCTACCCCTAACTATGTTAGGGAAGATGTTCTCAAAGAACCAATACTCGAAATACTTCAAGGATAGTCCGTCATGTCTAACATCCATCACATTTATATCTCAACATCACTTTTCTTGTATTCTAAGTCTATAAATATCCAGCTTCACTTCTAGAACTCAGTGTGACTCATGATGTTTGAAAATAATATGTACATACTCATTCTAGTTCTCTTCACCTTTCATTATATCCCTAACATGAAAAATGGTTTATAGAGAGATAAAAAATAAGGAGTTTTGTATTCCATGGATGGATCATCTCATTGAACTCCCTTATAAATATCATATATGACACACACCAATATCATCTAGAGATTCTTATCTTATCAGGGTTCCATATGATGTATTTTCCCTTCCTATATTTAAATATATACTTGTGGATAATCGTAACTCAACCCTTAAAGGCCACATCTTAACCCATAGTGACTCACCATGTTTATGCTCTAGTGGGACCATATCTACATCCTCTTGATACTACAATGGGACCCATCTATGTGGTATCATGTGGAAGGTCAAACATGATGGTCCAATACACATAATAGTCATATATATATATATATATGTTAAAAACCGGAGAATCTATAATATTAAATTCAACTCACCAACCTTATACTCCCCCAATACACCCATATCGCATGATACCTAGCCTCATGTACCCTTGCCTACCTATATCATATTCATGTATCATATAAATTACACACTTTTAGACCTAAAACAACCCATAAATGATTTAGGAAACACATATTGCATACCCTCATGGCCTCTTGAAAACAAATAAATGGTTCAGGAAGAACATGTCATATATTAAAATATAACCTAATCATGGGTAGCTTGAGTAAAATTCCACCAAAATGATATATTAGATAGTAGTTTTTATCTTTTTGTTGGCATACTAAAAAAATAAACCCCATTCATTTCTCATTATTACACTTAACAGAGTCTTGACCATACAAACAATTAACACATACCATCATATTTGGATCATATGAAGGAACCATTTACCTAGTAATGCTGAGAATAATTTCCCCAAAGTGGATAATTATGAAAACACAGTCTAGTTTTTTGATACATTATACATCATAACCCATATTTTTTCATTTGAGGTTCCAAATAACAATAAAAATCAAACACACATTATAAGATCCTATGAACCTATTATTATACATAAAATTGCATCCCATTCTATAGCAGACCAATGGTAAAACCATATAAAACAATAAATTCACATCAAAGTGTTCCAATCATGGAATAAATCACTCAAATATTAAATCACAAATCAAATAATCAAATTACCACCCTAGGATACATGGTTTGTGTAGAGACAGAATGCTTGACGTACATGGACATTACATTACTTTTTCAGAATATATAATACATAACAAAAACAAACACCGACAGACCATAATAGTTTAGTATCTTTGGAATCTCGGGACATAATCTTCTAATCGGGGGGAAAGATCTTCATCATCTCCCATTAAGATCTTCCCGTTTTGTTTTTATACCTAAAACCTTTCTTTATATCCTGGGGAAAAGAAAACATATAAAGGGTGAGCTCAAATTCTCATTAAGGGTAATCATGGAGAAAATAAAACAAACCATAAACATTTTAATGCAAATACTTGAACATAAAATCTAAACATCAAAATATTGAGCAAAGACATAAATCTTGGAAGTGCGTAGGTAATATATCATAAAGGAACATCAATAATTATAAAATAGTATGGGAATAAAACATGTAATTTTGGCAACTATTAAGCACATGTTATGATTTACAGAGTATCCAAGGAATTGCTGCCAAGACCATCTTAGAGGATAAAGTCTCTTTCTGAATCGAGTTTACTCCGCATTCTAGTCCCGTATCACTGATCCAGATTAACTTTCTGTTCCAGCCATGTCTATCTCATGAGATATAAATCTTTACCCAATGCATTGTAGGGAGATATAGGTCCCACCCATCTCATAATGAAATCATTCTTACTTTTCTCACAAAATAAACTTAAAACATTCATCATAACCCAATAAATAAAATGGGGTTCATAAACATCATCCCATCATCACATAATCCATATAAAACAAATGGATATTTCATCATAAGAAAAGATAAACCATGTAAATCATAGAGATATTATACTTGAAACATACAATTAGGAAACAATGTCATCTTAGATGGAAAATGGTTTTGATAAAACACATGAAATAAAGTTCTTGAGGAAAATATCATTTCTTCTTCAAAATCAATTTTCTTTTCAAAAAATTCCAGGAAATTTTAAAAGAAAAGGATTTTTCTGAAAATAGTTATGAAATATTGTAGAGTAAGTTACATGAAAATATCAAGTTATAAAACTGTAAAAATCCATTCATGCCGTATAAGTTAAAAAAAATATTCTCCTCGTACTTTTTTCGGAAAAGTCAAAAAGTTCCTCATATGGTAAAAAAAGAAATATTACTTTCTTAACATGTAGTAAAAGTAAAAAACGGGTAAAAACGACTTTAAACATATATTAAAACATTTTTAGAAAACATAGACATGGATGATAAATATAACCCCAGTAAATACTTACTAATAAACAATCTCGGATTAGAATGAGATTGGAATAATTATCCCATACCTTAGGTCTGATATGATTTGTACGTATCCGAACCTCCTGTATAATTATTTAAATAGTGTCATTGACTTATGACAGAATCATATTCATTATTATGATATCATATATGGTTCACTAATGACTTCATATTACCGGGTATTTTGTAAATTCCATGTTAAAGTAGCGTTTTGAGTAAAATCATTTCATTTATCATATGTGTTTTGACATGTTGTTATTGATATTATTACTTATATACTGATTTAATTAATACCAAAATTCAAAACATGATTTATATATAATATATATTCAGTATATAAATATATATGATAGCTCGATAAATGGAATGAAATACACCGTTCATGGAGACGGTAGGCCGTGCGTACGCATGAACACTGTTTTTGTTTCCTTATAGAATTAAATGGAATTATGTAAATGAAAAATATATGTACATAAATCCAATATAATTATTATTTAATATCCTTCATGATTAATTATTATATATACTTTATAATCTTACTTGAATGGTTAATCATGGAAAATGAATCTCATCGCGTTCGTGGAGACGGTAGTCCAGACGTACGCATGAGCGATGATATCATTCCCATGATCATGGAATTGTGTTGAAGTGTATGTATAATATTTAAGAATTAGTATCACTTTACAATAATCATATATATTTATTTATTTACACCATTATACGAATCCAAGTAAGGTGGTGGTGGAAAACAGATTACACCACGGCGTGGAGACGGTATTCCGTACGTATGCCCGCATGGTGATTTCATTTTCTGTATGATAATAGAAGATGAAATATGGTTGCTTAATATTTATAATAACATATAAGTATATGAGTGATACTGATGTTATTAATTTATGATGAAACAAATAAAGAAGAATATTTAGAAGAAGAAATAAATTGTAATGAATCGGTAAAGGATATTACCTCTTCTTTTACGCGCCTCTTCTTAACCTCCTCTTAAGGCACTAGTGTTGGTCTTTTGAGGCGACCAGAACCTCTATAAGGTTTCTAGGGAATATGATAAGGTAAATGGGAAGGGTTTGGCTGAGCTTAAAGGCTCAAAAGGGTGTTAAGAGAAGAGGGAAGGGGTGCCCTTTTTATAAGGGAGGAGAGGGGCCCCTTAGAAAAAACATAAAATATTATTTTATAATAATGTCATATTTAGTTTTTAATAGCTCCAAATTGATTTATTTCGAAGCTAAGGTGGGGATGGGTCAATAACCTCTCAAAAAATAGGTTTTATACTAGTTTAGGTTACTATTTTATCCTTATCATTTGGATTTAACTCTAAGTTAAATAATTTAACTTTTACCGTGTCTTTTTATTTTCTTGAATTATATGGTTAATAAACATACTATAACAAGAAAAACGAACCACAAGTGGTTCATTATTAATATATATATCCTTATATAAGTCATTTTTCTGAGCCTTATATTTTAGGAATAAAATAACAATTAATAATATAATATTTTTTTAAAAACTATTTTATGTCAATTATGATACTATTTGGTACTTGATTTTTGTGAAACTCATAATAGCATGATTAGTTCGAAAGCAGTTAATTAAATCAATAATAACATGTCATATTAACCTATAAAATAATTTAAATTCATAAAAAGTCTCAAATTACATTTATTTGGGTATTTATAACATCAATTATGTTAATATTTCATTTATAATGTAATTACTACATCATCCTTGTGTCATAAATAAGTTAAATTATTTAATGTATAAAAATTATAAACAAAATACAATTATGTAGGATTTTTTTTATCTTTCTAATGAATATTTATAGTTGAATTTATCTTATGTATAACCATATATTAAAAAAATTTTTGTTATTAAAATTTGATTTTAACCTTTTTAACTCTTCTTTAAATAAAATAATAATAAATGTCATAATCTAATCCAAGTAGACCTAAAGGGTAATATTTTATTCCTAAGGTTATTTTTGGTCAAATTAAAATTATCTAATCGAATTAGGACATGTTTTAGGGTAATAATAATATCATTTTTACCCTTAATTACCCTATTTACTTTCAACCGTGGTAAATAAAAGTAAAAGGTTATTATTCACCAAAAATTATTTTTATCTTATTGAACCACATTTTACTTACTGATATCAACTGTGTCTCTCGAATTGTTGAAATTCCACTCACAAAAGCAGCAAAATTATGTTCTATGTAAATTTTAAAATTCTCCTAGGAGGTGGGTAAAAGAAGGTGGAAAGTCCAATAAAATTTTAATATATCTGAAATTATTATAAAATTACTCTAATGAATTACATTGAATAAAATAAATTTAAATAGTATCCCAGTGTTTTCACTATTTATCAAAAATTGAATGTTTTTAGAAAAATACCAAAACTTCACCCTAGGATAATTTTGATTTTCTGAATCCAAAAATAAAGTCTATTTCAAAAGATAAAATTTATAAAATTTCCAAATGTTTGTATTACTATTAATAAAGACTATTTTATATAATATTTTAATAACTTATCGTTGTTTAGTAAAACTCGATACTGCTTACAACACACACTATCATGGAAGGTTGCGATTGCATGTAAAGCAAGCCAAGTCAAGGTTGTGTGTAGTGCAAGATTCATTTGTTGTTGTGTATAATAGAAGCCAACCATATTTCATTTATACATTGAATATATATATATATATATATACAATCAATGTTTCGTAGAATAACTTCTATCAAATGAACTTGAAATTTTGTGTAACATGATACAAGAATAGTGTTACATATACTGCAAGCTAATACGGTGTTGCGTATAGCACAAGACAATCATGGTGTAGAATACAACACAAGACATCTAATAAATTAAAAATAATAATTCTCATAAAATCTTAGGGTGTTACATTCTACCCCCCTTAAAATGAATTTTGCCCTCAAAATACGTCGGGGTTATAAATCGTTTACTACACGAAGGTTTATTTCATAGAAACCCACATCGTAAAAAGGAATACCAAAACTTATCTTTAAAAACAAAAGTATGAAACTTATCGGTTACCCAAATTAACTAATCAATGGGTTTCCATGTAGGAGATCAAATGTGAAAATATGGATATGGAAGAGAAATCTTACCATCGTGTTCTGATGGAGAGTGGTAGAGAACATGGATATTAAAAATCCAACAATCACAAATCCATAAATTTGTGATGATCTATGGTAACATCTGATTCATCGGATATAAGGGCACTAGGACAACATTTTTAGTTTTCAAGATGATTTCCCTAAAAATGAAGAATTTGAATTAGAAGAAATACTTACATTATTTTGGTATAATCTCACCATTGTTCGTGCCTTAAACAATTTCCACTTCATCTCATGAAGTTGAATTTTTCATTCATGAGGTGTTAGAAGATCATGTGATATAAAGATGGGTCATTCCATATATCTCAATCAAAAGGTTAACAAAAGTTATCAAATATAAATAAGTCTATCTATGGTGAGGTTAATCGTATATGATTCCAAAAATGGACTTATACTTAATCTATCATACCGCTTAATAAAATAAAAATATTTTCTACTAACCAGGGACTTCCTGTAGGCCAGTGGCAGGTGATAAAGGCCTATCACACTTCAGTTGTGGGTTCGATTCCCACAGCCTTGTCCGACGCGACGGGTTGTCACCCATTCTACAGGTTGTCCTTTTTCTAAAACTACATTATTATATAAATCCATAAATAATATTGAAAACAATTATAGCCTTAATCAATCCTTACTTATATCCAACATAATCCATTCCAATCTTTAGGCTTATCTGAAATACTTCTGTTCAATCTCATAGTATAAAGAAAACTATTACTAGAAATGTCACATAACAATCACGTGAATACCATCTTGTTGATCTCATTCCAAACATGTGAATAACTTAATCATGTATTCTCTTGAAACATAAATTACCATAGAACCTTATTAAAAAAATGAATTCTATCAAAAGTTAACTCTTTCCACATACCAAAATCTCAAAATTTCTATATATTCAAACCATGATATCACTTTGTACTTATATCAGCCATGAGCTCATGAATACTATTAAACATTTCATTATCTCCTTATCCTTTCATTATGCACATATCATATGCCTTCCAAAAATATTTGAATAACCTTTCATGGTTACTGGTACCATTCATCATATACTTTCAAAAAATCTAGGAAATACTACAGTGTAACAACACTTAGATATCCTTATTCCATAGTACCATACATTATTCTTGTTAAACATACAATAATTCCACTACGTTATTAAACCATTGATCGTGCTTCAATAATTCTTTCATCTCACATATCATTTGTAGTCTCTTCATCATCATCAATATAAATATTACCCATATGACCATTCTTATTCTCTTCATGAGACTTTCCTTTAGGGAATTGGATTGCATAATGCCCATACATTCCACATTTAAAACACTTAATCATTGTTGATGTCGTAGCAATACAATTATCCTTTTCCATTGTGTTGACTGAACCTTTTACTTTTCACTTACTGGCTTTGTGTCCTTCTTTTCCACACTCAAAGTATCTTCCAGTTCCATTGAAACATTCTCCCTGATGCCTCTTATGATTTACATGATGGAAATTGAACTTTATTTCCTCTATGATAATCATGAAACTCCATCTTTCTCTTGTTAACTGAGTAAGGAAACTTACCAAAGTTAAGATTATTGATCATATTATGAGATTTCTGATTCGTCATAATAATGATGTTTGGACTTCCAAATCCCGTTTCATTTTGTTTCACTTAAAGAATATCATTCCATTGTCCATCATATCCTCCATTATTGGGAATCTTCCTACTTCCAGCCATTTTCTAAAACCCTAAAGAATAGTGTGAGAGGTAAAAATAATAATCAAGGGGGAGTACCTTCAATATATAACATCTTATGTTTATTTCAAATATTGTTAATGTAATTCTAAGACTATATCCTATATGTATACTTATCCTTAGGGATATCCCTAGACATACCTTAGAAGTATCTCTAGGGATCTTACTAAAATTTTTGAATCCTAGTTTCTAAAGGTTAACTAATCCTTTCCTCTGATACCAACTGTAGAAACCAAAAGCTTAATGTACATGGACATTAAATTACTTTTACGGAATACTTAATACATTACAAAAACAAACACCGAAGGACCTTAATAGTTTTGTGTCTTTTGAAACTCGGAACATAATCTTCTAATCGTGGTGAAAGATTTTCAACATCTCCCATTAATATCTTACCCTTTGGTTTTATTACCTAAAACATTTCTTTATATCCTATGGAAAATAAAACATATAAAGGGTGATCTCAAATTCTCAGCAAGGGTAAGCATGTATAAAATAAAACAAACCATAAACATTTGAATGCAAAAAACTTGAACATAAAATCTAAACATCAAAATCTTGAGAAAAGACATAAATATTGGAAGTACATAGGGCATATATCATAAAGGAAAATCATTCATGAAAAAATAGCGTGGGAATAAGACATGTAATTGTGGAATCCATTAAGAACATGTTATGATTTCTATAGTAGACAGGGCATTGCTTCCAAGACTATCTTAATGGACAAAGTCCCTTTCTGAATCGAGTTAAATCCTCGTTCCTGTCCTGTATCACTGAACTAGATTTACTTGCTGTTCCAGCAATGTCTATCTCATGAGATATAAATCTTTACCCAATTCATCAGAGTAATATATAGGTCCCACCCATCTCATAATGAAATCATTCTTACTTGTTCCACAAAATAAACATAAAACATTCATCATAACCCAAAGAATAAAATGAGTTTCATAAACATCAAACCATCATCACATAATCCATATAAAACAAATGGATATTTCATCATAAGAAAATTGAAACCATGTAAATCATAGAGATATTATACTTGAAACATACACTTACGAAATAATGTCATCTTATATGGAAAATGGTTTTGATAAAACACTAGAAATGAAATTCTTGAGGAAAATATCCTCTCTTCTTCAAAATAAATTTTCTTTTCACAAAATTCCATGAAATTTTAAAAGAAAATGATTTTTCTAAAAATAGTTATGAAATATTGTAGAGTAAGCTTCATGAAAAGTAGGATTTATAAAACCGTAAAAATCCATTCATGCCGTATAAGTTAAAAAAACATTCTCCTTGTACTTTTGTCGGAAAAGTCAAAAATTTCCTCATATGGTAAACAAAAGAAATATTCCTTTAATAAAATTTAGTAAAATTAAAAAATGGGTCAAAAGGACTTTAAACATACATGAATTGTTTTAGCAAACATGGACATTGGTGATAAATATAACCTTAGTAAATACTTACGAATAAATAATCTCAGATAAGAATGAGATTGGAATAATTATCCCTTAACTTAGGTCCGATATGATTCGTACGTATCCAAACCTCCTATATAATGATTAAAATAAGGTCATTGACTTATTACAGAATCATATTCACTATTAGGATATGATATCTGGTTCACTTATGACATCATATTACCCGTTCTTTTGTAAATTCCATGTTAAAGCAGCGTTTTGAGTAAAATCATTTCATTTATCCTACATGTTTCGACATGTTGTTCTTGATATTATTACTTATATTATGATTTAATTAATTCCAGAATTTACAACATGATTTATATATAAAATATATTAATTATATAAATATATATGATAGATCGATAAATAGAATGAAATACACCGATCATGAAGACGGTAGGCCGTGCGTATGCATGAACGCTGTTTTCGTTTCCTTATAGAATTAAATGGATTTAAGTAAATGAAACATATATGTACTTAAATCCAGTATCATTATTATGTAATATCCTTAATGATTATTTATTATATGTACTTTATAATCATACTTGAATGGTTAATCATGGAAAACGAATCTCATCGCGTTTGTGGAGACGGTAGTCCGTACATATGCAAGAGAGATGATATCATTCCCATGATCGTGGAATTGTATTGAAGGGTATGTATAATATCTAAGAATCAGTATCAATTTACAATAATAATATATAGTTATTTATTTACACCATTATACCCATCCATGTATAGTGGTGGTGGAAAACAGATTATAGCACGGCGTGGAGACGTTATTCCGTAAGTACACACGAGCGGTGATTTCATTTTCCGTAAGATGGATAGAAGTTGAAATTGTGTTGTTTAATATTTATAATAACATATAATCATACGAGTGAGACTGATTTTATTAATTTATGATGAAACAAATAAAGAAGAATATTTATAAGAAGAATTGTTTTTTGAAATAATCGGTAAATGATATTACCTCTTCTTTGACATTCCTCTTCTTAACCTCCTATTAATGCACAATGGATGACCTTTTGAGGAGAAAAAAACGTCTATAATTTTTCTAGGGAATATGAGAAGGGAAATGGTTAGGGTTTGGACGTGCTTGAAGGCTCAAAAGGGTGTGAAGAGAAGGGGGAAGGGGTGCCCTTTTTATAAGGGAGGAGAGGGCCACCTTATGAAAAACTTAAAATATTATTTTATAATAAATTCATATTCGGATTTTAATAGCTCCAAATAGATTTATTTCGAAGATAAGGAGGGGATGGGTCTAAACCCTCTCAACCATTAGGTTTTAGACAATTTTAGGTTGCTATTTTATCCTTATCATTTGGATTTAACTCTAAGTTAAATAATTTATCTTTTACCCTATCTTTTTGTTTTCTTACACTATATGGTTAATAAAATTACTATAACAATCCAAACGAACCCCACGTGGTTCATTAATAATATATATATCCTTATATAAGTCATTTTTCCGAAACATAGATTTTTAGGAATAAAATAACAATTAATAATATAATACTAGTTTTAAAAACTATTTATGTCAATTCTGACACTATTTGGTACTTGATTTTTAGGAAACTCATAACAGCATGATTAGTTCGAAAAAGGTTAATTAAATCAATAATAACATGTCATATTAACCTATAAAATCAGTGTAATTCATAAAAAGTCTCAAATTATATTTATTTGGGAATTTATAACATCAATTTTGTTAATATTTCATTAATAAGGTAATTACTGCATCGTCATTGTATCATAAATAAATTAAATTATTTAATGTCTAAAAATTACAAACAAAATATAATTATGTAATAAATTGTTTTATATTTCTAATGAAGATTTATAGTAGAATTTATCTTGTGTATTACCCTGTATTAAAAATGTTTTAGTTATTAAACATTGATTTTATCCTTTTTAACTCTTCTTTAAATAAAATAATATTAAATTTCCTAACCTAATCCAAGTGGACCTAAAGGGTAATATTTTATTCTTAAGGTAGTTTTTTGTCGAATAAAACTTATCTAATAGAATTAGGAAATGTTTTAGGGTAATAATAATATCATTTTTACCCTTAATTACCCTATTTACTTTTAATCGTGGTAAATAAAAGTAAAATGTTACTATTTATCAAAAATTATTTTTATCTTATTGAACCACATTTTACTTAGTGATATCAACCATGTCTCTTAGATTTTTGAAATTCTACTCACAAAAGGGGTAAAATTATGTTTTATGTAAATTTTAAAATGATCCTAGGAGGTGGGTAGAAGACGGTGAAAAGTCCAATAAAATTTTAATATATCTGAAATTATTATAAAATTACTCCAATGAATTACATTGAACTTGTATAGGTGTTATGTATCTATTTTGACCTAAAATAAATTTATATAAAATAAATAATTAAATAAAAATATGGTTATTATATAGTAACCCATTGTTTTCACTATTCATCAAAAAATTGAATCTTTTCAGAAAAATACGAAAAATTCACCCGAGGCTAATTTTGATATTTTGAATCCAAAATGTAGTCCATTTCAAAAGATAAAATATATAAAATTTCGAAAAGTGGGTATTACTATTCATAATTTCTAGTTTATATAATATTTTAATAACACATCATTGTTTAGTGAAACTCGGTATTGCGTACAATACACGATATCGTGGAAGGTCGCGATTGCGTGTAAAGCAAGACAAGTCAGGGTTGCGTGTAGTTAAAGATTCATTTTTTGATGTGTATAATATAATCCAACCATATTTCATTTATACATTGAATATATATATATACACTCAATGTTCCGTAGAATAACTTCTATCAAATGAACTTGAAATTTTGTGTAACATGATCCAAGAATAGTGTTGCATATACTGCATGCTAATATGGTGTTGCGTATAGATCAAGATAATTTTGGTGTAGCATACAACACAAGACATCAAATAAATTAAAAAGAATACTTCTCATAAAATCTCAGGGTGTTACAGTTTGACCCTAAGTGCATGGGGATGTGAGACCCCAAACATGATATTTGTACACAATCCTAACTACATAAATTTATTTTCCCTACCATTTACCAAATTGTAAGACAAAAACTAAAAAAATACCCTTTATAGATTTTTAGAACCTCGATCACGTTTTCCAATTTTCTATTCACTAGGATGGCTGGCCACTAGGCCTTAATTCATGCCTCTTGGTACACTAATTGATATTATATAATAGAAGGGGAATAATTAGGTGATATTAGGGACAATACATCCATTGGTATTAATAATAACATTGCGACATATATAAATATATAACCCTATAGAATATGGTCCATAAACAATGTATGAATCAGAGTAAACACTATGGAAAAATATACAACAACCGCATTAATAGTTAAGCTGAATGGAATCATACCATTTGTAGACAAATACGCATGTTGAATTAGTTATACAAACAAAATAAGAAATTTTTATTATTGGTTTCCGAAAATGAATATCAACTAAGCATGAACAATAAGAAGAAAACTCTATCTCAGTGGAGAATAATTACTAGTACAATACAATCGATGTAATGAAAATATATTCATGCATTATCATTGAGGTATATTTCTGGTGTTTAATCCACAACCTAATCTAAAAACAATATTTTATAAAAGAATCCAAAGGGACACCTTTAGGATTTGAGTATGAACATTGTAGGATAACACCAACATGGGCATGTATTACATCCATAATTATACGTTGTATTCAAATGAAAATAAAATATTTGAAAATCACAAAAATTAATTATCAAATCGATCCAATTTTTTTAAATAGATACAATTGGCATTTTAAATTGACTAGCCAATTTCAATTAACCTATTACTGCATGACCCCAAATATATATTTGGATTAAATTCAGATATCTAAATATATATTTCTAGTGTTTATGCCATATTAATTAGTTCAGAGAAATTCCTTGTTGAATAATTATACCATTAGTTCCTTCATGATCACCCATAAATATATCATCGATTCCCTCTGCCATCAAACATTAATATAATGTACGGACACCACACCAGTAAATATGTTTTATATTTTGTCAAGACTCTATTTGGAATGTCATTATCATCTCTATAGAATAATATTATGATGAATGGAAATAATAGTACTCCAATTCATAATAAATCACCAACAAATCAACAGCTCTCTATCCCAAGAAATGGAATTATCCATCCTCTAATAGTCTTGACCCAATAGATTCAAATACAAAATTGATCCTCATGTCCCAACTGAGGGTCTCAAAAACATCTATTGACAGACCTTCAACATCAACTCTGGCTTTATATAGTGACAACCTACTCATAAAATTATTTTCAAAAATATCTGCTAGGCTGAAAAATATATAGACTCCTCCATGCACAATGAATGGCCAACACCACCTCAACTATGTCCTATAGTTGTTCACACAATTCGGATAGAAATTTTGGGAAATAATGTTGAATGGAAATAACCAAAATTTACTAATCCATACCATCTTGGATCCTCATTAAGACATGCGAACATGTATCCAATATCCCAATGGTCAACACAATATCATGACTTATAGACCATTCCATCAACCTAAAAACTTCTTCACCCAAATCACATTGAACATGACACCTAATCTTAGTGATCCACATCACCCCATGTATCTCAAGCCCCACTCTTAGTATGAAAAACCTTGTTGCCTCTATTTTGGTGATCAATAAAACCTCAATAACTCGACCCATACCCATCACATTCCCTTGAAACATTGAATTATTATAAAATGTAATTATTCAAAACTCATTAGATGGTTTTCATATCCAAAACAACTAACCATAATCACAATAATAGGCTTATCGTAATTAAATAAACATGGCCATAAACTATGATATCCCATGATATCAATTATTCAATTTTTAAATAAATAGTTGATCTAATAATGAATTTCATTTGATGACACAATGTTCATATAAATGAAAACACCCCCTAATAAAAATAAAATTATCAATAAAACTAATCAACACCTACTTTAATCTCATAGGTTCCCAGTCATCTAATACCTACATCAAAATAAATCTGAAATAATTTCTATCCTTTTTTGAAAAAATTGCCTAAAATTTGTAAAAAGAGATTACAAGTTATTATAATTTCATATGTAGAGATATGTATGAAGAAAATTATATATTATTAATGTATTTACCACTACACTTCCATCACACCAGATGGATCATGAATAAATGTTCAATTTAAAGATGAAGATGAAATCATATTAGAGGGGGAGCAGAGGTCCACAACTACTAGAGGAGAGGTTCATAAATGGTAGAATAGATAATGGATAATTCTTATTAATGAAGGATAATGAAAAGGTAATATCAATATTATTAAATTTTTGTATAGTAATGTCACATAGATTGGGATACCATGAACTAACTTTGGGACTCACATCCTAATGGTTTGCAACATTTAAATAGGTTTCACATTTTGGTTTCACTATTTGGATTAAAAGTATATCCACCATGTGTACATACATAAATAGTGGATTTAATCATCTGGTATAGGCCGCATGTTTTGACCAACTAGTTGAATATTTGTTTCACCCTCTATAAAGAGCTATAGATATCCCTCTTGGATTCCCCATGTAGTATGCACAGGTGAATCCAAATATGTTGTAGTTTCTATATATTTTCAAAAAAGTGTTTTCAATAACCAATGCACCATAAACCCATCCAAACCCATATGGAATATGAGGATCCTTAATACCCATATGAAAATAACAGCTTCTGCTCCCCAAACAATGTGAATTATGTTTTTAATCCCAAAAAAATTATCACATCCCCCATATATGGAAATTTAATGATGGTTTTGAAATTTGACCAAGAAAAAATCAGGCCATTAGAAAAAAATACATTTGATGTCATGTGTTGGTATGAGGATTTTATGAAATCCACATTTTCATTTTTATTCCATATGTTCCATATATAGTTTTTTACAGGAGATTCATATTGGAATCTATAAAAATAAAACACTTATTATTTATAAATTAACATGGTAAAATTTTGATTGATATTTGGATCTATGATGAAGGAGATGTCAGAGGCCAACAATCCATGACCTTGGAATTCCTCTTTTACTGTGTTTCTTTCAACTTTCATTACATCATTTAACTATAAGAAAAAAAATATAATTATCATAAATAAATCAAATCATACATATAACCATGGATTTAACTTCAAAATGAAAACATTTCATTTAAATGGATGATGTAGTGACCCAAAAACCAGGATCCCGGAAGAACTAGATACGTAATACTTTTATCATACTATATAAGGATTTTAGTTCAGAATGGATAAATAATTTAATATATTTTTTTAAACAAAATTTATACATGATTCCTAAACAACATTTGAATATGAAATTTCCAAATAATATTTTTTCATAATATCATTATAATATCTAGTGTATCATCGCATATCATTCAATGTACACTTCTGTGATTCCTTAAAAATTAAAAAACTATGAGTGGTATTAGATGATTAGTAAAATTTATTTAACATGTATGATATCATGAATAAATAATAATATCCAATTTGGAATGTAAAATAACTATTCACTTATAACACTATGATAATTTAGTTATCATTCGTATATAAAGAATAATCCATAGTAAATGGTAAATAATGTGACACGCCTTTCATTCAAATAACATGATTATCATGAGTAGATGAGGAATAGAAAATAAATAATGGTAAATAACTACGCACACATTCAATTTAAATAATTTGAACATCATGAATGGATAGTGAATAAATAATATGGTAATGTTAATTAATAAAAACACCTATAATTTAATATATAAGATAATAATGAAATACATCCAAAGAAAATATAATTTTGAATATACAATGGATAATAATTACACAATTCACGATGATGAATTTTTTTATATTTTGGATTTTACGATATCAGGTATCAAGACACCTATACTATGAACGAATATTAAAAAAATTATAATACAAATTAGTAGGTATACACAACAACCCATATAACTTCGAACAAAAATTTAATTCATCTCAAAAGAGTACTGATGAATGGATTGGTTATCTATAAATAGGCTCCACAAGTATATGAATATCTAACTAATTACATATATATCCAATAATAAATTTATTTCATGAATACTTTTCTATATCCTCATATATATTTATTGCTTAAAAAAAATATTTATCAAAATTTCATTAAATAACAGAATAATTTTAAAATAAGTACTTCATATATAAAAATGATTTATGTATTACCCAATATATATATCCCAGATAAAAATATGGTTATTTAAGGTAAATTCATTATCCAACAATCATATGAAGGTAAATATTTCAAGAAAATGTTAATAAATACATAAATGAATAATGAAGGTGAATGTCTATAAAATCTATGTCCAAAATTATAATAACTAAACATAGAATATAATTATGATGGAATAAATAAAAGATAATATTAGTGGAGTACAATTAAATTATTGGGGTTTATTAATTGATGATTTTAAGTAGTATAAAAAATAAATTAAAATAATTCTCTAGTAAGATATCCCTTTAAAAAATAATTTTTTTAAAAAACTATATGTTCTCAAATTGTTTTGAAAATAATTCTTATTTAAAATAACCATTGATCGGCATAAATTATTCCAAAAAATTATATAGTGGACATGAATATGTGAAATTAAATACATTCCATAAACTTTAAATCAATTATTACATTCAAATTTAAGGAAAAAGATGACTAGTTATTTATTGAAAAATGACTTGAAGATTCCTGTCCAAAAAAAATTCTAAATAAAAAATTGTTAAAAATTTATATAATAAACAATTTTCAAAATGATAAAAATTAATTTGAAAACATTTTATATCAATTTGGGTTTAGAAGAAAAATTACTTTCAATGGAATAGAAAATTGAAGTTAGCTATTATTTAGAAACAATTACGATAAATGTATCCAAAAAAATAGATTAAAATGATAATATTTATTACAAAGATCACGAAAACCCACAATATAATAAAATGACATGGTTTTACATATAATTATCCAATATTTTCCTTCAATATAAATTCTGAAAAAAAACATATTAAAACGATATTGTGAAGTAAACCTTAACAAATGCCCTGATATTAAATATAGAAATAACCAATGAACTGGTTTTGTGTATCTGATGTAAATATACATTGAATAAGTTGTTTTAAAATATAAAATAGTACATATTAAGTAAGCCAATAATCATTCCATATATATGTAAATAATTATTTAATTTATCCCAACGAAAAGAAATTAGTTATGTAATTCATTGCACCATGGTAGATTTCAACTCCAAACCTCTTCGATGAAAAAAAGTAAATTAAAACAGAAAATACCCTAAATTACTAATGAATCATTATAATAAATTTCAAAGTGGTTTATTTTTAAAAATAAAAAAAACTAGCTTCTTAACATTACAATATGCCTCTATGAAGGAATATTTAGATGATATCCCTTACCTCAAACATACTTTTGGTTTAATATGAATTAAAAAAATTAACGAGTGAAAGGAAAAATAAGTGGATGAAATTTTAATTTTATAAAATTATTATCATGTCTTATATATAAAATATATTCATTAAATTTATATTTCTTACATTTATTTAAAATCTTTTGTGAAAAATGAATAACATTACTTCGTTAGGTGATTGTCAATTGTACACAGAAGCGTCAAAATCATATGTTAAATTGAATGGAATGTAATAATTGGTATATGATATTATAACTCTAGATGATTAAAAATATCAACAATATCATGTATAATTGTTAAATCCTTTATTATATGTATTCCTTAAAGTTGGTGATGGGAATGAAATTACATTGGTCATGATGTGGTAGTCTACTATACAAATGTTCATTGATTTGATTTACCATTTGATAAATAAGGTTATAGATAATGGTTGTGAAAATAATATAATAAACCCTAATTATATTTTTGAAACATTTTATTATTATAATATAAATACTTATCATTATATTATCGATATTTATTTAGAAAATAAAATAAAAATCATCATTTATTAACATTATATATTTTTCAAATACTATCATTTGGTTCACAGAAAAATCAATCATATGGTGTATTGCTAATCAAAATAAGAGATATATAGTGTTTTTATAGGATTGTGTATGATATTTGAATATTATATGGTCAAACTAAATTAATTCGGAAGTTTATAGTTGCATGGAACCAAGCCCCTCTATTTTATATCTTATTCCACATTCAAATAAATTCAGTTCATTACAGTATGTTGACTTGAACATGGAAGACATTTAACTTTATCCTCTTCCGTGTAGCACACATACAAGGGACCATTACAAAATGAAATAGATTTCACCATTAGTTCACTACAAGTTCATTTTTATGTGTGGTTCCAAATCTAGGATACCCCAACTCCAATGATTGCTCCCTCTTATGGAATTATCAGGACATGGTGCCTCAGTGAATTTATATTTTTTGACTTCAAATATATGTCAAATTAAGGTCTATCTTTTTTACATCCTTAAGAAGAAACAACACCACTTTAACATATGTTATTTCTCTTAAAAACATATTCTTCACAACTACATTAAGGTTAAATATGATAATAAAAAATCTAGTTTTTTAATTCCTTCATTTCCATTATCATGCTTTTGGTCTCCAATCATAAAATTTCCTAGAAGGTTAATTTCACTAATTTTAGCGGCATCATCTACATTGTTCACTATATGTGAATTGTAAGGGATAAGTAGTTTCTGTTGAAGGATTTGGGGAATTTCAACCCGGTTTGTGGTTTACAGATAATCAAAAGTCATTCTAACACTATTCATGATGCAATGGAGTATAATTGTGGAAGTAATTTCCCAAGAATATATTAGTAGTAATTTGATTCTTTTCTTCTATGATGTCATTTTTGACATGGGATTCAATGGTTGTAGATTTATATGGTGTAATAAAAAGAAGGGAAATTTCCACATGTAGTGCGCTCTAGATCACTACATAGACAACCTTTGTGATGCCTCTTCATTCCCCATTACATTGCTCAAATACTCAGTTTGGGTAACTGAAGATCATTTCGAATTCTCATTTGGTTAGGAGTCCTTGGTACAGGAACTGAACAGTTCATATACTCTAGACAATGAGAGACTGAAAATAGCTATATCCTTCAAGTAGGATTGTCCAGGTCTATGATTTTACTATGAAGGATCTAGGGTAGTATTCTATAAAAAATTAAGGAAACTAAACTATGATCTATAGGCATGGGCTTGCAGTAGACCTTCTTACTTCACAGACTTGGATGGTATTAAAATAGAGATTGAGAAAGTCGATATAGGCCTAAAATTATATTTTATTATGATATTTTCTAAGTCTAAATTAACATGAATACCCTCTTGGTTGAACATATTCTTAAACATTAGTGAGTTGTTCGAGAATTATCGGGAGCCAGCTAGGTGATGGAGATATTAAAAACCCTGCCTATTTCCAACACATTGTTAATGAAATATGAAATTCAAGATCGCCATGCATCCTTATTAATTATGGATCTCCCACCAATGACCCCATTGTAGTTGTAGGTAAGGTTGCTTCATTATTTTCCTCACTTCATGTAGGTACTAATCTATTCTAGAATTATTGAACAATATGGGATTAGGATAACTTCATTGATAGAATCTTATTGATGATACAATAGGAGTTAAATAATTTCATTGAGACTATCCACATAGAAGAAAAAATTTGGGATTGTGTTAAGGATCATAACCATATCAATACCCCCATCCACAACGATTTCTTAGGTTATATCTATATACCATAATGGTGAAACATTAAGGGAGATACTATGGAAGTCATCCAATGTTTAAATAAGAGGGGGGGGGGTGCTTCCTAGATCGGCATATGCTGCCACAATAATCCTCATCCATTATTCCATATATCCCACCTCTTTCAAAAAATATTGACCCATTTGTGTTTGAAATTTCCTGTATAAATTCATCATTATTGATATTAACAGGAGGATTTCCTTAAAAATATTTATGTGGTTTTATTAGGAAAAACATTGATTTTTTCAGGGTAGGTGATCCAAAATTTCCATTGGCATAGGTCAAGAGATGGTCAATTATATTCACAAAATGGTGTTGAGGTTTAATATTTCAATTAATGTTTTACATGGACAAGAAATATGACATGATGGAGTGGAGTTTTAGTATTAATGTCAGGCAGTGCATGGATTTCCCTGATCTGGTAATTTACCTCTATTTTGGGTGCATATACTATCACCTATTTTCATTTATATTCAAGAGAAAGAGGTATGATTTTTTCAACTCATTAAGGGGGATTCACCATGGGGATCCATTATCACCTACTATATTTATCAATATTCATGACTCTCTTAACAAGTGGATTAATGAATACATGCATGAGGGATGTATACATCCTTATCATTGTATTTTAATAATTTATGGGTTTTCACAACTATTATTTATAGGTTATTTTATCCTCTTTAATAATGGAAACTCTCTATCCAATCATTTCTTAAACAGTATTGTTGACACATACAACAAATGTAGAGTAAATATTATATGAGATGAATGTTGTGTTTTCACATATAACAACTCCTCAGATAACTAGGGGAAGAGGAATGTAGAGTGACTGGGAATACACTGAAGGCACATTAACATGGATTATCCAGGGGCTCCTCTATCTCTATGTGGAACCCAGATTCATCGTTATGATAGATTTTTGGATTAAATATATTGATGTGTTTTCAACAGGAAAAAACCAATTTTGATATTTTGGAGGTCTTATGGACCTTGTTAGCTATGATCTGACATCAATAACCATTCATGTTCTATAGATAACAATGTGTCACGACCCATCCACCAGGGCTCGTGCTGTGACTACCCCAAGCCCACCTTCCATAGGCCAGGGGCTAGAAACTAACACCAAAGGTGGAAATCCCGAAACTGGGAAGGAATTGCCTTTATAACTGAAATCACACACAATAGAGTACATAGCTGGATACAAAACACTAAGTAAAACTGTATAACAAGAGAGTGTTTAAAAGTAAAGCTACTAGAAATTGAAAACCAACTGAATTAAAAGTACAACTGAAAAGGGAAAAAGCTAGAAGATGGAAAGTAACTCCTGGATCATCCAACATGGATCCTAGCATGAGGGTAGGTACAAATAGCCTCGTCAGTACTCCAAATTTTTCAGTCTCCTCCAGGTACCGAATCGTCGTCAGGTCCACCTCTGGGTACCGTCCAGTCCTCATACGCTCAGGCTCGGTCAGTGTTGTCCATTGTCTGCATCCAACACAATGAGGTCCTGTCATAGCACGTGCATGGGAGAGTGTAACAATAATCAGTAGGGACCCTGAGACCCTCAAGGCCTCACAAAATCTAACAAGGATAAACCCCATGGTATGAAATCAACAAATAAGCCCACATAGGTATATTCCAATACATATACCTATGTTATCTAGTAATCATTCTCAATCAGGAGGAAAACACAAAGCTACTGACTCATCTCACACATGTATACAACTTATGTAAAGAGATAAAGATGATCAGATGTAGCCACTGAATCATCTAAGCTGTCAGATCCACATAGGATCCAGGACTAGTAGTTAGAACTGTCGGACCCACATAGGATCCAGGATCAGTAGTTGAATCTGTCATACCCACACAGGATCCAGGACCAGCTATTAGATCTTTCAGACCCACACAGGATCTGAGAACAGTAAAAAGAGCTGTAGGACCCAAATAGGATCCAGGACTGGCTACTAAAACTCTCAGACCCATAGAGGATCCTAGAACAGTCGTCAAAGCTCTCAGACCCACACAGGATCCAGGACCAGCTATTCTGTCAAACCCACATAGGATACAGGAATAGAAGTCAGAACTATCAGACCCAGACAGGATCCATGAATAGTCATCAGTGCATAGCCAGCCATAGGTTTCGGCATGAAGCATGCTTGATTCCAGGAGGGTCCGCTACTCAAGCCAAGTGTCAATATAGAAACTGCCACAAAGTACCAAGTTGATGTATCCAAAAGGTCCACCACATCATAGGGTGATAACCAAAACAAACGTGTCCAATATACTGAGGAAAATATGACCAATCCATTTCCCAAAAAGTACACAGCGTGTATGAATGAGGCACACGTCGTGTCTTTAGACCTCGGGTACTACCTGTGTACAATGGCCTATGTCGTAAGGCTGGTCATGTAGAAAAGAAAGTATACGACATGTGGTATGGTCACACACTCTGTCCATGAATCTGGGGTTGGCTCCATGTACGCTGGCCATGTGCCCGTACACGGCCTCAACCCGTGTTCACCAACCCGTGTAACTTGTACACATGGTACCCTGTGCAACTGGCCTTGTCTGAACATGTGGTCAAATACATGCCCGTGTACTGCACCCTGTGTCTGTGTATCCCCAGGATACACTCTGAGTCTCGCGAAGCCACTTCTTCCATTCTGTGTAGACATTACACGTCGTGCCTCTTGGTTGTGTAATTCTGCCCGTGTCTATGTATTTCCTAGAATATATGCCATGTCTCATGAAGTAGCTTCTACCATTCTGCACAAAGAATAAACACCGTGTGATCGGGGTCACATGCCATGTGTTACTTTTCTAATGTCCGAAACTCAAGCTGTAGAATGCCCATACTACACAGCGTGTTGGTCAGAAGTAAACACCGTGTATTCTGGAATTTTCTAGAAACGGCGCCTCCGGCCAGCGCACCTCCCATGAAGTCCGTTCATCATTATAACGGTACGTTCATCATGAAACTTCAGATACTCGGTCACCCTGATTTCCCATTGTCGTCTCTCGTGTTTTCAAGCCTCCAATCGGCTCCAAAAACACTATTTTATTCAGCCACACGAAGAACGGTCGAGGAACTGTCCTCGCAGTTTCGATCTGATCCATCACCCACAATCATCATCGCACCTCCACTAGGTCATTGTGATGTTGGGTCTTCAATTTGGGATCATTGAATCACACAAAAAACTTCGAACAATCCATTGTTCGTCACCCATGAATAATGCGAAGAACACACAAAACATTCACAAGAACGACAGAGGGATCATGCCGTGTTTTTTGTCCTAGTTCGTCCGCATTAGTTTGGTAACAAGCAGGTCAACAGAAAAAATCATTGAAGGAAGAATCAACATTTCTCAAATCAAAACACACCCCTACCTCAGATTCTTTGTTCATTTATGGTCTCTCAGAAGGGAGGACGATGATTCATTGACGTTGGGAAATAAGATGAAGAAGTCAAGGACAATATCGTCGGCATTGTTCAAGGACGGCTCTTCCTCCCATGTTATGGTTGAAGACTGTTCTTCATTGGTGGAAGACGTGTTCTTTATTGGAGAGTTCTTTTTCTCCCATGCTCTTTTTTTCCCAAGATCCACCAATTGAAAATTCCAACCCCAAAAATAACAGATTAAGTTAATCCATTATTTAATTATTGGCCCAAATATTCAAAAACATTCAAATTAATTATTTAATGCTCCATTAATTATTTTGTGTGGATTAACACCATAATGTGGGGAGCTCAAGAGGCTCCCCTCACTTAATGGTAATTTTAGGAGGCTTCTAACTCGGGTGTTCCCCACCAAATTAATCCTCACATGGGAGGTTGTGTTTGGGTGGGACCCACCAACATAACCTCCCATGGGAGGATAAGGTGTGCCAAACCCCACCTCCAACCTACACATGGTGGTTATAACAAGTAAAATAAAATAATAAATGAACTTATTTTATTTAATTATTCCACGTAAAATGCAAAAGTATCTTTTATTCCCAACCATTTGTCGTCGAGGTGAAAGTCTTCATAAGCAAATATCGATTCTGTGAGTTCAACGATGTCCTTAGATTTCAATTCTGAGCACCAGTTAAAAAGTTATAAAATCCCACTCATACGTTTATATAACGTACCCAATAAAAACCTTAGAAATTGATTCTGGACACACTGGGCCTCAGAATAATATGCTGTTAGTTTTCACAGAGTCGTAAAATTCCCATATATTTAAGAAAAAATTTCCACATAAATTCCAAGTCTTTACATTCTCCCTGCCTCAGGGCCTTATGTACCCATAAGATACGACATGATCTAAGGAAACAAATGGGGGTACTGAGTACGCATTTGAGACTACCACTCCCATGAGTTCTCCTGGAGGTTCCCGTGCTGCCAACAAACGTACACCAGAGGTATCGACCGTCCCCGAAGGACCCGTTCCTGTTGATCCAAAATCTCCACTAAAACCTATATAAAAGTCACCCCAACATCAACATCCTACTCCACATGGTCAATTATGTGAGAAGGGCCATGCACGTATCTCCTCAGCTGAGATATGTGGAAGACGTTGTGCACCCACTGCAACTGAGGTGGAAGAGCTAAGCGGTAAGACACCTCACCAACTCTGTTGAGGAATAGAAAAGGTCCAACGAATATCGAAGATAACTTGCCACTTTGGGAAAATCATCATAGACCTCACTAAGTTGAGACCCATAGAAAGATGTGGTCACCATCCTTGAACATTAGATGTCTCCGTCTCCTGTCAGAATACGACTTCTACCTGCTCTGTGCAGTCTTCATCTGCTCCTGGATGATCTACACCTTCTTTGTTGTAGATTGTACCATCACTGGTCCCACCAGTGCTGACTCCCCATGGTCTGTCCAGCACAAGGGGGATCTACAAGGTTGTCCATATAAGGCTTCAAAAGGTGTCATCCCAATGATGGAGTGATAGTTGTTGTTGTAGGAAAACTCCACCAAAGGTAAGTGTTCTTTCCATCTGTGATGCAAGTCGATGATACAAGCATGTAGCATGTCCTTGAGGGTCTGAATGGCCCACTCGGTCTGACCATCTCTCCGAGCAAGGAAGCTAGTGCTCAGATGAAGCTTCATCCTGAAATCCCCATGTAACCCCTTCCATAGATGAGATGTAAACTGTGTGTCACAATCGCAGACAATAGAAGGATGTAATCCATGTATCCGCACAATCTTATGCACATAGAGGCATCCCAAGATCTCTACATAACCCTGCTCTCTGATCGGTAGTATGTGGGAAACCTTGGTGATTTGGTCGACGATCACCCAAATCAAGTCATGAGCCCTGAATGTATGTGGATGTACCATCACAATGTCAATGGATATCGTATCCCACTTCCACTATGGGACATCAAAAGGTTGAACCTAGCCTGCTGGTACCTAGTGCTCCGACTTCACTTGCTGACAAGTGAGGCATCAAGAGACAAAATCTGCTACTACCTTCTTCATACCTGGCCACCTGTGATATCGTCGAAGGTCCTGGTACATCTTCGCCACTCCTGGATGTACCGCTATAGGGGATGTGTGGAACTCCCTCAACACTTCCCCCTGGTGTGACTACGTAACCATAGTATATCCTCTGATGAGGATGACATGCTCCCCAACTTCAGAAATTCCATTAGGTTCCTGCCTTGTGGATATCTGAGCACGTCATGTCTCGCAGTCAGTGTCTCCATGATGCACCTCCCTGACTCACAGAAGAAGCGGAGGGGTTACTGTAAGTGATTGAAGGAAAACTACTCCATCTCGGTGGACAAAGGATATCTGTAAAGCAGCCAGGTGCTCTGTCGCCTATCCTAGTAGCTGTATACCAGATCTCCTACTAAGTTCATCTACTACAACATTACCCTTCACTGGAGTATAGACCATCTCGAAGTCATAGTCCTAGAGGAACTCAAGCCATCGTCACTTTCTCAGGTTCAGTTCCTTCTAAGAGAAGATATACTTGAGACTCTTGTGGTCAGAGTAGACTGTGAAACACTTGGACATGAGATAGTGATGCCACATCATCAAGGTTAAGACCACAGTGACTAACTCTAGGTCATGTGTAGCGTAGTTCTACTCATGCTGTCTCAGCTGATGAGAACCATAAGAAATAACTGTTCGCTCCAGCATCAGGACAAACCCATGTCTGGTCCTTGATGCGTCACAGTAGACTACATACCCTACGTCCTACTATTGAGGCATTAATATGGGGGTACTAGACAGCCTTAGCCATAGCTTCTGAAAGCTCTGCTAGAATTTCTCCGTCCATACAAATGGTTCCCCTTCTACGTTAAGGCTGATAGTGGAGCTGTAACTCTGGATAAGTCTAGTACGAACCTCTGATAATATCTATCCAAACACAGGAAACTCTGAACCTCTATCACACTCCTCGGTGGCTCCTAAGAAAGTACCACCTCAATATTCACTGGATCCATTGCAACTCCAGCTTCCAAGATGAATTGTCCCAAAAAGTGAACCTCTCGGATCCAGAACTAGCACATCGAGAGCTTACCATAAAGCTGGTGCTCTTTGAGTGTGTCCAGTACTACCTTCTTGTGTTTGGCATTCTGCTCCTCATCATTTGAGTTGATCAGAATTCCGTTGATAAATAATACAATAATTCCATCAAGGTATGGCTGGAAGATCCTGTTCATGAGACTCATGAATACTACTGGAGTGTTGGTTATGCTGAAAGGCATAACTAAGAACTCGTAGGGGCCATACTGACACCTGAAGGCTATCTTCTACACATCCTCGCCTCGAACTCTGAGCTGGTGATAGCCTTATTTAAGTTCTATCTTTGAGAACCACTGTGCTCCCTTCAGTTGATCAATGAGGTTTTTAATCCTTGGAAGCGGGTACTTGTTCTTCACAGTCACCCGTTTCTAGCGATGGTAGTCTACACAGTGCCTCATGCTCTCATCTTCCTTCTTGGCAAACAGAATCGGGGCTACCCAGGGAGAAACACTGGGCCAGATGAATCCCTTCTCTTGCAAGTCCTCTAGCTATACCCACAGCTCGCGAAGCTCTACGGGAGCCATCTGATATGCTGGTGTAGATATCGGTGCTATCTCAAGGTACCAGTCAATGTAAAAGTTCACCTATCTATGAGGAGGTAGTCCCAACACATCGTCAGGGAAAACATCCATGTACTGGTCCACCACTACAGGATTAGTCAGACTCTGCACATCAACTGCTCCGAGGGTAAGGCAGGCCAACTGATGGGTGATCGGATGAACCCTCGTCCGAGTAAGTCCATCCTACGCTGTAAAGGCTCCCTTCTTACTAGTGAAGGTGAAGCTTGTCCCATATATGGGGACACACTACACTTTGCACCTAATACAGTCAATCTGAGTATAGACAATAGATAACTAGTCCATACCCAATATGACTTTGTATGGCCTCAACGCCGCTATGAGGAGATCCTAGCTGAAGCTCTCTCCCCTATAGTAAGCTCACAATGCCGACACCAGTTCATAATCATCGAGTCTGCTCCCATAGGAGTCTCTAGACATAAATATCGAGCCAAAGACTACATCAGAATCTCCGAGATCCGAGCGGGGGTAGTGGAAATAAAAGAGTGACCATCACCTATGTCTATAAGTACTACATCTATAGTGGATTAGATATAGTTCGTACCTCGAATCTTCTTCGAAGAACCTTGATTGTAAGACTCAACTGCCTGGAGCTGAGCTCTCACCTGTCCACCTGCTCCTTGTGGTCGGGGAGGACCTCCTGGTGGTGGTGGTGGTAACACCTCGAAACATCACCCACCACCAGCTACATGACCAGCTCCTCTGCCACTTCCACCTATGCTCTTTGGATTGCCTCGATCGAATATCTATCTCTGCCTGGGTGGTCCTTTGACCATTTACTGATCATCAATACAGTGGAACATACAGTCACGATCCATGTGACCCTTCTCACCACAAGAGTAACATTACCCACTCTTGGAATGAATGGATCTATCTCGGGTGCCTGGCACAACTGAACCCATATCCTGAGGTTGTCCACCAGATGGACTGGTCCACTTGGACCTCTGCTACATCTGTCTATTTCCGGCTACAGAAGACTCCACTGCATGTCAAGTAGTGATGGGTCTCACTGCTGGTGACTGCTCAGTAAGGAAACTCTCCACTAGGAGAGCCCTCTCTAACACCCCACCTGCTTTGAGATGCTGAGTGAGATCATCGATGCTTTGATCTCCCACCTGAGTCCCTGATCAAAGGTTCGGGCCCTGAAGAAAGAGTCCTGAACCATATTGGTGGAGTAGCACGAGAGGTTGGTTAACCTCGCTGAGTACTACACCACAGTCATACTACCCTGTTGTAGATGTAGTAGCTATTGTATCTGCACCGAACGTAGGGTGGATGGGAGAAAATCCACCCACAATAGGCTCTCGAAGTCTTCCCAGAGAAGTTTCGCCTCATCATGCACATAGAGAATCAGGATCCACCATCGACATGATAATTCGTGCAGAAGACTTGCATAAAGGATCACCATAAGATCGTCTTGTGTCCCTACTAGTCTGAAGACTCTTTCCACAACCTCCAGCCAATCCTCAGCTGCCTACGGGTTTGTCTCCCCACTGAACCTTGGTGGCTCTGGTATTGGAACTCATGCAACGTGCTCAAGCATCATGCACTCTATACTACTGGTGCTGGTGGTATCGGTGGCCTAATGGGTAGTGGTACCACTAGTGCCTACGCTGTGATAGGGCCCTGCAATGAGACGTCATCGCTCGTTGGGCTGTCATCTCGTACAACTCTCAGAACCTAGGCTAGCAGTCTATGTGGGGCCATCCAGAAAATATACAGGTGCGACATGGTTAATAAGTTATACCTGGTGAGATGACTCAAATAGATCAAAAAGAAAACTCTTGAAACACACATGTGATCAGTTGTTTCATGCACTGAGTGGGAAATTAGAAGTTACGGTCCTTGTGTAGGGATATGTCAGCCGCCGCACCAACACTGGACTCCCTAGACTGAATACCACACTTAGTACACATAACACTATTTCTTCCCAAAAAAGAAAGATCAAAGACCTACGTTCTAGGGTAGAACCAACTCCTTTGATACCAATTTGTCACCACCCATCCCCCAGGGCTCGTGCCATGACTACCCCAAGCCCACCTTCCATAGGCCAGGGGATGGTGACTAGCACCAAAGGAATAAATCCCTAAACTGTGAAGGCATTGACTTTATTACTGAAATCACACACAATAGAGTACACACCTGGATAAAAAAACTAAGTAAAACTGTATAAAAAGAGAGTGCTGAAAAGTAATGGGTCAGGAAATACATGCCCAACTGATGGTACAGGTACAAATGAAATGGGACAAACAACTGGAAGATGGAAAGCAACTCCTCGATCATCCACCATGGATCCTACCTAAAGGGTAGATATATATATCCTCCTCAGCACTCCACGTCCATCGGTATCCTATGTGTACCGACTCATCGTGAGGTCCACCTCTAGGTACTCATCCAGTCCTGGTACGCTCAGCCTTGATCAATGCTGTCTATTGTCTGCATGCAACACAATGAATTTCGGGCATAGACGGTGTCAGGATGAGTAAAATGATACTCAGTAGGGACCCCGAGACCCTCGAGGTCTCAAAAAATACAACAAGGACAAACTAAAAGGTATGAAATCAACAGATAACCCAACTTAGGTATATTCCCATACATATACCTATGTTATATAGTAATCCATCTTAGTCATGAGGAAAAAACAAAGTTACTGACTCACCTCACACAGGTATACAACTTATGTAGAGAGATTGAGATGATCAGATGTAGCCAATAAATCCTCTAAGATATTGGACCCACACAGGATCCATGACTAGAAGTTATAACTGTCAGACCCTCACAGGATCCAGGAACTGTTGTCGGAGCTATCAGACCCACACAGGTCCCATGACCAGCTATTAGAACTGTTGGACCCACACGGGATCTAGGAATAGCAGTCAGAGCTGTCAGACACACACAGGATCCAGGACCAATTATTAAAACTGTCAGAACCACATAGAATCCAGGAGTAGTAGTCGGACCCACACAGGATCTAGGACCATCTATTCTGTTGAACCCACACAGAATCTAGGAATAGAAGTCAGAACTATCAGACCTACACAGGATCCAGGAATAGTCATTAGTGCACAACCATCCACAGGGTTCCACATGAAGCATGCTTGATTTTTAGAGGGTCTGCACTTCAAGCCAAGTGTCGATACATCGACTTCCATGAAGTCCCAGGTTGATGTATCCAAAAGGTTTTCCACATCACAGGGGGCTAACCGAAACAAACATTTCCATGATACTGAGGACAATATGACCAACCCATTTCCCAAAAAGTACACGGCGTGTAGGTATGAGGAACATGCCATGTCTTCAGACCTCATGTACTACCCATGTACGATAGCCCATGTCGTAAGTCTGGTCACGTAGAAAAGAAAGTACATGGCATGTGGTATGGTTACACATCGTTTCCAAGTATCAGGGGATAGATTCGTGTATGCTGGCCATGTGCCATACACAACCTCATCCCATGTTCACCAACCCATGTAACTAGTACACATGGTAGCCCGTGCCACTGGCCATGACATGTTGTGTGGTGGAGTCCATGCCCATGTACTTCAAACCATGTCTGTGTATCCCCGAGATACACACCGAGTCTCATGAAGCCACTTCTACCATTTCGTTTATATAGTACACGTCGTGCCTCTTGGCCGTGTAATTTTGCCCGTGTCCATGAATTTCCGAGAATACATGGCATGTCTCGTGAAGCCGCTTCTTCCATTATGTGCAGAGAAGACATGTCATTTGATAGGGGTCATACACCATGTGTCACTTGTCTAACATCTGAAACTCAAGCTGTAGAATGCTCGTACTACATGGTGTGTTTGTCAGAAGTACATGCCGTGTATTTTAAAATTTTCCAGAAACAGCGCCTCCGGCCAGTACGCCTCCCGTAAAGTTCATTCATCATTCTAATGGTACATTCATCACGAAACATCAAACACTAGGTTTCCCTGATGTCCCTTAGTCATCTCTGGTGTTTTCAGGCTTCCAATCATCTCCAAAACATGATTTCATTCATTTTCTCGAAGAACGGTCGAGGAAATTTCCTTCCAGTTCCAGTCCTCTCCAACACCCGCTATCATCATCTCACCTTAACTAGGTCGTTGTGATGTTGGGTCTTCAATATGGGATTGTTGTGTCACAAAACGGACTCACAACGATCTGTTGTTCACCACCGATGAAGAACATGAAGAACACACCAAACATTCACAAGAATGACGGAGGGATCAAACTGTGTTCGTTTGTCCCGGTACTTCCATGTTAGCTTGGTAGCAAGCAGGTCAAGAGAAACAATCATGGAAGGAAGAATAAACATCATGAAAGAAGATGAATAAATAAAGGATGACATCATCATCGTTCTTCAAGGACGGGTGCTACCTCCCTTGTTCTGGTTGAAGATCGTTCTTCATTGGCGGATGAAGTGTTCTTCGTTGGAGAATTCTTTTTCTCCCAAGGTCTTCTATTACCATGCTCCACTAAATAAAAATTCCAACCCCAAAAATAATGGATTATGTTAATCCATTATTAAATTGGTGGCCAAATATATAAAAAGATTCAAATTAATTAATTAATGATCCATTAATTAATTTGTGTGGATTGGCACCATAAAGTGGGGAGCTCAAGAGGCTCTCCCCAATTAACGGGAAGTTCAAGAGGATTCCATCTTGAGTGGTCCCCACCAAATTAATCCTCACATGGGAGGTTCAGTTTGGGTGGACCCCACCACTATAACCTCTCAAGTGAGGTTAGGGTGTGGAGGTCCCCACCTACAACCTCCACGTGGTGGTTATAACAAATAAAATAAAATAAGACATACACATATTTAATTTTATTATTCCATGTAAAACCCAAAAACTATCTTTTATTCCCCACCATATGACGTTGAGGTGAAAGTCTTCTTAAGGAAATACCGGTGCTACAAGTTCAATGGTACTCTCATATTTCAATTCTGAGCACCGGTTAAAATGTTATAAAATCCCACTCATACGTTTACTAAACCTACACGAACAAAACTTTAATAATTTATTCTGATCACACCGGGCCTCGGAATCATACGCCGTCAGTTTTTGTGAACTCATAAAATTCCCATGTATTAAAGAAAAAAAATTCACATAAATTTTGGGTCATTACAGAAAGTCCAATATTATTGTGATTCTGTATATTGGTAACATTAATTCAAGATTTATTTGGGATGTCATAGGTATGGGAAGATGCCACTAGGAATCATTGGATTTTCAATATAGAGATATTGATGACGGTAGTATTAAGATTGGATGTGACTAGGATTCCATGCACTTCTTGTATGGTAAACTAGTGTGGATGTTATTGGAAGTTAATTCCTTGTGGGAATGATTCATCATATGAAATATATATTGGGTTCTACTCTAATAGGAGGAAGAGGTTTAAGAACATGGGATCTGATCAAACAATACCATCCTACACATCGTGATCACTATATATGGATTGTGGGTGATGTTCTAGTTAATTCTTGGTGTGATAATTGGGAGGGGAATGTGCTTAATATCCCCAAATGTCGGAGAACTAGAATTTTACTCTATCATACCAACATGTTTCTAGTCCTCACTAACACTGTGCTAAACCTCATATCATTTGGGGATCATGGAATGTATTATATTCAATTCCGATCTGGACAGATTTGTTTTTATTGGATCTTTATTGTGATTGTTCACGATGAATGTGTATCGAATGACTCTATACAATTCCTCCCACCATGATACATGGGGGTTGTCTAATTTTTAGAAAAAAACATTGCCCTAGCTAAACATTCTTGTTTGGTGTTTTCTCAACCATGAACTTCCATGTGATGATGTGATGCGAGTCAATGTAATTCATATTGTCTCTATGTTAACATGTTATCGTGGACCAAAAGGAGAATCTTCTACCCACTAGTTCTTCACGATAGTGTGGGCTTCTATGGCCTGGAAGTTTTTTTTTCCATTTTCAATGGTTGAGATTTTCCGGACCTTATGAAAGATGACATACTCCACAAATGGTTTCATGGAATATCATAAAATACTAAAAAATGGAATTATTGGGCAATAGATTCTGCAGTTTACTACTCTTTCATTTGAAATCCATGTAATAAAGTGCTCCATGAGGGTATTGTGAAATCATGTATCGATATGGTGTTCCAGCTGAAGTTAATGGATATAAGGACACTGCCTTAAAACATTACATAATCCTGAATTTTATACAACTAAATATATTATTATACAATGAGGATCTTTTCAGGTTTAGTGTTTTAAATAATTAGTATATATTACATATATAAAATACAACATTCATACAATGAGGATAATACTAAAAATAGTATCAATTTTTTTAAAATTATAAAACATTAAAACTTAAAACATGATTTTATATTTACTACAACAAATATAAGACATCATGACTACCTTATTTCTCTAACCCATTTGTATATCATGTGAAAACCATTTTAAAACCATGGGATGAGTATAAAACATAGTAAAAGATATAAAAAATGAAATTGATAGTTAGGTGATAACATGAAAACCAATAAAACCCATAATAAAAAAACACATATGCATAGAAACATCATATAGTTTCATTGAGATATATTTAATATATCACTCCTATATTCAACATTGAAAAGGAAATAGCCTTTTATTTAACATCCATTTCAAGACTACAAAATTATTTTGACAGCTATAATGGGGATCACCCACCATATCTTGATCTATAATGAGCTCAATCCAACATATCTTGGGCAATATTGGGCTCTACCCAACATAAATAACGTCCAGGGAATATATCATGGTAATAAAGTATCACAAAATTAGAAAAAACCACTCATTCCATATACATATATAACAAATACTTTTTAATTTTATCAAATTGATATTTAGAAGGATTTTAAAAGGGATGTCCCATAATATATAATTAGAGTGAGAATTAAGATAGTGCAATGGATATGTGTATACACTATGAAAACAAAGATTGAAACATAATATAATCCAAAAAAATTCACACTAATAATAATAATACCATATAACGAATAAAGAAGAAGGTTATTCCCAATAATGTAAATAGGTCTATGAATTCCCTTACCTAGTGTTCTTACTTATAATGTATTTAAAACTCATTGTATAGTAAATCATAAAACAAAATGGTTGGGAACATGGGGGATTGAGTAAACCTTGGGAGGACTACTGGAGAGGTAATATGATAAGAGCATCGTTGAGGAAGAATTTGGAATTAGTGGAATGAAGGAATGGGTTTGTATTTATAGATCAAGTGAGGGAATGTTTTATTAATTTCCTAGGGACACCTCATTAGTGGTATTCTCAAAACCATGGGAATTCCCATGGTATTTTCCACAAGTATTATCCACTTAGGACACCTCATATCATATTTTACTATACACAAGTTGACCAGTGTTATTACATCATTATTATATTAATAATGTTTTCCTTAAACATTCTGAAAACTCAAAACTATATTTTTACAATTCAATGAAAATTAAATTATTTCAGAAACATTACACAAGTTCACCCTAAATATTTTTGGATGTATAGAAATAAAAAATGAACTCCTTTTTTTTGAAAAATAATTTCCAAAATATTATTAACTTAATTTAAAATCAAAATAATAAATTATTAAGAATAAAATATTTTATATCTATAAGTCATTTTTAAACACCTTGAAAATATAATTAACATCTCATTATATAATAACCATAAGAAAAAATAATAATAATATTTTTGACTATTCATTGGTGTCATATTACTATGCATATTAATATTCATAAAGGTAAGATACTATTCACCAAGAATCATGTTGGTCCCATTAGACTCTAAATAACGTACTGATCACATTTCTAGATGACCATTTTTCAAAATTCTAAACATAGAAGCTGTAAAATTATGATCAAAAGCTAGTTATAAAGATCTAGATAAAACCAATATTTAGGCATTTCAATTTATTTTTTAAAACCTTGGGGTGTTATAATATCCCCACCTTCTGGAAATTGCATCCTCATAATACCTATTCCCTTTAATCAAGAATATTAACTTGTTTCTATTCATAAGTATGGTTCTCTTCCTACTAAAAAAATTCTGTGTTGAAGACATGAGAGGAATCTGGAAAATACATTCTCACCATAGAAACATGAAAAACATTGTGTAGCTAAGATAAAATCAAAGGTAAATCTACTCGTTATGAAACTGGTCAAACCATCTCCAAGATTTCATAAGGTCCAATAAATTTTGGACTAAGATTTCCATTCTTAAAAGAATGCGTAACACTTTTAAATGGTATGATTCTGTGAAAAATATGATCACTTATCTCAAAAGAAATTTCCTTCGTCCTATTGTTTGCATAACTTTTAAAAACTGATCTTATCTTTCATCAACTGTTACTGGATCAACCTCATTTTATCATCCAATTTCTCTACTAACTATGGTCCCATCACCATCCTTTCCTTGAAACCTTCCAAAAAAGCTGGAGTTCGACACTGCTTCCCATAAAATGCCTCAAAAGGTTCCATATGTATAATGGAGCGACAAATACTATTATATGTAAACCCAACTAAAAAATGATTTTGATCTCAACCTCACTATTTGTCCATTGAACATGATCGAAGAATATCTTCAAAAATCTGAATCAATCATTCTAACTACCCATCTGATAAACGATGGAATGCTATGCTAAAATTTAATTTTGTGCACAATGAATTCTAAAGTCCCATAAAAAAGATAGAACTAATATTGGGTTCTAAATTTGATACAATGAAAAGTGTAACTCCATGTAACCTGACAATATCTTTGAGGTATAGTTGAGAAAGCAGAACCAAATGCATTGTAAAATTAATAGGATGAAAATGTGAAAATTTTTTCTTCTGATCAACAATAGAAAAAATCTCATTGTTAACTCAAAAGTCATAGGTTGTCCCACTATGATGTGCCTGTATATCTTCTCCCATTTCCAATTTAGAACTGGAGAAAGAAGATGTATCCATTGTTGGAACCATGGTCGTTCTATGTAGGATTTGGAGTATAGTTTGTGTTTGTTGTCAATCCTCATTGGAAGTTCAGAATGTTTCCTAGTAAAGTGATCATATAGTTCAAGAAGACAACAGTATTGAAGGTGGCATCATTTTCCAGTGTTTGCCCAATTTTTGGGCCTGAAAATCAGAAAATGAAGATATGATTTGTTAGAAAAAGGATGTGTGTGAAAAGAAGAAGTGGTACACAAAATAGGCGAGCTGTTCATGAAAAATAGCATGGTGCGTGGAAAACGGTGTGGTGTGTGAAATAGTGGAGTGAGGCTTTTTGCACAAGAGTTGTTTCTGAATCAAAATATTGAAAAATGGAAAAGGCGTGGGCTATGTGAAAAATATGGTGATATGCGCAAAAAACAATTCCTGCATGAAAATTATTGTGGTCCGAATGAGAGATTTTTCATGCCAAGATAGGTTTTGTGCGCAGGGGTCAGCGACGCCAATAAATAAGAGGTGAACCCCCTCAGTCTAGGCTGGTGAAGAATTAGAGAAGATTCAAGTGCTGATGTGCGTAAAAGGATCACATAATGGTAGTTATGTGAAAAATTCCATGTTTCGCGAAGAATTCCTAGCTGTGAGAAAAATTATAATCTACGCTAAAAAGTTTGAGCTGCGTGAAAAAGTCCAAGTTGCGTGAAAAAGTCCGAGCTGCGTGAAAAATTCTAAGTTTCATGAAAAATTCTAAGTTTCATGAAAAAGGAAAAGTTGCACATAAAATGATGAAGTTGTGTGAAATATTTTTCTGTGCGAAAATCATGTATTTCATGCAATGGTGAGAAATTGAACGCAAAGGGCAGGAGCTGCCGTAAATCATTAGCATAACATGTTTGCACATTCAGATTATCCAGTTCAGTTGTTCAATGTGGTCAAGAGCATCAATTCAGGACTTCGATGTTAGCATAGTCTTGTGCTGAGTAGAGACAAAGACTTTAATGAAAATCTATTGAGGAGACCTTCACGTCTATAGAATGAGTGTGTCTTCACCAATGGAAGTGAGCTAGGGGAGTCAACAGGAGTGACCGAGGGATGTAGTGGGCTATCCCTAAACATTTTTAAAGGTAGTTTTCCTGGGACAGAGTGACTGTACCTGAACATTGTAATCCATAACTAGTGATGTTTAGTGGAATTATTTATGACCAACAACTTGTTAGTGTTTCTCCTTAGATGTAGCCCTTTGTGGTGAACCAAGTAAAAGTATTGTTCCAACTTCCTACATTCATTTGTTTGACAGGTTTAACAAGTTATTACCAATGTGGGAACAATATCCACAAAAATAAAAAGAAAAATATGAAACCCTGATTCACCCCTCCCCTCATAGGGTGTTCCAGGGTCCTTCAAGTTGTATCAGAGGGAGGTTGACAAGTGTTTGATCTGTCATTTTTTCATTATGGACAATTCATCAAATATCAAGGGAGCCCCTCTCTTTGATTGAAGTAATTTCTAGATCTAGAAGAACAGGATGAGATCTAATATGAGAACTCTGGGAATGAAAGTCATTTTTTCTACTATTCAAGGATTAGAAGTCACTGATCCAACAGGCCTGGAAATGACTGACGCATACATGAAAATTCATGATGCAAATGCTAAAGCAAAAAATGCTCTCACTATAGCCCTTTATGATCATATCTATCTAATGGTGATAATTTGAACCGTAGAAAAATCCTTGTGGGATAAAATTTAAATCATTTATGAAGGAGAGATAAAAGTGAAGGAAGAAAAACTACAAGTCCTACGCAATAGGTTTGATGGTATAAAGATGCATCCCGATGAGAATGCAGACTCATTATTCAATCAAATTACTTAAATGGTTGGAGCTATTCAGGGTCTAGGCGAAGAAATCAAAGAGATTGATATTGTAAAGAAAATATTATGAATACTTCCTCCCATATACAATGCAAAGGTGTCATCCCTTAAGGAAAGGGATATTTCCCAACAATCACTGGATGATCTGCTGAGTAGTTAGGTGGCATATGAAGTGAGAGTCAAACCAGAAGATGCAACGACTCGAGTGAGAAAGGAAATAACATTCAAGTACATGGAGAAACCACAATTTTTAAAAGATAGTTGAGGTGAAGATGATAAAGAAAAATAAAGTCTTTATCTCATTGTAAAGAAGTTCCAGAAGAGAAAAGGGAAATTCAAAGGGAAGTTACCTCTTTCTTTGTTTCATTGTGGCAAATTTGGGCACATTACCTATCAGTGCTTAAGAATGATTAATGACGAGGATAGTGAAGATGGAAAAATTGAGAAGCATCAGAAATGGTTTTTTAAAAAGGGAGACTTTAAATGTAGAATGAAATTGCTAAAGAATAGTTTTATTTGTGGAAAGGAAGATGATGATAATGAATTCTGTGAAGACAAAGACCCAGAATTTAAAATTGGATACCATGCTTCCATGATGGTGACTATTGAAAAATCAGAACCACCAAAAGATAATGTTCAAGACAATCAGTTGAAAAATAATTCCATTCCTGTGTTACAACCTAAAGATTCTACTAGTAAGCTTAAGATCAAATGTAAGAGTTGAAATAAGTTGAAATCAATTATAGAAGAATCATATTATTTCGTTGATCATCTCGAAGCTGAAATTGAATGAATGGAAGAATTTTTGAAAGTGTAGTAAAAATTTATTGAAAGCACTGATGATGCAGTGGATATGAAGCTGATAATTGAAGAGAAAGCAAATGTCCACAATGACCTCACCATTAGACTAGAATAAAAGACCCATACTACTGAGTTTCTTGAATAGTAATCTGTTACATATAAAAGAAAACTTGAGAGTGAATATATTTCAAAAGAATCAAGGAAGAAAATACAGTTTGGAATGTTCTCAGATTATGAGCTATTGGAGAGAGAAAAACATAGCTCTAATGGAGTTTAAAAGATTTTAAATGATTAAAGACCAGCCTGCATATGAAATATTGAAATTTTTTATGATGTAGAGTCATCAGATCCTGTAAATAATGGTGACCAAAATAAAGGCAAGCTGAAAGTGGGTGATGTAGAAAAGGTATCTGAAAGTGATGAAACCAAAAACCCCCAATTCAATATGAAAGAATAAAAGAATATTTTCCTCAATCCTCCTAGAAAAATATTGCCTAAAACTATCATCCCACAGAAGAAGGATTGAGGATAAACATAAGTCAGAAGAAATTTACTCTCATGAAGTGTCAGTTCTGTGGATATTTGTGCTATACCATATCTTATTGCGAAGAGGCATGAAGATATCTAAATAGAGAATATATGGTAGTTCAACATAGAAGAAAAAATTCATATCCTAATTGTTTTATAAGAAAACATTTCTATGGATATTATTTTTGTTATTCTAACTTTGGTCATAAGGCTGTTAATTGCAGGTAGATAAGGGATATGGACCCATCATAACAGAGTTTGAGACAAGTCAAATGTTTTCAATAAGATAGTGTTGCTCTTACAAAGTGGTTTTTTCCTCTCTAAGAAGAATTCGACTATGAAGAATCAATGTATAAGAAAGAGATAATTGGAAGGCCATAAGTGTTCTACACTCAATCCATTTTCTCATGGAAGGAAATGAGAAAATTGAGAAATCCAACCTTTTAGAGGTGGCCCAAAAATCTAAAAAAGAAACTTTACCTAGATTCTAGATAGCATTTTTTTCCTTATATTACAGGTAATGAAGTCTAGTTAATCGATATCAAAAGTATGATTTATGGAATATTATGTTTTGGTAATGATGGAGCTCTAAAAATCAAAGGCAGTGGACGTACTGAATTAGCTAATGGTGAGCTAAAGAAAACTGAATTCCTTTATGTAGACGGCCTACGCCATAATATCCTTAGTGTGAGTCAACTCTATGACTCGGGGCTTATAGATACTTTTAATCAGAAAGGCTACACAATCAATGGAAAGATAGGAAATTCACTTATGAAGGGATGTAGAACCAAAGGCAACTTGTATCAGGTTAATGGTAAAGAAAACGTTTGTTTCATGACTGTTGAAGAAGAAATCAATTTGTGGCATCAGAAATCGGGGCACATCAATCAACAAGACATGGAGAAAATATCAAAATTGATGATTTTCATGGACATTCCCAACCTAAAGTGTGAATGTTAAAGGTCTTGTGATGCATGCATTCATGGGAAGTTGGTCTGCAGTTCATATCGACCAAAGAAGAAAAGGGCATCACATCTTCTTGATCTCTTTCATACAAATGTATGTGACCCGATAAATGTTGATGGAACTGTAACAACCCAATGTTTTTCAATGGAAATTCCATTCTAATAAGTATTTCATAAAATTGCATAAAATCACAACATAATTATCTACTATGTACTAAGTGACCTTTAAACATAAGTTCATCACTTCTGTGTTTGTAATTTCAAAAATCTGGCATACATAGTTGTAATCAGTAAGTTATTTGGATTCGGATAAGGAAAACATAATTCTTTTGTGAATAGTAACCTACCCAATTGAATAGTAACATACCCTTATGAATAGTGATATACCATAATTAATAGTATCCTCTCCTATGGTGGTATAAAAATAATATTTAAGTTGGAAATATGATATACCTATATTTGAGAATAAGTTAATAAATGTTTTAAAACTGGTTTTGAAAATAAACTATTAATTTAATTAAAAATTAAAATAATCATATTTAAAAAATTATTTTTGATAAATGTACATCATTTTTGGATTATACATGTCAAAAAATGGTAAGGGTGAATTTTCGGGATTTTTCTGAAATACATGAATTTTTTATGAATAGTAGAATCTGATAATTCCCAACAAATGGAAAATAATGGATTAATTAGGACATCGATGATATTCTGCTGATGTAAGACCACATGTTTCGGGATCACATGATAAAATAACTATTCTTGGTCATATAATACTTACTATTCCTTGTATTGGGAAGAAATAATAAATTAATGATTATAATATTATGAAATCCCTCCTCTCCTCCACTATAAAACCCCCATTCACCCCCTCTTTTCTCCACTCCTCTCAAGCCTTGTGAGTTGACATTATTCTGCCCAAATCACTTCCTAAGGTCCTCCCCAACATCTAAATTCTCTCATCCTCCTCAAAATACCATAACCTCTCTAGTTAAGAGGTTCTCAATGGAGGAAGTCTCAAGAGGTAAATTCCTCTTCCCAATTTTTTCTTTTCTTTTAAGTTATTTTATTTTTCTTTCCTCACCTCCCATCACCAAAATAGTATGATAAATCCAGTAACATACATGTACTGGAATTTATTCATGATAGTGATATATTTGATTATCTTCTCTCCTTTACCCACCGATTTTTTTGAAAGAAATGAAAGCACCGTTTGAGATTTGCTAATTTAGCACATTCAAGGACAACGATTTATCAATTTCTTTTATTATCTTTAAATCTGGTCATTAAACCATTTTTGTTATGGTTGAAAAAGATTATTATATACTTAATATATCCTATTTTGTTTCTATAATCCTTTGGTATAAATGAAAGTAAGTTATAAAGAAAAACACATTCTTTGTAATCAAATCCACAGATTAACAAAAACAGTTATCACTATGGTAATATATATAATAATTCGACTTCACTCTATGTAACCTAATTAAATTTAAAACCATGTAATATCCTGGATACGAACTATAGAACATAACTTCAATTCTGGAAAACCACTTTCATCTTGCATATAATCCAAACATGAATATAAGTGAACCAATCTTTTAAATCCATGTAAACAAATAAGACCGTACAATGAAATTGAACCTTGTAACTAATAAATAAGGCTTTGAATGAAATAAAATGGTTATAATAAATAAATTTAATATATAATAGGTTATGTAATTATTAATTAATAATCCTAATTTGTTTATTCAGGTCATTAATAACAAGTTGATAAAACCAACAGATTTTAGCTAAGGGATCCTCCCCTTTTTACTTTTAATCAAGATTGTTCTCTATCCTATGACTTTTTGTGTAATACCAAGTGATGGGGTATGTTTATACACCTTCCACATACTTCCCAAATGTTTTATAAGTTATGAGAAACCCCTTATCTCTCTCATCAATCCCACTTAGTTACACCTGATACCATGCCAAGAAACCATGATGGATTCTACCCGAACTTGCTTTATTCTTTCAGGTTTCTCTATTTTTCTTTTTACCAAAATATTGTTGTATTTCATTTTAGAAAGTCAAAATTCTATTTATATACTCCAAAATCATGTTCCAAAATCTATCTCTCATTCTCTTTCAGGGATATAAATTCTTTTATGTGAATCACCCCTCGATACTCCCCAATAAGCACACCCGTTTTAAAGGAACTTCCTGAACTTTTACCAAATTTCAAGTTAACTCTATCTTATGTTTTATAAAACCATTGTCTTTGAAGATTATGTATTTTTATTATTAAAAACATCTTGTTTCAATTCTTGTTCTATATAAATGAATGTCTTCTTTGATATTTTAAAAGCTCTATAGTATTTTCCTAAAAACTGCTCAAAAATTTTATAATGCTAGTATTTCTAAAATTCATTTCTCCAAAGTTGTCACTTATTTTTGACGCCACTTACCATGTTATATGCCTATTTTACCCTATGAACGTCCATGTATTTTCTAATTATTTCTTAAATGGAAACTTTCATGATATGCCCATAGTTTATGATTTATGTCATGATTGTGGTACCCAATTATCTCCAAGGATACAGTTATGTTTGTGTATGGTTTATTATGTATCATTGTATATGTGGTAAAAATATTTATGTGGCAAGAATATTCATGAAAATGTTGAGGTGGGTGCGCCCATATAGCACTATAATACATTGGGTAAGGTTATGTATCATGAGATGTGATGTGAAACAGGATTGGTGGTTAGCCTTCACCCGTACTAAAATGGGAAACAGGATTCGCAGTTAGCCATGCCCCATACTAAAGATATGATTTATGATTCTGACACATTTATACGATTCCATTTTTATATGATCCCATGCTTATATTAAATGATTTTATATGTTTCATGCTTTGGATATCATTATGTCATGCCTCCTAACTCATGTGCTTGAGATGTATCCTTATGTTCATTCCCTTACTGGGATTTTATGCTCATCCCTTTGTTCATGTGTTCCCCAGGGAACCCTATGCAGATGTAAGGGCTGAAAGGATGCTAGAAGCTCTTTTATGAGATAAAATAAAAAAGTTTTTTTAGCCCCATGCTTTATGTTATAAGTGCCTAGTCTTCCAAGACACTATACTTAACGATACTTGGCTTGTACTATGATGAATAATTATGATTAAAATCATGAAATATTTTATGTAAAAGGCTTGGGTATCTATAGTTGGTATTAGAGTCATAGTCTAGTATTTTTGGAGATTAGGAATAGTGAACCTTAGTGATAAGATTACGGATGAGACCAAGTATAAGAAAATAGTCCTAAATTTTGGTGATTATAGAGTAAGTGGTTTATCATGAAAATAAATCCCTGTCTGGATAAGAGCAGGTAGAAGCGGCTCTGGAATAGATGTATCCAGGGGTAAAACCCAAAAACACCGCTTTGAGAAAGTCTCAAATAGGGACTAGTGCACGATAATGGGCCTTGATGCACTTTTGGTTACAACACTCCCGGGGGATATGATTCAGTGGATTCACAAGCTTAGTACAAACCGTTATTAAGGGACAAAAAGAAGCCCATAAGAATATAAGTTAAGAAATATATCGAGGATAACCTTGATATAATCCTATGGAATCACAAGTCAGGATATACTTGTTCTTTATAAGTTCATAATTTTATGATCAAAGTTCTTTTTTACTCAATATCTATGAATTCAAGACCTCTAATTATACATTTTTTTCTTAGTTAATGGATGGAAATAGAATAACACGTTCCACCAAACAATGTGATAGGCAATGTGATGATTTCCCTAATGACATGCCTGATGTGATGGAAGCATGTGCTGAAAACTTCATGGCAGTACTTTCCCAGCTAGCTCGAGTTATGAATAATAACTTGAATCATGTGGAGCACCCCCCTCCTCCAAGGAAATAGAAAGTTGTCTTAGAATCCTTCTTGTAGAAAAGGCCTCCCATGTTTAACGGGTCTTCTGATCCCCTCCTCATAGAACAATGGAATAAATCCATTGAAAAGATTTTTTCAATAATCCAGTGATTGGAAGAAGAGAAAGTTTCACTGGCAGTATATCATTTTTATGGGGAACCTGATCATTGGTGGACACTAATCACGAATACAATTTACCAAGAGGAAATTGATTCCATATAATGGGAGGAATTCAAGAGGATATTTTTCAAAAAATATTTTCCTCAAACCCTCCATCTCATGAAGGAATGGGAGTTCCTTGGACTTAAGTAGAAGGAAGATGAGTCCATCGGGGCATATGAAGTGAACATTACAATGCTTTCAAGGTACGCCTCTCTCTTTGTCCTGACCACTGAAATCAAGGTGGATCGCTTCTTTAGCAGACTAAAGATGAGTATACAAAAAGAGTTGGTGATTAGAGACTTCAAAAACTATGAGGAGATTGTTTGTTGTACCCTCAAGGTTGAAATGTAGATTAGAGACTCTGAGTGGTCTCATGGGCCAAGTAACATGTAGAGGAAAATGAAGAACATCATGGTTGGTTCATCAAAAAAGTCTCATGATGGAAAGAAGCCTCACTTTCCCATTTGCAAAAATTGTGGTAAGAAGCATCTTGGTGACTGTCTCAAGGGAACCAAGAATTGGTTAAAATGCAGAATTTTTGGTCATCTGGCCATGAAATGCCAAAGGGATATGTAAAATCCTGCTAATGTTGAAGAAGAAAGGAAGGTTCAGATCAATACTTAGCCTGTAGTGCAGTGTTATAACTGCAAGGAGCTTGGGCTCTATGCGAACAATTTTCTTATGCTGAAGGGTTATTGGAGGCAATCAGTAACAACATTCAAGGAAACAAGGAAGATAATATTCTATCACTACTACTAAGGTGTATCCAAAAAATGATCAGGTGACAGGTATGCTTGTTATTCGTTCAAGAATAGAAAATGTACTATATGATTCTAGTTCTACGCATTATTTCCTATCTTGAAATTTTAGTATAAGTATTCAAACCCCACCTCAAAATTTGGAGGAAAATTTATCTGTGAGAATAGAAAATGTGGAAATTATTGCATCCGTGGTTTATAACTCCTCCCTGATTAATTTTTGTGGACTAAACCTCCCAGAAAATCTTGCCATACTTCCTTTAGTGGAGTTCGACGCTATCATGGGCATGGATTTTCATTCTTTGTACAAGGAAAACATCAATTTTCAGGAATGGGAGATCACTTTTCAATTCTTGAAGCATCCTATAATTATTTACAAGTGTAAGGAGGAAGATGAGTCACCTTTAGAATCTTCCTCTCAAGTTTGGATACTTCTTCCTTGTCAGAAATCAAATATAGATCAAATGATTGGGACAGAGGATAGAATCATTCATAATGACATGCCCATCATGATGGATTAAACTGATGTATTAACCAAAGAGTTTCCTGGTCTTCCTCCTAACTGAGAGGTTGATTTCTCAATTGAACTTATCCCTAGATCACTGCAAATATCAAAGAAACCTTACAGAATAGCCACCGTAGTGCTAGAAGAGTTGAAAAAGCAGTTACATGAGAATATGGAGATGGGTTTTATACTTCTGAGTGCTGCACCATGGGGTGCTCCAGTACTCTTCATCAAGAAAAGGATTGATCAATGCGTCTCTTCATTGATTATTGTGAGCTAAATAAAATCACTATAAACAACAACTATCCCCTTCCACAGATAGATGAGTTGTTCGATCAGCTTTGTGGGGCCAGTTATTTATCTAAGGTGGACCTTCGGTTAGGATATCACCAACGAAAGGTGAGGAAGGAATATATTCCAAAGACTACATTTCGAACAAGGTATCGACACTATGAGTTTATAGTGATTCCATTTATACTCACTAATGCTCCATCAATTTTCATGGATTTAATGAATAGAGTCCTTAGTGATTACCTCGAAAAAATTGTGGTGGTCTTTATTGATTATATTTTGATATACTCCTTGTGCAAGGAGGAATATGAAGTGAATTTGGAAACTGTGTTAATGAATTATTGAATAGAGTATTTGTATGCAAAGTACTGTAAATGTGAGTTTTGGATGGAGGAAGTAACTTTCAGGGGGCATATTATCACCAGAAAAGGGATATCAGTGGACCCTTCCAAGATAAAGGCAATTGAAGAGTGGACGAGGCCAACAGAGATCCGCAACTTTTTAGGTCTAACTGGGTATTATCGATGATTCATGAAGAACTTTTCACAATTGACAAACCCAAATGACCAAGCTACCACAGAAGGGAGTATAGTTTGTCTGGACACATGAATGTGAAGACTGTTTCAAGGAGTTGAAATAGAGGCTTGTCACTACGTCAGTACTCACACTTCCTTTAAGTGGAGAACTCTTTGTGGTGTATAGTGATGCTTTTAATAATGGCTTATGCTGTGTGATATTAAAAAATGATAAAGTAATATCCTATTCCTCTAGGCATCTTAAAATCCATGAGCAAATCTATCCCACACATGATCTGGATTTGGTAGTTGTGATCATTGCATTGAAAATCTGGAGGCATTATCTCTATTAGAAAAAATGTGAGATATATACTGACCACAAGAGTCTCACAATTATATTCACATAGAAAGAGAATAATATGCACCACTGAAGATGTATAGATCTCATCATGGACTATGACTTCTCAATCCACTAACATCCCGGTAAGGAAAACAAGGTGGAAGATGCTCTAAGTAGACAGGATCATGCATCTTTATGAATAATGAGAATTTAAATGGATTCGATATTATTTTATTTGCAAAGGATGGAAATGGGAATAATTAAGGGAGGAACATCATCAATACATTCTAAAATTATTTCTCAACCATCCCTCTTGTAGAAAATAAAAGATGCTCAGAGAAAGGATGTGGAAATTTAGAAATGGGTGGAAGCTGTTAAAAAAGGGAAATCCTGCGATTTCAAAATTGATGGGGAAGGAGTTGGAAGATTTGAGACAAGATTATGTATACCATCTGATCTAGAGATAAAGAAGGAGATATTGAATGATGCACATAGCTTGACCTTCTCTATCCACCCAGGGAGAACAAAGACCTATCAAGATATCTGAGAAAACTTTTGCTAGGACAATAGGAAAAGGGAGATTGCCAAATATACATCAAAGTGCCTCATATGTCAGCAAGTGAAGGCTGAGAGTCAAAAGTCTAAGGTGGTGGTGCAACCACTACCCATACTAGTATGGAACTGGGAGAACATTACCATTTAATTTGTCACTGGTCTTCCAAAGACATCTAGAGCAAACAATTCTATATGGGTGGTTATGGATCGTCTTTTGAAGACAAATCACTTTATCGTGGTTTGAGAGGACTTCTCATTGGATCAAATTGCATATATTTACATAAAATAATTGATAAGGATGCATAGAGTACCACTATCTATTGTATCCTATCGTGATCCAAGATTCACCTTGACGTTCTATAAAAGACTCCAGCATGCTCTGAGTACTGAACTGGACTTTAGTACGGCCTATCATCCTCAAACTGTTGGCCAATCTGAGGGATCTATTTAGACATTCAAATACATTTTGAGAGTGTGTTAAATGAATTTAAAAGGAGGATGGGACCAACATATTCCACTTGTTGAATTCTTCTACAATAATAGTTTCCCCTCAATAATCCGAATGACACCATATGAATCCCTTTATGGGAAAAGGTGCAGAACACCAGAATATTGGGATGAAGTCGGTGAGCATAAGCTGCTAGGACATGAAATGGTCGAAGAAATGGTGGATAAGGGGAAAACCATTCTGAAGCATATCAAGGTAGCTCAAGGTAGACAGAAGAGTTATGCAGATAACTGTCGACGAGACCTTGAGTTGAAAGTTGAGACATGGTATTTATACGTATATCCCCATGGAATAAGGTCACGAGGTTTGGGAAGAAAGGGAAGTTAATTCCCAGGTACATCGGACCCTTCGAGATCCTTGATCGAGTCGGAGATGTGGCATATTGACTGGCACTTCCACCTACCATGTTGAATGTACATGATGTATTTCATGTATCCCTCTTAAGGAAGTACATACCAAACCCTTAACATGTACTCTCTTCAGAGGTGGCACAGTTGGAGGATGATCTCTCTTACGAGGAACAACCAGTGAAGATCTTAGATTGTAGAGAAAAATTTCTACGCAATAGGACTACTGATCGGGTCATTTTACTATGGAGAAACCATAAGTACGAAGCAGAAACATGGGAATTGGAGGAAGAAATAATGGAAAAGTACCCACACCTGTTTTTGGCTTAGATTGTAAAACAAAATTTCGAGGGAGAAATTTCATAAGGGGGGAAGATAGTAACTACCCAATTTTTTTCAATGGAAATTCACTTCTCATAAGTATGTCATAAAATCCCATGAAAGCACAACATAATGAACTACTATGTACTAAGTGACATTTAAACATATTTTCATCACTTCTGTGTTTGGAATTTCAAAAATCCGGCATAAACAGTTGTAATTATTAAGTTATTTGGAGTCCGATAAGGAAAATTTATTTTTTCTGGTGAATAGTAACCTACCATAATGAATAGTTTCATACCCTTATGAATAGTGATATACCTTAATGAATAATGACCTCACCTATAGTGGTTTAAAAATAATATTCATGTTGGATGTATGATATACCTATATAAGAGAATAAGTTAATAAATGTTTTAATACTGGTTTGGATAATAAACTATTATTTTAATTAAAAATTAAAATAAACATGTTTAGAATCTTTTTTTGATAAATGGACATCATTTTTGGATTCTACACATCAAAAAATGGTTAGGGTGAATTTTTGGGATTTTTCTGAAATACTTGAAATTTTTATGAATAGTAGAATCTGATAATTCACAATAAATGCTAAATAATGGATTAATTGAGTCATCGATGATGTTCTACTTATGTAAGCCCACTTGGTTCAGGATCACATGATTAAATAACTATTCTTTGTCATAGAATACTTACTATTTCTTTTCTTGGGAAGAAATTTTAAACTAATGACTATAATATTATGAAATCCATCCTCTCCTCCACTATAAAACCCCCTTCACTCCCTCCTATCTCCACTCCTCTCAAGCCTTGTTCCTTTCCATTATTCTACCGAAATCGCTCCCCAAGGTCCTCCCCCACGTTTAAAATCTCTCAGTCTTCTCAAAATACCAAAACCTCTCACCTTAATATGTTCTCAAAGGAGGAAGTCTCAAGAGGTAAATTTCTCTTCCCAATTTTTTCTTTTATTTTAAGTTCTTTTCTTTTTTATTTACCCACCTCCCTTCAACATAATATTATTATAAATCTAGTAACAAACATGTACTGTAATTTCTTCATTCTAGTGGTATATTTTATTTTCTTATCTCATTTCCCCACCCTTTTGTTTTGAATGAAATGAAAGCACCATTTGAGATGTGCTAATTTAGCACATTCAAGGACAACAGTTTATCAATTTCTATTATTATCATTACTTTTGGTCATGAAACCATTTGTGCTATGGTTGAACCATATTATTATATATGTAATATATCCTCTTTTCAATTCTGTAATCCTTTGGTACAAATAGAATTATGTTATAATGTAAAACACATTCTTTGTAATCAAACTCACCGATTAACAAAAGCGGTTATCACTATGGTTATATATATAATAATTCCACATCACTCTAAGTAACAAAGTTAAAATTAAAACCATGTAACCTATTTAATATGAACTAAAGAATACAACTTCAATTCTGGACAACCACTTTCATTTGGCATATAATCCAAACTTGAATATAAGGGAACAGATCTTCTAAAGACTAGTAAAAAAACGAGCCCGAACAATGAAATTGAACCTTGTAACTAATAAAAAAGGCTTTGAATGAACAAAAAAGGTTTATAATAAATAAATTTAATATATAATAGGTTCTGTAATTATTAATTAATGAGGATAATTTTTTTATTTTAGTCGTTAATAACAAGTGGAGAACCCAATGGATTTAAGTTATGAGATCCTCCCCTTTTACTCTTAATCAAGATTGTTCTCTATGCTTTGCCATTTTGTGTTATACCAAATGATGGGGTACATTTATACACATTCCCCATGATTCCCTAATTTTTTATAAGTGATTAGAAACCCCTTATCTCTCTCACCAAGCCGTCTTAGTTACACCCTATACCATGCCAATAAACCATGTTGGATTCAACCCGAGCTTCTTTTATTCTTTCGGGTTTCTCTATTTTTCTTTTTACCAAAATGTTGTTGTGTTTTGTTTTAGAACATCAAATTTTTTTTATATGCTCCAAAATCATGATCCAATATAAATCCCTCATTCAATTTTAGGGATATATATTCTTTTAAGTGAATCTATCCTTGATACTCCCCAATAATCACACCCGTTTGAAAGGAACTTCCTGAACTATTACCCAATTTCAATTGGACTATATCTTATGTTTTAAGACACTGTTGTCTTTGAAAATTCTGTATTTTTATTATGAAAACTTTTTTTGTTCAATTCTGGTTTTATATAAAAGAATGTATTCTTTACTATTTTAAAAGCTTTATAGTATTTTCCTTAAAACCGTTCAAAAATGTTTTAATTCTAATGTTTCTAAATTTCTTTTCTCATATGTTGTCACTTAAGTTTGACACCACTTTCCATGTTATATGCCTATTTTACCTTATGAACTTCCATTTATTTTCTAATTATTTCTTACATGGACACTTTCATGATATTCCCATTGGTTATGATTTATGTCATGATTGTGGTACCCAATTCGTTCCATGGGTACCCTTATGTTTGTGTATGGTTGATTATGTATGATTGTATATGTGTTAAAAATATTTATGTGGAATGAATATTCATGAAAATGTTGAGATGGGTGCGCCCAGATAGTGCTCCAATGCATTTGTTAAGGTTAAGTCTAATGTGATGCGATGTGAAATAGGATTGGTGGTTAGCCTTGACCCGTACTAAAATGGGAAACAAGATTTGCGGTTAGCCTTGACCCTTACTAAAGATATGATTTATGATTCTGCCACATTTATATGATTCCTTGTTTATATGATCCCATAATTATATTAAATTATTTTATAAATTTCTTGATTTGGATATCATTATGTCATGCCTCCTAACACCTGTGCTTGAGATGTATCCTTACGTTCATCCCCTTGTTGGGATTTTTAGCTCATCCCTTTGTTCATGTGTTCCCCAGAGTACCCTATGTAGATTTAAGGGATCAAAGGAAGCTATAAGCACTTTATGGAGATTAAATAAAGAATTTTTTTAGCCCCATGTTTTATGTTATATATACCTACTCTTCCAAGATAATAGACTTAACGATACTTGGCTTGTACTCTGATGAATAATTTTGCTTAAAATCATGAAATGTTTTATGTAAAAGGCTTGGGTCACTATAGAAACTCATGGATATAGGTACTTAATCCTTTTCATAGATTATTACAATAGAATGGCATGTGTAATGGTTATACATAGTAAAAAACAAGTACCCAATTGCATAAAAACATATTGTCGAATCGCCGAGAATGATACTGGATAAACAATCAAAGTGTTGCGATCAGACAATGGGGGGGGATACATTTCCATTGAATTTGAAAACATCCTGGATAAGAATGAGATACAACATGATGTATCTACTGTGAGAACTCCACAACAAAATGGAGTTGTTGATCTTAGAAATTTATAGGTGAACAACATGGAAAGAACTATGCTTATTAAGAGTTGTATTCCACAACATTATTGGAAATAGGTTGTTCAAGCTGCAGTGTATATTCAAAATTGAACATGACTTTATATGGGTGAGACAAAGACACATTATGAATTTTGGCATGTAAGGAAGCCCTCTTTGAAATACATTCTTGTTTTTGGAAGTAAGTGCTTCATCAAAAACAGAGAAGGAAATCAAGGGAAAAATGGAGACATTGTAGATGAAGGAATTTTCCTTGGATACTCAAAGAACATAAAATCATAAAATGTGTTTCAACAAGCGATTAGGATGGATTTTGGAAAGCATTGATTTTAATATCATTGAAGAGAAAACCACAAATAATTCAAGGATTTCATATTCTGATATGATAGAAAGTGAGGAAGAAAGTAAACATGGATTAAATACAAATATAGAAATAGAGGAAGGTTTAAAAAACACTCAGGAGTCACATTATGATGTTGGATCAGAAGAAGAATCTGAAGAAGAAACCGTGGATAGAGAGAATGGGACTGAACATCATAAGTGGAATCTAAGAGCTTAGATTGATCCATCTAACATTATTGGGGACAAGAGTGAACCCACATAAACATGGAGGATGGGTAATAACACACAATCTGTATTTCTGTTAGTTGTGGAGCCATATTCATTTGAAGAAGCTATAAAGTATGAATCTTGGGTGAAATCCATGAATGAAGAGTTAGATCAAATTGAAAAGAACCAGACTTGACATCTTGTCAAGAGACCCGAAGGTCACAATGTGATTGGTAAAAAATGGACCTTCAAGAAAACGATTTATGATCATGGAAGTGTTATTAGAAATAAGGAATAACTGGTATGTAAAGGATATTACTAGATTTAAGGTGTTGATGTTGATGAAACCTTTGCAACAGTGGGTTGACTAGAGTCAATCTGGGGTTTCCTTGACATTGCACTCCAAGGAGGATATAAAGTATATCAAATGGATGTAAAGACAACCTTCTTGAATGGTGTACTCCAAGAAGAAGCCTACATTGAAAAACCAGTGGGTTTTCTTCTTGGTACTTATGAAACAAAGGTTTGAAAATGAATGAATGCTCTATATGGTTTGAAGTAGGCACCACGAGTATGCTATTACCAACTGGATTCTTATCTCATGAAGATGGAATTCAATAGAGGAGGATTATATCACAATCTATATGTGAAGAATTCTCCAAAAATTAGTTCATGGTTCTAGTCTATGTTAATGACATTATATTTTGTGGTAGCAGGCAGAAATAATTGGATGAAATTGCCAATCACATGAAATCAGAATTTGAAATGTCTATGATTGGGGAGATCACATATTTATTGGGGCTGTAGTTTATTCAAAAGAATAATTTCACTTTCATTTCTCAGGAAAATTATGCAAGAGAGAACTAAAGAAGTATAATATGCATGACTCCAAACCGATGTCAACTTCGATTGCGGTTGGAGAAAAACCTAGAAATCATGGGGATGAGACCTTTGTAGATCCCACAATGTGTAGTAGGATTATTAAAAGCTTATTGTACATGACAGTAACATGGCCAGACATTGTCTTTGCAACATTCGTAGCATCCCACTTTTAGATTAATCCAAAGGAACAAAATATGGAAGTAGTAAAAATAATCATGAGGTATATTCAAGGTACCCATAATTATGGCTTATACTTTACTACAGGAAGGGATAGTGAATTATCAACATTTTCTAATGCTGACTGGGTTGGAGATGTAGTGGAAAGAATGTCCACCAGTGGTGGAGCATTATATATTGGGAATTAATGTTTTTTCTAGTTGAGAAAGAAACTATAATGTACTTCTCTTAGTACTGTTGAAGTTGAGTATATATCTGCCATAAAGGCATGTAATAAACTCCTATGGATGAAGAAACAACTAACAGATATTGGTGATGAGGTGAAGCAACCAGTGGTGATTTACTATGATAAGAAGAGTTCAGTTTATCTTAAGGATATTCTTTTTCAGAATTCTCATACAAAACTTATTGAAATCAGGTATCACTTTATCAAAGAAAATGCTGAGAAAGGTGTGATTAGAATGGATCATTTGGGAACTGATGACCAAATAGATGATATCCTGACCAAGCCACTATCAGTGGCTGTGTTTGAGAAACATCGGTTGAACATTAGTGTTCAGCCACCTCCCAGTGCATAAGGAGGTTACGAAATACCCTTCTCCCCAGTTATGTTAACTATTTTTAATCTGTTTATGGATGTGATGTAGGTTTGTGTGGGAGATACTATCTAGGGGGAGTGTGTTTTGAGTTGAACAATGAATAATTTCCGGTCTTTGGGTTTATTGTTAATGGGGGATAAATGAATAAATTTATTCTTGTCCTGGACATGTAATGCTTCTGTGACACTGTAAGATAATTACATGGGCGTCATTGAGAATTCCAAAACAAGGGAACCCAATTCAAGCTTCCTCTCTTGTTTTCTACACTGATCACTCCTCACATAGACATAGAGTGTTGGAAAATTAGATTATTGCGTTTTCAATTTTCATGTGGTTGGGGCTCCTTCTGAATTTATTTGTTGATTTCCAAAAAAACAAAGGGGGTGATTGTTGGAACCATGTCTATTCTATTCAAGAATTGGAGTAAGGTTTGTGTTTGTTTTCAATATACATTGAATGTTCATAATGTTTCCCAATATAGTGATCATACAGTTCAACCAGACAACAATATTGAAGTTGGTGTCATTTCCCCATGTTTTCCCAGTTTTTGGGCCTAAAAATTAGAAAATGAGGAAACGAGTTGTTGGAAAAAGGAGGTGTGCACAAAGAGGAAGTGGTGTGCGAAATAGGTGAGTTTTGCGCGAAAAAAAGTGTGTTGTACGAAATAGTTGAGTGAGGTTTTTCGTACAAGAGGTATTTCAAAATTAGAATGTTGATAAATGGAAATTGCATGGGCTGCGTGAAAAATATGGAGATGTGAGCGAAAAAAGATTCCTGTGCAAAAAGTATTGTGCGCGGAATTAGAGGTTTTTTGCGCCAAGATGGGTTTTGCATGTGGGGGTCGGCGACGCCTATATATAAAAGGTGAACACCCTCATTCTGGGCAGCCGAAGACTTAGATAAGATTCAAGTGCTGATTCACATAAAAGGTTCATGTAAAGGACGTTGCGTGAAAAATCCATGTTGTGTGAAAAAGTACAAGTTGCATGAAATAGTAAGAGCTACACGAAAATGTCCGAGATATGAGAAAAAGTAAAAGCTGCATGAAAAAGTCTGAGCTTTGTGAAAAATTCCAAGCTGCGTGAAGAATTCTGAGCTGTGAAAAAAATGAGAGGTTGCGCATAAAAAGGTGAAGTTGGGAAAAATATTTTCCACGTGAAAATCATGTATTGCTTTCAAAAGTGAGAACTTGCACACAAAGGGTAGGTTCTATGAGAAATCAACAGTGTAACCTATTTACATGTTTTCATTATCTAGTTCAATGGTTCATTGTGGTCAACTGCATCTATTTAGGACATTGATGTAAGCATAGTCTCGTGCTGAGTAAAGACAAAGACTTCAATGTAAATCTAATGAAGATACCTTCATGTCTATAAATAGAGTGGGTCTTCACCAAAGACAATGAGCTAGGGGGAGTCAATGGGAGTGACCCGAGGGATGTAGTGGGATATCCCTGAACATATGTAAATGAAGTGTTCCTAAGATAAAGTGACTATACCTGAAAATTATAATCCACAACTAGTGATATTTAGTGGAATTAGGTACGACCGACATGCTGTCAGCATATGCCCCTTGGACGTATCCCTTTGTGGTGAACCAATTAAAAGTAAGGTGAAAAGTTCCAGTTTTCATTTGTTTGACATGTTAAACAAGTTCCTACCAACGTGGGAACAAGATCTAAAACTTTAAAAATAATAAGTTGACACCCTGATTCACCCCCCTCAGGGTGTTCTAGGGTCCTTCATCCCATTCATTAACTGCCACTCTACTTTAACCTGTTGACCTGTCCAAAATTTCACAATAAATTCTAAAATATCCCTTTTCATTCTATCTATCTAATAATACTCACGAAGGTCACTTTATATCGTAGTACTTCTAGGATGAACTAAAAATCGAGAACTATAAGCTTCACACAACAAATTATTCTTCAACAATGAATCACAAGCCACACACATCCTTTTTCAAAATCACAGAACACAGTCTTTATCAAGGTTAAATTATGCAATCATAACCATTTTATCTAGTCATACATTTTTTTGTAGCTTATGGTTTTACATTTGTGCTTGCTGAATTCTATCTGATAATGACGACTACAGTAAAATATAAAACAATGTAGATATATTTCATGAAAGAACAACATATGTGCCAAAATTCATCAAATCATTAATCAAGGATCATGTTCCAAACATAACATGGTTAAGGGTGAAGTATGTTTTCGACTCAATGCATCCACCACTTTTTCTTCTTTTAATTGATCTTGAAATCATAAACCCTTATCATTTGACTCCATTTTACCTACCTCATGTTTAATAGAGTCTAAGTTAATATATATATTTCATATGTTTATGGTCAGTATATATTTGACACTTGGACTCATATAAATGATGTATCCAAATTTTCAATGCAAAAAACCACAACTTCCAATTCGAAATCATGTATGGGATAATTTAACTAATGAGGTTTTAGTTTACATGAATCATATGAAATTAACTAATCATTCTTCATCATAACACAACCAATTCCTTTCATTTAAGCAACACTATAGATGAAAAACTCACCATTTTGGGATGGCAAGGCCAAAACTGAATCATTCACCAATCTCTTCTTCAGTTCTTGAAATCAAACATCACATTATTATGTACAAACAAATTTAACACTATTTCATTTTATCATAGTTTTCAAGAGAGATATATGTTCAATGATTTTAGCAAACTACCGGTACTAGACTATAAATCCATCGACACTACAAATCTATGTAACATTTGTAGGTCTTGGCCATTCATATTCCACTTTTGTTTTCAAAGGATCAATTTTTATTCAATACATATTTACAATGTTCCTAATAAAAGTAATCTACTACAACTAGAAATCACAATTTCTGAATTTTACATATAGTTTTGATTTCTTTTATGGTTTTTAAAACAACACTTATATATTTTTCATTCTCTTCATTAATTGTATAATATACTATAATGTCATCAATAAAGAAAACCACATAAATATCCAAGAAATTATGAAATATTATATTCATAAGATCCATGAATATAGTAACTTCCCTAGTTAACACAAAATGAATTACTACAATTTCATAATGACCATATTTAGTACTAAATGTAGTCTTTATGATGTCTTCATCCTTTTCATTCAATTGGTGGTACCCCGAACATAGGATAACCTATGAAAAAATACTATGCTTCCTGGAGTTGATGTATGATCATATGACATATCAACATCTACTAAAGTGGATGAAAAATATTTTTCCAAAAACATATGCTTCCAATCTTGTGGATTCTCTGCTTGAGTGACAAGCTTCGGGAAAACAATAGAAAAATTAACCAATTACAAAATGTTAAATCATCCCACCATCAGCTTCTCATTAATTTTCTGATCATTTTCCTTGCTCTCATGAGACATGTGACCAAACATTCCAAATCAGTTTCATTTACCAGAGACTACAATACATTCACCAGGATACCTTTAACCACACATTTCACAAGAAGGAAAATTGATTTTCTTACCTCTAGATTTCTTTGACGAATTCTTACCCAAATCTTGCAAACTTGACATCTTTATATTCTTGTCTTCATGAGGCACATACATTTCAGAAAACTCTATCTTCACTTTTATTATCAAAATGTATATGCTTCTCATAGATTTTAATCTCTATTGATGCCAAAGCACTTTGAAAAAATGGTTTCAAAATAGATTCAATTCTATTATTTTTACAATGAAAATAAAGAGTTAAATTCGATACAACATATGCCAGTATTATAAAATTGGACCCATATACTGCCACAAAATCATCATCTTTCAGCTTCAATTCCAAAAATATCATCTCAATTTTGAGATGAATAGTTTCGAAAAAATATTTTTACATAAAAAGACACTAAAAATCATCCCATTTCATACTATCAATATCATATCATTCTCTCATATTCATAACAAGATACCACCATTGATCGACTTCAAATTCTGAATGATAAATGGCTTATATCACCTTTTTTTAACATCCCATGACATCAAATATATTTTCTAGAGCATCGATCCATCTTTCGTCTATCACTGGATATGTGGTTCCACTGAATAATGGAGGATGATGCCTCATAAAATTATTTAAATAAGAAAATTTTATTCGTTGTAGATAACGTTCCTCTCTATAATGGATATCACCCCCATTTATAGTTTTATTCAATTGAGCAATTGTTGTCACAAAATACTTGGTTTTGATTCCCACCATTCTGGGCTACAGATTCGTACAGACATCATCCTCATGGTTCCTTCTTACTTCATCTTCCCAGTTTCATCAACATAAAACCATTCTAAGCAGACATAATATAGATGATGTAACATTGTAATTTTTTAAAGATATAACAATTCAAATTACCATAGAATAAAAACTATTTATGGTATTCTTTTAACATCATGTTAATCCCTAAAGTTATCCAATCCATCCTCGTACACCATCTATAAGGACATGGAATTAAAACGTTACATAATCCAAGATTTTAGATAAGAACATAAATTATTACAAAACGGTTTTTTTTTTCGGGTTTAGAGTTTTAACTAATTAGAATATATTACATACATAACATACAACATTCACACAAAAATTATACTACTAAATACAATATCAAAATTTTTAAAATATAAAATCCTAAAACATAAAACAATATTTCTTTAACAACACTCCATATCAAATATCAAGACTCCATTATTTCTCTTACCCATCCATAAATCCTCTGGAAAATATTTTAAAAACTTGGGATGATTATAAAACCCAATATGGGATATAAAGAATGAAATTGTTAGTCAGTTGAAAAAATGGAAACCAATAAAGTCTATAATTTTAAAAAATCATATGCATGTAGTTGCATTGGGACATATTTCCCATATCACTCTTACATTCACCCTTAAACAAGGAATAATGTGTAGGTCATCTTTGATCTTCGAAGTTCCCAATGCATTGGAGAGCTATAATGGGGCGGACCCATCATATCTTGAGCTATAATGGGCTCGACCAAACATATCATGATCTATATTGGGATCAAACATTCATAAATAATGTCCAATGAACATATCATGGTAATAAGGTATCTTGAAATCAAGAGAAACCACTCATTCTGTATACATATCAAAAAACATATTAAATTTCATTAAAGGGAGATTTAAATGAATTCTAAAAATAAAGTCCGTGAAAATATAAGTTGAGTGAGAATTAGTTGAATGGAATGGATATGTGTATACACTATAAATACACATAGTCAAACATAATATAAAAATAATTCATCACACTAATAATCATAAAACCACATAATAAATAAATAAAAAGTTTAACCCAATGATTGGAAATTGGGTTACGAATTCCCTTACCTCGGGATCATCATAATTCAAATGTGTTTAAACCTCCTTATAGAGTAACTAATAGGACATGAAGGTTGGGAACTTGGGGAATGGAAGACCTCTTGGGAGGACTACTAAATAGGTAATAAGACCATATCTTCATTGAGGATGAATTTCGAATGAATGGAATGAAGGAATGGGTGGTTATTTGTTGCAAATGTGAGGGAATATTTTATTAATTTCCAAAGGACACCACATTAGTGGTATTTTTGAATCCTTGGGCTTAAACATGGTATTTTACCATGGTATTAGTGACATGGGATGCCACATGTCATACATTATTGTACACAAGTAATCCAAAATTACAACATCTGTATTATGTCATTAATGATGTCATTAAACTTACAAAGGACTCAACACACCATTTTTATTATTTACTTAAAATTCAATTATTTCATAAAAATCTAAAAAATTCTCCTCAACCATTTATGGACGTGTCGAATTCAAAAATGAACTCTCTTTTTTTAAAAAAATCCAAAATATTAATAATTAAATTTCAATATAAAATAATAATTTTTTAAAAAATAATAATTTTAAATCTATAAATCATTATTAAACACCATGACTAATTATTCAAAATATCATTATCTTATTACCGTAAAAAATAAAATAATAATAATAATTACTATTCATGAGGGTTTTATTATTATTCATAGTACTATTCATAATAGAAAGTTACTATTGATCAAAAATCATGTTGGTTACATTAGAAACCATATACCTTACTGATCATTTTTGTAGATGATTATTTTTCATATTTCTATATATATAATCTGTAAATTTATGTTTTAATGATAGATATAAATATCTACTTAAATTAATGATTCATTCTTTTCAATTTATTTTTTAAAACCTTGAGGTGTTACAATGTAGGATGGGATTGGCCTCCATTTTAAACAATGGGAACACTCTCCTTCCATTAGATCTCTCATGTCCAATAGCAGTATACATTAAAGGCTAATAATATAATGAAATTTGGTGAGAGGGAGTCCAAATTCAATTGGTATACAACTCAATTATGATGGTTAATGTATGAATGGTGTTATGAATGGGGTGGTTCATGATCGAACACAATCTATCTTACTGGAATTGATTGTTTTCTGTGGATAGGGAGGATCTTTGACAGATGAAGCAATAACCTTGTTCCCAAGTATAGAGATGCCCCACTCCCATAGTATTACTCAAGATTAGGTGGATACTGACTATATCACATAATATATAGTTGTATGAAATGAAGTCATCACCCCATGGTCGATCACCTATCTCATCCGCAAATGAAATGGACTTCTCTATAGTCACACAAAGATGTCCCATACATGGATGGAGGCTACCATTGTGGATGACTTCTTATCCTCCTCAAAAACCTCTAATAGCACTTGTTCCATTTTTACTTCCCTTAGACCCCTTATACCTATGTCTATTTTCCTTAAAAAGGGTGGTTTATTTGGCCTCCAATATTTTATTCCCTAGAATTTTTTTTCAGGCTCTTCCCCTTCTATAAAAAAAAATGTCCCGACAGTGTTTAAATGGTTAGAGTTGGGGTGTCCATTTAATATATTGGGTAAGGGAAACACATGTAATTATTTTAAAACATTCAATTTCATACTTGTTAATATCTTGAAAAAAGTCTCCAAAAAGGACCATTAACACTCAATAGTTGTGAAAATTTATAAATATTGACATCCAATGGGTTTTGACACGTTGGTGGGTCATTTAAACCATAATAATATTAATTCAACCCCCTAATAGAATATTGTTTACATTAAACACAATAGTTAATTTTAAATATTTTTATTATTAATAATGATAAGTAATTATGTTTATATAATTTGAAAATTTAAATAATTTTGAATAAAATTGTAAAATCGTTTTTACAAAATTCAATTCAAAGTGGAATAGTACAATTAAAAAGTATACCCATAGAAGAGATGAGAAATTAGTTTTTAAAATGGTAAATTATATTATGTATAAAATTATTTAATATCATAATATAATTTTTTTATTCCATGGACAAAAATTAATAATTTTTTTAAAAAATTATAAAAAAAAATTTACATTAAAATCTATTACAATTAGAATTACATTTTTTTATTTATTTAATTAAAATTAATCTTTTAATTAATATAATTATTTTCCACTATTCCACAAAAAATGAATCAATTTAGACACCTATAAAAAAATTACATAAATGTAATTTTTTAATGTTGATTTCATATATTTTGATCATTTAATCAAATAATGATTCTAAATGAGTCCAAATTTAATTTTAAATTGTTCCAAAAAAACCCAACTAAACCAACTATTAAAAAATTTCTTGTTTTCAGAAAATAATAGTTTTTTCCTCAAATTAAAAAAATTATAATTATAATCTGTATAAGAAATTATTTTTTTTAAAATGAAATGAACTAATATTTGATTTTTTATTTATTTAGGTAATATTATTCATACACACCTATTTAATAGATTAGTTATAATAGAGTACTAAAATAATGTTCATTTGGACATAAGGTTGTGTGTTCTCCATGCAATCAAAGATATAAAATTTAATTTAAAATAAATATATAATATATTTTTTGGGTGTTAAATTCGTATCTAAAATCAATATTTCATTTCATATATTATATCAACCCCATATTTATTTTTTTATAATCTATTCCTATTACATATTCACCACCTTAAATAATTCTCATCATTGAAATAAAAATATGAACTTCGTAATCAGGGATTTCAAAATTTTTAATACCTTAATTTAAAAACCCAAAGTATGAATTTATTAACAATAAGTCCACATTAAAATATATATCATGAAATTTTATGTTCATATATAATAGTACACAAGCAGGCTTCTATAAAATGGAATATATATGCAATTTGATGATAATGTCTTTCGAAAGAATCATTAATGAGGATATAGAGTGTTGACGATCAATAATCAAAATAAAATGAAAGTAAAACTAAAAGAAAACGAATTAAACTCAATAAATATATAATGAATTCTAATTCCATATAATTCATATGATATAATTCTAATCTAATAAAAATATTTGTACCAATTTTCTAAATATGAGGAAATAATTTAATATATATGAATATATGAAAATATAACCAACGGATATCATTCTTTTTAATAATAATAATATCATTATTTGGATGTAAATTGATAAATTTCTTATTCATCATTTAATATAAGAAATATATATATATATATAAACATAATTTTTAATTCTAAAATCACTAATATTAACATTTTACAGACAGTAAGATCAAATAATATAGTGACATTCCATTATATCAAACAAATTTCCAAAACCAATATCATTACCATATGATATAAAATTTAATACATTAATTTCTAAAACTCAATAGTAACACCACTATTAAAAAATTAACAATTATTTATCAAATCATATATGTAAGAATACTAAAAAATTATCCATAACATAATAGATGCCAGTGATATATGCTAATCCAATATAATACATAGGGTTTCTTTAATCAAAAAATGTCTTTCCAGATGTGTCAAGATGTCACCCAATATGTGGGGTTTTCATTATTCTAAAACCATATTATTGTAGTTCATATAATGTTCCTAAATTGCAAAGATCCAAAATTAATAAAACAAAAAGTATTTGATAAATTATAATGTAAAATAATAAATTCAATATTATTTATAAAAATATATGTTCATTCATCCCCAAATAATATTTTCAACAATTATTGAAAATTTTTGTAATCATGTTAATGATTTCCAAAAATATCCTTGATCATGATATATTCATTCTTCACAAATTTTCAAAAAGTTTTTGTTAAGATGTTGATCATATGATCATCCTTAAACTAATAAACCACTGTTGGAATAAGTTACTATTTTATCCATGAATAAATATATTATATTAATGTTTAACACAATCCTTAGATGTTAATTTATACTATAACCAACATTCAAATGGTAAAAAATTATTTTTTAATATAATTATATAATCCAATACATAATCACATAAAATGTTTTATGTCAACATTCTTCCATCCATTTTATAGGAGTTAATATTTAGATGAAGTCATTAACATTGATAACTCCTAGATTACCTATATTTATGCAAAATAACATTAACTAGATCCCTTTAATATAATTTATTCCCATCCATTTTACACTACATTTCATTCTAATCAATTTATTAATTCACACAACCATTATCCACATATAAATCATTTTATTGTTCCTTAGGCAGACTTTCATTAGTCTTTCGTTCTATATTTATGACCTAAAATAAATCATCCCATCTATTCACTATAGATTGATCCATTAGGTCTCTTAGTGAAATCCATCATTATCTTCATTGGTGAGATTTAAATTTGGATAAGGTATAATTTTTTTTGTGAAACCCTTGGATAAGATTCCACATAACGGGAGCCTCAATCTTGGTGGGCCACATGGCCTCAAGTTCATATCCCGAAATATTTGAGGATGCGGACTAGCAGTGATGGCCTGTGGTTTGTCTATGGGGAGAGTATTCCTTCATTAACATAGTGTATGACATTAGATGAATGTAAACATAGATAAATAGTGGATTAAATATATGCAATAATAAGTATGAAGAGAAAATAGAGACAACAATATCAATAATTGAAAAAACTAGAATAATATTCCACAAATGATTATGATATTAAATTTTATTAGAAAACTAGATAACATTGATACAATACTATAGGAATAACACATTTTATAAAATTATAAATAAAATCAAAGAAAATCCAAAAAATCCAGATCATCTCCTTGGTCATATATTATCAATATCAATCTTAAATAGAAAGGAATACTGATTTTGAATATGTATGCTTCCCCCTTTCAGCACTTGCATCCATATAATATAGTCTGGGCCCCAAACGACACTGGAGAGAGTGTGAGATAAATCTTAGTGGGCCACAACCAATGGAGTCTTTAACGTTTGACCATTGTAATGTGAATTGAACAATTTGAATGTGTGCATATATATCATAATGAAATATAATGTAACTGAATACTCAAGTACCTGCTTCAACCCTCGGCTGATGTCTGAAAATGTAAACAATTTATTACATGATGATTACCAGTTTATTAATAAGTTCTTGTTAGCAATTGCAGAGGTTCTAAGTCATGATAAGGAAACCAATAATGAAATTTATCAATGATTAACCAATGTTATAAGAAAGGAAATGTATACATCAAGGGTCTAAAAATAAGTAATAACAACAACATGTCTAAGGATGAGAATGTAATCCATGTACTATATTCCATGGTATTCAAAAAAAAGGTTCCCACCATGTCTAAGGTGACGATCAAAGGTATAATGTGGCTACAAAAATATAGGGCCCTATGTTCTATAACCACAAGACATACTTATCAATGCTAGATCTATGGAGTGTATCCAAGTAATCATTTAATGATATTTAATGGATCCTATGGTGTCATTCCGAGCATCAAAATAATGAACAAGGATCAAGATCTAGGTTGGTCTCAACTTCAGCAATCCATTTCCATGAATCAAAATGGGGTTCCCAAGTTCTCATGGAATTATCCTGTTAAAATTCAATGTGAGCTCAAGATATTCCATTCCTATTTAATTCTAATTTCATGTAATATTTCACTGGGATCAATCCATTCCTTTCATTAGTGTGATATATTCAAGTAGCATGCATCCTTTTTAATCATATCATTTGATTCAATCCTTACCTTTCGTTAGCATGAAAAGGCCATGTAGCATTCAATAATTAATTTAATACATATAATACATATTCAATATTCAAGGTTCATTCTGATACCTTCCATGAATGTGGTAAGTGGAGATACATATATTCAACCTACAATTCATTAACATTTAATGCCAAGTCATCTACATAGTATACAATCCAATTATAATTTTACTTTTCATGGTCAAATAGAAGCACTAAGATTAGGTGGGCCATGTTGTGAGAATACATTGTACATTCCACTATTATTTTATCATTATAAAAAATCAATTGTATATAGAAAAAATCACCCTTAGGATGGTCAAGCCGTGGCATACCCGACTAGTGGATCAAATGTGTTAAGACACTAAATAAAAATTATGAAATAATATGATTTTTTGGATAAGTGGATTTATGGGTGTAACCATAAAAAATTATCACATAAATATAAAAATCATATCCATATATTTTGTAATGATCATTATCATGGAATATAAAACCAGTCATAGGAACATGGCGAATTGTGGGGGGTTGGGGGCACAAAAATTAAAAAATCTATTAAATTGCTAGATGGGTTATAGAAAACACACCATTGTGATGTATAAATATCCACCTCCAATATTGGACCATTATTTTTCTGGGATTAGAGTAGATCTGTGGAAGGATAAAAACAGTCAAACCCTAATTACCAGGTCAAGAGAAATATATAAGAATAAAGCATCAATTTAACTAAAGTATTTACTAATTCACATCCAATGTGATTAAAGAATTCACAATCGGATCCATGATGATGAAGATATCTTGATTCTATCCTTAAGACTTTAAAATGCTCTAATTTTAGTTCCATGGATGTAAATCACACATAAATTCAGATTTGGGAGGAATGAGGGATCTAATATGACCATTAAGTGAAAATTTATAAAATTACCCAAAAAATGGACATTTCTTAGTTTTTCCACAAGGATACCAAGGTAGAATGAGAATTCGCATGGTTAGGTCTCATAGTCATGCACCAATTTTGTGAGGTGTCTCCTTCTGTGAAGACACCTTCCACACGATAAGGAAAACCATGTACCAACCTAATGGATTTTCTAGTTTACCCAAAAAGATGTGTTCCGAGATTTGAGCAAGCATAGGACAATAATAAAACCTCTTTCTACAAATCATCATTCCATATTATGTCCAATGTAATGATATAGATTAAAATTTAAAGCATCCATACCTATGTGAAAAAATAGTGATCTTGTAGTCTTCACCTTAAGTGAACGCATCCCATAGTTCACCTTCCAAGGGTGTAAAAACACTATCTGAGAATAACTCTAGCCATTAATAATGTATGAAGGCCTGCAGCTCTGAAGTACCATTCAGCATGTGGCTATGCTGCTATAGCACATGTACTCGAGGGATAAACCTACCTCAGAGAGCCTCTATGCTCCATTCAATGACGAGTAATGGATACTCCTCAAAGGTAGAATAAGACTCTAACTCAACTTCCATGGGTTAAAAGGTATGATATGGGTGGAAATGATATTGGGAGAAGTAGTGAAAAAATGTAATATAGTGTGCATGTCATGTTACCTTTAAGGATGAATAATCCAAAAGGATACCTGATCGACCCTCTCTAGAATTTAAAAAGGCCCTACATAATGAGTCAACAACTTTCCATATTTTCGTAACCTTCTATTCCTAAGCATGGGAGATACCCAAAGGAAAAAATATCCCCTTCATCAACCTGTATATATCATCAATGAAGATTTCTATAATATTAATACCTTGGAGTACTAGTATTTATTTTCTTTTTGTTTAGGTGAACCTACCCTAAGGTCTATTGAATGAGACAAGGTCCTAGTAGGGATGCCTCACCTTCCTCTTACTAGCACATAGGAGAATAGAATCAACTACCATATTGGACCTCAATCAATGCCATCTATTTTTTTATAAAAAAAATATTATTATTGGGGAACTAAATAATTGGGATATTCCTCTCCCACGAACCACCGAAATGAAGGACACATTCTCAGAAAATATTCTCAATAACAAGTATTTTCTATTTTGATTGTCCATCTTAATGATGGTAAAATTATAACAACACAACTCTTTATTACACACAAAGAAATAATTAATTACATAAAACCCTCACTTGATAAAACATATAATATCTATAAGTTCAGTGTCTTTGGGGCTTAGGTTCATTAAATAATGACTTAAAACATGTAACCCATCGTCTTATTGAAAACATCCATTACATGAACACTATATTCCCTTATACATAGTTTTTCATGGGATAACCTGAGGACATACATAAGAAGGGGTGAGATATAGATCCCAGTAAGGGAGGGAAAAAATCATAACATAATGATTAAAATACATTTTAGTCAATATTCATATCAATGGAGCTCAAGATAAACATAAACATAATGGCATGAGGAAGCATGATTATCATAACACGGAGATGTGGCTGCAACATTTTACATGATATTAGCATGAGTGGAGGCTCATTGCACATAGAGCATGAATAAACCATCATTGCACAGTAATAATGAGTAAAAAATAGTTTCAGTTGAATTTTCATGAGTTAAAAATCATTGAAAATAAAGTATGATGATAATATACATTACCAAAAGCATTGGAGCGCTAATAGGGAGAACACTTCTTAAAAATTTCATTTTAAGCATAAGTGTTCCACATGGATCATAAAACATGGATTCCTTAAACATCATCATTCATTCCATGATAAAGGAATAAGGAATTCATACATGTAACTCTATAATCAATATGTAATGGGAATAAGGGTGAATACCCTTGATATAGAAATGAGCATGGTATTCACTACACAATGATTTTGGCTTGGAAAAAACGTGGTGCAATTTCGACAACATGACAACATTACATAAGAATTAACAAAAATGGTTCATGATAGATAAACTAGTGACTCATAATATTTACATGAAATGGATAACAAGGGGTTCATATTGATACATTTCCCAAAAATTGTAATTAAATTTATATTTATGATACAAAAGAATAGCCTGAATGTAAATGAAGAGAGGGAAATTTCTTTCAGAATTTCAGCAGAGTAACGGGTGTACATGGGATGCATTAATGAGAAATAAAGGGGATATATCATTATAAAAACATTAATAGGGAAGTATGGGGGTGGTGTGAAATCCTACCCCAACATTTATAATTAAGAATAATAGGGTATAACAATATATGGGTACTTGGGAATAAATAACGAATGTGAGAATACGTTACTCAGATGTGTGATCCCAAAGGATTGGGAGGGGCTTGAGAGTGGATTCTTGGGATATTGGGTCACCATGGGGGGATTATAGAGATTGAAGGTAACAGGTTCGATGAACTCCAAGGGCATTGATTGAAGGGGAAGTGGAAGCATGGGAGGGTTTATATAGGAAAGTAGAGTAATTATTTATTATTTAGGTTTGTGACACCAGATATTAAACTAATCAAAACCACAAACCAGATCATGGTTTTGTCCTTGGGTTTTCTTTAAAGGGATGTTCAAAACAATATTTTATAAGGGAAATGGCGTAAATTGTTAAAATAATAGGGTTTCTTATGTGGAGGTGAATCACACTCTCATGGAAATGAATTTATAAAAACAAAATGTTTTATATGTCGTGAAGGGTCCACTAATGCTTTGTAAAATAAATTAGAGAAATCTAAAATCACATTATTTTAGTGGTAAAACATATATTGTCCAAACATAAAATTTATATTATTTTATTACATCACCATTGGGTCATTATGATGTCATAAAACACATTATATATTTAAACGGTATTTATTTTTTACCCGAAAATTCGACTATCTCAGAAAATTATGGAAAATTCACCATTATATAATTTCAACATCCTAATTCCAAAAAATAATATTCATTTTATCAAAATAATTTTTTTTAAATATTTGAATTTTCACTTTTAAAATAAAAACCTACATTTATTGAAAATTCAAGTGATTTCTCAAAAATAGTTATCAAACCTTAATAAAAATTACAATTACGTTCATAAAATTATATAACAAAATATATTTAATAAAAAGGTATTTAATTATTAAAATATTTTTTAATTCAGAAATCCATTAATTCATCAAAATATATTTTTTGGTTGAATATTAACTAAAAATTATATTTGCGTATTAAAACCTATTTACAAAATAAAAATAATAAAAATGAATGTATATTCATTATTATATAAATAAATAATGTAAATATTCATCGTTCTAAGGTATTGTAACATAACCCCTTATAACACCCGCATAAGACTGATGGTTGAGGTGTGCGATGGTGACGTAATCTTGGGGTGGCTCAGATTACATTACTCGAGTGGTAATCTATATCAACTTCCACTACTCACATAGGAGCTTCGGTTCAAGATTAAAATGTTGAAGATCGGCTTGGGCTTTATCAAGAGCAAAGCTCAATGATGCCAAATCTTTTCTGAGCAACAAAAAATTGTCTTCATATAGAGCTAGTCTGCTGGAGGAGTGCATCAGTTCCTTTGTCTGAGTAAATTGGATTTGTTAAAGGGAATATTTATACTAATAACATGAACACTGATCAATGACTATATTATCAATTTTGACAATTATTAACAGTATTTTAAAACCCAAAAACATAAAACCAATGAAGTGCATATGTTTTATATACTGATAATAAGACATTTAAATAGATCAAGAGAAATGTTTATTAATGAATGTTTGGGTCGTTACAATCTTCCCCCATTAGGAAATTTCTCCCTAAAAATTTAATTTTCCAATAGTAATATCGATTTGGGTAACTCTGATTCATCACTTCTTCTGATTCCCACATCACTTCATTGAATTGGTGGTTTTTACACAACACCTTGATGAAGGGAATTGACTTATTTTGTAGAAACATTTTTTCTATGATCTATGTTATTTGCTATTTACTACTCGTAAGAAATTTCATCCTCTAGTTTTACGACATCTGAAGAGAGTACATGTGAAGGGTCTAGTATGTAATTACTTAAGAGGGATACATGAAAGGCATCAGGCACATTGGCCAGGGTAGGGGGAAGTTCTAGTCGATAGGTCACATCCCCAACACAATCAAGAATATCTAATTGGCCGATGTAACTAGGAATTAAATTCCCCTTATTTACAAACCAAATGAACTTCATCCTTAGTGACATACATAGAAATACCATTTCTCTAACTTTAAAATCAAGGTCTCATCAATGGTTATCAGCATAACTCTTCTCTCAACTCTGGGCTGCCTAGATATGCTGCTGAATGGTTTTAACCTTCTCCACCATTTCTTCAACTATTTATAGGCCTAGAAGCTTATTATCACTGACTTCATCCCAATATGTCGGTGTTATGTACCTCTTACCATATATGGCTTCAAAAGGATCCATTCAGATTAATAGGAGAATTCTACTTGTGGAAGATGTTTATCCCATCATCCTTTAATGTCTATTGAACATGATATTAACATATCATCATGTTTCTGATTTGTTTTCTCAGATTGGACATCAGTTTAAGGATGACATGCCATACTGAAGTTCAGTTCATTTTACAGATCATGTTCTGGAATCTTTCAAAACATTGAGGAGAATCTTCGATCTTGATCAGAGACAAAAGATAGTGGTACTCCCGGCAGCCTTAACACATCACTAATATATATCTGTTCTAGATGATCCAAAGTGAAATCCTCCCAAATTGCAATAAATATTAAAGACATTGAAAGATGATAAAAAAACCTAGATTAAATTTTTTTCCTTTGTACTTCTTCACATGTCTGGTGAAAAAGTTGATGGTGATGTCATCCCATTTCCATGATGGTATGGACAATGGTTGCATGATCCCCTTAGACACCTACCTCTCTACCTTCACTTGGTGACACACTAGGAACATTGATGTATACTTAGAGATATCCTTCTCCATATTAACCCACCAATAATGCTCGCAGGGTTCTTGATACATCATTGTGAATCCTGGGTGAATAGAGTAATTTGAACTATGCACATATTAAAAAAGTACCTTATTCTACTCTGAACTTGGAGGAACACATTGCCATTTCCCGAATCTCACAATTCCTTCTTTATTAACATTGAACTCTAAGGATTCATCTTTTCTGATAGCTTCCACATTCTTATAAATTCCCACATCATCTTGTTTGATAATCCGTTATCCTTTCCAAAAGAGATGGTTGAGAAATAATTTGTAAAAGGATTGATGATGTTCCCTTCATTATGAATCTCATTTCAATCTTCATCAAATATAAGAAGATTGGATCCTTCTCAATTATCATCAATGATATAATCTCTGGATCCCTTTTACTTCGGGAATCATCCATTTTGTTCAATTTCCCATGGTGGTAATGGATTGAGTAGTTGTACTCCTTGATCAGCTCTAACCATCATTGTCTACACATGATCAACTCTTTGTGTGTGAATATATACTTGAGGCTTTTGTGGTCTGTATATATTTCAAACTTCTCTGCAAATAGGTAATACTACCAGATTTTCAATGCAAAGACCACAGAAGCCAACTCCAGATCATCTGTGGGTTAGTTTTTCTCATGGATTTTCAGCTTCCTTGAGGTATAGGCTATCACTTTATCATTTTGTATTAACACACAAACTAGGACCTTCTTTAAATCAACTCTAAATACCACAAAACGTTTTCCACTCAAGGGTAATATTTTCACATGCACAATGATATGCCTTTTTATCAACTCCTTAATTCTTTATTTACATTCATCACTCAAATAAATCATGACTCCATTCTGAGTTAGTTTGGTAAAAGGGTTTGACAATCATGAGAAATTTCTCACAAATCAGTGATAGTATCTATCTATCCCCATGATGCTATAAATACATCTTACTGATGTTGGCCTTGAACATCCCTCTACTATAGTTTTTTTGCAGGGATCTATAAATATCCCATTTCTTGTGATGATATGGCCCAAGAATGATACATCCTTCAACCATAACTGACACTTGTTTTTCATTTCATTGAAATTATCCTTTCATAAGTTTTTTTGAGACGGTGATGACATGAACTAGTTTCCCAATTCATGTCAACAAAGGAATTTATTAAAAGAAAATGTTACAATACAAACACGAGGTGTAATGCTCTTACACCAGCATTGAATCTGTAGGGGTACAATGGGACTCATGAATATACAAACCCAAAATAAAAAAATCAGCTTACCTGAGATCGTTCTAGAGGAGAGAAAAAATCTACAACAGCCAGACAAAATCCCATCCTTACAGCATATGATCAGCATTCAGCAAAAATTTCTAGATAGAGAGAAAGAATCCTCAAGGAAAAAAATCCAAGATTAGCATGGAGATTATCAGAAATGTAAACCAGGAACTGAGCAGAGATAACCCCATGAGCAGTATCAAAAGAGATCTTGATCCATAATTAAGAACTTAGATTTTAAAAGAAGTTGTAAGAAATCTGCATGAAGTTAAAACTCAAAAAAAGACACCATCAATCCAACCATACTGCAATTCTAACCAAAATGTAAATGTGAAGTCTATCCAAACACAACCAGTTTATCCTTTGCATGACGAATCACCCTACATTCATTCATCTTGCTTCCAGAATCAGAATGAAGAATACTTATCAGAAAACAAGTCAAGAAAAACAAAGCAGTCCATCCTGTCAGATAAAATTAAAGTCCAGAAAACCCCAATATAATCCAGCAGTGAAACCAATGAGAAAAAACCAGATGGAGAAACAGACATAACCTCATCCAAACAGCATGTCAAAATAGATTTAAAGAATCTCCAAAATCATGAGCCATCAAAGAGAGACAAACAGAGTAAATCCAGAATTCTATCATAAAAAAAGGAGCTACAAAATCCTATGCAGGCCAATCTTCAGAACCCATCCAACAAGGAATAGCAGATCAGAGAAGTAGATAAATAACATCAGATATGATACATCAAAAATTAATCCAAGGGAACATGATGAGGCTAGCAGAAATAGGTCCTTCAATCTGCTCCTGCCAACATCCAGCTAAAAAGCTTCATGCAACCATCAAGTAAGAAAATAATCGAAATAAGATCTGAAAGAAGTATCATAGAGATTAAGAAGATTTTGTGCTCATCTTCAATCGTTCATTGAAAATGAGTCTTTTAATATCAAGATATTCCTCGGCTAGAATTTTACCTTTTTGAAGCTCTGGATGGGAAATTTCGAGTTACCTCTCCATATGATCATTCCACACATAAATATCCTGCTCATCAAACAGGGGAGAAAAATAATACAGCACAGTACTGGAAGCCTCAACCTGAGGCTTATCTTGAGGATCATCTATAAGTTTTTTCTTAGAAACATCATCTTGGGTCTTCTCTGGAGGATCCTTTGTAGGTTCAGATTTGGAAACATCGATAGATCTGGTCACAATAGTACGCTCTTTATTCAAGTAGTCCTTACGTCTTCTTGTTTTTCTAGGATGAGGAGTGATGAAACCATCTTCATCTACCATGGGATTTTTACCTTTTTTGGCTATAGTATTCAAATACTTCTCTTCAATTTGGCCAGGCTTATCTTCCTCCTCCACATTAGGAACTAAAGCCTCAGGATCAGACTCCTCTTCATTTTCTATAGCTTCAATGGAAACATTCTGTTTTGGAGATTCTGTTTCATGAGCAACAATAATGGAATCCTCAATAATGAGTGGAACATCAACAGAGCTGTCACTCCCTTTGTCCTTAATGACCTTAACAAGCTCATGTTGAGTGATCTTATTTGAAATAGAAAACATTTATGTAGCATCTGATACACTTTTAACAAAATCTTCAATTTTATTCACAGAAATCTGATTATCTTTTGGAATATTCTTGTCCATTAAAATGGATTCTCCATTTCTAACCAAAGAAGCTATGTTCTGCTGACCAGATTCTTTTATACCAGAAGAGGAACAAGACTTATCTAAAGGAATTGAGATTTTAGCATCAACGGCTAGATTCTTTTGATTGATGGATTTTGACTTTTCTATCCAAATTTATTTAAACTGGGTTGTATAAATATTATCTTGTTTACCACACTCATTAAAATTTTGCCCAGTTTTAAAGTAGTTTATACAGAAAGCAGGTAGGTTTTCAAAAATGAAATCTTGCAAAAAACCTTGCTCTCCATTCTGAATCCAAATTCTAATTGGTAGGTCCTTTAAAAGATCAATCTCAGTATAAATCCTAGCAACCGATGGCCTTGTCATGTTCAATTTATCATAATATAATATTATGGGTGTGCCAAACAACTTAGAAATAGCAAATAATGCATTCTTCTTAAAGAAATGTATTGGCAGTTTAGGAAAAGCAATCCAAATTGGAGAAATGTGGCAAGCATAAACATGGACAAAGTCAGGGGACCATTTTCACACATTCATGGTTGCTCGTCCGAAGGTCCATGATCCCCTCACCCAGAAGCGATAGTAGTCATAATTATAAAGACTATCACAAATTTTTCGAGGTAATCATTTAATACATTATTCATCAAGTCCATGAGGATTACTAGAGCATTAGTGAGTCCAAATGGAATCAATATGAATTCATAGTTCCCATATCTTGTACAAAAGTAGTCTTGGGGATATCTTCCTTCTTTATCCTCACATGATAATATCCCATCCACAAATTGACTAGGGAGAAGTATTGTGCTCCACACAACTGATCAAATAAGTCATCAATTCATGGAAGAGGATACTTGTTCTTTATTATGATTTTTTTGAGAGCAAGATAATCAATGAAAAGTCGAATTGAGTTATATTTCTTCTTGATGAAGACGACTGGTGTGCCCCATTGTGAAGCATAGGGGCATATACACCATTTATCCAAATTATCATGTAGTTGTTTGTTTTTATCCTCAAGCTCCAAAATAGCCATTAAATATGGAATCTTGGATATTGGAAACACCCGAAGTATAAGGTCAATTGAGAATTCAACATATCTTCAAGGAGGGAGATAGGGCAATTTCATAGGAAACACTTTATCAAATTCCCAGAAAATAGGCATGTCTTCATGGATGGGTTCTTCCTTGGAATCATCATCTGATCCAGATTCGCATGCTCATAGGGAAGTAATATCTATTCTTGATATGATGGAACTAATGAAGATTCATCCTACTCTATGCACTTGTACAAAATCATTGGTTGATTCTCCACAAAATTTATCTCCCTCTCATGCCAATTTATGTGGGCTCTATATAAGGAATTCCAATCCATGTTTAGAATAGCATCATATTCCACCAGAGAGTGTATTATGTGGTTCTCTAGGATGTTCAATTTACATATTATGACTGGGGAGGAGTTATATTAATTGGATGCAATGATTCCAACATTTTTTGTACTCACATATATATTTACATCAATGATTTGTGGTGGTGTAGGGATTTTTTTACAAAACATTCTAAATGTAAATGAATTATTGGAACTAGGATAAATAATGTTTTTGGATATTATTGAATGAATAACTAGCATACTTGTCACCACATCTTTTTTTGGGGTTCACATCAGTGATAGTGAGGGGAAAATCTCATTGATGTTGCCTTGGAGGTTGTTGGTTTCCTCCAAAAACCCTTGTCTTAGGGAAATGATTTACATGTTTCCTTGGTTCATTGCAGTTGAAGCAATGTGAAATGCATTGAGAGTCGAATGGAGAATTCCTATCCTATTTCTTAGCCGTTGGTTTTTCTTGTTGGAAGTTAACACCTAGGTGTTCTCATCCACACCTATAGCATTTCATCATTCCCTTTTGGAAATTTCCAGGGTGTTTCATTCTACACCATTGGAAAGTGGGGTGATGGATTTTCCTAACACTATTGGATTTATCCATATGACCTCCATAATTTAAGTCAACCTTACACTTCATAACCCCATGATACCCATGAGATTATCTAATCTTTATTTTGACCTTGAGGGCACATCAGACAATTTCCTCATAGCTGTTGAAGTCACGGATCACTAGGGAATTCCACAGGATAGGTTTCATCCCAAAAAAGTAGCAGCCAACCCTGAATTCAGGGGGTAATGTCAAAGCCAGAGGCTTATCATGCATACCTTTTGTAGTTTTCTTCATAAGATCCAACAGATTTGTCATCTTTTTGCTTAAGGGATTAAAATTCCCTTTCAATCTTAAGCCGACGAGTGTGCGGAAAATATTTATTAAAAAACATCTTCTGAAAATACTATAATTCAACACCTCAATATATTTCACCGACATCATATTTTTTATCAATATACACCATTTATCACCTTCACCCTCTATATAATAAGCATCTATGAGAACCATCTCTTGTTCAGAACATTGAATGATGGAGAAGATATTTTCAATGAAGTTGATCAACTTTTTCGACGATTGGGGGATCAGATGATCAAATAAAAGTAGGAGGCCTTTGTCTCATGATGATATCAATAGCGACTTGTTCATTTTTAAGTGGGGTTGAACATTATTCATGACCCATGTTTCTATTCAAAGTTTGTGTTAACTGAGGGATTATCGTGATAATGTTTGCGATTCATACTCCCATTGGAATATGGATCTCATTAGAACAATCATCTCATTGACATTCAAATCATTTTTTAGATCGTGTACTCCTATTACCAGCCATTGGATGGAATAGTAGGAAAGTTACGGGTAACCCATAAATGGTAATCCAAAGACAAAAATTGACGACATATAAATTAATTTTATTCCCCTAACTTATGAATCTATAAGATTCAATCTATTTTATCCATGATCTACATTATAACATGACTTATTAGTGGCATTTTTATTAAATTCTCTTAACATTGGTTCATAATAAGCTTGAAAATTTTACAAAGAATATCCTCCAGGAATGTCATAACCAAGAGTGAAGCAAGGCACATTGTCGTGTAGTAGGATACATCTGGTCAAGCCCAAAACTAATTGTTAGTGTTTTAACTCCTAGGTACATCTGTTCCCGAGCAGCCTCTACCTTCTTGTATCCAGAAAAGGATTCATTTTCTGGATAAACAAATTACTCAATACTCACCAAAACATAGTGTTGTTTTTATTATATTTGTATATTCAGAAAGGCCTCGCTAGTGTTCCCTAATCCGAATCCCAAAAAAACTAAACCAATCCTCTGATACCAACTATGAGAACCCTGCTCTTTATTACACACATAAACATAAATTATTACAAAAATACCTTCACTTGATACAATAAAGAATATTGAGAGGTTTAGTGTCTTTGGGGATTAAGAACATTACATAATGACTTTATTGGAGAAATGCTTCATCTTATTGAAATCATCTTTTATAGGACCAGTACATTCCCTCGTACGTAGCATTTCATGGGATAACCTGAGGACATACATAAGAAAGGGGTGAGGTACAAATCTGATTAAGGGAATAAAAAAATAATTACATGAAGACTTAAATAAATGTTAGGAAATTGGCATATTAAGATATCACATGAGAAACATAATCATAAATCACAATAAATCATCATAATCATTACATTGAGATGTGAAAACAACATATAACATGATATTAGTCTAATCCAAGGCTCATTGCACATGGAGCGTAAGTAAACCCTCATTGAACATGAAGAACGAGTAGTCCCTTATGTCACTTGAATTAGAGTGAATCAATACTAATTGCACATGAATTATCATTATACTATATGTTTTACAAGGAGTTGAATCACTGTTAGGGTGCACACCTAAACATTTCATTTAATGCATAAGTGTAACACATGGATCAGAAAACATGGATTTAATAAATATCATCATTTATTCCATTAAAAAGTATTGTGTAATTCATACATGAGACTGTATAATCCATATGTAAATGTTCATAATGATGAATACCCTTGATAGAGAAATGGACATGGTATTCACGACACAATGATTTTTCCATAGAAAAATGTGGTGAAATTTCTACAGCTTAACGGTGTGGCATAAGAATTCATAAAAATGGTTGATGAGATAGAAAGGGGTACTCATAATATGTATATTAAATGGACTATAAGGGGATCATATAGATACATGTCCCAAAAATGTTAATGGAATTTAGATTCATGATACAAAATAATTTCTTTAATGTAAATGAAAAGAGGGAAATTTGTTTCGGAATTTCAGCATTGAAACTGGTGTACGTGGGAGGTATTAATGAGAGAGAAAGGGGATATATCATTATTCATACATGAAAAGGGAAAAATGGGGGGGGGGGGGGGGTGCAAAATCACACCCCAGAATTTATAATTGAATATAAAACGGCATAAACATATAAGGAATTATAGACATAAATATGAAAATTAAGAATTTATTACATGGATGTGTGATCCCAAAGGCTTAGGAGGGGCTTGACAAAGGAATCATGGGATCTTAGGGTGCCTTGGGAGGACTGTAGAGAGAGGAGTTAAGAGGTTGGATGAACTCTAATAGAGTTGAGTGAAGTGGAAGTGGTATCATGGGTAGTTTTATATAGGGAAGGAGAGGGAATTCATTATTATTTAAGTTTGGGACACCACACATTAAACTAATCAAAAGGATGAGAATATATTTAACGTATATTTTCACAAAAAAGGATTAGATTATGAACCAAAGTTGATGGTTAGTGTTCATTATAGATTATGACCAGACGATACATTACCACCTTTGGAAAGTGAAAAAGGCAAAAGATGCTTTGAGTTGAAAGGAGCATGATATCCAATACATAATGAGGACCAATAAATATAAAAAATTTATCAATTTTTAATGAATTGATCATGAAATTTTAATGGAATCATATAAATCTTATCATTCTACAATATATGATAAACCATATATACAAGTGAAGATTAATGAGGTAATGAAAGAGGATGTATAGCTGCAAAATAAGGTGAATTTTTTTTCTGAATTAAACCTTGATGTTGATAGAATAATAAGGTGCATAAAACATGTTGGTATTCATCCTATACCGTAATTAATGAAATTGTTTTTTGGATGAGGCTTATATTTGGTCATTATATTTTCATCCATGATGAAGAAAAGATTTATGTGGACCTAAATGATTATTTCTTGTGGTATTGAATGAAAAGAAATATTATTGAATATGTAACTCAGTTCATAGTTTGTAATAAATTTAATGTTGAGATACAAAAGTATATGGGGATGTCACAAACACTCCAAAACCAGAATGAAAATTGGAGAACCTAACTATGGACATTGTTGTTAAAAATTCGATGACATCTAAAGGAAGTGATGTTATATTTGTTATAATTGATCCATTAAGAAGTTGACGCACTTCATTACTATTCTAGAGTACTTTTTTGTTGACATGATTTCCATAATATATATAAAATAAGTGTTATGATTTCATGGAGTATCACTTTACATTATATTTGACCAGGATCTGAGATTTACTTAGATTTTATAGAGGAACCTTTAGTAGGCATTGAATATAGAGTTATTTTTTACCACTGCATTTCTTCCACAAGAAGATGGGCAATATGAGGTGGAAATTCAAACTGTAGAAGTCATGTTGAGAGCATTATCTTTTTATTTTAATGGTTTTTGGGATCAACACCTAGATTTGGTAGAATTTTCATACAACTACAGATTTCAATCCATTATTCAGATGGCTCCATACGATGCCATATATCGAATGAAGTGTAGAACACAATCTTTCTTGGATGATTTCTATGAAAAAAATCTATTAGGACTTGATCCACATGGTAAAATGGAATAAATGGTAAGATCAATTCAACAACACATAAGAGTAGTTCAGAGAATAAAAAATGATATTATGGCAACTGAAGAAATGAACTATAGTTTTGAGTGGATTAAAATGTGTTTATATTAATATATTCTTGGTAGAGAGTAATTTAATTTATAATGAAGTTCAAGTTGAGCCCTAGTTTTATCGATCCTTTCGAAATTATAGATCATGATGGGAAGGTAGATTACTGAATGGTACATCCACTTAATATCTCTCAAGTTCATGATCTATTCCCTGTATATCTATTATGAAATTACTTGCATGATCCTTCACATTAACTAAACGTAGAAGTCATATCACTAGATAAATGCCTTTCTTATTAATAATAATCGATAGAGATTCGAGATTGTACAGAAAAATGTTAAATTAAAAAAAATCACTTTCTTGGTAAATATTTAATGGTGAAACCACCAATTTAAGGAATTAATTTTTGAAGAAGAGGATGTGATGATGTAGAGGTATTTAAATATTTTTACATCCATGTTAAGAATTTTTTGGGGGAAATTCTGTTTAACAGGGTTAGAATATTACCCCCATATGTTTTTATGAAATATTTTCTGTATATAATTTTATTTCGTAAATAGATTTTATTGAATGAAATCATGAGTTTAAACGAACCATGAGATTACCATGGAATGAAATTACCATTATAACCTAGATGTTATGTTATCAGGAATAAATATAAATATCAAATGAATATGAAAAGTAAAATCTTTAGAATCCAGTTATATATGAGAAACATAGAAAAATTAAATTTAAAGGAAATTTTTATATTTTTTAATTATTAAATTAAGTTGCATACATGTATTAAATTAAATTAGTTAAATAAAAATGATATATCTTTAAATAAAATACTTTTTATATTTATTAAATCGATATTTTAGTCATTTGGTATGAATCAAACCTACTTTAAATATTAATGTATATATATTTCAAATGGATAATCTTACAACCATTTAATTGAGAATCCTTTATAAAAAGAAATATGGAAGCATTAATAATTATTATATGACAACATAAAACATTTCATTGGATACAGGATATAGAAATTATTATTGGAAAAATTTTCAATGTTTTTCGGATAACATTCAGGTTTTGATGGATATCAATGGTATATTTAATATCAATTGAGAATAATATTTTTATCGAAATAATTTATATGGTTAAACTATTTTATTGAATGGTTTAAAATTATAAATAGAATATATTTTTATCATTTAAAATAACTTAGGTCATTAGCATTAATTTTACATTGGATTTAGATGTAAAGGATATAAATATTCTGCAATGTTTTTTTTATTTAAAACTCGCCTTCTCATTCCGTAAATGAGATTATTGTTAAAATAATTATCATATATGGTTTTTAGATTGAAATGTTTTCCCATATTTCAAATATATATGTTGGAATATTGTAAATAGATTTATTTTATTTTTTAGAATTATTTATATTATCTTCAGAAACTATTTTGATACATGAAAAGGGTAATTCATGCAATTTTGTGTAAAAATAATATTATAAAATTATCCTATTACTTTTACTTATATCATTGGATGATTTTGTTTCATTCTAAATCATCCATGGGTTGAAATGGTATCCTTTTGAAGAAAATTGGAATAGAATAGTACATTTAATTTATTTTATCTAGAGAAATAATAAATATGTGTAACAAAAATTCTAAAAACAATATATTTTTAATATAATGTTATACAAAATATAAATTCAAATATAAATAATCTTTTGAAATATAAATTTTCTATCATGGAAAATTATTTGTAATTTTTAGGGAATAAATAAATAAATATATGGCTAGTACATTAAAGATGGAGAAATTATTTAATTTATTATAAATCATTAATTTTAATTTTTTATAAATGGTAAAAAACATTAAAAGGGTCAAATTTTGAGAATTTGTTTTGATTATATAAAGACCATAATCATCCACATTTTGATCTATTAAACATGTGGATATAAATGATATAGTTATTAAACTTATAATTTTTTTAATGTGATATTACAGTTGTCAGATTCATGTTTTAATAAATATAACATTTGAAATGTGGGATTTTCTAGAATATATGTACGACTATAAATATTGTTTTCTAAATATATAGTATTTATCTTATTCATGGTATTTTATTTTTAATTTTTTTACCATATAAATATATTAAATAATTAAACAAAATTGATGTAGTAATTGTTTTGTTAATGTAGATGAAATATAAATTTGATTAAGAATATTAAAATAAATACAATTTTACACAATTTATATATTCAATGAATTTTATAGATTACCATTACATATTTCAAATGTAATAATTGTTTTTAGAAATTAGCCTATTTTCATTGTATATTTAGAAATATATGAATTGAATAGTGTTAAAATAGATATTATTGAATGTTTATAAAAATAATGTATTATTACATTACATAAATATAATAAATCATTTTTAAAAATTATATACTAATGATGATATAGTTCGATATATATTAATTTAATAATTTATAGTCTAATTGACATCAAAAATTCAAATACTAAACCCTTTTAATATTGAAATATTAGTTACCAATGTTAATGATTAAATAGAATAACTATGTGTTAATTAATATTTAAATGTTTAAATTGAAAGGAAAAAATGTCTAATTTTTTTGGTAAATTATACTACAACATTATCTCGTCTAATATTATAATTAGTAAATTTTTTGAAATTTTTATGTGGTTTTATTTGATTTGAAATTAATATTTTTGGAGTTTCCAAAAAGTTCCCCTCACCTTAATTATAAAAGGGAACCTCATCCCTCACATCTTCACCTCACTATGAGCTTCCAATATCATCCATACATTTAATATTTCCCTTATCATATTCTTTATTCACATTATTGAGGTTATAGTCATCTACAAAGTCCAACCCTTGGGTGTTAAGAGGTGATCTAGTGGGATGTCGTTGGAAAAGAGGTAATATCCTATAATGATTCATTCAAACTTAATTTTTCTTATACATCCTCTTCAAGAATTGTTTCCATTATAATGAAATAAATTTTATATCACATATATGTTGATTTGTTATTATGATTATGGAACAACCATATTATATCTTCTATCAATCCAATAAAAAACAAAATCACCACACATGGATAAATATATCTTATTGTCTCCACGCTATGGGGTAATCCATTTTTCACCACCACAATATATGGATGGGAATAATGATGGAAATAATAAATATTTTATATTATTAAAACATTATATGGAATATGGTAAAAATTATACTACATACTTCTATACTATTTCACAAATTATTGGAATTATATTGTAAATCATGCATACATATAACATAACGTCTCCACAGTATGATGTGATTCATTCTACATGATATCCATTATATCATGATTATATAAATATATAGAATTAAAAAATATTATACATATTATGTTACTATAAATTTTTAATTAAATAACTATTAACTACTGAAGGGAAACATAAATTATTTTGCAAAACATGCCTGAGAAAATGAAATAGTTACTACCCAAATAATGAGTTATAATGAATTCTTTTTAATAAACCGAATATAGTATTATAATATATGATATTATAAAAATTACTATGAATCAATAATTAGTGAATTAAATTATTGAAATTATTATAATAGTGGCATTGATACATACATAGGATATCATACCTATGTTTTGATACAATTTTACAATATCATTATTATCAAAAATTGTTAATACGTAAATATTTACTCGGGTATATTTAAAATTAATTTCCATGTTTCATAAATATGTAAAATTATTTATATTTCACTAATAAAATTTAAGTCATTTGCACCTACTAGTGAATTTTAATTTAATGGTATGATTGGAATATTTTTTTTTATCTTTTTGATATGAGGATCTTTTAGACTTATATGAAAAAAGTTAGAGAAGAGTGTTTTCATTTTACATATATAGCATGATGGGTTTTTAAATTTTCACACAATTTTATTCTCATGAATATTAATTTAAAAAATTTAAAAGTTATTTTCAATGAAATTATATTTTTTTACAAATTGTGTGTTATTATTATTAAATAAAATGTTTTTTTGAAGAAAATATATTTCTCCAAATAATTAATCTCAACTATTTTATCAAAAACATATTCTATATAAGATTTAATTCTTTAATATTTTTATGTATCATATAAACTATCCATGTTATTAAAATGGATGATTTATTTTATAATGTAGTTTTATTTATGAACTCCATTTGTTTTACATGGATTATTTTATGAGAAAATGATGTTTAAGAAAAAAATTGTATTCCAAGGGTTATGTTATGATGAATGATCTTGGTTTTTGTGGAACATATAAGAATAATTTCATAATGATATTGGTGGGACCTATATATCCCTAAAATTAATTATGTAATGATTTATATCTCATGAGATCAATAAGGATGCAACATGAAATGATCTCATTTAAGTAATACATGGATGTAATAAATAGTGATCTCAGTTAAGTAGTAGACATTGTCTACTATGATGGTCTTGGAAATAAGATTTCAGTAAAATGAAATGATTTTCTATGATTATGTGTATGGCACAAATTATATTTTTTTATGAATTTTGATATTATGTTTATTGATTATTTTGAAATTTTGTGATTTATCCAACGATATGATATCATGATCATTCACATATAGTATATGTTTTACAAATATTCTGTTTTTATATATTATCATTATGGTATGTCTGATATCTACCATGTTTAGAATTTCAATGAATCTAAAATCACCCTTTTAAATGTTTCCTTTCCCTAGGACCTAAATAAGGGATTGAGTAAGACAAGAAAGAAAAGGGGTCTAGTTATGATGAAATAAGTGGGAGAAAATGTATATGTATTATGAACATAATTTATATGTTTCTTAGATTCTGATGAATCTAAACCTATTCTTTTAGAGGTATTTTTTGTTATATATTAAAATGAATAATCATCAATTTTCATTTAATATCTTTGTATGTAATTTACGGTTAGTTATATTTATAAATTATACCGCCTTCTACAATATAGGTTCATGTTATCATTGCTTACCTGACTAACATACTCATCAGATAGTCAAATTATTATTCAGATTCATTTGAAAAAAATAACATGTATCCCATATAAGATAACAGTGTGAGTTAATTATAAAATCCTAAGAATTTCCCAACAAAGAAGTTATAAAATCCAACTAATCCAAGAAAAATATAGTTCATAATCATAGAGTTTGGGGAGGAAAATGTTCAATAACATGTATCTTTAAAGAATCAACAAATATAAAATCACATTAGAATATATAACCAAAAAATGAAAATTATTATAGAACAAAATTTACCCATGGTTGATTTTTTGTTTATCTTATCCATTCATAGAGTCCTTAGTAAAATATTCCATGATATCTATTCACTTTATTCCTTATTGAATATATAAGAATATCATCTATATATTTCAAAAAAAAATGATCATTGTGATCCATAAATACTACAATAGTAAAGAAATAAATTTAATCAATATAAATTATATCTTTCCATACATAATATATAATTTTTCCTTGGGTTCATACTCCTTATTGATCATTAATTGATAATATCCATTATGAAGTTCAATCATGGAATTGTATTCATCTCTATGAAGTGAATTAAAAAAGTAAATTTTTTTGTTGTGTAATCTTATTCAGGATTTTTATATTTTTCAATTATATATAATTAAAGTAAATTATGATTGATCTATGATTATATTCAAAAAAATTATAGGTACATCCCATAGTGATTCACTTGGTTGAATGAATCAATTATCATGATTCTCATGGATTTTCATCATCAATTAATATAAATCAATAAGGGTCATTTTATATATAGAAATAAAAATAGGTGTTCCAACATGTATTATTTCTAATGAAAACATTACATAAAAATTTGGAGTAAGGATATATGATAATTTAGGAAGGACAACAACAACTTCTATTATAATAGTCATATAATAATTTTGGAGTTTCTCTCAACCATTCTGAGAAAAAAATCAATTTTGAATTCCTATAAACACCAGAATATGTACATATATTTTATTGGATGTTAATATTAACCATCACACTAATATATGATAAGAATTTGGGTATAATATAAATGTCACTTCATTTATTCAAAAATTAGTACGGGACACATTAAATGAAACAAATTAAAAGCCTAATATATCCTAAAAACCAAACTAGTGGAATAATTATATTTTAGGAATAAAATACCCAAAATTGTAAATTTGGTAATTATAACAGAAATGATATTTGAATATCATACTATTAGTATTTTTAACTTCTAATTCAACAACTAATCATTGAGGTTTCGATATAATTCCTTACGATATATACTAATATATATGAATTTATACGAATATGATCAAATACGATATTTCAACATTTTTACTTATTTATAACCAATAATATATCATCATTATATAAAAAATTCATATTAACAACATAATGGTTAGCATGATTATAAAAATATATAATCAAAGTGATCAATCAAGAAAAAACATACTAAGGATTTATAAATCAAGAAAATTTATATTCAATCTATGAAACCAATGTATTAACATTTTTCATACTTGGTTAGCATACATTCAAATATTTCATATAGGTTCATATTAGAAATATAATTTAACCAATTCAAACATACTGGGAGTATCAAACATAGTTCATATTAAAGGAAAATCAATATGTACCACAATGATTATCATGATACTATTGTTGAAATATTTTAATTGTTTTTATCCAAATATAAATCAATAACAAAAAATTTACACATGTAGAATCCGAAAAAAAATATATGACATAGAAAAAAACTACTTTTGAACTATAATATTGGACACTATCATTTATGTAGAATTATCCTAGTGGTTCTCACAATGGATTTATTTTCATAGTTATGTATGTAATCTAAAAATTACTATGATGCTAGATATTGTAACCCATAAAATTAATACATAGATATCACATTTTAATAGATGAATAATTGTTAAATAATGTTATGATATACACCAGAATCATATACGTTTAACATCATCTGAAACAAGTACAAAAAATTGTTTATATGAGATCATCTTAATATCAAAATATAATCCTAACAACTTTTACCATTCTTATACTTATCATACCTAACAGTATTCCCCAAATCTTGTTAAAGGGAATCATAAGAAATGGTGACCTCATATGCTCAATATTTTTAGAATTGGATATATCAATTATCCCATTATAATTCCATCAGAACAAGTTTGTGATAATTTGAGAATAAAATTTGAAAAAAATACCCATCATATCATTTTTCATAATCCTGATTAATGAAATTATCATTATCAGTTATTAAGGCATGAATGAAAATTAAAAAAACACCATGATCCCTAAGATCATAATATGGGAATAATATATATTTTTTGTCACAAAAATTTCATTAGAAAAACTTTTTCTTAGTAGGAATGGATTCATTCAAAGATTACTGTAGTGGATTGGGTTCACTCTCTATATCATCAAATTTGTCAGGGTTCTCTCTGAAGACAATAACTATTCATAATGTTTTTAGTTGAACTAGGTTCAAACACTATTCTAGCCTTTATCTCATGATATATCCGCTATTATCCGATGTACTGGACATAAATATAATTACACTATCATGAATCATAAACTCATAATCAATTAAAATGTGCTCTATATGTTAAAAAATTATTTATCAATAACTTAACCAATTAAAATACATGTTTCATAGAAATTTATATATTTCACAATAACAAAAATTGTTAAAAATAAAAGAGTTCCATAAATGAGTCATTATCTTGTTAATAAACATTAAAGGTAAATAATAATTATATAATCCTAGTTGGATATTTCTTATAAATAATTACTAAAACAGTTTTTATCGTAAATTAAAATGGCTTTAAAATATCACTAGAAATATTTTTTAATGGAAATTTACTATTCAATATGAAATCAAATATTTAAAAAAAATGAACATTATTTTAGATTAATATATCCTCATAAAGATGTTGAATAATATTCTAAAAATTATTGTTTATGGTTGTACTAAATTCTATTCTTGTATGAATTATTTGAACAAACAATCCCTTAGAATTTATGTTAATCATTCAAAGGTTCATTACTATGAAAACTAAAAGATATTACGTAAATAATATTATTGAAAATATCAAACATCGAATTATATTAATTTTTATAAAAATTTATTAGTAAAATCATTATTTAATATTATTTCTAAAACATTTATATGGAGGAAATGTGTTTGATATAAGAACAAAAAGTTAATTTAAATTAAAAATAATATTTCAAACACATGAGTCGGTAATGTGTGAAATATAAATGGGAAACATGTTATAAATGTAAATAAATATATAATATTAATATTTTTGAAAATAATATTTGGTATTAAATGAAATTTCATCATCATAAATATCATTATAAAAAATTATGTAAAATAAGGACATTTTAATATAAATTCCATACCATTGTTGAATTTTTCAAATTAATAAATCATGAAAGAGAGAAACTTTTATGGCAATATATGCTCCATTGTTTTCCATAAATGTATAATAAATTCTAATGGTTATAATTAAAAAACAAAATAAATTAGTTTAGTGATGAATATGATATGGGTCTCACATATGTAAAAGTGAGAAAACAAAACATACCTAGAGTTAAACTTGAATATAGAGGAAATTATTCCCCAATATAATAGATTTAAATTTTATATAAATATAATATATTTTTATAATATTCTTAAAATATCATTTATTATACAATTATAACATTTAAAATCCCTTTATTAATAATTTCTTATAAAAATCATCATTTTTTGGTGTTAACTTTTTTCTTTTTCTGGATGAAATTGGAGTGGCCTACTACCTCTCTGATGAGACTAATAAGGCTGCTGAATGGGGATGAGTCGATTGAGCTACTAATGGGATACTGATTTTGGGTGTGAGGGACTATATAGGTGGGAAAGTAATTCTGTATCTCAAATGATGTAAAGAGGGAGACAAATGGATCATCATCTCTAGGTATGATTGAGGGAACGTTGACTGAGGGTTGACCGGTATCAAAATAACACTTTTTCCTTGGAATTCATATAATTTAATCAAATAAAGATAATTTTAGGACATATATATCAATACATACATGAAGAAAAAAAAGTAAAAATCATAATAGATGCACTATATTGACAAATGAAATATATATCACTATGATAACAAGTGACTACTCTATTGAAATAAGTGGTTGATAAATTAATGGATGAATCTACAAAAAACATATATCTCTATCAATCATAATTTTTTGTTTCACCATCATTATTTCAGCTACATCATCCACCCTTTAAAGAAACATATTTTCAATATCATGATGGACAAATAATATCATTCCATGTTGTCGATGTGATTCAATGATAGAAGTAAAATCTTCCACTTCATCACACATATTAGACAAGTCTCTTTGTTTTACCTGAGAAACATCATTCCAACCTTCATCCACAATATATTCTATAAAAATATATCCTTTTATCATGTGATGATAATATATATAGTTCATGTAATTCACGGTCACCAATATACATCTTGTGGGAGAAGTTAATAGAAGGGAATTTCATGGAATCTCCTGGGACACACCATATATAATTGACCGAATTTAATTTGAATAAAACAACTAAATAATTTTTATGTTAGTTTATTATTATAATATTTTTTTATCATTATACATTATCACACTTCATAAAATGTAAATTTACCACTATTCATTGTTTTTGAACCTTTATCCTAATCAAATGTATGAAATTTAATGTCATTCACATTGTAAGTGTCAAACCTTCTAGACAATTTGAGAGCACCCAGAGAAAGAAGCATCAAATATTCTTTGAAATATAATCAATTACCTATATTTTTGATCTAAAAAAGATTAATATTCATTTTTAGATTTACAAAATATATGTGTCAATGTAATATATGTATTGATTTTAATGTTTATGAAATAACATGTCTTGCTAACCATTCAACAAGATCTATATTAATACATTTTGATATATCTTTCTCATTTCAAGTTTGGACTCTAATTCACACTTTTTTGTACCCTCACAACTTAAATAATTCTATCTTCAATTTCACAATTTAGAAGAACATATATTTGTTCCTAAGATAATTACATTCTTGTTAGTGTGACATTTGAGCTCCTCCCAACTCATTAACCAATAGTTTCAATTATTTTTTATTTCCCACGTTGTTGAGATGGATTTGATTTGTCATAAAAATGTAAAACTTGATGGAATTTTTTATAAATGTCGTCTTATAAGGTAGAAAATAATGTCAGCTAATGCTCTTCCAATTTTCCTTCAGAAATAGATCCTTCAAGTTTATAATTTTTTTACACGTACAATTTCAAATTCCCATGATATCTATGAAAAAACATAATTGTGTATAAAATAATGTTACATTTATTTTTTTCATAAATGAAAAAAATAAATAATGTAGCTCTTAATTAGATATATCCATCTACAATGTTTTTGGTTTCTTAATTTAGATTTCTCAAACAACTGCAATGTAAAATAACTAATGGAAGTAAAAAAATATGATGGAAAGATCATCGTCAATGCACAAAGTTTAAAGAAAAACCTCTCATGAATGTTTTAAAGCTCAAATTGTTGTATAGTAATCTCATATAGTTGTCTGAATAAAGATCATATTCGGAGTACAACATAATTATCCTTTTTAGGTAATGATGTATGCAATTAAAATGGCAGTAACCTCTAAAACAAAATATGTGAATCTTGACTTTTCAATCCACGTAACCTAAATTGATTAATGTCAACACTCCTTGATATGTTACTTGAAAGGAAATTATAGACCTTCACATATTTTAGAATTGCATGTAATGTATTGTTATCCCTATTTTTCATTGAATAAAATTTCCAGATCACACTTTCCTTTCTCATCTATCCAGAGATCATGATTTATGTTCATTTATTGTAAATCATTCTGCACATTAAGATATTCATTAGATTTTATATGATAATTAATTAATGTGAATATCAAATTTTCAGAACATTCTTTTAATTATACATCAGAAAAAGATAATTGTTAACTATATTAAATTCCCAATATTGATGTTTGAAGAAGATATATTTTTCAACCACTATGGAAATCCAATTGCACATGAAAAGGCATTTTGAACTCATTTCCCACTATCATTCAATTTATAAACTTTCTCAAATTTTGATTCAAATTTTCAATGTTGTTCCAATGTTTCATAGGTTGCTAAAAACATTGATGGTTGTCATTGTTTAATATATCCATCGAATTTTTTCATTTTCAACTAAAATCCATGAGATACATCAATAAATATTCAATTACATGAGAAGCCCAAATTTCTACATTAAGGTAGTTATTCAGGATCAAAATAAAAGATACAAATATGATAAGACAAACCCATGTATGTGTTTCTATCTGTTAAATTCCAATGTATGAGAAAGTCACTAAGGAAACACATTAGAAAATATTTCATTTTGATCATTATTATAGAAGGAAAATCAAAAATCTTAACACAGTTTGTCCATAAATCCTAAAATTCTTCAATTAAAGGCTTTTACTATACATAAATACCATTTCCAGGGAATTTTTTAGGAATAAACAATGAAATAATTAAAAAAGTTTTCTGTATACACATCCATTGATTCAAATTGTTAATGATCAAAATAGCAAGCCAAATTCTTTAAATGGTGCTCAATTTCCAAAATGATTTGAATCCATTGTAAACCTATAACAATTAAATATTCAACAAATTAGATAAGAAAACTAAAAATAATGAATAAATAACATTCCATGATTGTTATTCTCATAGACGTAACATTAACCACTCATTGTTCGTATCTACAAATTTCCACTCCTTGTGTTCAATGGTTTTTTATGACAATGCTTAACATTATCGATCAATGGGTACATATCACGAGATCTAAGGTTCATTATAAAAGTAGAAGAGTGTTTTTAGAATTATATGAAGTGATTTATTAATGAAATTTTCATTAAATTGTGGTTTCTCACGCCTAGGACGGATCATCTGGGATTATATTGTATGTTGAGTAAATATCTGATTTCTCTGTTAATTTGAAATAAGCATTAATGAGCAATCAAATTATGAATGTTTTGTCATAAAACCCAATAGAGAGATTTTTTGGAAAAAATCCATGAATATTTCCTCTTGATATTTATTCGTTGTGATTATGTTGGCTGACAAGGATAGATGATCATGAATACGTTTGGTTGGTGAATTCTAATGCTGGTGTTTATAGTGGTACAATTTACTTATTATTAGTAAATTATTGGGCCTCAAAATTTTGTGTTGGTCTTCGTAAAATGGATTTTTTCCACATTAGAGTGAACTGTATGAGAGCAACAAATTACAGTTACTAGATTGAAATGTAGGAAAGTGGAAAAGTTTATTTCATCTACGAGTGAAAATGGTACCTCAACAGATAATATAACTATAGTTTATGATGTGAATTTTCATGAAAATGAAGGGATCTGGAGGTCTATATATTTTTAGGAGAACCATTCCAAGTGTAGGTAGAAAATTAAGTGGAAAACTGTGATCATTTCCACTAGTAGAGATCCAGAGAAAAATTCATTGGGAGTGACACTTTTTAATGATGTGAGAATACCTTATATTTTGTAAAGACAGTAGCCTAGGGATAGAATTGATCTTTTCTTAACCTTATAATTTGTAGTGAGCATAAGTGGATTCAGTAAATTAGCACATCACCATTTTATGCCGCTTTGATGTAGCCCAGTTAGGATGAACCATGTAAATTCAGTGTGCCAGGTGCATTATTTATTTTCTATTCATATATTATTATGCATGAAATAGAGAAGTGTCTTTTGTTTAACAATGAAACAAGATCTAAATGGTATGATGTTTTATCTATCAGACTACGATTCACCCCCATCTCAGAGTATTTGAGCTGGTCAAACTAACAATATGTGAATTTTTTAATTTAAAATTCATTATATTTATGATAATGAAGAAGTTATTTTATAATCAATTTCATGTATTTAGAGGAAGTTGAAGAACAATTATTTAAATGTTTGTGGAGGTGGAATAAAACCTCATAGGGAATAATCATTTGTAATACATCTTAATCCATCATGGGATTGTAATTTGGAATGAAAATAGTCATTAATATGTGGTTAATAAGGAATAATATATTTATCATATGTATTGGATGATATTGAAGGCTCAAAATGTGTTTGGATGTAACACCCCAGGTAAATAACGAATATGAAATTTTTATATTTATCACTATTTGTGAATAAAATGTTAATATTAATTTAAAGGGAATGCTATGCTCGATGTCTTACCCAATATGCAACAACGAGTTCCTTTGAAATCTTACATTGCACTCTAGTAATAAAATAATATAATTTTAAATGGTAGTTAACACGTAGCAGTTGTATTGGCGGGACTGAATATAAATAACTAAAATATTATTATATATGTTTTTCAAATATATTTTACTTTTTACAATAAATTTTAGAGGATTAAAAATGTGAATGAATCCAATTTTAAGCGTAAACATTCACATATTCTTTAAAGGGTTGATTAACCGCCTTTTGATGGAGAACCTCTTTTAAATCCACTTTTTGAAAATTTTATGTGTTATATTTGACAAAATAAAATTCTTCTTTAGAATAGGGACATCAAAATTTACTTTTTGTAAATTTTTGGTATTTTGCCGATAAAGTTCAATTTTTAATGAATAGTGAAAAATGATGTATTTTAATTCAAAAAAACTCTTTAATAAAATTTATTTATATGATTAAATTATCTTTTGAATTGGTTTTAAAGTGAAATTAAATATATTTTTACCATTTAATATAATGGTGGTCATTGGAATTAATTTCACTTTGAAATTTGATTTAAATGAATGTCAATCTTTTGATATATATTGTTTCATAAAAACACGCCATTTGTTCTGACAGTGAGAATTAATTATTAAACTAATTATTGTATCTTATATGTTTTGAATTTTTTAAAATAGACATCATTTTTGAATTCAGAATATCAAATATAGCTTAGGGTGATGTTTTGGTATTTTTCTGAAAAACGTCAATTTTTAATGAATAGTGAAACCACTAAGTGGTACTTAAAAAACCAATTTTTCGTTTCAATGAAATTTTACCACCTCTGTGTTTTGAATTTCAAAAATATGACATACATGGTTTTCATTAGGAAGTAAAATGTTGTTCAATGGAATTAAAATAATTTTTTGGTGAATAGTAACTTTTAAGTTTGTAATTGCGATTAGAGGTAATTAGTGCAATTGAAGGTAAAAATATTGTTTTAATAATATGAAATGACCTTGAAACATGACCTACCCTTATTGTATGTGTCATGTATGACTAAGAAAATCCATGGCTCAACTTGGGGACCCCATGGAGCAACTTTGGTAGGAAAATGACATTAATAACTTTTTATTTAAAGTTGAAATTAAAATGTCACAAACATGTGATGTTTTACTAAAACCATTTTTACATGGGGTTATACATGTAATATTTTTGAATATAAATATTAATTGGAAATCTAAAAATATTTCCTATATAATTATATTTGTTTTATTATTTTTAGACATTAAATAAATTTAATTATTTATGACATCATGATGATGCAGCGATTACCTCATTATTTAACGATTTAAATAAAATGAAATGATAATGTAAAATCTAAGACCTAAACATGTAAAAAACCTATTGGATGGGTGGATTTAGAACTCTTATCACCCTATCCTCTAAATATATCAATGTGGGACCTTTAAAATCCTAAACGCATTTGAAAATAATGTAACCTTTTATAACTTTCCAAGAGTGCCTCTCCTCTCCTCTTATAAAAGGCCCCCACCTATACCATCTTACACACACCTCTCAAGCCTTTGGATCAGAGACACCCAGCCCATTTTGTCTCTCCACATCACTATATTAATACTAGAGGCCATACCTTAGGTAGTAATCTCTTCAAGAAACCATTTTGGTTCAAACCAAAGGGAGTTACCCGATTTTAAGGTAATGTCTTCACTTGTGTTCTTTTGTTTTATTTTTCTTCTCCAACCCCTTAAACAATTTTTATTCATTTATTTTGTAACAACTCCAGTATCTTCAATATACTAGGATGTTTTTATAAGAATTATTCGAGATAAACTTACAAAAACCTATATCTAATGGTTAAAGAACATACTGTTTCTGTGGATGGTGAATTTCTGCCTCACGAAACGATGATTGTTGAATATTTTTTTAAAACCATAAAAGGTGGCCATTAAGATGTAACTATATTTATATATGATATATAATATGTTTATGTTTTCCTTAATCTTCTGTATTTTTCATTTATGGCATACCTTTATGGTTTCCATTATGGGTAAAGGCGATATCTTCGTTTTAGGAGGTACGGACTACCGCCCCCTCAAAGTGATTTGATTCGTTAATACCATATATAGTACGTATAAAGGATAGATTTAATGATATTATATATGATACCATACTGGAATTATAATACTATTACGTATCATTATATTTTAATTCCATTAAATATGAAATAGAAATTGAAGTAGCGTTCATGCGTACATACGACTTACCGTCTCCATGAACAGTGCATTTCATTTCTTACCTCTAAATGTTATATAATATAATAAATGTATGTATATAATGGATATATATGATATATATGATATCTACATAAGGAATATAATTATGGATATAAGGTATATTTTACCCCATGAACAAACTTGTAATTATAAAGTGTTTATTTTTGACTCAAGTAGCAATGATCGACAAAAACAACCATTATTAACTTAAATAATTACATAGTGTTCATAATAAGGTAATAAGGGATATAAAAGGAATAATGAACAAGAAAAAGGTTCTTAAGCTAGTAGAAATTAACTTATGTTTATTATTCAGTAGGTTAAAGAACGATCATGTCAAGTCGGACGCGAGGTAAGGGATCCTACCCCTCTTTTTCTTTTTAAGTATACTCTTTTATGTCATTCCTTTTAAGCTCATCTTTTTAATGATTTGGATATTCTTTTATATTATTCTTACTGTACTTTTTTATGTTCATATGATGAGATACCATATTTTCTCTCATCAACCCATTTTGGAAGTTTTGAGTGGCGCCGTTAGGCTGCCGAATTTTCGTAAGAGATCCAACCTCTATCTTTCTTTTTAAGTACTCTCCTTTATGTCACTTATTTTAAGCTCCTCTTTTTTATGTTGGGGGATGTTATTTTATATTAATATTTCTGTAAATTTTATGTTAAAATGAATAGATACCCTATTTTATCTCATCAAACCATTTTTGGAAGTTTTAAGTGGGTCGTTAGGCTGTCGAGTTTTCGTAATGGATTTTTCATCTCACTTTTATTCCCGTGAGATTTATGCTACTTTTTCCACCATTTACTATTAGTGGTATATGTATTGCCCATCATTCTACTCATTGTTTAATATACTTTCGTTTATGAGTATTTACATCAATGTTGTATTGTCCTTCTTTCATGGGGTGTATGTTTTGAAAGATACCCAATTTGGTAAGGGAACCTTTCAGCCTCCTCTTTTTAAAATACTTTTTTTGTTGGGTCTTTTAATTTACATATTGTATTGTTGGGATATGTTCTTATATATCCTTACTGATGTAAATTTTATGTCCAAGTGACGAGATACCCTTTTAATCTCTTATCAACTCATTTTATGAAGTTGGATGTGACACCCTTAGGCAGACGAATTTTTGAAAGGGGACTTCTTAACCAATTTTGATTCATTGGGATAAACTTGGACTCCTTGAAGATGTAATTCTATGAATATGTGTGAATGACCTATGATTGTTTTACACTTAATATCCACTTATATTCGGTGTATTCATTTGTCACACATAATTATGTAATTGATTTATCCTTAATCCAAGGATATCGTCTTTGAAGGGAATTCATCTTAATCTCCATTAATTGAGGCATATTTTGTTTTATACACAAATTTCTTTTATATGTTTTATAAACCCCTCTGAAATTTACGCTTATTCAAAAGGAATCTTTTTTTATATGAAGAGTTTTACTAAATGACAAAAGGATTGTTTTATTGTCGTACGTATGAGGTGACAACGACTTCTCCGCCGTTGTGACCACTATTTGAGTTTCGGCTTCCTCTACAAGCCATAACATAACATCCTTTTTAAATGAAAAATAAATACCATGTATTGATTTTCTTTTAATTATGGTATTGAAAATGGTTTTCATATTGTTTTTATTATATCAATGTGTTGTATTGATATCTTGTGATTGAAATGTGGAAATGTTATGTTTCCTTTATGCATGTTTTACGTGATACGATTTTGTTATAGTTCTTGGGAATTGTTATGGAGATGGGTGGTTCTGTGATAAACTATGGGCGGGTGAGCCCGATATAGCTCTCCAATGCATTGGGTAATGCAAAGGAGTTAAACATTAAGGTTTCCCCGAAGATATTTAGGGAATATACTATGATGGGTATTCCAAATGTAACCAAGAGGGTTACTACCTACGTAAGAATGTTATGAATTCCTCAAGTTACCTTTATGTCTTATGATTTCTATGATTTATTAATGATTTGATGAGGTATGTTAAGGTGCTTATGTTTTATGTGTAAATTATGATTTCATTCTTATGTATGTATGTACTCATGTTTCCTTTCCATATTTTTATAACCCTTACTGAGATTTTTATGGTCATCCAAAGTTTTTGAAATGTTTTTCACTGGTCAAGGGAATGGTACATGATATGATGATAGTGTCAAGGAAGTGTCAAGAAAGAATCCAATTTTTTTAAATGTGTTTCTGTTGATGGGAAAAATTAATACTATCTTTTATGTAACCACTTTGTTTAAATGTGGAATGTACTGAAATTTTTATGATCTAATTCTCTAAAACTCTAAACCTGAAAAGATCCTCAATGTATAATCTTGTAATTACTCAAGATTAAGTAAGGTTTAAGGCTGGGGCCTTATAGTTGGTATCAGAGGTCTGTTTAGACAACATTAGGGATTAGGAGTTTTTCATAGACACATGGTTAGTCCCTATATCTATTATTTCAGTTAAATCCTTATTTTATAACTTTTTTTCAGGTCAAGTAAAGTCAGTTACGAATGGAAGGAGGAGGATCTAAAACGAAATTCCTATCTCTTCCTGATGACATGCTTGCAATAATTATTGCAAAGTCATGTTCGGATGATTGTGAAACATTTTCTAGCATACAACTCACTTGAAAGCAGTTGTTTGAGATATCAAACTACTCCACTATACCTCGTTATCATCGTGGATCATGGGTTGTATTTAGGCAAATAATAATTTCACAATATTCTCATATTTTCAAGAAAGGAAAATATTGTCAAGGTATTTTCAAATATTTTACCTTATCACAAAAATTTGAAGCATATTATGATTTAAAAAATGGTTCGAATGAAGGAGTCCCTTGCGCATCCTATTTATATTTGCTTTTAAAATATAGTCTCTCAGCACATACTTATGTTATTTTAAAAGGACCAAGAATAGATAGTTTTAACTCAAATTCTGTCCAACTATTTTATAGAAATCATGTTTTATCAGATGTTTTGGAATTATATGTCATACATTATTATTTTACAAATCTATTTTTCTGTGAACACCCATATGACCCATGTTGTACAATGTGTATTTGGATGGAGGAAGCAAATGATTTTGAAGGATCTCTAAATCATTGTTGTAATGCATGGGACTTCTACCTATGTGAACATGATGACGATGAAACCGAGTGAATTCCCTGAATAGGGCATGCTGTTATTCTTTTTGGGAATCATTTTATTTTGTGGTGGTGAAATAAGACTTCAAGAATTAAGAAGTTGAGATCACAATGAATATAGAGGAAAATGAGAGGTATAAGGGAACTATTTAAGTTAAAACATGTTAGGGTTATTTTTGGAGTTTTATAAAAAGGAAAACATCCAGACCGTGTGACAACCCATCTGTTGGACAAAGCTGCAAGAATCAAACCCACAACCAAAGTGCAACTAGTATTTATCACCTACCACTGGACTACATGAAGTCCCTGGTTAGTATGAATTATTCTTTTTAGTTAGATGATTTTATTAATTAAGAGTAAGTTGATTTTGGGTTGTCTATGGAAATAATTAATCTATCATGGAAGATATGTGATTAGGTTAATTACATTTCAATATGAGACTTTTAAAGCAACTGATGTTATTTGGAGATAAGTGTTAATTTGTGCCTTGGAAGACTATGTGACTAAATACTTCAAATATTTGGGTTTCGATCTTAGTTTGGTTTACTTTGAATAATTTTATGGGCAAGTTATTTATCAAATGGTCCTCGTTGAACTTTGGGTTTTGTTGGAAAAATTTTGGAGATTAAGAATAGATTTTTTTTATAAAGGGTTATCCTTTTATGGTTTATTTGATCTTGTTCTAACAATTTTGGTTTAGGTAATGGTTTAAAGACATGGGAAATATATAGTTCTCTTTTTTCGATTAGGTGATTCTCATGAAGTTGATTATGGTACTCTTAATGTGAACAAGTCTTCCTAAATACACATCATTTGGGGAAAGTATGAGTTTATGTAAGAAATATAGTAAAAGTTGAATGTCAACATGACAAGTAAGTATGTATCCTTAAGATCAAGAATAAATTCCTCAATGAAAAGCATCTTAAAACAAAAATGTTGTCTATTAAATTTTCCTACTGGGGGATCAAATACCGTTTAACCCACCACAAGTTTTTGATTTTCTTGTGGTTAACTTTCTCCTAAAAAGTTTTATATCACTCTCCCTCAGAACATGACCCTTTTATTTTTCTTCCATATACATGTTTTCCTACATGGAAACCTAGTATGGGTTAACTCGGGTGACCTCTGTACTTCTAATTATTTCTTTTAAAGTGATTGTTTTACGGACTCTTGTTCCGATGTGGGACTTTCAATGATGTTTCCGAGACTAATTTTAAAATTAAGAGGAAGAAATTCCCAAAAGGGGGGAAGGATGTAACACCCCAGGTAAATAAAGAATATGACATTTTTATATTATCCCTATTTTTGAATAAAATGTTAATATTAATTTAAAGGGAATGCATTGATCGATGGCTTACCCAATACGCAACAATGAGTTCCTTTGAAATCTTACATTGCACTCTACTAATAAAATAATATTATTTTAAATGGTAGGTAACACGTAGCAGTTGTATTTGAAGGAATGAATAGAAATTACTAAAATTTGATTATATATGTTTTTCAAATATTTTTACTTTTTATAATAAATGTTATAGGATTAAAAATGCGAATGAATCCAATTTTAAGCGTAAACATTCTAATATTCTTTAAAGGGTCGATTAACCGCCTTTTAATGGCGAACCCTTTTTAAATCCACTTTTTGACAATTTTATGTGTTATATTTGACAAAATAAAATTCTTCTTTAAAATTGGGACATCAAAATTTACATTGTGTAAATTTTTGTTATTTTTCCGATAAAGTTCATTTTTTAATGAATAATGAAAAATGATGTATTTTAATTCAAAACATCATTTTAATATAATTTATGTATATTAATAGATTATCTTTTGAATTGGTATTAAAGTGAAATTAGAATATATTTTTACCATTTAATCCAATGGTGGTCGTTGGAATTAATTTCACTTTGAAATTGGATTTAAACTAGTGTCAATCTTTTGATATATATTGTTTCATAAAAACACACTATTTGTTATGACAACGGGAATTAATTATTAAATTAATTATTGTAACATAGATGTTTTGAATTTTGTAAAATAGAAATAATTTTTGAATTCGGAATATCAAATATAGCTTAGAGTGAAGTTTTGGTATTTTTCTGAAAAACATCAATTTTTAATGAATAGTGAAACCACTAAGTGGTACTTAAAAAACTGATTTTTCATTTAAATGATATTTTATCACCTCTGTGTTTTGAATTTCAAAAATACGACATACATGGTTTTCATTAGTAAGTAAAATGTGGTTCAATGGGATTAAAATAATTTTTTGGTGAATAGTAACTTTTATGTTTTTAATAGTGATTAGAGGTAATTACTGTAATTTAAGGAAAAAATAATGTTTTAATAATATGAAACGACCATGACACATGTCATACCATTATTGGATGTGTCATGGACGACCAAGACAATACATGGTTCAACTTGGTGACTCCATGGAGCCACTTTGGTAGGAAAATGACATTAATAACTTTTTATTTAAAGTTAAAATTAAAATGTCACAAACATGTGTTGTTTTACTAAAACAATTTTTACATGGGGTTATGCAAGTAATATTTTTGAATATTAATATTCATTGGAAATCTAAAAAGATTTCCTAAATCATGATATTTTTTTTATAATTTTTATATATTAAATAAATTAAATTATTTATGAGATCATGATGATGCAGTGATTACCTCATTATTTAACGATTTAAATAAAATGAAAAGGTAATGTAAAATCTAAGACCTAAACATGTCAAAAACATATTGGATGGGTGGATTTATAACTCTTATCACCTTATGCTAGAAATAAATCAATGTGGGACCTTTAAAATCCGAAACTGATTTGAAAATAAAGAAACCTTTTATAACTTTCCAAGAGTGCCCCTCCTCTCCTCTTATAAAAGGCCCCCACCTCTACCACCTTACCCACACACCTCAAGCATTTGGCCTGGAAAAACACTTCCCATTTTGTCTCTCCACATCCCTATATTTATCCTATAATCCTTACCTTAGGCAGGAAGCTCTTGAACAAACCCTTTTGGTTCAAACTAAAGGGAGTTACCCGATTTTAAGGTAATGTCTTCACTTGTGTTCTTTTGTTTTATTTTTCTTCTACAACCCACTAAATTTTTTTTACTCATTTATTTTGTAAAAACTCATGTATCTTCATTATACTATGATGTTTTTATAATAATGATTCTAGCTACACTTACACACACCTACATCTAATGGTTATAGAACATACTGTTTCTATGGATGGTGAATTTTTGCCTCACGAAATGATGATTGTTCAATATTCTTTTAACACCATCCAATGTGGCCATTAAGATGTCACTATATTTATATTTGATATATAATATGTTTATGTTTTCCTTAATCTTCTGTATTTTTCATTTATGGCATACCTTTATGGTTTCCATTATGGGTAAACAGGATATCTTCATTTTAGGAAGTGCGGACTACCGCTCCCTCAAAGTGATTTGATTCGTTAATACCATATGTGGTACGTATAAACGATAGATTTAATGATATTATATATGATACCATATTGGAATTATAATACTATTATGTATCATTATGTTTTAATTCCATTAAATATGAAATAGAAATGGAAGTAGCTTTCATTCGTACGTACGGCTTACCATCTCCATGAACGATGCATTTCATTTCTTACCTCTAAATGTTATGTAATATTATAAATGCATGTATATAATGGATTTATATGATATATATGATATCTACATAATGAATATAATTCTGGATATAATGGATATTTTACCCCATGAACAAACATGTAATTATAAAGAGTTTATTTTTGACTCAAGTAGCAATGATCGACAAAACGACCATTATTAACTTAAATAATTACATAGTGTTCATAACATGGTTATAAGTGATAGAAAAGGAATAATGAACTTGAAAAAGGTTTTTAGGAAAGTAGAAATTTACTCATGTTTATTATTTATGAGGTTAAAGAATGATCGAGTCAAGTCGGACCCGAGGTAAGGGATCCTACCCCTCTCTTTCTTTTTAAGTATACTCTTTTATATCATTACTTTTAAGCTCATATTTCTAATGATTGGGATATTATTTTATATTAGTCTTACTGTAATATTTTAAGTTCATATGATTAGAGACCCTATTTTCTATCATCAATATATTTTGGATGTTTTGAGTGGCGCCGTTAGGCTGCTGAATTTTCGTAAGAGATCCAACCTCTCTCTTTCTTTTTAAGTACTCTGCTTTATGTCACTTCTATTAAGCTCCTATTTGTTATGTTGGGGGATGTTATTTTATATTACTCTTTCTATAATTTTTTTTAATATGATGAGAGACCCCATTTTATCTCATCAATCCATTTTTGGATGTTTTAAGTGGCGTCGTTAGGCTGCCGAGTTTTCATAATGGATTTTTCATCTCACTTTTATTCCTGTGAGATTTATCCTACATTTTCCACCATTTCCATTTAGTGGTATATGTACTACCCATTATTCTACTATTTGTATAATATAATTTCGTTTATGAGTATTTACATCAATGTTGTATTTTCCTTCTTTCATGGGGTGTTTGTTTCAAATGATACCCATGTCGGTAAGGGAACCTTTCAGCCTCCTCTTTTTAAAAGACTTTTTTTGTTGGGTCTTTTTATTTACATATTTTATTGTTGGGATATGTTCTTATATATCCTTACTGATGTAAATTTTATGTCCATGTGATGAGATACCCTTTTAATCTCTTATAAACTCATTTTATGAAGTTGGAAGTGACGTCGTTAGGCTGTTGAATTTTTTCAAGGGTACTTCTTAACCCAATTTTGAATCTTTGGGATAAAATTGTACTTCTTGAAGATGTCATTATATGAATATGTGTGAATGAACTCTGATTGTTTTAAACTTAATATCCACTTATATTTGGAGTATTCATTTGTCACACATAATTATGTAATTGATTTATCCTTAATCCAAGGATACCGTCTCTGTAAGGGACTTCATCTCAATCTCCATTCATTGAGGCATATTTTGTTTTATACACAACTTTCATTTATACAGTGTATAAACCCCTCTAAATTTTACTGTTATTCAAAAGGAATATTTTTTATATGAAGAGTTTTACTAAATGACAAAATGAATTTTTTTTGTCGTACGTATGCAGCGACAACGACTTCTCCGCCGCCGTGACCACTATTTGAGTTTCAGCTTACTCTACAAGCCAAAACCTAACTTTTTTTAAATGAAAAATAAATACCATGTATTACTTTTCATTTGATTCTGTTATAGAAAATGGTTTTCATAATTTCTTTATTATATCAATGTGTTGTATTGATATCTTGTGATTGAAATGTGGAAATTTTATGTTTCCTTTATGCATGTTTTACGTGATACAATTATGCTATGGTTCTTGGGAATTGTTATGAAGACGGGTGGTTCCGTGATAAATAAGGGCGGGTGAGCCAGATATAGCTCTCTAATGAATTGGGTAATGCGAAGGATTTTAATGTTAAGGTTTCTCTGAAGAGATTTATGGAATATAATGTGATGAGTATTCCAAACGTGACCAAGAGGGTTACCCCCTACGTAAGAATGTTATGAATGACTCAAGTTGCCTTTATGTCTTATGATTTCAATGATTTATTCATGATTTGATGAGGTATATTAAAGTGCTTATGTTTTATGGGTAAAGTATGATTTCATTCTTTTTTATATATGTACTCATGTTTCCTTTCCATATTTTTATAACCCTTACTGAGCTTTTTATGCTCATCTCAAGTTTTTGAAATGTTTTTCACAAGTCAAGGGAATGGTACATGATATGATGATAGTGTTAAGGAAGTGTCAAGAAAGAATCCAATTTTATTTTAAATGAGTTTCCGTTGATGGGAAAAATGAATACTATATTTTAGGTAACCACCTTGTTTAAATGTGGAATGTAATGCATGTTTTATGATCTAACTCTCTAAAACTCTAAACCTGAAAAGATCCTCAATGTGTAATCTTGTAATAACTCAAGATTAAGTATGGTTTAAGGCTGGGGACTTATATTGGAAGACATTATAAGAGGATCCCTTTTATAAGCGATGAGGGGGTGCTATTGGAATTACGTAAACTATTAAATTAATATAAAATAATATACTTGACAAAAAGGCATGTATATTTTTAAAATTAGAATATAATATTATTATGAATACAAATTATATCATAAAATAATATTTGAACATGTTTTCACCCTCATAATTTTGTTTTAACTATCCATTTACTATTTCTAAATTACATTGATATTAACGTATTGAAGTCAGTGTTTGTCAATAATTACTCCATAAACATACATGTGGACCTTAAATGGAGAATTGATGATATGTTCATAAATATATCATTCAATATACTGAATATTTGGATTTTATAATATTGAAATCAATTAATAATATGTTTCCAATTAAATATTAATAATTTCATTTTAGGATGTATTCATTTCAATTGTTTTGGACCAATTTATGACAATAAAGTAATGTGATTATAAATATTTCATACATTTACAATATATTATATTTATCAACAAGATTCTACGAACATAAAAAAATTGAAACTATATTACATTTAATCTTTTCTATATTATTTATTTTACATTTCTATTGATAGCATAAATATTGTGTCAGTGCTACAAAATAATACAAAGCTGTTTATATAAAACTAATTTTTAGAAAAAAATTACCATTGAAAAATTTAAATTCATATCTCAATTAGAAATTCATAATCGAAAATGACCCCTTTTTATTTTTATAATAAAAAAAATGAGTTATTATAGTCAAAGAGAATTAAATTTTTATTTATTCCATTTATAATAGAAAATAATGGCTATAATACAAGAAACATTACACCAAGTGGCCATATATTCCAGAAATGGACCGATTTGGCCAAATTCCAATATTATATTAAGAAAATATAATGATCTTGATAAATATTTAATAATAATCAAAATGATATATCTCTATTTAACATGTTTTACCATTACAGAGGAGATAAATATTTTCCATGGTTACAATTAATAAAACAAAAAATGTCACATATATAAATAAATATAGCCTCCCTATTTAAAATATTAATTCCATTTTTTATAATTCAATATTTTAATATGAAGAAAATTGTATTTTTAAATTTATCATGCAAAATGTGACGAAACTATTTGTCATATTTGTAATTTTTTAGAATAAAACTAAATTTATTTTTATTTCATTAAAAACCATCACATGAATTAAAAAAACTAGATCAAATAAATAATATAAAAATTGTATTAAAATAATTCACTAATACTATAGAAGATAATTTAAAATAATATTCCATGAATAAATATAGTTTTTTTTGAAAAACATCACTTTTAAATTAAAATAATTTTTATTTTCATTTCATATTAAGTGACATCTAATGAATTTATTTCTAAATATATTTTAAATTTCTTTCCAATATAAGCCCCCAAATCTAATGAATAAGAAGTACATAATTCATTAATAATAAAATATATTTATTATAAAGTTGATCATATAAATTTTGCGGTACTTGTGAAGAATGCAATCAACAAAATATAATTTATTAATATTGATCTATTTTATAAAATATCAGGGATTAGAATAATAAAAACTATGTGAAATTATCGACTATGATTATGTAAATTGGGATTTATCACATTCTATTTTGGAAATCATTCTACTATGTTTATGGGATTCGACATTCAACCAAATACATTACAATTTATTGTTAACATTTTTGTTGGAATTAGAAGGGAACCTGATATACTAGAGGAGTCTATCCACAATGTTTATTGGAATTGGTTGTGAACCCATTCTAGTTATTTACTTTTTCCACAATGACATTTTTATAAGTGATTCCTAAAAAATTAAATAATATTCTATTCTTATGTTTTTGAACCAAATATATTTCATATTACTATGTTATTTTATCATGGATAATTATTGATTATTGTCAAATACACTCATATGACTAATGAATTGGGTTTGAAAAAATCATTGTTCTATGAATGATGATTTAAAATATTATTATTATTATATATGACTTTTTAATTTATGATCCACTTATCTTACACTTATTAATATTCTTTGATCATATGTGTTCCTTGATTGATATTTTTTTATCATTACACATAATCAGTATCTATGAAAAACATTTCTTATATTAAAATCCTCCTAGGATGTAAATAATTATTTCAATATGGATATGATTAATAATGGTAATATATGAGAAAAGCATTTTGGGAGATGTTTTATTCCCTTTCACTAAATATATTTATTATTTATACAGTATCTAATGCTTTCAAACCATTATAGTTCATGGGTGTGTATTATTATGTTATGCATCGAATATTAATCTAACATTTGGTAATATTAACTTATGAAATGATATGTTAATTTTAGATTGTATCATATTACTATATTTTTGATATTTAGTTAAAATTAATTTGATAATAGATCAAAAAGGAATATATAAAAATTAAAATGGTATATGATGAACCTAATGTTCCATTTTATGTTTAGAAGGAACCATAATTTAATAAATCATATGAATTATTTGGATTATCATATGATTCAATGCTATGATGATTTATTATTGAAAATAAATGTACTATATTTTGATTCAGTCTATTACTTGATTTCAAAGGAATCAATCAAAAATAAATTTAATGGTTAATGAAATGATCATAATTTTCATAAATACAATAGAATGGGATTTATGATGAAAAAATGTGAAGCTATCCTTATCCAAATTTATAAATCTATGAATGGTAACACAAATCATGATGAAAATGTAAAAATAAAAACGATGCAACAACCCCTCATAGATTTGTTCAAATAGAATCATCCATTAAGAAATAATTGGTAATAAAATTGAATTAATATTTAAAAATGTATCATTTCTATTAGAAATATATTATCCCTTATTTGTTTCTCAATCCAAGGTAAATATGTTTTAGATGGGTATTATTTATAATACATGTAGATTAATGGTGGAATAGTGTCAAAAATATTAGGGAAGATAACGAAATTAACAACATGATCTAGGATGAGGTTTTGAATGGATATTTTAAGATTATCTTTCCTCAGACTCATTTAAAAAAATCATAGAGAGAATTCGTTAGTTTAATACAAAAGGACAGTTAATCCATTTTAATTATAAGGTTGATATCAAAACGATATCATTGATTGATTCTAGTTTTATCATCCATCCTGAATGAATATTTTATTGAAAATATAGTGTCTTAAATTAATGTCACAAAATAATATTAGTTATAAGGGACATTGAAATATATGAAGATATAATTTGATTTTATATATAGTTTGAAATAAAATTTGGGATTCCCATTTATCATGTGGTTTTGTACGTAATAAGAGAAAATTTAATTTCATGGAAATTATGATGATAATCAGAATAGAGGAATTATAATTGTTCTTTCTAAATATAAACCCATGGAATGAATCCTGGATGAAATTTCCATAACGGAAAAAAAATTCAATAGTGGATAATTATGGATTTTTTAGAAGGTGTTCAAAGAGAAATGAAGATGTTGGTTAATTATAAGAAGAGATATTTTCAAATTGATCCACCCACATATCAATGATATTATAACATTTAATATATATATTACACTAATAATGTCAAAAATCCAATGGTGGATATTTAAAACCAATGATATAAAATATTGATTAAAAAGAGAAAATGTAAAGAATATATAATGAAAATAGTGATAATTGAAATAGAGAATAACTTTGTTAAAGGTAAACTGATCATATATTCTATATTAAATGATTTAACTTGTATTTTTTATTGTAATACTTTTTTTATGAGTACAACATTACCACATAAATCATTACATATGTATTTTTCAATGAAAATACTAAACCATATGACAATATCAATTCATGTGTATAGAACATATCTAATATAATATCATGGTAATTTTCCTACCAAAATCAATTAGTTATCAATATAGTAAAATTTTAGTTAACATTAAGATTGTATTTTTTTGTTATATATAATTTCTATAAAAATATATAATGATTTAATGTCATAATAGATATTACAAGTCCACTTATCAATACATATTATTGTGAGGAACAATTTGATCTTATAATTTAAATTTATTCAATAATATCATTATTACACCATATTCATGTAGTGTATTTATATCATATTCATGGGGGAAATTTAAATACAAAATATATTTAATTTTTTGGGAATATGCAGATGTATATCCTAAGTTTTTTACATGTCTTATCAAAAATAGTAAAGTATGGTTTTTATTTAACTCGTACCTAGTGTTACACCTTTTTTAAATACTTTAATTGAATTGTACTAGTTATGATATAGGAATATATTATGATACTGAATTATTTTATATGAAATTGATACATATACCTTAGTTCACCAATATATGGTATCCCTTTTCAATTTTATGAGGAGAGATTCTTAAATTCATATTTCCAAATATTATTAAAATTATAAAAATATTACTTAGATGTAAAGTATACATTACTCTATATTATAGATTTTTTATTCATCATTGTAGAGTACACCCCCTTTTAAATATTTATATTTTAGATGAATATCATTAATTAAAACTCAATAATGATTATATTTCTATGACTAACTTTAATATGAATAATAAAAACTATGATTATATAGTGATGACATTTGGACTTAACACATCACCCTTAATCATCATGAATTTAATACATAGTGTTCTTAGAGATAACCTTAATAAGTTATTATTATTATTTTTATGATATTCTCATATTCTACCAGATAAAGAAGAGAATGATGTTCATTATAGGATTCTGTTTTCAATCGGTTGTAATAATAAGTTTTAAGAAAAATTTAGATAATATTATCTATGCCTTTAGATTTAATCATAAATGGGTCACATATTTTCAAGAGAGGTAATATCAGAGGATCATTCATTGATGGAACTTACTAACAGATAGACTAGAGATACCACTATGATATAGATTGTAATTATTCTATGATTGGATGGGAACAATCTATGGATTATGAGAAATGTATCATGAATATAAAATGAAACAATTAGGATGAGATTCAATAGATTTTAATTACTCTAGAATGATTAATGTGAACAATATTTTATAAAATTGATTAAATGGGTTTTAATATCTATTATATATACACCTCCCTATAGTTGGGATAGGGTTGTGATATAATGTGATGAATCAAAAAAGGGAATGGGATGAGTTATTATAATAATTATGATGATTAATTTATATTACTTTTGAAAATTTATGATTTATGAAAATATTTTCCTAACTCGTGATATGGATTCAATAGTTATAATTTTTTCATTTAAAATAAAGAGTAATTATCATTATAGGGATTGGTAATATATGTATATGGAAACAAATCATGAGTTATATGCTCACAAAGAATTAGTTAAATATGATTCAATTAATATATTTCGAGTCAAACAAATATTATAACAATTGAATATAATTCAACCATTGGATGTTGAAAACGGTTTTGGGTACAATTATTTGGAAGGATCATGTAATCATATAATAGATTTGGATCGAAAATGATCCAATATGTATGGATTTATAATATTTTTTATTTGAAATCATTATGGAATAAATAAATTATATCATTTTAACTTTAATATCAAATAATCCCTTGATGTTATGATTATATAGGCACCAAAGAGGTATTTGGAGTTACAAAAGTATATAAGTATTATTTTGATGTTCATCTACAATAACATTGTAATTATATGATTTAGTAACTATATATGTGTAACATCAATATATTAATAGAATAATGGGATCATTAATGAATAACATAGCTAAACATCCCCTATAAATTATTGATATAAATGGATTAATATATACCTAAAACAAAATTTCATGTGGGACAATCAAAAAAAGGATATTGTAGAGTACGTTAACAAATACCATGTATATTAACAAGGAACAGTTGATATTCATATATCTGAAGAGTAGATGAAACAAAAGAACCACAAATACATGGATATAAGAGAATACCATAATGTATTTTATCATAACACTCCGAAAAACATTTATTGGCCAAAAATCAATTTATTTTATGAATTACTAATTATGTTATTTAATTTCATTATGATCAGGGAATATTTCTAACAATGATGAATCTGTTGAATATAAATTAATGATTGTTTATAGATTCATATTGTTCAACAGTCAATATTTTCTCATAGATATAAGAGAATTACATTGATATTCTAGACTATTCTTAAGGAAACAATCAATAATTTTTTTAAAAATTAGCAATGAATTTTATCTTTAACTAAATATTCACATTAAGAGAACCAGTTAAATATTAAATAATATGACGAGAGTTATTATTTATAGAATTAAGATGATTTTTAATTAACAACTTACTTTGGTTGATTTTTCATACCTTAATAAATATCACTAGGGTATTCATATGAATATATTTAATTTAATCTACTGAGATATTTTGATTACATTGTCATTATGCGATAAAGATAAGTAGTAAAAACTATTAGGACATGAGAAAATAAAGTAATTAATTTAAAAATATTGATATATTCAATGACATGTAAATGTATCGTAGAGATTAATGGAATTTTATGACTAAAATTATTAATGAGATCAAGGGATTATTTTTAATGATAATGTATTATGATGAATATATCATTGGATAATAGTTTTGATTGTTGGAATTAAAGGGACGCTAATTCCCATACGAACCAATACCTATGAATATCATGATTATATCAAGATGGTATCTTATCACACATAACATCCACTAAAACTATCTCATATTCGTAGTGTATTCCTTTAATATCACTCATTCATCAAAAAACATAATCTATCCTTAATATTTAATATAGATATTTTAATTTTGGTTCAAGATCCTTTATATGTGAATTATGTGAAAGATATTCAAGATCTTAGACAAAATGTGCTCATGAAATTGGCCACTCACCTACTCACTATCATATAGTAGAACCCATACAATATGAATATATGTGGGAACCAATGAATGTGAGGATGTATAAGTATCCTTATTTGATTCTATTAGAGAAAAAAATTCTAGAGTGAAATTCATACAAGTTGTTAGAATGTAACAACCAGAAATTTTGAAATTTATTATCATTGAAAATAAATTTGATTTTATTTGTAAATTTTGATCCACACAACCCCAATGATAAGTGAAAATTTATTTATTCAAATATAGAATTTAAAAAATAAACTGATATTTATGTAATTTTTTTTTAAAAAATGCCCTTTTTGTGTGGGTAAAATTCACAAAAAGAAGTATTATTATATCTATAGTGGTGTTTATGATAATTTATATTAAATTATGTATTTTTAATAGATTTAATACTTTTTTTGAATTATAAGAATAAAACTTGATGATATATAAAATGAAATAAATTTTAGGAAATCATAATTTCCTTTATGGAATGGTTTATTAATTATAATAATATTAGTTAAATAACTATACCTTAACGGATTTGTTTTGTTTAGAAAAAATGTTATATCTACGTATTATTTTTTTCAAAGATAATTTCTCTAATTTTGAGTGTTAAAATATTGAAATAATACAATTATATCATGTATAAAAAATAATAATCATTTATATATGATAATAAAATTGATATAAATACAAAAATATGTCATTGAAATGTAAAAAGTGAAACAATTTATCAGAATGTTGTTTTATGGTTTCTAATCTAATTTACCTTAATAAATTAAATTAATAACTATTTAAGATAATTTAAATAAAATTTTTATATTATATTCACTAATATAAATTAATATTAATCTAGTGGTTATTACATCTAATTGATTCATAGTATATTCATTTTTATACATAGAATATATTTCTAAAAAGATTAGTTTCTTCATTTTATGCATTGATATTCGAATTAATATAGATCAACCATTTGATTTGAGCCATTTAAAATGTATTAAATATATTTAATAAAAATAATACATATTATATAACATGGTAATTTATATTTTTATCCATAATTCTTTGTTACCATTGTACATATATAATCACCATGATAAGGGTTAATGAGATAACATGGGGTGACATTAAGATACATGGATTCAATTATAAAAAATAACACTCAAAATATGATTGGATGAATGTATATCAACCGTACAATATCCTAATATAGAACTATTGACCATGTTATTCTTTATTCCATTTAAAATTACTCTATATGATATTATAGTTAGGGGTATTTAGAGGGGCGACACTCATGTCACATATAAACTAACACCTCCACTTATAACTTATCAATACATGTACATAACCAAATATTGGACAATATCTAGAAAAATGACATTAATAAAATACATTATATAGATTCTATTTTATCCACAAGATACACATCCAATAATATTTAGCATTTTCTTCAATAGATATTGTCCAAGGGATAGATATATGTTATTACCAAATAGTTCATATTTTAGTATTCTTAATCCTCTGAAAAATAATCTAAAAAATAAAAGCATAATGAAAATACTATATTCATTATACAAAAGTTTTATTATTTTAGTGTCAAATCCTTTTTATGTATCCTTTCCATTCAGTGTAAAATGCGGGAATCACTCATGTGTATGTGCGAACTACAACTTCTATGAAGAGAATAAATTAATTTTCTATTTGAACATCCAAGGATAGTTATACATATGGATTAAATCAATATATATATATATATTTATATTATATTAAATATATATTTTATATTTTATAAACATAAATTATAATCAACCATCCTTACTCTCAATTTACAGAATAATTAATTAATCACTCATGCATACATACATACCACCTCCTCCATGATGTGAAGCTATTCATTTTTCATTAAAAACATATTTTTCATTTTTTAAATGAATTTATATTGAATAAATATGATAAATATGAAATTATGGATATTAAATATTGGATGAAATAGTAACTATGAATAATGGTTGAACATCAACAGATCAAAATATGTATTAAAAATGGAACTGTTAAGTATGAAATATTTATATTAATGATGAACTGTTAATAAATAGGTAATAATAAATGTTGAGAAATTGGTATCTAGTTATATAGTAGTGATATTTATTTATAATATAGATTTATAATAAATATAAATTTATAATAATGCATGTAATAGAATGTATGAATCATGGGAAGTCATCATGTGAGTTTTTTCTAATCACTATTTAAATTGGGATTTTCTTTAAAAAAATAACATTTACAATAATCAGGTTTGATATGTCTTCAGACCCACATATAATTTCATTAAAACTATTTTTTTCAATATTATCCATGCATTCATCGAAATATTTTTCCCCTATAAATAAAAAATTTGAAAATTGATTATGGGAATATAACATTATATGTAATTTTTGGTTAGGAACCTATATCTTTCATGTCCATGTTCATTAAGATACTTCCATAATATTCTTTTCAAATTTATAATGGTGTTATAAAGTCATTTTAAAAATTTTTTAATTGAATTTTAATTTATTAATAAAAAACTATTAATTATTTTAAGTGATTGGTATATATGATTTTTTTACCAAAGTCAGAAAAGAAACATTTTTCATCTTTTACCAAATGAAAGGATTTTTTCCATATTTTTGTAATTATTTTCTAGAAACATACTACATTTTTCAATAGAAATATAATGAAATTAAAGTTATAATTTTTTAGTATTTTAGTTTCAAAATTTAATAGAATTAAAATGTTGTTTTCTCATTTATTAAAGTATATGTAAAATTATATTAAAAAATTACATTCAATACATTTCAATAAATATTAATAAATATTATTACTCACTGGGGATATGATCAATTTCTACAATGCACATTCATTATTTATATTGATGATGACGAAGTTTTACTAATTTTATCTTGACTATTATTTCCATCCTATTAGTTAATTATCAAATGATTAAGTGATGAAAAATTTTATGATATTATTAAGAACATATATATATATTTTAATTATTTTATTAGTGGTCATTGAAATATATATCCCTAATGTTCATTTATTAAAAAATGACACCTCATGATAAAATTTCAAAAAATGGGGTGTAATCTAAATCAACAATTTGACTCTATCCTGTTTTTAATTCACAATGGGGTGTAAAACCAATCCATTATGGGTCACTATTAAAAATGTTCATAGTTATGGTGATTTAACATAACTGACATTTTCACTATATAAATTGTGTTTATTGTAATTGGAGTGATCCCAATACACCTTGGGAGTCTTCCCACTACATTTATTGGAATAGTGGGTGTACCCATAGCATAATGGGGTTTTTTCACTACGTTGTTATCTGTAGTTATTATTGATTATGAAACTAATTTTATATGATTATAATTATCCGTAAAATTTAATTTTTATTTTTATAATACGGTATTGTTGACCAATATATTTTTTATGATATTTTACTATTATGACTCACTTCATTTTTATGAAAAATCATTAATCCTTTAGTTTTAATTTATTTTTTATGTCTTTTTTATGAATTTTTTATATATTATCATATAATAATACCCAAAATCATATTTTATAGTCATTTATATTCTTATATTGAAATATCCCAAGTTTACCCACATTGATTATATGTCCTCACAATTTATTATATTTTAATTTCACTGGGATATATGCTAAATAATTTGGTAGGATATGCTTATGAAGGGTGTTGTGTGAGAAGAACATTGTTTCAGACTTTGGTTATAATTTAAGAAAAATGTTTATTATTATATGGAATCATAATATAATCAACCATCATAATATTAAAGAAGATGTTATTGTTATATATAGTTATTATAAAAGTATCACAAGGTAAGATTTTATGTATAAAATTATCTGGTTATTATATTAATTCAAGATATAATCAGTTGAAGTTGAAGAGATAATATATTCAAAATACTGATTACCATGCATGATATGGTCATGGGTTCATCGAGATACACTTTAGATGTTAACACCAAATCACACAGGTCCAATTTAGCCATCAAACTCGACATGAATAAGGCCTATGACAGAATTGAATGGAGTTTTATAATCAAGGTACTCTCCGGTATGGGATTCTCGACCTGGGCCACTGACATCATATTTAGATGTTTCAGTGCTTCATGGCTTGCTTTCTACTTTATGGGAAAATCTTATCGTTTTTTCAAAGCCACTCGTGGTCTCAGGCAGGGGGACCCTCTGTCCCCTACCATCTTCATCATTTCCCAGGATGTGCTTAGCCGCTTGCTTAATAGGAGCAGAAACCTTGGGCAGATTCTTCCTTACCGGAGTCGTTCAATCTCCTCCAGCATGACTCATCTCATGTTTGCTGATGACACACTGGTTTTCCTGAATGGCAGCAGAAGGTCTGTCCATAGCTTCAATGAGGTGATAAAGGAGTATTGCCATTGGATTGGTCAACTCATCAACTGATCCAAGTGTAACTTTTTTATCTCCAATAGATGTGGATCAAGACGCGTGGCCTATTTAGGCTCCAATCTAGACATGCAAAGAGGTAACTTTCCTCTTGAATACCTTGGTGTTCCCATTTCCCCCAACGTCTTCATGTCCATGACTTCGACCACATCGTGCATAAGATCACGGGCAGAATCCTTAACTGGAAAAACAGATTCTTGTCCTTTGGAGGCAGGATCACTCTCATTAACAGTGTGCTGTCATCCATTCATGTTCACGCGATGGCTTCCATTAGAGTTCCTTAGGGAGTCATTACCTCCATTGAAAAAATTCTTGTAGGTTTTCTCTGGGATGCTCTATCTGAAGGAAAATGACATTGGGTCTCTTGGAAAAGAATGGCACAACCAGTCTGTAATGTAGGTATTGATGTCAGAAACCTGCACGGAACAATACAGTGCATGCATGCCAAACTGGCCTGGGAGGCTCTTGAGGGCCGGTCCTTGTGGGGCGGGAGGATGCATCATAGATGTAGTGATTTTCCTGTTACCAGGCATAGTCACAACTCCCCCATTTGGTATATGATTGCGGTCTTCCTTCCTTCCCTCTGACAACTGTCTCGTTGGATTATTGGTAATGGGACCTCTCCTTTTGGCACCATAATTAGGCTGGTTCTATCCTCGGTTTTCCTAGATGTCCAGCCCCTCATATAACCTTCAGGGAGGCCAGAAGGTTACCTTCCTTTATCAAGGCAGTGCTGAACAACGAACAATTGGAAACCTATATGAATGTTGAGATGAACACAGGGCCTGATCAGTGTGTGTTTACTCCCTCCACTTCATGGATCTTCTCTACAAAATATTTTCGTGCAAGTCTGGCTTCACATGCCAGATACGACCCGCGGCATGAGACCATGTGGTGTAAGAAAGTCCCCTCAAAGTTCAACTTTCTCTCCTGTCGTATCAGGAACGGTGTGGTGCCAACTGATGATAACATCAAAAAGCTGGGTATACCCTCTGTTTCCAGATGTCCATGTTGCCATGCTAAGGAGGAGAGTGTTTTCCATATTTTCTTTGAAGGGGCCTGGGCTCATGTAGTGTGGAGCTTCTTCGGTGACCTTACTGCCTTCAATGGCCAAGCTCACTCTGCGCATGATTTCATGGACCAATGGTTCCAGGGAGCGCCTGAACAGAGTCTGGAGAGGAAATCTCATGCGCTGTTGTTAACTGCCGGGTTTTGGGGCATTTGGCATGCTCGAAACAGAGCCAGATATGAGGGAGCTTATTCGTCTGGAAATTTTATTATCATCAAAACCCGCTTCCTGTTGATGGATTTTCTCAGAATGGATGACCGGTTGCGACAAATACCGATGCTCAGTCCTCTCCAACCGAGACCTACAGGTGCCTCCGGTCCTCTCAATGCTCGAGCAGGTCATTGGGTCTGTTGGAAGCCGCCCTCCATGGGCCTCAAACTGAATACCGACGGCTCCACCAGACAGGGCAGCTTGCAGGGAGGAGGTGTTGTTCGTGACTCTAGCGGCTCGGTCATCCTGCTGTTCACTGCTCAGTATGGAAATGGTCATTCTCTCCAAGCAGAGGCTTCAGCCATGATTTCTGGCGTTAGGCTGTGCTGTCAACATAATATCCTCATTGATGAAGTAGAAACAAACTGCATGGTCCTCTTTAAGGCTCTCTCTAGAACTGACAACATCCCCTGGTCTATAGCATATACTATCAGAAAATGAAAAGGCATCATGAGTCTCAATATCAAGGTGGTTCACACTTGGCGCGAGGGTAACAAAGTGGCTGATCATCTAGCCTCCATTGCATCCCAAAATTTGGTCTTTTTGGGCCCTGAGGGTAGGAATACTCTCAAGGCTGAGGGAGCGAAACTTGTGAGAGGGGATGCCCTCGGCTTGTACTATTTCAGACCTCCTTGATTTGTTTTTCTTTTCGCTCTTCTGCTGGACTTTTGTTTCTTTTATTCCATAAATAAATACTATTGAGATGAGATATATGAAAGATCATATTATTTTCTTCATGTAATCCTTGAAGAAATTCTTTAATCATTATTTTGTTGGGTATCATTTTTCAAATCATTGAGTGGACGTTTGAATTTTTTTGACATTTATTGGTAGTGCACGATTGGTGCATGTTTTTAAAAAATAGTGAACCCACCTCGAAGAAACCATGAAAATCTAAACATGAGATATTTTTAATGTTTGGAAAAATGTTTAAAAAAAATTTCACAATACCTGGAGAAACTGTGAATCTCAATGAAGGGGTGTATAGTTATGGAGCATGGTTTGGGAAACCATCTATCCAATTTTATAAAAAAATCCATGAAAAACTATTTGATTCTAAAAAATGTTATAAAATTTTTTGAAGACATATTTTATCCCCAACTAGAACTATCTCAAGGTTGGATGTGTTTCCAATTTTTTCAAGCTCATAATAACCCATTATAGCTCTTAAAATCATATACCAAGGTAGACTGAAACATTCCAAAAGACATTCGATCCATCTCTAGAAGAGTTCTTCTTATCTTGAATATATACCTCTATCTATCTTTACAACACATAATTATTATTGATCATCCTGTTTTTATATATTTAAACACTTTTTTTGTTGATTGAATCATGTTTTTATTTTTTTATCTTCATTGTGGACATTTTTCATAATTTGTTTTTTATGTCATCATTGTAATTACTGTATGTTGTTTCATAGATATTTTCGATGTTATCATATATTTAATTTCATGATTTAAATTAAATTTATTTCATTGGATTTTTTAAAACACAATTCAATGAGGATTGGGTTTTGAATTTAATTAGACTTAATTTTGGGGAATCAACCATATTGATATGGAATTTAAATTTAGGGTGTATATTGAATTTGATTGAAATTTTTAAATTTTATATGATAATTTTTTTAAATAAAAAAATATTTAGTTTATTTTTATGAATATATTATTGTTTTTATCTTGAAAATGAATTTATTTATTAACGACCATGTTTCATTTTTTGAATGGAAATTGTAATATTGAAATTAAAAATAACGAAATTAAATTCCAAATTGTTTTAAAATTATTTTCCAAATGATGATTGATTTATTGAGTACATAAATGCTTGAGTAATTATAGGGATTTTTGAGTCAAACAAGATAGGATGGTCAATAAATTGAAACATATTTACACATTAAAACTATACTAGAAACATCTTATGGTTCATCACATACATGAGGGAATGTTGTTGACTCCTCTTTGAATAGAGATAGAGGGACATGGATACACATATTATAATAATAACCAATATGAGACGTGTGAGTTTCACATAACATGGAACTATTTTACCCCTAAATAGATTACCTTGAATTTTTGGGGAACTATTTTGATATAAAATACATTATTTTAAAAATGATTCAGACACGCATGTTTACATAAATAAATTATTTTATATATAATATTTATAAGTCAATTGAATTAAATGAGTCAATAAAAGGAAATTGAAATCATGTTTTGATTAAAATATGAAATTATAATTACATTACCATTTTTTTAAATTGAATTAATGATTTGGTATACTTAGTTATGGAATCTTATTATACAACTCTTAGTGGGACCATACCAAGATATTATATCACATCCTATACTTTTTATTAAAATTTTGTATATTTACTTATTACATGTTTTAGAAAAGGGAATTTTTCACTTGGCTATGGTGATTGTTGAATCCTTCGATCATGAAGTTATTTTTTTTTGGACTGGACATGCATTTTTTAAAAACTTTTTCTAGAAATTTAGTTTACTACATTGGTTTAATATACCATTAAAAATTACAGTATTATATATTTTGGTAGTTTATTTTTACCAAAATGATATATATCTATTTTCCACTATTTAGGTTGAAAAATAATTAATTTTTTTATGTCTCATGATTATAGGTTCTAGTAACTAGTCCTTAGGGATTATAAAAACACATCGGGTCATGTTAGTGCCAGCTAGAATATTAGGGTAAGAGGGAATCTGGGATGGTTCATGAACAAGTGTTATTAAAGGTGAAGGTTGTTCATTTTCCATGATTTTAGTATGATGTTGGGAAATCACTAACAATATGTTGACATATCAAGATGTAATCTCTATATTATGGAAGCTATTTTCATCGAACATATTGTACATGAAAATGGGATTTTAGGTCACCCTAAGAAGTTAAAATATATCACAACAAGGGAGAAATTGTTTAATGTTTTTGATATTAATAGTTTATTGATGTCTGGTGGATATTATTGCAGGTTCATACATGATTTCTCAATAATATAATCTTTTATGACATTCTCACATGAAATGGAGTGAATAATTATTGGGATATTAAAATTTTAGTGGTTTTGTTATGATAAAGGATCATTTTACAAGAATAGAAATAGTAATTCTTGTAGAAGTCGAGATATAAAATATGGTCCTCTTTGACGCATAAGGATTTGGCTTGGGTTGTGTTTATATGTAGGTTGATAACATCATTTGTTATTCCACACCATAGCATATGCCAAATGAGATTAATTTCCCATCCCAAGAATGTGAACAAGGAGTTGAATGCTTACTCGAAGAGTTATAAGAATTACCATTTAGGATAATGATTTTTTGTATTATAAAGGGAAAAAATATCGAGTTTTATAATCAATCAAAAACATATGAATCTCCACCAGAGGAATTTGGTGGATTAACTATAATATATTGAAGTCAATATTGTATAAACCGTTGAGTAATGGAATGGTGTTTTAGAAGCATGGAGTAGGATAAATCTAAACCAAGCTATGAAAGAGTCCATATAAAAGATAAACATGGAAGTTTCTTTTCTACAGATTTATAATAGTGTTTTAGAATCAATATACCCAGTTTTCATGGATTTTGTTTTCATTTTAGCTATGCTATTTTCAATATTATACATTAGGAAAATTATATATATGTTTAATTCTGAAGCATTCGACACATTAATTATGGGGGGAGACCATTTATGATAATTATTTCTCTAAAATGCGTATTATATGATTTTGGAATCATTTGTTTTGATATTATACTGAGAAATGAATCGGTGTGGGATTTACATAACTAACATTAGGCTTTTCACCCAGCAAAAATTAATCTGTCTAATTATATATAATGATGATTCTGGGGGCTAGGTAGGAGATATGAAATTACTAAATTTTTTTAACATGTTCACTAGTTCTAATAAGTTATGGATGGGAAATAATGACCTTCGAGTTTGTTTCATTCACATTCTATGATAACATGGAAGTGGGATGATAACTTTTTTGACATTATGGTTTATTCTCCACATTCCCAGAGAAAGAATAATGTGGAATGGGTTATGATCGATATGCTAAATAATTTAGATCATTTCATACCCATTAGAGACACAATGAATGTTGAGGAGATAATAATATATATGTTTGTTATTTTATTCATTTTCACATAGTTCATTCTTTTATACTCTTTGATAGGGATCTATGGTTTACTTATTTATTTTGGAAAGGCCTCCAGGACAAAATGGAGTCACTGGTTCATTTGGGTATGAGATTCCATCGATATATGGATGGATAAATAGATATAACTATACATAATCCTTATTCTATTACTCACTACTACATTCATGACATTGTTCTAGTTTGGTATTACCTTCTAGAAATATTATAGATTGTATTTAACAAGAGATATAAGTCCACGATTTGAATTTATACTATTGAGGACTCAGAAGTAATTCCTTCTAAATATCCATTATTTTGGTTAGATATTGAAACACCAAGATATTTTTATGAAATATATTTTTAAATAATTTATATTTATTTGATACCATTCATTAAATACTATTTAATTTTAGTATTTTACTAAATACAACACCAGGTAATGTTACATTACACACATCCCTGAATTTCTATGAAAAATGATTTTTTTATATTTATTTAAATAATAATTTTTTTAAATTATTTAAAAATTAAAATTTTAATGTATCCATTAGAATGGTATATATGTATATGAATGACTAAATTATGAAATTAGGGTTTACACATGTAAAACTATTTTCAAATTGATAGAATATATTTTTTCTGAAAAACAATAGAAATGAACATAAATTTATTTTATATTAACAAAATAAAACAATTTGAATTTCTATATTATAATAGTTATATATATATATATATTATATTAAATGTAATTTTATGATTAATCCAATTTTTTTTGTATTGATGATATAAGAAAAACTCCATTTTTGTGCATAAAAGAAGTATTTTTATAAAAATATATTTTTACCCCCATTTGATTTAATAGTTGTTTGAAATCATGATTTTGACTATTTTATAAATAATAATTGGATAATAAACCACTTATCTGAAAAATAGTGGTCATAATTTTTTTTATAATTTTTTTAGTAATTTTTTTAATTTTCTTGTTTATATGAATAGTGAAAAATGTTTCATTTTATTAAAAAATAGATTTTTCCAAAAAATAATCGATAGTGTAAAATTATATTTTTAATTTTTTTAATACTAAAATTATATCAATTTTTATCATTTATTTTTGGTTAGCGGTTCATAAAATAGAATTTGTGGTATTTGAATAGAATGTGCGGGTTAGAATTTTCAACCTTGAGAGGTGTTTCACCATTTGAATTTACGCGAGTGACCACATTCACGAAGATGTGTGTGAATGTGGTTGTGTTCCTAGTATGGCATGAGGAGGTGCATGTGTGAAGCTCCAAAGGCCACCATTGGTCGGTGTGCCCTCTTTTATACATTTTTTTATTAAATAGATTTTTATAAAAAATATGTGATGTTTTGAGAACTTGTAATGGTGTGGTTTGTACATTATATACTAGTATAGGTGTTTCTCCTCTAATCATTGAAATATAGAATCAATGTTTTTGGATTTTTCATTGTTGAGTTCTTTGTTTCCTTATGTGTTATTGTTTTCCTCAAATGAAATTTTATGGATACCGATGGTGTATCATCGGGAAAAGAATCTTTAGAAAATACTCTAACCAATCAACCTATAGACTACATTATTTTATTTTGGAAGTTGAATCCCCCTATCATTTATTTTCTTTTAGATCCTTTTGAGTCTGAGGAGTGGATGCACATGATTGAGAGGTAATTTAGTTTCCATGCATTTCCTAAGACAATAAAGTTGATGTTTTCTATATTTTTGATCTATAGTCAAACATGGATATTTTGGGTGTCTGTTTCACAAAAAAATCCTTAAGGATATCTTACCTTAATTTTTCTTCACGAATTCATTCATCCCAATAATATTTTTCCTAGGTGATGAGGGAAGGAAAAAGATATAGTCGTTCTCTCTTCATAATGGTGTTGTATCAGTGTTGGAATTCTATCATCTCTTCTTATATGTAGCATTTAATGATCTAGGGAATATTTAAAATTATCCCATGATGGGTCAACATTTCTTGTTTGGGCTATATTCTAAGCTACTATTAATGGTGGTTGATCATAATTTAACCACTTTTATTGATGTAGTGATTCTATCCTTTTATGCAGAAGTAGATATAACATGAGGGTCCTAGATTTTGAATCATCCTACAATCATTGGTAATGATGAATGGGACTATGTTAAAAGAAATGGGATGAGGCCTAATGTTGGTTGGGCTGGTAGGGTAATCAAGAGGAATTCACACCTCTCATCATCTTATATATGGTGCAATGTCATGAGTTGTCAGCAATGTGGTATAATCGGTCATAAGATCATGTCATGCCCAAAATTTCCAAATCCATACCATTCATGTGGATTCTTGGGACACTTGACATTGTTCTATTTCAGTGTTTCCAAGAAACATCTTGGAAACTAACATGGCTCTTCAAAGGTCCACGTAGCTCTTTTTTAGAAATATGGTAATTTTGTGTAATATTTTCAGGGTCTCTCTCACTGTAATGTTATTTGGATGTAAAATTCATTCATGGGGGTTTTTTTGATGTTTCTATTAGTTTTATTTGTATTAATGGTTGTTATCAAACTATTTAGAACTTCAATTTTCATGGAAGATTGTTATGTGAATTTTTGATATATGTTTCTTCTTCGGGGGTTCTCATACCTGACTACAAGGTAGAAGGTGCTTCATTTATAATATCTGAAGTCATAGGTCCCATAGTGATCCTTGAGGGTATTATGGAGAAACCCAATGATGAAAAAGACATGAGTTTTTTCTGTATCTATAGTGCAGATGATGGAGGCAGTTCAAGCCTTTGGTGTAGCCATCCTATTTATAATTGGATCCTTTTAGGGGAAGGTTGTTTTGCAACAGAATTTCAAAATTATGATCAATTTTGGTGTATGAGTTTCCCTAGTGGATAAGGATATATAGTCATCTCAATATCATAAAATTATGGTGGATGTGTTCCATTGAATGTGGACATTAATTTTTATGGCCCTTAAATGGCGTGTTTTTATGAATCAAGGGTGGTTTAGGTTTGTGTTTTTCTAGGCTGTTGAGTTGTTGGGATGCTTCAGATTTGGTTTTTTGGTGTATTAGTTGATCCACTTCCCTCCACTCTATTTTTGGTGGGAGTTTTTAGTCATTGTGAAATGTTCTTGAGTTGCTTTATTCCCGCTAGTCCCTATGGTGTGGATACCCACCATGGGTCTTAGTGATTTTACAATTGGAATGGAAGTGTTGTAAGCCTATTTCATATATTGGGTATTATATTCAGGTATTAACCATGTTGGATCTACCTTTTACCTTACGTTTTGGTTCATTTGTTTATTGTATTGTTGATTAGTGGTCTTATACCAAAATGATGGAATGGGATTGTACATGTGGTTTTCTTAAAGTATGCCTATAGAGGTATTTTTTAGATGTGGTTGAAGTTCATAATTTCTATTTGATGTATATTTTGTGTTCAAATTGACGTTTTTTTGAGGTTCTTGAAATATAAATATGGTTTGGGTTTAGAGGAATTTCTATTTCTATTGGACACGGAAACTAGAGGTGTTTAAAAATTATGGGGATAGTGCACATTGTGGGGAGTGCATGTCGGTCTCCCACATTATTCTTGTTTTCTTTCTCTACATGGTAGTGTTTTTAAATATTGTAATTTGATATTAAAGGTATCCTCCATGATTTTTTAATTGAGTGTGGGTTTGTTATTTTAGTTTAAAATATAGGTTGGATTTGAGGGGGCAGAAAGCATTATGGTGGGAAGAATTTTCATACTCAGGTTTTGAAACTCATCATTGGTTCTGGTTCATGTTTTTCATCCATCAATTTTATTAGGAAATACGTATGATTGGATGAAATTTTTTGATTTGAATTTTTTTCTTTCACTGGCCATGCTTTCCACCTTGGATTTCCTCTTGAGTTTGTGGGGGACATGGCTATTTTTGGTTTTGAAGTCCCTTGTGAACAGTTAGTGCATGGTAAGTGATAACCTTATGCCTTGTCCTAGGTAACTATGTTGTAGCCCCCATGCAAGATAGTATCTACCGTATGGTTAGCTAGACCATGTGGGTTTAATGTGTGAAAGGTATGCCTCTTGTCAGAGGTCATCGCACAATCTTTTCACGGTTTGACAAACCGTGTTATCTTACTATGTTGTCAATCCATGTAATTAAAAACATTTCGCACTCCCATATTTGAATACCCAAACCCAACATACCTCTCCCAATCGGGTTCATCCACACTTTACTACACCTCCCCCTATATTGGATCCCTAAGGCAACCATTTTTGTGCGTTTCTATTGTTATTTCACCCATGGATCATCATGTATGTCCACTCGCCATTGGTTTCTCACTTCTTTCTAGTGATTCCATAAGGGTTCTCGGTATTCTCTACCCCCCATGGAAAGGGTTCTGATATTTTTGGATGCTAAACAAAATTTTGGGATTTATCTTGATGTTTTATGTCAGGTCATACCTCCCTTGGGTGTGGTTGAGGTGTGATTCATACATGGCATAAGATTCCAGATATTCTTTTTCTTTGGAGGCACGATCCCTTTTCACATATAATTTAATGCTATGAATTCCTTGATTTCTTGTTTTTTGGATAACTCATAATTAGTTAATAACGATTTTTCTTGGTTATAATTAATGTTCCTTGTGAAATAAGAAATATTCTTGATTACATTTTTTGTGTGATGTTGATTTAAAGGTGTTTTTTTGCACCAAGTGTAGGTCAAATTCCTTGGTCATCACATATATGTGTTTGTGATTTGTAATTTTATGGTTTTGTTTTATAAATGATTGTATGATATTCATAATGGTGATGTTTAATTCCAAATGGGATTTATAAGTTGTTTTGGTGTGGAAAATGGATTGCGTAAATTTTTTATAAAAGGATTAATGTGTGGAAATGTCCTGAGTCCAATTTAGAATTTCTATTAAAGGGTTTCATTTATAAAATACACCTTTGGTGATACACCTTATTTATAGGTTGACTATGAGATGGGAGTGTCCCCGATATGGGACCTCTCTTTTTTTATTATAGGTTTTTATGGTAGCTGACAACCCATGGTGTGGTCGGGGTCATATCGATTTGTGTGATATCTACGATGGCATGTCTATATAATGATTTCTTGTTAATTTTATTTGACACACACCATTTATGAACATATCATGGAAAAATAGAATAGAAAATAGTAATTTTTTGAATGATTGGTACACTTGTAGGTCACATCCTAACTAGTGTCCCATAGAAGGTGGATATAATTGGGTTTATTACTATTTTATTTAAGCACCTCGGTCTGTCTGAAGTTAAGGTGGTCGTGCATTTGTTTTTTTTGAATTTCTTAATATGATTTATGCCATTGGGGATGGGGTCTTAGGTATTAGTAATTTCATGTTATCCTATTAGTTCCTAGATTTTCTTGTGCTCATAGAGACTAGACCCTTTATATATATTACCCTCGTTGTCTGTAGACATGATCCATATGGATGGTTTTGATTTTAACTCAAAATTTTTTGATGTGTGGTTCATTAAAAATGTTTTCAAGAAGATTGTTCTGAAAAAAAATTACTTCTCCACCTTTACACTGATTTGAAAAATAAACCCTTCTTACATGGTCTATTAGTCCCTTATTCCCTTATGCCTTATGTTAAAACATGAGGCAAATAGAATGTGTTGAGACTTATTTCCAATGAAATGTAAATTTTTGAAAAATCTAATATCATATATTTTGTATTCCAAACTTGTTAATAAATTTTACATTATTTATAGGATGTGCATTGGTAATAGAATTAGTTCGGCCTATATAGTGAGTTTTAAAACTCATGGATATAGATTTTCTTGTTTTTAGTTTTTTTTGTAGGTCCAAGATTTGGATCGATCACCTTGGGTGATAGGTGGTAGTGGATTGGAGATTGATCATCAGGGTCATAATGATATGTTGGGTTTCCAGGCTTAGTTTCTATTTTCTAATGTTTTTTCCCTATTTTTTTATTTTCTTTTCTAATGTAACTAATTTAATGTTTGGAGATTTCATTGAGGATGGTTCTATCCATTATATATTATGTTTCCTGGTTTATGTTAATTGTTGAAGAGATTACCAATTATCTTATAATTCCCAATGCACTTGTCTGCAGCCGTGGAGGATCTGGAATGCCACTCAGGCCTTCACACAAATAAACTCAGGTGACTAGTTTAGGGTTGAAATGGGTTGGTTCAGCACATTGATGTAAAATAGAAGGGTTTAAGTGCTCTGCCATTATCCGTTGGTAGGTGTAACATTGAAAAATAAACTCTGCGATGTCATACGTCATACCTATCCCCCAGAATCTCTCCCCTATGTCATAATACATCTTAATAGTTCCTGGATGAATGGACTATGAATTTATATGAAAATAAAAAAAAGATTAAACTTATTATATATTATTGGAAAAAAACAACATCCCAAAGTAGATAATAAAATACAATGAAAGAGACTAGCCATAAATTGTCTTCCCACCATCATGGCTTTCTTTAATCTTCCGTAACTCATCATCTGGATTTATTTTCAAGAAAACAGAATTCATGAGAGATGATGATAAATGGCAATTGGTCAGAATAGTGATTGAAACATCCTCTAGACAATCAAAGTGATACAATGATAAAATCCCCATGAGTACTCACTTCTCATTAGATTTCAGAATAGCTTGTGACACCACTTTTCTAATAAGAGTGTCCAAAACAACGTTTCCCATTACAGTTTTGTAGGATATATTGATGTCAATATTATCAAAGTATTATAATCATCATATATTTTTGAGATTCGAGACACTGAGAAATGATATAGCTTAGAAATTTATGATAAGAAAACACTGTGAATGTTTCCCCAAAAAGATTGTGCTAGCAACATTTGAGATCATGAATTACTATGGAATGTAATAAATCATTATTGGGGTAATTCTATACATGTTTTTTAATATAAAAATATCTGTTAGATACCATATGGTCATCCTTCTTAGGCCCACATCACAAACTAGAACCCAAATAATAAAAGAACACCTCATCTCTATAACATTTCTCGTGAAAAATTTGATTAGTATTCAAAGTCATAAGTCATTCAAGTTCATTTAAAAATGACTATCACTCTGAATCCAATGATAATTTCACTAATTTTATGTTAGATAAGTCAATGGTGACACCAACACATATAAATCAATAAAAAATCATCGGTGGTACCTAGAAACACCATGGAAGCTCTATATCTTAATGACATTTTGTGGTTACTCCCAAGAACATGCATGCTTTAACTTCTCCTAATTATATGGTATTCCATGTTCAGAAACCTTCTTCGCTTTAAATTTAAATACATTAATACATATACTAAACATCTAAATGTTTCTATACAATCATTGAATTAATAGAATATTTTGAACCAATATTTGATGGAGTATCCATTTGATCAACGAAATAACAACATCAGAAAAGTTTAAAAAAATAAGAATCATAGTATATTCACAGTGTCCATACCTACTCATGAAATATATATTCCCTATATTAGAATTTAAAACCCTGAGCTAATAATAACTTGCAAAAAGATAAATGTTCAAGAACCCCATTTCCCCCATTAATTAAAGAAAAAAATTATTAAAAAAATATAAAAGGATATTTGTTATCAAATTTCACATTTTTAAAATTAAGACACTCCACACAAAAATGATGTGAGCCATATTCATTAATGGAAAAGAGCTTAAAGGCTGACCATGGTGAAATTCTAGGGGAACGAAAAAATTTCCAATAGGTACTCCATCTAAATGTTGATCTATTTCACCTCCACTAGTTCCATGTGATAAAAATTTATCAATATTAGATATTTATATGACACTAGGTCAACTGTAAACACTACTTCTCTCTATAAAAATACAATAGAACTGGCCTAGTAAAATTTCTGAAAAGATTGGAATGATTTCCAAAAGATTGACAATATGAGAGATGTCATCAAGCTCCAACATAACAGTAGAGGCAAAACTCCTATGATCTGGGCAGGAAGGCCCTACACGACCTGATATTGGGCCCCACTCCCCCTTATAACACATGATATCTCCCATTGGTAGCAAGAAATGAGACATATTAATGATAAAAATTATCATCATCTCGATGAGAGAAAAGACCATCTATACTGATGATGACATCAAACATGTCCAGAAAAAGAACAATATAATCCCATACCAACTCCATGTCATAAATCATTAATGAACAAGGAAAATAAAACACCTAGATATTCATATTACTAAGAGGATTATTGAAATCCGTTATAATGGAAAGGATATCCATTGGAATTATAAGAATATTAATAAAGCATGATAATTTAATAAATTAGGACAAACCAATATCGAATAAACCAATTTCTACTAAAGACTCAATAAGGATAGTACCTCTCACTTTTCTCGACATTTATCGACTTATGCAAGACACTCATCTAATATGTCAATATGAATCACTCCTGGGGCCTATGTCTGGCTACATTTATTCTTTAACGCTTCTAAGTACACCATAATATCCTTTGGAACTAATGAATGATGACCATAATGGGGTTCTGTTATATCCTAATATAAGTTTTGTATGTGACCAATGTGTCCAAATCTATTATACATCGTCACTAGAATAATACAATAAAACATTTTGTGTCCACCTTTCCACACTGAGTGCAAGGGAGTGGTATATTTCTAGTTGCAATGGATGGTGAAAAAGAGGCTTACTGCAGAGACCCACCTCCACCAATTCTATGATGATCCTTTCATATCAATTTCTTCCCTTGTATTTCTATGAATATACTATTATATAGAAGTGTAAGGATGGAATATACAACCATTCTTTCCATATCCATCTATACTATCATTTCCTTGTCTAGCCTCTCCATAATGGTATAATGAATCATAATGAAGACCAGAGATTTGATATCCATTCCCAATCCCAACATGTTCTTACATGACTTCAACATGTCATTCCTCACCTTATCTAGGAAATGACAGACATAATCTGAAAAATGGCGGGTGGATTCCAACACTAAAGTCTCCTACTATTGTAAAGATATGAACTCTAGAGTAATTCACGTATCAATGACTCTTGGAAAAACAACAAAAAGAATAGGGTACTGAAACCCTTCCAATCCAAGTCCATGTGTCTATCTTCATGGACAATTAAATCCCTTCAAAGCATACCGTGGCCCTCGAGTCTAAATTATACTCAATTTAACTATATATTAACATTTGTTTCCAAAAATTTGAATATTCGATCAATCTTTTCCATCCAGTACTCCTCTTCATGAAGTTCAATCATTCTTTTAAGGTATGGTAGCTTCTCATGATATAATTAATGTGATAGATCTCACTCTCCTACATATATTGACTGTTCTTCAATATTATCTTTCTTAACATTTAGAGTATCCAGAATAATAGCATGAACTTCCCTTACTATATTCCCTATGATATTCTGATCTATATGGAAATTCTGTTGAGGAGAATCAACTGCAACCTCTTCAGGAACACATTAATGACTTATGGGAGGCATTCTACTAAACCTAAAAACATGATAATGATGAGAAAACAGAACAAATATCAATTTAATATAGGAAACCCATCAGCATAAAATGTTATTTAAAACCAAACCCCACACTAGAGACACACATCCCAATATCCCATGGGAAAATTAGTCTCATTATGACATGAAATGGATAGGAATTAATCACAACATTCCTCTCATGTATTGAAAATCTAATTGTAACATCCCAAGTAAGAAATTAATTATAGATATTTTTATCTATGTCTATTTATGAATTGGATAGTGTTTTTGAGGATTAAAATGAGAATAAATCCAACCTAAAGTATGGAATACTCTAGTATTTTTAAAAGATTGTTTTACTGCCTTTTGATGGAATTTTTTTAAATCTATCTTTTGACAATTTTATAAACTAATTTGTCAAAATAAACTTATTCTTTATGATTGGGACATTGAAATTTACTTTGGATAAATTTTTGGTATTTTTTTAATAATGTTCATTTTTTTAAGGAATAGTTAAAAGTGTTTTATTTTAATTCAAAACCACTTTTTAATATAATTTTTTATATATTTAGATTATCTTTTTGATTGGTTTTAATGTGTAAATAGAATATATTTTTACCATTTAATCCAATGGTGGACATTGGAATTAATTTCACTTTGAAATTGGACTTAAACTAGTGTCAATATTTTGATATATATTGTTTAATAAAAACACGCTATTTTCTCTGACAGCTGGAATTAGTTATTAAATAAATTAATGAAACTTATATGTTTTGAATTTTTTAAAATAGAAAGCAATTTTTAATTAAGAATATCAAATATATCTTAGGGTGAAGTTTTGGTATTTTTCTGAAAAACTTCAATTTTTGATAAATAGTGAAACCACTAAGTGGTAGTTAAAGAAACTGATTTTTTGTTTAAATGAAACTTTGCCACTTATGTGTTTTGAATTTGAAAAATCCAACATACATGGTTGACATTATGAAGTAAAATGTGGTTCAATGGGATTAAAATAAATTTTTGGTGAATAGTAACTTATTAAGTTTTTAATCGCTATTAGAGGTAATTAGTGCAATTTAAGGAAAAAATGATATTATAATAAAATTAAAATACATAGACACATGTCCTAACCATATTGGATGTGTCATGGCCGACCAAGACAATCCATGGGTCAACTTGGGGACCCCATGGAGCCACTTTGTTTGGGAAATGACATAAATAACTATTTATTTAATGTAAAAGTAAAAATGACACAAACATGAGATGTTTTACTAAAACAATTTTTAAATGCGGTTATACAAGCCATATTTTTGACTATAAATAGTAATTGGAAATATAAAATATTTTCTACATCATAGTATTTTTTTTAATTTTTAGACACTAAATAAATAAAATTATTTACGACATCATAATGATGGAGCGATTACCTCATTAATAAAAGATTTAAATAAAACGAAATGATAATGTAAAATATATGAACTACACATGTCCAAAACCTATTGGGTGGTTATATTTATAACCCTTATCACCTTACCCTCAAATTATATCAATGTGGGACCTTTGGACTTCGAAACTCATTTTAAAATAAAGTTACATTTCTTTACTTTCCAAGAGTGCCCCTCCTCTCCTCTTATAAAAGGCCCCCAACTCTACCTCTTTACCCACACATCCAAAGCCTTTGGCTCGGCCAACCACTACCCATTTTGTCTCTACACATCCCTATCTTACTCCTTGAAGCCTCACTTTGGGAATAAGTCTTACCAAGGAAGCCTTTGAGCTCAAACCAAAGAGGGTTACCCGATTTTAAGGTAATGTCTTGACTTGAGTCCTTTTGTTTTATTTTACTTCTCCAACCCCATAAACTCTTTTAATTAATTTCTTTTGTAACAACTCCAGTATCATAAATATACTAGGTTGTTTTTATAAGAAGGATTCGAGCTACACTTACACACACCTACATCTAATGGTTAATGAACATACTGTTTCCGTGGATGGCGAATTTCGGCCTCCCGAAATGATGATTGTTCAACATTCTTTTAACACCTTAAAAGGTGGCCATTAAGATGACACTATATTTATATATGATATAAAATATGATTATGTTTTCCTTAAGAATCTTTATTTTTCATTTTGGGCATACCTTTCTGGCTTCCATTATGGGTAAACGTGATATCTTCATTTATGGAAGTGCAGACGACTGCCCCCTCAAAGTGATTTGATATCGTTAATGCCATATGTGGGACGTATAAAGGATGGAGTTAGGATATTACATATGATATTACACTAGAATTATAATATACCTTTATATCATTATGATTCCATTCTATAAAAATACGAAATAGAAATGAAAGTAGCGTTAATGCGTACATACGGCTTACCGTCTCCATGAAGGGTGCATTTAATTTCTTACCTCTAAATGTTATATAATATTATAAATGCATTCATGTACTGGATATATATGATATATATGATATCTACATCATGAATACCATTCTGGATATAATGGATACATGAAAAACTTGTAATTATAAAGGGTTTATTTTTGACTCAAGTACCAATGATCGTTAAAACGACCGTTATTAACTTAAATAATTACATAGTGTTCATGACATGGAAATAAGTGATATAAAAGGAATAATGAACTTGAAAATGGTTCTTAAACAAGTATAAATTAACTCATGTTTATTATTCAGGAGATTAAAGAATGACCGAGTCACGTAGGACCTGAGGTATGGGACTTCGTCACAATCTCCTTTCATTGAGGCATATTTTCTTTTATACACAACTTTCTTTTATATGGTGTATAGACCCCTTTGACTTTTATGATTACCCAAAAGGAATATTTTTTATACAAATCGTTTTTCAAAACGACAAAAGGGAATGTTTTTTTCGTACGTATGCGGTGACAACGTCTTCCCCGCCGCCGTGACCATTATTTGAGTTTCGGCTTCCTCTACAAGCCATACCTTTTTTTAAAAGAAAAATAAATACCATGTTTTAATTTTCTTTTGTTTTGGTATTGAAAATGGTTTTCATAATGTTTTTATATCAATGTGTTGTATTGATATCTTGTGATTGAAAGGTGGAAATGTTATGTTTCTTACATGCATGTTTTAAGTGATACTATTATGTTGAGGTTCTTGGGATTAATATGAAGAAGGGTGGTTCCATGATAAACTAAGGGCAGGTGAGCCCGATATAGCTCTCCAATGCATTGGGTAACGTGAAGGAGTGAAATGTTAAGGTTTCTCCTAATAGATTTAGGGAATATACTGTGATGGGTAATCCAAACGTAACCAAGAGGGTTACTCCCTACGTAAGAATGTTATTAATTCCTCAAGTTACCTTTATGTCTTATGATTTCAATGATTTATTCATGATTTGATGAGGTATGTCAAAGTGATTATGTTTTATGGGTAATGTATGATTTCATTATTATGTATATATGTACCCATGTTTCCTCTTCATATTTTTATAACCCATACTGAGCTTTTTATGCTTATCCCAGGTTTTTTTGAAATGTTTTTCACAAGTCAAGGGAAAGGTAAATGATATGATGATAGTGTCAAGGAAGTGTCAAGAATGAATCCATGTTTTATTTTAAATATGTTTCCATTTATGGGAAAAAATTAATACTATCTTTATGTAACCACTTTGTTTGTATGTGGAATGTAATGCATGTTTTATGATATAATTCTCTAAAACTCTAAACCTGAAATGATCCTCAAGGTGTAATCTTGTAATAACTCAATATTAAGTAATGCTTAAGGACGAGGCCTTATAATTGGTATCAGAGGTCGGTTTCGATAACTTTAGGAGTTAGAATTTTATTAAATGATTATCCAAAAATATTTTTTTATGGTCAAATTGAAGTGATTTAGCATTTGAAGATTACCATGTTGCTTCATCTAAGACATGTTTGTTCAGAATGTTTTTCTACTGAGGAAACAAGGAAGTAGTGCTAGGAAGGCATGCAGAAGGAAATAACCTTCCGAATCAGCATCCTGAAATAGTTGGAATTGGAACTGAATAGTTTGTTGCAGTAATGGCACAGTTTACTCAAGCGATAAATGGAGGTGGTATCCATGCATGAGATCAGCCTGATCAACCGCAGAGGAACATGTCAGTGGTGGAACATTTCATGAGGCAACATCCCCCATCATTCATAGCATCATCTGACCCTATGCTAGCTGAAGGGTGGATTAAAGCACTAGAGAATATTTTCGATGTCATGGGGTGTTCAGACAATCAAAAGGTTAGTCTTGCAATTTACCATTTGGAGGGTGAAGCAGATCAGTGGTGGTCGATGGTTAAAAATATCAGGGACGCTGATGAGATTGATGCTCTCGACTGGGATGAATTTAAAGGTATGTTTCTTGAGAAGTATTTTACTAAGGCTGTTTGGCTTAGGATGGAAAAACAATTCTTGGAATTGAGGCAAGAGGAAGACTCAGTGGCTGCCTATGAAGAGAGGTTCACTCGATTGGCAAGGTATGCTCCAAATTTTATCTGAGACCTTGACAGTAAAATCAATCTTTTTTACTCATGATTAAAACCAAAATATCGAAGTGCATTAGCTTCTTGTGAGTTTAAAAGTTATGAAAATCTTGTTCGATGTGATGAGAGGGTGGAAATGGAGTATGCCAATGATCAAGTGTTCTATAACAACCAACATAAGAAGAGACCGAGGTGGCAGAAGAAAGGTAAGAATTCTTCAAAAAAGTCTGGTGGTAAGAAATATAAGTTTCCATTTTGTGATAAATGTGGCAAAAGGCATGCTGGGTAATGCCTTCTGAATTCTGGAAAGTGCTACCGATGTGGTAAGATGGGACATAAGGCTCGTGATTGCACCGAAAAAGATCAAGGTGATGGTAAGTACAAATTTGATTTACAATTAGTGAAATGTTTTAAGTGCAATGAGATGTGTCACTATGCAAATGAGTGTCCGAAAAAGAGCTCGAGTGATGTAAAGCAGTTAGACTACAAGTAGAAAGGGGTGGTGAAATCCTTTGCAACTACTTCAGCAGATGACGGGCCATCAAATGAAGTTGTATTAGGTACTTTGTTTGTTTTTTCAGATTATGCCAGTGTGTTTTTTGATTCGGGGTCTACACATTCTTTCATATCTGAAAACTTTTCTAGTAAAATGGGAATACCATCTCAAGAAATGACTCCTGAACTTTTGGTAAAAACACCTGGGGGAAATGTTGAGGCAAAAAGAATTTATAAGAATCTTCCTATTCTTATCTGTGGAAAAAACCTACTTGAAAACCTTATTGTTCTACCTCTAGTAGAGTTTGATGTTATCCTGGGTATGGATTGGATCTCTATTTACCATGCTAAGATTGACTGTAGAGCTAAAGAAGTTTCTTTTTAGAATGAATTTCAGTTTGTGTACAAGAATGAACCCTTACTTTTGATAACATATCAAGAGGCTGAGAAACTTGTAAAATATGGAAATGAATGTTACCTTGCACACATCGTTGAAAATAAAGGAACCGTTCAGATTAATGATGTGCCAGAGGTAAATGAGTATCCTAATGTTTTTCCTGATGAGTTGCCTGGAATAATACCAGATCGAGAAGTTGAATTTACTGTTGACTTAGATCCTGATGCTATGCCAATTTCGAAACCCCTTATTGAATGGCTCAAGTTGAACTTTTAGAGTTGAAGGAGCAATTGCAAGATTTATTATAGAAAGGTTTCATTCGACCGAGCTCATCACCATGGGGTGCTCTAGTTTTATTTGATAAAAAGAAAGATGATTCTATGAGACTTTGCATTGATTATAGAGCCTTGAATAACATCACTGTTAAGAACAAATATCCTTTTCCTCATATCAATTATTTGTTTGATCAGCTCCAGGGAGCTCAGTTTTTTTTAAAGATTGACCTGAGATCGGGATACCATCAGCTGAAGGTAAAGGAGGAAGATATTCCGAAGACCGTGTTTCGTACAAGATATGGCCATTATGAATTTGTAGTAATGCCTTTTGGGCTAACCAATGCCCCTGCTGTATTCATGGACTTAATTAATAGAATTTTCCATGTGTTCTTGGATAAGTTTGTGTTTGTTTTCATTGATGATAGTTTGGTGTTTTCTAAAAGTAAAGAGGAGCATGAAAGACATTTAAGGGTTATTTTTCAAACCTTGAAAGAAAAGAAACTGTATGGAAAATTCAGAAAGTGTGAGTTTTGGTTGCAACAAATTTCTTTCCTTGGTCTCATTTTTTCTAAAGATGGGATAACTATTGATCCTGCAAAAATAAAGGTTGTTGAAGAATGGCCAAGACCCACAAACGTAACAGAGATTCGTAGTTTCCATGGTTTGGATGGCTATTACCGAAGGTTTGTTAGAAATTTTTCACGGTTATCTAGTCCAATGACTATGCTAACTCGGAAGGGTGTTAAGTTTATCTGGAAAAAAGAATGTGATGATTGTTTTCAGGAACTGAAAAGAAGATTAGTGAATGCTCTAGTTTTGGAACTACCTTCCAGGAATAGTGAGTTTGTTTTATACAGTGATGCTTCATTAAAAGGAATTGGTTGTGTCCTAATGCATAATGATCAGGTAATTGCTTATGCTTCATGACAGTTGAAAACTCATGAGGTAAATTACCCTACACATGATTTTGAATTAGCTGCTATTGTTTTCGCTTTAAAAATTTGGAGGCATCATTTGTATGGAGTAAAGTGTGAAATATATATCGATCACAAAAGTTTAAAGTATATATTCACTCAGAAAGAATTGAACATGAGACAAAGGAGATGGCTAGAATTAATCAAGGATTATGATTGTACAATTCATTACCATCCTGGAAAAACAAATAAATTGGCCAATGCTTTGAGTCGAAAAAGTAATTCTTCATTAACAATGATACGTTTGGAACAAGATCCTTTGGTTAAGTATTTGATGAACTTTGGAAGAGAAGTTTTTGGTGCAGGATGTTCTTCTGTTTTGTTTCAGGTATGAGTGAAATCTTCTCTATCAGACATAATCAAGCAAGCACAGAAGCAAGACAGTTAGTTCCATACAAAGGTAGAGCTGGTTCAGAAAGGCAAGTTGCCTGAATTCAACACAGATAATGATTGTGTTTTGAGATTTGGGAAGAGATTGTGTGTGCCTTGTGATTCACAGTTGAAGAGAGAGTTGTTATGTGAAGCTCATAGTTCTCCGTTTTCAGTTCATCCTGGCAGTACTAAGATATACAGAGATCTGCAGGAGTATTTCTAGTGGGATGGAATGAAAAGAGATATTGCTGATTTTACTGTGTAGTGTTTGACTTGTCAACAGGTTAAAGCAGAGCGACAGTTACCGAAAGGGATGCTTTAGCCTTTACCAGTGCCAGAGTGGAAAAGTGAGAATATATCCATGGACTTTGTTGTGGGATTACAGAAGACATCTCGAGGTAATAATGAAATCTAGGTTATTGTTGAGCGCTTGACTAAATCTTCTCATTTACTTGCAATACGAGATACTTTCTCTATAAATCAACTTTCCCGTTTGTATCTTAAAGAGATAGTCAGGTTACATGGAGTTCCTCTCTCCATTGTATCTGATCGTGATCCCAGGTTTACTTCTAACTTTTGGAAGGGCCTTTAGAAGTCATTGGGTACTGAATTAAATTTTAGTATAGCATTTCATCCTCAATCAGATGGGCATCCAGAACGAACAATTCAGATATTGGAGGATATGCTACGTTCTTTCTCTATGGATTATCAGGGAATTTGGGACCAACATATTTCTTTGGATGAATTTTCATATAATAACAGTTTTCATTCCAGTATACAGATGGCACCATTTGAGGTGTTATATGCGAAGCGGTGTCAAACTCCAGCTTTCTGGGATGAAGTTGGTGAAAGGAAGTTGATGGGAGCAGAATTGGTAGAAGAGATGGCAGAAAAAGTTCAGCTGATTCAAAAACACATGAGAACAGCTCAGAGTATGTAGAAGAGTTATGCAGACAACAGGAGGAAGGATCTCTCTTTCGAGGTAGGTGATCATGTTTTTCTCAAAGTATCACCATAGAAAAGTGTGATGCGATTTGGTACGAAAGGAAAGCTGAGTCTAAGGTTCATTGGACCATATGAAATTATGGAGAGAGTTGGATCAGTTGCTTACCGAGTGGCTTTACCTCCGAGTTTATCTCAGGTACACAATGTTTTTCATGTTTCAATGTTGAGAATGTATATGCTAGATCCAACTCATGTTTTGAGTCTAGAGGTAGTTCAGCTGGAAGAGAACTTATCTTAAGAGGAACAACCGGTCCAAATTCTTGACCACAGGGAGAAAGTGTTACAGAATAAGGTGATTAATCAGGTAAAGGTTTTGTGGAAAAACCACATGATGGAAGAGGCAACATGGGAATCTGAAAATGCAATGAGGGATAAGTACCCCAATTTATTCGATAAGTAAATAAATTACGGGGACACAATTTTCTAAAGGGGGGAAGGATGTAAAATCCCAAGTAAGTAATGAATTATAGATATTTTTATCTATGTCTATTTTTGAATTGGATAGTGTTTTTGAGGCTTAAAATGAGAATAAATCCAACCTAAAGCATGGAATACTCTAGTATTTTTAAAAGATTATTTTACTGCCTTTTGATGGACAACCATTTTTAAATCTATCTTTTGACAATTTTATAAGCTATATTTGTCAAAATAAACTTATTCCTTATGATTGGGACATTGAAATTTACTTTGGATGAAATTTTGGTATTTTTCTAACAATGTTCATTTTTTTAAGGAATAGTGAAAAGTGTTTTATTTTCATTCAAAACCACTTTTTAATATAATTTTTTATATAGTTAGATTATCTTTTTGAATGTTTTTAAAGTGTAAATAGAATATATTTTTACCATTTAATCAAATGGTGGACATTGGAATTAATTTCACTGTTGATATATATTTTTTAATAAAAACACGCTATTTTCTCTGACAGCGGGAATTAGTTATTAAACTAATTAATGCAACTTATATGTTTTTAATTTTGTAAAATAGACAAAATTTTTGAATTCAGAATATAAAATATAGCTTAGGGTGAAGTTTTGGTATTTTTCTGAAAAACATAATTTTTTGATGAATAGTGAAACCACTAAGTGGTAGTTAAAGAAACTGATATTTTGTTTAAATGAAAATTTGCCACTTCTGTGTTTTGAATTTCAAAAATCCGACATACATGGTTGTCATTAAGAAGTAAAATGTGGTTCAATGGGATTAAAATAAATTTTTGGTGCATAGTAACTTATTAAGTTTTTAATGGCGATTAGAGGTAATTAGTGCAATTTAAGGAAAAAATGATATTATAATAAAAATAAAATACCTAGACACATGTACTACTTTTATTGGATGTGTCATGGCCGACCGAGAAAATCCATGGGTCAACTTCGAGACCCCATGGAGCCACTTTGGTTGGGAAATGACATAAATAACTTTTTTATTTAATGTAAAAGTAAAAAGGACACAAACATGAGATGTTTTACTAAAGCAATTTTTAAATGCGGTTATACAAGTCATATTTTTGACTATAAATATTCATTCAAAATATAAAAATCTTTTCTACATCATAGTATTTTTTTTATAATTTTTATACATTAAATAAATAAAATTATTTACGACATCATAATGATGCAGCGATTACGTCATTAATATAGGATTTAAATAAAATGGAATGATAATGTAAAATCTAAGACCTACACATGTACAAAACCTTTTGGGTGGGTATATTTCGAACCCTTATCACCTTACCCTCTAATTATATCAATGTGGGACCTTTTTAATCCGAAAATCATTTTAAAATAAAGTAACTTTTCTTTACTTTCAAGAGTGTCCATCCTCTCCTCTAATAAAAGGCCCCGACCTCTACCTCCTTACCCACACTTCCCAAGCCTTTGGCTCGGCCAAACCCTGCCCATTTGTCTCTCCACATCCCTTTATTACTCCTTGAAGCCTCACTTTGGGCAGAAGTCTTCCCAAGGAAGCCTTTGAGTTCAAACCAAAGAGAGTTAACCGATTTTAAGGTAATGTCTTCACCTGAGTGCTTTTGTTTTATTTTACTTCTTCAACCCCCTAAACTCTTTTTATTCGTTTATTTTGTAACAACTAAAATATATTCAATACACTAGTATGTTGTTATAAGAAGGATTCGAGCTACACCTACCCACACCTACATTTACTGGTTAAAGAGCATATTGTTTCCTTGGATGGCGAATTTCGGCCTCCCAAAACGATGATTGTTCAAAATTCATTTAACACCTTAAAAGGTGGCCATTAATATGACACTATATTTATATATGATATAAAATATTATTATGTTTTCCTTAAGCTTCTGTATTTTTCATTTTGGGCATACCTTTATTAATTCCATTATGGGTAAACGCGATATCTTCACTTAAGGAAGTGCAGACTACCGCCCCCTGAAAGTGATTTGATTTCGTTAATTCCATATGTGGGACGTATAAAGGATGGAGTTATGATATTATATATGATATTACACTTGAATTATAATATACCTTTATATCATTATGATTCCATTCTATAAAAATACGAAATAGAAATGAAAGTAGCGTTCATGCGTACGTACGGCTTACCGTCTCCATGAATGGTGCATTTCATTTCTTACCTATAAATGTTATAAAAAATTATAAATACATGCATGTACTGGATATATATGATATATATGATATCTACATCATGAATACCATTATGGATATAATGGATACATGAAAAAATTGTAATTATAAAGGGTTTATTTTTGACTCAAGTACCAATGATCGTTAAAACGACCGTTATTAACATAAATAATTACATAGTGTTCATGACAAGGAAATAAGTGATATAAAAGGAAGAATGAACTTGAAAAATGTTCTTAATCAAGTAGAAATTAACTCAAGTTTATTATTCAGGAGATTAAAGAACAACCGAGTCAAGTCGGACCTGAGGTATGGGACTTCGTCTCAATCTCCTTTCATTGAGGCATATTTTATTTTATACACAACTTTCTTTTATTCGATGTATAAACCCCTTTGACTTTTACATTTATCCAAAAGGAATCTTTTTTATACAAATCATTTTACAAAATGACAAAAGGGAATGTTTTTTTCATACGTATGCGGCGACAACGACTTCTCCACCGCCGTGACCATTATTTGAGTTTCAGATTCCTCTACAAGCCATACCTTTTTTTTAAAGAAAAATAAATACCATGTTTTACTTTTCTTTTGTTTTGGAATTGAAAATGGGTTTCATAATTTTTGTATATCAATGTTTGGTATTTATATCTTGTTATTGAAAGGTGGAAATGTTATGTTTCCTAAATGCATGTTTTATGTGATACAATTATGTTAATGTTCTTGGGCATTATTATGAAGACCGGTGGTTCCGTGATAAACTATGGGCGGGTGAGCCCGATATAGCTCTCCAATTCATTTGGTAACACGAAGGAGGGAAACGTTATGGTTTCTCTGAAGCGATTTAGGGAATATACTGTGATGGGTATTCAAAACGTAACCAAGAGGGTTACTCTCTACGTAAGAATGTTATGAATGCCTTATGTTACCTTTATGTCTTATGATTTATATGATTTATTCATGATTTGATGAGGTATATTAATGTGATTATGTTTTATGGGTAAAGTATGATTTCATTCTTATGTATATATGTACCCTTGTTTCCTTTCCTTATTTTTATAACCCATACTGAGCTTTTTATTCTCATCCCATGTTTTTTTGAAATGTTTTTCACAGGTCAAGGGAAAGGTAAATGATATGATTATAGTGTCAAGGAAGTGTCAAGAATGAATCCATGTTTTATTTTAAATATGTTTCCATTGATGGAAAAAAATGAATACTATCTTTATGTAACTACTTTGTTTGTATGAGGAATGTAATGTATGTTTTATGATATAATTCTCTAAAACTCTAAACCTGAAAAGATCCTCAATGTGTAATATTGTAATAACTCATGATTAAGTAATGTTTAAGGCTGGGGCCTTATACTAATATATAGTCTAACGGATGTTGGAAGACAAGGAATCTAGAGGATATACCTTATTTGATACCAAATTCTTGTGAATCGACCAATGATACCCTAAAACATGGTTCCTCACCCATTCTGTTACATACCAAAAGGGAATTCCTAACAACAACGTGCTGGGGAAAATCCCTAGGGCATCAACCAACATATAAAAGTAGAATATTATTCCCAATATGATCATACACATGGAATATATATTCAAAGAATAAAAAATAATGTGGAATACAAACGAAATATGTATACCATAACAATAATAACACAAATGAATTGAAAAAAAGAAAAGTAGTCAATGATCAAAAAATAATTCCAAATACACTGAACAAAACCAAACAACATCTCCTTATCAAGGTGTGGATGAACTCTCGCCATATCACCACCAGCTACCCAAAACCAACGAACATGAACTTCACTACTTCTCTATGGTGCCTTTACATTCCCTACATTGGAAGACAATCAGAGGCCTACACACCACCAAGGAGGTGTGTTGGGTGTGATTTATTTGGCATAGTAGGATCACAACTAGGTGTTCTATATCAATTCTATGTATAACAATTAATATATTATTATTTTAAATAAAGCATTCCATAATAAGTAGTAAATATTTATTATTTAGAAAATAGTAAACAATTAAATTTTTCACAATTCTAAACAAAATCCGTTATAACATGAATATCAAGGATAACTCAGAAAGCCAAGCCATACAAAACAGAAGAAGCTACATGTGTGTTAGTACCATGGAACACTATAGGTTTCAAATGTAGACTATTCATTCCACAACAAATCTTGTTCATAGTTCAGTTCCCAGAACCCAGGGCTGAGAATCTGGGAAAATACCATAGGAGTAACCCCCACCCAAATTCTCAATATCTATCCCTAAGAAAACTGGCTTGGAAATATATGGAATACCCCTAACAAAACCTCATGAAAATAACATAACATGGATGATGGACACCAGCAAAATATTTTATCTAATTATCCAACAATCCCATATTCTCATTTTCACAAATCAATTTCACTGGCTCAATAGTAACCATTTCATTTTTATTTATCAAAAATCGAGGAAATTTATTTCTCTTAAAAAACCCTTTTATAACACATAAAAAAATTAATTCACATTTGATAAATCAATTTATAAAAAAATTACAATCAATCAGTTTACCATAGGCTATAGTCGAAATCACCTTCCTCAATTTTTGGGTCGCACATACCCGCAATATGATCCCCCAATAACAAAAACACAACGATGACAATGAAGGCTCGAGAGTAAAATCCACACCTCAATATTAATCAATAATTGAAAAAAGGGGCTAGAGGAATGGTAAAAGAAAATATACATCAAGAAAAGGCATCCTATACACCATAACTAACAAAAGAACGTCCTCAAGAATGATATCTACCAAAGGATGTTGAAGAAGTCAAGATGAAGCACCATTTTATGGCAATGAATCTAAAAAACCTTATGGCTCCAATAATTTCAATTTTCATGTAGAATTAGAAATTCCTTGAGAGTTACATTGTAAATTAAATGACGATCAAACATCGAACATATCGATCTAGATGGTGAAATGACTCAAAAATAAGAGAAAAGAGCTCTAAGACGAGATCCATGGGCTAAGAAAAAAGTACCAAATCCAAAACATCTGCTCATATGTTTTAAAATTCATAGGTGGGAAATTTCATAACATGTAATGTAGTTAAAATTTGATAAATACATGGTGTTCATGTACAAAAGAAAATCCATCACCTCAGATAATAAATATGTTATTAAAAAATTCACGACATGAAATAACTCATCAAGATTTGTAAACATTCACAGCATGAATCCTCTTTCATAAAATGTACCCAACAATAGTAACATGGCATGTTAACCAGTTACATAGAATGGGATACATCAACATGTAGAATAAATATATGATTAATTTTGAAAGTCAATCAAATTTATAAGTTCACTATTATAGGTATCCTCTAAATTACTTTTGGTTACTTTATAGACAATGGGAAAAAGGAGAATAATGATAACGTTAAAAATTTATCTTATAGATTGGTAACGAGAGGTTATAATTATTCCCCTGATTCCCTTAGGATTCATTTCTTACATATGTTTATGAATTTTTCTCTGACTCTAGATTATGATTATTTATATGAGTGGTATAAATTTCAAATGTTATTGTCATTTTCTTATAAAATATTATTTTTGTTAACATTCATATCTATCTTGTTTATCCATACTTGGAATTTGATATCACCCTTTCTTATGTTTACTTTCCCCAAGTTATAGATAATGTTATTAAGTGGGATTACTAAACGAGAATATATTTGTGCGATATAATGATGATATTTCACCAAGATTAATGAATGTGTCCCAGGTTTTGGAAAGGCACTAAACTATTGCTCCTTTGTAATGCATTTTATAAATAAAATGAATATTTATATAGAAGGTTGTAATATAAATGTATAATAATACTGGTTGATTATCGTGAATAATGAATTTTCTATGGCTAAACAAATATTGGTTCAAGGGAGAATTTAAATGATTCAGTTTATTCATTAGAAGATGTAGAAGACACACATGTAATATAAATCTTATGTTTATCCTCACCATAGGTAGTTGATTTTTTCTCATGGTTATCAGGTTCTCTTGAATGTTAAACTAATTTGGTTCATCAATGTCTTGGGTGGTAAGGAAAAATTAATCCTCATTATTTGGGACCATTTGAGGTTGTTGATATGGTGGGGAAAGTGTCACTCCCTTTAGCACATCCTCCATAGTTTAAATTGATACTTTAAATATTCTATATATCGTAATTGAAAAATTATCATTTAGATCCCTCAAATTTTTTGAACTACAATGATCTAATTGATGAGAACGATTGATTATTGATTTATATTCTAGATAGGATATTTGGTTCTCAAACCATGGTACTTTTTTGAGGATGATTTCATGGGTTTGAGTTTTATGGAGTCACGATTTTGATACAAATGAGATATGTGTGAGTGAGAGGAACTTATGAGATAAAAGTGGCGTCATATTTTTGACATAGAGAATTAATGATATTAGTTATGGGTATAGAAAGCATATATACTGGTCATAATATAACATTATATTAATTTTTTTCTTGTAATTATATACGATTGTTTTTATTCAATGGTTTTGTCTCGTAGATGTGTGGTTTAGGAGAAATTTTGAAATGATTTGAAATTTATCGGCACTGCACATTGGCTAATGGTTTTTTTAAACCATGTACCCACCCAGTTAATGCCATGAATTACCAAATAGTGGGGGCTTCCCAATTAAAGCATGGTTTTAAAAACTATGAACTCAACTAGGAAGAACTGTACCCCCTAAATTGGGGGTGTACAGTTTGGAAAACCAAGAAAACCCCTCTATGAAATCATGGGTGCATAATTTTCTAGTTTTTAAAGAAGCTATAAAATTTTCCAAACAACTATTTCATCAATCGCATGACCCTAATTCAAGATTGGACATATTAATTTGTTTTTATATCTCCCAATTATGCATTTTTTCACATCCCATACTTTTCTATGATTGATCGAATCTTGCAGAATGTCTTTCAATTAATCATAGGTAAGTGTTGTTCTCTTATTCATTATCTTCCTCTATCTATATCTCTTTATATCAGGGGTTTTTAGATCAATTTACTCTTTATTGATATAATCTTCATTGTTTTGGATCATTAACCATGATTTTATTCCTTGATATCCATTTTAAATTTTCATCAATGGGTTTTACCTTTGTATTTTTTGTTATACATGATCTCCTTGAGAAAGGTATGTGGTTATAATGAAAATTTTCATGTTATAAATATTTTAAATTGATTATTTAAATAAATTTTTGTTCAAATAAATTTTGAAAAATCAATTCTATGTAAATTTATATTTCAAAAGAATTGGAAATAAATTTCGGGAAAACTCTTCATTCCAATGGAATTAGAATATGGGGCGTGATTTCAATTTGATGGAATTACATAATATTTATTTAAGAAATTATATAAATCAACAAGGAATAATTTTGTTTGTTAAGAACAAATTATTGGGTTTATATTGATAAATGAATGAATTTATTTAAAAAACATGCTTTGGTAGTCTCTAACCATTGGTTAGTGTGAATTTTCATTGGGTCAATTTAATTCTGGCTCACCTATTAGGGTACCTAGGTATCAAGGACAATTATTGACAAAGTATATGATTAAAACATACATTATAGACTACAACAATAATGATGTGTTATTTCTATTGTTGATGTTCAAAAATACATTAGGGGAATAAATTACCCCAATTACTTTCTATGGGTTTTGAAGAAGTAATTAAATATGGATAAGTTTCATGGTTGGTTCATAATGTGTGGATTTTGTGTAGAAAAAGTCAAATTCATGGGTTATGTTTTTTACATTAATATATTTTATTTGGTTTATTCCATGAAAAAGTAAATTAATGAATGGGAATATGAAATAACTATCATGGATATCCACATTTCTCATCCAACAATTTAATAAATCATGCACAATGTCAAATAATCCTCATGATTATCTATCCTAGTAACTATGATCACATGTTTGTTAATAAATTATATATATATATACATCAATACAACTAGATAATTAAAATTCTCATGATTTTATAATAACTACATTTTGTACTCACATGAAAATAATATGAAAATGGATTTTTGATATACATTTAATATTAAAATAAAATATTAATTTTCTTCTCATAAACCATAATATAATGATCACATATTCCATAAAAAAATTGATGATCAATGAGGGAAAGTACCTATAAAATTCACTGAATATTGAAACTAAGATCAATTCATAGAAAATTTAGTGGAAAAGCCTATATGGAAGGATGTTTTACATATATATTGATCATTATAGTTTAATGCATATATTCACATATATTGAGATAAAAATTCATCAATAAAATGAATGGATATATTTGAGGAAATTTTTTTAAAAAAGAACTATCATCTGTTAAAAATATCATGGTAACTTATTTATTAATTATAATGGATGATGATACCAAATAAATAATTTAGATTTATAAAGATTCATTATTAATTTATATTCAAAATATGAATAATAATATTATAAATATATTAAATACATCTCATATTATGAAAAGTATTACACATGCTACTACCAATGGGAAAAATAATGAGGTGAAAATAGATGAAATGGTGCTTTAGAAAATATAATATAAATAAATGGATGGTCTATGATGTCAAAATGAATAGGGTGGATGTATTCTAGTCAAAATATTAGTTTGTTTATAAAAAACGTAGGAAAAAAATAAGAAACAAGGGGTTGATGTGTATATATCAAAAATCTCCAAACACTATTGGTGTAGAAAGAAAAATTGTGGTACTTCAGATAACTTTTTGTGGGTAATCATGAATAAGTAGATATCATAGTCTAAATCATGGTTCATTGAATATTAGCTAGTCTAGAAATATCATCAAATGGAAAAAGTATTTTGATACAATTTTCAATAACAACATGTAAATTTTAGAACATCACTACATAATGTTAATTTGTATATCTAAAAAATCCAAAGGAAATAATATCATATGGGTTATAGTGGATCAACCTATCATATAAAGTAATCTAATAATTATTTTTAATGATTCAAAATTGGATAAAATTTTAATGATTTTTTTAAAACATGCAATGATTCTATATGGGGTTCACTATTCAATAATATTTGATAGAGATACAAGGGTTATCTTTAAACATTATTGATTCCACAAACATGTGAGAAAAGATATTTTGAACATTATTATATCATATCAGAAAAAATTGAAGCTCTATATTAATTAATCAATCATAATCTTCATGAAATATTTGGAACATATTCCATGATCCTCAATTGATGAAGAGGAAAAGTATTTTATTTATTTAGTTCATTAAAAAAATTAATTTTACCAAATAATTAATATTTCCACACATGAATATTTTTATACTAAGAGATGTTGAAAACCATAATTCATGGATCATATTTGTAAAATTATATAAGGGATATCTATAAGTTAATTACAAGGATGGGAAATTTCTAACCATTCCATAAAAATTAAATGTTTATTATAGTCGATATACAATATCTCATAATAGTAAAAAAGAAAAAGATTGTTTAATTATAGAGACAAATAATTTCATTGAATATATTCTTTTAAAATAGTTATATGGTTTAGAAACAAGGAAATTCTCATCAATAGGTACAATATCCCCATTGATATCAATGATCACATATGATAACTAAACAATTCACCAGCACATCCGTTATACCTTTTTCATGTTAAAGATGTGTTCCATGATTCTCTACCAATGTTATACATAATTATTCACTAATGAATATTAATTTCAAATATGGGGAAACATGTTCATAAACTCCTTGAATAGGAAAAATATTCAGTTATTCCCAACAAATGTTAATCTATATTTTATTTGGCATAAAGTTAAAATTTCATTATATTTCATTCTAAAAACCTATTTGGTAACTTGTTTTAGAGAGTAAGGGAGAAATATTAACTTTCCAATCTAATGAATTTTTAACAAATAGAATATTATCTCTCTACATAAGTAACTATCTACTCTATAAAAAATACTCCACATAACCCACATGTTCTACACATCAGTTACTCTTATAGAAGTTTCATTCATTCCATGTTTTAATAACCCGATGAAATGGGAACATATAATATATGTGATATCATATTTTAATCATTTTTGAATATAAATTATAAATTTCAATGATCATTAAAAAGAATAATAGGAGTGTATTTGTTTAATTAGTATTCATAGGACTATTATACCCAAAAATTCATTGATCATAAATTATGTTATAGAATAAGAATAAATCATTCACATTCAACATGTCATTTAAAAATGTATGTCCTTAGAATTATAGAAAATTCATATGAATTTAAATTATATAGTTTTTTATTATGTATCACAATAAATTTTTATTATTGTATTGGGATATTGTCACTTCATCACCTAAATGATCATGCATCAATCTCCTGTTTTAAATTGAAGACCAAGCATCAAAACATATATTTTATTTTGCGATGAGAATCAATAATCATTTCAAAAAACATTCATGAACTGAAAATATTTACCCAATTAATTAGATGGCTCAATAGCGACCTCCCATCACATAAACATTGATAATATAACTGTGTTCCAAATTAAAAAATATAAACATTAAATAGTTAAAAATAAAGATTTATAACTTGTTTCATTAAAAATATAATTGAAAATCATTCACTTTTCTATATCATAGAGATCCCACTAAATGAAAAAGGTTTCTATTTAACACATTATTTTGAACTGATGGAATAAAATGAGTTTTATAGAATTTGTAAAATTATTCAAGAAAAAGAAATTATTTATTAATCTGTCAGTAATAATTTCATGACAAACCCATGGGAAAAAATTGGTATCAATGATACAATGTGAAATTAAATATAAACACAATTCAATAAAGATATGAAAAAATAATTATTTAGAAAATATAGATAAATAGTATAAAGGCATGAAAAAAATTCCATGCTCAATTAATTTATGTACATTATGTAAAAACACATCAATGAAAGAAATAGAAAATGTGGTATTTACATGGGATGGGATTTTGATGAAAAATTATTTATATACATAAAAAATGATTAGGTAGGACAAATGATATGGCCGATCATTTTAAAAAATATATTAATATTGACTATTCTTTCCAAAAACTTTATGTGGAGATATTTGTTTGAAAAACATCAATGATTTAGAGTGGATATGTTAAAAGAGATTGTTTTGTATTTTAGATACTTTTATGGACTTTTTGAAAACACACAATAGGAGTTATGTATAACTTTTAAATTTTTTGAATCATTTACAAATTGATTTTTTAGATAAATCAGAAAAAAAAATTTTAGAAACCACGAACATGTAAAGAGAAATATTATTATTATATAAAAAATGTGATGTAATTATGTTTACCCTTGGACAATAATTATATTTTAACATTTGAAACATATTTAAAAAATAATGATGTCTAAGGTTACATTCAATGATTATTATCAATGTATGGATTTGATGAAATTATAAAACATTCACCTTTTATAAATAATTATATTTAAATGAATCCTTTAAAAATAATAATTATTTGTAATGAAACATGAAGAGGAAGATAAATAATTATATATTGAGACCATGATTTTTATTTGTAAACACATTTTTTGAATACACACATTATAAAATGAGTGCTTTATTTTTATTGTTAAATCATGTAATGAGAGTTATTAAACTATTAAAATAATATCCATATTTTAATCCCCAAGAAGAGGGGAAAAATTGATCTATAAAATAATATATACATGACACAATGAAGTATTTAATTGATGGTGGTCCATTAATATAAAATTATAATTTCTTGTTATATGTAAATAATGGACGATTAGTTGAAAAAAAGATGAATTTTACCTACAATACAAAAAGTGAACATTATATAAGATATTAAATTAATTAATAGAAATATCATTAAATTATTACATTTATAAGTAATCATATAACTCAAAGAATGATATTTGTCTCTCCAAAGTCATTTAATGCCAATATAGTTTATGACGTAAGAAACAATTGAAAAGTGAGTTATGTAAAAAAAATATAAATCCCCATAATATATGTGAAAATAAAACCTGATGCAATCGTATATTGGAATTTACTAACATATTTGGCATAACTTTAATAAGAACAATTATAACTCAAGGGATGATAATTGACCAAACAAAACCCTATAAACATAAGGATTATTTAATAAAATACCAAATTAAATAAAGACAATTAAATTGAATGTATACTACTATGAACACATTGAATGTTATAATATCAATATTTGGTAGTATATATATAATATATATATATATATATGAAATTATGTGAATAATGGAACACATTTATCAATGTGAGGAATTAGAGACGAAAGACCATACATTGGTCATGATTGGTTCTGAGAATTCACCAAATATGTTGAGTAATTTGATTAATATTATTACTTACATATCACATACAATAATTTATATCTTTAATAATTTCTACATGTCTTTAGTAATCATTATGTCCATAAATATTATCGTTTGGTTACATGTTTTCCTACATCAAGAGTATATAAGTATAATGGTTTGTACTAGTATCATATGAGTGGTGCTATTATTTATTAGTGTTTTAAATTTAATCCTTCTAAAATTAATATCATCACTTTATGGGATGATGTATAATGATCTATTAATTTTAAACATCCCTTCAGAATTACATTAATCATTATCCAATTAGATCAAATCAAAAACTATTATATTCCAATGATGTGAAACCCTTGAAGCGTGTTAACATGGATAATGAAACAAATAATTATATAAAAATTTTATAAAAAATTATTAATTGTATATTTATAACATATATCCAAATTAGTAATGGGTTCATAAATATATAGTATATAAATCCATAGTATTTTCCAAGAAGGTTTTCCAAAAAACTAAAACATGAAAATAACACAACCAGTATGTTATTATGATTAGATTTATATGTAGTATTAATATAATAGTAGCATTATGTTATTTTATAGTTTTTAATAGAGTGATATATGATAATTAAAAAATTTGGGGAATAAGACGAGGATATAAATCATTTTCATAAAATGATGAAATTTCATTTCCTATGACTATTCATGTGTAATATGACAGATTTAATAATTATATTTTGTTGTTAATATGTTTAATATGTTATTATATTTGTATTATGAAACCCATATTTATTAAATAAATATCTATTTATTCTCTACACTTATTAACATATCCATGCATGAAATTCTTTAATGAATAAAATAACATTCCAGTCCATAGAGGTAGTAATATTCTCATTCTCATTGATGACACGTCTTTTTACATAAATAGGAAATATGAGTAATATGGTTTATCATATTAAATTTTTTAAAAAGTTATAGTTATCATTTTTTAATATCAGTTTATAATTTTTTAAACACTCTATGTAAGGACCTGTATTCTTTAATCTATTTCTATTTCATATTACTATATATCACAGTGCATATAGGAATGCTTGAGATGGATCTATGGACATTAGTAAATGAAATTTGGCTACATGAGGAGTTAAATATATGAAATGAGGGTCATGATGTGGGGGGGGATATTTGTAGACTAATATTGGTATTTGTGGCTAATGTGATAGAATTTTGCTGGGGTTTGAAACATTACATATATTTTATACTCACAATGTTAGTTTATAATTTTGGATTCAATGAATATTAGCATGAAAAATCATTACAAAAATGAATCTCATGATGATATATGACTGATGTTTATTAGGTCAGGGAGATTTTATTTGAGAGATTCAACACTAGATCTATTAACGACAAGAAAGAATAATTGAAACTATTAATATCTATCACGAAATGAACCAATAAATTTTATGGAAGCATATAATTTTCAAAAATCCTCATAATATACAAAAAAATTATTTGGATAGAGTTCCTTATTTAGTTTTTTATATAATATTCAATATGGATGGAGGGTAAATTATAAGATTCAATTGACAGTGATATGTGTTGATTATTCATGATTTATCTTATGGTTTCATATTATATATATATATATATCTTACTCGAATTATTTCATTAAATACTATGGAAGATTATAACAATTTTTCTTATGGTGTACTTGGAATGATTTTGGTACATTTGTGGTGCTATATTCTTGGATGAATGAGTTTCAATGAGGGCTACCTGATGGGTGTTTGACATTGCTATTTTATTCTCAACCATTGAATATTGTAATCCATGGGGATGATTAATAATTTCATCTATAATTATTTAATGTGAAATCATAAGGTTATCATGATTTAACTCTGGAGACAATTATATTGGAAAAAATTAATTAATAAATTGGAATAAAAAATTTAAGGATATAGGGTATTATTTATTGCATGTGTTTACACCTTGATAATTTCTTGTATTTATTGAAAAGATTATCTATTATATTTTTTAATGTTAGGATTCAACTGTTTTTAAAACTTTTAATTATAATATTAATTTCATTAGTGATGTTAATAATATAAATTCAGATTATTTTTTGAAAGATGAATTATTTCAGAATATTGATTTATTCCTTTATTTCATATAATTCTATAGAAATAAATTGATTTTTGATTCACGTTTAATTCAAATTTTGAATCCATATATTAATGGAATATTCTAATAAAAAAATATGATTTTTTTTGATATTAATAAAAATTCACATTAATATAATTATTAATCTTTAAATATGATAAAATATGATGTAATACAATATTGTTTCTTTAAATAATTTATAAATTAAAATAGTTGATTACATAGGTTACCTATGGTTATATATTATGATAAATGAATTATCTATAACAATAGTATTGAAATTTTTATTTTATAATAATAAATTAATTTAGTTTATAACCCATGACTGTTATAAAATTCAGGAATCCATGGTTTCTAGTTTAATGATTCCTTGCTGTCATTGTTCGTTGTCTTATTGATCACATGTACTTTGATCTGATGTAAATATTTTTATAAATTTATATTTATGCCTATTATTTCATATATTTTTGGATATATATCTGTGGGAAGGCAAGATTATATGGTGAAAAATAACTCTGATGATAGAGGGATATATACATTCTGATATTAACAGTGGTGTCAATGATGGAATATGCATTGATATAATGAGAAATGTATTTCATTCTCATTACACGGATCAAAGATTGATGATTTATTGTAAATATTATAAATTAATACATATATGTTAGTTTTCATTTCATACTATATTAAATTTCCTACAATGTGATTATGTTGGATATTTTTTCATATGTATTTTTGAATCATTGAATTTCTCATTGTGTACATAGAATTAGGGAATAAAAATTATTAATAATTTTCCTTAACTCTTGATGGTAGTGCATGAATTAAATGAAAATGCTGAAAATAGTTTATTAGTTCTTAGAAGTATGATTTTTTATTTTTGGAATGCTCATAACATGTTGATTTTCTTAATATGAATGTAATGATGGATTGAGATATCATACTTACTATTAGGGCATTGGTGGATCTGAAAAACTAACTTGATAACATGTAATGATGTGATGATATGATTTTTTATTCGTTGTTTAGGTTTTGTGATGAGATGATATGATGTGTGAGATATAAGGACCAGACCTTAAACCTAACTTAATCTTGAATTAAATTGAATAATTCACATTGTGGATATTTTCAGGTTTAGAGTTTTAGAGAATTAGCACATAACTATTAAATCTCAAAGATTAAAAAGTATACACATCTACTCAGTTTCCATTTTTTTCACAAAATAAAAACACTTGAACAAAGGAGTCATGTGTAGTTCTTGTTTTAGACAGCATGACATTTCCTGAATCCCATCGTTGAGACTATTCCAATTTATGCCATGTGAAAAAGCATTTCAAAAAAACTTGGGATGAGAATAAAAAGTTCAGAAAGGGTTATAAAAATACGGAAAGAAAAAATTAGTCCATATATACATAAGAATCAAATAAATCATACTTTACTCATAAAACATAAGCAATTTAACATACCTCATGAAATCATATGGTTTATGCATAACTCAATAGAGATCATAAGACATAAAGGTAACTTGAGGCATTCATAAAATTCTTATGTAGGCAGAAACCCTCATGGTTATGTTTGGAATACCCATCACAGTATATTCCCAAAATCTCTTCGGAGAAACCTTAGCGTTTAACTCCTTCGCATTACCCAATGCATTGGAGAGCTATATCGGGCTCACCCGCCCTTAGTTTATCACGGAACCACCCATCTTCATAAACAGTGCCCAAGAACCATAAAATAATCATAGCACATAACTGAAGCGTAAAGGAAAGATAACATTCACACTTTTCAATAATAATATAGCATTTTAAGATATTGAAATAATCAATCCATTCTAAAAACAATTTTCAAAACCTTTTAAACATTTAATAAAGAGATTTTTGAATCAAAGTGTCCCATACAACATTGAATATTTTAACATTTTAATCATTTAATATCCATATAAATAAATCCTTAAAACCATTCTGAAAACATGTATATTAATGAGTAATATTTATAAGAATAAATCATTAAAACATTTAAACGATATTTTAGATAAATAGGTTCTAACAAAATGAGAGACACTTGAATACAATAATTGAGGAATTACATTTAATCAGAACTTTATAATATCATGAGAATAAATGTATTCAAGATATAATATTCCAAAGGACAGTATATACACCATATAAGAATTAATTGGTTCAAAATAACAATGAAGTCTCAATAGAAATGTAAAATGAGATGAAATCCCTTATAAAGAAGGTATGATTAAATTAAGGATAAATCAATCTCATAATTATGTGTGAAAAAAATAAATACACCCAATATAAGTGGATATTATGTATAAAACAACCAGAGGTCATTCACACATATTCATCGGATGACATATTCAATAACTACAAGTTGAACCCAAATATATCAAATTGGGTTAAGAAATTCTCTTGGTAAAATTCGACAGCCTAACAACATCACTTTATAATTCATAATATTAGTTGATGTGATAGAAAATGGTATCTCATCACATGGGCATAAAATTTACATCAATAAGGATATAGGAGAACATATCCCAATATAAAAAGATGTAAATTGAAAGCCATAAAAAAATAAGTCTTTTAAAAAGAGGAGTGTGAAAGCTTCCCTTACCGATTTAGGCAACATTCAAAACGTACAAACCATGAAATAAGGGTCATACAATGAAGTTGTAAATACTAATAAATGAGATTATATTATATAAATAGTAAAATAATGGGCCGTACATACAACAAACAAAAGGAAATAGAGGCCAATGTAGCATGAATCTCACTGAATAGAAAGTGAGATGAAAATCACCTTATGAAACTTCGGCAGCCTAACGACACCACATAAAACATTCAAAAATTTCTAGATGAGATATAATAGGGTATATCATAATATTAAAATAAAATTTACAGCAAGGGTAATACAAAATAACATCCCCATAATAAGAAAGAGGATCTTAAATTAAGTTACATAAAAAAAGTACTTAAAATGAAAGAGAGATGTAGGATCCCTTACCTCAAGTCCAACTTGTCTTGTTCGTTTCATTATATTCCTGAATAATAAACTTTTTTCAATTTATAGTTAATTATGTACCTCCTTTAATGTCTATTATTAAATTCATATGACGTATTATAATTTTATAATAATCTTTCAATTATGTGAGTTCACATCAGATGTTTTTTTTCGATGTTTGGTACATGAGTCAAAAATGAACATGTTTGAAAAGAATTGTCCATGTAGTTATATGTAAATCATATCCAGAATATTATTAATGATTGAAATAACATATATATCTAGTAAATATTCATTTTATACTATTCCATAACATCTAGAGATAAAAATAAATGAAATGCACAGTTCATGGAAACGGTATGTCGTACGTACGCATGAACGCGGCTTTCATTTCTATGTCATATGAATGAACTTAAAAATAATTGAGAGATATATATATTATAATTCCAGTATAATATATTTGTTATATAGGTCACATAAGTTCATTAATTTCATTCTTTATACATTCTAGGTATTGCATGAACGAGTCACATCACTTGAGGGGGCGGTAGTCCACACTTCCTCATATGAAATAATCGCATTTGCACTACATGAAAAGAAGAAAGGTATGTTTTAAATATAAAATACAGAATCATATAGAAAACATAAATACCACATATATCATATATAAAATACAGTGACATCATAATGTCCACCTTTAAAGTTGTTAAAAGAATATTGAACAATCATCGTTTCGTGAGGCAGTAATTCGCCATCCACAGAAACAGTATGTTATTTAACCATTAGACGGATGTATGTGTAATTTTAGCTCGAAATATTCTTATAACAACATAATAGTATATTTAAAATACTGTTTTTGTTACAAAAGAAAGGAATAAAAAGGGTTTATGGGGTTGGAGAAGCAAAATAATACAAAAGAACATAAGAGATGACATTACCTTTAAATCCGGTAACTCCCTTTGGTTTGAACCAAAAGTGTTTTTTGAAGAGCTTTCTTCCCAAGGTGAGTCTTCTATGATGAATATAGGGATGTGTAAAGATTAAATGGGTAGAGGTTGGACGATCCAAAGCTTTGAGATGTGTGGCTAAGGAGGTAGAGGTGGGGTCCTTTTATAAGAGAAGAGGAGGGGCACTCTTGGAAAGTTATAAAATATTACTTTATTATAAAATGTTTTTCAGATTTTAAAGGACCCAAAAGAATATAATTCTAGTATAAGGTGATAATGTTTCGAAATAAACCCATAAAATAGTTTTTTTCTAAGTTTAAGTCTTATATTTTACATTATCTTTTCATTTGATTTAAACCATTCTTTAATGAGGTAATCACCACATCATCATGTTGTCATAAATAATTTAATTTATTTAATGTCTAAAAATTATAAACAAAATACTAAGATGTAGGAAATCTTTTTAGATTTCCAATTACTACTTATAGTCTAATATATCATTTATGTAGACAAAATTAATATTATTTTACTTAGGTGTTACATACATTGGTTACATTTTCCTTTCTTTAAAAAAATATGATAAAAGGTCACTATCACACTAAAGTGATTCCATTGGGTCCCAAGGTTGGAAAAAGGCATCCCATGGTTGGAAATGACACCAAAAATAGCATTAGGAAACATGTTGGAGTCATTTTATATTTTTTTGATATTATTCTCTTACCCTTAATTATCCGATTACTAATTAAACACTATAATTAATGATAATTACCGTCATTACTATTCATAATGTCAAAAAAAAAGAGTATTAATTACATAATTTGGACCTTCTAATTCCAAATATGGAACCCATTTCATCAAATTAAAAACACATAAATTTTATTAATTAATTTAAATGTAAATATCGTTGTCAAAATAAAAGACAAGTTTTTAAGAAGTAAAATTTATCAAAAGATTGACTTATTTTTACATCCAATTGAAAAGTGAAATTACTTACAATGAACCAAATTTTATTAAGTGATAAAAACATAATTCAATTATACTTTAAATACAATTAAAATTACAATATAAATATATAAATAAATTAGATTAAAAGGAAGTTTTGAATTAAAAAAACTGTATTTTTGGTAATTCATTAAAAAAAGGAATTATCAGAAAAATGCCAAAAATTAACCCTAAGATATATTTGATATTTCAAAATACAAAATGATTTCCCTTTTACCAATTTAATACCATATAAGTTTAATTAATAAATCATATAGTTAATTTTCGCTGTCAAAACAAATAGCGGGTTTTTTGGAAGCAATATCTATGAAACGTTTGGCACTTGTTTATGTCCATTTTCAGAGTGAAATTAATTATAATGAACCCCATTTAATTAAATGGTAAATATATATTCTAATTACACTTTAAATCCAATTAAAAATATAATCTAACCATATATTTAAATTAGATGAAAAAGCAGTTTTGATGTAAAATGCTGTTTTTTTGACTATTCATTAAAAAAATAAACATTGTCAGAATCTTACCCAAAATTTATCCAAAGTAAATTTAAATGTCCCAATCATAAAGAATAAGTTTATTTTGAAAGATATATCTTATAAAATTGTCAAAAGTTATATTTAAAAAAGGTTCTCCATCAAAAATCGGTAAAACAATCTTTTAAAAATATTAGAGTATTTATTCTTAAAATTTGATTCATTTGGATTTTAAGCCTCAAACATTTATTTGATAAAAGTAAAAATATTTAACAAAAAATGTAATCATTTGGTAGTTATTTATTTTCATTATTTCCATTACAATGGCTAGGCTTTATCTATTATAATATTATTACATTATTAGTGTGCAATGTACGATTTCACCGAAACTTGTTGTTGCGTATTGGGTACACCATCAAGCATATCATTACCTTTAAAGTAATATTAAAATTTTATTCACAAATATTGTTATACATGAGAATTTAATATTATTTATTTACCTGGGATGTTAAATCCTTTCCCCCTTTTTGGAATTGCACTCTCGCAATTTTAAAATTGGGCTTGGAAACTTCACTGAATACCCCACATTGGTAAAAGAGTCAGCAAAACTATCACTTTAAAAGAAATAAATAGAAGTACAGAGGTCACCCGAGTTAACCCATAATAGGATACCATGAATTAAAACATGGATTTTGAAGAAAAAAAGGGTCATGTTCTGAGTTAGAGTGATAGAAAATATGTTTAGGAGAAAGTTAACCACCCGAAAATCACAAACTTGTGGTGGGTTAAACGGTATTTGATTACCCAGTAGGAAATGTTAACAGACAACATTTTAGTTTTAATATAATTTTCATTGAGTAATTTATTTATGATATTAACTAAATCATAAGGAAACATACATACTTGTCATGTTGACTTTCAACTTTTACAAGATTTCTGACACAAACTCATATTTTCTCCAAAAGACGAGTATTTATGGAGACTTGTTCACATTAAGAGTACTATAATCAACTTCTTGAGAATCAACTAATCCAAAAAAGAGTACTATATATTTCCCATGTCTTTAGACCTTAACCAAAACAAAACCAAAAAGTTGAGTACAAGATCAGATAATACCCAATAGGATAGTATTTTTTTAAAAAAACTACTCCTAATCTCCAAAAATTTTCAAACAAAACCCAAAGTTCATCAAAGACCATTCAATAAACATCTATCCAGAAAACTCTTTAAAATAAACCAAACTATTATTGAAACCCAAATCTATGAAGGATTTAATAACACACTCTCCTAAGATAAATCATAACCTTTTTCTCCAAAATAACGTCTGTTACTCTTAATGACTCATTCTAAAAAGTAATTAACCTAATCACATATCATCCATGATAGGCTAATCATTTACATAGATAACCCAAAATCAACTTACTCTTAATTAATAAAGTCATCTAAATAAAAAAGAGTCATTCAAACTAACCAGTTACTTCACGTAGTCCAGTGGTAGGTGATAAATACCAGTTGCACTTTGGTTGTGGTTTTGATTCCCGTGGCTTCGTCCGACGCAACGGATTGTCACACGGTCTGCATGTTGTCCTTTGTCCAAAACTATATAATTCTTAAAATATTCCCAAAAATAGATAAAAACATCAAAAATAACCATAAAATATTTTAACCACAAAGGTTGTCTAAGAAATTTCATTTTGAAACCCAAAATGTATTAACCAGTAATTTCCTCAAATTCAAGGATCATATAAACCCAAATAGTTCTTTATAACTATATCCACAAAAGAAAGGATAATTATTTCTTGAATAAAATTTTTATATATCAAACATCATGGTTACATATATTATCAAAAGTCTTCTAATGTAACCCCATCATCAAAAAAGACTTAATACATTTAAGAATTTCACCATCCTAAAACCTACCGAAATTCTTGAATAACTTATATGTTGTCTTCTTACTCATTCAACATTCTTCAAGATCCATTAACCATTCCTTTTAAAATAATTCTGAAATAATTCTTTCCTATAGACAAAATCATGAATCATATCCAATGATTCCAATAATAGGAAAACAAATGTTATGAAATAATCCATACCTTTCATTGGTCATTGTCAGTTTCTTCATCCTCAATCGGAATGGCATTAGGTATTGGTAAATGAATAGTTGTACGATCATGGTGACCCCATTCCTTAAACATCATCATAGGAAATGGGTTTGCATAATGACCATGTGAACCACATTTAAAACATTCAATTGATCCTTCAGAAAGAACTTCTTTCCCTTTCCTGGAGTCAACTAGATGCTTCCTTTTTAAATGGAATGTTCGTGATTTATGACCATCATTTCCACATCTATAACATCTTTCTTTCCCATTGAAACATTTTCCTATGTGTTTCTTTCCACATCTTTAACATATAGATTTTTGAAAATACCTACCTTTATGAATATTACCTGAACTTTTGTTGGGATTTGTTTCTCGCACATACCATTCCTTATAAAAATCAATAAGGTTCAGGTGGTCAATCATGACTCCAGATAGTTGGTTGAGGATAACGACAAGTTTTCTCATTGCAGCTGCCATATCATTTAGTGGTTCTTTCATAAAACTGTCACAGTTTTCTTCAAATCCACTGTTACTTTGGTGCCTGCAAGATCCAGCCATTTACTAAAACCAAAAAGGTCAGTGTGATTATATCAGTAAAATCATCATATAACAATGAGGGAGATAAACACCAAGATATACTTATCTAAATTATCTCAAACTTATTTTAACATTCAAAAAAAAAAACAATCACTACATCTAATATAATAACCATTGTGGTTACACACAACTTTTCACTTTTTATTAAAGAACACTCTAACCTCTAAAGTTATCTAAACCGACCTTTGATACCAACTATAAGGACCCGACCTTAAACCTTACTTAATATTGAATTAAATTGAATAATTCACATTGATGATCTTTTCAGGTTTAGAGTTTTAGAGAATTAGCACATAACTATTACATCTCAAAGATTACAAAGTAAACACATCTACTCAATTTCCATTTTTTTCACAAAATAAAAACTCTTAAATAAAGGATTCATGTCTAGTTCTTGTTTTAGACCACATGACATTTCCTTGATCTCGTCCTTGACCCTATTCCACATTATGTCCTGTGAAAAACATTTCAAAAAAAAGGGATGAGCATAAAAATCTCAGAAAGGGTTATAACAATACGCAAAGAAAACATTAGTGCATGTATACATATGAATCAAATAAATAATACTTTACTCATAAAACATAAGCAATTTTACATACCTCATGAAATCATAAGGTTTATGTATAACTCTATAGAGATCATAAGAAATAAAAGTAACTTTAGGCATTCATAACATTCTTACGTAGGGAGTAACCCTCATGGTTACGTTTGGAATACCCATCACAGTATATTACCAAAATCTATTTGGAGAAACCTTAGTGTTTAACTCCTTCATGTTACCCAATGCATTGGAGAGCTATATCGGGCTCACCCGCCCTTAGTTTATAATGGAACCACCTGTCCTTAGAAACAATCCCCAAGAACCATAACATAATCATAGCACATAACATAAGCGTAATGGAAAGATAACATTCACACTTTTCAATAACAATATAATATTTTAAGATATTGAAATAATGAATCCATTCTAAAAACCATTTTCAAAACCATTTAAACATTTAATAAAGAGATTTTTGAATCATAGTGTCCCATACCACTTTGAAGCTTTTAGCATTTTAAACCATTAATATACATATAAATAAATCATTAAATCCATTTTGAAAACATTTATATTAATGAGAAATATTTATAAGAATATATCATTAAATCTTTTAAAATGATATATTATTTAAAGGGTTTTTAATAAAATGAGAGACACTTGAATACAATAATTGAGGAATAACATTTAATCAGAACTTTATAATATCATGAAAATAATGTTATTCATGATATAATATTCCAAATGACATTATATAAACCATATAAGAGTGAATTGGTGCATAACAACCATGAAGTCTCAATAGAAATGTAAAATGAGATGAAATCCCTTATAAAGAAGGTATCCGTAAATTAAGGATAAATTAATATCATAATTATGTGTGAAAAATATAAATACACCCAATATAAGTGGATATTAAGTGTAGAACAACCAGAGTTCATTCACACATATTCATTTGATGACATATTCAATAAATACAAGTTGAACCCAAAGAAATCGAAATTGGGTTAAGAAGTTCCCTTGGTATAATTCGACAGCCTAACGACGTCACTTTAAAATTCATAAAATTAGTTGATAAGAAAGAAAATGGTATCTCAGCACTTGGGCATAAAATTTACATCAATAAGGATATAGTAGAACATATCCCAAAATAAAAATTTGTAAATTGAAAGACATAACAAAATAAGTTTTTTAAAAAGAGGAGTGTGAAAGGTTCCGTTACCGATTTAGGCAGCTTTCGAAACGTACACCCCATGAAAGAAGGGTCATACAATGAAGATGTAAATACCCATTAATGAGAGTATATTATATAAATAGTAAAATAATGGCAGTACATACACCACACAAAAGGAAATAGATGCCAATGTAGCATGAATCTCAAGGTATTAAAAAGTGAGATGAAATTCCACTTATGAAAATTCGGCAGCCTAACGGCTCCACATAAAACATCCAAAAATGGATTGATGATATCAAATAAAGTCTCTCAAAATATTAACATTAAATATACATCAATATTAATATATAATAACATCCCCCATAATAAGAAAGAGGAGCTTAAATTAAGTTACATAAAAAAGTACTTACAATGAAAGAGAGAGGTAGGATCCCTTACCTCAAGTCTGACTTGTCTTGTCCGTTTCATTATATTCTTCAATAATAAACTTTTGTCAATTTATAATTTCTAATGTACCTACTTTAAATCATATTATTCAATTCATATTACATATTATAATGTTATAATAATCAGTTAATTATGTATGTTCAGATCAGATTTTTTTTGTCGATGTTTGGTACATGAGTCAAAAATGAACTTGTTTGAAAAGAATTGTCCATGTAGTTATATATAAATCATATCCAGAATAGTATTAATGATTTAAAAATAATATATATCCAGTAAATATTCATTTTATACTATTCCTTAACATCTAGAGATCAAAAGAAATGAAATGCACCGTTCATGGAGACGGTAGGTCGTACTTACGTATGAACGCTACTTTCATTTCTTTGTCATATTAATTGAGTTAAAAATAATTGAGAGAGATATATATTATAATTAAAGTATAATATATATGTTGTATAGGTCACATATGTTCATTAATTTCATTCTTTATAGATTCGAGGTATTGCATGAACGAGTCACATCACTTGAGGGGGCGGTAGTCCACACTTCCTCATATGAAATAATCGCATTTGCACAACATGAAAAGAATAAAGGTATGATTTAAATATAAAATACAGAAGCATATAGAAAACATAAATACCATATATAATATATAAAATACATTTACATCATAATGGACAACCTTAATGTTGTTAAAAGAATAATGAACAATCTTCGTTTCATGGGGCAATAATTCGCCATCCACAGAAACAGTATGCTCCTTAACCATTAGATGGAAGTGTGCATAATTTTAGCTCGAATAATTATTATAAAAACATACTAGTATATTTAATATACTGGGTTTTTTTACAAAATAAGTGAGTAAAAATAGTTTAAGTGGTTGGAGAAGAAAAATAAAACAAAAGAACATAAGAGAAGACATTACCTTTAAATCGGGTAACTCCCATTGGTTTGAACCAAAAGGGTTTATTGAGGAGCTTTCTTCCTAAGGTAATTATTCTATGATTAATAGAGGGATTTAGAGAGATTAAAAGGTCTGGGTTTTGCTGATCCAAAGGCTTAATAGGTGTGGGTAAGGAGGTAGAGGTGTGAGACTTTTATAAGAGAAGAGGAGGGGAACTCTTGGAAAGTTATAAAATATTACTTTATTATAAAATGTTTTTAGGATTTTAAAAATCCCAAAAGGATATAAATAGAGGATAAGGTGATAAGGTTCATAAATAAACCCATAAAATAGGTTTTTTCCAATTGTAAGGCTTAGATTTTACATTATCTTTTCATTTGATTTAAATCGTTCTTTAATGAGGTAATCGCTGCATCATCACGGTGTCATAAATAATTTAATTTATTTAATGTCTAAAAATTAAAAAAAATACTATGATATAGGAAATAATTTTATCTTTCTAATTAATACTTATAGACTAAGATATCATTTATGTAGACAAAATTAAAATTATTTTACTTAGGTGTTATATACTTTGGTTACATTTTCCTTTCTTTAAAAAAATATGATAAAAGGTCACTATCACACTAAAGTGTTTACATGGGGGCCCAAGGTTAGAAAAAGGCATACCAGGGTTGGCCATTACACCAACAATTACATTAGGACACATGTTGGGGTCATTTTATATTTTTATGATATTATTTTCTTACCCTTAATTATCCAATTACTAATTAAACATGACAATTAATGATAATTACCGTCATTACTATTCATAATGTCCAGAAACAAAAGAGTCATAATTACATAATTTGGACCTTATTATTCCAAATATGGAATCCATTTTATCAAATTAAAAACACATAAATTGTAGTAATTAATTTAAAAGTAAATCTCGTTGTCAAAACAAATTACAGGTTTTTAAGAAGTAAAATTTATCAAAAGATTGACTTGTTTTTGCATCCAATTGAAAACTAAAATTACTTCCAATGAACAAAACTTTATTAAGTGGTAAAAAAATAATTCAATTATAATTTTAAAACAATTAAAATGAAAATCTAAATATATAAATAAATTGGATGAAAAGGCAGTTTTGAATTAAAAAAACTGTATTTTTCGCTATTCATTAAAAAAGAGGCATTATCAGAAAAATACCAAAAATTAACCCTAAGCTATATTTGATATTTCAAAATCTGAAATGATGTTTGTTTTACCAAATTCAAATCATAGAAGTTTCACTATTAAATCATATAGTTAATTCCCAATGTCAAAAAAATAGTGGGTTTTTTGGAAGTAATATATATGAAACGTTTGGCAGTTGATTATGTTCATTTTCAAAGTAAAATTAATTCTAATGACCCCCATTTAATTAAATGGAAAATATATATTATAATTAAACTTTAAAACCAATTAAAAAGATAATTTAACCATATATTTAAATTAGATTAAAAAGTGGTTTTGATGTATAATGCAGTATTGTCACTATTCATTAAAAAAATTAACATTGTCAGAAACATACCAAAAATTTGACCAAAGTAAATTTAAATTTCCTAATAATCCAGAATAAGTTTATTTTGAAACATAGAGCTTATAAAAATGTCAAAATTTGGATATATAAAAGGTTCTCTATCAAAAAGAGGTAAAACAATCTTTTAAAAATATTAGAGTATTTATTCTTAAAATTTGATTCATTTGGAATTTAAGCATCTAACATTTATTTGATAAAAGTAAAAATATTTAACAATAATATGTAATCAATTTTTAGTTATTTCTGTTCATTCCCACCATTACAATGGCTAGGCGTTAACTATTAAAATATTATTGTATTATTAGTGTGCAACGTAAGATTTCAAAAAAAAACTCATTGTTGCGTATTGGGTACGCCATCAAGAATAGCATTCCCTTTAAAGTAATATTAACATTTTATTCACAAATATTGATAAACATGAGAATGTAATATTATTTATTTACCTTGGATGTTACAAGAGATGCATGATACGACATGAATACCAATAAAGTTAATAAACCTTAGTTAATTATAAATTATGTAGAAGTATGAATAACACAGTTGCAAAGTATCACGAATCCTTCTATTTTTCTGAAATCAGTTACATCAAGTAATAAATAGAATATTATAGTGAAATTATTAATTAAATCATTGATATTCTTATAAAATTATATTATTCATCAAAAATAGCATGGTATATCCTAGGTATGAACAAAAATGGTGTCATCTAAAGAGAAAAATAATGTAATAAATAAATCATATAAATATGTTACAATTTAAATGTGATTCAAGATTAATTTTATCATAACTAAAGAGGCATGAGAAGAATAATCTGAAATAGTTAATCAATATATAATATTATAGAAGAAATTGAATATATTAATTTTGAATCAAAATATACCACATAATCACAATCATAATCCAAGGAAAACAGCAATAAAAACAAATCAGAGTGTTCATAGGATTTCATGTAATGATCCTTAAACAAGAATATTCAAATATAAAATGACTACATAATGCATTAGAGGGATATAAATTTCTAGTACAACCAATAATAATCATTTCATCTATATTCATAATTTTTCCTCATCAATCATAAAACAAAAGGATGTTATTCATCATTTATAGTCTCATGATTAGGGAAGGTGTGATAAAGTCATAGAATCCCCCATTAAATGATGGATTGTTACATATAGTTCAATGAAATTGATAGTAAAAGGGGATGGGTATTCAATACACAATTTTTGGGCATGGAAACTCATTGAAGTATTTTTAAAGAATAACAACAATAAAAAGTGATTTATATATGTAATCAATGAGTTTGAATGGTGTCTCTAATTTTTTTTAATATGAAATATAAGGGGGATATTTAAAATCTTAATCCAATTGGAATATGTGTAATTAATTATGAATAATAGAATGGTATTTATTTAATAAATAATAGAATAAGAGGATCATATTCCTTGATATAGAGCTTCTAAATTATTGGATGGATCTTCTAATGAGATTTGGGGAATATTGGGAGGGATGTATAGAGGAAAAGGATGAGTGAAAATTTTATAGAAGAGTTTTAATTGATGATTAAAGGGAGATTGGATGGTTTTATTGATTAAAATATAAGAGATTTATTATATAATTTCTAAAAATAGTATTTAGACTCTATATGATGAATTAATCAATACCAAAAATCATATAGTGGGTTTTCAAATAGTTTTATCCTAAAAAAATTAAATTTAGTATTTTTTATATATTTTTGAACTGATAAATATATTAACATATCCATAAAATTAATTCCAAAGTAGATAAAAAATAATATACGGTTAAATATAGAGAAAAAAATCCTCTATGTGACCAATGGTCACATTTAAAGCACCTCGAACAATTAGAGCATATAAAAGCAGAAGTTGAAATGACTCAAAATTCCATCTCTCAACATATATCCAATAATAAAACATTTAAAACCACACAATGGAAAAAATTAGGTTTTTATAAGAATTACATGTAGGATACTATAACAGAGTCTCTACGGGGTTATATATCAGGAGTGCATCAATTGTAAATTAAAAAAAATACCAAACCTTTTTCATAAATATAAATTCTAATTATATATCATTTTTCACTTTGTTATAATTATATATTTTTATATTCATAATGTTATTAATATGATATATAGAAGTGATATTAATATAAACTCATATACATGCATCAACATGAAAGAACATAAATACATACCCATGAAATAACATATTATTGAAATGCATATTGATATAAATTCATATAAAATCATATATTAAATAATCCAGGATACCTATAATGTGATAAATAACAATAAATGAAAAATAAAATTTTATTAATCCTATATACTATAGGAAAATGGGTAATATTCCCAAAAGATCATAATTAGGTAGAATATTAGATCCAAATAACATCAACAACTGCTATATTCTATAGATATCAAACTACAGATAACACCTTGTGTTTCCAAAGACAATAAGGCTTCCAATGAATCTCTTATAATGCAGAAAATATTATCAATGTACCAATTGATGAAATAAATTTTATTTTCACTCTCAAGGTTTTATAAAACATTATAAATCCTAATAAAAATTGATTTAGTTTTGGAAAAATCATTTTGAAAATTAATAAAATCCATTTTTATAGAAATAACCATTAGAAGAAATTTTCCATTCCAAAAAAACATTGAAAAAAATTAATCAAAAATGAATAAAATTCATTTAATTATTCAATTATATATAAACAGATAAATTAAAATGGTATAAACCATTACAACTTCAACAAGATTGATTGGAATCCCTGAGATCAGCCATCAAACTACTAGGAATGCAAGGACACTAAAAGTAATCAATATAAAAAAATTGATAAAAATATCTGAAAACCAAATCAATTACAAAAAAAAACTATTGAATAATTGGAAGAATTAATATCATTTAGAGGGGTACCACGATATGTTAGAGGACATATCATGAAACAAATGATCCAAAAAGGATTATAGATATCAATAATCTCCTAGGATGATCTATTGGTCAAGAGGGAATCAAAGAATATATATAAAATGAGATTTATCCCTGGATCAGAGACATAACCCAATTCCTTGATAATTACATAGTGTCTAACCATATTTCATGTCATATAATCCATGATGTTCAATTATGGAAAAAATACACACACTTTTTATTAAATAATGTTTTTACCCAATACACATCATGAATTGATTTCATAGTATATAAATATTTCCACATTTTTTCAGTTTACAATAATTATCAATCCATGATTATATGTTTAATAACCCCAAAAATATACTATGTAGATACCTATTAGATATAAAAATATATAGGTTTATGCAATAAAACTCAATAACCCAGCATTGAGGGTTCTATGAAAATAGGAAGAACCCCACTAGGTGTTTAAATCATTAATAACTTGACTCCATAAATACATATAAATATACTTCCATTGATATTAAGTCATGTTACAAATAATTATTTATCCACCGCCATGAATCCCCCAAACTCACCCAAACATGGATTATAAACAAATCCCAAATAATGGAGTACCTAACATCGATAATAGTTTGTTACAATCTCCCCACTACATATTATTTTTTCCGCAAGATTGGCCACATATTCCAAGACATTAACAAGGTGAATTATACAACTACATTATCATGATTTCCCACTCCCATGTCTCATGGATATCACATTATAATTGACATATTACCCCAACTATATGAATCATTTTACCATGTAGTACATTCTATTAGAAATCAATATTATCAACTGTATTCTCAAAAAATATTCTTTCAATATCATAATCTACATCCTCCCATCAAACAATTTGATGACCCATCATTCCTCGAGATACAATCCTTGTCATTTAACTCTTTGGATAACATATAATATGATTGTTTCATTCCCATAAAACAATATGATATATTTAATTTGGGTAACTATCTTACTAATGAGTGTCCCCACAGTCCAATTTTTTTTAATGTGTTTTTTCATCACCCATATGAACATTGGAAAACCAACCATATGGTCTCCCATACTAATCACTACTCTAGGAAATCCATGAAAATATTTGGGCATCTAATTAGGTAGGTTCCAAATAATATTGGAGCATCATATTGACAAGTTTAATAACATTTTCCTTTATAATGTTTCACTTTTCTATTGGTTTTACACTATCTACAACATTTATTAATAACACCCTTATTTTCCCTAATTATAAATACAAGGGAGTGCTTCAGTACATAATGTGTGTTGTCTTTGATTCCATTTTTATGACATGACATTCGTCAAAACAAGATCCTATTCATCTCACCACAAGGGTCTCTTATATTACTTTGGTTTCCTTCGCAATACACCACATTCTATTGCAAAATCTTATCTCATTTCAAACTATATACTATCTACATTCGCCAAAACATGTTATATCAATGTGTTGTTTCCTCACTTACACAAACCCTAGAAACTATCCATGAATTTCACCCATCTTGATCTATAATATATTTCAACCATTAATAACATTGGAGTTATAATTAGGTAGTACTTATAAAATTATGGTTCAAAATATTGATATGGGTACTAACATTTTTATTTTAATGTATCAATTTTCTAGTGGTGTTATATATCACATGGGAAGGATTTGGAAATTACCTCCTCCGCTATGAAACAAGAAACATGTCATGGATAGATGTGAGCCCAAATGTTATGTACAAATGATTGGCCACAATCGTTACTCATACAATGATATCAATGGGGACTAGAAATACTTTTTCCAAAACACCATTATTAACCAACTGAATATAAAACTAGAGATGTGTATTTTTAATAAAACCCCAATCACCAACCTCAAACACTAGAAAATGGTGACGGAAGTTAAAATATGATTTTTGAAGACTCTATATCACGGCCAACCTCATCAAAAATAAACTACGAAGCCTCTATAATCTCGTATAATTGTCTCAACCCAACCATAAAAACACTCAATCGGGACTAATCCAAATAAATTGCTGAGGTATATTTTTATTGTAAAAGTGAACTAGAGGAAGATCCTTTTACAAAGATACTCTTAAATCACAATAATCACCTAAAAATTATCCTCAAGAACTGTTATATTCCTCTATGTCACTCAATTACTATATGAATAATAGTTTTATATACAATCTATTCATAAAAACCATATCCTCTTAAAAATAATTTTAGAAAATATATCTAGACCTTTGGACCCAAATAGATAAAATCATAGAGGGTACCCCATGATGTATCCCAAAATCTTAGACATAGAATTCCCCATTATGTTAATCCTTTTCCATATCAATGATAGGGAAGAAATGAACTTATTTTTTGATTATATTGATAACTAATGAAATTGCATCATTCCAACTAAGATATCATTGTATCTAAAAAAGAAATCAATTGAAATATCATTCATTCCTAACCCATAATGGGTAATATAAACAGAAATATCATCAAGTATCTGGTTTTATAACTAAATTATATAAACATTTGTACACCATCATAGAAAATAACCAATTGACCATATAATCCACTTACACCAATACAGATGTATCACATCATGATACATCGTGGTAGCCACATGCTATATGGAATGAGAAGACTGATGTCCACTATCTACAAACTGTTACCTCTGGGAAAATAGAACATGAAACCTACAATGGAAGAATAATGTTCTAATAGGGCACCAGTACAACACACCTAACATATCCCCAATATAAATACTATCACTAAAGAAATATAATGCTATGTTAGTCACCTGATCGAGTTAATCAAACCTATCGAAAGATGTATTAGTTTCCACCACATCTAAGAACACATTTCCACCATCCTCTTCCACAACCGAGATTATATCTGAAGACAAATGCATTAGATTCAACTATTCCTGTGATTCGATCAAATATTTTATCATTAATTTCTTTTTGAATCAATCAGACACCACATTCCCTTTCACATGAGTGTATGAAATATCAATATCAATATCATAAAGTTTCATTATCCATTATCTCTTTATGTAGTTCATATCTGTTTGAGTAAAAATATATTTAAATCTATAATACTCATAATACATTCCAAAACTCTCCCAAAATAGGTAGTTTACTCCCCTTTTGAGTGCATACATAATAGCTATCAACACAAGGTCATTGGTAGGGTAATTATTCTCATGCGAGCATCATAGTTGTGAGCCATATGCTAGAACATGTTTTTCCTACCTCAGGATAGATCACAAACCCATGGTAGAATAATCACATAAAATATCATAAACACAAACTAGTTTTGAAAGAATAAAAATAGTTATTAAATTCAACCTTATCACCATCACCTCAAATTATCTGTGAATGTTATTAGTCCATTTAGAGAATACACCATTATGGGTAAACGTAGACACAAAATATGTGATCTTACAGAAATCCTGAAAACATATTCTATAGTAAAAACCAATCCCAATAAGATATGGATGTCAGTGAAATATATAGTTTCCTCCCAGGATATAATTTCCAAATATATTTTATGGATCCACCGAGATACCCCACCTTGATGTCACATTCTATAATTATTTCAATCCATGAATCTGAAACTCACATTTAGATAGATTTCTATATACAAAACATTTCATAATGAATCAATGATTGTTATATTAATAGTCTATATCATCCTCCTATGAAAATGACTACACCAAAATAACATCCATAAAATAATTCCATTATCCAATGAAATATATAAATTTTCACAACCATAAAACCCACTATAGAAATAGTAAAGCTGAATATCATAACCAGAAACTCAAAATTTCTATACCACCTCTAGAATAGTTTTATAGGAATATTCTACACTCAGTATCATAAATGGAGGTACCATAATGATTTTTCAAAATTTCAAAACAAAAAAACCTCTCTATAGTCATTAAAAAAATCATCAATCCTGGGAAAATGATATTTGGTCTTTATAGTCAACTGATTTATCTTCAAATAGTAAATAAAATTTCTAAGGATACCATCATACTTTTTAGTAAGAATTAATGGTAAATCATTTGGTTACAATATAGGATGTTTATATCATTTATCATCTAGGACCTCATATTGGAGTATAAGTTCCAACAACTCATCATATTCCATTTGATATAATGTAATGTGAATGACCATCATACTATGTAGAATGTCAATAGTAAACCAACACTCTATTCATGATGTTAAATGAAAAAAAATTATATAATACATAGTGATTTAGACTCACAAGAGTAATATATCCATATATAAAACAAGGTTCAACTACATTGAGAAACATTTATGACACCAAAATTTAGACTACACCACCGAGAGGAAAAATATGGAATTTTCTTTCCAATGTGGAGCACTAGTGACCAATAATGTCATAAGTGACCCCTAATATGTTTAATAAATATATCCATTAGTGTTAGAAGTCAATCTTGGCCTTACCAATTAGCGTAAAATTTCCGAAAATTAACATATTTATGATTTCAAGATCAATCACCAATAAGTCCCATTTTAGCTCAATGTTCACTATCATAACCCAACATGTAAGGCACTTGAATAATTATTTCAGAATATTCTCATATGTGTTGAAAGAACCAACAAGTATAAAATATGTTTCTATTATAATCCTAACATTTCAATAATCATTAAATATATTAAAGAAAGGAAATCACATGTATCTATAAAATCTAGTGCCATAGAAGACAATATAAACCTTTTACCTCTGACAATAGTCGAACCATATTCATATTCCACATTATCATTCTCATTCACATAAATACATCAATTTTCAGCATGATAAATATACACCTTATAATATATATTCGACACACAACACATTTAAGCATCAATAAAAACCTATAATCCCTTTGAGACAGTAGATCATACCTTTCCATACTTAACATACATTAAAAAAATTCTTCAGATGTCCTAATAATCCTCATTGATGAAATGTCTTATAACCCTCCATAAACATAGGTATTATATGACCATACTATTGAAACAAGTAATAATAAGATACTTCTCTTATGATGCCCTAGAATGTGGTTCTAAAGAGAACAATAAACAATTACATTTCTCCTTCTAGAAAAGAGATACAAATTTTATAAAAACAACACTTAATAAAGATCCATACAAACCTATCATCAAATTTATATATGTCTCAATGAAAGATAATTTTCAACTACTTCCATAATATTTATACGGAAAATGAGATTAATCATTGACCTGATATTATTATACACTCTGAACTTAAACATATGATGTTGCAATTAATAATTTATGAAAATATATGGTGTTAGATACACCAATGTGGGAAAAAAATATAATAATCTATTATGGGATGCTCCCCCAACACCGTGGTCATAAACTTCTAGGTTTCTTCCATATGTAACGGTTTAGGGTAAAACTACCAATTAATTTTTATCATAGAAGAACCCCAGTTTGAGTACTCTTGAAACATATATTACATAATAGAGTCCCCCCATCTCTTTCATGGTCCCTCAAGCATTTTTTTAGAAAAATAAAATTAAATTCTTTACCAGTCTCCCTTAAATTGATGATAATTTCAATCCACTAAATCCCCTCATTATATTCATGTATCCATTTTCTCCCTATAAGTTGACTGTAATCTTCAAAATAAAAATAGATACATGATATTACAAACTTATTATGTTACTGACACCCACAAGACCCAATATCAAAATTGTGCATATGAATATGTCAACTATGGAAGGATTCACTAATGGATTCTCATGGGGAACATATTTTTCAGCTCACTCTATCCGATATAGTGAATATATTATCAATTTAGTTTTATAATAATCATAACACAATAACCAATTAGATAATGGGAACATTCCCAGATATTTGGACCACATTCATTATATAAACAATTTCTTTAAAATATAGTTTATTTAAATTAAAAATTATATCAATAAATTAAATTTACTAATGTAATGGGTAAATATATATATATATATAATAACAATTAAATTATTTCATATGACCTCAATACTAATGTGAATAACATGGTTAATGTCCCCAACTACCTAGGCAAACTCATGGTCACTCATGGAGGTCATCTTGCAATGTACCTTTTTTGTACATACTATTTGAATCTTATTTTCCTTACTCCTGTATACCTATGTTAGGTATCCAATTTTATGATGTGTTAACTAACATAAATCTAATAATTCTATCTAATAATTAATTTTAATAGTTAAACATGGGTCAACTAAACCATATATGATGTCCTCTGGAACATGGTGAGGTGAAAGAATAAAATGAAAGAAATCATGTATATAAGGAAAAAATACATAGAACTAGAATACTACAGATAAAAGAAATAAAACATTTTATATATAAAATCCCATACAAATTAGATAAACCCCATATTAAGAATAAATAATGACAATAATGTCCCAATGTAAACCTTATTTTTTTCAAACCACCATACACTGAAGAAAAATACCATGTGAAAATTCTATTTGCTAAAATATTCCCTTCCATTTGACTTTCATAAAATCCTTTCATATTGAAGAAACACGAAATATGAAAAGTAAATGTGATTTATACATGAAATTTAATCTATACAAAAAAAGGTAACAAAGTGAATATATATCAATGAAACAACATATAATTTAATTCTATTTGTTACCACCTCAGATAAAAACATTTGAGTAAAAATGTATAATAAGAAGTATCACACAATAAATAAACATAAATGAAAAAGAACCTCATATTTGGTCGTAGAATATGGGAGATCTAAAAATACATATTCAAGATCTTAAAAAGTTATAATTTAGTATAAAACAATTTTTTTTCCATATATATTTTGTTTATATCCAAAACGTTATCTCATAATGGTTCCAAACACACTAAGGTTACCTGATTCACTTTACTGATGCACCCAAGGTTCCCGGAGTTCTAATATTCGAAATATGTATAGAAACCATTCTCAAAATTTTCAAAAAAAAATCAACGCCAAGGAAATCTTCTTTAGTTCTTGAAAACCAATTTACAAACCAATCAAATATATTTTATATAAAAAAACCACTTATGAAAACACATTCACTACCAATATAACCATTAAAATAGATATTAAATAAATTTAATGAAAAAATAGAGTAATATTTAAATAATGGATAAACTGTTTTTCAATTAATAAATTTTATAGAAACACTTACCTCAAAATAGAATAAACCATGCTACCTTTGACAAATATTAGTGGGAAACAATAGAACGACATTCGAAAGACCTTGCACACCAAATTTTTTGAAAGGAATCAATATAAAACATTACGAAATTTAAAATACACACCATTAATGTATCAAATTAAATTTCATTGAAAATATTATTTAATAATCATAATGAATACATTCCTAGAGAGGCTCACTACAGCAACCCTGGTTCCAGATTACTGAATGAATGATTCAGATGGAGAAAAGATCTCTAAAATAGCATAGTGTGAGTTCTTGGTCAAGAGGATGGGGGGAAGAAAAAATAAATGTTATTCATACATATATATCACTAATATTTTCATTCCTTGAAAATTAAAATATTAATATCCCATGTTCACTTCATGTAATCTAGAATGTCCACTTACACTGAAAAACCCATCAACATTTTGTTAATAACTAATTTTTGATCATTACATTCCATAAACCTATTACATTGATTATAAATATTTCACACTATATATAAATTCATAACTTCTTTATGACCATTGTTTCACATCATTTAAACCCATAACATGGTGTTTAAATCCACATTAGGTTGTATAAAATCATGGTTTTTGTTGAAAACTCAAATAAAGCACTATGAGAATTCTCTGAACTTGTGATGATCCCAACTAGGAACTTCAAAAAATTAAAACCATACTCAATTAATTAAAATAAACACACATCACTATGATTTAGTTCATCTTCCCTATACAAATCACTTTATCGCAAAGAATCCTTCAAATGCACGCAAATATGGATGAAGAAAAAACACAAATAAGGGAGTACATGTAATGTGTAATGGTGGGTAACAATGAATCATAATGTGTATAAAGATAAAAAATAACTGAAAAATTATTTTATATCATATATGAAAAAATATTTGACTAATGATATATTTTATGGGATATAATTTTTCGGGTCTTTGTGGGGGAATAATTGACAATGTATATTTATGCTATATTTTTTGTTTACCAAAAAATTGACGATTAGAGAAACATTTAAAACATTAACTCAAGTGTAGAATTGAAAATTTGATTAAAAAAATAATTATAAATTTTTCAAATTAAATATCCAATTTTGAGGGTTTTTATATTTAAATTAAACATCCCCATTTATTTGAAGATCAATTTATTTTTGAAAATAATTATTTTTTTGATCATTAGTGAAATTAGTTTTGATTTTATATATTTATATTATCAATTATATTTTAATAAATATAATTTACTAATAATGATTAATTAAATATCAATTATTTAATTAATTTATGAAATCAATAAATTGGATGACTTCTTGGAAACTAAATATTTCTAAAAAATATATATTTTTGTCATATTAAAACAAATTTTTATATAAATTTTTATAAAATAATTTATATAAATATAAAAATGTAATTAATTGTTATCATTTGTTTATTGAAAAAAAAACAAACTATACTATAATATTCTAGATAGATAATGTTCCATAAAACTAGAATATTCATTGTGTTATGGATTGCGACGGTATTTTTTATGGGCATGTTTGAAAAACATGGTTTTGTCCACGTTATTGATAATATTTAATATCTACCATAAATGGTTATGATCGACCATTTGTTATTTAATATTGACTTAGGATTCATAAATGATAAACCTTTTGATTCAATGTTCCTTTGATTCATTGATAAATGGGATACAAAGGTAAGATCCTACTAGTTAATAAATTCTCTTACATTGCCTCTATCAATTAGAATTCATAATACCCTCGATATACTTGTATTAATTGACACTATACGACATCAATATTATAAATTTTTATGAGGCATAATTATCATAAAAATATGATAAGAGAAATATTCTAATTTTGTAAAAAATCCATAGATGTTCATGTTTTTTAAATATATCATTTTTAAAACTAATTTTACAAATGTAAAATAGGAAATGTATTTATAAAAATTTGGGATGTTAAATTCATCCCCCTATAAGAAATATTTCCCTCAAAATTATCATTTTATACACAAAAACTGATTAGGGAACATAGGTTTAATTACATCATCTGATTCCCTTATTGTTTCATCAAACATATAGCTCTTTTATATCTCTATTACCAATTGAGTTTTTTACAACATATTATCTATGAAATATTATATTAAAAAGATGATTCTAATATGGATTTCCATTATCCAATCATTCAACCATATAATTTAGAACATATGTGAGATCTGGTTATATATCCTCTGGATGGATACATCGAACACATAATGTTCATAAGTTTGGTTAGTTAAGTGTTTCAATCAATGGGACACCACTTTGAATATTTAATGATCCCAATACGGCCAAACTATCAAAAAATATGATTTATATTCATCCCAAACAACATGAATTTATTCATGATGATATATGATGTAAAAAATTATCTCTAACCTTTTAATGAAATAATATATGATGATTTTCTAAATAGGGTTTCTATCGACAGTTTCCTTATTTTGTACAATATTGAATAAATTGACGATTTTTTTCCTTTTATGTATAAGATCATGTCAAATGAGCTTAATATATCCAATATCATACAATCATGTTTGTGTCTGACATCTATTCCCAAATATAGACTCATATATTTCCTATTGTATTATATAATGTAGGACTATTTTTATATGGTAAATGCACTTGGAGAAGGTGTTGATCCATAAATACATGGAAATCCATCAAATGTTATCTCAACATATCCTCTAGACTTATAGTGTTTCCTTTTTTACAAACAATATGTATGAGGATGATAAGTAGAGTTTATGCTTATTTCAATATCAACATATTTATTATCAATTACCCAAGCCCTCACGGTAAACCTCATATGTCAATCAGTTACAATAGTGTTCTAAAAATCCATGTCTTCTTACAAAAAACCACAATTATATTATTTTGTTTCAATAAAGTTATAAATGCACCATGATTTCAATGACATTGGCTATCTTGGTTTGAATTTCGACTACCACGTAGATGTATTTATTACATTTTGGTGCCATGATGAGTCCTACGATGAAATACATGGTTATATTTTCTCATTTCCATAATTTTAATGGGATACTTCTGAATCAAAACCTTATTCTTTTTTCATTTCTCCTTTACTAGTTTTCATACAATGCATCGAGATACAAACTCAATAATCTATCTATTCATGCTACCCCTTTAAAATTTATTCATCAAATCCCTATACATATTATTACATCCTTGATAAAAACATAGGGATGATATGTGTGTGGTAAATTTTTCTACTCTCTTCTATTCTGTTATTTATGAGACATATATATTTGTTTCAATCATTGTATCTCAAAATTTAAGAAGTTTAAACTATGGAATTTTTTCTAACTTATTCTATAGAAACTCTAAATATTTTTGTGCCTCAATGATCCTTGAAATAGTAGATACCTAATTATTTTTTTAGGAATTGTTACATGAAAATTATTTGGTTATTCCCATTACAATAATATACATGTTGATAGATATTAGGACCCTTGAATCCCATTTCAGGGATAGTATTTTAGAATCATTTCTACTCATATCATTTATATCATTTTTTCCCTTCCCATGATTGAAACATATTTAATAACCAAAATCCGTGATCATATATAACAACCTTAATTAGCGTATATTTTTCTCCTTTTATATAAATTTAAACATGATGATTTTATAAAATGAATATATTTTACTTATCCTTATAGAGATAATGTTTTCAAAATTTCAAAAAGAGGATCACAATAACTAATTATATATCATCCATTCTATATTTCATCTCATGTATCATTAAATGGATATAGACTTTGGATATATCCCTTTATTCTCTTATATATACAAAACCCATGACCATTTATAACACAATGTTGTTGTTTACATGTATTTTCATGTTGATAGGTAATGTTAAAAACGTAGTTTGGATTAGCCTCTTCCTCAAATTGCTAAATATTTTTTCACATTCATGTGTCTAAACAAAACTAACTCCCCTCTAGGTACTATAAGAATGTGGGCATGAAAATCATAATACATCCCTCAAATTTTGATTATAGTACCCATCTAATCCATGTAAACTATATATTTCCTTCAAAAATTATGGTCTCCTTCATCCATTAATTAACTATTTTTTAACAAATTCAAATATTTCCCATTTTTAGTGACAAAATTTCCCATTAAAATTTAATCCTCCAACCCAAATTCACTTTTATTTTTTATTTAATATAGATTTCCTTCTACATGGTCTTAATTATACGAATTAAATTCTCTTCATGTTCCTTAATATATATGGATTATATTATACTACCACATATAAATACTACCTCAAAATTATTGAGGGAATCCCTAAATACAATCACCATCGTCTCCATGAATATCTCAAGAGTCTTTGGGAGTAAAAATGTAATCTCTATGAAATAAAAATTTGAATACCCTGTTTGAAAACTACTCTTGGGGAATCCCCATTCATCACCTTTATGTGAAAATATATTGATCGTAGATCCATAATTAATATTTATGAGGCTCAATATAGTAGATCAATAAAGTCATAAATTCATGGAAAATGATACCAATTTATTATTGTGATCTTTTTGATATCAGGATAATCAATATAGTGGGACATTGTTCAATCTTTATTCTACATGAGGACTCCATTGAAACCATAGTTGAAGCGCTTTCTATTATAACCACATTATCAAAATTCTATTGTAATTGTTTATTTATGTCCCCATGTTCAACAATGAAAATTACTTATAGAATAATTTGTTAGAAAAGATCCAGGTATGGGATTTATTGATAAATAAACCACAAAACTAGGTGGAATAAAAGAAAATTCATTGGGAAGAAGCCAATAATTACCATAAAATCAAATTCTCATAATGAAAAAACATTGAATTTGTCTGAAAATATTTTGAAATATATTCTTTCATGCAAGTAATTATTGTTCATGAACAAGATGTTGGTACCAGTGATTTTACATCCTCCAATTGTTATATTTATATTATTTGAGACTACTATTGAATAAACATGTTTATTTCCTCCTCACATGAATTTATGAAATATCTATATAAATAATGACAATACATGAAAAGAGTAAAATGAAATTTATATACTTTGAATATCAAAATTTTATATTTGAAATTAAGAACATAAATTGTTATATAGAATGAGTTATATACATTGGATACAATAATTCATCGATTTTTCATCACCACAAATAACTAAACATTCATGTCTTGAGATGGGGTTTTAATTATTCTTCAAAACATTCATTATACGAAGGAATTTATAGAACAATAGATTTATGAAATATTTCATGATCACAAATGGATGATAATCCCACCATTCTCTATTTTGTTTTAGATTTCATAATTTTTATCTTCTAAAATAGACATATGGAATATTAATTTAAAACTATTAAACACATGATAAACATTTACATTTATTCGATAACTAATAAATGACATATATTTTTTAACCAATGAATTAATGGGTTTCAATCCACGATTTATTTCCTAATATATAATATTATTGTAATTTTGTTTTTCCTTTATAAGGGAGGATAAATAGATTCTGAATTTATCAAAGCATATCCCCCTGTATTGTCCAACCAAGTGTGTATAAATGTCTATTTTAATACATAAGTAAATGGTTAATTTAATAATAATGTCCCCTTTTACATTTTATTTCTCCTAATAAAAAATATTATGGAGCCACATCTATATTAAGTTTCAATGAAGGGATTTATTTTATTTGAAATCTGTTACTATATAAATTATAAAAATTTATGGATGTTTGAATATGTGTACACTGAAGCCTATATATTTTACAATAATTTATTTTTAAAACATAATTTATTATTTAATACATAATGTTACATGTACTGTAATCCAAAATTAAATTTAATACTTATGACTTCGGAAAAACATATACATTAGATAGCATCTTGAAATGCGAATACCATGATATTTTTGGAAACATACATAACATGCACTTAAAATTCCTTCATTCATCTAAAACTGCATTGGATAACCTAGTGACATACATAATAAATGATTGGGAAAAAGTTATACCAATAAATGAAGCATATCATATTGTAATGGGGCACATGATAGACAAGATGCATATCCATTTCACATAAGTTGGGTGAGAATAATAATATTCAACAATGTGGCATGATATAACATGATAATATAATGAAAAAATTATTTTGGGGAAGCAACATATGACATGGAATCATAATAATAATAAGAGGTTAACCAAAAAAATAATATCACAGTGTACTTAATATATGTTCTTTCTCACCATATTAAAAATCACATGAGATAAAAACACTACCTAATACATTTTAAGTCCATATAAATCCATCCTCCCTTGTCTCATCCATATCATGAATATTCATAATTGTGCTGCAAAGATCATACAAAATATGTATATCATTTATAATTTTGATATTTTTATTATGGATTTTGAGATAAATATTTAGATGTACAAAATAAATAATTTATATGAAAATCTATTTTAATATTCTTCTATGGGAATGTGGATGATAATCACTATTTAGGGGTTTGGAATAATAAAAATTAATTTTTTTTAATAATGGTTCTATATAAAGATTAATATAGGGGAATAATGATATGGACTAGGGTCCCTCATCAACATAAAATCATATAGAATATAATAGGGTTTTTCATGAACATAACCCAAAAATGAAAAATTTGATATTAATGGGGAATAATACAATAACGGTTCTTAAATAAAGTGGAGAATGACCTAATCATTTACCTCGAAAGGGTGAATCTATTATCATGGGTGGAGATTATTATGATATATGGGACCATAGAAGGTCTATAAAGTGGTATTTTTTGAAAGATATAGTTTTATAGGGGATTTTAGTGAAGATTAATTGGAGGTTTGGTGGGATTATATTGAAAATTATAGAGGATATATTTATTAATATAAAAACATATGTTTTCGACACTATATGATAATTTAATCAAAAATGAAAAACATCCCAAGGGTTTTAAACATGTATTTAAACTAATTTTAGTTGTTATAATAATTTTATAATAATATGATCCAAAAAATATAATAATTATATTAATGATGTAAAAGTGTGTCATGTTTATAAACAGTTGATTTTATAGACATTAAATATAATATATATGTTGGTGAAATAATTTAATTTTTATAAAATTAGTAAAATAAATTAAAAAATAAAGAAAGGGGAAATATATATTTATTCATGGATTCATTTTAGGGTAAATGAAACATCATATTTGGGTCATTATGTTGTCATAATAAAAATCATATATTTATAAAGAATTTAATTTTAACCAAAAAAATAGTGTTCAATGAAAATTATGAAAAATTAAAAAGGGATGATTTAGATTTATTGGAGTTAAAAATAATATTTTTTTTATAAATATAAATATCATTATTTGTGAATTTAAACATTAAAATCCGAATACCTTTATTGAAATGTAATTTTTTTTGGGAAATAATTGTTTTTTGAATGTTATAAAAATTATTTTTCACATGATAAAATTATATTACCCATTATATTGAAAAATAATTGTTTAATAATAATATATTTTGACAATTTTATTTATTTAAAAAATTCTTTGATTCCTCAAAATAATTGTCATAATTAATTAAATATATTTTCTTAAAAAATTATTTCTTTCTTATTAATTTTTTATCAAACTCATTAAAATATAATTAATAATATAAAACATAAATGGAATAGATATAATAATTATTTTATTAACTGAAAATATATAAATTAATATTGTTATGGTCTAGAAACATAACACATTATTACAACGGAAATTGGGTTGCAAATGGTAGTCCCCAACTAGATGATGCCATAACTTTCGTGTTTAGTGTAAAGTGTCCTTTTCTAAAACCCATTATATACTAATCATGATTTTTATTGTACCATGGCTAAATTATCATTGTTTATTATTCTTAACAGTTTTTAAAATATGATTTTATATAAATTTTAATAGCCCATATTATAAAAGGCAGTTAATGTGTATTCTATAACATCATTTTTTTATAATTAGTTTACTAATTCAAAAATTAAATTTAAATTATAAATGTTCATGTCATCATAGACAATCCTTATCATGGGAGTATTCCAATTAGATTATTTTTTGAGAGAGGTGGATAAGTTCATGGGATTTAGGTGTATATATGAAAACATTTATGGAATATATTGTGGGGTGCAGTATTATGAGATTATGTTATATGTCCAATTATAACAGATAGTTCTTGAGAGGGCCATGGTGATGATGTGAGTAATATATATGTCTAATTGAGTGTCCTATTCATATATTGATCCCTATGATATTGTATGAATTATATAAATTTTTTAAAAGAGGATTCAGAGATGATCCTTTTGGGTATACATGATTTTTTCATCCTAAATACATATTATGAAATTTTCAAGTCCAAATGAGTGAGTTTGTTATCAGTATTGAAATTAATATATCATGGGTGGTTCATTGGATTTTGGAGATTTAATTGTATGTTCTATGAAATAAATATTAGTATGTGTGGTTTCTAAAATAGGTTATCAATTTTTTGTTACATTACATTAAAGTTCATTGGATATATTTTTATTTTTATCCCATTAAGGATTTGGTGTGTCTTTTTATTATTTCCCTCAGGATTCTAAAATAAGAAATTGTATTTTTCCAATAAATTTATATGTTATAGGCATAGTGTTTGTCTCCATCCCATGTCTTTTTGGAGGTTGTGATTAGGAGTAATTTTATCTATTATCTCATTTCTAGCCTATGAGGGGAACCATTGTGTGGAGGGGATTATAAAAATGTTAAATAAAATGTTATAGTTGAGGGATATGATGTAATTTATTTGTTGACACAATTGATTAATGCATAGGTTGGTTAGGAAACATGGTCAACAATGTTTTTTAATTGAGGTAAACAAGGTATACAAAATGATACATGGTTATTTAAACCCCCATATTATGTGGACAACATTAATTTATAGTTTAATAATCCTAATATGAAAACTAGCAATGGTTGTGGGGTAGATACCTAGGAAAGGATCATGAATCAAATTTCTATATGAATGTTCATGAAATGGGTAAAAAATTATATTATAGTGAAATATAAATAATTAAACGAATGTTAATTGTTATATTATCCATGTTTATGAGCCCTTAAGACTCTATTATTGAACTTGAAGATATATATTTATCTAGTCATGTTTTAAGTGAAGATGTTTTGTAGGATATTTTAGAAGATATCTACAGAGTGAAAGTTAGTGACAGTGATTAATAGAGGAGTAAACATATATTTATTTAGTGGTATATTTTACTAAAGTATAAGGGATATGATTTTGACTCAATGATATAGGAACAGATGTTGGAGGTATATATGGCTTTCATTCTAATCTATTACTGGAAGGACCACTATGTATTTTTAGAGGTGAGGTTGTTATGTGGTGTCGAAATGAAATGGTGGTTCATGTTTCTCATTGATTGTGTTTTAGTACCCTCGGTTTAGGGAATGTAACCCTTAACTAATTCTTTTCATGTGTATAACATTTATGGGTGAAGGATGGGAGAGTTGTAAGATCTCTAGATGTAGTCTTGAAGAAAAATAGAAGTCACATGGGTGGCAGACAGTTTTTCTAACCGTGCGGCCAACTATAATTTTTTTTCCTCTTGAGGCAGTGGCTCCCGCATAGTTGGAGCAAGGATAGGATAACTGTGCTAGGAAGCCATGCGAGCGTCTACCGAGATTGCAGCTAATGCACAGTAAGTAGACAGTTTGACTAACCTTGGGAACTGATCAAGAAAATGTTTATGTGAGTTCCTAAAATAGTGGATCTCACAAGTTTCTGCCTCTAAGTGGATCATTTATTCTACTAAGAATGCATAACTTGGAATTTTGATTCCTGTAAGGCCAATGAATGCTCTCCCATCGACCCAGAGGAGATATGACAGCTTCCCTTGGTGAATCGAAGCTGGTTAGTTGAAGTATGTGATAGTTATTCATTATTATTGATCAGTTTCTTAGATCTACATATATGTAATTATCTTATTCTCTTGATTTATTATATCTATTCTCATTATGTGAAGATTAAGATGATTGGATTCTAACTATGATGAGATTTTGGTCCTGATATTTCTAGGAGAAGAGATCAATGGGGGGTTCTTTGAAATTTGACATGGTTTTCTTTTTTGTTCTTCGTTCATTTGGGTTTTCAACAAAACATTCATGTTAGAAGGATTATTTTGTGACTCCACTTAGTATAACTGATTGGAATTATTTCAAATTGGATCTGTGGTGATGAATTTATAGATATTTGGTTTGAAATTTGTTGTTATTTGGTTATCATTAATTGATTAGTTATATTGAAGTAGTTTTTTAGAAATGGAAATATTTGGATTAAATGGTGTTGGTGTGATTTCCTTCATAATAGAAAACTAACAAGGGATGAGTAATATTGGGTTAAAAGGTATGTGACCCTAGATCAAGGGTTTGTTTCATAAGGACATAAGAATATTGGACGAGAGACCGCTGAGGAATATGGAACAATCAAAGAAAGAATACATGTGTGGGTGTGTGGTGAACTATGAAATTTATAGGTGAAATGATAAGAATAATTGATTTTAAAACTTTTATTAATTACTTGTATTTAAAAATAACAAGCTAGAAATTGGTTTCATTTAGTTTTGTTTTCACTTGGTTGAAAACATTTTTTTTAACTTTCTTATTTTTGTTTATAAAATGTTTTTGTTAATTATTCATATGAAATGTCTTATATGAACGTGAATAAACATTATGTCCTAGTAATATGAGTAGTGAAGGTATTGGGGAAAACCTATTTAATTTTATACTCAACCCATCTTTGTCACTTTGGTGATTTTCTAGGTGTTATCTTATAGGACATTCGAAAAGGTAATGTTTCCCACATCTTTAGCTCTACTCGTGGTGTTTGTGTTGTGTGGTGATTATGGATATTGGTGCTTGTTGATAATGGAGTCATGTTCTCTTTTGAGAGTCTTTAGTTGTTTTATATGCTATGTACTTTGACACTTGGTTGGTCTTCAGCTATTTCAGACATTAATGTCGTTTTGTGGTGCATGAATATTTTTAGTTGTATTCCTTGGTCCATGATTCATTTAGTAAATGGTTGGGTTATGCTTTGTTGGATATTTGGTTTATTCCAGAAAGGGTAAATCATCCTCAACTTGTATGTTAACCCCTTCAACATTAATTTCCATCCTATGGAATCTTGGTGATGTCGCTTAAGGCCAATAAATCACTCGTTGTTCTCTCATGGAAATGAGAATGAGTGGGTCATTACAAATGGTATCTGTCTGGTCATTCCCTGAGGTACAAATGTTATCATCTTTTTTGGCCCTTGCCCAACACATGGTATATAGTGTTCTTGGTATTGGAGTAGAAATTCCTTATTTTCTAGTCATTAGGATTAAATCTTAGATAAGAGTATGACTATCAAAACATGAAATCTATATAATAAAATGATGTAGCTACCCTTTTTTGATGAAATTCAAGTTACTAGGGAGTTTTGTACATAAGTGTTTGGAGACACTTACAGGATTTAGAAATTTCATTGATAAGGGTTTAGCCAATGGGACGAGCATGAAATGCATTGTTGAGGGAATGAATTCCCACCAGTAGTAGATACCTTATTTCTAGGAATGATTCATGTTGTTAAAGAGTATTTGTTTTTTAAAAATTATGAAATTTTATTTATATTGAATGACTTTGAAAAAAGTAATTCTTTTGGAATTTTAAAAATGGATTAATTTTCAAAAATCATGTTGAATGTATTCAAACATTTTTGTACATGGAAAAAAGTTCTCCTTTGGAAAACAATGTTGTGATAGTTGATGTGATAGAATTTTAAGTACTGACACATCAATTACTAGAGAGTGATATTGATGGTGTTTTTTGTTTGAGTAGGAGATGAAACCTGAATGGCATCATCAAAACCAACCCAAAGAAACTGCGGTGAATGTGGTTTCCCCAGTACCATGGGTCAACCAAGAGCTTGTTCATATTATTGTCTATGATTTTCAATTTGGGGATTCGGGGAAGCAGAGGAATGATCCAAGACTTTTGGATCATGCCATCCAGTGCATGAAGAGAAATCCACCAAATTTTTAGTGTGATGATGAAACCAAGAAGGAAGAGGTGTGGCTATGTAGGATGAATCATTTATTCAATTTAATTAGCACAAATATGGAGCGAATGGTCAAGATGGAGATGTATATGGTCATCTATATTGCACTATTGTGGGAGGATTTAGTGGTGCATGTTAAATTGGATGAAAGCCCTATATGGGGGGATTTTGTGGAATTATTAAACAAACATTTCTATCTCCACACATTCAAGATATAAGGAATTCCAAATTTATTCGTCCTAAAGAAAGAGAGTATATATTTCACCAATTATATAGATAAATTCATGAAATTATTGAGCATTTCCCCGAAAGTTGTGGCTTGTACATCTTTAATGTCCCGCATCTTTGAATCAGGGCTACAACAGGAGATTTGATCGAAGCATGTAGTGCATTGTATCATAGATTTTACAGTGATGGTGAACATAGCATTTATGGCTAAATGTGATATCTCAGTATTGATAGGAGGAAGAATGGTTATTCTTATAGTGAATTTACGGAGCTCAAACCACCGAGAGAAATCGAAAAAGGGATACCTATTTCTAGGGTGGTAGTGGAAATCTGAATCAGACGACTGGATCAGTAAACCTTCATCCACAACCCCAAAGCGATGTGAGATGATTTTAATGAATATTTTTGACCACATATAGAAATAGTGTATGAACCAACCTAGATTATGCCATAATTTAAATAATATGTGACATCTTGTGCACTATAATCACAGTACTCCATGTTCAGGTGCTCAGGACACTTCACAGGCATCACAAGCATCATATTATTTGACAAGGTGAGGATAGCTGAATCAATCACATCACAAGAATAGAGATATCCATGGTGATTATCAATATAACATGAACCTTCATCCAAGTCAATCTTGGCAAGGCAACATGGTGAATAGTCCATCAATAAAGAAATTGTATGAAGCTGAGCAGATGATAGTCTATGATCAACCTTGACAATCTACAGTGAGAGGTATGAATATTTAGAGTTTGACCCTTGTGCAGGTGTTATTCGATATTGGTGCATCACATTCTTTCAATACTTATTGTGCTATTGATTTTCTCTAGTTAATGATGGAAATGATACCTTCCATTTTAAAACTGCAAACTCATATCTTTGAAATAGATTGTCAATTCTTTGTGTGTTGAGTAGTTGTTATAACTACTTATGAGTCTGATTTGAAATGGGACGTCTCGATGTTAGAAAAGGATTTCAATGCTGTAATCTTGGGTATGGATTGGTTTACAATGTTTAAGGCTCACATCGACTGTAATTTGAGAACAGTTAGTTTCGCGACAGGGGAAAACATCGAGAATCTCATCAGAAGAGAGAGGATGGAAATGTAAGGTGAAAAAAAGATGGCACCGATGGTGGGAATAATCTATTTTCTATTGGCAGATTTATCATTTTAATCAATGGAAGATATTGAGGGAAAAAAATTCTTATAGTTGTGGATCACTTTCTAGATGCGTTTCCAAAAAACATCATCAGGATTCCACCTATACGGTATGTGGAATATATGATTGTTCCCCTTCTATGGACCAGTCCCATTTCACTTCCATCTTATATAATGGAACCAATAGAGTTAAGGGAATTTAATGTGTAGTTGGAGGAACTGGAAAGGAAGGGTATCATTTGTCCAAGTAAAATTCTGTGTGAATCACTATTTTTGTTCCTTAAGAATGAAAATTGAACTCTTCGACTGTGTATTGATTATCGTTATTGTAACCATGTTATGATAAAGAATACATATCCCCTTCCTTGCATTCATGATCTGTTCGATCAATTAATGGGGGATCAATGTTTCTATGAAATTGACATGCGATATAGATATCACCAATTTTGAGTTCAAAAGGTGAAATTCCAAATATAGCTCTACAAAGAAGAGTTGGACACTCTAAATATTTAGTCATATCTTTCGGTCTAACAAATGCACCCTCAGACTTTATATCCTTGATGAATCAGATATTTTAGCGATATCTATATATAATTTTTTGTAGTTTTGGTGGATGATATTGTGGTCCATTCAATGACATGGGTGAACCATGAGGAGCACCAAGAAACAGTATTTCAAATCTTGAGAGATCACCATTTTATGCCAAATTATCAATGTTGGATTTTAGAAAAAATGAAGAATGTTTTCATGGCCATTTCCTTTCCAAAAAATGATTTTCTTTTGACCATGAAAAGATAATTTTTGATATCTCATGGAAACCACATGATAATTATTTCAAGATATGAATATTTCTTTGTCTTGATTTTTACAAACGATGCTTTTTTCATGATTTCTCTTGACTACCCTCGCCAATGATAGCTCTGAAAAAAATAATACTCCATTCCAATGGATAGTAGAATTTGAAATATCATTCCACGAACTAAAATATTGTCAAACATCGACACCTGTATTGATTTTTATAGACTCTAGATAAGGGTATGTCTTATGTTGTGATGCTTCATGATAAGGATTGGGATGTGTTCTTACGGAAGGAGAATATCTGGTAGCTTATGGTTCAAAGTAGTTTAGAATGCATGAGAAGAAGAAAAACACATGATTTGGAGTTAGCTTTTATTCTCTATGTGTTGAATACAATGATACATGATCACATTGGTGATAAATTTACTATGTTCACATACCATAAAATCTTGAAACACAATTTTTCATAGAGAGATTTGGATTTGAGGTAAGGGAGATGGATGGAGTATCTCAAGATTCATGACATTAACTTGATGTATTCAAAAGGAAAAGGGAAAAAAGTGGCAGATTCGTTGAGTAGAAAGAAATTTTCTCTATTAGAAAAAGAAGCTTTAGATGAATTGTAGTTGACTTTGTTCCTATCCAACATGCATGTGGAATATGAAGACCGATTTGATTTTGCGGATTTCATTTCAATTTCACATGTTCCTGATTTTGTATATGTGGTCAAAGAGGCACAAACATTTGATGTCGAATGTCTGGTTATGAGTTTGATACTCCATGGTTGGGAGACCATTGAGGGTTGGAAACTAGATGGGAGTTCAGTTTTCTAATTTATAGATTGGATGGTTCTACCTATGAATTTTTAGGAACAACTCCTACATTCATACCAACATTCTAGATGGTCTATACATCCATGTACATAGAATATGTATTAGGAGTTTAAGGTGCAGTTTTGGTGGAGTGGCAGGAAAAGGATGTTCACCATGTTCGCCTTGAGATGCCTTCATTTTCAAAAAGTGAATGCATATAATCAGAGACTAGAAAGTATTTTACTATCATTAGCTATTCCAGTGTGGAAATTGGAGTAGATAATGATATATTTTATTACAAGTCTATGAAAAATGGTTCTGAAACATGATTACATATGTGTGATAGAGGATCGACTTACCAAGTTTGTCCATTTCATTCCAATTTTTGAAACTCATATGGCGGAGGATCTATAAAAATTCCATATCAAAGATATGGTAATGTGGAACGACATGATAGTGTCAATAGTCTCAGAGAAAGATCTGTGGTTCACGTCTCATTTCTAGAAACCTTATAGCAAGCCCTTGGGACACCATGGTATATGATTAAATATTATCACCCTCAGATGGATGAGGAATCTGAGCAGATGATACAAATGTTTGAAGACATGTTTTAGGCTTGAGTAATGGATTTTGGTGGCTCATGGGAGGATCATATACAGTTTGTGGAATTCTCATACAATAACATCTATCAATCCATGATACACATGTCCATCTTTGAAATGTTGTATTGGCGTCATTTTCATTCTCCGCTATGTTGGGTGGAAATAGGTAAAACTGCATTAGTTGGTCCGATCCATTTCCATAAAACAATGGGAAAGATATAGTTGATTAGAGAGAGGATGAATATGGGTTAGAGTCATCAGAAATCATATGTTGATCACCATATAAAATTTTTGTCGTTCTCTATCGCTGATCATGACATATTGATGATATCTCAAACTCTTAGACATCATCATTTTGTAAAGAAGGCAAATTTGTCTACTATATAAATAGAACATTTCAATATATAGGAATGGGTCAGAGAGGTGGTATATCTATTTTCATTCCTACCATGGTTCAGCTCAGATTAAAATGTATTCCATAATCTTATTTGAAAATGAATATGCTTGATCCTAACAATGTGATCAGATGGGATCACGTTGACCTCGAGCCATATGTTTCATTGATACATACCCTGGTCAAGATTATGGATAGAAAATATAACATATATTTTGGGAAAAGCATCTATCTTTGGAGTGTTTTATAGTAGCATGGTCAGATTCAGTACGAGACATGAGAACATGAGATGGAAATGAAAGAGCGGCGGCCAAAATTTATTTTGTGTATTGAATGTTTTCAACATTATGAGGATGGGTAGACCAATGGTGGGGAGTAATTAGTACACCCGGTTTCGGGTACATAATTCTTACATGATTCTTTTCTTTGTTATAATGGTTAAGGGTGCTGTATTGGAGAGTTGGGAGAGCATTGGAGGCAGTTTTGAAGAAAAATGTATGTCGCATGGGAAGAATTTTTTTTATCTTAACGTGCATCCAAACAATGTTTTTTTAGGTCCACATGATGTAGTGGCCCTCACATAATTGGATAATGGTAATGGAGACCCTACAATAAATCCATGTTAAGGTCTTTCTAGGCTGTAGCTAATAAACGGTTTATGAATGTTATTTTAACTGTGCGAACTAACCATGTGGATGTTTAATTGATATCCTAAAAAAGTGAATCTCACATATTTTTTCCTCTAAGAGGTTTGTTTTTCTCCTAACCATCCTATTCTTAGGATTTTTTTCTCCTATAGAGAAATATGTTTATCCCATTGATACAGAGGAAATCTGAATGATTCCATTTTTGAATCGAAGCTAGACTCTGGATGTATGTGATTGTTCTTCTTCATTATTGATCAGTTTTTTTGGATCTAGTTTGATATTATTCTCCTATAATCATGATTTCTTATATCTACACCTATTATGGGTATATCTAGGTTTGTGGATGGCAAATATTATGATATTTTGGTCATGATCTTTCTAGGAGAAGATATCGAAGGCAGGTTCATGAAAAATTGACAGAGTTTTCTTGTGCGTTCTTTGTTCGTTGGGGTTTTCCCCAAGACCTTCAAGTTATGAGATTTCATTCTTGAATAAATATAGTAGAACCTATTTTGATTCTTTAATATAGAATGGGTGGAATTGAATTTATTGTGATTTTTTGTTGAACACTTGATGGAATCCTTCTGGAGTGATGGTTGTGAAACCTGCAAAATTAGAAATTTTAATTGAATGCTTTGGTTCATCGTATTAAGCAATGGGATTTAAATATAGGATTAGTTTATTTATGGAACATAAATAAGATTATATTTTTTTATAAATGGGGATGTTTTATTTAAATGAATAGTTTATTTGAAATTGGTTGTTCGTTGGTTTTCAATAAAAGTTAATTTTTATTAATGTGGTTTTTTTCAAAATATTAATGTTTTGCATAAATTTTGTTGTTGTGAGTTCATTCTTAATCAGAACTTAATAAGGAATTAATATCATTGGGGTACAAGGGATGTGATCTTGTATAGGGTGCGTGTGTCATTGGGACACAAGGAAATTGTAGGAAAGACGACTCATGGGTATAGTACTATAAAATAAACCATGCATGTATCGATGTGTGGTGAGCTATAGAATGGGTACTCCCAATGATAATAATAATTGATTTTAAATAATTGATCACTTATTTCTTTGGGAAATTATCATAAAGGAAATTGGTTTTATATACTTTGGGTTTTTAATTGGTTCCAAATAGTGTTTGGAAATTCTTTATGTTGGTTATAAACTATTTTGGAAATTGATTTCTATTAACTGTACTTTATGAATTTGACTAAATTTTCTATCCTAGTTGCGTGAGTAGAGTTTTCATTGGGGAAAACCTATGGAGTTTGATACTCAAACTTGCTTTGGAACTTTGGTAATTTTTAAGATGCTATCTTCTAGGACCTGAGAAAAAGTAATGTTAACCACACTATTAGTAAAACCTCATGATTCTTGTGTTGTTTGGTGATTGTGGAGTTTGGAGAATGTGGATCGTGTAGTCTTGTTGTTTTTTTAGAGTTTTATTTGGTTTATCCACTATGTACATTGATACTTGGTCAGTATTCTAATAATGTACACTTTGATTTCGTTTTGAGATACATGAATTTGTTTAGTTGTATTACTTGGTCATGCATCATTTAGTAAATTGTTTGGATAAGTTTTGTTGGTTCATTGGTTTATTTCTAAAATGTTAAATCATCCCCCACTTGTATTTGAAACATGTCACTATTTATTTCTAGCCTTTGGATTCTTAGGGATGTATCTTAAGGCCATGTAATGATGCATTTTTCTATGTAGACTATGAGAATGTGTAGGTCATTACATATGTGGAATTCTCAGACTTGTGTGAGAAGTTACATGATCATTTCTGGGTATTATATCATTCATCAACCTGAAATTAGGTTATTTATTAAGTGTTATATACAAAATGACAATGGTGTTATAACATATGAGAGATTTTTATCTATTTTAGGATCCTTATCTGATTGGATTATAACCTATTTCTAGTTGAGGAGTCCATGGAATGGAATTTCAAGGATACATTTCATCATGAGATCCAATTACATGTCACCCTAGTTTTGTTGAAGACACATCCTAGAGTGATTAAAAAACATTGTTGAAAGGATATATGATAGGAAAGGATTGTCAAAAGAGTAGAGTCAAAATGAACATTCCTAAACAATAAATGATCATTGAGGTTCCCATTTTCTATGATATAAGTTCTTCTTGACAGTTGGGGGTAGGCCACAACTCACATTATATAATTTCAACAGGTGGGGAAAATTCCTGGCCCCAGATGAGGGATCATACACATGACTTTTCTATAAAGATTTAGTTCATCCATTTTTAGAGTCGATATCCTTTAAAATAATCTATAATGTTGTAGGTCATTGTATCCATGTTTCTTTTTTGGACTAAATTTAATCGAATTCATAATCTGTATGGGGTTCCAACATTGCATCTTCTACAATATGATAGTCTAGTCTAATGATATCATTGTTGTCCCTATCATTATTGAAGTGTAGATAATGGTCATTTTGGTGGTTTCTATCTATGTCATAGATGTAATAGAGAATTTAAGGGCAACTATAGGATTTTGAGATTCCAATGAATGTAAATAATGATGTCGTTTAGGGAAATGTTTTCAAGAGTTCTACAAATTGGCCCTCTTTTTTTGATTATTTTTCTATACAGTCTATTATATCACATACCGTAGTCTATTTTTTGGTATATTAGATTGAGTGGATTCCAATTCCCATCATGAAAACTATAATAGTTTCCTTTATACTTATCAATATTAAATATATGGTAAATTTTTTATATTATTATGGATGAACTACTCTAGAGGAATTTTTATTTATTTATAGATACATAAATACAAAATTAGTTTCTTCACTGACCTTCTATATTCAGTAAAGGACATTTTAGAATGATTCCTGAGATTTATTTCTTAATTAGATGTACATGGGATGCACACAATTTTATTTTTTCAGGAGTACCCACTAATGGGTAAGAGGAACATTATATCATTTCATTCCATGATAGTCTAGTAGATTATATATTCTCCAAATGATCAATATATTTTTTATGAGAAGGTTTTAATAAAGTACATTAATGTCTTTCTTAAGGATGTACTATAATTACCCCTTTACATGGAAATCAATTTCTGGATAGAAATAATTTTATTTTCATCACTATTAATTACTTATATATATATATATATTTTATCCTTATATGTCGGTATAATTGGATGAAAAGAAATTAGAGATCAGTTTCTATGATGTTTTTTTGACAATGTTTATCACCATAGGGTGTCGTAGTTTGGTTAGTAAGTAAGGGTTGTGGTGGTATGCATCTATATAACAATTATAATTCATTAAATATGTTATTATCTGTAAACAAGATCATATTCCATTGTTTGGGGATTAATTTTATCAAATAGATGGAGATATATGGTTCCGGATGATAGAACCATTATTAGGATATCATTAAACATAGTTAAAATATGTGGATATAACAATAATTAATTTTGGATGTGATAATATGAATAATGATTTTATTGTAATGTTATTAAATTTTAATAACACTAAATCTTTTATCACGAGTTTTAAAAGAACATTTCTCATATAGTTCCTATATTAGTTCATGGTTTTTTAAGTTAAAATCCTTGTGTACTCTATATATGAGGAGGGGCCCAAATAGAGTCTCTGTGTTATTTTGCTACTTTTTAATCATCAATAACTATTTGGGAGGATTTATTGGTATGATTTGATAGATCATGTGTTTTTTTAAAAGTGTATTTGACAAAAATGGTGGTGTTGATCTAGATTCTTGAATGATCAAAGAAATCACATCTTAAGAATCTCCCAAGAGAGTATCAAATTTTTTGGAGTTTTCCTTAGATGTGATATGCTATTACACGAGAATAATAACCAATTTATACTAAATTTAAATCATAATACATCATAGAAAAATAATTATTAGGTGTTCTTTTTGACTAAGAAATTTTATAAATTTTGTGAAAAACTATAGAAGAACATGTTTCGTCTTTCAGTTTATTATTTTCTAGATGAGGGAGTTTTTTCATGATTTTTTATGATCCCTAATATCATGATTTGTGTAGTATTCCTATGAAGAATAATTTTTTTTTCATATGTGTACCATCAAAATATACACACCAACGTAACAATCCCAACCTTTATCTCATATTCTAAAAAGTCTTTCATTCCTTGATGTTGTGGAAAAATTACCTCATCTATAATAAATTCATATGTTTTAACAATAAAAATAGCCTAGTGTATAAATTCAACTACTATTACATACACATAATATAGAGATGTTGGATAGAATAATTTATATATATTTTATTTTATATTACATTTATTTGGGAAATGGTAATGTTGTAGTAGATATAATAATCAATAAATAACACAGTAATGAAAAGTGAATTTTTAATGATATTTTGAGGGTAGTTGAATAGAAATACATTACATAACATTACATGGGGGTGGATTCAGATGATATAAAATTGTTTTAGTTAATAATGCAATAATATTTTGTTCAACCCTTTGATGTGTCCAAATATAGGGAAATATGAGGTATAAGCATGGATAGAATGAGTTGTTTTTGGTGATTCCGCAAATGGCGGATCTGAAAATTAAAACCACTTGATCTTTATAAAATATAGGATTTTATTCCATATGGGGATGTTTGAATATGTTCTTCATGCGTTGTGTTGTTATCTACTACTATTTCATCAAGGAATAAGAAATAAGAACATTTTCTAAGAGGCTAGTTATATTTTCCTAGGGTAAATCATTATGTTGTTTAATTTTTGTCAGATTGTTTATTATACAAGGCTGTGAAAGATAATAATAATGTTATATATCATTTTATAAATACAATATATGTTCCTCAATATATGTTTGAGGATTGTATCAATATATATAATTATAAGTTTACAATAATCCCATTGAGGCTATCATGCAATATGGGTGATAGTGGATCATTTTATAAATATTGGTCTATTCATAGCGATCACAAAGTCATGATTAGTAGTGATCATGTTAATGATATTCCCAATATATATAGAGATATTTCATGCCTTCTTAAGGATTACCATCTTTGATCTTGATAAATTTCTTACCACTAGGGTGGGTGGAGGTATCCATTATATTATGGATTATATTTATATCTTATCACAGATTTCCATTAATATACATATAGTCAAACAGAGTGAACCATTATGACCCATGAAGACATTTTGAATGCTTTTGTACTGGATTTTGGATGTTTCAATGAGGAACCTAATTTTTTAATGTATTCCTACAATAATATTTTTCACTCCACTATTGGTATGGACCATTTGAATAATTTTATAGATTCCCCATTAATATGGAATGGGGGTTTGGAGTCATAAATTCTATGGATTGATCATGTGATGTGCATAATAATGTTGTTTCTTGAAATTCCACTGTATTAATGAATCACATCATCATCAAAAGTCCAATTCAGATCATGTGAATAATCTATATGAGTTTGATGTTGGAGGGGATTTTTTATTCAAAATTACTCAATAATCATGGGCATTGAATGTTTTTTAATTGGTGTTATATTTCTACTCAATTCATTGTGACTTTCAAGGTGTTTCCTTTTTTTTGGATACATATTGCATCAAATAGAAATTCCCAAAATAATGATCTAGAAATATAATGTCTTCCATATAACATAGATACCTCATTATCTTTGAAAAGGCACTCTTGTCAATGACAGGGGTGAGATCTTAATCTCTGATTCTGGGTCCTTTAAGAACTATCCTTTGGAGATCCAAGGACACTATGTAAAAGTGATTCATAATAATTCTATTCACATTATTTAGGTAATTTGGTGTTATAGTGTGAAATAGGATTTCACTTGTTAATGAGATTCACATATGTTAAGTATGTAAAAATAGTTTTTTGATGTTTAGATAATATTTTTAATTATAGATTAGTTGTTGTTGGTCACTATTTATTTTGGTGATCATTTTACCTTTTTTGAATCTTTTTTTCAAGATCTATTTTAAGAGATATCTCAAAAAAATAGTGTTTAGTACATTTTGGTTTTTGTTTCATAGTTTTTATATTTAATATTTTTAGTGAGGTGGTTGAGATCCAAAAATGAATGTATTATTTAGAATTATCTCACTAGGTGGCCTTTTGTATGACAGATTTTCATATGCTTATCCTAAGGATTAGTTTTAAATTATTTCTGATGATAATTTTTTGAGATCTATCTGATGAAAATGATTTAATCAACGTAGCATGACACAATGAATGTTTACAATGTCCTTAGTTCAAAGTGTAAACCAAAATCTAATTAAAGGAGTTTGATATCTTAAATCAAGTTGAAATAGTTATTTATGATTTAAAATAATGACCATGTAGTGAGTTGGAGGCTCCTATCCCAATGTGGTTTATTGAGGATTGGGTACATTATGCTCTAAAAGAATGATTATTATATTTTATAGTTAACTCTAGATGTGGAGGTATGAGGTTTGGATTTTTTGAATCTATCATATATATCTCATGATGATATTAATAGGTTTATAACATGATTTTATCCACATTAATTAGATATTCTGGATGTGTTTTTTGTAGGTATTAAAAAACAAGCCATACAAAACATGATTAACCCATTAACATCATCAATATAAATTTATCAGTGTGTAAATAACATGGATTTAACCCTTGTTTTTTCAAATATCATTTGAATCACTCTCATCCCCATGAATATATAGGTAGTACCTCTAGGTGTTCTCAAACACATTAAATAATGATTTATTCTCCTCATTTTATGTTTAAAGTATGGTGATTTAATCTGATTTTTGGATATTTTCCTTGTGTTTTTTCATTGTCCAGTCATATATCATCCCATTGTTGACCGGGATATAAAAATTTATATTATTAGTTCATATGTACTTATTTATCTATTTTTTTAGAATGTTTACGAGGACTGAATCCATTATTGTTATAGTTTCCTTAGAGAAGAGTTGATCAGAGTAATGTGTTATTCTTACATTCTCAAACAAAGAATTATGAAGTCATTGTGGTCTGGGATTTGATTATTTTAATATTATCTTCTATGAAATCATTAAATAATCATAAATTATATCTTTTTTCAGATATTTTACTTCTTTATAATAGGGAATCAATAGGAATATTTAAATTGTATGGTTTAGGGTTTTAGATATTCCAGGTGTTTCAACTGTGATTAAAGCTATCTAACTTTTTAACATGATATTGTGTTATATATCTGTATTCAATCCTTAAATATTATCTTTTAATTTTTTTTATCAAGTTAATTTTTAAAAAATTCTTAGAATATAAATCCAGTAATGATTTTGATAAATATTTTATAATGTATGTCATTTATACTTATTGATTATTACAATTTTGAGGAAAAAAGGAACTAATATGAATGGTAAATTTTAATTGTTCATCCAAATAAAAATATAATTGGATAATGTAAACGGAGTGTAAAATTCATATTTTCTGTAAAAATGAAGAAAGATAATTGAATTAATCCCCCTTTAAGTTATTGATAATGGAATTTATGAATTAAATCATGTATAAAGTTTTTATATATTTTAATTATTGATTTCATACATTTCATGTGGATATATTCTATAATATTTGAATATTAATACACAATATGGTAAATAATATTTATTTTGAGAAAGATAAATAATGGGTATTGAACAAGACCATTTACCATTAAAGGATGGATGGATGATCCTTTTGGAATCGAATCCTTGTAGAGATTGTTTTCTAATACTACGAGGAAAAGTGTATTTCCTTGATGTCATCTTTGTATGTGAAATTGTATAATCATGTTTTGGATGATGTTTTATCTAGATATGCGTGCGCAATCAACAGAATATGGTTATATATGAAACTTATGATAGTGGGATAGTGATATAGTGATAGGCATAGTGGTGTCACAAATGGAACTAGTATTGGTGGAGGGGTTGAATGAGGTATTTCTTCTTGTAGTGTTGTAATATAGATTCTTACTTTTTAATATTATTAATTAATGGTTAGATAGATGTGATTCATGATTAATTCTATTATTTTCTACGCCGGTTGAGCCAGCTATCTCTACATGGATTGTGCATATCCTTTATGGTAGCATTGTATGTTTCCTAGTGAAACTTGATTAATGAAAAAATATTGGTTAACAGATATCATATCACGTCTTATTACTGATTGAAATGTATGAAAACTTTTATATTCTTATTGAAATTTGGTATCTCATTATTTATTAATATTGCTTATAGGAATCATATTATGATAAATGCAATATTAATTCAGAAATATTAATCAATGACTAATTGAATATTTAATAATAATTTGAATGGTAAAAATAAATAATTATTTAATTTAATATTCTTGAATTCTTATATGTTTGTTGGATTATTATTATATTGTTGTGGAATCTATTTGCCTATGGTAAAGTAAATATAGGTGAGCTTATACCTGAGAGAATTCCTTTAGATTTGTTTTGAACTATATTATTTCTTGTATGATTTTTGTTATCAAATGACATCCCACATATTTTTTTATGGTTATTGATTCCTAGTGGCATTTATGTGGGCTTTTCCCTAATGTACTGGTTGGTGATGAATGGTTGGTTGACTACACCCCGACCCCACTCTCTTCTCTTAGTAGAAATATACACATGTGTGCACTGTGGTTAAAATTCATCATATATTTTTTAGAGGTATATAATGGAATGTTGTTATTTCAAAGACTTGTGTCTATTGATCTATTATCCTTTGGGTCATTATATTCATGTTTTGTGTTGGTTGTGAGAGGTTGAGTTATAATAAAGAAATTAGGATATTTTTTGGCTCACGTAAAATATTTTATTATAATATACATATTTCATAAGATAATGAGATGCATGAGAATAATTGTATGTCATTTTATGTTGTGATACCCAATATAAATGATATGAACATTTTCATAGGTTTAATTATATTTGAAAACATTTGGAGATAGGTGATCAATGTTTTTAATGTTGTTCAAGTGAAGAACACTGATGAGGAAGTGGTGGTAGGGTACTATGTTTTGATATTATATTATATAATTTTTTATCTTTATAAAATACTTGTTGAGAGGTACATAGTGATTCAAGGAATATAGTATACATGTTTAGGATGTGAGTTAATATCATTTATTTTCCACTGGGCTTTACTGTGTGTTCATTATTTTTTTCATGGTTTAAACTAGGAAGTATACAATTTATTATATATGTTATTATCCCCTTATATATATATATAAATATATATCCTAATTTGTGTTATCAATTTTTTGATTGATCCATTTTTTACTATATCCATGGTGGTGTCGGAGATATTTTGGATTTTTTGGTCAGAACCAAAGATTATCATTTGGTACTTGAATTTTCTATTACATTTAATTTTTTTTTTGAAAATATATGCATGTACTCAGGTTACATATTTAATATTACCATTTTCAAGAGATATTGGATGTTTTTATATTATCACACTTGATTCTCAAATCATAGAGGGAAATACCACTATTATGTCGGTATTTTATACCCATAAATGTTGTAGCTAACCCAAGGAATATATTAGATGGGATTCAAGAGACTCTATCTTCATTAATTAATTTTTGTCTAAGTATGGATTCAATTTTGTAGAAGGGTGGTCATTAAAATAAATTTTAGTTATTGATGGGAAATGAATATGTAACTTTGTTTAGGTGGTAGCCTATACACATGAATGATTCAAATTATTTTTTTCTCACCAAAACGAAATGATTGTAAATAGTGATCCTATCATTATAACAACATATATTTTATCACATTATGATGTTATAATTTATTTTTAATTAGTTTTAGTGAAAACATTAATATATATTTGAAAGATATGATAATAACATATACCTCATTTGTTGTATTATATCCTATTACATAATCAATTATACATTTAGTGATAAAAAAAGAGTTAAATAAAAAATCATTATTATTTATAGGAATATTAAATAAAGGAATGCGATCTTAGGATGAACTATAAGGGTGGTGGTGTGGTCATATGTGAATAGAGGTATACACTAATTTTAAGTGAAAACAGTTTGTATTTTTGTTAATCCTCATATAATTTTAGTAATATAAATTCCCTCTCAAGTAATTCTACTCAAAAATCAAGAAATAAAGAATTATAGAGGATATGTGATCTATCATCCCCAATAAAAAAGTTATAAACATTATTGTAACGTGCCATGACCTTTATAGCTTAGTTTACTCAATTTATCATTCGAATTTCTTTGTGTTCACTAGTTCATTCATAGGAAACATTTCCTTTACAGTCATAATAAAAATGTCCATTTTTATATAGTATACACCTAATTATATATATATAAAATAAATTCAATAAAATTAAATTAGTTCTAAAATAAAAATTTATATTTTATTGAAATATTACATTTTAAAAAAAATACATGTATTAAAATGTAATATATAGGATTTTAAATTCAATCCAACATTTCAAAATTTATAAATTATTGTTTAAAAAAATAATTTTTTCTACAAAAAGGATAATAAATTTACCATTCATAGATATACATAAATTTTCACAAAATACTTGCTATTTGGAGAACTTTACTTTTCACTATTCAACATGACATTCAAATTTTTAGATAAATATCATGAAATAAACATAATTTTATTTCAAAATTTTAAATAAAAAATATGTTGTTTTTATCTAATTAAAATTATAAATTTAATATATTTAGTTTCTTTAAATAAATATATAATATATAAAGAGAAAATATTTTCAATGAAGAATGCCTTCTTAAAACTAATGTTTCAGAAATCAAGTTTCATTTAAATTTACAAATAATAAAATATTTATATAATTTTTTAAAATGAAAAAATTACATATTTTAATAGAAATTTATATGTTATCAAATATATTTATTATATTAATATGTTGTTTTTTTTAAAAATATTTTCTTAATGAATAAATTTTAATATATTAATCTAGTAAAATAAAAATATATATAAATTTTAATTAATTATTAACCTCTTATCTACTAATGATTATATTAATTTGGTACTTTTATAATTTCATGGTTCACTTTATTAAGTTGTTACTTTAGTTTAGATTTACATGATACAAAATGTAATAATGATTGTGTTAATTTTAATGGTCTAAATTCATATGTAGTTACATTCTCCCATTAAAATTAATTTCATCATTAATGTTTTAATTATTAACCACCTATTAATATTGGTGATATTATTTTTAAAATAATAATCATTTTAGACATGGTATATTTTATTAAATATATATTATATTCATTTTCTACATAAATCTAAATACAACTTCATGAACAACATTAATCTGTTATACAATATTATACCCATGTATATATTTATCATAATAATATATTATCCACAATATTCTATTGCTTTGATGATTTGAATAACCATAAAATTAATCCATATGTATTTTATATATTCATTAAATAATATTTTTTATCTTCCACAACTATTTCATCATGTCCCACAATTGACTATATTGATGATGAAAATAGAATAAGGAAAAAATTACAAAATATATGATGTATATATTATTCATTAAATCTTTAGTTTGTTCCAAATCTATGAATTATTTTTAGTAACTATTATCAAAATTTATCATCCATTTATTACCAGATCATCAATAATAAGTTAAACATAATACTTTTTCTGACTCTAAAAATGGTCCCCAAATAGTTATCCAAAATACTATAGAATTTTTCATACAATCAATTTTCAAGGTTGTTAATAGAATTGAATATATGCTTCAACACATTGAACTATAGAATACTAAATATATATACTTATTTATTTCCCCTAATACAAAAAAAATTACAATATACTTGTATATCATTCGTAAATATCAATCTCGATGGAAAAAAGTTATGTGTGTCATGATTTAATTTATATTAATATATTAATCTCAATACCAATGATTATGAAATAAAAGTAACCATTATAAATCATATCCTGAATGTTCTGCAATTCTCAAACATTTTAGTATACTAGATTATTTAGTTTTATGAAATAATGGATTTTGGATATAGACCAATCTCTACTTGATTTATGTGATCCTATTTCAACTAAATAATAATACCAAAATAAATATAATAATATAATCAATTAAGACTAATTGTTAATATTGATATGATATAAAAATAATAATATTTAGTCTCTATTAACAAATTAAATTTAATTTGTTATGATTTTATTTATAATATATTATAAATTCATCCATTAACTATTTCTGTATTTCCTATGACACATTAAGTTGTGTCCCATCACTCACCATAAACAAGTCCATTAATTTCATTTGGAAATAAATCATTTATAAATGTGTTTAATAAAAATGTGACAGACCAAATTATATATTATAAGAGTTTCATCCCTTGCTATTTCATTAATATCATTTTATACAAGTCGAAAAAATTGAAAAATTACATTAAAAATAAAAAAATTTTAACTAAAACATTTATATATTGATTCAACATAAAATATTAAACATTGATTATTTTTCTAAATCCTAAATTATTATGAATAAAAAACAACTTATTTTTAAAATTGATCTAAAACATGATCTAAAAACAAATTTGAAGACCTTTAGATGTAATAAATGACATTAAATTAAATAAAAAAAATTTAACATTATAAAACATTTATAATACCTTTTAGAATTAATGTATTTTTGAATTATAATTTATAATTAACTAAATAACCTCATTTATTTTGTATCCAATGTATAATTTTTCTACAATATATGTGACTCTATATTGTAATGACCCAATGTTTTTAATGGAAATACCCTTCGTATAAATTTGCCATAAAATCACATAATAATGAAGTACTATGTGATAAGTGACCTTTAAACATACTTTTTTCACTTCTCTGTTTGCAATTTTTAAAATCTGACATACACGGTTGTGTTCAAGATGTTTTTTGGCATCTAATAAGAAAAACACGATTTTTGGTGAATAGTAACCTACACTTATGAAGAGAAAAATACCCTTATGAATAGTGCTATACCATAATGAATAAAATCACCACCTATGATAGTATAAAAATAATATTCAAGTTGGAAGTATGATATACCTGTATTTTAGAATGAGTTAATGAGAGTTTTAAAACTGGTTTTTGATAATAAATTATGATTTTAATTAAATATTAAACAAATAATATTTAGAAAATTATTTTTGAAAAATCGACCTCATTTTTGGATTCTAAATGTTGAAAAATGGTTAGGGGAAAATTTTGGGATTTTTATGAAATACTTGAAATTTTTGTGAATAGTAAAATACGGTAATTTACTGTATATATACATTATAAGCTAAATACACAATTCTTAGCATCATGGTTGATGTCACGACCCATGGTTCGAATTCAAATGACCCATTTACTATTATTGTTCATGGAATACTTACTATTCTATGCCTTGTGAAGAAATAATAAATTAAGGATTATAATATCATGAAATCCGTCCTCTCCTCCACTATAAAACCCCCCTTCACTCCCTCTTCTCTCCACTCCTATCAAGCATTGTGCCTTGAAATTATTGTTCCCAAATCTCTCCCTAAGGTCCTCCCCCATGTCCAAAAGCTCTCAGCCTCCTCAAAATACAAAAAACCTCTCCCCTTAGGAGGTTCTCAAAGGAAGAAGTCTTAATAGGTAAATTCCTCTTCCAAATTTCATCTTTCCTTTTAAGTTCTTTTATTTTTTATTTCTTTCCTCATCTCCCTTCACTATAATAGTATGATAAATATTGTAACATAAATGTACTGTAATTTCTTCTTGCTAGTGGTATATTTCATTATCTTCTCCTCTTTCCCCACCCTTTTATTTAGAATAAAGGAAAGCACTATTTGAGATGTGCTAATTTAGTACATTCAAGGACAATAATTTATCAATTTCTATTATTATCATTAATTAGGGTTCTGAAACAATTTGTTTTTTTTTGAACCAGACTACTATATATGTAATATATCCTATTTTTGGTTCTGTAATCCTTTGGAACAGATGGAATTAAATTATAAAGCAAAACACATTCTTTGTAATCAAGTCCACCGATTCACGAAAATGGTTATCACTATGCTTATATATATATAATAATTCAACATCAATCTATGTAACCTAATTAAAATTATAACCATGTAATCTCATTGATATGAACAAAAGAATATAACTTAAATTCTGGACATCCACTTTCATCTTGATTATAATCCAAACTTGAATTTATGTCAATCGATCTGTTAAAGCCAAGTAATCAAATAATCCCGAACAATGAAATTGAACCTTGTAACTAATCAAAAAGGAATTGAATGAACCAAAAATGGTTATAATAAATAAAGTTTTTATAGAAGTGGTTCTGGACTTATTAATTAACAATCCTAATTTGTTTATTCAGGTCATTAATAACACGTGGAGAACACCAACGTATTTATGGTAAGGGATCGTCCCCTTTTTACTCTTAATCAAGATTGTTCCCTATACTACGCCTTTTTGTGAAATACCAAGTGATGGGGAACGTTTATACACCTTCCCCATACTACTGTAATATTTTATAAGTGATGAGAAACCCCTTATCCCTCTCATCAAGTGCTCTTAGTTACACCCGGTACCATGAAGATAAACCATAATAGATTCTACCCAAACTTCCTTAATTCCTTCGGGTTTCTCTATCATTCTTTTTTCCAAAATATAGTTGTCTTTTCATTTTTTTTAAAACTTCAACATTCGGTTTTTATGCTCCAAACTCATGTTCTAATATCCATCTCTCATTCCCTTTCTAGGATATTCATGCTTTTAAGTGAATCTCTCCTCGATACTTTCCAATAAGAACACTCGATTTAAAGGAACTTCCCAAACTTTTACCCAATTTCAAGTGAAATCTATCTTCTATTTTGAGACACCATTGTCTTTTTAAATACAGAATATTTATTATGACGACTTTCTTGGTTTAATTATAGTTTTATATAAAAGAATTTCATCTTTACTATTTTAAAAGCTCTATAGTATTTTCCTTAAAACTGCACAAAAATGTTTTAATGATAATGTTTCTAAAATACATTTCTCATATATTGTCACTTAGGTTTGACACCAATTACCATGTTATATGCCTATTTTACCCTATTAAAGTCCATTTATTTTCTAATTCATTCCTTACATGGACACTTTCTTGATACGCCCATTGGTTATGATTTATGTCATGATTGTGGTACCCAATTCTTTCCATGGGTACCCTTATGTTTGTGTATTGTTGATTATGTATGATTGTATATATGGTAAGAATATTTATATGGAAAGAATATTCATGAAAATGTTGAGATAGTTGCACCCAAATATCTCTCCAATGCATTGGGTAAGGTTAAGTCTCATGAGATGCAATGTGAAATGGGATTCGCGATCGGCCTTGACCCGTACTAAATGGGAAACTGGATTAGTGGTTAGCCTTGACCCATACTAAAGATATGATTTATAATTCTTCAACATTCATATGATTCCATGTTTATATAATCCAATGCTTATATTAAATGATTTTATAAGTTTCATGCTTTGGATATCATTATGTCATGCCTCCTAACTCATGTTCTTGAGATGTATCCTTATGTTCATTCCCATACGGGGATTTTTAGCTCATCCCTTTGATCAAGTGTTTCCCAGGGTACCCTCTGTAGATGTAAGGGTTCAAAGGAAGTTATAAGCTCTTTATGAAGATTAATAAAAGAGGTTTTTTATCCTCATGTTTTATGTTATATGTACCTAGCCTTCCAAGACACTATACTTAATTATACTTGGATTCTAATCTGATGATTAATTATGATCAAAATCATGAAATGATTTATGTAAAAGGCTCAGGTTACTATAGTTGGTATCAGAAGATGGTCTAGTTATTTTTGGAGGATAGGAATAGAGCACCATAGTGAGAAACATATGTATGAGATTATGAATAAGAAAAAAGTCCTAAATTATGGTGAGTATAGAGTAAGTGTTTTATCGAGAAAATACATCCCTGTTTGGATACGAGCATGTAGAGGTAGCTCTAGCATAGTTTTATCTAGAAGAAAAACCCAAAATCACCGCTTTGATCTAGACTCAAATGTGAACTGGTGCACAATAACGGGACTTGCTGCACTCTTGGTTACGACACTCCCAGGGGATATGCTTTGTTAGATTCACAAGCTTTGTACAAATCATTATTAAGGGACAAAATCCCATAAGAATATAAGTTTAGAAATAGATCAAGGATAACCTAGATATAAAACTAAGGAATCACAATTTAGGATGTAGTTCTTTTTTATAATTTCATACTTTTATATTCAATGTTTCTTTTTATGCTCAATAGCTAAGTATTCAAGACATCTAATTATACGTTCTATTTCTTTGTTAATTGTGGGAAATAGAAGAACATTTTCGAACAACCAATGTGATAGGTAATGTGATTATTACACTAATGACATGCCTAATGTGACAGTAGTGGGTGCTCAAAACATCATGGAAGTAATTTATCATCTGGCTCGAGTTATGAATAATAACTTGAATCTGGTGGAATGTCCCCCTCCTCCATGGAAAGAGCATGTTGTCATAGAATTCTTCATAGGACCAAGGCCTCCCATGTTTAGTGGGTCTTATGATACCCTCCTCACAGAACAATGGATTAACTCCATTGAAAAGATTTTCTCTATACTCCAGTGCTCAGAAGAAGAGAAAGTTGTATTCACAGTCTATAGTTTTGATGGGGAAGCTGATCAGTGGTGGACATTGATCAAGAGTACAAAGTGCCACGAGTAAATTGATTCCATAAAATGGGAGGAATTCAAGAGGATGTTTTTCAACAGATATTTTCCTCGAACCCTCCGTCATAAGATGGAAAGAGTGTTCCTTGGACTCAAACAGCAGGAATATGAGTCCATTGGAGCATATGAAGTGAACTTTACAAGGCTTTCAAGGAATGCCTCTGGCTTAGTCATGAACACTAAAAGAATGGTGGATTGATACTTTAGCAGACTAAAGCTAAGTCTATGAAAAGTGTTGGCAATTCAAGACTCCAAAAACTATGAGGAGGTTGTCACTTGTGCCCTCAAGGTTGTAATGGAGATTTCAGACTCCCAGTGGTCTCATGGACCGAGTGAAAAGAATCAGAAAAGGGAAAATAACATGGGTGGTTCATCAAAAAAAATCCCATGATGGAAAGAAGCCTCACTTTCCCCTTCACAAAAATTGTGGGAAGAAGCATCTTGGTGACTGTCTCAAGGGAACCAAGAATTGCTTCAAATACGGAATGTTTGGTCATCTGGATAAGAAACGCTGTAGGGATATGAAAAATCCCACTAATGTTGAAGAAGAACGGAAGGTATAGATCAATACTCAACCTACAATGTAGTGTTATAACTATAAAGAGCTTGGGCATTATGCGAACAATTTCCCTAAGCTGAGGTTTTTCAGAGGCAATCACCAACAACCTCCAAGGAAACATGGAAGGGCATATAGTATCACTACTGATGAGGTGGATCCGAAAAATGATGTGGTGAAATGTATGCTAGTTATTCATTCAAGAATTGCAAACATACTATTTTATTCTAGTTCTACGCAATCTTTAATATTTAGCAAGTTTAGTAGAACAATTCAAACACCACCTCAAAATTTGGAGGTAATGTTACCTGCGAGAACAAGGAATGAGAAAATCATTGCATCCATTGTTTATAACACCTCCCATGTTACTGTTTGTGGATAGATCCTCCGAAAAAATATTTTTATACTTCCATTGATGGAGTTTGATGCTATCTTAAGCATGGATTGGTTGTATTTATACAAAGACAATATCAACTATTGGGAAAGGGAGATCACTCTTCCCATCCCGAAGCATCCTCCATTGGTTTTCAAGAGGAAGGTGGAAGATGAATATATATTCGAATCAACGTCTCAAGTGTGGATATAGATTTATTATGAGCATGCATATCTAGCTCAAATGATTGAGACAAAAGAGAGAATCATGCTTGAAGACTTTCCCTTGGTGAGGGATTACACTAATGTATTCCCCAATGAGTTTCCTAGTCTTCCACTTGACTGAGAGGTTTAGTTCTCGATTAAACTTATCCCTAGATCTCTGAAAATCTCAAAGACACCTTACAGAATGGCCACCATAGATCTAAAAGGGCTGATGAAGTATTTACAGAAGAATATGGAGAAGAGTTTTATACGACCGAGTGCTTCACCCAGGGGTGATCCAGTACTCTTCATCAAGAAGATGAATGGATCAATGTGCCTCTGCATTGATTATCGTGAGCTCAATAAAATCACTAGAACGATCTAGTATCCCCTTCCATGGATAGATGACTTGTTCGATCAGCTTCGTGGGCCCAATTATTTCTCTATGGTGGACCTTTGGTTGGGATATCACCAACTAAAGGTGTATAAAGAAGATATTCCCAAGACTGCCTTTTGAATGAGGTATAGACACTATGAGTTCATAGTGATACCCTTCAGACTCACTAATGATCTAGAAATTTTCATGGATTTAATGAATAGATTCTATATAGATTACCTTGAAATATTTTTGGTGGTATTTATTGATGATATTCTGATGTACACCAAGAGCAAGGAGGAACATGAATAGCATTTGGAAACTGTGTTAAAGACTTTGTGAAGGGAGTAGTTTTATGAAAAGTATAGGAAATATGATTTTTGGATGGAAGAAGTATCATTCTTGGGGAATGTTATTAACAGGAATGGGATATTTGTGGACCCTTCCAAGAAAAAGGCTATTGAAGATTTTCCGAGGCCACCTTTTGTAACGGAGATCCGCATCTTTTTGAGTCTAGTTGGGTATTATCAACGGTTTGTGAAGAACTTTTCACGATTTTCAAACCCAATGACCAAGCTAACATAGAAGGGAGTAAAGTCCATATAGACATAGGAATGTGAATACTGTTTCAAGGAGTTGAAAAAGTGTCTTATCACTGCACCGATACTCACACTCTATTCAAGTGGAGAACACTTTGTGGTGTATTGTGACGCTTATAATAAAGGCTTAGGATGTGTGATAATGAAAAATGATAATGTGATAGATTATGCCTCAAGGAAGCTTAAAATATATGAGAAAAACTATATCACACATGATTTGGGGTTGGCGGCTGTGATGTTTGCGTTGAAAATATGGAGGAATTATCTCTATGGAAAAAAATATGAGATATATACTGACCCCAAGAGTCTCAAATATATATTTACACAAAAAGAGCTTAATATGCAACAACATAGATGGATAGATCTCCTCATGGATTATGATTTCTCGATCCACTACCATCCCAGTAAGGCAAACAAGGTGGTGGATGCTCTAAGCAGAAAGGATCCCGTATCTTTATCAAGGATGATAATTGAAAAGGATATGATCTTCTTAGATTTTCCAACGATAGACATGAGAATCATTAAGGGAAGAACATCATCAATCCATTCTCAAATGATTTATCAACCATCCCTCTTGGAGAAAATAAAGGATGCTCAAAGAAAGGATGTGTAAATTCAAAAAAGGGTGAAATTAGTTAAAAATGGGAAATCCTCTGATTCCAAAATTGACGAGGAAGGAGTTGTATGATTTGGGACATGATTATGTATACCGTCTGATCTAGAGATAAAGAAAGATCTATTAAAGGATGCACATAGATCGACCTTCTCTATTCATTCTAGGAGTACCAAAACGTACCGTGATCTCTGAGAACACTTATGGTGGGATAACATGAAGAAGTAGATTATGGAATATATATCAAGGTGATTGGTATGTCAGAAAGGTAAAGCTGAGTGACAAAAGTCCCAAGGTATGATGTATCCATTGCCTATACCCATGTGGAAATGGGAAAATGTTACTACGAACTTTGTCACGGGTCTCTCGAAGACATAAAATGGAAATAATGTGATATGGGTTGTGGTTGTCCGACTCACCAAGACATCCCATTTCATCGATATTTGGGATGACCACTCACTTGAACAACTTGCAAAGATTTATGTGATGGAAGTGTTGAGACTGCATGGGGTTCCAATCTCAATTGTCTCTCACCGTGATCCAAGGTTCACATCTAAATTTTGAAGGAGTCTTCAACATTCTTTGATTACAGAATTAAATTTCAGCATGGCCTATCACCCCCAAACTGATGGCCAGTCTAAAAGAACAATTCAGATGCTTGAAGATATGCTAAGATCCTACTCTCAAGAATTCAAAGTTGGATGGAATCAACATCTCCCATTGGTTGAGTTCTCATTCAACAATAGATTCCACTCGAGTATTTAGATGGCTCCATATAATGCTCTGTATGGAAAGCTCTATAGAACTCCAACCTTTGGGATGAAGTTGGAGAATGAAATCTACTTGGACACGATCCTGTTCAAGAGATGGAAGAGATGGTTCAAGTCATCCAGAAACAAATCAAAGCTGCTCAAAGTAAGAAAAAGTGCTATGCTGACAACTGTCAAAGGGACTTGTAGTTCGACGTTACTGAAAAAGTCTTCCTTCAAATATCTTCATTGATGAGAGTCTTGCGATTCGGGAACAAAGGGAAGCGAAGCCCAAGGTATATTGGCCCCTTTGAGATCCTTGAATGCATATGATCCATGACCTATTGTCTTACACTTCCACTAAACATGTCTTGAGTTCATGATGTCTTTCATGAATCCCTCTTAAGGAAGTACATACCAGACCCTTCACATGTACCCTCTTCATAGGTGGTACAGTTGGAGGATGATCTCTCTTACGAGGAGCAGCCATTGAAGATCCCGGATCGTAGAGAAAAAGTTCTATACAACAAGACTACTCATATGGTCAAGGTAATATGGTGAAACCATAAGTACTAAGAGGAAACATGGGAACTGGGGGAAGCAATGAAGGAAAAGTACCCACATCTATTTTTGGCCGAAAATGTAAAATGAAATTTCAAGGGAAATATTTCTTAAGGGGGAAAAATGTAAAGACCCAATGTTTTTAATGGAAATTTCCATCTTATAAATATTACATAAAATCACATAATAATGAACTACTAAGTGATAAGTGACCTTTAAACATATGTTTTTCACTTATGTATTTGCGATTTTCAAAATCTGACATTCACGATTGTATTCAAGATGTTTTTTAGAGTCTCATAAGAAAAACAAAATTTTTAGTGAATAGTAACCTACCCTTAAGAATATTAACATACCCTTATGTATAGTGATATAACCTAATGAATTTTAACCTCACATATTATAGTATAACAATAATATTTATGTTGGAAGTACGATATACCAATATTTTAGAATGAGGTAATGCAGATTTAAAAACTGGTTTTTGATAATAAATTATGATTTTAATTAAATATTAAAATAATAATATTTGAAAAATAATTTTTGAAAAAAGGAATTTATTCTTGGATTAAAAACTTCAAAAAATGGTCGAGGTAATATTTTTCTATTTTTCTAAAAAACAAGAAATTTGGATGAATAGTAAAATACGTTAATTTACTGTATATAAACATTATAAGCTAAACAGAATATTACAAGAATCATGGATGATGTAACCACCCATGGTTAGAATTCACACGACCCATTTAATAATCCTGGTCATGGAATACATACTTTTTTTTTTGAAGAAATAACAAATTAAGGATTATAATACCATGAAATCCCTCTTCTCCTCCACTATAAAACCCCCCTTCACTCCCTCTTCTCTCCACTCATCTCAAGCCTCTTTCTATGCCATTATTCTACAAAAATCTCTCCCCAAGGTCCTCCCCCACGTCCAAAATCTCTCAGCCTCCTCAAAATACCAAAACCTCTCCCATTAATAGGTTCTCAAAGGAGAAAGTCTCAAGAGGTAAATTCATCTTCCCAATTTTTTCTTTTCTTTTAATTTATTTTATTTTTTATATCTTTCCTCAACTCCATTCACCATAATAGTATGATAAATACAGTAAAATACATATACTAAAATGTATTCATTCTAGTGGTATATTTAATTATCTTCTCCCCTTTCCCCACCCTTTTATTTGAAAGAAATTAATGCACCGTTTGAGATGTGCTAATTTAGCACATTCAAGGACAACAGTTTATCAATTTCTATTATTATATTTAATTCTGGTCATGAAACCATTTGATTTATGATTGAAACCGATTATTATATATGTAATATATCCTCTTTTAGATTCTGTAATCCTTTGGTACAAATGGAATTTTGTTATAAAGCAAAACACAATCTTTGTAATCATGTCCACCGATTCAAAAAACTAGTTATCACTATTGTTATATATATAATAATTCGACTTCACTATAAGTTACCTAATTAAAATTAAAAAAAATTAATTTCATGGATATAAAATAAATAATATGACATCAATTCTGGACAACCACTTTCATCTTGCATATAATCCAAAAATAAATATAAGTGAACCGATCTTTTAAATCCAAGTAAACAAACAAGCCTGAACAATGAAATTGATCCTTCTAACTAATAAAAAACGATTTGAATGAACTAAAAAGGGTTATAATAAAAAATTGAATATCTAAGAGGTTTTGGAATTATTAATTAATAAGCCTAATTTGTACATTTATGTCATTAATAACAAGTGGATAATGCCAATGGATTTAAGGTAATGGATCCTCCCCATTTTACTCTAAATCTAGATTGTTCTCTATTCTATGCCTTTTTGTGTAATACCAAGTGATGGGGTACATTTATACACCTTAAAAATACTTCCCTAATGTTTTATAATGGATTATTAACCCCTTATACCTCTCATAAATCCATCTTAGTTACACCTGATACAATGCAAATAAACCATAATGGATTCTACCCGATCTTCCTTTATTCCTTCAGATTGTTCTATCTTTCTTTTTACCAAAATATAGTTTACTTTTATTTTTATTTAGAACATCAAAATTATATTTTTATTCTCTAAACTGATTTTCTATGATCCATCTATCATTCTATTTTATGGATATGCATGATTTCATGTGAATCTCTCCTTGATACTTTCCAATAAGCACACTCGATTTAAATGAACTTCCCAAAATTTTACCAAATTTCATGTGAACTCTATCTTCTATTTTGAGACACCATTGTCTTTGTAAATTCAGTATTTTTATAATGAAAACATTCTTAGTTCAATTCTGGTTTTATATAAAAGAATTTCGTCTTTACTATTTAAAAAGCTCTATAGTATTTTCCTTAAAACCGCACAAAAATGTTTTAATGATAATGTTTCTAAAATACATTTCTCATATATTGTCACTTATGTTTGACACCACTTACCATGTTATATGCCTATTTTACCCTATTAAACGTTTATGTATTTTCTAATTATTTCATTACATGGAAACTTTAATGATATTCCCATTGGTTATGATTTATATCAGGATTGTGTTATCCCATTCTTTCCATGGGTACACTTATTCTTGTGCATGGTTGATTATGTATGATTGTATATGTGGTAAGAATATTTATGTGGAAAGAATATTCCTGAAAATGTTGAGATGGGTGAACCCAGATAGCTCTCCAATGCATTTTCTAAGGTTAAGTCTCCTGAGATGTGATGTGAAATGGGATTGGCAGTTAGACTTGACTCGTACTAAATGGGAAACAGGATTGATGGTTAGCCTTGACCCGTACTAAATATATGATTTATGATTCTGTCACGTTTATATGATTCCATTTTTATATGATCCCATGAAAATATTAAATTATTTTATATGTTTCATGCTTTTGATATCATTATTTCATGCCTCCTAACTCATGTTCTTGAGATGTATCCTTAGGTTCATTCCCTTACTAGGATTTTTAGCTCATACCTTTGTTCATGTGTTCCCCAGGGTACCTTCTGCAGATGTAACGGCTCAAAGGAAGTTATGAGCTCTTTATGGTGATTAAATAAAAAAGTGTTTTATCCCCATGTTTTATGTTATATGTACCTATTCTTACAATACACTAGACATAACGATCATTGATTTGTACTCGGATGATTAATTATGCTCAATATCATCAATTGTTTTTTGTATAAGGCTCCAGTCGCTATACATATCCATAATATTATTTGATAGAAAAATTATTTAATTATATATTTTACCCATATATATGTTTCACCCTATTATTATCACCATTATTATAACATCCCACCCATCACCGATTTTAATGGGAAGTGGTATAAGGATGTAACTAGGCCGTATGGGACATCGCCAATGCAAAAAAAGGTAGGAAATAAATTCAATTAGCTTTTTAAAAAAACCGTGTGGATACTTTTCCAACTAAATAATAAAAATATGATTCCATGATAACCATAACAACCCCACAATTATATTATGTGTGAGATAAAAAAACACAACTCAACATAATTATAAGATTTACCTTATTATTGATCAATCAAATACTAGGTGACATTAAAAAGTAGTCACATTATAAAAAGCATAATGAATCCAAAGTCCTAAAACAAAAGAAAAATTCTCAATAATACAAAATTATAGGACATGAAACTATATGAAGTGTCATAGCTAAATAACTGAGATACATAGCCTTTACCCATTCCCTGATATAATACATCTAAAATAGTCCACAATAATCAACCAGAGAGAGAGTGTAAACATATTATTATTTCAATGGTGATTTCCAACCTATTTTCTCTAGTAAAAACCTATTTTATTATTTATATAATTATTTTTAATAGGATTTAAATCAATTGAAATATTTTTCATGTCCAAAATAGTTTTCCATAGGAAATAAAATAAAGATTTATTTAACCAATTTTTCATTTCATATGGAATATTATTATCAAAGTACACTCACACACACACACTATCATTTGGTTTCCATAGTGTATGGAACATCAAATCAATACTCCATTCCATGGATGGTTTAACATCAAGACCATTATACATCCTATGAAAATCATAAGAAACTATATTTTCTTTAGAAAAACCATTCCATTTCATTTATAAAAAAATAATTTCCAGACAAACCATTCAAATAAACCATTTTAATTATTTTGTATCATTTCAAAAAATTAATTTCAAGCATCAATGAAATTAATAATGTTAAAAAATAATTTTAAAATAATTAACAATGAGTTCTTAAATACTATAAATTTTAAATAATTTATCATAAATTGAAAAAATTATATTTCCATCATGATTAAGAGAATATTTGTACCACAGTTTGATGAAAATAAATTTATTAAAACTATATCATTATGTTCTAATGATGTTGAATCTAGAGGGAATCCACAAACATCATTAATATTGGACAAAAAGTAAGAAAACATGAATCTCAAGATAATATAAAAAAAACATTTCCTTCCCAAGATAAAAGCCCAAAACCTCACAATTATAATCAATAATCATTTTTCTATCACCTTCGGATTAGATATAGGGCTCAATGAATTATATGTAGAAGAAATAAATTTAAAACATCCATGAATGGAGAATTATATGAATATATGATTCTCCGACATCATTAATCCACCCATAGATCACTCCCAGAGAAAATGGAAATGTATCTCATGCCATAGTATAAAAAAGATATCTTATTATGGTAGAAATAGAGTAATATTTATGGTTAAGATAAATAAATAAAATTATATCCCCAAATATTAAAGGTCAAATAGTACACCATGTGGTTTGGCCATACAGTTTGGCTAATTGTGCATCGATATATGGTTTATACTATCTTAATATGATCCCACACAAGATTATACCACATATTTAGACAAACCATTCTCCCACCATGCATGAGATTCAATCTCATTGACATTATCCCTACATTATTTCCCCTATGAACCCCTATGGTTTGCCCAAACTGTGCTCTAACTGTTTTGAGCTACATTCCTTCCTTCCACAAACCACATGGTTCAAGGTGGTGTAGTATAATTTATACTAATAATTTTCAAACAGTTCACATACAAATAAATCATCCAACACATGTAAAAAACCTTATGAACCTCCAAAAACATAACTAGATCTTTATATATAAATAAAAAACAAATAAGGGTCTAATTACCCAAAATTTGGGGTTATACATTCTTTACACAACTAGAGTTTCTACCATTAGAAATTAGAAAACTAGATTTATTCTATATAGGTTATAAATATTTCTCCAACCTTTAATTTTTACACTACTACTTTTATTCCAAATTATTGCCATTGTACCATAAAACCCACACTAGAATGATAATTTCCCCCATTGAAATACAATCTATTTGATGTAAAAAATATGCACTGACCCATGAATCAATATTGTAACCATATATCGGTAAACTTGTTCTCAGAAATTCACATGGTCTAGATCTTACTTATACTTATTCAACAGATATACATGAAATATATTTTGAACTAAATTAAAGACAGGATGAAAAGTGAACTCAAAATCCACATCACCAGCAATTTCATAAATCAAAATTAGCTTATTTATTGATGATATTTCTTTCCCTTCCTACAAAGAAATTAATGTTAAAAAATTATAATTATAATTAATTACACAATATCACTCACTGCAAATGACAACCTTCAGTAATGATGATCATCATATGATTTATCATAACTCTAATATCTCTCCATTCAGTTTTAGACCAACTAAGTTTTTTATATCGTCTTATGGACAAGTATTTTTTCAATGAGTGTTCTCTAACCTCTTCATAAAATAAATTGGAGAACTACATAAGAACCCATACAATGCTTCTAATGGGTATGTACATACCAATTCCTAAATTTTTTTGTCGAAGGTGAACTTAACTAAAGATAAATTTCCCTCATATTTAACACCACAATATATTAAACTCATACATTGTATGTATTCAATAATTTGGATTGGCCTCTAATAATATAAATAAATTTTAGGTTGATATAATATTCTCATAATGAACTGAGTCCTAAGGGATTCCTGTAGATATTTCAATATAATCAGATGTAAACATGGAGTATCATTCAGATACAGTCTAGTCCAGAATGGAATACCATGTTACATCATCTCAAATATAGATTTTGGATATATCCCACATTATCTTAGATTTTTGAATATAGATAAAAATAATCTATTTCATGATTTTATTTCTGGTTAACAACATGTAATTGTGATTCTTCACTATTCTTGGGAATCATTTTACAAAATATGTGATTTTCACCTCAAACATGGACTCTATAATTTTTAAAGACAATAATATTCTAGCCAATTTCTAGTTCCCCTTATTCACATACTAATAGTTGATGGATCTAAAAAAAACATCCACACTTCCCTTTTCCTACCAAACCACAAAAACAATTCTTTTATCACATTATACATCTTTTGAATTTCTATATGAACTATCTATTTCATATTTGTTGTATACATTAATAAATTTTTTTAGATAATATTATGGTACCATGATCTGATCTCTAATCAATAATGGAAAATGGTAATATGAGTCCCTACCCTCAATGGTCTCCCCACCATTAAGTGTATACCCAAAATTCATACATTTAAATTCATCTATATGATCCTCTTCAACATGATGAATCAAATCAGGAATAATTTTTTTTTTGAAAAAAAAACCGTTGGATTACACTAGTCGGTAAACTCCAAATTCATTTCTACTATTACAAACATCTACATCAAATATTCCAATGATAACATAGCTAAATAATTATATGTATTACTATTTAATTCTTCCAATGATTAAATATTATTACCCATTATAAAAATCATTTAGATGTTTAATGTTTGGAGGTATTCCATCGATATTCTATTCCTTGAAGGAAAATATCATTGTTATAAAATTAATTTAAACAAATATAATTGTTATACACTATAACTTTATAACCAATGTTTTAATGACAAGATGACTTAAAAACATACACAACTATAGCAATTTCCAAATTGTTTTTTTGGAAGATAATCTCATACAACTATAGTTTTCATGATCCATAAGTAACTAGATGATCACTATTGATGAAATAACATTGAAACTATGATCCAAATACATCTCAATATACATCATATACCTATCCAGAATAAGGAAATGAAGTGATAGGTGCAAATTTAAGTCTAAAATTATTCTCATTAGATGATTTAAAACATTATTTATTAAATTTCAATTGACCACATTTCCTCATAAAATCATTCATTGTTGATTCCAAAAATTAAAAATCATTGAAAAAATTATTTTATTTTCTCCTAATCATAGGAAAATATATATCTAAAATTCAATCATTAGTTATTAAAAATATATAAAAGCATCAATATTTTCAGGGCCTACAGAAATTCCTTTTTCAAATATGACCTGGCTAATGATATATTTCTCTTATATACATAAATAAAATGGATAAGGCATTACATATAGATAATTATACCATATTATATTAAAAACTATAGTAAAGTGTTTCTAGTTATCTTTATTTTTCCTAAAATAACCATGATTATCACTAATAAAAACCCCCCATGAATTAAATGTGATACCATTGAAATATCTTATAAATAAATTACATAAAGAATATGTGGGTATTATGAAGAACAAAATTTATAATAAAAATATCACAATTTTGATATCCTATTACAAAATATATATTCAGAATATCATATTTTGGAAACCATATGTAATGATTTCCCAAAAAAAAATAATTTATAGAGAACCAAAGATGTCCCCCTGATTGATCAAATAGATCATCAATTCCTGAATAGGGATATTGATTATCTTTGATATCTATTTCATGATTATGATAATCATCATAAAACCTATGATCTTTATACTTATTCTTCACAAAATGGCTGGGTTATTATTATAGAGACATACTTAGTCAGATGGAATATTTCAATACCAAATATCACTACTAGTACTTGTGTTACCTGAATTTTTTTATTTCCATCTGATACTAATGAATTTAAATTAGAAAATTACTTAATAGATGATAAATCATAAATACCACATATATTTTGAGTGGATACCAAAACATATTATAATGAAATATTTTGTAGATGTATTATATGTTGGTTTGAAAATATCAATAAATTATCTAATCTAATGAGGCGATTAAAATTATTGTAAAATGGTTTGAGATAATTACATCTACTATTACACAGTCACCAAGACCTCTTATATCCAAAATCAAATCACCTATAAATATCATCAGAACACCAATAGAGGATTTGAAAATAACCTTCCAAGAAAAAAAATTTATATGGTCCTCAAAAATTTTCTACCATTAATTTTGTAGAATCAATTCATAGATACCCATATCAAAATAAGTGATATTAAATTTAACGCCCAAACCCCAGAATCCCATATTAGGTGAATTATTTCAATACATTTTCATGATTATGGAGAATCTAGTCCCAAAGGACTGGTTAGTTTAGCATTCTTGGAAAATAAATTACATACACGAACATTACATTTCACTTTCTAAAATAAAACACATAATAAATAATCCCATTATAACTCCATTATTCCCCTTTCATGAACCTTCATAATAATAGAAATAAACTACTTGGAATCTTGGGAAAATAAAACACAATAATGGGGTGATCTCAGATGCTCAGTAAGGATAAAAAATATAGCAGAAGCATTCCTAAATAACCATTTACATTTATAGAAAGGTATAAATTTATAACACAAGTCCTTTAAAAATAAAATTCATCATAATATGGAAAAGGAAAATTAAATAATTCCATTTAATTATTCTCATGGATATTATACTAGTCAAATAATCACATGTAACATTAATAACTAATCTCATAATGATGTAATGCATAATTTCGGTCATCCTAACCACAAAGACTAGTCCTCATGCCATGACAAAAAATATTAATATTATCAAGGCCTCATGCAAAGATACTAGTTTGTCTCATGAGACCTACTGATGTATCGAGGGGCTATAGAAGACCATGTTTGTATATTACTATGTCCAATGCATTCCTCATATGAAATGGTTCAAATTCAACATAATCATTCATATTAAAACTAGAATAAAAAATGTCAATAATTTAACAATAAACCAGGAATGGTATAAAAATATAACATCCAGAGCCAAAAATAATCCTAATTCATTAAATAAAATATCAAATATTTTACTATAATAAATCAACCTCAATCAAAAATAATATCCTATAAGGGATGTTGACATGGTTGAAAATGATCATTAAAAATCTTTGATATAAATATACTTTTTTGGTGATATTATTTAAACATCACACATTTAAAAAGTAAGTATTTTAAAATAGATTTTTGAATCAAAATTTCCCTTACTAATTAGAAAATAATGAATGGAAATTAACATTTTAAAATAATCATGTATATAAAAAAAATCCCTAATATTATTTTTAAAACATTGAATTTATTAAAAAGATTTTGAAAAATAAATCATTAAAACATTAAAAATGATGATACTTCTATATAGACCCTTCCAAAAAACCATAAAATAATAATTTGGAAGACATTATGTTGAAACATGGACATGGATGATAAACATGTCCCAGTAAATAATTACACATAAATAATCTCTGATAATAATGATATTGAGGAATTAACCCTTACATTGTACATTCCTTTAGTTGAGGGTACGTTTTACCTTTTATATAATGAAAATAGTATTTTATTACTTTATTCGAGAACCATATTAAAATTTATGATATCATATATGATTCATTTATTACTTTATATTTCCCATTTAATAATAATTTCTATGTTAAATTTAAATTTTGGGTAATAATTGCTTTCTTTATCGTATGTGTTTTTACTTGTAATTAATGATCATATCACATAAATCATGATTTTCATAGTTCATAAATATAAAAAATTATTTATATATCATATATATTCTCAATATAAATATTTATAATTGTTAGATGTATGAAATGGAAACACCGTTCATGGAGACGATATTCTGTACCTATGCATGAACGATGTTTCCGTTTTCTTATTGTATAATATAGAATTAAGTAAACGAAATATATTTACCTAAATAAATATATATTCTTACAACAGTATTATCATTTAATATAACTCATAATTAATAAATAAATATATTTTTATAATATTTCATGAAATTTGATCATTGAACATGAATCTCATCGCGTCATGGAGAAGGTAAGTCGATCATAAGCACGAGCAGAAATATTATTCAAATGATGTGGAATCAGTGTTTAATTGGATTTTATATTAAATATAAATAATAATTAACCTGCTATATTATTATTTACATCAATTATACTCATTATTATACCCATCCAAATAATGAAGTGTTGCGTAACAAACTACACAACGATGTGGAGACGGTTAGCCTTACGCACACATGTATGATGACTTTGTCATTCATAGGACAGATAGAATAATGAATATGGTTATAACATTTCATTAATAACACCACAATATGAATAAATTTCGGGATATATTATTTTGTTATGTAAAAAACATAGAATGAGGAAGTGGAATAATAATTGAATATTGAAAGTGGTGATGAAATAATGACATGTTCTTTAGGTTCTTCCTTTTGATTTGAAAGAAATGGCTCCATAGGTTGGATTTATGATCAATGTATAGGATCTATGATGAATTGAGGATTTATTGGAGGAGATTTGAGTTGGGTTTGGTAGATACAAATTCATTTTGTTGGGTGAATTTGATAGAAGGGGAAGTAGGTTTTTATAAGAGAGGTGAGAGGCACTTTAGGAAGAGCTGGAAATATTAATTTATAATGAAATCATTTATTGTTTCTAATCTCTGAAAATGGATCTCATTTGAAGATAAGTTGGGGATGGGTCGATATACTATCAACCAATAAGTTTTATACAAGTTTAGGTCACCATATTAACCATATTTATTTTATTTAACCCTTAGTTAAATAGTTTAACTCTTACCTTGTTTTCTAGTATTCTTACCCAATATGGTTAATAAACCTACAATAAAATTCAAAGGTAACAAAAAGTGGTTCATTAATGGAATACCTATCACTATTTTTTTCCTTTTCTGAATACTAGATTTTTTGGAATGTAATATCATTTATTTAATTAATATTTGGTTTAAAAACTCATTTGTGTCAATTTTGAATCTATTTTGATTTGGTTATTTTAGTCATAACAACTTGATTACTTTGAAAATATCATTGAATCAACCCTAAAATTTCATTTTCACCCTTGATATTCATGTATGGAATCGAAAGATTCAATTTACATTTATTTTAATAATTATAATATAAATTATTTTAATCTTTCATTCATAAGGTAATTACAACATAATCATTGTGTCATAAATAAATTTTATTATATAATGTCTAAAAATTATAAATAAAATACCTAGATTTAGTATATATTTATAGATTTATAATGAATATTTATATTCAAATTTTTCTTATGTATAATCCTATATTTAAAATGGTTTAGTTACTAAACATTGAATATAACACTTTTAAATATTATTTAAATAAAATATAATAAATGTCCAAATCTTACCTAAGTGAATCAAGAAGGTTCATATTTTTGTCCTAAGACTAATTTATTCGAAAATCACATATATAGTAGAATTAGGACGTGTGATGGGGTAATTTTATATTATTATAATATTATTATTATCTTTATTAACATATTTACTTTAAATCGTGTTAAATAAAATTCAAATGTTACTATTCACCAAAAAATATCATCATCATATTTTACCACATTTTACATACTGGTGTTAATAGTGTGTTTTGGAATTTGGAAAATTTTATTTACAGAAGCGGTAAAATTACATTATATGAAAATTTGCAAATTAGCCTAAAAGGTTGGTAAAATACGTTAAAACGTTCAATAAAATTTTATTCTTCTAATCTAATTATAAAATGACTCAAAGTAATTAAATTCGACAAATATAAGTATTTGGTTACAATTTTTACATTAAAATACATTTAATTAAAAAATAATTATTTAAATAAAAATGTCAGTTTTTATTTAATATGTAGTATTTTTTCAATATTCATCAAAAATGGAATTTTTTCAGATAAATAGAAAAAATTAACCCTATTATAATTTTGATATTACAAATTAAAAAATGAAGTCTATTTTTTAAAATTCATTTTTTATGAGTGTATAAAAATAAATTTAATATTTTTCACAAAAGGGAAGAAAGTATTTATTTTATGAAAATAGATTTTTTAAATATATAACTATTTTAACGAAACATATACATTTCATTATAAATATGAATTGTTAATTTGAAAAAATTATAAGTAAAATTTTAGATATACATGTTACAATTCAAATTTTAATATTTAATTAATAAATGAATATATTTTTTAAATAACTATAATACTAATGTGTTGTTTCTTAGAAATACAATATTACATATACCAGACACCAAGTCAGTGTTGGGTGAAATATAAGATATTAAATGACATTAAATAGATATTATTCGATGATATCATGGGGTGATAAATTCTACCCTCCTTCAATAAATTGCTTCCTCAAAATTTTAATTTGTTCATCAAAAATAAAAGTTTGAAAATAGAAAACACATTTGTCGAAAACCCACATCAGAAATAGGTTTAATAAAATTAAGTTTCAATAAGAGGCAGAGGGAAATGAAAATGGCACCACCAAATAAGTATTTCAAATTGGAGAAAATCAGTGAAAATTAGAGACATATAATTGGAGGAAGACAAAAATATTTATAGGAAGTTATTAAGGTCATCAATCTCAAACAAGTGAACAAAAAAAGAAAAATTGAGAGCCTCAAAGCCATCAATCTATGATGATTTAAAGTATCATCATTTCAGAAATACACAAGGTATTATGATAAAACAATTTTTTTAGATACAATTATTTTTTTAAGAGTATGCTCAAGAAAACATACATGATTTCATTACCTATCATAATCATTTTCTCATTATTTTTTTGTGCAGGAATGTTCAAAAATGATTTTTACACCTATACCTCATTTTATAAATCATAAGGTCTAATAGTATATACTTATTCCTCTATATGATTTGTGAAATCCAAAAGGTTAGGTTACAGTATCCAATAAATTATACATTATCCTTATACAACATATCAACTGCACATTTAATACCTTTATCATGTATTTTCGTAAAACATAACAAGACCTTGAATTACTATAACACCTTATTGAATAAGTTTAAACTCCCCTATTCCTTATTGAATACCAGATATACTTCTTAAGTCCTGAAATGTTGTAATATCTGACAATGATGGAATAAATAAATAATTAATTGGTTACACTTTAATCAAGAATATTGAATATAATTAATCGAAATCAATAATCTCTTATTTCAAAATCACTACCTCAGTATCCGGAACATATTAACGTTTATCTTTCCCTAAACCGTGTTTTTTCCAAAATGTTTACCTGGAAACTGTGTCACATAACATAGAACCATACATTCTTAAATCCTTATTGAAATAGTACTCTAGTATAATCCTTATTTATTTCCATCATTTGTATAACCATTACATCATTTATAAAACTCAAAAATGACATAATTCATTAATAAAAATATAATAAAACCAACTATTCATCTTCATCTTTGGTAGTATCATAACATGATTGTTGTCCAATAATATCATTTGTGGAATTCGCTGATGATTGGGAAATATAGTCGTATAGTTTTCAAACTTTTTCTAGATGAAAAATTTTCAATTTGAATCATTTTTCTAAACCTTACAATCACATACAAGGAGTAATTTTTTCCACACATTAAAAAACATTCATTCCATTAAATAATATACCATGGTGATTATTTCCACAGTAATCACATGTGGGAGAATACATCATTCCCTTCTCCCCTTTATTAATATTTTTCTCTCTCATCATATTCCTCTCTTTATTCCCTTCAAATCTATAGGACTCAAGGAATTCATCACTTATCTTATTAACACATGATACTATTACTTCATATGATGTGTGTAACACCCCAAGCTTCCATGGTACGCTTCTCTTTGAATAATACAATAGCTTGCGTTGTACGCAACTTCGAGTTCTAACACACCACAACCAATAAAACTAGCCATTATGAAGATTAATAAAAACTTTTTGAAATTTTATAAATTTTAACTTTCATAATGGACTTCATTTCTGGATTCAGAATATCAAAATTATCTTTGGGTGAATTTTTAGTATTTTTCTGAAAACATTAAATTTTTGATGAATAGTGAAAAACACTGAGTTATAGTTTAAAACTAAATTATTATTTAAATAATTATATATTTTATTTAAATTCATTTTAGGTCAAAATAGATACATAATACCTATGTATGTTCAATGCAATTCAATGGAGTTAGTTTATAATAATTTTATATATATAAAAATTTTATTGTACATTTTACCATCATATACCCACCTACTAGGAGCATTTACAAATTTACATAAAACATAATTTTACCACTTCGGTGAGTTGAATTTAAAAAATCCGAGAGAAACTGTTGATATCATTACATTAAATTTGGTTCAACAAGATGAAAATAATTTTTGGTGAATAATATCTTTTTACTTTTATTTACCCCGGTTAAAAGTAAATAGGGTAATTAAGGGAAGAAATGATATTATTATTACCCAAAAAAGTGTATTAATTATATTGGATAAGTATAATTCGACCAAAAAGAAACCTTAGGAATAAAATATGAACCTCTTTGGTCCACTTGGATTAGATTAGGACATTTATTATTATTTTATTTTAAGAAGAGTAAAAATAGTTAAATTCAATGATTAATAACTAAACCATTTTTAATATTGGGTTACACACAACATAAATTTGACTCTAAATATTCATTAAAAAGATAAAAATATTTCCCACATAATGGTATTTATTTATAATTTTTATACATTAAATAATTAAATTAATTTATTACACAATGATGATACAGTAATTACTGTAATAATGAAAGAATAAAATAATTGTTATTATAAATATACAAATAAATATAATTTGAGACTTTTAATGAATTATGATAATTTTATAAGTTAATATTACTTGATAGGGTTGATTAAATGTATTTATTTTGAATTAATAAAGTATTTAGGGCTATAAAAAAATCAATTATTAAATAATGTCAAAATTGACATAAATGAGTCTTTAAAAAAAATACAAAATTATTGGTTGACATAATAATCCTAAAAATCTATGTTTCTTCAAAAAGACTTATATAATAATAGTTTTATCATTAATGAACCACTTGGGGTTCTCATGTAAGTTTAGTGTTTGTTTATTAACCATATAATATAAAAATACCAAGAGACATGGTAAATGTGAAACTATTTAACAAAGAGTTAAATCTAAAAGATATGGTTAATATAGTGACCCATACCTACCTAAAACCTATTGGTTAAGAGGTTTTATACCCATAACCACCATAAACTTTCCATAATTCATTTTTGAGCCTTTAGAAACCGAAATTAATTTTATTATAAAATAATATTACTAGCTTTCCTAAGGTTCCCCTCACCCCTCTTATAAAAGGGAACTTACCCTACCCTCTAATTCACACCATCAAAGCTATTTGGCTCGGCCAAACTCTACCCAAATACCATTTCAACTTTACTCCATTCATCCTAGAGGCCTTACATTAGTCATAAATCCTAGCTAAGGAGCCCTTTTGATCAAATCAAAAGGAAGAACCCGAAGAAGAGGTAAATATCTCACCACCTCTTTCATGTTTTTCTCTCCTTCGACCTCTTATTTCCTAGTTTTTTCAATTATAAAATATTAACTTCAGTATATTATATATACTGTGATGTTATTTTAAATATGGTACAACCATATTCATTATTCTTTCCATCCTTTTAATGACATGTCACCATACATGCGTAATACGACTTACCGTCTCCACGTTGTGGTATAGTTGTTACACAATAAATCATTATTAAAATGGGTATAATAATGATGCATAAATGTTGTAAATAATAAATATAACATGATAATGATTCTGTATATATGATATAAAAAAAATTATATATTATTTTAATATCAAAATAAAGATATTGTTGCTCATGCATACGTATGGATTACCGTCTCCACGAACACGATGAGATTCATTCCCCATCATATCCATTAATGAATAATTTTAATTAGATGATTAAAAATAATGTGTAAATACATGCTATCATTATGAATATAAATTTGATACATCCAATCCATAATAAAAATTACTTACGTAAAAATGCATAAAAAGTAAAATGAATCAGTCAACAACCGAAATGACGATAATACAAAAATATTATTAACAAAGCTATATTAAAAGATCATATATGATATCATATTACTATATATGATTCTTATATAATTTAATAACAATTGTTAAACCATTAAACATTAGGTTAAACTACCATCGACAAAGAAAAAGTATAAGTTAAGGGTTAATTTCACAAACTCTTTATTATTCAAGATTATTTTTATGTAAATTATCTACTGGGACCTCTTTATCATCCATATCCATGTTTCCTGAATATTTATTTCAAAACATTATTATTATTTTATAGACTATGGGTTAAAGACTTTTATACACTTTTTTCTACTTTTTATAAGATGTTTATAAAGGAATCTTTCTGTCGTTTTCTAAACAAGGTACTTTTTTACCTTTTCAACAACTTTAATGTAAGAATTTTATTTTTAACTTATACAACGGGTGAAGTTATTTTCTTCAATTATAACATCATAAATGCTTTCCTTACAATCTTATAAGAATATTTTCAAAATAAATATTTTCTTTTATAATTATATGGCTTTTAAATGATTTCAAAATAGAAAGAGACATTTCTCTATTTTTTTGGATTTATTCTATGTCAACATCCTTTGATGTATTTTATGTTTTTTTGAAGTTGATTTATTATGATACAAAACATCCATATTGTATTGATGGTTTTGTGATATGTTTGACTGTGGATCTGTTATTTTTACACCATTCATTTTTTATGGATAAAGTATTGACATTTCATATGCTAGTTTTAATATGAGTGTTTATGTTATGTTTATAACTTTTCATATGGAGAATGAATTGGACTTATTAAGTGATAGGTGGAGCCCACTATAGCTCCTTGATGTGTCGGAGGTTCTCATTTGACAAAATAGTGTCTTGGAATAAGGCCTTGAAAAATATTATTTGTAGTCTTGACACAACGTCGTGACTATGTGGTAATAATGTCTGGCATTATGTATCTATCATTATAAAAGTGGCTATTGATATTGCATATGATTATTAGACAAGTAGAATATCCATGTGAGTAAGTAAATGTTATTATTTTGATATATATTTTCCATATTATGATGAATTGTATGTTGAAATGGTTTTTGTTTTAGTTTTATACATTGCCTTAAATGTTTATGTTTATTTATGATATTTTCCTCTATATTGTTATCCTTAATGAGAATCTGAGCTCAGCCCTTTATATGTCTTATTTTTTCTAGGATGCGAAGAAGTATATAATGACTGACCTGCAGGGATACTCTATGGGATCTTATTGTTATTTATGGAAACAATGGTGTTGTAGTTTTCTATTTTATGATGTAACGTAAACCTTATGAATGTATCTAGTACTTCCAAGGCTAATAAACTAATCGGTCTATCGAGACATGATATTTTTTGACCATGCCAATGATACGTAATAATGCAATGACTCTGGGCTTTTAGGGTCGGGGCATTATGGTTGGTATCAAAGGAATTTTACTAAAAACCTTGGAAACTAGATTTAGGTAAACTGTGATTAGAGCACATATCCCTAATAGAGACATTGAGGATTAGTATAGAGGAACTTTGTTGAGTTTAGGTATTGTAGATATTTGGTGAGTTTTTCAAGAAATACATCCCTATTTGGATACAAGTAGGTAGAGGTGGCTCTAGCATAGATGTAAATAGGGATAAAACCCGATAACACCACCTTGAGCTAGACTCGAACGAGAATAGGTGCATGACAATGGGCCTTGATATACTCCTGGTTACAACACTCCTGGGGTATATGCTTAGGATAGATATCATTTTCTTTAAAAACCATTATTATGGGTTTATGAGTATTTAGTCCCTCAAAAAACATTTTTATGATTATGAATTTTATCCATAAACTATTCAATTTATATTAAGTGATTTATAAGATAGGATTTATGTATTGTGATTCATAAACTAATCTTGTGTATTCCATTGTATATAAATGGATCCTTGTTGTAGGAATAGAATCCATATCAATGCATGCACTCCATGTTGGGATTTCCCTCCTTTTTAAGATAATTATAGTGGTTCTGTTGATATAACTTGTGTTGATCAGCTTATCACTATACTGTGACAACTCACTCAAGTTATGAATAATAACCTTACTTGTTTGGAGCAACCAGATCTGCAGCGTGGAGGATCAATGTTAGATTGCTTCATGAGGCAACTACCACAATCATTCAATGGGAGTAAAAATACACTAGTAGTTGAGAAATTGATAAATTCATTAGAGAAAATATTCCACGACTTGGGGAGCAGTGAAAGGGAAAAGTCTTCATGGCAGTTTACCACCTCACTGGAGATGTTGATCAATGATGGTCATTGATTCAAAACACAAAGGAAGATGATGAAGTATCAAATTTGGAATGGAGGGAGTTTAAAAAAAAATTCCTAGAAAAATACTTTCCTCATGACCATCGAGCGGATATGAAAAGACAATTTTTTAGTCTAAGGAAAAAGGAGGATGAGAATGTCAGAAAGTATGAAGCTAACATTAAATGGTTAGCAAGGCATGCAAATGATTATATAAGTAACTGAAGAATTAATATTAATCATTTCTTCGATGGGTTAAAACCATTTCTCCATCGAGTAATAGTCTCACAACCTTTCTTGTCGCACAAAGAAATTGTCTCCTGTGCAATCAACAAAGAAAAATAATTATCAAAGTCTTATAAAATTAAATAAAATCCATAGGAGAAGAGATATGCTGAAAACTATGGAAATATAAGTAAGGGGAAGATGAAAAAGTTGAATATCCATCCTGCAGTAAATGTGGGAAGAAACACCATGGTACTTGTCTGAAGGGAATACGAGTCTGTTAAAAGTGCGGTGAAAAATGCCACCATGCTCATGATTGAAAGGTGAAGAAATAGGCTTTTAATGTTGAGTGCCACAACTGTAGAGAAAGGGAACATTATGCTAATGAATGTCCTAAGTGTGAGAGGAACATACCTTAGAAAAGGCCAAGGGATCAGGGCCATGATTATGTTATCACTACTGCTGAGGTTGAAGCTCTGAAAGACGTAGTGGATGGTATTTTAATGAATTCCTTATGTTTATCCAATGATTTATTTGATTCTAGATCACATAGTTTCATATCGTACCAGTTTTCTAAGAAAATTAGATATTTCCAATTTGATTTAACATGGGAGTTCTCAGTCAAAACTCCTAAGGGGCATATCATTTCAATAATGTTTTGTGAATCAGTTCCCATTAAGACATATAAAAATTATTTATCTATTGATCTCATCATCATAACCATGATTTTATATGATATAATCCTCAGTATGGATTGGCTTTCAGACCATAATGTGAAAATTTATTACAAGAAGAAGGAGGTTATAATTTTTGATGATGATAAGGAGTACCTTGTCTTTAAAGCAGAATCATCACCACCAAATTATTATCTAGATCTACACCTAGTAGCTCAACTAAATTCATTTTTTGGGGAGGAATAGAATGAAATAACTATGGGTGAGGAATGGAATGTTTAAATAATGGATTTACATATTGTGTAAGAATATGATGATGTGTTTCAAGAGGATTTACCTGGACATCCTCCAGAATGAGAAATTGAGTTTTTAATTGACTTAATTCCTAGTTCAAGGCTCATATCGAAGACCACTTATTGAATGGCCACTGTGGAATTAGTGGAAGTAAATAAAAAACATGAGAATTGAGAAATAAAGGATTTTTTTATTCATAGTGTTTCTCCATGGGGAGCCCTTGTTCTTTTTGTTAAGAAGAAAGATGGATCTATGAGGTTATGCATTGACTATAGGGAGGACAATGCTATAATAATAAAGAAGAAGTATCCCCTACCATGCATTAATGATTTATTCGACCAAGTTCATGGAGGTCAATACTTTTTAAAGATTGACCTTCAATCTCGATATCATTAGTTAGGCGCAATGAAGGAAGACATTCTAAAAAAATCATTTCAATCTTGGTATCGGCATTATAAGTCTACAATGATACATTTTGGATTGACTAATGCACAATCTATCTTCATGGATCTAATGAATAGAGTTTTCAAGGAATATCCTAATGAATTTGTAGTGGTATTTATATATGATATCATGATACACTCCAAAATATTTGATGTTCTTAAAAATCACTTGCGCATTATTCTAATGACTCTTAGAAGACATGAATTATATTGGAGGTTTAGCAAGTGTGAATTATGGATTTAAGAGATTTCTCTTCTTGAAGGATGGAATCTTTGTTGATCCTTCTAATACCAAGGCAATCAATGAATGGAAATCACCAACGAGTATAACTGAGGTATGCAGTTTTATTGGTTTAACGGGTAATTATCGATGTTTTGTCAAGAATTTTTCCCAGTTGGCTAACCCATTAACAAAGCTCACATGAAAAGAGGTTAAATTTGTTTGTAAAAAAAGGTGTGAAGAATGTTTTGAATAATTTAAGAGAATATTAGTCAATGATCCTATCTTTACTCTATATTCAGGGAATGATGGGTTTTTTATTTATAGTGATGCATCAAAGAAAGGGCTAGGTTGTGTCATTATGAAGAATGATAGGGTTATTGCCTATGCATCACAATATCTACAACTTCACGAGAAAAACTATCCTACTCATGATATTGAGTTAGCATATATAATATTGGCTTTGAAGATATGGAGAAATTAACTCTATGGTGAAAAATTTGATATATATAGAGATCATAAGAGTTCGAATTATATTCCCAATATACGTGATCTAAAAATGGAATTGATGGATTTTGATCATAGTTCCAATTTTTCAATACACACTGGTAGCACTAAGATGTATAGGTATTTGATGGATCATTTTTGGTGGCAAAACTCGAAGAGGGATATTGCTGATTATGTGTCAAGATATTTGGTTTGTCAACAAGTGATAACTGGAAGAAAAAACCCCGGAAGAGTCATGAAACCTCGTACCATACTTGAGTGGAAATTGGAGAATATTATGATGGACTTTGTCATGGGACTACCAAATTCTCCATGAAGGAATGATGAAATATGTTTCATTGTTGATCGTCTTACCAAGTCAACACATTTTCTTGCTATAAGAGAAGATTTTCCACTTTAACGTCTAGAAAGACTATATATTAATGTAGTTGTGAAACTTTATGGAATACCCCTATTGATTGTAACCGATTTGGATCCACGTTTTAGATCAATATTCCATAAAATTATTTAGAAAGCCCTGGATAATGAACATTATTTGAGCATTTCCTACCACCACCAAACTGATGGACAAACAAAATAGACTATTCAAACCATATAAGTCATGTTGAAATCATGCTCACATGACTTTAAAAGTATGTGGGATCAATATTTACCTCTGGTAGAATTTTATTATAATAACATCTTCCATTGAAGTATTCAGATGGCACCATATAATGTGTTATACGAAAAGAGATGTCACACACCAACCTGTTGGGATGATGTTGGTGAAAAAAACTCGTAGGACCAAAAGTTGTGGAGGAAATGATTGAAAAGGTGAAGGTAATCCAAAACTACATCAATGTAGCTAAAATTAGGTAGGAGAGCTATTCCAATAACCGAAGGAAGGATTAGAAATTTCAGGTAGGATATCATGTTTTCTTTTAGGTATCTCAATGGAAGGGTGTTATACGTTTCAAAAAGAAGGGAAAATTATGTCCCATGTACATCAGACCTTTCAAAATTCTAGAACGAATTGGGGATGTAGCTTACAGTATGAAAATTCCACCATGTCTCTCCAAAGATCCTAATGTGTTCCACACATCCCTGATTATAAAAAACATGCCTGACCAAACACATGTTCTTGCCAATGAGGAATTGAAACTGGATCCTGATCTGTGTTATTGCGAAGATCCGGTCAATGTTCTTGATACATGTGAATAAGTGCATAGAAACCGGATGACTCGTCTGATAAAAGTTCTATGGAGAAACCATAAGATAGAAGAGGACACGTGGGATCCTAAGGAACTTATGATGAAGAACCACTATAGTCGTTTTGACAGTAATATTATCGAAATTTCGGTGATGAAATTATTTGAAGGAGGGGAGAATTTAACACCCTAAACATCCACGATACGCTTCTCTTTGAATGATACAATAGCCTGTGTTGTACGCAACTTCGAGTTCTAAAACACCACAACCAATCAAACTAGCCATTATGAATAGTAATACCCACTTTTTGAAATTTTATAAATTTTATCTTTCAAAATGGTCTTTATTTTTGGATTTGGATTATCGAAATTAACCTAGTGTGAATTTTTCTATTTTTCTTAAAACATTCAATTTTTGATGAACAGTCAAAAAAACATAGTTATAGTTCAAAACCAAATATTTATTTAAATATTTATTTATATTATTTAAATTTATTTTAGGACTAAATTTAAAAATAATACCTATATAAGTTCAATGTAATTCATTGGATCTAGTTTATAATAATTTTAGTTATATAAAAATTTTATTGTACTTTTTACCATCCTTTACCCACCTCTTAGGAGCATTTGCAATTTTATGTAAAACATAATGTTACTTCTTCTATTAGTTAAATTTATAAAATCCTAGAGAAATTTTTTATATCAGTAAGTAAAATGGGGTTCAATAAGATCAAAATAATTTTGTTTGTGACTAGTAACTTTTTACTTTTATTTACAACCGTTAAAGGTTAATAGGGTCATTAAGGTTAAAAGTGATATTATTATTACCCTAAAACATGTACTAATTATATTGGATAAGTATACTATGACTGGAAACAACATTAGGAATAAAATATGAACCTCTTTGGTCTACTTGGATTAGATTAGGACATTTATTATTATTTTACTTAATGAAGAGTTAAAAGAGTTAAAAGAGGTAAATTCAATGTTTAATAACTATAACATTTTTAATATTGGGTGAAAAACAATAAATATTCTACAAAAAATTTTAATTAGAAATAAAATAATATTTCCTACATAATTGTATTTTATTTATAATTTTTAGACATTAAATAATTAAATTTATTTATGACACAATGATGATGTATTAATTACCTTATTAATGAAAGATAAAAATAATTGATATTATAAATATCCAAATAAATATAATTTGAGACTTTTAATGAATTACACTAATTTTATAAGTTAATATGACATGTTAGGGTTTTTTAAATGTATTTAATTATAATTAATTAAGTTGTAAGGACTTTAACAAAAATCAATTATTAAATAATGTCAAAGTTGACAAAAATGATTTTTTAAAATAAATACAATATTATTGGTTGATATATTAATCATAAAAATCTAAGGTTAGGCCAAAATACTTAACTACTATTGGTGTATAATTAATTAACCTCTTAGGGTTATCTTGGATGTCTATAGTAATTTTATTAACCATATGATATAAAAATACCAAGAGACATGGTAAATGACGATCTATTTAACTAAGAGTTAAATCTAAAAGATAAGGTTAATATAGTGACCCAACCCTATCTAAAACCTATTGGTTGAGTGGTTTTAGACCCAAGACCACCTTATAATTTTAATAATTCATTTTTGAGCCATTAAAAACCGAAAATTATTTTATTATAAAATAATATTTCTTGCTTTTCCTAAGATTCCCCCCACCCATATTATTAAAGGGCACTTTCCCTTCTCTCTAATTCACAACATCAAATCTATTTGTCTCATCCAAAACCTTCCCAAATACCCATTCAAATGTCCTCCCTTAATCCTATAGGCATTCCTTTAGTCATAAATCCATCCTAGGGAGAACTTTTGAACAAATCAATAGGAAGATCCCGAAGTAGAGGTAAATATCTCACAACCTCTTTCATGTTTTTTTTCATCTTCCACTTCTTCATTCCATGTTGTTTCCATCCTAAAATAATTATTTCAGTATATTATATATAATATTATGTTATTATAAATATTTTACAACCATATTTATTATTCTATCCATACATTAAATGAAATGTCACCATACTTGTGTACGTACGGCTTACCGTCTCTACGTCGTGGTGTTGTCGTTACTCTATACATTATTATTAGGATGGGTATAATAATGATGTATAAATGATGTAAATAATAAATATAACATGATAATGATTCTTTATATATGATACACCATCCAATTCTATATGACTTTAATATCAAAATAATGATATTGTCGCTCGTGCGTACGTACGGATTACCATCCCCACGAACACGATGAGATTCCTTCCCCATCGTACCGTTTCAAAAATAATTTTCATTAGATGAATAAAAATATTGTTTAATGAAATAATTTCATTCTGAATATGAATAAGATACATTCTATCCATACCAAACATTACTTACATAACAATTCATATAAAGTAAAACAAATCATTTAACACCCAAAATGACGATAATACTAAAATATTATTAACATACCAATATTAAAAGATCATATATCATATCATATTAATGTATATGATTTGTGTATAATATAATAACAATAATTTCAACATTATATAGGATTTTAACTTACCCTCTCCCATTGAAAATTACACGTTAATGGCTTATTTCACAACCTCTTTATTATCCGAGATTGTTTTTACACAAAGTATCTACTGGGACCTATTTATCATCCTCATTAATGCTTCATAAAAATGTATTTCAAAACATTATTACTATTATATATACTATATTTTAAAGTCACTTATACATTTTTTTAATTTTTATATGATTTTTATAAAGAATATTTCCATCGTTTTCCAAACAAGGTAATTTTTGACAATTTCATCAAATTTATCATAAGATGGGTTTTAAACATATATGGCGGGTGCAGATATTTTCATCGGTTATAACATCATCAAAGCGTCCCATATAAGATTATAAGAATATTTTCAAAATAATTTTTTTTAAATTATATTACTTTTAAATTATTTCAAAATAGAAAGAGATATTTCTGTAAAAAAGTTTTGATTTCATCTATGTCAACATCTTTTGATGGATTTTGGATTGTTTGAAGTTGGTTTATTATGATACAAAACATCCATATTTCATTGTATGTTTTTTGATATTTTTTACTATATATGTGTTATTTTTACACCATTCACAGAATATGTAAAAAAATTTGACATTTCATAAGCTAGTTTTAATATGAACGTTTATGTTATGTTTAAAATGTTTCATATGAGGAATGCATTGGAAATAGTAAGTGATTGGTGGAGACCACTATAGCTCCTCGATGCATCGGTAGGTCTCATGAGATAAAATAGTGTCTTGGCATAAGGCCTTGACAAAATATTGTTTGAATTCTTGTTACAAGGTCTTGACTATGTGGTTATGAAGTATGGCATTATGCATTCCATCATTATGAATGTGGCAGTTGATATTTCATGTGATTATTCGACTAGTAAAATACCCATGTGAGTAAGTAAATGGAATTATTTTTTTTATATTTTCCATATTATGATTATGTTTAACTTAAAAAGCATATTGTTTTAGTTTTAAACATTTACTTAAATTTTTATGCTTATTTATCAAAGTTTCCACTATATTGTTATCCTTACTGAGCATTTGAGCTCAACCCTTTCTATTTTTTTATTTTTCCCAAGATGTGAAGATGTATATTATGACTGACCTACAGGGATAGTCTATGAGATCTCAGTGTTGTCTATGGAAACAATGTTGTGGTAGTTCTCTATTTTATGATCTAATGTAAACCTTATAAATGTATATATTACTTCCTAGGCTACTAAACTAATCGACATTTTGAGACATGATCTTCTCTTATCATACCAATGATACATAATAATTCACCATCTCAAGGCTTCTGGGTTCGGGGCATAACAATGTGAATGCATGGGAGATTATTTCCCTTCTAAATGTTGTCTTAATACAATAAATGATAAGATCATTCTTACTCTTTGGATCATGTGTATTGATAGAGTTTTAATTCCTGCTACTGGGTTCTATTTCTAATTGACGATATAAATTAGGTTATATCATATCATAATTTATATAAAAACAAAAAAAATTATCCACATTTATTGATTATTTTCCCACCTCTTGTACCATAAATATAAAAATGGGTTCTTTTCTAACATATTTAATCATAAATCCTACATAATGGGTTTTAAAAAAATGTGATCAATGTTAACAATATCCCTCGGGGGTATCAATGTAGGTTCACAGTAAGCCTCGTTGTTTTGTACCAGCATACCCTGGGTATATCCTGAAACACCTTATCATAGTTTTCACTCCTAGGTTCATTTGTGCTTAGACCACATCCACATGTATTTTCAAGATAGATATTTATTTCTTGGAAAACCATCATATTATCTAAATTAACATAAATTATGGATGTTCTTCAATACGAATATTCTAGGTTTATCTTATGGTAATGTTTTTTAATTAGATTTTTTCTAAATATAGTTTGTAAGGTTATTTGTAAACATTTCTGAGACCAACTGTAAGAGACCAACCAAAAAGTCCCAGATCTAGTGCATTATTTTAATAAATATTCATGAATACAAGGAAACAAGTACTGAAGGACTGATCAGTTTAGCAGTCATGGAAAATAGATTACAATCATGAACATTACATTACACATTATAACACAAAATACAATAATAAATAATACATTGTGAACAAAATTATTCCACTAGAATAACCCTACATAACAATCATAATACAGTTCTTGGTATCTTTGTGAAATAATACAGAAGAAAGTGGTGACCTTTAATCCTTATTAAGGATAAAAAATATTGAAAAAGCTATCATATATAATCATTAATTTTTTGGAATGGATTAAAATTGAAACAAAATCCCTTTAAGCATAATATTCATCATAATATAGAAAATATAAATTAAATAATGTCATTTACTTATTCACATGGATATTCTACTATTAGTATAATGTCATATGACATTAATAACTAATCTCATAATAGTTGAGCTCATAATGCATGACATCTTAAACATAAAGTAAAGGTCTTATGCCAAGAATCAAAATATTATTTTTTTTTCAAATATTTGTTCCAAGAAACTAGTTTACCTCATAAGACCAACTAATACACCGTGGGTCTACAGGGGGCCCTACCCATCACATACTAAGTCTGATGCATTCATCATATTAAAAGGGTGAAGCATAAGATAATAATTCATATTAAATCAAGAAAACATAATTTCAAAACATTAACCATAAACCATGAATGTTATAAAAAAATAACATCCATAGACAAACATATCATAACTAATTCAATACAATATAAATGTTTTTATTATAATAAATCAAACTCAATCATAAATAATATCTAGTAAAGTATTTTGACATGGTTGAAAAAGATTAGTAAAACTCTTTGAGAGAAATATCCATTTTTTCTAAAACATTTAAAAGTCCAACATTTATAAAGGATGAATTTAATCAAGATTATTGAATAAATGTTTCAATATTTTTAAATTAATTATCATTTAAAAATAATCAGGTCCATATAAATAAAACCTTAAAATAATTTTTGAAACATGCATAATAATTAAAAATAGTTTGAAAAATAAATCATTAAAACATTTGAAATGATGATGTTTCTAAAGAACCCCTTCCAAAAAACCATAAAATATTTATTTTGAAAACATTTTTATGAATCATGGACATGGATGATAAATATTTCCATATATATATACTTACACAAAAACAATCCTGTATAATAATGAGATTCAAGAATTGACCCTTACCGTGAAATTTCCCTCAGTCAAGGGTACGTTTATCATCTTGTACAATGATCATATTATGTTATTAAACAATAACAGAACCATAATAATATTTAAGATATCATATATGATTCATTTATAACTTTATACATCCAATTTAAGAATAATTTCCATATTAAATTAACATTTTAGGTAATAATCACTTTCATTAACATACTTGTTTTGACTTATTATTATCTAAAGTATCATTTAGATATTGATTTAAATACTTATATAATATACAAAATGATTTATATATCGTATATATTCAGAATATAAATATGTATAATATATTGACGTATGAAATGGAAACACCTTTCCTAGTGGTGGTAGTCTGTAATTACGCATGAACGTTGTTTTCATTTTCTTATCATATACTATAGAAGAAAGTAAAAAAAATTATTTATCTATATAAATATATATTATTGTAGTAGAAATAATATTTCATATAACTCATAATTGTTAAAAATATTTCTTTTATAAAAATTCTTCAAGGGTGATTGTTGAAGATGAATCTCATCACATCGTGGAGACGGTAAGTCGTACGTACGCACAAGAGACAATATCATTCTATTGATGGTAAAAATATGATTAATTAGATGTTATATTATATATAAAAATCATTAAAATGTTATATTTTATGAGTTACATCAATTATACTAATTATTATACCCATCCAAATAATGAAGTGTTGAGTAACAAACTACACCACGATTTAGAGACAGTAAGCTATATGTATCCACGTATGGTGAAACTTTTATTCAAAATATTGATATAATAATGAATATGGTTATACCATATCAATAATAACATAAAAGTTTATATAAGTTAATATAATTATTATTTTGCATTGGAAAAAACAAATAAATAGGATGTGGAAGAAGAAATGATGTTTGAAATTGGAGATGAAATAATTACCTCATCTTCAGGTGTTTCCTTATGATTTGAATAAAAGGTCTCCATTGGTTGGATTTATGATCAAATTAAGGTTTATAGAATGAATTTAGGATTGTGTGGATGATATTTGATCTGGATTTGGCATAACCAAATGGCTTTGGAGGTATGAATTTGAGAGAAGTGGAAATGCCCTTTTATAAGAGAGTTGAGGGGCACTTTAGGAAGTGCTTGAAATATTAATTTATTATAAAATAAATATCATTCTCTAATGGACCAAAAACTATTTATTTTGATTCTAAGAAGGGTATGGGTAAAAATAATATCAACCAATATGTTTTAGACAAGTTGAGGTCTCCATGTTAAATGTATCATTTAGATTTAACCCTCAGAAAAATAGTTAAACTCTTACCATGTCTTCTTGTATTATTACACTACATAGTTAATAAACATACAATAAAAATGAAAAGAGAACCTAAAAAGGGTTAATGAATGACATATTTAACCTTATTAAAAGAAATTTTTTTAATTTTATATCGTTATGAATATTATATCATTTAATAAAATAATATATGTTTTAAAAAATAATTTAAGACAATTTCGACGCTATTTAGTATATTTTAAGTCATAAAAACATTATTATTTAGAAAAAAATAAATTTTAATCAAGACTTAAATGTCCTATTAACCTTGAAAATTCATGAATGGCATCAGAAGATTCATTTTAAATTTATTTTAATATCTATTTGTATTATTTTAATCATTCTTTAATATTGTTATTATTGCATCAACATTATGTAAAAAATAAATTTAATTATATAATGTATTAAAATTATAAATAAAATACCATGATATAGGAATTTTTTTTAAATTTATAATGAATATTTATATAATAATTTTTCTTATGTATTACCCTATATTAAAAAGTTTTTAGTTATTAAATATTGAATTTAAAACTTTTTTTATATTCATTAAATAAAATATAATAAATATCATAATCTAACCCAACTGAATCAAAAAGGATAATAATTTTTTCCTAATGTTAATTTTTGTGAAAAAAATTATCCAGTTTAATTAGGACATGTGTTGGTGCAATTTATTATTATTATAATATTTTTTATATTTGATTACAAAACTAACATTTATCCATGATAAATAAAATTCAAAAGTTACAAATCAACAAAATTTAATTTCATCCTATAGAACCACATTTTACATATTTTTGTCCATAATTTCTCTCAGATTTTTGAAATTAAATTAACACAAATGGTAAAATTACATTATATGCAAATTTGAAAATGTCCCTAGAAGGTGGGTAAATGACGTTAAAAAGTTCAATAAAATATTATAAATTTAATATAATTATAAAACGACTCAAATTACATACATTGGACTAATATATGTATTATATATCTATTTTTACAGTAAGATAATATTATAATTAAAATTAACTATTTAAATCAAATAGTCAGTTTTTATGTACTATGTGGTATTTTTTCACTATTAATAAAAAAATGAATGTTCTTTAAAAAATACATAAAATTAAACCTAATTTAATTTTGATATTTTGAAATCAAAATTGAAGGCTATTTTATGAAATTAATTTTATAATAGTGTCTAAATTTAAATTTATTATTGTTTACATAAGGGCATAAATGTAAATCTTTTATGAAAATATATTTTGTAAATATATTAATATTTTAAGAAAAATTATACATTTCATTATAAATATGTTTTATTTATTTGAAGCCAATATAAATAACATATAAATTTACATGTTACTTTTAATATTAAAATATTTAATTATAAAATAAATATATCATTTAAATAATTATAATACTAATGCTTTGTTTCTCGACAACTTATCCTTGCGTATAATGCAAGCCAAGTTAGTGTTGCGTGAAATATAAGCTATTAAATCACATTAAATAGATAACATAATATGAAATAATGGTGTGTTAAATTACATACCAACACAGTCCCATTGATTTTTATTAAACACAAAACACATTTCAAGTTTCAACACATTTGTATTCCCAAAATTATTTTATGTTTGAATATATAATTAATAATAACATCATGTAAACCCATAAAATCGAAAACATGAGAATAAATACATAAATCCAATGCACTAATATCATTAAAATCTTATATAGGGGTAGAATTATAAATAAAAATACCAATAACATAATTTGGTCACTATAGAACATTTATGATCACTTTCTAAGATCTATTAAATATTTAACTCACTTCAATATTCATTTTCACACCATTTTGAGTTTTCCCTGGATGAGGCATCACAGTATTTCTCAAATAACCATGGAAAAATAATCTCTTATAAAATGATATATTATTTCTCAATTATCATGATGATGCATATAAAGCATGAGGTGTATGAGATGTGTCCCTTGGAATGTTTTTATAAATTCAAAAATAACACTAAATATGTATCATTAGGTTTCAATTGTGACATGTTGTTGGTGGTGTTATATTATTTTTGTTGATCTATTCATGTGAACCAAACTAAAAATATCCTTGTTAACTCTTCATTTAATGATGCATGTTTACTAGACCATATTCAAAATCTACAATATACATCCACCTTGGTAATATTTGTCCCTACTTTTCATGTTTCCATCATTGTAGTTCTCATATATTCCGATAGGAATAAACATTCTCCCTCCACCATTGATTTCCAAAACGTATCATTATTCTAAACTAAATCAATTGACCAAATCTGTATATTTTTTATATAATAAATGGTAATATTTGAATTATTTTATAGTTTCTTCCCTAACTCAATAATTCATGTCTCTATGGATGAAAAAGTAACAATATCTAATGATAATATATCTAACATAATAAATTTATGCACATACATTGTTAAAGATTTATTATCCTACATTAAATTCAATATATTAGTTTTAATAAATATTATAAATGTGTGATAATGGATCTTTTTTATGTAAATTTCATTAAAATACTCAAATTTAATGAAAAGAACTAATTTATAGCAAACTTTTAAACCACGTAACCATCATGATAGATCCACCAGGATATAAATTTTCAGATTAACACTCAACTCAACTAGTGTTCCATGGAAAATGATTATTAAGTTCATCTGATCCATAAACACTTCTATTATTTTTATTTCATAAACCCTCTAAATGGGGCGCAAGTTCTACTTCTAGAACCATGATGAGGACCAAATTTTATTGCTTCATCCTTTCTATTCGCTCTATCCCTAGATTAAAATTCTTGAAAATTAATATGGACCATGTTTTGTTTCACATGTATCTCACTTATAACTAAATTCTCCACAACATCTTCTAGTTTCATTACAAGGTGCATAACTGGTACAATTATCTAAAACAACCAAACACTAAATTTTGATCATTATCATGAAACTAAATACTTATCTATTTTAAATTACGATTTCATAATGTTCCAAGATAATTTTTATATATAATAAACAATTCTAACCACTTTTATAATAGAATATTCCATCCGTTTAAATATAAAACATTTGGTAAAAAATATATAACTTATCCAAAATCATTACATTTTACCAAATCCATAAATAATTAAATATATTATATAAAATGTAGCCGTAGTGGTATTTCATACTACTAATAAATTTCTTTCAACTCTCATCGGATATACCCTAGATGATGTGGTGACAACTCACATAGAAGGTTCAAAAAACAATATCGTACTCCAACTTTACGGGAACATGATATTCTACATAAATATATTAGGGATTCCTATTTATGGACTACATTTATATTTTATACAATCCTAGTAATTCATACATTACTAATAAATTGATGGAAATATCAATACTAGTATAACATCCAACTCCAATACTGAACACAACTGATACACATGAATTGAACAAACTAATTCCATTTGTAACATCAAATCCCTAACCCATTGGCTTGGGATGTGGTGGAACAGTATTACTAGGAAAAATATGACATCACCAAGACACCATTGGATGGAAATAGATTTGAATTGATTCATAAAAAATTGCTTGATTATTTTATAGTGAAATAAAAAACAACCAAACATGATTTCAATAACAAAAAAATAAATATATTATTCTTCTGTGAAAATAATACAAGTCTATCAAACCCAAACAATAACAATATCTGAGTGCAAGAAAAAACCACATGACATATCAAAAGGAATCAATGAAGGCAAAACAAAAATACATTAATTTTATAAAACAACAAATTCCCATCCATTACCAAGATCCAACAGTGTGGTATAATCTATAGTATCATGGAGTATCTCTAAAGTACATAGATTTATATCCTTTAATTTTTTTTATATATGTAACATATGGAAATGAAAAATTTTACCAAATAAGAGGACGATATTGAACTCTGAATTATTTTTTCAATGACTTACCAACTCATGAAAGTATGAAAAAACGTGTTTTAACATTTCTAAAAAATAGATTAAATCATTTTAAAACTAAAAAATGCGTCTTCGAATACAATTATTTTCTAAAGAATGGGTATAAACCAACCACTAATGATTATATATTCTACTTGGACTAAAATTATCCATTTCCACAGTCACACAAACACACTAGGTCTAGGTTTTACCGTTAACGGTGGACTATGAATATGTACAACATCCATTTATTATGGTACATCATTACCATTATCAATCCAATCCATGTTAGGAAAAATTATTTTTCCAGCATCATTCCATTTAATATTAAAATGTACAATATCCATAAAAAACATTTCTTATAAAACCAATTACATACATTAATTTATTTCAAAAATACTATCAATTGATGAAAACAAAAAAAATTAGAAAATATCGCTTCAATTTATATACAGGGGTTATTTAGGAAAAATAAAATTCCTTCGAAAATTTCCATTCAAACAGGAATATAATATTTCCATAATGAGCCACAAGAGAATATTATCACTATATAAATAAAGTAATTAAATTAAAAATAATGCTCAAATATCCAAATAAGTGGATTTTATAGATAACACACCCACCTCACCAAATTTAGAGAACATGAAGAACAACAAAACTATTCTCTAGAATAAGTTCCAAAAAAATAATCCTTCCATTCATCCAGAAAAAAGGAATAAAAATTTGAGATCAATAAAAAAATGATATATCCCATAGGAAATATATATATGGTTTTGGATAATATAATGATATGTGGTTAATGTAAAATACCAAGAATGGAGAATTATTGGCAAAATTAGATCGCCATTAGACTTTAACCAACCTATAGATTACCCCAAATCCAAAGCAAAATGTCTCCCACGATTTGAATAAAAATGGTGAGTTATTAATTGATTTTTAGGTGAAAACCAAGGAATAATTATATAATCTCCAATTATATCTACTTGTTTCATAGGGATTACCATATAAATTTGAGTTATAATGCTCAGTTTGGATAGCTTTAGTCAAACCATGTGGTTTAAATTATCATAAGATAATACCTAATGGGGTTGTCTCACATAGTCATAAAAACCATGAAATAATCATGATAAAGATACTATATCAATGATATTTGGATTGTAATGTTTCTCTTATTTTTCTGCTAGTTTTTTAAGAACCATGAACTAAGCATGTATTGATATAGTCACTCATTCCCAAAGAAACATCATTTCATGGAGATGTTTCATGATTATTATTAATCATGCTCCAATGTTGAATGTACGAAAAAATAATTCCAAAACAACTCTATACTGTGATATACCATTAAATTAATATTAACAGTCTAAAAATACAAAAATAATGTATAGTTTAGATGAAACAAGTTTCTATAAAATAACATAGTGAAATGGAAAAAAATAATCATAGATTCCCACGAAATTTAGATCATTCCCTATAATTCCCTATTAGGGGAATAACATCCCTAAATATTGGGAATAATGTGTTTTGGAATGACCATATGGGTGTTACACCATTACACTTCATCCCCTATACCACATCACTATGTTCATTGGCATGAGAATGATATATAATATCAATATGGCCCCCTTCGCATCATCATGGACTTTCCCATGTGGAATCGTAAATAAAAATCTATAATGAAAATATCATAAATAGAATAACAATTTTGATGTAAGGGACTGGTTATTTTAACACAAAAAATGGAATCATAGGTCATGGAAAACTTTATCCCTATATAATGTTCTATATGGGTGGTTATGGGTCCCACATGACTGCATCTCATTCTCTATTTTCCTTGGAAAATAGAATAACATCCTCTACATCATATTATGGTGTCACGATGTGGCCTTAAGGGTTTCACACCATGATACATCATTTATAATCCCAGATATGGGCATGGATGTGGTTGGGAAGTACATATAAGAGCAATATAATCCCCTCCCTATAAATAAGGATATTTCAAGGTGCAATATTAATAGTAAATATGGTAACTAATATATACCGATGAGGAAAATATTATAGATATTAGGGTCTACATAATTGATCCTAACAATAAGAAACGAGTTATAATAGATTCCTAATAATGGTGTATATAAGTTCCATTAATCTTTTGTTTTATGTGAGAATAACAAGTTTATATGGAATAATTAGGCTAATATATAAATAAATATAAAACAACAAATACATCATAAACCATCAAATATTATAATTATAGAACACTAAATTGTCAAATATCATATAAATAAATAATTTTAGATAATTATGGAAAATCCATAATCATATATTTCGTAATATAGAGAATTAGATATAAAAACCTATCTCCCTTTGTGGATTATGATTTACTTACAATTTTAAATTAGTGGATAATGAATCAGTTAGCTACATCCATTTTTGATCGATAATAAATATTTATTTCATAGTTATCTCATTAGTTTTTATGGTTTTCCCCTGAAATTGTTGGAATATATCTGGTTCTATCATTTCATAAATATCACCCATACAAATGCGGGTCACAATAAATTATTTAACCACCGCATAATTAAACCAATTAATGAGGATGTTTATTTAGAAAAAGGTAAAATAAGATTAATTCAATTTTTGTTAAATAAAGAATCATATTAATGAATTTAGTTTTAAAACATCACTTTATATTGATTCCATTAAAAAACATGCATCTGTATCCTTCAGAAATTATTCATATAATGAAATCACTAATAATTTCATTATTATAAAGACATAAAACCGCCCATCTAACTTTAATTTCAATGTAATGAAATAATTTAAAAGTTTAGGTAAATTAAATTCAAATAATGTCAAAAATATTTTATTATTTACACTATATTGATAATAGTTATTTGATTAAGAAAATAATTTTCCGAACCAATCCTTTTATGGAATTTAGTTGATCACCCATTAATAAAAGTAGTAATATAACTCCTAATCATAATTGAATGGAAATTGAAGAAAAATTTCAGATGTATAGAAATAATGATTCCACAAAAAAAGGTATATAAATTTCTATTTATACAAAATAGATGAATTATACACATATCATTCAAGGATATATGTTTTCTATTTATATTTGAAAAAAACATTAGTCAGGCATGAGAAATTTCAATGTGTAATGCCTTAGTAGAAAAATAAAAATATGAAAATTTAGATAAATCAAACTAAATAAAAATATTCAACCAAGATTTTTCGAAATTAATATTAAATAGGTATTTTTTAAATATAGGAGATTTCATTCATTTATAAATAATTAGAATGAATATATAATAATTCAAATAAATTGACTAAAGCTGTATAATGATATATATCCATCAAAAACCTTAAAAGTTTTCATTTTAAAGACATTCCTAAACTGATAAATTTACAGGTCATGTTTACAGTACATTTTATTCTTGGTAAATTGAAATAATTTGAAAACATTTACCACTAAAATTTAAAATTAAAAAAAATTACCTTAAAAAATCATATAAATATTCAATACAATGTTGTGTTTGTAGAAAAAAATTGATTTGGAACACATGGAAATTTTATTTCAGAAGCCATTGATTGAAACAATAAATAATTAAAAGATTATTATATTTTTATATTTAATAGAGTTATATAAAATATGAATATATATAAAAAATAATAAGAATATATTATTTTTTGAAAACTATAGGTGAAAATTGGTTGGAATTAAAATAAACATATGAAACAAAAAGGAAAATAGGATATGTTTGTTTGTTATTTTTAACATTATGCTTTTAAGTGATATAATAATCATGTTTAAAGCATTGAATAAAAAAAATATTCCAACTACAAAAGTAATATATAACATTATTTAAAATTGGATATATATTATTGAAATTATATTTATACATAAAGTACAAAATAAACCACATAACAATAAAAAATGGATTTGAGGAGATAATTTCCCTTACAAACAACATATATCATGATGAAGTAAAATTTTGACAATTAGTTTCTATTTTAAAAATGTCATTCCAAAAATACCAAGATAATTATTCCCCTAATATAATAAAAAATTATAATTTTGAAAATTATATAAAATATTTCTCAATTAAACAATTATTATTCAATGATTGATAATTTTGGAAATAATAACATTTAAATCAATGGAGATTTTAATACGAGGACAATTTGTATGACTAAAATTAAATTGATCATAAATTATAATAAAAAAGTTATATGATTTAGTAACTCAATTTTGTATCATATACTTAACATTAATAAAATTAATTGATTAATAAAACATAGGTCTTAATTAGAGTAATTTGAGATGTAAACCCTTACATTAGACCTCAATAGTTAATCACATATGCCAAAAATAAGGAATAATTAAATAAATTTTTTCAATTATATAACCATGAAACATATTTATAAATATATTAATATAAAATCCTCTTTAATAAAGATTGTGTGGATATAAATATATTCCAATTTTTTTAAACTTATTTTCTGAAGTTCTGTATTTTTTATTTTAAAGGGTTATATATGTTTTAGAAAAAGATTTTAGATATTATCTATACATTAAGTGTTCATCCTTAAACATTATTAAATATATTGTTAAAGATGATATATATTGACTTATTAGTTTAAAATTTCCATTCATAAGTTATATAGTCTTTATTAGATAATATGAAATCCAAAAAAGTATTTTTTTTGTATCAGAGAATGGGTGTTCTCTTTTTTAAGGAATTAAATTATGAAATACCCCTTCTTAAACTATTTAATAATTTATTTAAACATTAATATCATTGTATAAAATTATTTTTTTATATACTCATCCATGATATTACGTCATATTATTTTTGAAGACGATTATCAATCCGACTATATCATGGATATAACATAATTTAAGGATTATTAGGAATTGATTTAGATTCAATATCATTATAATAGTCATATAACGATATTATTTACTATTTATTGGAGTGATATATCATGTAAAACATATTAGGATAATACCTAATGAAAATGATAAAATTATATTATATGTATAAATGATTTTTCATATAAGTTGTTATATTTAAGAAGGTTAATTTTACAATAATTTATTTATTATTCATATCATTAAAAGGATATTTAATTTTTACTATTAAAATAGAAATAATTAATTTAAATTATATTTTTCATTTCCAATCCATTCATAAATATATCAGTGAATGGTTTCAATGAAAAATATAACACACTTTTACAAGGATGATTTAATTTGGATATATGCATGGTGTATGGAATATTTTACATAGAAATTGGAAGTTGATAAATATTGTTTATCATTAAATAATCTTAAAAAAGCTAACACAATCATAACTATACCATAAATTCACTTTTTTATTTCATCTAAGTTACATGGTGACCAGAAATGAACTTTTTTACTTCATGGAGATGACTGTGTTCACACACACAAGATTCATGGTTAAATTTTTTAATTATAGAAAATAAATGGTGGATAATTCATATACTATCATTATAATATAATATCATTTTAATATTGATACATATTATTTTATTAATAAATTTTAGTGCAATTTTTTTATCAATGATTTCACAAATATATATCTAAATGAGAATGAGTCATTAATAATTAATACATTATATGTTGGATTAGGGTGTATAGGAATATTATCAGAGTTTTTTGGAATAATATCACAAAAAAATGTGTTTTATGGTGTGAATGAAGTGTGGAATGAATTTTCCATATTAAAATTGAAAATGACTGGAATTTTTGTAATTATATAATTATATTCAATTGTTGTAAGTCACACTAATGTAATTTTTCAGAAATAATGATTAATAATGTAGTAGATAAGTGAAAAGTCTGACAGAAACATAATTTACACCATTAAAATAATTGATATTATAGGAACATTACCTCATATGTTACTCTTTTATGACATTTCATTTTCATAATGGTAACTAGATTTTACTTATATTACTAATACATTATAAACAGAAATATAATTGTATTTATAATATAGTATATACCCAATGATTCCAAATTTGAAATTAACTTTTAATTAAAATTTTATGATTTTAAAAAATTATATTCAAATACTATATATAAAATGTAAGAAAATTAATTTTTCTAGAAAGTATTACCTAGAATATATAATGTCAAATATTTTTTTTGAAAATTTATTGATGTTGATGATCAAATGAGTTAGATGTCAAAGGGATGAAATGTTTGATTTTGGCGAATCTTAGAGTGTAACTATAGAGATATATGTAATGTTTCTTATAATAGGACAATTTTATGGTAGAGGATGTCTTTTTTAAATGATATGGTAGTCTTATATATTGAAAAAATTAAAGGAGTAATACATGTTGGATTATGAGGGTAATTTGTGGAGAGGCCATGTTGTTATCCATGATTCCCATAATTCATTTTATAATGATAATCAATAATGGGTATTGTGCCATGTGATAATTTTAATCCAATTGGGTATTCTTGATGATGTTCTTCGTTATTACTATATCTCACCAATGGTGGATCAACCTTGAATGAAAAATCCAATCCGAGATTAAATTATATTATTATTGTGGACTAGATTGGGGAATTAAATTATTGATTTATTCTCTTTATCTTTGTTCTAAATTAAGGTGAATGTTGATCAAACTATACAAGGTGGTATTCTCCTTCAATTGGACATTCCTCAGTGGTGGTGGGAGGATATATTGATGGAATGTGATATTTGTTTTTCTCATCCTCAGGGATACTAAAATTAATTAAGGGTGATAGTTGAGATTTTAAAAAATCTGGTCTCATCACAATGATCAATGAGTCTAGTGTAATAGAGTTCTTTTTGAGGACATTACTGAAGGAGAAGGTGAGACTCAATGAAATCCTATAGAAGATTATATATGAAAATGAGCTATATTTTAAAAATAGGTCATCAAATATTCTCTAGTATTATTTTCAATCTTGTTTATGAGTTATCACTTTAATCTATTAACTTTCAGATGTTCGTATGGTGTGAACCATTCAGATTATTAATGAAATTTTTCATGATTATTTTCTAGAATAAAAGATTTGTGGATGATGATCCTAAAATAATAATTTTTTTATTTCATTAACAGTTTTCTCCTGATCAATAGTATGAAACAATTTTATATTTTTCATGTCTGACCATTAACTTATTCATTATGATGGACTGGGTTTGGTGAGTCACAAATTCTCTAACATGATTTTGTGGATATCATCAAAATGTAGGTTTAACTATTTTGTGAGAGGATTTTTATGTGGTTAGAAAAAAATTTATAATGATTTGACATTGTATGATTGGAATGTTGGAAACTAGGACCTCCAATTGAAATTGAATCATGTGAATTATTTTCTTCTAGATTTTTTATTTTTTATAATTCTTTGATATATGAGACTAAATGGGAATGTCAGTCATAGATTCTCATTGATCCTCTTAATTAATTTGATATCTAGATATGTTTTCTATTAGAGTTCTATTTTGTAATATTAGTATCTGGTTTATAATATGGTTTCCAGATATATTTATTCCATATTTATGGCTTTATTTATGATTGAGGGGTTTCTCTAATAGTATTGTTTTTAGAATATGGAAGTTTTTATTGTACATTTTTCAACATTTTGATTCTTATTGACAGGTTTAATCTCCATTGATGAAGATATTAGGGAAATGTATCTTACTAGTTTGTTTTTTTATAGAAAACCCCTTTTTTATTGGTCCAATTTCATCATTACATTGTTATTTGATTTCAGGATGGTATGCATACTATTTTGGTGATAAATGGTCATTTTTGAAAATGGGTTGATACGACAGTTGAAGTTGGTGATAGAATGATAGATTCATATTGGTAGGTATTAAAGTGTCAATGATTTCACAAGGAATGATATGTGTATTTGATTCCTTAATTTCCCATTATTGTACAAAAAATATATGATTTATATTTATTGATATTATTTATGTTTTGGATGGATGGGATTTATTATTAACTGTATTCCATTTTTCAAAAAATGAGTCATTATGTTATGTTTTTTATATATCTCTTTTATGAAAGAAATGGATGACTCCTAGAGAACCAATATTCATTCAATGATACGGATTAAATGATGCTTCCTCCCATGTGTTAGTGACTGAATTTAATTATAATGTTAATATTCTTGGGGAGTTGTGTAATCTATCTGATTATTTATGAAGGATAGTAACATCACATTTTATTATCTGAATGTGAATAGAACAATGAAAATTAATAACTAATTAATTTGTTAACATTAATATTTTTGTTAAACATTAATAATTAAATTAAATGAATCTCCATGAATTCTTGTTTACCAATAGAATATTTATTTTATAATGGTCAACAATGGGTGTCTAAGAGACAACTATTGTTGATGTCCTAGGTCTATCGAAATTATACTTATTTGGTTTTGAGTTATAATATTTTATGTAAAAATTATTATTTAATATTCTAGCCTACCCATTATGGTTGGATTACTAAGGAATTGGGGAATCTAGGTGGTATGTTTCCCCAATATCCATTTTTGAAAGAATAAATGGTAAAATACCATGTCAAAACACATTATCATCTCCTAGATATATTTCGTACTGGTATGCTTGAGGGTTAATATTCCATATATATTTTAATAGAGGGTTTTAATTTATTGTTACTATTTATAGACATGTATATCTGGATATAATAGCCCACGTATTATTATAGTAATGATGTCTATTATTTGTAATTGATTGAATTATAGTCCACAAAATGTTGTATATGGTGGGTCATAAAAATATAATATTAATTATCTATAGAAGTGATGAGAACATGGGATACATAAGGTTCATGGAATAGAATTATGGGAAGAGATAATGTGAAGCACCAGACAAATGGAATAAAATTATTCCATTGTTTCAACATGACAGATTAATTTTGAGAGATGTGTTCTAGGATATGGGATATAATAGAATTACAAAAAAAGAATTCAGGATGTGGTAAAAAGGATACTTTAATTGATATTATATTATGTAGTTATAAGTATTATGTACTTGATAAGAGATCCATGGTGAGGATGTAAAAATAGAATTCGTGTTGTGGTGAAGTGTCAAAATCATTTTTTACCACACTTTAGTATTATTTTATATTCAATTCCACAAGAGGCCCTATGGAGGATCTAATTAAGTATACTTTGTATTGAAAACCAAGTTATATATAAATAGTTACTCTGGTCTATTTGATCTAGTTGATGATAAATATAGAAATTACAATCTCATGTGTGATTCAGAAGTTGTTTGGGGATTTGTGGTTAATTCCATATATTACTTTTCTGTACACTTTGTGTAACTTATAGATTTTCAGTTATATTCAATATTAATTGAATTTACTTTGTCTACCTATTTAATATTATATTGATCAGGATTTTTTGTATTTTATTATATTATATTAATTAATTGTCAAATATTAGGTGGAAATTCCTCCCATTCTTGTGTATATTATATCAATAGAATTTTTATCCCAGATAGGGTGAATTATAAGAAAGATTCAGGATTATATATCTCATTTCCAAATTTTGTGACCCAGTTGGGGTTTATTTTTTTGGATGTGGGTTGTGAAAATCCATGTATTATGGTAATGGAAAAACATTACTTGATGGAGGTGGTAGACTGCACACCTGAATAATTAATTTTTTAATTTTTATTTATAGAATAAAGTAATTGTGAGTTTGAATATAAAATCATTATAATAAAATATAATTATAATATTTATTGGTATTTAATGATTTTATAATTTTTTTAATTTAATATTAAGAAGAAGTTGTTCACATAAATATATATTAATTATAAATTGGTTTTAAAAACATATATGTAACATCAAGGATTTTTAATTTTACAATGATGGTTATGCTGTTGAGGGATATAAAATGTGATAATGCTATCATGAATAAGGGTTAGTTGACTTTTAAATAGATTGATGGTAATATATTTTTCATATCTAAATGGTATGGGTGTGAGGGGAAATGAAGAGTAGAGTTCCAACTTTATTAATGAAATGGTTTGGAAATTATTTGAATAACCCTAATTATTCAACAATTTGATGTCAAACTCAAGGAATCTAGATCAAAAATTGAGAAATTATAATGTGACTATGAAAAATGTACATTCAAAGCCTTAACCTCTATGGTATAATAAATTTTATAACATTTTGTGAGATTTACTTCATATATTTTACACAGATACCATTTCTGATTTTTAAGATAACAACAAGTTTTTACTAAGGTAATTTATCAATTATTATTAAAAATTAAATAATTATTTTTATATAATTTTTCATTATTGATTTAAAATTATGTTTCCTATATTTTTAATTTTATATTTTTAAGTGTTTTAAATTAGTTTTAAAAAATAATTTTTTTATGTTAGTTTTTTTAATTTATTATAACTAGAGATCTAAAATGTCATATATGGGATTAAAACTCAAATTAATTTTTTAAAATTTTAAATACTCTCATAATAAATATTTTATATTTGAAACAACCGTAATGGATTTACAATTCATAAATACACTAATTTATTATAAAAGTAATGCAATATTGAAATTTTTTAATTTTCACTATTCCAATATAAATAGATTTTTTATGATAATATTAATAAATTATCATAATCATTTTTTGAAAATGTAAATTAAAAATTGATTTTATTTTTATCAATATGAAATTTTAATATTTATAATTTTGATTATTTAAATGAAAATGTATGATATTAAAAAAATTAAAGTTATATACAAATAATGGATTATTAATTATCAATTGTGTTTTATATTATTTCAAATAGAACTATAAATAATTAAATATTGAAATAATTATTTAAGAATAAAAATAAACTCATTTATAATAAAATTTTAATTGAGGTAAAATCAATTTTTATTTGTTTTTATAATATATAAGGAATCATTTTTGAATTATTTATCTATTAAAACTGTATAATATTATCATTTTAATTGACTTATAAACATTTACATGATTGAAATGATTTTAATTATGTAATTTTAGAAGGTCATCAACTATTATAGGTGATCTCTACATTGGTTTAGTGTTATGTGTGATACAAACTGTCTAAGATCGTATTAATTTTAAGTGGAAAATATCTTGGCTAGTTACATTATATGATATTAAATAAACTAAATTTTCATAATTTTAATTATTTCCCAATGATTAATATAAGTGAGTTTAATCATTATATATCCCTTATTTGGTATTTAAAAAATAATATTTAATAAACCTTTCATTATAATACTTTATCAAATTATATATCATACCATGAACTTCAATATCCAGTTATACAATCATGTAAACAAATATGTATATACCATAATAAAATATTTTCAATAACATTTACTTCCCTTAACAATTTGTAACTATATGAAATGAAATTAAATTGAATTCATATATGCCGTACAAATGTAACACATCTCATCATTAACTGGTTCTCAAATTCTTATTGTATGATATATAAATCATGTTTGAAAAATTAGATAATGTTCAAGGATAATATCAAAAATCACATTTTCATTAAATTAACATTCAAGTTATAATCTAATAATATTATCAAACAAACATTTATCAAAATCAAAAAACTATATACTACTCATCATCATAAATATATTAAAACAATGAGTTATATATGAATTTATCATTATTTTTCTAGTAATTGTCCCAGAAAATAAAACATTATCATAAAATAAATTTAAATGGTCATTAATAATAATAATATTTGATTAAACACATTTTAATCCATACTATAATAAAAATCCATGTATATTTCCCATAATCCCCAAAACATTATTATTATACAAAAATATCATCAATAAAAATATATCTCTCATGAAAATAGGTATGAGTATCAATATTAAATTTAATATTGAGATACCCCCCTCACTACCATAGGTAAGAAAATAAAACTCACATTTTACATCCCCTCAAACATAAAATTAAATTCCAAACAAACTAATTATTTTACAATATTTTTTAATAATTCATAGTGGTATTTTGGATATATATCCTTTACACCATCATTTTTACCTTATTTCCATTTAATATATAATAAATAATATACCTTATAAGATCCAATAAAATAATTATAAATGATAATATTAATATTAATTATCAATCATTAAATGTTATCTATATTAACACATTCAATTAAAAATAGAAATAAAATTATTTTAACTTTTCCAATATTCATTGATATTATATCAATCTTGGATCAACATTTGTTACATTATTTATTTCCTCTCATTCATCATATTATAATTTTATAATTTCATTCGAAAATTAATCTTTTATAATGGTTTTTAAATGTAATGTGATTGACCAAATTAAATCACATGGGAGTCCCTAGATAGTTTTGTAGTCACAATCAAACTAATCTTTAACCAATGTGTTTTTTGATTCAATTCACAAAAATTTGTATCTTCCTAATTACCATCATTTTCCTTGGTCCCTTAGAAGGATCTGATTTTTTGTATCCATAAGGGGATGTAATTACTAGGAGAAGCACAAAGTCTCAAAATTAAACAAATAACTTTATCACATCATATAAATAGACTTTTTATTTTGGTTTTCACTAATTAAATTATATCATAGATCCCATATACTTCAATATTACATCAAAAAATAGAAGTATTTATTTATAATAGTTTAATTATGATAAAAAAATAAAAATAAAAATTTTCTAAAAGTATTATTTGAAAATTTATCAACAATTAAAAACATCCGAATATCAAAAGTTAGATAAACAATGATCTGAATAAAAATAAAACTAGTCCTATATATTACAATAGAAATTTCCTTATGTCAATAAATATTTTAAATATAATTAATTTCAATGACTATTTGTATTTATAGTTTTCATATATTAATGGATCTCATTAATTGAAAAATCACATTACATTTTTATCTAATTAAAATGATTAAAACTTTATAAATACTACATAATATACATGAATTATAAATCATATACCAAAAGTTTAATATATATTTTACACAATAAAATTTCTAAAAAAATTATTTTTCTTCTTAAAATGTGGAATTGGAAATATTATCAAAGGGTTACCTTGAATACTCAATAAGGGTAAATATAAGTTATAATAATCAAGGGACATAAGTGGGGATAATAGGATAATATGGGGATAGTAATTATACATAATAAATTTTTATTAATAAAATAAAAAATAATTTATCATGTCATTAAATCGCAATACATCCTGAAAATTAATCATATCTTATATGCGAGGAATACATGATAACTGTGGAAAATAAATATCCATAAAAATCATACCATAGAGAATGAGGTCTGATAAAAGAATTATATTAGTGGATTCAACATTGAAAACATATTTTCACTAGTGGATCAAGCATCAATTATATTTTATCCATTGAGTATGAGACATGAATACTTGTTTTGTATTCTTGTTCCTGCATCACTTGTCATTTCACAATTACCTAATGATATGTAATACTTTAACTAATGGATTTGTGTGTAATATTGATTACACCCATCACATAAACATTTCCCATGAAAATGTAGCCCATAATAAGATATCCATCCACCAAATTATTAGAAAACAATAGTAAAATATTTTTTAATATAAGATTAAATAAAATTAACTTATATTATATACAATATAGAACTCTAGGATTGAATATGAAAGTCATTCAAATCATAAAAAAGATTCCATTGATGAAATAAAAATTATTATCCATTTCAAAAGGATTCATGGAATTAAATTAATAATAATTTTCTATAATATTAATAAAATTGATAAAACCGTCTAAAATAAATTGTTTTCCAATTACATAAAGAATATTTCTAGGGAAATGTCATTCAATAATGATCATAAATATTATTGTATATGAAACGTATTGAAAATGATTATATGTTTAATAAACTCATTTTTTCATGTAAATATATGTATGGAATTTATTTGATCACCCATAGTTATATAGAATAATAAATTTGGTAATAATAGTAGAATTGAAATTGAATAAAATTACAGTTATACACCAAAAACCCAATAGGCGAGAAAAATTGAGTGATGACTCATTTATCCAAATAAAAATAATATTACATATTTCATATAGATAAATATTATATTTTTATATTTTAATAAAAAAATTAATTAACTATGTAGATGTTATGTGGATGTTCAAAATCATTATTTGAAAATACTTTCATTGAATTTTGGAAAAATCACATTGAAAATAAAATATACCCTTGATCAATTGATATAATTATAAAATTTATATTTTCCATATCTTAGATAAAAATAATTCTAATTATAGAAATGAAAAATATATAGATAATGATTCATATAAAATTGAAAATGAAGAAAATAAATTTTTATTCATATTAAAAATTTAAATAGAACATTATTAATACAATTATAAATTAATGAAATTACATGCCATAATTAAAAATTTTCTTCATCAAGGGAAAGATAAAACCGTGGAAAATTGTTACCTTTGAAAAATTATCTCAACAAAATTATAAATCCACTAATAGTAATTATTTTTAATGAAATGTAAGGAGGATTATAAATCTTTTGATTTGGGAAGGATGAACAATATTTTGAAATAAATTGTTTTTAAAACCCATATCATAATATGATTATTATATTTTACATTTCCAAATAACTAAATAAATTTAATTGATTTATATAAAATAATCCATATTATATTTTCCCAAACATTCGAGGAAATTATTGTGATTGAAATATGTATACTTGAATCAGACCAAAAACTATGATATAGAGTATCATTCTCTATGACACTGTATTTTAATTTAAAAGAAAAATAATGTATGAATCATTAAATTATAATATACATTCTTGTTGGAATGATAAAGGATTCCATATTATAATATTAGAAATCTATTAAAAAGTAAATAAAGAAGGATACAGTTGAAAACAAAATATATAACTAAAACTTAGTATTTTGAGTTTCCAAGTTGCCTTAGAGAATACATAGTTTCTGATGTATGAAACTTGTTTAAGGGGGATTCTTCGGTAAATATTTCATCCCCATATGTGAAGATAAATAAACACATAATATTGTTACATGAATGAACTTAAATAATTAAATAATGTATGTCCATGATGGAAAATTATACGCAAATTATGGGGAATTTAAAAAACAAATCCCATTCAAATAAGAAGATAATTTAAATAAAAACAACTTTAAAACAAAATATTTAAAATGATCATAAATTATTATTATAATAATAATTTATATAATAACTCACTTGGTTATTATATACCAAAGGTGAATTATATTAGGTCAAATAAATGTCTCAATTATATGAATTTAAGACATCAAGACATAGAACTGTCCTAATTTATTCTACTCATCCACAAAACATGTGTAATAATTATAATTTTCTTATGAATTATTTTCAAAAAAACATTTTTATAACTACATAAATTTATAATATTCCCTCATAAACATTACTTATATAAATATTTATTAGTTATTTTAAACTTATCATTTGACATTAGGTGTTTATAAATTTATTAGATTATAATAAAATCCGTTGTATTCATATTTTATGTATTTGAAACAGAATAATGTTTCTGCATAGCTAATTGGATTAATAATTATATGATATAAACAAATCCAAGAATAACTCATACATATATTATTTTTTTATAATTTTAATATTATATATATTATAATAGTTATCCATTATATTATTTCATAGTATTGATCTTGTATATAAAATACTGACCAAAACATGAATATAACTATACAAATGTATTATTTTTTGGATATTTACATTCAAAATCATTATACAAGTATAATAATCAAATGACATTCTATTTTTCAGTGTAGTATATGGTGATTAAAAAGGTTGAATACTAATAACTGTCCTGAAACAATTATAATATCTAAATAATTCATTTTTACTCTTAGTTATTTTGTTTATAAAGGATATTTTATATTAATTGTAAACTATCAAATAATTAATACATTTTTTTTATTAATATTACGAAAATAATAAATCTAAAATTTGTTTTATCATTAATAAAAATTGTTAAATATATCCCAATCATTTGGATCTGAAAATAAAAAAAACATAGTTCCAGGGAGGAGTTCATATGTACCAACTCATGGATAATGCTTTAATTTTATATTAAATGAAAAGGGGATTACTATGGCTTATTTTGAAAAAATAATAACTATGATTCATTTATGATTAAAATACATTAAATAACAAATTATTATCCCATAATGTTATGGGGTGAACAAAAATGAACGATTTACTTTATAGAGTTGGAGTTTCACAAACAAGCATGTATCACATTTTTACTTGTATAATTTTTAGAGAATACGTAGTTATTTGTTATAAAATCATTATAATAGAATACCTATAATATATTGTGATATATTTTTTCATTATGATATTATAAAATTAAGTATTAAGAAAATATGAGTGTACTACCAATGAGCCTATGCCGGAGTCGGAATGGATTAGGCATATCAACAGGGCAGTCACTTGTTAAAAAATAAATTGTCATAAGTACAATTATAATGTTATATTGGATGAGCTGTAGTTAGAATGTAGGAATAAATTTACACATTCATGTTGCAGGTGGGTTGATGCGTTAAGGGTGATGCAAACATGTCACTATACTAGGATTTCAGACCATGTAAGAAGCACCATGCCCACTAGACCTATGGTTTATACAACATAAAACTATATATTCATGGGTGGTATATCCCATAGGGGATCAATGGTGAGCCTAGACATGTGCATTTTTTATTTTAATTGCACTATACACGAAACTAATATATGTATAAATGAGTTTACCAATATAATTAAAATGTCTGAGATATAAAAAACATATACCGAACATGCTAGGATATCACCTTTCCAAATAGGTATAAGAACTTGGGGAATGACCTATTGTGAATAGAATACCCACATTCTGGAGTGTAGTAATATTTAGGATTGGTTTTTGAAAATTTTCTTCAAAAATATATTGTGTTTTGTTATATCTAAATTTAGTATTATGGATCACCTTCTATAATTGAATGGGAATGCCATTTTTTAAGTACAAAAACTTTTAAATAATGTAAACAAACCATAAATTAATTTTTAATACAATTTGAGAAATAAAATGGTGCTAATTATACATGTAAGAGAAACACCACATATAATCTTTTAAATATAATTTTGTAATATATTTTTCTGTTGACCTCTCAGGTAACTCATTATTTTCATCTTTATTTTTACCATGGTAAATAATATTTCACATCGTAGTTAATAATTTATGATTGAAAATAAAATTACACTTATTATATAATTTAGAACTACTGATACAAACATTTATGTTGATTTAGATTTGATATATTACAAAATGTCAAAAAAATTCTAATTTAAAATAAAAAATGAGTAATGTATTATATAAAATGTTTTGGAAAATAAATCATATGTTATGAAATGTCAAATATTATTTTGTAAATTAAAAATTTTACTATTAAAATTTTTAATTATCTTAAAAAATAAGTATTTTCTACTATAAAATGTTTTAATTAATTTTTAAATAATAACTTTATACTAATAAGGTCAAAAAATTCATGATACTCCTTAAAAAATTATTTTTCCCTATTCTCCTAGATATAATTTATTTAGAAATATTTCAAAAATAATCCCTATGATAAAATTCTTGTTTAAATTCAAAAATATTTTATGTTTTTATTAAATTCAAATTATGTATTCTCTATATTTAGTTCATCATATTTAAATTCTAATTAAATGGAAAATTTTTTTAATCGAAAAATTACTTATTAATATTGATGTGTCTATATACTTCTATCACATAAATTTTGTAAATATTTTAATATTTAAATAAGATATATTTATATCATTAAGGCAATATAATGTTCTCATTATATATATTTATTGAAATGAAAAATATTATCATAAACTAATCATGGATAATATTAATATATGTTTATTTCAATTGGTTAATATCATTTTTATTGTATTGATTATATTATTCATGTTATATTATATTATTTATGGTACACATTAGTTTGGAGTTGGTTTAGTTCATTGTTTAATGTGAGAGGAGATATTGAAGATAGAATTATTTAAAGATTTTAAAATATATTCTTATTAAATTCATCCTTCTTTAATAAACTGAAACCAATAAATTTAAATGAATAGTCATTAATTATTCTAGGATATATTATTATCTTAAAATTCAAAAAATCTGATTTTACATATAATATTGTTTTTCTAATTTTCAATATTTGGATAAAAAAGATACTTATTTTCCATTTGACAACTTTAAACATTCATTAAATAATTTATCCAAATATATATGTATACCATAATCATAAATTCAACATATCATACCCTTACCTAACAAATTCTAATGTTTGTGAAAATAAAAAATAGTGAAATTGAAATTCGTTTGAGGATTGAATATTATATTCTACCAATGGATTATAATAACACAAACTAGTCCATATATATCATGATAATAGAATTGTGGTAAAAATCCCATAAGATATCCAAGATCTATTTTTCATTTAATCAATAATCGATTCTAATTAAAACAATACAAATAATCTAAATATTCTTTAAATAATTGACAATTTTTTAGCTTCGGAATCCCGAATATATTAATCCTAAGAGTTATCCACACTCAATCAAGAGTTCTCCTAAACTTTTCCATATAAATATATGTATTTCATAAAATATATTTTTATCTTTATTGATAACATTATATATATATTTCTGTAATAATAATGAAAAAATAAATAAATAAAAACCATGATTTATCATATATTTATTATAACTTTTAATATATACTTCAATATGATTGATAAATTTCAACTAGTAATAATATTATATGTTATAAAAATTATATAATATATAGTATGATATCAGTAAAATTATATTATAAAACACAAAGAAACTGAAATTTGTTATCCAAATAATCTTATTCTTATATTCAATATCATTAATGTATTGTTTTCAATTCATTTAAAAGAAATTTATGTTTTTGGAAACATACCCAACTCAGATTATGTTTTGTGTACCTATTTTATCAAAATAATATATCTTAAATTATTATTATAACATATAATAATATTATATTAAATTGCCTTACGAATATGAAATCTAAATCCCCAAATGTCTTTTCCAATAACACATTAATTTCAAACTATAAATGTTTCACATTAACAAAGTCACACCTATGTAATCCTATAACTCTATATGTTCTACCTAGGAAAACATATGTTTCATCCTAAATATTTCATAACCTAATCCATTAATATATTTTTGTAATTAATCCTTCATATTGGGTTCTGAAGAGGATGTGACCTGCCAAAACATATACCTGTAAATCTATAGTTAGTAGTGAAATATTATACCCACTCATTGTGCATGAGTAAATCTTTTTTCAGTTCTCAAATTTATTTTTTAGGATAATTATCCCATGTTGCATTTACGTAAATAAATCATCCACATTATAGTACCCAGAATTGGATTACATTGCATGGTAATCCAAAAAATATTTACCATTACAAAACATTGGTATTACACCCTATATATAAACATATGCCAAAATTATTCACTTAATTCAATATATCCTAATCCATAAAATATTTATTATTATATTAATGAGCCTATATGATTAACTATAAAATTCAAATTGTCTTCAACCCAAACTCAATGGGCATTGATAAATATTTAAACTCATAAATTAGGATAAATATTTATGTTTGTAATATCCAAATTTTTATAAACACTAATATAATAGAAAATTTCAAGACCCTAAAATTTGAAAATCTGTATTAAATGATAAAATGAAAATATTTCACCAAAATATATTCATGTAGAATTTTAGTTTTAGATTTATTGTGTATTATGATGAATAATTATGATCAAAACTAGTTTTTTTAAACTAAAGTATATTTTCCAACAATATAAGAAACTAAATAATAAATAATAAAAATTTATCATCAACCACTACATCTCCAAATATGATTCTCTTCTAGATGATTCATAATATTATTTTATCACGGAACATGTAATTGGAAACATATGAAAAACATATATTTATTTGCTTAGTAAGGTTAAGAATAAGTAATAACAATCAAAGAAATTTTGTTATCAAAATATGATAATATTGGAGAAATTTATATATATATATATATATATGTATTTTTTAGAAAAACAAAGATTATTAACCTAAGAGTAACACATAAAAATAATAAAATTGGTGCATATCATAAAAAAAAGACATTCATGTGAATTGTGGCACACCATTAAAAATTAAAACAAAAAACTAGAGTATAAAATATTAATATCATATTACATTAGTAGATATGGTTTCAATCACATGTTTCCCTCGGTGAAATAACCATCACTAACATATTTCTCGTTGTAGAATTGGAATCAAAACAAATTTAGTATTTTGATGTATCAACACTACTTTTTTTTACCATTATCAATATATATGTAATGTTGTACCCATTTAATTGGAGAGATATTTATGGACCTCTTCTTATTGTAAAAAAATAATCATGTTTATAAAAACAATAAAATTAAGCATCACATCATAAAAATTAATCAATAATACTTGGATTCATTCAACATTAAATGGAAAATAAATCACCTTTTATAGTGTAAATAACCAATGGAAAGATAAAATGTTTAGGTAAAAACATTATAAGGAGAGGATAGATGAAAATTATATTCATATCTTATTAAACAGTATTCACACATATAAATTATTAAAAATTCGATAAATAATATTTACACTGTAAATCATACAATAATGGGTGGTTATCTATTGAATCAACTAAAATTATAGGAAAATACCATTCAATCATGCCAATAAAGAGTAATATATTTACAATATATTGATTAAGGTAAAACTGTTATGAAAATAATATTCCTCAACAAAGTTATGTATCTACCATTAAATCAGTTACTTAAATATATTATTTCTATAAAGGAAATGTTTAATTAAATTTTATTTTTATAAACCGAAAAATATTTGGTATGAAAATGATACTAATTGTCTATTTCTCTGAAACATATTGAGATTACATATTTCATTCATAGAGTAATGTTGTATTTCTATATTTGACGAACATAATAAATCTTATATAGGAAATTTTTAGGTATATAGAATTGTATTGAAAATAATCTTAAAGTGTTATAGGACAATCACATAGAATTTATTATATATAATTCATCATTTGATATAATTTAAAAATCATTATTTGAGGAAAATATTAGACAATAAAATATTTATTTTTAAACCATGATAATTTATAGATATGTTTTTAAATAATATGATAGTGAATAGGAAATTATATATAACAAAGAAATTATTAAAATATATTATTTTCAATTTATTTATATAATAATGAGTTTACAAGCTACATCAATAGGTTATTTTAAAAATTTTTATGTGAATTCATTATATTAAAATTTATTAGAACTATTAATATGATGGAAATATGAAATAATGGAGCATTAGTGGGTTCTTTCATAAAATATTCTGATATATTAAATTTAGTTAAAGAATTAGGAATATTAATTTACTTTTTAAAAAAAATTATCTTATAATATGTCAATATAATAAACTAAAATGAATAAAAAAATTTATGGATGTTCAGTATAATATATATAGTAATCTTTTCACAAAACCACTAAGAGAGTATTACCACCACAGATAAATGAGAGAAAATTTCACATGAGAGATATCTAGACCCATAATTTAACAATGGGATGCATCCAGACCGAAAATATTGACACTTGATAATAACAAACCATACTATAATTTTCTAGGAGAAGAAAAATCTACATCGTTTCATTGATGAACTTCCCCAACATTAGTATACAACATTTTTTTATGAAAGAGTATCCATTGTTATATTTTTATGTTGTGTCATAAAATATTGTGTGAATGATTTATTAGCATAAAATTACACCTTGAACATAATAATTAAAATCAATAGATAAATAAAAAATTCAGAGTTATATATGGAATGCTAGAATCAAACAATTCATCCTTTCCATTCTAATTGATACGAATGAAAATGTATAAAATGAATGAAACTGTACATTTAATATTTACATGGTAACTGAAATTGATGATTATTTATCCTTTTTTTATAATTCCACCACATATAAAAACAATTTTCCACTATATTTCTATTAAAATTGTATATCTTTATACTATCACACTGAAAAAACTAAAAGATGAAGACCATTTATCAAAATCAATTGAATATAACACAACACATCCCAATGATCTATTACATAATTAAAATTAATAATAAAATAATAAAAACATAATAATAATCAATAAGAGATAGAGGGGGACCAAATTATTGATAGTTCTATTAATCAAAATTTAAAATCATTTAAAAAATTATGCATATTTTTAATATTATGATAAAGGTGTCAAAATTAAATTTATAACATCTTGTCACATATATCAAAAACTATATAAAAACTATAAAATTAAATTTTGGAATTTAGAAAACAAATAATTCCATTTTAATCATAGAATAATTTAAAAATTTATATTATATTAAAAAATATGATATGTTTGAATTAATTTGTTAGTATCAATAATGAATATAGAAATACTAAAATCAAAAAAAATAATATAAGCCAATAGATTTGAAATAATTAAAACATATATTATAAATATATTAATGATATAATATCAAATTTAGTCATAATATAATTTTTTTAATGCAATGTATAAATACATTAAATTGTTTCTATATAATTAACAAATATTTATAAAATTTTCATAAAAATTAAAACCCATAAAAAAAGCAAAATAAAATTATAATATGAAACAAATCATAAAATTGTGTAATATGGTGATTCCTATAATTCTATACCAATCTAATGTTATTTTTTATGTTATTAATAATAGTGAAATATAATTTAAAAATATTTTTAATGGATATCCTTAAAAATTAATATAACGTGTAATAGAAATAAACATTGGTCATGCCCTACATAAAGACAATTAAATGGCTGCAAAATGGTGATATACATATCCATGTAAATGAAAAAATGGGGAGTTCCCAACTTCAGTTAATGTAATATGAACATTAAGCACCCTGTGTTAAGGTAACAAGTAATTTGTTTACAATGATTTAATGTAAATTTTTTTTTACATAATAGATTTAAAAGACACACATAAATATAGAACCATTCCATGTATGAGTAGAAAAATAATTTTAATATATACATAAGGGTGTTCAATAATATGTTTAAGGGTCAAATAGATGTAACCAATTATAAACAGGGAGTTATAATCCCTCTGTAAATATAATGGATAAACATTGTACGATTAATAGAATAATTATGTAGCTTGATTAAGGGTAAATAGAACATATGTAAATGTATAAATAGAAAGTCAAGAATTACATAACTACTTAATTATTTTATCAATGGATTTGGATTAATAATAAATATATAGAAAATTAATTTCCCACATTATTTAACAAAAAATATATAAATAATAATAATAATATCATAAATGACAAAATAAATAATAAATAATATTACAAAACAAAAAAATTAATATACATTAAAAAATAATATTCACAATTATCATAATATTATATTTTGTGTTCTTAAATATCAACTCTAATAATATCAATATATTTTATATTTATAAAATAATGATGAAAATAAAAATATCCACCCATATTTGTAATTGATCAAAATTATTAATAAATTTCAAATAAAATTCCCCTTTTTTAGATTAGAATGGAATTTTATTAATGAAAATAGAATACAATATAGGAAAAAATACAAAAAAAAATACCAAACAACCATAAAGTATAGTTACGGTGAAAGAGAACAAAAACCAAAGCAACAACAAAATGAGCACACCAAGAACCCCAATACAAAAACAAAAAAAATTAGTCCACACAAGGCCGACACTCCATGAACTACAATGAAGGAGGTTTCCTGCTGATTTAAAAACCAAAAACGATCCAGATACAAGAAACGGCCTCATCAGTGACCTCCTATGATGGGAATTATCCACCGCATGTTCTCACAAATGCCCTGAAGAAATCCTCCTGGAAAACTGGAGCAAAAATAAATATATAACTGTAGACCTTCCACTTCATACCTATGGAAAACATTGAAAACCAACCACTCCAAAAAAGAATAAAGAATTTGACTATCAAACAGACCCCAATGTAATAAACAGAACTCAATGATTAAAAATAACATTTCAAAAAAGCCTCAAATATAGAAAATAAAAATCTTACAGAATTCTAAAAATGGGAGACTTTTCACCATACCTTTTACAAAAAGGAAGAAGATCATCCAGAAAATGATCATGATAAACATAATCAACTCTATTAACAACTTTATTTTCAAGCCCATCAGTAATGGAATTGGAATCCTTATAAATTAGAGTGATAATATGATTCATGGAAACTAGAGTATCCAAAAAATTTATCCAACGATTAGTTAGCTTCCAGGACAAGTGAAAAAGACCCATCCTTATATCAGAAATGAAAACATTATAATCACTCTCGATCCATAAATTACCCCAACCATGCTTCACAGATTTATCCACAGTAATGATAATTCCAAGCATTTCAGCCTCAAATAAAGAGGCAAAGCCATAATGACCACGAAAACAACCAAGGACATACCCTTTATGATTTCTGAAAATTGAACCATAAGCAGAATGGCCCAGATTACCTCTAGGAGAACCATCAGAATTAACTTTTAACCAACCAAAAATAGGTTACTTTCAAGGAACATCAATGTTACGATGCATAGGCTTGATGTTTTCCTTAACACTTATCTGGTTCCGAACAAACAAATCATGGACCAAGTTGAAAAAAAAATCTTATATGGAATATCAAAATTATGTATAGTTTCTAGAATAGTTGATAAAATCCCACTAAACAAGAAGGATAATCTATCATGAATCACCTTTTTTCCGAGAAAACTGTATAAAATAAATGAGTTCAGTAGCAGCACCCCTAAAAAGAACCATCAATTGTGGAGAAAGAGAAAAAGAATTCTACCCTTGAAGGAAATGATGAATTGAAGACATTCCAGGCATATGGATTTCAAAAATATCATAAACATACTTCCAAATTGAATATTAATTAAAACAACTAATAAAAAATGATCAATATCTTCCCTATGTTGATTGGAAAACACACATGATGACTAGAGAGAAATGCCACATTTTTTAATTAAACAATCAGTATGAAGCTTCCCATGAGCCAGTCTCAAGGAACAGTATGTCTAAGAAGGCCTAATAATGTCCATATGAAGATCTTTCATCCATTTATAACCTATATTTCAAGATAGATAATGTTTATAAATTTGTTTAGGGCTCAAAAATCCATTTATTGCAGGTTACCAAGCCTATAAATCTTCTTTGTTGGAGAAACAATAACTATTGATAATATTAACAATATGATTAGGGAGACCCCCATATTTTAAAGATGATCTTTAATTGTAACATCCAGATCAACATTAAAATCATCATTCATCATGGAATCAACTAGGGGGAAACCAGTCCAGTTGGACTTCCAAAATGATAAAGATGAGTTCCTTTAAAAAATCCATCTGACATGAGGGAGAATGGAAGAAAAAATGGATTTAAAATCAAACCAAATAGATGAATCCAGATTATTAGAATCACCATTCCTGAGGATATCCTTGAATTTAATATGAAGAAATTCCAGAGACTCATAATTACTATTGACAAGCCTCAAAATGAATGAAGCCTACAATGAATCATTAAACACATCATGATTTTTAATACTAAGACCCCTTGAATCATGTGGTTTAAAAAAATTATTCCAAAAGACCATAGCTAATTTACATTCCAAAATATTACCAATCCAAATGAATTATTTAATAGAAAAATTAATTCTCTTCATGGGGGAGATCAGCCACTTATAAACCATGAATGAATAAACAAACATAGAAATAATCATAGCCTTAAACAAGAAAACATGACCAATGAGGGCGAGGGACTTACTTTAACAAGTTGAAAAGTGCCTTTTGATTTTACAAATAATATTAGAAAAAAACATGTTGTATGGCACCCCAAAAACATAAGAACATATCAATATGTAAAGGGAAGAACTCCTTAATGAATACCCAAGTCCCTGATAATGCCTAACTTCCTAGAAATAGGAAAATTCCTACCAAAAAAAACAAAGGGCATATTCCAATAATTCTCTTACACATAGACTTTTTCATTCTGAAAATGGGCACGTTTAATATTTTTAATATTTTGTTTATTGACTTTATTGAATAGAATAATATCACCATTATACAACAAGTGAGTGGGGAAACCAAACCTCTACTGTAACGCCCCGACCCCAGCTACCCAGATTCGGTGCATTACTTCGTAACATTGGCATGATCACAAGAAAGATCAAATCCCGAAAGACCGATTGGTTTAGTAGCCTTGGAAACACTAGATATATTCATAAGTTTTACATTACATCATTAAACGAAAAACTACTACAACAACAAATTGTCTCCATAATACACACTCATATCCCCACATAATATCCCTGCAGGTCATTCATAACTTACTTCTTCACTTCCGGGGAAAAATAAAACATAGAAAAGGGGTGAGCTCAAATGCCCAGTAAGGATAACAATATAGCGGAAACTTTCATAAATAAGAATAAACCTTTAAGGCAATGTATAACTAAAACAAAAGCCTTTCAAACATGAACATTTAACATAGTATGGAATAAATAAAATGAAATAATGCCATTTACTTATTCACATGGATATTCTACTAATCGAATAATCACATGCAAAAATCAATAACCACTTTCATAATGTTGGAATGCATAATGCCAGACTATCATAACCACATAGCCAAGGCCTCGTGCCAAGACTACAAATAAGATTTTGTCAAGGCCTTGTGCCAAGACACTAGTTTGTCTCATGAGACCTACCGATGCATCGAGGAGCTATAGCGGGCTCCACCTGTCACTTATTAAGTCCAATGCATTCCCATATGAAAAGGTTTAAACATAACATAAACATTCGTATTAAAACTAGCATACGAAATGTCAATAATTTCACCATAAACTATGAATGGTATAAAAATAGCACATCCACAGTCAAACATATCACAAAACCTTCAATACAATATAGAAGTTTTGTATCATAATAAATCAACTTCAAATAATCTTAAAATCCATCAAAGGATGTTGACATAGATGAAATCAAAATTCTTTTTAAAGAAGTATCTCCTTTTATTTTGAAATAATTTAAGATCCATATAAAATAAAAAATTTTCTTTGAAAATATTCTTATAAGCTTGTATGGAAAGCTTCGACGATTTTATAACGGCGGAAAATAACCGCACCCGCCGTATAAGTTAAAAAAACATTCTTACCTCAATTCTGTCGAAAAGGTTAAAAAGGACATTGTTTTGAAAACGACGGAAAGATTCCTTTATAAACCTCTTATAAAAAGTCAAACAAGGGTATAAATGACTTTAACCCATATTCTTGTAAATAGTAAAAATGTTTTGAAATACATTTTTAAGAAAACATGGATGTGGATGATAAAGAGATCCCAGTAGATTATTATGTATATACAACCTCGGATAATGAAGAGATTGTGAAATAACCCTTACCAATTCGGTAACTTATGAAACATACAACCCATGAAAGAGGTATCATACAATGAATATGTAAATACACATAAATTAGAGTGTATTACAAAAAGAATATAATTATGGGTAGTACATACACCACACAAAAGGTGATGGTGGCAATATGACATGAATCTCACGGGAATAAGGAGTGAGATGAAAACCCCTTACCTTGTACTTTTCCTTTGTTGGGGTAGGTTAACCTCCTGTATAATGGTGAAATAATTGTTATTAAATTATACAAGAATCATAAACATTAGTATGATATCATATATGATCTTTTAACATTGCTTTATTAATAATATTTTGGTATTATCGTCGTTTAGGGAGTTAACTTACTCATTTTCATTTATATGTTTGGTTACATAAGCCATGGTTGTTGTATCTTATTCATATCCAGAATGATATCTAGTCCTTAAAAATCATTTTTAAATCATCAAATGATAATTATACTTGAATGGATACGATGGAGAATGAATCTCATCGCGTTCGTGGAGACGGTAAGCCGTACGTACGCACGTATGGTGACATGTTATTCAAAGGGTGGATAGAATACTGAATATGGTTGTACCATATTTATAATAACATCACAGTATATGTGAGATACTGGAGTTATTATTTTAGAATGGTAAGAACAAAGGAATAAGATGTGGAAGAAGAAATGAACTTGGAGAAGGGTGGTGAAATCATTACCTCTTCTTCGGGTTCTTCCTTTTGATTTGATCAAAAGGGCTCCTTAGGTTGGCTTTCTGATCAAAATAAGGCCTCTAGGTTGTAGTGAGAAATGTTGGGAGAGTATTTGGGCAGAGTTTGGCCGAACCAAGTGGCTTGAGAGGTGTGAGGAAATGAGAAGGAGGAGTGCCCTTTTATAAGAGGGGTGAGGGGCACCTTTGGAAAAGCTAGAAATATTAATTTATAATAAATTCATATTCGGTTTCCAATGGCTCCAAAGTTGACTATTCAAAGGTTGAGGTGGGGATAGGTCGAAAACAACTCATCCAATAGAATTTAGACAGGTTTGGGTACTTATATTAACCTTATCTTTAAGTATTAACTCTAAGTTAATTAGTTTCACTTTTACAATGTCTCTTTGTATTTTTATATAATATTGTTAATAAACTTACTATATACATCCAAGCGACCCCCAGGTGGTCCATTAATGATTAACCTATCATAATATAAGTCTCTTGGTCGAACCTTAGATTTTTAGGAATTTAATATCAATTAATAATATAATATTTGTTTTAAGAACTCTTTTATGTCAATTTTGACACTATTCAATAGTTGATTTTTGTGAAACTCATAACAGATTGATTACTTCGAAAAAAGTCCATTAAATCAATCCTAATATATCATATTAGCCTATTAAATTAGTTTAATTCATTAAAAGTTTCATATTATATTTATTTGGTTATTTATAATATCAAATATTTTAATTTTTTACTATTATAGTAATTACTGCATCATCATTGTGTCATAAATAAAATAAATTATTTAATGTCTAAAAATTATAAATAAAATATCATTATGTAGGAAATCTTTTTAGATTTCTAATGAATATTTATAATCGAAAATAAAACATGTATAACCCTATGTAAAAATTGTTCTTCTAAAATATGTAATCTTATGCCATTTTTATTTTTATTTTAACTTTATTAATATAATGTGTCATTATCACTTACAAGTGGCTCCAAGGGGTCCCCAAATTGACCCAAGGATGCCCATGGTCGGGTATGTGTACACCAATAAGTTTAGGACACGTTTTAGGGTAATTTTGTATTATTATAATATTATTTTTTTAACCCTTATTTACCGGATTTACCCTTTAACCATGGTAAATAAAATATTTACCGCAGTAATTATTCAAATTGTCTAAAAATAAAAGTTACCTATTTTACAATTTAAACATCCTGATTCCAAATATGGAATCCATTTTCCTAAATTCAAAACACATAAGTGGCAGAAATTAATTTAAAATTAATTCCCGCTGTCAAAACAAAAAGCGTGTTTTTAAGAGATAATAACTATCAAAAGATTGACACTTGTTTATGTTCGGTTTAATTGTAAAATTATGTCCAATGACCAAAATTATATTAAAATGTAAAAATATATTCTAAATATACTTTAAAACCACTAAAATCCATAATTTATCACTATTAATTATTTTTATTAAAAAAGTTGTTTTTAATTAAAATTTAGTAATTTTCACTATTCAACAAAATATGAAAGTTATCAGAAAAGTACCAAAATTTCACCTTAGGCTAAATTTGATATTCCGAGTCCAAAAATGAAGTCCATTTTCAAATATAAAATATATATAATTTCAAAAATTAGGTATTACTATTCACAACGGCTAGTTTAATTAGTTGTGGTGTGTGTTAGAACTCGAGGTTGCGTACAACACACGCTATCGCATTATTCAAAGGGAAACGTACCGTAGAAGCTTGGGGTGTTACATTCTCCCCTCCTTCAAATAATTGCGTCCTCGCAATTTCCAGGGTATTACTGCATAAAAAGACTCGGGTGGTTCTTCATCATAAGTTCCTCGGGTTCCCACGTTGCCTCTTCCATCTTATGATTTCTCCACAAAACTTTTACCAGACGCGTCGTCCGGTTTCTCAGCACTTGTTCTCTTGTATCAAGAATCCTGACGGGCTCCTCTCAATAAGACAGATCGGGTTCCAGTTCTAATTCCTCATAGGTGAGTACATGCGTTGGGTCAGGCATGTATTTTCTCAACAGAGATACGTGGAACACATCGTGAACTTTGGAGAGACTTGGCGGCATTGCCAATCGGTAAGCTACAACCCCAATTCGTTCTAGAATTTCGAAAGGTCTAATGTACCTGGGACTCAATTTACCTTTCTTACCAAAACGTATGACTCCCTTCCACGGAGATACCTTCAGTAAAATATGATCACCGACTTGAAATTCCAAATCCTTCCTTCGATTATCGGCATAGCTCTTCTGCCTACTTTGAGCTGCTTTGATGTGATTTTGGATTACTTTCACCTTTTCCACCGTTTCCTCCACCAGTTCTGGGCCTACAAGTTTTCTTTCACCAACGTCATCCCAACAGGTTGGTGTACGACATCTCTTTCCATATAATGCTTCATATGGTGCCATCTGAATACTTGAATGGAAGCTATTGTTATAGGAAAATTCTACCAGTGGTAAATATTGATCCCACATTCCCTGAAAATCAAGTGAGCAAGATCTCAACATGTCTTCTAAGGTTTTAATAGTCCGTTCTGATTGTCCGTCTGTCTGAGGGTGGTAAGCAGTGCTCAATTGAAGTTCAGTATCCAGGGATTTCTGAAGACTTTTCCATAATCTTGAAGTAAAACGGGGATCACGATCAGAAACAATCGATAGGGGTACTCCATGAAGTCTCACAACTTCATTAATATATAGTCTTGCTAGACGTTCCAGGGTTAGATCTTCTCTTATAGCATGAAAATGTGCTGACTTGGTAAGACGATCAACAATAACCCATATTGCATCGTTCCTTCTAGGAGTCTTTGGTAGCCCCATGACAAAGTCCATCGTAATATTTTCCCATTTCCACTCCGGTATGGGAATAGGTTGCATGACTCCTCCAGGCTGTTGCCTTCCAGCTTTCACTTGTTGACAAACCATACATCTTGACACAAAATCAGCAATCTCCCTCTTCATGTTGTCCCACCAAAAATGTTCCTTCAAATCTCTATACATTTTGGTGCTCCTAGGGTGTATAGAAAAATTGGAACTATGAGCGTCATCCAGCAATTCCCTTTTTAGATCAGGTATATTGGGAACACAAAGTCTCTTCCCGAATTTCAAAATTCCATCTTCATACACAAAGTTTCTCAATCTCCCATCATTCACAGCTTTAATCTTCTTCTGAAATTCTTCATCATCGGTCTGGGAACTCTTAATCCTTTCTAGTAAAGATGGTTTGGCAACCATTTGAAAAATCATTGATGTTTCACCTTCCCTGGTTATTCCCATGTCCATCTTCACTAGATCCATGAAAATTGGATCCCTTTCAATTCTCATCATGTTCAAAACTCCATGGTCTTTTCTGCTCAAAGCATCTGCCACCTTGTTTGCCTTCCCCGGGTGTTAGTGTATCGTACAATCATAATCCTTGAGTAATTCAAGCCATCTCCTTTGCCTCATGTTGAGTTCTTTTTGTGAGAAAATATACTTCAAACTCTTGTGATCAGTATAAATCTCACATTTTTCACCATAGAGGTAGTGCCTCCATATATTCAAAGCAAAGATCACAGCTGCTAACTCAAGATCATGAGTAGGATAGTTTTGTTCATGAATTTTCAACTGTCGTGATGCATAGGCAATAACTCTATCATTCTGCATAAGGACACAACCAAGTCCTTTCTTTGATGCATCACTATAAATAACGAACCCATCAATCTCCGATGGTAGAGTCAATATAGGAGCATTGACTAATCTTCTCTTCAGTTCTTCGAAACATTCCTCACACTCTTTTGTCCAAACAAATTTAACCCCTTTAAGTGTGAGCTTCGTTAATGGGTTAGCCAATCGGGCAAAATTCTGGACGAAACGTCGATAATAACCTGCCAAGCCAATAAAACTACGTACCTCAGTTATACTCGTAGGTGCTGGCCATTCTTGGATTGCCTTGGTCTTAGAAGGATCAACAGAGATTCCATCTTTAGAGACAATATGGCCAAGAAAAGAAATCTCCTGAAGCCAGAATTCACACTTGCTAAACTTCCCATATAATTCATGCCTCCTCAGAGTCTTCAAGATAATGCGCAAGTGATTTTCATGATCTTCGTAGGTTTTGGAGTATACGAAGATATCATCAATAAATACCACCACAAATTCATCGAGATACTCCTTGAAAACTCTATTCATCAGATCCATGAATATAGAGGGTGCATTAGTCAATCCAAACGGCATTACAGTAAACTCGTAATGCCCGTACCTGGTTCGAAATGCTGTCTTCGGAATGTCTTCCTTCTTCACACACAACTGATGGTATCCAGATCGAAGGTCAATCTTTGAAAAGTGTTGAGCTCCATGCAGTTGGTCAAATAAATCATCAATACGAGGTAGGGGATACTTGTTCTTTATCGTTATAGCATTGATCTCCCTGTAGTCGATACATAACCTCATAGATCCATCTTTCTTTTTAACAAAAAGAACAGGGGCTCCCCATGGAGAAACACTAGGGCGAATAAATCCCTTATTACTCAATTCCTCTAGTTGTTTATTTAGTTCGACTAATTCTACAGTGGCCATTCTATACGGGGTCTTTGATATAGGCCTTGATCCAGGAATTAAATCAATGGAAAACTCTACTTCTCGTTTTGGAGGATGTCCAGGTAAATCTTCTGGAAATACATCTAGAAACTCTTTCACAACAGGTACATCCTCTATTTGAACATTCCTTTCCTCACCCGCAGTTATTTCATTCTCTTCCTCCCCAATAATTGAATTTAGTTGAGCTACTGGGGGTGGATCTAAATAAGAATTAGGTGGTGACGATTCTGCTCTAAAAATAAGGTGTTCCTTATCATTATCATCAAGAATCGAAACCTCTTTCTTCTTACAATAAATCTTCGCATCATAGTCCGAAAGCCAGTCCATACCGAGGATTATATCAAACTCAATCATAGGTATGACGATGAGATCAGCAGATAAAGAAAATTTATGTGCTCTAATGGGGACTGATTCACAAAACATTTTTGCAACGATACTTCCCTTAGGAGTTTTAACCGACAACTCCCTTATTAAATCAAATTGGAAATATCTAATTTTCTTAGCAAACTGGGAAGATATGAAACAATGCGATGATCCAGAATCAAATAATGCATTTGCTAAACTTGAGGAAACCATTAAATTACCTGCCACCACGTCTTTCGGAGTTTCTACCTCAGCAGTAGTGATAGCATAAGCCTGGCCTTGATCCCTTGGCCTTTTCTGAGGTAAGTTCTCCTGATGCTTAGGACATGCATTTGCATAATGCCCCATCTCCCTGCAATTGTAGCACTGAACGTTGGTAGCTTCCTTCTTCCCCTTGCAATCATGAGCTTGGTGGCCTTTTTCACCACACTTGTAACAGACTCCCATTCCCTTCAAGCAAGTACCAGGATATTTCTTCCCGCATTTACCACAAGATGGATATTCAACCTTTCCCTTCTTCCCCTTATTTCCATTCCCAGATTGATCAGCAGGTCTCTTCTTCTCTTGCTTCGCTTTAAAGTCATAAGACTTAGAGAATTCTTTTTCGGTCTTGATAGCACATGAGACAATGTCTTCGTACGACGAAAAGGATTGTGAGACTAATGCTCGACGGAGAAATGGTTTTAACCCATCAAAGAAACGATCAATCTTACTTCTTGGGTTGCGAATATAATCTCCAGCATACCTCGCTAACCTTGTAAAGTTAGCCTCATACTTTGTGACATTATCATCCTCCTTTTGTCTCAGACTCAGAAATTGCCTTTCCATATCTGCTCGATGGTCGCGAGGAAAGTATTTTTCTAAAAACAGATCTTTGAACTCCCTCCATTCCATGTTTGATACTTCATCATCTTCCTTCATGTTTTGAATCAATGACCACCATTGATCAGCATCTCCAGTGAGGCGGTAAACTGCCATGATAACTTTTTCCCTTTCACTGCTCCCCAAAGCCTGAAATATTTTCTCTAGGGAATTTATCCATTGCTCAGCTACTAAGGGATTTGTACTCCCATTGAATGTTGGTGGTTGTTTCCTCATGAATCGATCTAACATTGATCCTCCACGCTGCGGATCAGGGTGCTCCATACGGGTAAGGTTATTATTCATAACCTGAGTAAGTTGTCCCGGTATGGTGATTAGCTGATCGGCACCAGTTGCATCACCAGCCCCACTATAATTATCTTGAGCAGGAGGGAAATCCCTACATGGAGTGCGTGCATTGATACGGTTTCCATTTCTTCCACTAGGCGCCATTTCTAAACAATGGCATAAACTAGATCAGTTTATGAATCAAAATACATAATCCCATACTTATAAAACACTTAACATAAATTGAACTATTTATGGATATAATCCATAATCATAAAAATGTTTTCTTTGAGGAAGTATATACTCATAAAACCTTCATAATGATTTTTAAAGAAAATGAGAGTTATCCTAAGCATATCCCCCGGGAGTGTCGTAACCAAGAGTGCAGCAAGGCCCGTTGTCGTGCACCAGTTCCCGTTCGAGTCTAGCTCAAAGCGGTGTTTTCGGGTTTTACCCCAAGGTACATCTGTGCCAGAGCCGCCTCTACCTGCTCGTATCCAGACAGGGATGTATTGCTCGGAAAACTCACAAAATATCTACAATACCAAAATTCTAGGAAGTTCTTCTATACTAATCCTCAAAGTTCATCTTAGGTCTACGTGCTCTAATCAGATTTTATCTAAATCTAGCTTCCAAGGTTTGTACTAAACTTCCTCTGATACCAACTGTAACGCCCCGACCCCAGCTACCCAGAGTCGGTGCATTACTTCGTAACATTGGCATGATCACAAGAAAGATCAAATCCCGAAAGACTGATTGGTTTAGTAGCCTTGGAAACACTAGATATATTCATAAGTTTTACATTACATCATTAAACGAAAAACTACTACAACAACAAATTGTCTCCATAATACACACTCATATCCCCACATAATATCCCTGCAGGTCATTCATAACTTATTTCTTCACTTCTTGGGAAAAATAAAACATAGAAAAGGGGTGAGCTCAAATGCCCAGTAAGGATAACAATATAGCGGAAACTTTCATAAATAAGAATAAACCTTTAAGGAAATGTATAACTAAAACAAAAGCCTTTCAAACATGAACATTTAACATAGTATGGCATAAATAAAATGAAATAATGCCATTTACTTATTCACATGGATATTCTACTAATCGAATAATCACAAGAAAAAATCAATAACCACTTTCATAATTTTGGAATGCATAATGCCAGACTATCATAACCACATAGCCAAGGCCTCGTGCCAAGACTACAAATAAGATTTTGTCAAGGCCTTGTGCCAAGACACTAGTTTGTCTCATGAGACCTACCGATGCATCGAGGAGCTATAGCGGGCTCCAACCGTCACTTATTAAGTCCAATTCATTCCCATATGAAAAGGTTTAAACATAACATAAACATTCGTATTAAAACTATCATACAAAATGTCAATAATTTCACCATAAACTATGAATGGTATAAAAATAGCACATCCACAGTCAAACATATCACAAATCTTCAATACAATATAGAAGTTTTGTATCATAATAAATCAACTTCAAATAATCTTTAAATCCATCAAAGGATGTTGACATAGATGAAATCAAAATTCTTTTTAAAGAAGTATCTCCTTTTATTTTGAAATAATTTAAGATCCATATAAAATAAAAAATTTTCTTTGAAAATATTCTTATAAGCTTGTATGGAAAGCTTCGACGATTTTATAACGGCGGAAAATAACCGCACCCGCCGTATAAGTTAAAAAAAACATTCTTACCTCAATTCTGTCGAAAAGGTTAAAAAGGACATTGTTTTGAAAACGACGGAAAGATTCCTTTATAAACCTCTTATAAAAAGTCAAACAAGGGTATAAATGACTTTAACCCATATTCTTGTAAATAGTAAAAATGTTTTGAAATACATTTTTAAGAAAACATGGATGTGGATGATAAAGAGATCCCAGTAGATTATTACGTATATACAACCTCGGATAATGAAGAGATTGTGAAATAACCCTTACCAATTTGGTAACTTATGAAACATACAACCCATGAAAGAGGTATCATACAATGAATATGTAAATACACATAAATTAGAGTGTATTACACAAAGAATATAATTATGGGTAGTACATACACCACACAAAAGGTGATGGTGGCAATATGACATGAATCTCACGGGAATAAGGAGTGAGATGAAAACCCCTTACCTTGTACTTTTCCTTTGTTGGGGTAGGTTAACCTCCTGTATAATGGTGAAATAATTGTTATTAAATTATACAAGAATCATAAACATTAGTATGATATCATATATGATCTTTTAACATTGCTTTATTAATAATATCTTAGTATTATCGTCGTTTCGGGAGTTAACTCACTCATTTTCTTTTATATGTTTGGTTACATAAGCCATGGTTGTTGTATCTTATTCATATCCAGAATGATATCTAGTCCTTAAACATCATTTTTAAATCATCAAATGATAATTATACTTGAATGGATACGATGGAGAATGAATCTCATCGCGTTCGTGGAGACGGTAAGCCGTACGTACGCACGTATGGTGACATGTTATTCAAAGGGTGGATAGAATACTGAATATGGTTGTACCATCTTTATAATAACATCACAGTATATGTGAGATACTGGAGTTATTATTTTAGAATGGTAAGAACAAAGGAAGAAGAAGTGGAAGAAGAAATGAACTTGGAGAAGGGTGGTGAAATCATTACCTCTTCTTCGGGTTCTTCCTTTTGATTTGATCAAAAGGGCTCCTTAGGTTGGCTTTCTGATCAAACTAAGGCCTCTAGGTTGTAGTGAGGGATGTTGGGAGAGTATTTGGGCAGAGTTTGGCCGATACAAGTGGCTTGAGAGGTGTGAGGAAATGAGAAGGAGGAGTGCCCTTTTATAAGAGGGGTGAGGGGCACCTTTGGAAAAGCTAGAAATATTAATTTATAATAAATTCATATTCGGTTTCCAATGGCTCCAAAGTTTACCATTCAAAGGTTGAGGTGGGGATAGTTCGAAAACAACTCATCCAATAGAATTTAGACAGGTTTGGGTACTTATATTAACCTTATCTTTAAGTATTAACTCTAAGTTAATTAGTTTCACTTTTACAATGTCTCTTTGTATTTTTATATAATATGGTTAATAAACATACTATATAAATCCAAGCGACCCCCAGGTGGTCCATTAATGATTAAACTATCATAACATAAGTCTATTGGCCGAACCTTAGATTTTTAGGAATTTAATATCAATTAATAATATAATATTTGTTTTAAGAACTCTTTTATGTCAATTTTGACACTATTCAATAGTTGATTTTTGTGAAACTCATGACATATTGATTACTTCGAACAAAGTCCATTAAATCAATCCTAATATATCATATTAGCCTAGAAAATTAGTTTAATTCATTAAAAGGTTCATATTATATTTATTTGGGTATTTATAATATCAATTATTTTAATTTTTTACTATTATAGTAATTACTACATCATCATTGTGTCATAAATAAAATAAATTATTTAATGTCTAAAAATTATAAATAAAATATCATTATGTAGGAAATCTTTTTAGCTTTCTAATGAATATTTATAATCGAAAATCCAACAAGTATAACCCTATGTAAAAATTGTTCTTCTAAAATATGTAATCTTATGCCATTTTTATTTTTATTTTAACTTTATTAATATAATGTGTCATTATCACTTACAAGTGGCTCCAAGGGGTCCCCAAATTGACCCAAGGATGCCCATGGTCGGGTATGTGTAAACCAATAAGGTTAGGACACGTTTTAGGGTAATTTTTTATTATTATAATATTATTTTTTTAACCCTTATTTACCGGATTTACCCTTTAACCATGGTAAATAAAATATTTACCGCAGTAATTATTCAAATTGTCTAAAAATAAAAGTTACCTATTTACACAATTTAAACATCCTGATTCCAAATATGGAATCCATTTTCCTAAATTCAAAACACATAAGTGGCAGAAATTAATTTAAAATTAATTCCCGCTGTCAAAACAAAAAGCGTGTTTTTAAGAGATAATAACTATCAAAAGATTGACACTTCTTTATGTTCGGTTTAATTGTAAAATTATGTCCAATGACCAACATTATATTAAAATGTAAAAATATATTCTAAATATACTTTAAAACCACTAAAATTCATAATTTATCACTATTAATTATTTTTATTAAAAAAGTTGTTTTTAATTAAAATTTAGTAATTTTCACTATTCATCAAAATATGAAAGTTATCAGAAAAGTACCAAAATTTCACCTTAGGCTAAATTTGATATTCCGAGTCCAAAAATTAAGTCCATTTTCAAATATAAAATATATATAATTTCAAAAATTAGGTATTACTATTCACAACGGCTAGTTTAATTAGTTGTGGTGTGTGTTAGAACTCGAGGTTGCGCACAACACACGCTATCGCATTATTCGAAGGGAAACGTACCGTAGAAGCTTGGGGTGTTACATCTACCAGCACTAATAGACTTCAGATACCCATTACTTGCCATAATAGAAAGTAATCTACTAAGATAATCCCCCCAATGGAAACAATAATGGTTGAGAGTGGGTCAACTTGTCTAAAACTTGTAGAACAAGAAAAATAACCCTTGGGGGAACCATTAAAAATGACAGAGATACAAGCTAACTCAAAAATAAATTTAACCCAATTAATGAAAACATCATAAAAACCAAAAAAACACAGAACCTTATAAATGAAATTCCAATTTATAGTATAAAATGCTTTCCTAACATCTACCATGAGAGAAATTTTACCATAAATTGTGGATTTATTAACAAGGATAACACATTCTGATCCAGTAATAAGGAAATCTTGAAAAGACCTACCCTTAATAAACTAAACTGACTAGGAGAAACAGTGTTAATTATAATAGCTGACAACCTTGTGACCAGGATTTTGAAAATAATTTTAAAAATTATATTAATCATGGAAACTGGTCAAAACAAATGAATCTAGTTATCATTCTCCATATTTAGAATGTGATCATGAAATTGAGCATTCGAACACTAAGTAAGATAGTCTCCTTTAAAAAAAGTAACCAACCTACAAACATCATCATGAATGACGTCCTAATATGTCTAGAAGAAAGAATTACCAAAACCATTTGGACAAGGGGAGATATTAGACATTTGACCAAAGGTCTCATTCTTGATTTCAATGTCCAAAGAGATAGATGTAAAATTGGAACAATCCTCTTGATTAATAGGAGTCGGAATAATACTCTCCACTGGATCATCAATAGGTGCATGGCCAATTTTGAGATCCGAAAAATAAGTAGTAACATTCTCAAAAAGATCCTTTCTGTTGTCAAAGACATTATTCCCATTTCTATCCAAATAAATAGATCCTGATAATTTTCTAATTCTCTAAAAAGAGTTGAAAAATATTAAGTTTATATCCCCATCTCTCAACCAATTATCCTTAAAATTATCTCTTTGAAAATAATCTTTGAGATTCAACAAATTATTTATATTTGAAACAAATTGTGTCTCACCCCAAAAATCATTAGAGAAGTCTTTTGAAGAATTCTACTCCTGTATTTGATGAATAGATTCCTCAAGAGAGTAAATTTCAGAATCAAGGGAACTGAAACAAATTTTACTCCAGAATTTCAAATTTCTTTTAAATATTTTGAGCATGATGACAAAAAAAAATTCATTGACCCTACCTTCCAAAGAACTCCATGTTTTTTCAATAATTGTTCTACACTCAGGATGATTATCCCAAGATTTATTAAATTAGAAAGGCAAAGGTGGTTTGGGATCCTTACTCACAAGGTCAACCAAAATAGGATGATGATCGCAGTTAATTCTAGAAAGATTCATACAAGAAATAGAACCTCAGAGATCAAGACAAGTTTCATTGAAAAAATCCGTATCTATTCTAAAAGAAAAAAAATCTGTACAAAACATTCCTATACCATGTATACTTAGCCCCAACAAGCATACAATCAATCACCCATTATCGTCAATACAAACTTCTAAATCTATTGAATAAATGACATTAGTAATCTAGCTAATCTTATCTTCAAAATTTATGATGGAATTAAAATCACCAAGGATAGACCACTGACCAGAAATGGAATAGTTGTGAGATCCAATCTCTTACCAAAAATTCCGATGACCGTAATAACAATTATAGGCATAAATAAAGTAGAAGAAAAGATGGATCCCTTGAAAATTTAAGAAGCAAGTGACATGTTGCTCAGTATTATTTATTAGAGAAATATGAGATAAAGAAAAATGAGCCAAGACCCAAAATCGATTAATATCTGATGAAGATCTATTAGATTCCACAAAATTAAAACCACGATTTTAAAAATTTGAAATATTTGGAGAAAAAAATCTTTTGGTTTTAGACAAACCAATAAGAAGGGGCCTATGTTTTAAAATAAAGAGCCTAACAGACCTCATGGTATCATGATTGGCCAGACCATGAAAATTACAGTACAGAATATTCATTTATAACAATTACTGGGACAATTTCCACCTTTTTGACACCAACATTTATCTGCTTTCCAGAATTAGGAGGCCTTCCAGCCTTTTTCTTAGGGATGGAGGCCCCTTTAAATGATCACATATATCCAAATTACTATTGGTTCCTGTTGCATTTTTAAAACAAACAGTGAAGACGTCAATTGGATCTCTATAAGAATCAAGAACACCCATATCTTGCAATGTCACATCACCACCAGATGACACATGATCCTCAATTTCTTCACCAGTGCAGTAGTACCACCAATTGAAAAAGGGACCCCAACCACCCCTTCCATAGAAGCAGAATCTGGCCTGAAAAAATAAGGTTCCACTACCATTATAGTAGAAACTACACTAAAATAATCAAGAAACTCGATTAAGCTATCAAAAACCACAATATCATGCCTCAGAAAAACTGCAGCCACCTGTACTGGGGAAGTGACAGGTGCAGTGAATGACCTAACAAGATCAATAACGTCTTAGGAAATCCCAAAACTCTCTCTATCTAGAAAAGAGACCACAAGAGCACAAATTTTATCCTCCAAATCCTGCCTCAATAAACAATCATCAATCTCTTTTTTTATAAAAACCAAATCATAAATCTAAGAAGAGATATTCTGATCCAAAATATGATCCTCTATGCACATGTATCCACCATATTTATCCATAACCTGACCAATCATACCAAGAGGGCTAGGAGGATCAGGAATCCTACCTTATTCAACAACATCAGAGATATCTTTCCAATATTTTTTTAAGAAACTACAACTCTGGAAGGACCAGGTGTATCCTTTGAGGGACCCTCATTTTCCATAAAGACCTTCTTATATTTTTTACTTCGATTAACCTCCATCCAATCCTTCTCTTTGGGAACTTCATTAAGATTATTCTAAAGCATCCAAGAATTCACCACAGAATGACCACCAATCATGAAAACCACACAAAAATAAGTAACATACTAATATTTTGGTTAAACATCAATTTTATTACAATTTTCAATAAATATGACATTATTCTGTCTATTATTTTCCAAATTAACATCAATAATGATTCTTAAAAAATATCTAAGATACCCCTCCAATATTTTTTGATATATTATAATAGGAGTTCCAATACATGAGGAAAGGTCATTAAGGATCTTAGGATGCCAATACATCCAATTAAACCCATGAAGTCTGATCCAATGACTGAGGTTCCATCCTTGATGGCAAGCCCCCGAAGGGAAGTGGGTGATAGGGCTGAAAGAGATGAGTCTGTTGGACGAAGTTGTGCTTCTGTGGAGGAATATGTGGATATGGGTGGGAAAAATGGTGGTTTGGACTCTCTCTGCTGGGAAACTGTGAGTGCACCTGCAGCAGTTGTCACGGTCCAGGATGAGAAAGTCGCTGCTGCAGATCCTAATGCCCCAGCCCAAGAGGGGATTGAGAGGCACTATCAACACATGCAGCTTGGGATTGTGAATCTGGCTGGGAATCAAGAAACCCCTGTCAAGGAAACTGCTAATTCCATTTGTGCCTTGATGACAGCAGATGGGATGCATGCACCACCTGGGAGGCAGGCGACCAATGTTGAGCTTGGCAATCGGTTTGAATGCCTGATGGCTGCAGATTTGGTCCTGGATCAAGAGTAGGATGCTGAAAGGACTCATGAGGACCAATATTCTTCTTCTTTAGGTGCTGATGCTGAGTCAAGGGGAACTAGTGTTGGCACTTGTGATCAAGATTTGGGGGCTGTGAGGACATATATTGCTGAGAAGGGCACTGAAGCAGATATGGACAACGGTTCAATGATGGAAATCTTAGTAGGAGATTGCAATATGAAAAACAGTATTCATGGTGGCTGTGATTCTGTCGACAACCCCCCCTGCCATAATCTGATGGATTCCAACAGTCAATCTCAACAGGATCAAGGTGTGAAGGGCAGGTATAGGGTGGTGCAAATTTCTGGTAAATGGGAGGACTGCTCTGATAGCGAGAAAGAAAATGGTGGTGGTATGGTTCAGCCCTCCTATAGTGATATGGTTGAGGGTTGCAAAATTAGAGTGTCTGTGGAGGAGAAAGTGAAGACTGACCCACCACGAAGAAGGCCGCGGAAGGACTATTCTCACTTGCCAATGCCTATGACTACGAGATCTTCTAGTGGGAAGGTTGGACAAATTTCTTCTAAGGAGATGATTTCTTTGGAGAAGCTCAATCTTAGAAGGAAGTATGCTAAGATTCTGAAACATTATGAAAGTTCAGAGTGGGAATCAGCTACTGCGGAGGAAATGGTGTATCAGGTATGTGGCGATGGGTCTGACTTTTATGATATGTAATTGTTGTTCTCACCTTGTTGTGCCTATCTGATGTACTTTTCATCTTATTTTATTTTAAATAAATGGTTGGAGGTTTACCTCTGACTAAACTTTCTGGTATAAAGGGATTACAATTAACATCCCATTCATATAACCACATGGAAGAAGGTTTGAGCTAAAGGTTTCCAAAATCCCATACTCTATTAAAATCCTCCCATAATTGAAAAATGAGATGAAAAAACCCTCCCAATAGGAATCTATTTCCATTTACTAAAACCCCAGCAATGAGAAATTCTATTTTTTTGATCAAGGTAAAACCAAGGTTTATCACCATTGAAATAAATTACCTGACCAAGAATTGAAAATATACAAATATCAACACATTTTTGAAAAGCCTCCGGATCTGAGACTATAGAAAAACCACCATTCTCAAGTTTATTAATGTTAGAGGAACAAGACGTACATCTTTTTCTTAGATCAGAATAATCAGAAAGATCATCAAAAAAATAAACGCCCTTCATTCTTGTCATAGATAAATCTGCAGGATCCAATGAAGAGACAAGACCGTAAGATGAGGGTATATCATCCTTGAAAACAAATTCCCAATCAGAATTGAATGAACCCATTCTAGTAATCAAATAAAACTTGAGGAGTGATTTAATACTTCATTTCTAGGTTAAAGGGAATGTTCTGTCGCTCTCACCATCTTTCCTGAGTCTGTCAAGCCCCCACTTTTTAAGTCAATAAGTCATAACCAATAAATTTTGTAAACATTTTACCCCCCAAAATAAAATTTATATTCCTCTAAAATAAAATAGAAATAAATTTATTAAATATATAACAAAAAAATATCCTCATATATTAATAATTTTAAAATATAATTTTAAAAATATTCCATGAAAAAGAATAAAAAATATTATAAAAATTCATAAAATATTTTAGAATTAAAAAGATAATATAATAACATCCTAGTAAATAGTAGAATATATTAAAATTCATTTCCAATAGAAAAAAAATAAATCTAAAATCACATTAGAAAAAAACTAATTACTAAAAATAAGAATATCCATGTCTAGTAATAATGTAATAATAAAGTACTTGGAAATCATGATCATGTTTGGTCTAATAGGATTTGAAATATTATATTTAGGAACCAATGTTTTAGATGTTTTTTTTCTCTTAAAATTAAATACAAATTTAAAAATATATGAATTTTTATGACTGATATTTGGTAAAAATTATAATTTATAATTAGATGAATAATATGCATATAAGACACATATAAAGGTAGTAATATATAAGATTCCATAAATTTAACCATTAGAAAATATATTTTCAATTAATTGATATAATATATGATAATAACAAGGAAAATTACTATTAAATTTTAACATTTTTTAAATATCATAAATCTATTCAATGATTGATTTCAAATATAAAATTTATTTAATATATACTTCAAAAATATGATATAATAAATGCGATTCAAAAATTCTTTTTGAATTATTTCAAAATAATTAAGAAAATATTTTTAGTACTTGATGTTGAATTTATCACACTAGTAATCTATATTTCTTCTTTAAAAAAATTATTTTACAAAAACTATTATTCTCTTCCGGTATAAAAAATATAAATTTCAAAATAATCATTTTTAGGAAAAAAATATATTTTCTATCGGACAAATTTTATAATCCTTCAACAATTTTCATTATTTTAGAAGTATTTTCCATTTCAACCCAAACTTCATATCACTTATAAATGAATTATTTAATGATTTATTTATCAAAATATAATTTAGATGATAATTGAGAACAAAATTCTAAAATAGAAGAATTAATATAATAATATGATGCATCAAATAAACATAAACCATTATTAAATAACAAATCATAGAATAAATTTTTAACCTAATAATATTTCACATCTATGATGGGGTACCGGTTTCCTTTAAAATTCCTAATTCATCACTATAGTATAATTATCTAGTGAAACTAAACCATGTAAAATTAGTATGTTTCATTTCATTGGCGTATTTTTTATAATTACCTTACTGTTTTATATTTAAAAACAACTATATTTAATTTTTATTTCAATTCTTAAAAACAATAAGGTTTTTAATTATCATAATGTGTCCTTTGAAATTTTTTCTCTATCGCCTTATATCTCTTATTTGTTTTCATAGTACGACTTTTATTTAAATATCCTTCAATTCATTTTGAAAGATTACATTGAAATTCATCATTTTCTAAATAATATGGATATGAGGGATGAAATAGTTTTTAGAAATATATTTATACTGAAAATAATCTCATATTATGTTTTTAGATGAGTGATTTTTATTGATACTCAATCAAATATAATTGTTAAATAGGGATCTAATTATATCATATATTGAGTGTCCAAATTTATTTATAATTTAGAAATGGAAATAATATTTAAATTTAACTTCATTTTAAATGATTTATATGTAGTTTTAATAAGTACATCATTTTTCATTTTCATAGTATATTTAACCATGTTGACTAAAATCAATATGAATTAGTAAAACCTATCATTTCCAGTTTAATGCTATGAAATTTATAAGTCATGATTTTTCTGATAGGATGAAAATAATTTTTTAAATATATTGTTTCCATGATGAGTTGAATTTAAAATCATATAAATTATTGAACTAGTTTCACAATAATATTTATGAAGATAAATTCCAATCCCAAGATAGAAGGGAATATAATTCATCACAATATAAATAATGTAATTATTTCAAAAATCCTTACTAATTAATGATTAGTGTTCAACAAAATGAATTTTTGAAGGTTGATTGAGGAAATCACTATATTAAATACCTTTATTCTATATTTATCCCCCACTGTGACTTTCTAATATCAGTAGTCACTTCCATTGAAATATGGTGGACTCAATGAAATCAAAAAATAATTCTACTATTTTTACCTCAACGAAGTACACCTTTATGTCTTTTATTGATAGGGAATGATTTTATATCATAAAAATGAATAAAAATGAAATAAAATATAAAATAATTATGATATGTTCAAATTTTAGACAAAATGTAGAAGACAAAAAATGAAATATGGATTATGACTAATATGAAATGATGTGTTTGACAAGAAAATGGAATCTTAAAGGGGGTGAATTTCTATTTATTAAATATTTAATAGTTATTAAAAATGATTGAGAAATTTGGTGGTTTAATACAACTAGATAATTTTTTCATATATTATTAAGAATAATTGAATCTATGAACATTGTATTTGGAATATTATGGAGATTATGACAAGGGATTCTATAGCAGTTTAGTTAATTTTTAATATTCTACTAATCACACCACAAAATATGGTGTATGGAACCCACAATGATTAAGCGGAATGTTATATGTACGATTAAAATAAATAATGATTTTTAAAATAGGATGAATCTAATACAGTGATTTTTATATTTGAGTACCCTCATCCTAACTATCATTTTATAGAAGAAGAAAAAACCATTCTTTTCTTAAATGAGTATCCCTAAAACATATTGTATTTCATTTATTTAATATTATCATACCCCTAGATATACCTTTTATATGTATTATAACATATTTTATGATTTATTTATAAGATAAAAAGGAAAAATGTTTTAAATAAGTAAAAAAATTAATGAGCCACAATAGTGTTTTAGATAGATTGATCTTGTAGAAAAATTAATTTTGTCTGATCAAATAGATTTGACTAATGATTATTGAGAATTCATGAAATGAATAGTTATTCCCTTAATGGTAAATAATGTTGAAATTAATATTTGGTCTGGCCACTATCATGTGTAATAGAATTCATAAGATATTCCATTATTCTGTGACATAAACCAATTTGTCTTCATCATCTATTGATAGTTTTATCCGGGTAGCCACCAGAGCCATTATCTCCCTGGAATTATCCATTAAAAATAAAATTAAAACATCAATTTAATATTTATATTTTTAAATGAATGTTCCATTCTTTCCTTGTGTCATCGGTTAACATATATAAATGGTAGGTTCACTAGTCATTAACCTTTCAAACTCACATTTCATGAATTTTGTGAATAGTTTTCACTACACTTCATCTAATTCATTGAATATTATGCCATAGATAGACACTAGAACCATCACCTATCGATTACTTTAAATGTGGAGATATAAATTTTAATAAACTCCATCATTCTAAAAATATTTTTTTTTTCTGAAACTGATATTGTCTTAAGTACCATAAACTCGGTGCTGGCTTCAAACCATATAGAGCCTTTCGGTAATGAAAAACACTATTTTCATATTCATGGAATATAAATACATCTATATTGATGATATAATCATATAAATCCAAAAATCCTTTGATACATTATCAATTTATGTACATCTACAAGACAATAAGCCTTCTATTACTTATTATGATCAATAATAATATTACATTTTCTAGACTTGAAATAGGTGAAAATGACTCATCAATATAGATGCAATCTACCTGGGACTCACCATTTCACATAATTCAATCTTTTTTTCAGATCTCTAGACAATCATCTGTCATCTTTTTATAAAATACCAATTTGGTCCCAATGTCATCCATATATATTGGTGTCAAAAAAACATCCGTTGTATAATTCCTCTCAATTTGGTAACTCTCAAAATTCATAGCCAAAACCCAGTTTCCATATCTATGTGCATCGAAAAAATATAGGCTCTACCATAGATAGGAAATATTTATTCGATAAATATTTTTTATTTATGCTGGGATTGGCATTGCCACATCACTGATAATATTTTTCTAGTCAATTTCAACTCAACTGATCGGTTTTTTTACCTAAAAGAATTTAAATTCCTCCTACTCATCTCCTATATATGCATCTTCAACACTATTTTCCACATATACTCCACATGATTTTATTACCTCCTAATAATTGTTACCATGGACCTCTTAACTATTTTTTGTTAATTTTTTTTATTTCATACTACAATGACATCATTTCATTCAAATTCATTTCCCATCCTCTTTTTGAATAAATCATATGATTTTTTGTTTTCCAAGTTGTTATAGAATATCTTCTAATCACTACGAGACTCAAATTTCATGTGATTATCATTATTGAGTAAAAAATCATACCTTAAATGATTTAAAATTATTTCAACATTTAATTCTCATTGTACCATAGATTGTACAATCTATTTTATTCCTTTAGGAATAACAATCCCATGTAGGATATGTTGACCGATGGAAATACCACTTCCTTCCATTTTTTAATTGGTAGGTCATTTTAAATATGTATTGTAATTTTCATATTGTTTATTATATAATAAATCATCTTAACCACTCTATATTTTTGAGGAGTTATCACTACCTAAACATGATTCCTTATCCAATTATTATTTATATATCATTACACATGAATAATTGTGAATTTCATATGATTATTAGTAAAAAACCTAAAATTCTACTGTACAATAATTCTTTTAGTATTCTTTGGATGTTTTTTTATGTAATAAAACATGTCATACAAGATGTAAATTACCAATATACATTTTATCATATTAAAATAATCATTGAAAAAATCATAATACCTCATCCCATCAATGGGTCTTGGTATGATAGTTTCACACACATCTTCATTAACCAATTCAAAAACTCTAGTTAACTTTATTTTCATTTTTCATGTACATTTTTTGTATGAAAATTTATTGTCGATATGAATAACATGCATGAGATTGATCATGTAATAACAATGGGAGATCAGGAGATCTATCACAACTTAAAATATCTTTTAGAGATGGTAAACATAGATGATAATGGCATTTATGCCCCAACCTTTATTCTTCCTCACTAGATATAAATAACATATATTCTTATCCACTCACTATATAGATATTCCCCTTCATTAATTTTTCTTATGAAATCTAACATCAAATCCCTTAAATATATAGATCTTTATTGTAATGATTATCGATTTCCTTGAGTCACATAGTTGAATTAAATCATGTATGTTGTGACTAATACCTTCAACAACCATGATATAATAATGTCTCATTTCTTTTCCCCCTAATTGGTCTTTTCTGAACCAATTATCATCATCCCTTTATAATTTAAAAATGTGAATACAAATATCTTTATAATATTTGAATCCTATAAGAATGTACATATTTCTTATCATATGAGATATGAATCCTCTGTCATAGATAAATTCACCAGAACGATATGATTCTATAATAGAGATCTCCACAACCACATCTTACATATATCTATTATTTTTAATCTACTCGTTTGACTATATAACCATTATGGATTGATAATAAAAATATTCCTCAGTGAATTATAGAAGAACTCCACCTTGAAAGGATACATATTGAATATTATTTTTAAACTCATTTGATGATACACTGATGTGACATATATGAACACATTCCCTATACTTCGACACATTATTCTGCATTGATGACGACTAAAAACATTACATGGGTTTCAATCCTATACACTAGAAATAATTACCACACAAATAACTTTCTAAATATTGATGTCTATTTGGTTTCCTTTGTTTCTCTAGTTTCTGTTGGTAATCCCATTGGATCGAAAACACATTTTAGGAGTGTCCCATTTTTTCGTAGAAATACCACAAATGCAGGATCATTATTCTATGTGACTACTAAACCACTATTATTCACTTGTGTTCTCTCGAAATTTTGTTTCTGATTCATACCAAAATAAATCCTCCAACTCAATGTGGGTACTTGTGGCCTAACATTACCCCTTAATACTTATTTTTTTTGATAAATCCCTATAATATATATATCATTCTAAACATTCATTTTATTCGCATGTCGCTTCCTTTTATATTTCACTACTATTTGTGGTTCTACTTTTTCATTTTTTAATATCCTTTTTATATTTCTTTACTAGGGTGGAGATATTTCCATGATCTTTGACCTTTAATCATAGATTAAAACCTCATCCTAAATCTCCTTGACACATTTTATATAATTATTTATATTTTTAGTAAACCCACTTATTAGACTTCTATGTTCACTTACATAGAAGATGTAATAAACATCCTTTTCATTGTTCCGTTACATCTAAGACTTATTTTTTTAATTTTTCTATTTACTCTAGGATAATATTATTCTGATTTCTAAATATAATGTTTATACTAATATACCACTATATTTTAATTCTTTATTTTGGCTCTTTAAATATCTATCTCCCCCAGACTGGATTCTAATTTAGCATGGAGATCATCTCCACCTTAAACATTATATCAGACCACACTTTACATAAATTAATATTACATGAATATTTGAAGAATATTCATTACAAAACATAATAAAACCACACCAGGATCATATAATTTTAGTGTATTTAGAATATGGGAACATCAATTGTAGGTTTATAAGACATAATCATTGTATCCCACTTATTTCTTTTTTACTAGTCCCCTCTTTGACATATCATACTTAATTCACATCATTATGTCATAGAGAAAGGAAACACAACAAAATGTGATCTTAAATTATCATTAAGGGTAACGAAGGGAGTTATTAATCAGAAAATAATTACCAGATATAAGAAAATTAAATTTTAAAATAATATCGCCCATTTTAAAGATAAAGATATCATGTCACATAATAAATCATAAAAGTTCATAATATATCAATGAACATAGTCGTAACAAAAGTCATGTAATTTCAGGAATACACATAACCATACAAAATCATTTCTAATTAGTCATGTTTATTTCAATCACCATCATAGAAGAGAAATTACATTACCGAACCAAGTTAACTCTTCATTCATGGCCTGTATTAATAAATCAAGTCCACTCTCCATTCCAACCATGTTTATCTCATGAGATTTATATATTTTCCCAATTCATTGGAGGGATATATAGTTTCCACCCATATTATAATGTAATCATTATAATGTGGTCCATAATATATTAAATCATTAATCATATCATAACCCATAGAATATAATGGGTTTCTTAAAAATCATTCAATCATCATACAATATAAAAATTTTATATTATAAAATGAATTTTATCAATAAGAAAATAATACAATATTATTTATAGTTATAGAAACATTACCATATTTAAATAATGTCATCTTATTTAGAAAATAATTTTAAAAAAACCCCAAAAATTAATTCATGTGGAAAATAACCTTTCTTATTAAATATATTTTTTTAAATACCACAAAACATTAAAAAAAAGAATTTATTTGAATATAATTATGAAATATTGTAAAGGAATCTTCATGTAAATAAGAAAATATGAATGTATAATTTTTTTTTTCAAGTGTAATATGTTAAGAGAAAACATTATTCTCGTACGTCTGTCGGAATGTCAAAAACTACTTCGAATTAAAAAGTGAAAAATATTCCTTTCATAAAGATTCATAAAAATTCCCCAATGTGTATAATTGACATTAGTAAAATATTATAACAATATAATTAATATATTATAATTCATATGTATAAAAAATGGACAATGTTGATTAATATACCCCTATAAATACTAACATATTTATAATATCACCGAAAAATGTGATTCCAAAATTATACATTCCCTTTATTCTGATATCATTTGTATATATCTAAACCTCTTATATAAGGATATAAATAAGTCAATGAATTTTTCCCAAATAATATTCATTTTTATGATCTCATATATGATTATATTATCATTTTTTGTTTAATAACATTTCATATTTATCATTATTCGGGAAAAATGGCTTCAATTTCATACGCATGTTTTATCTTATAAGATTTGATTATTATTCATAGGTTATAGTTATATCATTTATATAACGATATTAATATATTATATTTATCCATTACATAACATATATATAATCATTATTTAATGGATATCTCGTAGAATGAATCCCATCGCATTGTAGAGATAGAAGGCCATATTTTTGAACGTTAGATGATATCATTATTTTAATTATGAAACATTGTGGATGTGAATGATAAATAATTTCATCCAAAATCCATATCATGTTATAATAATAACATAATTTTATTATTACCATCATTATACCCATCCATGTATGGTGGTGGTAAATACATATTAAACAATGACGTGGAGGTGGTAAGTTGTACATACGCACGCGTAGTGATTTCATATTTCATAGGATGGATAGATGGTGGAATATTGTTTTTTCATAATCATTTTAAAATTCAATTATATAATTGATATGATGTATATTTATTTATAATGTAAACTACTCATTAAGTTTTTGTTGAAGAAGAAATTTGTTTGAAAGAATCAGTTGAAGAGATTATATCTTTTTTGAAGACCAGCCTCTAGATCCCCTATTAAAGGAACTAGAGTAGGTCTTCAGAGAAGACCAAAACCTATATAATGTGACTCGAGAAGTTTATATTGGAAATGGGACGATTATGGACAAATTTCAATGATCCTATTGATGTGATGAAATGATATAGGAGGTGTCCTTTTTATAGTTGATGTTTGGGGAACCATTGGAATTTCCAATGATATGAATTTATAATAAATTCAAATATCTCCCAAAACCTTCCAAAAATGAAAAAATTTAAAATATCAGATGAGATGAATTTCTAATATAATAATAAAATAAATTTTATACAATTATTTATTTCAATTCAAACCTTATAATTTTAATTTAGACTTAGTTATTAATTATTTTACAGACTAAGGTGTCAAATATTTCAATATTAAATATGTGAAATGTTAACTTATTTCAGATAAATTGGAATATAAATAAATACTATAGATCATTTTAGAAAAAATTAAAATTTTTTTAATTTTTTTTTCAAAAATTATGATTATAATGTATTTTATTAATACATTTTATTGAAATAAACAATTGTGTCAATTTTGAATCTCCGCAATTCATTGATTTTTAGAAATATAAAGACAACAAGATAACGTCAAAAAAGAATATTTATTACACTCCTTATATTTCAAGGCCATATAGATATTGATTTTTGTATATTAATTATAAAAAATATATTTATTTCAATATTTTTAATAACATTTAATTATTATCACCATTAATAAAATAATTACGACATTAGTTTTTTGTATTTATTTATAATAATCTTTTGTGAATAAAAATAAAAAATAAAAAATAAAAAATATGAAGAATAAAAATACACTAAAGATTAAAGTAATACATATAATATAACATATCTTCAATTAAATCCAACATTAAAAATGTTATATCATTTCAGACATGAATGAGACAACAGTAACATAACACTAAATAATATATTATAAGTGTCATAATCATTCCCATATAGATCTACATGGATAAAAACTATAAAATGGGATTATTATGGTTGATATATAATCTTCCAATAATATTTCGTCAACTATTTGGGTTTTTTAATTGTTATTATAATTTGGATACTAATTATTTTAAATATTTCTCATTAATTAAATAATTTCAGCATCATAAAATTTTAAGTCTTTAAGGTGATTATTTATTTTCTAAATATAAAAAATTAATTAACATGATAAATAAAAGCATTCTATAATAAAAATTAATACTTATATTAGAATTTATCTTTCAGATGACCATATATTAAAAATGACATATTTATTAAAATTTGATTAATAAATATTTAACATTCCATTAAATAAAATAAAATCAATCTCATAATCTTATCCATGCAGATTAAAGTAGATACAATTTTGATATAATTTTGATTTATGTCAAAATATTAAAACACAATAATATTAAGTAAAGATTTAGGATAATTTTATATCATTATTCTCACACTTAATTACATAATTTATCTTTTTACTGAATCAATAAAAATTAACGTAGTCGCTATTCATAATTCCCCAAAATATAATAAATATATTTACATAATTTGTAGCTACTAATTTCAAATATGGAATATATTTTTTAAAATTCAAAAACAAACAAGATTCAGTTATTAATTTAAAATTAATATTGTTTCATGAATGATGGATCATGTTTTAAAATTTAAATCATTAGAAAATATTGAAATTCTCTTACATATGAATATAACATCAAATTAAGTCTAATGACCTAAATTATATTAACAAATAATAATATATTATATTTATAATTTAAATCCATTAAATAATATACTTTATCCATATATATTATTTCAAAGAATAATTTTTGATTTCAATTACAAGTTAGTGTATTTTAATACATAACAAAACATGAATGTTATAAAAAAAATGACAAAATTTCATAAAAAATAATTTTTAATATCCTGGTTTGATTTAAGAATATTATTTTGTCATATTCAAATTATAAATTTGTCAAAATTAAAATTTATAATGTGTTTACATTAAAAGGTTGTAAAATTACCATTATAAAAATATAGGTCATTATAAATCAATTAGGGTTTATTTATAACCTTATCTAATTTATCTATATGAAAAATATAAAAAATATTTTATTGAATATATGAAAATTATATTTCGTTAAATTAATTTACAAATAGTAATTAAGTTAGTTTTTAATAATAAAATATAAATATAAAATTGATTTATATTTTTATTCACAATGTATATTCCTAAGTTAGTTATATATAATCCATCTAAAATAATATCATTGTTATAATGAAAATTTTATACCAAGGGAATCTAGTTGTTCATTTAAACTCATAGTTTAATGTAATTCAAGATATTAAATGATATTCATATAAGAAATCAGTTCATAAAATCAATCAGATGTTACATTCTACCACCGTAAAAATAAATTTCTAACTCAAAATTGATTAGTTGAAGGAAAATAGATTACGATACATCTATATTAAATAATCCAAAAGTTCACACATAGCATACTCAAATATTTGGTTCCACCATAATACATTTACCAAATGATTGGACATGTTTCATAGTTGGTTTTCACTATGTTCCAGAATCTCTATCGATTGTTGATCATATGAAAAATCTTCCTCCAGTGGTATGACTTATGAGTTTATTATATATGTTGAATTATATATGTAAATTATCAGTAGAGATACATCGAACACATTTGGAACTTGAGGGAGATTAGGTGGATTCTGTTATCGGTAAAATACCATCCAAACATGAACTACAATTCTAATTGAAATATATAAAAAGGGCTCAACATTCTCTTCTTTCCATGTCTCATTACTCTCTTATAGGGAGATATATGTAAAAAAACATTGTCGGCCACTTCATGCTATATGATTTCTTTTGGTTTTAATCATAATGTTTTTTTCAAATATAAGATGCTCTTATGTTTTTATGAATATATCTAACCATTTCATCTATTTTATCTACGAGATCATGCGTAATAGCTTCCATTACCCAACTTCATCACAGCCTATTGGAGTTCATCATTTGTTTATATATAGGGATTTATGAGGATACATATGATTTCTAGAGTGAAATATATTATATTCATAAAATTTCACCCGTGGTAGGTGTTGATCCAAACCACCTTTCAAATCCATAGTTATTTATCTCAACATGACCTATAGAGTTATAGGTGTCATATTAGTCTAACTTTATTTCTAAGGATGATATGATGTTAAGAAACACAACTCTATATATAGATCCCACTTGAGACTTCACTATAACATCACGGTAAACCACACATCCTTATCAAATATATTGTAATGTGTTAATCCATGAAATATTACTACTTCATTTACATATAGCCTTTAAAGATGTTCAATATCAAAATAGCATCTTATAGAAGTTAAGAGTGCCAACATATTATGGAGATCAACTAACCCATATGTAATTATTGTCTTTATATGTGTTTCAATGTTAGATGAAAAATTACATAGTGATATATTCTCATTTCAATTCTAGAATGGGTGATGGATTTAACACCACCTTGCAATTCAAACTACCATTTTTATCTTTCTGGAAAACCAAGCACCGAGAGACATATTTAGAATCGTCTAATTTAAATCCATTCAACTAGAAACACTCTTTATGGTCCTTATACATCTGTGTGCTTCGTTGTTGAATAGTGAATAAAGAACAACGAGCCTCATCCAAAAACTCCATTATTTTAGGTATTGTAGGAATAAAAACATGGGTCCAGAACGTTATTCTTCCATCACAATCATGGATCAATTAAACAATATTTATCTCATTCTCTTATAGCTCTATATCTTACTTCTAGACATGTTTATTCTAATATTGTATAGATGGTTGATCTTTAATTATATAAAGATAACGTTTATCAGCATCCATTAAAATTTCATGATCCATCCTTTGAAAATCACTATATATTTGTAATATGTAATATTTATCAGGGATTGGATTGCATAGTCCTATTGAATTTAATCATTTACCACCATGTTCGTGTTCTTGGGGAGGACATTTATTAATAATTTGTAATCATTAATCAACTCTAACCATTTTCTATAATGTATATTCAACTATTTTTCATTGAAAAATCTAATTTAAATATTTATGATGAGAATAAATATCAAAATATTCACTATATATATAATTCCTCATTATCATTAGTGAAAATATTACAACAGTTAACAAAAAATTAGTACTTGGGTAATTTCTCCCATGGATATTCATTTTTCTTGAGGCTTAAGAAAACAATATATGATTTTTTTAGAAAACATCCCAAAAATATCATGGATGCACAATAGTAGATCAAAAACCATTCGAAACAACATGGAAGTGTGATAATAGGTGCGCGGGATTACCTTCTTTTTTAATATTGGATATTATCTTTGCATTCCCCTATCCACCCAAATGTATCTCCTTAATAAATAAACATTGTGCGTGGATTACATAATCCTGAATAATAATTCATAAAAAGTTGACAATATCCATCCAAACAATGAAATATTGGGATATCAGTTATGGTTGATGGCATCGTCAAAATTTCAATAAAAAATATTTTTTAGTGTTATACAAATATCCCCTCTCAGGAGATTATGTGACTCAAAAATATAACATTCTCAAGACAAAATTCACACATTATCAATGTTTCATAAATGATATACTTAATTATGGAATTTAGAACAATTCTCAAGTGTTCATCATGATATTCATTTCAATTTCAATTGAAATTAATAACATCTACTATGACATCCAAATATTGATCAAGATAGTTTCCAAAGACTATATTAATTAGATCCATGAAGATAGAGGGGGTCATTTCTAAGACCAAAAGGCATCATGATAAATTCAAATGTCGAGACATTGTATGGAATGTCATCTTTGGTATATCATCCTTCGTAACCATTCATTGATGATATGTTTAACATAGATTTATCCTGTAAAAGTATTGAGGTCTACGTATTTAGTGGAATAATTCAATAATGTGGGAAATATGATATGTTTTCATGATAGTGATCATGTTAAATCCTAGATATTCAATGTATTGTCTCAATGATCTGTCATTCTTCTTAACAAACAGAATATGTTTTCCCCAAGGAGGCTCACAAGGGAATATGAATCCATTATTAATATTCTCTTGGAGTTTCTTCTTCAAATCCTACTACTCTATTTGGGACATTCTATAAAGTGTCTTTTATGCATTGCACTAAGTATGTGTTCTATTGAAAACTCAACCTCACAATTTTTTATAAGTAATGGATATTTCTCTTGAAATCCATTATAAATCTCATGTATAATAGGTTTATACTTATTGGTGAGTTTTTTCCAAGCCATTTTAGATATACAACCATCATTTATAGGAAACAAGACCCATGAGATTCATGAAATATCTATTCAAAACTCATATTTATATTTTTACTAAAATTTTACCATAGATTGATCTAGAATAATAAATAACAATTCCCTTCCATGGAAATTGATATGAGATTCATATAAATAAAGTCAACCCATACCAATATTAAAATAAAATTACACTATTTGAAGTATAGAATAATTTTTAGTATGATATTTTCCACAAACATAAACCATAGAACAATTAAAAACATTTTATGAGACCATTCTTCAATTAGAAGTTTTCACAGATAACACAACATCTAATTGATAAGGTAATACAATTATGTCCTTATAAAATTCTTCATAAATAAAAAATTTGGTGGATCAAAAATCAAATAAAACATTTTCTACATTATAGTGGTTGGTATGTGTTCCATTCACCACTACATTATTGTACTCCACATGATCGGTAGTCATCACATGTGACTTGGATTTGTTATTGGCCTTATGATTTCTCTAGCATCGATCATCATAAATAAACATTGGATTATGTCATTGATTTTCCTAATTCCCCATTTCTATGAACATGTAATATGAAATTGTATGTGGTGTATTCTGTATAATAATTTCATTATTATGTTCATTAGACATCATTTTCACATCACATAAACATACAACTACCTAATGACCAACTATTCCACAAATAGAACATTTAATATCCCTTTTATGAAAGTTTCCTCCATGTCTCTTTAAGCACATTGATAAGAAGGTAAGAGTAAAATTCTTTTTTGTGTGGACCTTATATTTTCCATTGAATTCCATTTTAATCTTCTTATAAAAACTATAAGACTGATGGGTTTCAACAATATCCCTCTCATACTTTAAATCCCATCAAATTACTTCCACTTAGCGATGAAAGTACCTTATGTATAATTCCACATAGAGAAATTGTTTTAAGCCAATAAATAGACAATCAATTATACACTCATTTTGGTTAATAATTACAAAATCTTACATTACATGTCTTGTAATATTTTATTTCATAGGTACCAACAGATTCATCATCCTTTTTTATAATCTCATTGATCACATTATTCATCATTGTCAAAAGAATTATAAGAATGTACATATTGAAAAATAAATTCATTAACACATCCCATTCGATGTAGTGTATTTCATCTCTTTGACTCATATTCTTGATAATATTCCACCACAAATAAGATTTACCTTCCAAATGAAAAACTATCCAGATGAATTTATCTTGTTTTGAACATTGGAGAACAAAAATTATTTTTCTAGTTGTACTCATCCTTTTTTAGTGACTAATTGATTAGAATACCTTCTTATCAAAGGTGGATACTGCCTCATACAGGACTCAACAGAATAATTTCCCTCCTCTACTAATTTGGAATTCATTCATGATTTATATCCTTATAATGTTGTCTGAGCACAACTACACGATTTTTAAATCCACCACCCATAACATTCAGCTTCTCATGAGGACAATCATTGAATTTCAATTTAAATTCATCATTAATATTGATTCTTCATGTCCCAACCATTGACTAAAACCATGAAACATAATGTGACAAACATTAATATTAATGGGAAAACAACATAATATTGAATAAATTTCAATTTATGAATCTTTAGGTTTTATAAACGCTTAATCATGATCATTTATATAACACTGGGATTATAACATATACATCTACATATCATTAGGTTTCTTACTATGTTTATCTCATCCTAGTTTCCATAATTTATCTATATATTTCTCTGAAACCATATTTTAGGGACAACACCCATCATACATATATATTAATTGAAAATTTAAATAATATTAATTATAAAACCGATGAAATCAATGCTAGGAACATATATTAGTAATGTCTTTAGAAATTTGAAATCATAAACTACCAATTCATAGGGCATCTTCATTGCCTCTGACTTATTATTTCAAAATTAGACATATTTTTGACCAAATATACTTAATACAAATCTTCATGGCTTGTAGAAAAGAAACATATTAATGGGTGAGCTTATATTATCAACAAGGGTAACAAAGGGAGATATCAATCACATCACAATTATAATATATAGGATGATTACCTTGTAAAATCTAACCTAGTATATAAAAGATCATGATATAATGTCATATGATAAATCATAGTAGTTCATGAAGAATCAATCAACATAGTAATAACATAAGGCGTGGAATTTTTGGAATACACATAAGTTTAGAAAATTATTTCGTATTATTTATGGCTTAATTTCAAGACCATCATTGCAGAAAAATTCCATTTTCTGAATTGAGTTCACTCCTCAGCCCATCCTTGTATTGCTGAACTAAGATTATTTCATACTCTATCCATGTCTATCTAATGAGTTATAAATATTTACCCAATGAATTGGAGGAAAATATAGGTCCCAACCATCTCATAAAAAATCAGTTTTCTATGTTCCACAAAATCATAAATCATTCATCATAACATATCCCAATGAAGAAAATGTTATTCTTAAACATCATTAAATCATGATACATATAAATCAAATGGATATCATAAATAACATTCCATCACAAACATAATAAAATCTTAGTAAAAACAGGGATGGAAATGTAAACCTATTAAAATAATTTCATCAAATATAGTAATTAATATTAATAAAACACATAAAATTAATTCATAAGGAAAACACCATTTATTCTATAAAAAATGTTATCATTTTTCAAAATTTCATATAAATACAATGTAAAAGATTATTTTTGAAAATCGAAATTAAATCATGTGATGGAATATTCATGGTAATAATGAATTTTGAATGCCTAAAACTATTTTCATGTAGAATAATTTAAAATAAATATACTTCTGATACTTTGGTTAAAAAGTCGCAAAGTACCTCATAACGAAAACAACAAATATTCCATTCATACGATTTCATAAAAATTAACCAATGGGAAAAAATAATTTAAATAATATTACATGATTACAAATAATGTTATAAAATACATATAAATTAAACATGAACATTGATGATAAATATGCCCCAGTAAATACATACATATAATCAATCTTGGAAAAAAATGAGATTGTGAAATTTTTACATACCATAGGATTGATATCCTTTGGATTTTTTTGAACCTCTTATATAATGATTTATAAAAAAATTGACCACTTATTCCAAAATCAGATTCATTTTTATGATATCATATATGATCATATTATTATCATTTTGTTAATTACATTTCTAATAATAGGTTATTCAGTTATAAATGGATTCATTTTCTTACACATGATTTATTGAATATGTTCTAATTCTTCTTAATGGGTTATAGTTGTATAATTTAAAAAATTATACTAATATATCTAATTTTTCAATATAGAAATTTTTGTATTCATTATTTAACAGATATCTAGTAAAATCAATCATATCACATTGTGGAGATGGTAGGCCATATATATGCATTGGGGATGATATGATCCCATTAATTATAAAATGGTATAGAAGTGAATGGTATTTAATTTTTTCTATAATCCATATCATGTAATAATAATCACATATAGTTATTTTTACCATCATTAAACCCATACAAGTTAGGTGGTTGTGGAAAATAGATTACACTACATTGTGGAGAGGGTAAGCCATACATACTCACGTGTGGTGATTTCATCATTCATTGGATAGATAAGAGGTAGAATATTGTGTTTACCTAAGAAAAATAACATATCAGTATATAATTGATATTAGAGTTATTAATTTATAATAGAAACAACTTTTTAAGAAGAAGTAAAAGAATAATGATTTCGGAAAAAAATAGTATAAGATATTACCTCTTCTTCAATGTGAACCATTTGATATCCTCTTAATGTAAATAGATATGCAATTTAAAGAATATGTAAACCAAGAGAATGTGAATTTGGATGAATTGAAGGGAAATGGTAAGGGGATGGATGAATTTTAAGGCTCAATGTGATGTTATAAAATGATTGATGATGTTATAATTTTATAGTTGAGGTTGGGGCACCTTTGAAAATTCCAAAAATATTAATTTATAATTATTTCAATCCATATAATTTTTTTAAAACTATTCCAATTTCATATATTATAATAGATAAGGCTAATATTTTCTTGAGTAATAAATTTTATAAATTTATTTATATCAATTTTTTATTATCATTTTATGTGACACATTGAAATTAATTCTAAATTTTAACTTCAGTAAAAAATATTTCAATATTAAAAGGGAGGAATATTTACTAATTTTAGGTCAATTAGACCACAACAACATAAATTTGATCATTTAGACTATTAAATAATTATTATATACTATTAAAAATGATTTTTATTTTTCAATTGACGATAGATTATATTGATAAATAAAAAATATTTTCAATTTTGATAGTATATAATTTATATTTCAAAAAAATATGAAGATAATAATATAACTTCTAACAAAATAATTTATTATAATCTAAATAATTTTAATTAATCTATTAAATTTAGTGTATATATTAAATATCAAAAATTATATTTATTTTTATATTTTTAACAACCATAGTTTGTTACCTCCAACAATAAAACAATTACTTACATAATTTTTATTAATTCTTTAATATATTTATTTGTTGAATAAAAAAATACTACAATGAATATAAATATGATATCATTTGGAGTAATACTTGTAATTGAATCAATTTTCCTTAAAACCCATCGTTAAAAATGATATACTAGGTTAATCATGATGGTGAAAACATTAATATAACTTAAAATAAAATATTATAATTGTCATAATCAATACCATATGCCTCCAAATAGTAAATAACTCTACCCATGGATTATTATAGTCAATATAAACATAGCCAACACGATTATTTCTATTTTCTTGTAAGGTTTAGGATTTTATTAGGGAGTTTTATTATTTATGTTTCAGTTTATGTTCCCTCATTTGGGTAGAAAACTGTTTACAAATGATTATGAGGAGGCTTGGGGGTGTTTTGTGGATTTGGTCCTTAAATTGGAGGAAAATAGTTTCTAGGAATCTTTGCACAGTTTTTGCTCAATTAGTTCAATTTGTGTTGAAATCCTGGGTAATCATGCTATGGGGTGTTTTCAGACAGTGGAATCCACACGGTTGGCACATGGTTGTGAAAACTATGAAGGTAAACCATGTGGCCTATAAAATTTATGAAATTTACAAAAATCACTTAATTGGATTTTGATATCCAATGGTTATTTTCATCATCCTCTACTCTTGCTTCCTTAAGAACAAACCAAAGCTCCCAATAGCTCACAAATGTGATTCTCTTTAATTCTTACGTCGTTTGAAGTGTCATCCGTTTCAGATTGATGATCATGGTAAGTCTAATCCCCCACTTGCATCTATTATCAATTTAGGGATTCCATTCTCTCCTATATCCTTTTTAAGATCTAAAACCTAGTTCTTATTGAGATATCTAGGCTGAGGCTCCAAAGTATTCTTTAATTGTAATCTATAGATTTTATTAGGAGTGTTTTCACTTACATATTCATGTAAAGTGGTTTATATGTTATGTCTCATGGTTTATATTTACATTTGTTCGTGTAGGTTTTTATTCATGTTCTGATATTGATTAGTTAATGGTTATGTTTCCATGATTTGGTATATTGAGTTCTTAATAACCAAAGGAACCCCTCATGAGCGCTGTGGGTTTCCATGAAAGATGTCGTGGCTATTTTTAGGGCCACCAATGGTGTGCTCCAAAAATTCTGAATGGGATAATGGAAATATACGGTGAGAAATTGACCCAAAAATATATACAGATAGTAAATGTGTTTATTGTATTATGTAATATGTTAAGAAGTATTGTGTATAGTTCTATCTAATATGGTTAAAATGTAAGGGATTTTATCGTTGAATTGTAAATGGGTTAAACAAGATTAATAGGAATATTATAAAGAATTATGTTAAAATTGAATATGCTTAGTGATATATACATGCGTAATGGGAATTTGGGTTAAATGGTTATGTGTTATAAATGATTAATGAGTTAATGGATTTTGGCATAATGTTAAATTACCATTTATTGATATTGTTGTGTTTTTTCTAATGAAATTTGGCTATGCATGTCTCTGGTGTGGCTATGTGTGGATGATGAAAAATAAGAATATGCATAGGTCTTGGTAGAGTAGTTTATAGACTAGTGGTTCAATACCCATAGTTACATTTTGATTATGGATCTAAGATCCAACCACTAATTTAATTAGTTAGGGAAGGGGAGGAAATTCTATTCCCCTACTTGTTGTATTCCACCCGGACTAAGAAATCGAGGTGAGGATAATGTGGTTACATTGATGTGACTCATTATGAGATAGTACTGGATTTATATCTATATTCCTTAAAATCCTTAATCATTTCTAATCCATTGAAAACATAATAAATTGTTAACTAAACCTTGATATGCTCATGTAGTGAACTTGTATTTAAGGATAAAATAACTAGGAGGACATAATCTAAACCGGATTATTGAACTGTTTTCCTTTTCTATTATTATTTACCGATTTTATGAACTATCTAAATTGAATGGATAAATTGTAGACATCATTGTTGGTGTACTACTGAGTTGTACTCACACCCAGCTCAGGCCACCATTGGGTACCCGAGAAAAATTTATTCTTGTGGGTCGGGAAAGAGGAATGGTCCTTATGATTGAGAAGTGATTTATGTTCAGTATTTTCATGGACGAGGTTCGGGACATGGGACCATGACTATTTTTGAGATTCTATTAAATATTTTCGGGGTTTTGTTCAAATGGAACTATAAAATGGTATGAAATATTTACTATTATGTGTGGATTGTATCCCTTTTGGGAAATGTTTTACTATATAGGTAATTTATTTCTTCTTATTGTTTCATATATTTATAATGTGTTCTATAGTTTCATAATTTGGTAATGAGGGTATAGTCTCTACACATGCCCTTTTAGACCCTCGTTGCTAGTTGACAACCTCTATCATACGGGAAAGTGTTCCAGAGATCTTTTGATGACCCAACTCGGGGAACTGTTTTAGTGACAGATAGGTCGAGGACATTACCAAGTGGTATTATAGGTCTTCTATTTCCTTTATTAACATTTGGTGTTGGTATAAACGATATTACGACATTGTTGGGCCTTATTTTTGTGATCATTATAGGGAGTAGCAAACCAATGTATGGGGAGAAACCCCTGTTACCCTAGGCGGTAATTATTGTTCATGTTTTGTGTTATCACATTTTATGATATTTCAACATTGGTTAATAAACCTGATGTATTATTTTAAAATATTATTATATTTTACACATGAATGGAATGGATTCAGGTAGGGTATTGATTAATCATTTTGGTAAATTTTGTAAATAAGTGATGTGCATCATATTAAGCACACACATTGGATAGGAGTATGGGGCATAGAGAATTGGTTCCATTAAATTTAGTGAAAATGATAAAAATTGGTATTATTAAAAATGTTGGTATGATGTGCAATGAAGGGTTTGTAACCATAGTATTTGGTTTTTGAATTAGCAATCAACTTGGTGGGGTGGCCTGGGGTAGTGTTCCCTTTGTGACTAGGCTCTTTTGGGTAGTGTGGGAGAAATGATTTGTTTATGGATAGTGATGAACCCTATCTTGTATTTTCTTGAATGATTTACATATTTTGTTCTAATACTAATGTTTGGAATTGTAGAGAGATACCACCACAATGATGTGTGTTAGTTGAGCCACAAGAGGATGTTACCGAGAAAACTCTTCCAGTGGTGCTGTAAGAGAATGTGGTGATTCATGAAGATAGTTAAAATATGATCCATGATAACATTTCACATTTTACATAGATGATGGAAGAGGACATATGGTTGGTTTCACTAAGTATACTAGAGCAATCCAATGTGTTTCAGCTTTAGCATAGATCAACATTTACTAGAAGGATGGGCTAGAGGTAGCAGATTTTCGGAAAGAGTCTATTAAAACTTTTCATGACCACATAGAGACTCATGTTGAGATGAAAGTCATGTTAATGGCCTATTTGCTGAGAGGCCACGAATTTTGTTGTTGGTACATCATGGTTCAAATAGAGAAGGATGATGGAAAGATGTGGATGGATTTAGAAAAAATATTCATGAATAGTTTTACCCAAAACCATTGAGACAAGAGTAGGATGAAAACTTTATAAACTTAACCTAAGGGACAATGTCAGTAATGAACTATGTTAGTCATTTCTTCAATTCTTGATACATCTTTCTGAAGTTTATTGGTGATGTGGATGTATTTAAAAAATTATTCTAGGACAGGATCAGACATGGGATTCTATATTAGTTGAATTTTTTTCCTTCTGAAAAGAATTACATAATTTTTTGATTAATCCCCCATTACATAATGGACCCTTAATAAAGCCTTGGGTTGTGAACTGGTGGTGCCATCTGGTAATGATTGTTGTGCAACTTCTATGAGTATGAAGCACCATTATGGAATCTTCCAATAGGGTGGATGTTTAATGAGAAGACAAAAGTAGAGACCCAACTCTCAAAATAGTGACTAGATATTCTGTTAAAAGTGTGGTAGCTTAGGGAAAATTCATAGACAATGTCCCATACCACTAGTAGAGTATCAAGTGGAGGTAGGCTAGGCCATCTGTAATGGTTCTTTAGTAACATAGTGAAGATCTTAAATGATGGAAGTCAATGGAATATGTTGAGTGTAGGTAGGGTTTTAACTACCCTGTACCAGGTAGGCAGTTGGAGCCCCACGAGTTGTATTGGTAGAGGTATTAGATGTGGAACATTAGTGTGAGATCATAGAAACAAATAAGGTAGTGTTGTTCATGGTATTTAGAAAAGATCCCAGGGTAGAGGAGAAGGTCATCTCCATGTTTTTCGGACTACTCTTGATGGGGGTGTAGTAAGACCATCTAATGTTCGATGTAAAATTTGTGTAAAATCTGGACTCTCTAGTGCTATTTTGATACATGTTATACACATTATTTTATTTCTTCTCAATTCATAGTTTAATGGGGATTATCTATTGACTGATCATGTGGAGTAATGTCTATTGAAAATCTGTTAGGGGTTTGAGTTGAGGTTATTAGGCTGTGTAAGGGCTGTCCTCTGAATGTTGGTGGATACCATTTTCCATAGGATATGATTGTTCTATAGATTTAAGGTTTTGACATAATCTTTGTAATGGATATGTTAGTGGTGTGTGAATCTCGTATTGATTATTATCGATGTGTGGTAACATTCACATATTCTAATAGAGACAATTATATACTTTATTGTGAGATGGATATTCATGTATGTTGTGCATGTCCATTTCATTAGTAGATGGGAGGGCTCGAGATCAATGTGGAATGAATTATTCCTGATAATGGACTATTGAAACAACAAGAATTCTCTCTTTATCCAAATCAAATTTAGGATGTGTTTCCAGATTACTTCTTAGGACCATCACCTATGAGAGACATAAGGTGTATGATTCAGTTGTTACCAGGTGCGGAGCTAGTTTCCATTCAGCTATATTGAATAGCTCTAACTAAGCTCCAACAACTGACGGTTCAGCTAGTTGAGAAGGAGCATAATGAGTTTATTCACCATTGTACATCGCCCAGGGGGTCTCTGGTGCTATTTTCTATGAAGGCTGTTGGATCGAAAAGGTTATGAGTAGATTATACAAAATTGATACAGATGAAATGAAGAACCATTGCCCTCGTCCTTGAAGTGATAACCTATTTGACCAAATAAGAGGTATCTCAATATTTTATATGATCTATTTGGGAAATGGATACTATTAGTTAAAATTTATACCTTATAAGGTATCCTATAAATTATTATAAAGTATGTACGAGTACTAGAATATTTTTTAATGCCATTCAGATTAACCAATGTGCTAGCTATTTTCATGGATTTTATGAACCAGATAATTAACTCATATCTAGATTAGTTCATTATTATCTTCATTGATAACTACATGGCATACTCCAGAACTAATAATGATCATTTCAAACACCTTGAAATCATATTGAGCATACTAAGAGCGAATATGATTTATTCAAAGCTGTCAAATTGTCAGCTTTGGACTGATAAAGTCCACTTCATGGGACACAACACTTCCAAGTCTCCTGTTTTAGTAGATCTAGAAATGGTGAAGGATGTGGTGTCTTGGGAGAATCCCATTAATGACACAGATTTTCTATGTTTTTAAAAATTTATTGTTTACTAATGATGATGTATCACATATTTCTCTCTTTTACCACCGCCACTTATAGTCATAACTGGGAGGGGGGTTAAATAAGAATGGTTACATGGTTGAGAGAATTAATTTATTGATTTGAATAAGAGGTAGACTACTGCATCTATTTTGAACATACCAAGAATATATATTAGGTTCACCTTGTATTGGGATGTGTCTGGTGTTGGACATGGGGAAATGTTGATGTAGGAAAATTGGTTTTTAGATTATGGGTCAAGACAATTGAAACCGCATGAAATAAATTATCCTACCCATGACATTGAGCAAGCTATTTTCGTTCTTTCCATGATATGTTTGAGGTATTACTTTTTGGTAGATACCATCATTGTGTTTAATGACCATATAATTCTAAAATACAACTTATTTCCATAGGAATTGAACCATAGATAGTTAAGGTGATCTGATAACATACAATAAATCAATTTTGATTTTGTCTATACACTAGGGAAGGATAATAGAGTGAAAGATTCTCTAAAATGGAATACCTAAAATCAGGGGGTTCATGAATCTAGTTAAAAGTGGAAGAAGATATAATTTCTTGCCAAGATGAATTTTGAGGTACATGATGGGCTTTGGGGGGATGGCTCTCACATCTATAGAATTTGATTTTTTTCACTGTGTTAAGGAGATTTAATAGATGGATCAAGAGTTATTGACTTTGAATGAAAGTCTTATTGTTGGGGAGTCACCTTATAGCTGTAATTTTGATGTCGATGTAGTTTTTTATGTTCACAGTCATGTTGTGATGTCAGAAGGTGTATAGGATGAGTTGATGGTTGGGTTTCACACATCAATGTAGGAAGTGCATCCTGGAAAGACTAAGATGTACTGAGTCCTTCGTAGCAATTATTGGTGTTTGAGAATGATGAATGAATTTGTTGGTTTTGGGTTGCGATGCGTTACCCAAAAATTGGTGATGGCTGAATATCAGGGTCCATGTGGGTTGTTCTAGTCATTGTCTATTCTGGAGTGGAATTTGAATGACGTAACGATGTAATTCATAGTCAGTCTTCTTAGAATGCCTCAAAAGAACGATATATTTTAGGTGGTTGTGGATCAACTAAAAAATTTATCTCATTTATTTCCATTCAATTAGACATATATAGTGGAAAACTTAGGGAATTTATATGTTCAAGTTATTGTATGGTTGCATGGTGTGATAAGAACCATAGTATCAGATCATAATATAGGTTTCACATCATGCTTCTGGCAGGGATTATAGAAGTCTCTTGGTACCAGAGTGTTCTTGAGTATATCTTATCACTCGTAGACTGAAATCTAGTAAAAATGTACAATACATGTATTTGAAAACATGATGAGAGATTGAGTTCTATATATTCATGGTTTGTCTTATTGGAACATGTATATCATTGAGTTTTCATACAAAACACTTTTGAGGCTATAATTATGATAACTTATTTGGAGTCACTCTACAGGCGACAGTGCAGATCTCACTTTTTTTTCTAGAGGACGGGGAATCATATCTATTAGGACTAAGTCTCATAAAATATATACTTTAGAATGTTAATTTGATTAAGATGATTTTGGAAATAGCATCATGTAGACAAATGTCATATGTAGATCAGCGTCGTAGACCCATCGAGTTATCTGAGGTTGATATTGGGTTTCGTAATGTGTCTCCAATGATGGTTCAGTATAGAATACAGAAAAAGGGAATGTTGGAACCTAGTTGTGTAGGTAAATTCAAGATTGTGGAGAGGATCAGACCTATGGCTTACCAATTACTTATTCCACAATGGTATAGTGGGATTCATGAGGTCCCTCATGTTTCACAACATTCTTATAATAATAGTGATCCATCTTATGTGTAAAATGTTGATGATGTTGAGGTTGAGAATGAAGTCGCATTTTTGGAGCATCCGGTTAGAATTTTGGTTCATATTGAGAAGGTATTTAGGGTCATGTTTGTACCTTCAGTTAATGATCTATTGAAGCATAAAATTGTTATAGAATTAAAATGGTAGCGAGAATCATATATGGATGTGTAGTGGCCTAATTTGTTTTCATCAAAAGCTCAATGATCCTTAAGAAGAGCTTCTTGAGGTTGATCCATCTTATGGTGGGAAAGTTATATGATCTAGGATTGTCATAATTTATTTTTTTGTTTAGGATGAAGTGTTTTTACCTTCTTTTTGATAGATAAGTGTTTCCCCAAGAACATGAAGAGGATCTGGGGTGTTCCGTGGATTTGGATCATAGAAGTGGTGGAAAAAAGGAGTTTCTATTCATGTTTAATGGTTTGAGAATGGTCAGTGAAAAACTTGTGAAAATCCCAAGTAACTATGTCACCCAGTTCAGTTAGGATATTTACAAAAATTTCATTATTAGATATTAGTTTCCACTCAGTTTTTTCCTTCTCATTCACTCTATCAACCCTAGGAACAAACCTACACCCAAAATATCCATTAGTGGTTACTATCCATCATTCCCTGGTCATTCAGAGTTCCTCCAATTTTGGATTGATGATTTGGGTATGATTAATCCATCTCTTGCAGCTATTTATTGTTATGGTTTTCCATTCTCTCCACATATAATTTCGAATCGAGAAATCCATCTTTTCCCAGTGAGATCTAGGTTTATGCATTAATGAGTGGTTGAATCAGAATATGAGGTCTCGATTAGAAGTGTGTTCACCAACAGATTAATGATAGGTGGTCTACAAGTTATATCCCAATGTTATTATTTTGATTTGTTCTTGTAGGTTTATATTATTCTTTTGGTATAGACGTGTTCATGGTATTTTTGGTAAGACGAGGTTTATAGAAAGTTTAATAACTAGATATCCCCTCATTATCCTTGTGGGATGCATGTAAGATATTGTGACTATTTTTTGGGCCACCCATGGGGTGTGCTAACCCTTCCATATTGTCTAACAATAATATAATGTGCAAAATTGACCCATGATCATGTAGAGTCTTAGTGATTTTGTTAATTGGGTTATGTAATGAGTTAGGATGGATTATCGTTAGGTTTTTCTAATTTGGTTAAAATCTAAAGTATTTGTTTATAGGCATGTAAATGGGTGAAATGAGATTAAGGCAAATATGAAAATGAATTATGTCTCAATTGAATATTCTTAATGAGAAATGCATGTGGAAGGGTAATTTTTGTTAAATGTTTATGTGTTATAAATGATTAGAGTGTTAATAGAATGTGGAATAATATCAAATACCAACTTATTAATATTTTTGTAATGTTTTTATTGATATTTGATTTTCATGGTTGTGATGTGGTTACTTATGGATGATGATAAATAAGAACGTGCACATGGCTATGTAGATTGTGCTATAGACATGAGGTCATATACTAACAGTTCGAGTTTTACTAAGGTTCTAAAATACATCATATTAATGAATGTTTAGGGAATGGGATGAAGTTATAATCCCCTAATAGTTTCATTCTACTTAGATTGAGGCATTATGGTGAGGATAATGTGGTTATTGTGACATGATTCCTTCTGAGATAAAATATTGTTTTTCTATATTCCATAAGAATGTTGATTAAGTATAATCAATTGAACATGTAAAAATAGTCAGATAATACATGATATGGTAGTGTAGTGAACCTGGAATTAAGGGTAGAATAACTTATGGGAAAATAATGTACAATGGATTATTGAATTGTATTTTTTTACATACATTATTTACCAATTGCATGAACATTATACTTTGACTAGATATTTTGAAGACACCATTGGTGGTGGCCTACTGAGTTGTACTTGCACCCTGTGTGAGCCTCCATTGGACACCCAAGAAGATTTCATATTTTATTTCATGAAAAGGGAGAGGGACTTAAACATGGGAAATGAGTCGGGCTTGGTATTTTCATGGATGAGGTTCAAGACATGGATCCATGAACAATTTGGGAAATCCTCTATTTTTCTTTTTTTGGGTTATAATCACTTTGCACTATAACATGGTATGATTTATTTATTGTTTATTATGGTTTGTATCACATTTGGGAAATTGATGAATATTCATGTTATTTCTTATTTCATATTATTTCCTCTATTTATATTTTGTTTTGTTGTAGAAAACTTTTTTAAAGAGGGTATAGCCTCCCCACGTGACCTATTAGACACTCACTGTTAGTTGGAAACATCTAGCTTACGATGATGCGTGATTGAGGAAATGTGATAAAACAACTCAGGGAATTGATTTAGTGGTTCTCGATTCAGGGAAAATATTTGATTGAAACTTTTTATGGTTATTATAATTTTAATAATTATTTTTTATCTATTTATCGTTGATTACATAATTTTTCTATCATCAAAGTATATTTAATTATGGTAATTATTTTTTTCAAAAAATTAAGAATAAATTACCATGATATTTAGAAATATATATTTAAAATGAATATTTATATTTGAATTTATCTTTTATATTACCTTCTATTAGAAATTATACAGTTTTTACCATTTGACTAAGACATATTTATATAGTATTTAAATAAATTATGTTAAATGACATTATATCATCCAAGTGGATTCTAATGCATACCATTTAAACCCAAATATGATTTATGTCAAAACCTATACAATAAATGACATTAAGACAAGTCTAAGGGTAATTTTCTAATATTATTCTTACCCCTAATTATCGAATTTGTCCTTTTACCGAATTAATAAAAGTTAACAAAGTTAATATACATAATAACCAAATATAAAACAATCCAATTTACATAATTTTGAAATAATGATTAAAAATATTAGATCCATTTTGAAACATTGAATACACTTACGTTTAAATAATTAATTTAAAATTAATCCCATTTTTAGAATTATAAAATGAGTTTTAAAACATAAATTATTACAAAATATTGAAATTTATTTACATATGTATTTAATGTAAAATAAATTCCAATGAAAAAATTATATTAATTGAAAAAAATATTTTATTTTTATTCTTTAAAACCATTATGGAATATAATTTAATCATATAATTTATCTCGATGAAAAAAGTTATTTTGAATTAAAATATAGATTATTTTTACTGTTAATCAGAACATGGAATTTTTCAAAAAATAATAAAAAATTCTATAAAATAAAATTTTTATATCATGATTCCAATGAAGATGATTATTATATCATTTAAAAATTATATATTTGGCCATGTTTTAATTTAAAAAGGGTTCTCCTTTAATTGATGATAAAATTATCCTTTTGATAATATAGGGGTGTATTCATAAAATAGTCTTTATTAATAACCAAAGAAAAAAATACCTATTATATGAATATAAAAAATCTTCTATTAAATATACATCAATTATATTTCATTGAATTAAATTTCATACTGTACTTCACTTAACGTTTTTATAAAAATTAAAAATATTAAATTGATTTAGATTTTTCTTTTAAAATAATTTTTTATGTATGTTATATTTATTCGGGCTAAACTATCATGTACATTATAACGTTAATTTAATAATACGTTCATGTCATAGTTTCGTTAAACACATGATATCATTCAATAAAATCTATTGAAGAAATATTATTTGAATAAAATATTACATAAAAACATTCAGGTGTCTCAATATAAATTGTCATCATTGCTATTGTTTTCCCTTATTTGTGAGATACCAATGACTACTACCATAACATTTCATTCATGATCCTTAATGTCCTATATCTCTTTGGAAATATATTATTCTACACTACCATTTCTTTTGGAATCTATATTTTCATATTTGATGATATGTCATATCACATGTTTCTTAACTATCACATAGATTGAAGACACCATCATAGGAATTTTTACTCTATCATAATCATCATACTGAATTATTATGGGAACCATGCTAAAATACTTATAAACATTCCACCTTAAAGATCTGCAATTATATTTTTCAATTGATAATTCATTTTAACATTATAAATTTTATGAAAGGAATGATGTGACTTTTTGTCTTTTATTCTTTTCACCCTACTTTAATAGTTATGTTATTCATGTGCTTGAGTGACAATAAATTATACTATGATGTATTTACATACTCAATATCATTATTTGTCATCTCTTATGAAACAATAATTGAGTGAAATATATCTAATGTTAGACCATGTGGATCTTTATCTTATAATACTCGATCTTTCAGATTGAGATGAAGAGGAATACATTGTACGATGTGATTAAAAATATTTACATTTGAATTATTTTCTCTAAGAAAACAAACATCATCCACAACAAAAATAACCCAGTCAAATTATAAATCAACAAACATCATAGTGAGTATTCTGACGTCCTTATACTTTTCCCATAGAACCTTCTCCTTTTCTTCTCTAACTTTTGAGTCACACTCATAAATATATAGATAATTTTAAACATATAATGTGATGAATTAAATTATATCACCATTTATAGGTTATAATGGATAGTTCTACCCTTAATAAAACAATTCAATTAGCATCAATATCCAATTACATTTGTTTAACAATTTAAAAAGAATCATTATCAAAAAATGGCCAAAAATATCATCCATCCCTGATATATGAACATGCATTACTAATTATTATGGATAGTGAGGCATATGATTCATCAATAATTTTAAATTATTTTTGTAGAAGATTAAAACTTATTTATGATTGAAAAAGTTACACTAAATCCTCTTAAAGAGAAACACTGAAATTATCTTATTACATTAATATGAATTTTTAGTCCAAATGGTAAAATACAATGGGAGGGGGGTTGAGTCATGGTCTGATAGATTAAAACAACAATATATATAGATCATGTTTGACCATTAATCAAAACACTATTCTATATCCTTTGCTTAGAAGAGAATAATATGAGTATTATGACATGAACATGATAAAACATATTTACATGGTTCACCCTCACATTCATATGTCCAAAGAGAATACAAAAGAAAATTTTCCTATGTAAAAAATCTACTAAAGCACCATGTCTATACAATTTTTGAAGCAGACTCATTTTCCATCATAATATATAACTAATTAGAATTTGAATGCTCACTCTTCACCCAAATAATGTGTGCTCACTTCTCTGTTATATGATTCTCCTTGTTATCACAAGAATCAATATGTTTTACAACTCATTTGGTCAATCATTATGTTCAACTTTTAGTCACATAAAGAATAACACATTACAAGTGATTTACTAGGATGTCCTTTTTCAACCATTCCAGGATGATTTATTCTTCAATGATGCTCACACAACCTTTTTGAATCCGACCAATTATTCATAAGAATACACTACATTCATGAACAACACAACATTCATGAATCTCAACAAATAATTAATGATCAAATATCTTTTTCAGGTCACCCTCTATCCATGAATACCAATTATGTTTTGTGAATAAAAAGTCTTTTTCGACACTCATTTAGACTTCACAATGCCCAATACATTCATCATTCATATAACATTCAGTTATCAAACCTAACCTTCAAAATAATCCATTACTTATAATAATATTTTCATTAATAAACCCGGTGAATCACCTTCATGAATTCAAATACTGTGGATTTTGGTAAGGCATTCACTATTGCTCTAAAGGTGATTGATTTATATTTATAGTCATTTCCAATCATTCACAATGCATCAAATAATTCTACTACCATTTCCTGATTCATTCTAATCATATTAATGAATCTACCTATTTTAGCGAAGTTCTAAGTGCATTTCTCCATTTGAGATTATTTTGGTAGCCACAAATATTTACTCTCAACCCTTCTTTCTTAGGCTCCTTTCACAATGCTCTACACTATCACTATCAAATAAGCATCCATGAAGAAGCATTAAATCACAAAAAAATACATACTCAAATTCATTCCTTGTATTTTTATAAAGAATTAAGAGAAATCCAACTTTCATGAATCTAGATTCATTCTTAAAATTTGATTCTAAAATAAAAATAACAAACATTGGGTAACAACATCACCTCATATTCTCAATTTTCTACACCACCTCCAATGTACCCATTCTTTTTACAGATTTTTTTCAACATTACATGTAAAAAATACTCTAGATAACCAAAAATTAATGTGTAATAATTCTTTCAAAACAAACACAATAAATGAATAAACAATGCAATGTTACCTTGATGGATTTTACCTAAAAAGATAGTCCTTTTTTAAATATTTGTGTGTTTTCAAAAAAAGTTATATATTAATAAAATAATAATGTTGAATAAATATTATTAAATATAAATGATAATATTTTTTTATGATTCCAAATGTTATTTTTAAATGTTCCGAAAAACTATTATTACCATGAAACGCGTCATATATCAATATATGATAACTGATGTTCAGATCTGAAACCTTAAATAACATAAAAATTTATAAAAATAAATATTATTTTGGGAATCATAATATCAAAATTATCCAATTGTAAATTTTTTCTTAATATTCTAATACAAACTAAATTTCTAGTAAAAAGTAAATATTGTATAAATATACAGTGTGTTTTATGACATTATACTAACCCACATGTGATGTATTAAATTCTATGATGGGGATACATAAAGAGATATATGTATAAAAATTAATAAAATTTTGATATTGAGGCTACTAAATGAATTTTATAAATTATTTTGAATCCTGAAAAAGGTGTATTATATTTAAATTTATTAAAATTATTTCATTAAGAACATGACCCACGTACATCTAAAAAAACTACATTAAATATATCGGTAATTTTCATTATAAAATACTGAAAGAAAATAATTTATAGAAAACATTGGTTCAAACGATGGTATGTATTGTGGTTTTGAATATTTTAACATATAGATTCCAAACTCTATGTTTAGGAAATAATAACGAACTCCCATCAATTTTTCTATATAAACACGCCCAAAAATCCATTCCTCTTCAATGAAGAAACTTTAATATAATGCTTAATCTACCATTCCTATAAGGATTATTTTTCAATGATTCCTATGTTATTATGATGATCCTTCCATAATTTTGGAATGACCCTATCGACATAAGGGGTCTCACTCTCTCTTATTTTTATTCAACCATAATTTTTTTATGCATATTAATTTAGATTTATTCTTTTTGGGTGTGTTTTTATACATCCATTATACATAAAATTGGGTTTAAATTTGATGGGGTTCTATTTTCAAAACCATTAATCCTTCTCATGATACTTTTCGTACACTGATTATTCTGCTGAAACTATACTGTGATTTTTTGTACCCCCTCTCTTCATTCCCATTCAAGTAGTTTCCTTTTTAATAAAATTTTGAATCTTTATTTGTTACATATTAATAAATTTAAAATAATTACATTACTATAAAATTTATTCTATATGAATTATATTTCATATATCCCCTTACATCATGACCCCTCCCTATTCTGTAACCATTCCAAAAGTTATTAAGTGATTCTTCTTTCTTCATTCCAATTCAAATACTATATTTATCTTACGTCATTACTCTCCAGTTCAAAATGGTATGACATTTTATTACATATATCCTTAAAATACATATTATATTTAAATTTTGAGAGGCTCATTTCACTCTCATTAATCCTTACCAATGATATTTTACATTCCTTGGTTAGGGTGTCAAAATTCTATAGATATTTTCCTTGCTAAATTATTGCTTACAGATTCCCCATATCTATTTTCTATTAATTGTTTTATCCATTATTCAAATATTCATCTTTCATTGGGGACATACACTTATAAAATAAACTCTCAATTATATATTTTTTAATTAGTATGAAATGTGTTCTTATTAATATGATCTCTATAGAAGACTTATATATGAAAAAATATATGATTATGATTGCTCTTACGAGATAGAACTCTAATGCATTGGGTAATGTTTTAATCTCATTATATTCCATGTCTACTATATGTGATGAAATCATATGAACATTATTATTTTATATACTGTTAGTTAACCTTTTTCTCTTTTTATAATGACATGTCTAATTTTGATCCCACATTTCCAAAGTTTCCTTTATGTTAAAATTAAATATCATGTCATATTTTTCATGTTTATGATTTTCACCACATTTATATACCCCATAAATTAATTTTTTTTTTTAAAATTTTATAATTCTATCATGTTATGGATTTTTATTCCCAAATTTGGATTTATAGCTCTTCCCAATATTATAAATGTATCTAGGTTATCCTGGGTAATTTTATGGATATAAGAATTTTATAATATGGTTATCAGTGTTTTCAAAAAAGTTGTTGTGCACCCTATTCTATGTTGTTATATAATGTACCTTTGTTTTCAAATAAACAAGTAGTATCATTATTATAGGATGTAATAAATGTCATTATTATGTAACAAATGATTATTTAATGTGTAATAAATATACAATTCATCATATTTGGAATCAATGGAAATTATAGTTATTATGGGACTATCATAAGAAAAAAATGATAATTATTTACGGATAAATGAAAATAGAAGAGGACATCACTAAATTTTGGTAAATTATAGAGTATGTGTTTTCACTGATTATAAATCTCTGTTTGGATTCTACAACTGGATTTGGTTTTATCAAAAAGTGATCCTAGTTGTAAAACCCCAAAATTGAACATTGTTATAGACATAATTAGGATATAAAGAAAGAAAAATGGCCTTGATACACACCTGTTTTGACATTCTTAGATGATGTTTTTTTGGTAAATTCACATTCTCATTATTAACCATTATTATGGGAATCAATTATGTCAATATTTAAGTTAGAAAATTGATAATTCATAATATATATTGAAGACAATAAATTCGTAATTATTCAAAATAAATGTACTTTGCATGTTATAAAATTAATAATGCACTATACCTGGTTGTATGTATAATAGTTTTAGAATAATTATCCCAAATTTTTATTAATTCTAGTAAATGGATGTAAATATTAAGAAAAGAGTCAATAACCAATGTGATGGAAAATTGAATGATTGTACAATTGATATGCCAAACAAAGTGGGAGATAATGTAAGGAGTGATGCTATTATTCTAGACATTCTATCACTAATCAGAATTTAAAACTAGTGGTTTTTTAATGTCCAATAAAATTAAATAATATAAGACTGATTTCTCAATTATTTTTATCTGATAATTGTGATTGGAAAAATATGATTCAATTTATTATGTGTCAAGAAATGGGGAAATTGGTACCAATATTAATGACATGAAGGAACTCAAATGTCGTTTATTTGTGGAGAAGTAGGTCATAAAGTAGATATTTACTATAGAAAATTAATATTATGATTGAAGTTAATAATATAAACCATACATAACCATTTTTTGTTAAATTTATTATATGGGGAGAATGTGTCCCTTATAGAAGGGAATTCCCTACTCTAAGGGTTAAATCCTATACTGGGAATGAACTATGTTATGGAAATTTTTTATATATAATGATTGATGTGCTTATATATTATTATTGTAAAGTTATGTTTAATAAGTTTTATATCAATGAAATTATTTATATAAGAATTATAATCATCTAAAGTTTATCTGATAGTACTTTTTTGGATAATAAACATATGTCTATTGGTACAAATACCTTATTAGTGTTATAAGATTTATTTTTTCAAGACAATATTTAGTGATTTATAACCTTAATATGTACATGATATTTAGATACACCTAAATAGTATATGGATGACAATTTAACGTATAATATTGTGTGAAAAATCATTGATTCTAATTATGAAGGCTTACGTGATGAATTTTAATCCATATTATGGATATTTTTAAATGATATTATAAGATAAATTCATTTATGATTTTGATGTGATAAATGATATTTCAAGAGTTTTTTTAATTTTTTTGAGGTATATATACAAACTAGTTTAATATAATGGATAAATTTAGAATAATTATAATTTTTTTGTTGGACATGATATCTGAAATGTATGTGCCAACTATTAAGGTTATAACATTATATTGTTTCATGTTATTTGTGATATTTGGGGTATTAGCGTAATTATTTATGTAATGGTATATGTTAAAAAATTTTAATTTGTTATTTAAAATTGGAGATTAATATTTTGTAGATTTTCATTTCTTGTTATCATTATACTATGTAAACCAATTTGGAATTAGTAAATTTATGAAAATTATCTTTTTATTATCATTTGGATAATCTGAATCATTTGAAAGTTATTCGATTGCTTATGTAATATTTATTTTCTTTACTATAGATAGTTTAGAGGAATGATCTGAATAAAAAATTTAATAATGTTGAATCTATAAGTTTTTTAATGTATATATACTTATTTTACTAGTCTATATGGTATTGAAATTATTTACCTGTATGAAAATAATCGTGAAACAAAAAAGATTTTATGGTATAATCATTTATGATGAATTTGATGCTCTGTTCACCCATTATTTATTTATGGTAATTTATCCATTTTCTTTTCGAAATTAATTTTATAAATCAATCTATATTAGTTATTTGGAGTTTTTTTCTCTTCCATGTCCATGTATACAATAACCGGTACTATTGTCATACTCGGAATACCACTTAGGGGATAACCTTTGTAGTTCCCTTATATATATTTAGGTAGGTGTTTTATTAACAATTTTTGTATGTGGGTATTCAATAAATATGTTATCATGTTACCAAACATTTCTTTAATTAATAAATTTAAATTTTTATTGATTCTTATTTTAATGTGTGGATAATGTAACACCCCGAGTTTTAAAAAAAGTGAAAACAATATTCAATAGGGTTTGTGATACAGAAAACTTATCCCAAGTAAACAATTATCTTTTAAATATGAACATTTTTACTTATCCATTAAATTTCGGTATATTAGTTTGATTTAAATCCTTACGAAATATATATTTTTCCCACTAAATATATGTGTATTGATAAATTCATTGTAAATAACGATCCAATTTTTGAAATGTCATTTTGTTATTAGTAATAATTTTTTTACAAAAAATGGTTATTATTTAGTTTTATTGTAATATAAAATTATAAAAATTTCTATTAAATAATTAAATTAATTTTATATATCATTATTTTTATATTATCATTGTGATAATATTTAGGATTTTCTTAAAATATTGATTATTCATTGTATAGTGAAGAATCAAATTTTCAATAAAACTTTCATCTCTATTAATAAGTTAATTATTTTAAATATTTCATTATTATATTAATAATATTTTATGTCAAATAAGTTATATTGGGTAATATATACTCCAATTAATTACATTTAAATCATCTTTATATTCTATATTAGTATAAGTTATCATTTATAAAATAACATTTTTATTAAAATTGATTAAAAATTAACAATGTTTATCAATTATAATAAATTAGAATAAAATATAACGAGAAATTATTTAAATTTAATTTTGATATTATTTATTTATATATTCAATTTAAATATTTATATTGGCATTTACTAGTTATAATTTTATATTAAAAATCATATTTTCATTGAACCTGGTATTTTTATAAAATCGCTTCCAATCTTGATTATAGGTTTTATATTTTATTTTTCCCCACCTATATAAATTTTTTTTTCAAAAAATATATCCCATGTTATGAATCCTTATAATAATTATTATGTAACAAGGTAAAATTAATTTTCGGTCAATATAAATAATAACTTTATAAAATATTAATTACCATTATAAAATTAAAATATGTTATTTAAGTGAAAAAATAATTCAAAATTTTCTATAAAGAAGAAACCATAATAAATATTAATATATATAGTTTCATTTTAATATTTTTATTATATATTTTTTCTTAATAAAAAATTATTATATGATTCGGTTATAATAATTACATTTTTATTTGATAAAACAAAAATTTTAATTTTGTGTAAAAAGAAATTAAGTCAATCATTTTTAATGAATCCATGAATATTAATATTAATTTATATTTCAATAAAATAATAATATTAATCATTTTCCATAAATATTAGTGATAATACAAATTTCTATGATGTAAGCTGTAATTTTTTATAATGTTTCAAAACATTATCCTTAATAACCATGCATTTTTCAACAAATGTGGATTCAATATTAAAAGTAAAAACTAATTTTTTTAGAAAATTTTATTTATAATATAATTTGTATTTATGAATCTGAATATTGATATTGCCTAATAGTTATATTTTCATATGTATCTCATATAGTTAAATATTCATGTAAAAATCAAATATTATATAAATATACGGTGCATATTATGACATAATAAGGAAATATAAATGATTTAACAAAATATATATTAGGGATAGAAGAACATAGATATGTTTCATGATTATAATAATGTAATTATGAAGTTATTTGACCAAATTTATAAATCCATTTTCACTCCTTGACAGCATAAAATGATTTTTTTGGGTTTTACAACTTTTCTATATGAACATTCATAACATACATGTCACCAATGGTAGCATTTTAATGGATTATTCCCATGTAATTATTAAATACTAAAATTAAATTATATTTTAAATAATCCATAGGATATAACTATTTAGAAGTTATTTATTTTTAATATTTCATTATACATAGTACAAAATATATTTTTTTTGGGAAATAATAAATAACACCCCACAATTTTCAAATATAAACCCCCCATGATACATTTATTATTCTCTCAAAAAAACATTTTATATCTTTATTTTTATTCCCTCACCTTTTAGATTACTCCCTGGGTTCCCTATATCAATCATTAATATCCTAAAATACTTTTGGAAGAACTATATTGATGTAAGTGGTCTCCCTCTATTTGCTATATTAAAGAACATAATCTATGTTATTGTTAATAATTTATATTTTTTATAATTCCCTCATATTGTACGCTTATTTTCCAGGTGATGAGAGATCCCTTTAAATCTATGTAATCCCTCCCATGAACTATTATGTACACCCTCTATTATTCAAAAGTTAAATTGTGATTTTCTGTACATATCTCTAATTTTATATTCATGTACTTAATGTCATGTTGCCTTTTTAATATTAATTTTCAATAGTTTAATGAATTCATAAACATGCCTTTACCATCCGCTAGATTCTATTTTAATGATTGAATATTTATCCCCGCATTTTCACATCTACCTTTAAGTGTGATATTTATCTATACTCTTTGATGTTCAACAATCATCATTATCATATGGTTTTATTATTGATTTAATATTGTTATGATATATTATTATATATTCCACCTACATCACTTATTATGTATAAATTATTTTATACCAGTTTCAGTATTATTAATACATCTCTTGAACATTTATATATTCTTTTTAGGCTGTTGAAATTTGAATATGTTTTTCCATGAAAAAATAGATTAGTGAATAATAATATTATTTTCCTATCAATGGTTTTGACATTCATTTTTGTATAATTCATTAATTGGGGAGTTACAATTATTTAATCCACTGTATTATCTAAAGATTAAATGTGATGAAATATGTTCTCATGTATATGACCTGTGTGGAAAAAATATAATTATACATGATATGATTATGATGGGTTTTACTAGATAGTTCTCATATGCATTGGGTAATGTCTTGGCCTCATGATATTTCATATTTAGTTTATGTTAGGTTATATTAAAACCATTATGTTATGATTTATTGATGGATATCCTTTAATAATGAATATAATTTCATGCTTAATGTTGTTGAAACATTAGACATGTCTTATTTATGTTATCATTCAATATCATGCCATATCATCCATTTTTATTTTTATCAACCCTTTTAGTCACAATTAAAATTTTGTTGTCCATAATTTGATACTGTATTCATGTCATTATTCTTTGACACTTTCACTGGTCTATATATTTCAACCCTTTATTATGTATGTCCCCATGTTATCCTATAATTTGTTTAGAGTGATGGAATATAATGAGCATATAAATGATGTTTTCAATAATTGCTTTTTACAAATTGATTCTTGTTTTTATGTAACAAACCTAGTATAAAAATGACAATAGTAGCCTAGATATATCTAGTTTTTTATCTGTATTGTTATTTAATAGATCAAGAGATAATGTGTAATAAATCCACTAGTCATAATATAGCCCATCATGCTCCCACGTAACACAATGAATAAATATATAAAATTTAATAAATAAAAAATACACATTTTAAGTAACATCCAAAATGTTCCAAATCACCATACCCATATAACCAATTATAAATGCACTAGGAAATATTCAATGACATTCCATGATATTAATAAATAATTTTAAAATTGGAAATTCATTAAATTTGAGTATTTCTAGGATTAATCTTATGGTAGTGTATATAATGATCACCCAAAACACACCTAAAATTAAGGATAATGAAAGGAACCACCTACCTTACACCCTCATGATCTAAATTATTGGATTTAATCCTCTAATGAAATGTAAAACAGGTAAAACTATTGTTTTAGAGTGATGATCAATACACATACAATAAGATCCATGAGAGTAGATGAAAATGAAGATCCCCTAAACTACACAAGAAATAGTAGAGAAATAAAGTGTAAAAGGATAACTAATTTGGAGGATTAAAAATATAACTTTAAATTGTTAAAGAGATGCATGATTTATGTGATTGCTTTGGATAACCATGCAACATCCATACTATTTCACTATCCAAGAACCACAATCTTCACGGCATGTCACGTTTTTTTAATAGTTTGCAGTCAATTTATATTCCCTATATTAAAATATATAGAGGTTCCATATTGTCAATCACCCACTTTTACGTGGTTAGAAAAAAATATATCATATGATGTTCTTAGCCATATGATTACTAATTGGTAGACCAATGTTTAAATATATATATATTTCATTCAATATTGGTGATTATAAAGAACCATGTTCTAGTGGTTTAATATACTCAAAGCATCAAGGAACCTATCCTACCTCAAAACCATTTTAAAATGAAGGACATGGTTTAAATAAACACATATAATGAGGAACTTATGACCAAAAGGAATGTTGATCCTCTCACTAAACTGAAAAATTAATAAAGTATAAGGATTTTTGACTTGGTAAAAAACACGGTAGGTTACAATCTTCCTAACAAAACATAGCTCATCCATGAGAGATAAATAATTACTAAATGATGTTAGCAAACATACCCATGTCAACTATATCAACCCGGTCTACTCTAATTATAATGCACCAGTAAACTCCCCAAGAGCTGGTCCCCTCCAATGGAGATACAATCATGGTCTCTTCTAATCCAAAAAATTTACATATTCCCCATCAACCATACCTGTATTCAAAATAAATAACATGTTAAATCATTATTCCTACAACATATTAGTTGATAAGATCATTCTTGGGTCATATCTGACACAAGTAAAGTCATTTGTCTTATCATAATCCCATAAGTACAAATGTCCTAGAAGACACCCATAATTACCTGTATCTCATAAGATTATCCAAGATAACCCCTGATTGTATATATTTGAAATACCAAAAAAATAATACTACCTATGAACATCATATAGATCCCATATAACATTGTTCCCCATAATCAATCCTCAGTTCCTATGCACCTCATATTTGTATATATGTGTGTCACATATCATAAATCCTTACAACATACTATAAATTTCTTATTCAGTATAAAATCACTATCCACACACCCAATTCACCAAAACTGTTTATCCGAAAAAAAATTAATCTTAGTCACTCCCATTGATTACATATAAAAATCAGAATCTTTTATTCATACTCCAGCCTGAATAATAGAACAACATGCATCACGCCTGATGCTCGACTACAAGAGTCATAACCCCACTATAGAGATTCGCTAGCTACCGAACACTAACCCTGCTACTAGGTATCTGTACTACTACTACGACCATACCTCAGATCCCTAAGTCTGACCAGGTCACTACCTCTCCAATAACTATCAAGACATCATACTGAAACTCCCTCGATGACCCATCAAACCACATCATTGACACTCCATTGTATAATGATTTCATTAATTACGAACAATACCAGGATAACCACACAAATGATAGACTGCAAAGATGAATTTTCCATGTTTTGAACAAGGGAGAAAAAATATATTTTTATTTGTACTTATCCTTTCTTTAGAAACTAATTGATCAGAAGACCTGATTATAGAAGGTGGATGATGCCTTATAAAATACTCAAAAGAATATTGTTCCCTCCACTAATCATTTGGAATCCCAACATTAATCATAGCCTGAGAAATTTTTGTGAGAATAGCTTCCAGTTTTTTATTCCATCACCCATAACATTCATATTCTCATGAGGAAAATCATTGAATTGCCCTTCAAATTTAGCATTATTTTGGTTATATTGGGTTCCAACCATTGAATTAAACTAATAAAAATTAAATTAAAAACAATAATATTAATGGGAATAACCAATAGTCTGTAATAAAATTTCAGTTTAGGATACTATAGGTTTTATCATACTATAATGATGTCAATTTCTAGAAAACTAGGATTGTAACTTATACTTAGACATATCCATATGGTTCTTACTATGGTTTTCTCATCCTTGTTTCCAATGGTTAACTATACCATATCACTAATATTGACATTAATTGACCGCACTCCACATATATAGATATTTCATATAAACTTGAATAATATTAATTAAAAAACATAAGAAAATCATTATAGGATAGTATAGGTTTAGATTTATTAAAAATTAGGGAACATAAAATCTCAGTTCATATGAAATAATCATTGTATACAACTTATTTATTCATGAATGAACCTATTTTTTACATATCATACTTAATACTCTGGTCCATGACCTGGGGAAAAGAAAAATTTTAATGGGTGAGCTCATATTCATATTAAGAGTAACCAAACAAGATATCAATAATATTATAATTATAATTCATAAGAACACATCCTTTTAAACTCTTATCATGTATATAAATGACCATTATATCATGTCATATGATAAATCAAAAATGATCAAAAATATTAAATCCACATAGAACAAACATAATTCATGAAATTTGTTGAATACAAATAAGCATCGAAATCAATTTCTTATTTTCCAATTCTCATTTTAATGACCATCATTGTGGAAAAATTCTATTATTAAACCGATTTCACTTCACTTTCGATCATAGTATAACTGAACTGAGATCATTTCATGTTTCATCAATGTATATCTCATGATATATAAATATTTACAAAATGGATTGGAAGGAAAAATTGTACCTCCAATTTTAGAATAAAATAATTCTTACATGTTCCACAAAAACATAAACCATTCATCATAGAATAACCCACTTACTAAAATAGGTTTCTTAAATATCATTCCACCATAATTGATATAAAAAATGGATTTCAAGAATAGCATTCCTTAATAAACACGATAAAATCATAGTTATAATTGGGGTAAAAACATAAAATCATTTAAACCATGATATGAAATATAAAAGATAATTTTGATAAAACAGTTCAAATTAATTATTGAGGAGAAAATCCTTTCTTTAACAAAAATAAATTCTTTTAAAAAATCTCTATAGAATATAAATATAAAATAAATTATTCTTAAATAATCATGATTTCATGTTAAGGAATATTCCTGGAAAACAATATTTTTTAATGCATAAAAATATGTTCATTCAATGTAATTTAAAAGAAAACAATATTCTCATACTTTTTCCGTAAAGTGATAAAGTACATTGTGTAGAAAATGACCTAGGATTACTATCATATTATTTCATTAAAATTGAACCATGGGAAATATTAAAATCATACAATATAAGAAAAATTTATTTAATATTTTATAATACATATGTAAAAAGCATGGACTTGGATGTTATATAGACCCCATCAACTTATTAAGTGTAATACATCTCGAATAAAAATGTGGTTGAGAAATTTTCTCTTACATTTGTTCTTCTATCATTTATATGTATATGAACCTTTTATATAATTATTTAATAAAAATCACTTATTCCTGAATCAATGTAATTTTTATGATATCATATATGATCATATTATCATCATTTTGTTAATAACATTTCAAATTACCTATTATTCATGTATAAATTTCTTCATTTATTGTGGATGTTTTTTCAAATCTGTTCTGATTTTTCATCATTGGTAATAGTCATATTTTTTCTTGAATGATATTAATATACCATATTGTTCAATATATAAATTTATACAATCATTTTTTATTGGATATCATGTATGATCAATCGCATCTCATTGTGGAGATGGTAGGACATATGTATGTGTGAGGGATGATATCATCCCATTAATTGTGAAATGGTATAGTAGTAAATGGTATATAATTTGTTCCATAAAACATATAATGTTTTAACAATAAAATATAGTTATTTACACAATAATTATTCCCATAAAAGTATGGTTGTGGTGAAAAATGGTATATACCACAGTGTAGAGAGGGTATTCCATTCGTACACATGTGTGCTGATTTCATCTTTCAGTGGATGAATAGAAGGTAGAATATGGTTGTTACCTAATAAAATAATATCTCTGTATATATTTCACGCTATAGTTATTAATTTATAATATAAAAAATCTACTAGAGTATATATAATAATAAAATGGTTTGAACAAATCAGTAGAGGAGATAACCACTTATTCAATGAGCACCCACTAGATATCCTATTAAGGGAAATATAGATGATCTTTAGAGAAGAAAAGAACCTCTAAATTTGACATTTCATGTTTATAAGTGAAATGGGAAGGGGGTGGTGGAATTTTAAGGCAAAATTATTAGTCAATAAATGAGGTGTGATGTTATATTTTTATCATTTTGGTTGGGGAACCTTTCAAAATTTTCAAAAAAATCTATTTATAATAAATTCAATCCACATCAAAAAATGTAAAACTATACTAATTTTCAATAGTATATTAGATAAGGTTGTAATTTCCTTAACCAATTAATTTTATAAATGTATTTATATCAATTTAATTATTACTAATATAAGTAACACATTATTAATCATTTAAATTTTTAACATGGGTAAATAATATTTCAATATTTAAAGCAATATATATTAAAATATTTGATGCCAATTAGATAATAAATATTAAAAATCGATAATTTTAGACCATATAATAATTATTATATATTTTTAAGATTGTATTGTGTTAATTAAATAATTTAATATGACATTATTTATATAAAAAAACAATAGTGATTATTTTAATACATTTTAATTAATAGATTTTTAAAAATATGAAGGTAACAAGATAACATAAAACCCAATATTTTATTACACTCATTATATGTCAAGGTCATTAATTAAATTTGTTAGATATATTGAATATAAAAATTTATATTTATTTTAATATTTTAATTCCATTATTTTTTATCTCCATTAAAAAATTAATAAATTTGTCTTGGTAATTATTTAATATACATCTTTGCTGAATAAAAATTAAATATAAATTACTATGATGAATATAAATCTAATACCCTTGAATTAATATTGGTTATAGAATATATATTCACTAAAATTAAACATTAAAAATAATGTATCAACTAAAACATGATGGCGACAACATTAACACGTAATTAAATAAAATATTTTAAGTGTCATAATTTATCACATGTAGATCCAAATTTTAAATAACACTACCCATGGATTATTATGGTTGAGATATAATTATCCAATAATAGTTTTTTAGTGTTTTTTATGATATATGATTCTATTATGGTATTTTATTGTTTATGTTTAGTTTATGTACCTTGTCTTGGCCAGTTAAGTGTTTACCATAGATCATGAGGAGTCTTGGGGGTGTTCTGGGGGGTTTGGGAATGAAATAGAAGGACAAATGAGTATATGTTCATGTTTTAGGGATTGAACAGAGTTGATAAAAAATGATGAAATCATAGGTAAAAGTGTGATGTGGGAGCTTTTAGACAATATCATATGCATGGTTTTCACACTGTTTCGAAAAACGTGTGGGTAAAAAGTGGACCCAAGGAAAGTTAAGAAATTTAAAAAAACCCCATTACAAGAATTTTTGATCTACTTTTAATTTCTCGCCTCCTCCACTCTTGCATCCCTATGAACGAACCAAATCATCAAATAGCTCCAATGGGTTGTTCAAATTCATTCCAAGGTCATTTGTAATGTCTTCAGTTGCAGATTGATGATCCCAGTATGTCTATTCTCTCACTTGCTTAAATTTCATGTTTAGGATTACCATTATATCCCCATCGACTTCTAACAATCTAAAACCCTCTTTTTATTATGAGATCTAGGATGAGGCTTCAAAGGGGAGATTAATTGGAATCTGAGGCATCAATTATAATTGTGTTCACCAATAGATTCAAGGTAAGTGGTCTACAAGTGATATCCCACTGTGTATATTTATATTTGTGTTGGTAGGGTTTTATACTTGTTATCATTTTGATGTTTTCATGGTTCTATTAGAAATATGTAGTATATTTAGTGTCTAAATAACCAAATGAACCCCTCTTGATCCACATGGGTTTCATAGAGGATGTCGTGACTATTTTTAGGGCCACCCATGTAGTGAATCGATCTATCCTAAAGGGATAATGGGAATATTCGGTTTGAATTTGACACATGATTATGTTGAGCCATAAAGAATGTGTTAATTTGTTTATGTAATGTGTTAGGATGGATTGGGTCTATTTGATTCTAATTTGTTTAAAATTTAATTGATTTTTTGTTGGATTGTAAATGTGTTAAATGTGATTAATGGGAATCTGATTAGTAATTATGTTACAATTGAATGTGCTCAGTGAGATGGGCATGGGGAATGTGAATTGGTGTTAAATGGTTATGTGTTATAAATGAGTAATGTGTTAATGAATTGTGGAATAATGTTAATTTCCCATTTACCGATATTTTTTAGATGTTTCTAATGATATTGTATATCTATAGATGTGATGTGGCTACTTGTGGATGAGGATAAATAATAATTTTCCCATGGATTGGTAGAGTTGGGTATATACCTGAGGTTCAATGCTCACTGGTCGAGTTTTATTAAGGTTCTATGATCCATCCTCAAAATTCATGGGTTAGGGATGGGACAATGTTTGATTTTCTTAATGGTTGTATTCCACCTAGACTGAAGATTCATGGTGAGGATAATGTGGTTTTTTTTATGTGATGTAGAGTGAGATATGACTATATTTATATCTGTATTTCTTAATATCATTGATCATTTCTAATCGATATAACACACACAAAATGGTTAACTAAACCATGATATAGAATAAGTTAACGTATTCTATATTGGAATAATGAGTTTCTTTCCTCTACATACATAATTTCCCAATTTCATGAACTATCTACATTGAAAGGATATGTTGTAGACTCTGTTGGTGGTGGCCTACTAGGTTGTACTCACACCCTTCCTAGTCCACCATTGGGTACCCGAGCATATTTCATTGTTTCTGGTAAGGAAAGAGGCAAGGGACATATGATATAGAAGTGATTAATGTTTGATATTTCCATTGATGGAATTCATAACATAAAACCAATACAGTTTTGGTGATTCTATTGTCGGCCTTTTTTTCTTGTGTTTTGTCCACTTGGAAGTGTTGCATGGTCTGGAATATTTAATATTTTATGTGGTTTGTTTCCCATTCAAAAAATGATTTACTATGAATATTATTGTTTGTTTCCAATAGTTTCTTCTATTTATACTATGTTATGATGTAGCTTACACTGGTAAAGAGGGTATAATCTCCCCATCTTACATATTTGACCCTCATCGCTAGTCAGCAACCTCTACCGTACGGGGAGGCATGCTAGAGGTCATTTGATGTCCTAGCTCGAGGAACTGATTATTTCACACAATGTTAAAAGAAATTATTAATTTGATTAAGTGGAGTTGTTTTTTTACAATTTAGGGTCGGTAAACTAGAGATTAGGATAGTCTAGATCCTTGGTAATGAGCTCAAGCATGGAAGTAGCTAATCTTTGTATGGAAAGAACCCAAGTCACCCTATATGGGGATTATTGTTCTTGTTTTGTGTTGTCACATTGGATGTTATTTCACCATTGGTTGATTCACATATGGTGTGATTTGAATGTTTTATTATATTTTAGTTATGGATGGAATGACATGAGCTTGTGCATTCTTGAAGCATTCTAGGAACCTGTCTAAATAAGTGAACTACATCATATTAGGCACACACATGGAACCTACATGTGGGTCCTAGAGATTATGTTTCATTAATTTTCATGTAAATGATGACAACTGGTTCTAATAAACTAGTTTGTTTGATGTGTAATGAATGGTATGTAACTATATGTCATGGATATTGAATTAGCCTTAAACTTAGTGTGGTGGCCAAGGGTAGTGTTCCAGTTATGAATCATCTCATTTTGGTAGAATTTTTGGAATGAGTTTTTTTATGTATAGTGACGAACCTTCCCTTATATTTTTATGAATGATTTATGTCCTGTGTATTAATTCTCATGTATGGAATTTTAGAGAGATTCCACCCAGAAGGCGTGTGATGGTTGGGCAATAAGGTGATGTTGCAACAAACTCCCCTCATGTAGTGGTTAAAGATTTCATGGTGATTAAGGATGATAGGGGAGATAAGTTCAATGATAACATTCCTCATTTTATACAGATGATGGAACTTGACACACGGTGGGTTGCACTGATTATGTTTCAGCAATCCAAGGAGTTTCAATTGGACACCCTCTGACCATTACCTGAGAGGCTGGGAAAGAGGAAGTAGATTTCAGGATAGATTATATTCATATATTTTGGGACCACCTAGATACTCTTCTTGAGAAGTGATTTATGTTAGCTGCCTATATGCGGAGAGGACAGTAAAAGCTTTTGTGGCACATAAATGATCAAATAGAGTGGACTGAATAAATGACGAGGACGAATTTTTAGGGGAAGAATCATGAAACCTTTTACCAAAAAATGTTGATTCTATAGAATGTTGTGGACATTATAAGCATGATTATAGAGATAATGTCACCAATGGACTATTCTAGTAATTTCTCCAATTTGTGTTTCTTCGTTCTGATGTTGATGGGAGATGATTAAGCTATGAAGAATCTTTTTCAAGATGATTTTAAAAATGAGATCATATATCAGGTGAATATTTTTCCATCTGAAAATATTTGTAGTTGTTTTAGGTCAAGAAATCATATTATATGGGAACCTGAATATAGCTTCACGTAGTGAAATTTTGGTTCCATTTAGTCGAGCATGTGGTGCGACTTCAATGAGAAGGAATCTCCCTTTTAGAATCATCCAGCGAAGCAGATGTTCAAAGAGCAGACAAAAGAGGGGACCCCTCTCTTTGAGTGGTGGCCAGAAATTCTATGATTATTGTTGATGGCTGGGGGAAACTTCGTGGGCATTGTCCCCTACCACTAATAGAGTGTTGATTTTGATATAGTCTAGGCCATGTGAAGCAGTTCTGCAATAACCTTGGGAAGTAGAAAATTGAGGGAAGTCAAAGGTAGATGTTGAGTGTATGTAAGGTGTTATTTTCCCTATATGAGGTAGGAATATGGTTCTCAGTGGGTTTTATTGTATAGGTAGTGGATATAGATCATCAGGGTGATATCACCCTAACCAATTGGGTTGTACATTGCAAGGTATTCAAACCAGATCCTAGGGTAGAGGGGAAAGGATTCTCTATGTAATACAGAGTACTCCAAAAGGAGGTGAGGTAGAACCATCTAATATTCAAGGTATGGTACTTGTAATATATTGGATCTCTAGTGATTTGTTTGATATATGTGCTACACATTCTCTTATTTCTTCTCATTTTTCAGTTATATTGTGATTATCCTTTGCAAGGGCTTGTAGAGTAATGTAACTTGATAATCTATTAGCTGTATAAGTTGAGGATATCAGGCAGTGCAAGGGTTGTGCTTTGGAGGATGGTGGATACACTTTTCTTTGGGATTTGTTTGTTCTAGAGATGTTAGTTTTTGACATCATCCTTAGAATGGATTGTGGTGTATCAAGCCTGTATTGATATTCATTGATATTGGGTATCATTCACATCAGCCAACAGAGACAATTAGGTCCTTCGTGGGGAGAGGATGTTCAAACAGGCAGTGCATGACAATTTTATAAGTAGATGGGAGAGCTCACATCCCAAGTGGAATGCCTTATTCTTGATAATGGATGAGTGGAACAATATTTCTTCCCTCCTATTTTGAATCAGTTTTATGATGTGTTTTCTGATGACTTCATAGTCCACCACCTGAGAGAGATGTTGAGTTTATAATTGAGTTGTTACAGGGAGTGGAGCATTTTTCCCTTATTCCATATTGAATAGCTCCACATATCTCTAAGAACTGAATGTTCAAAAATAGTATTTTGATTATAATGGGTTTTTTCATCAATCTACATCACCATCAGGGACTCCTGTTATATTTTCTAATAAGGATGACATATCATTGAGGTTTAATGTCGATTATAAGAAGATGAAAAAGAAGACTGTGAAGACTAATACCCTTTTCCTAGAATCATTGACCAATTTGACCAGATCAAAGGTGCCTCGATGATTTCTATAAACAATTTGAGATCCAGATATCATGAGGTGATGGTAATACTGTATGACGTATCCCAGAAATATTTTCTAAACAAGTACAGTTACTATATGTTATTTGTGATGTCGTACATGTTAACCACTGTGATGTCTTTTTTCATGGATTTGATGATCCAAATATTTCACCCATATCGAGATTAGTTCATGGTTTTTTATGAAATCTTGTATTACTCTAGAACTATTGATGATCATTTAAAAAAACATAAAATCATCCTGGGAAAACAAAGTGAGAATATACTTTGTGATACTCAATCAAAAGTTTAGTTTTGGATTGATAAGGTTCACTTCTTAGGACACAACATTTCTATGTCAAGGGTGTCATTTGATCAAGAAAATGTGACATTTGTAGTGTAATGGGAGAATAAAAATATTGATATCAATGTTCTTAGTTTTCTTGATTTGGTGAGTTATTACAAAATTTTTATAATATATTTCCGTGTTTTACTAGTGCTGCTCACATGAAAAATGAAGAAGAGGTTATGTTTGAATTGTTAGAGTCTTGAGTTAATTATTTTAACGATTTGAATAAGCAGTTGAATTCCACTTATATAATGAATATACCCTAACCAAGTCAGAGGTACACATTGTTTTGGGATGTGTATAGTGTTGGACTTGAAGAAATTTTGATGTAGGAAGATCGGGATACAACTAATGGGTCCATACAGTTGAGACCACATGAAAGAAATTGTCCAAATCATTAAAGTGAGTATGATTTTTTGGTTCATGCCATGATATGTTGGTGGAAATACATTTTTGGAGAACCCTTCATGGTGGTTGACAACCATAAAATTCTAAAATGCAACTTCTCTCAAGAGGATTTCAATCTAAAACAACAAGGATTGTCCAAGAACCTAAAATCCTTCGATTTTGAGTTGGTCTATACACCAGCAAATGGAAATTGTGTGGTTGATGCTCTAATTTATAATAAAATGAATCGGGTGGTTTAGGAATCTATATCAGTGTGGAATATGATGTACTTTATTGCTGAGATGTATCTTGAGTTACATGATGGTCGTGGGTGGATGGCTCTCACATCCATAACAGTTGGGTTTTTCATTTTTTTCTGGGTCACGGAGGGTTAGCTAGTGGATCCAGAGTTTTTTGGATATAATGTAAATTCATAATGGTTGGGATCCAAATTCTAGTAGTTCTTTTGATGTTGATTAAGTTCCTTTTTTTCACAGTAATTTTTTGTTGTCGGCTGGTGTCCATGAGAAGTCGATGCAAGAGTTTTACAAATCAAATTGGGAAGTCCAGTCTGGATTTTCTAAGATGTACTGAGACATTTTTAGGTACTATAGGTGGTTGTTAATGAATAAATAAGTTTCTAGATTTTTTATGTGATGACTTACCTATCAATGGGTGAAGGCTAAACATCCAGGTCCATGTGGATTGTATCAATAAATGTCTATTCCAGATTTTGTGTGGAAAGATGTAATTATGGACATTGTAATTTGTCTTCCGAGGACACCTCTAAAGAAACAACAGATCTGGGTGTTTGTGGACCACCGAAAAAATGTTTCTAATTTATTTACAATATAGGATACATATATAATGGACCTATTGGGGGATTTTTATGTTTGAAAGATTGTACATATTCATGGTGTTTTGAGAAAAATAGTATCGGATTGTGATCCATGTTTTACCCCACGCTTGGTATCCAAGTGTTATTGAGTATAGAATACTACTCACAGACATATATGTTGTCAGATCATATGATCAAAGTTTAAGAATACATGATGAAATCTTTTGTTCTGGATTTTTTGGGTTTTTGGGAAAGGCACATGACTATCATTGATTTTTCATACAATAACAGTTTTCGAGCTATAATTCTAATGGATCATTTTGAGTCACTATATAGGACACAATTTAGATATCTATTGTGTTGGATAGAGGTTGGGGAATCTAAGAAGATACTATTGAGTTTCATACAGGTGATTTCTGAGAATTTGCGTTTGGTTTAGAAGCATAAGGAAACAACGTAGAATATATATAAGTCATAGGTATATCGGCACTATAGACCCTTCGAGTTCAGTGTGGGTGATAATGGGTTTCTTCGGGAGTAGAAAATGTGGGTTCACCATAGAATCCATAAAAAGGGAATGTTGGAAACTAGGTGTGTGGGGAAATTCATGATTTTGGAGATGGTTGGATCATTGTATAATAAATTACTTCTTTTCCAATGGTATAGTGGGATGAATGATGTTTCTCGTGATTCAAAACAATGGTAGTATCATCATGGTCCATCTCATGTGTCAAAAATTAATGATGTTGAGGTAGACCATGACCAGTACTTTGAGGAGAATCTGGTTCAAATAGTTGATCAAAGAGATAAGGTGTTGAGGGTAATAGTAGTACCTTTGTATCATGAACTATGCATGTATGGAAACATTAATGAAGAAAAATGGATGTGAGAATCAGATATGTTAGTCTAGTGGACCAATATATTTTCATCGGAAGCTCATTTATGCTAGAGATGAGTGGCTTGAAGAAACTCCATCCCGTGGTGGGGATATTGTATGATTTGGGATTTTCATAAGTTATTTGTTGTTTATATTTCAGTTTAAGTCCCTTAATTTTTTAATATAAGGGGTTCATAAGGATAAAGAGGATTCATAGGGGTGTTTCGTGGGTTCAAGGCCAAAAATAGGATAAAAATGTATTTTTTGTGCATGTTACACGTTTTTCGCACAATTAATGAAAACTGTGTGGAAATCCCAGGTAAACATGCAGCCTAGAAAAGTTAGGACTTTTATTAAAATTCCATTACTAGATTTTATGTTCCACTTGGGGATTTCCTCTTCCTCCCTTCTTGAAACCATTGTGATGAACCAAATATCCCACATCTATGAATAGTGAATCCATCATTCCTAGGTTGTTTGGAGTGCTACCAGTTGAGGATTGATGATCCATGTATGTCTAATCCCTCTATTACTTCAATTTTTGGTTTAGTTTTTCCATTATCTCCTCATCTCCTTTAGAAGTTCTAAATTCAACATTTTTGATTGAATTTAGTATAAAACATCAAAGGGTGGTTGAATTGAAATCTAATAATTTGATTACGGGTGAGTAATTTAATGTATTTATGACCAGTGGTCTATATGTTATATCCCCTAATTTATTTTTAGATTTGTGCATGTTGGGTTTTATTCTGGTTCTTATATTGATGTATTCTTGGTATCATTGAGAATATGTTGTATATTAAGTGTCAAAATAACCAAATGACCCTCATGATTCAGGTGAGAGGAATGTTGGGTGATGTGAATATTTTAAGGGCCACCCATGGGGTGCGCTGACCCTTATGAATGGTCTAACAGAAATATATGGTTCAATACTGACCAATGGTGATATGGAGCCTCAGTGAATGTGTTAATTGATTTATTTAATGAGTTCAAATGGATTGTGGTTATTTTTTTCCAATGTGGTTAAAATATAAGAAATTTTTAATTGGTGTGTAAATGGTTTAAATAGGACTAATGGAAATATGATAATGAATTATGTTACAATTGAATATTATTGATGAGATAGGCTTGGGGAAGGGGAATCATGCTTAAATGGTTAAGTGTTATAAATGATGAGAGTGTTTATGGATAGTGGAATAATGTTAAATTCTATTTTATTGATGTTGTGGTGATGTTTCTAATGATATTGGATATTCATGGTTATGATGTGGTAACATGTGGATGGCGATAAATATGAATGTTTGCATGAAATGGTTAATTGTGGTATAAAAATGTGGTTCAACACCCACGAGTCATGTTTGATGGTGGTTCTAATCTCCAACCTATAATTGAGTGGGTAAGGGAAGGGGGAAAGATATATTCCCTGACTAATTTCATTCCACCATGATTGAGGCTTCAATGTGGGGACAATGTGGTTATTTTGATGTGATTCCATGTGAGAAAGGACATGATTCATTTCCATATTCCTTAAGTATGCTGATAATTCCTAATCAATTGATCACATGAAAATTGGTCAACTAATCTATGTTATGATTAAGTATTGAACCAGGAATTGAAGATAAAATATATTATGAGAACCTAATCTAGAATGGATTAACGAACAAATATCCTTTTCAACCATTATTTACCACTTTCTTGCACTATCTAATTTGATTTAAATTTTGTAGAAATCCTTAGTTGTGGCCTACTATGTTGTACTCGCACATTGCTCAATCCACCTTTGGGAACCCAAGCAATTTTAATGATTCATATCAGGAAAAATGTAAGGTCCTTATGCTGGAGAAGTGAGTCTGGTTCTGTTTGGGCCTGGATGACGTTTAAGACATGGATCCATGACCATTTTGTGAATTCCTCTACTTTTCTTTTTATTTTGTTTTGTTCACATGGAATTATAGCATGTCATGACATATTGACTAATTCTTGGGGATTGTATCTTGTTTGTGAAATGTTTGACTATGCATGTTATTGCTTGTTTTCTATTGTTTTTGATATTTATATTTTGTTCTACATTATCTTACTCTTTTAAATTGGGTATAGGATCCCCATTTGACTTATTAAACCCTCCTTACTTGTCGGAATCCTCTTTCGTATGGGGAGTTGTGCTTGTTGAATGTTGATGACCTGACTCGTGGTACTGATTTAGAGGTACATGGGTTATGTAAAATACATATTTGGTTATTTTAAGGGTTATTATAATATAAAAAATTATTATTTTATTGACTTCGCATTGATTAAATATTTTTTTCATCATCAATGTATAGGAATTTTTGGTAATTATTTATTTCCATAAGATTACTAATAAATTACCCTAATAATAATTTTTTTTAGGAATGAGTATTTATAGTCTATTATATATTATAAAATTCCTTATATTAAATATGATATAGTTATTAAAATTTGACAGTCTTATTTAACATATCTTTTAAAAATTTTAAATGACATAATATCATCTAAGTGGAATCCAATTCGTACTATTTCAACACAAAGATGATTTAGATCGAAACCTACACAACTATTGATATTAATTCAAGTAATAGGGTAATTTTATAATATTATTTTTACCCTTAATTACCTGATCTACCATATAGATGAATTAATAAAAAATTTAAAAGTTACTATTCATAATTCACAAAAATTAAGTAAATCTATTTAAAAAATTAGGAATGTGTGATTCAAAATATTCAATCCATTTTTCAAAATTGAAAACCTATAATATTCAGTAATTAATTTAATATTAATCCCATTTTTGGAATTAGAAAATGGTTTTAAAAAGACAAATCATTTAAAAAGATTTAAATGTTTTTACATCTTAATTCAATGTAAAATTAATGATATTGACCTAAATTATATTAAATGAATTTATACATTAAAAATATTAAATAATTTAATTTATCCATAAAATATGTTTTGATAATAAAAACATGATTCCCAGTGAAATTTAGTTTATTTTTACTATTAATAAAACCATTAAAGTAATCATCAAATATTAAAAATTCATTCAAATTTCATTTTTATATAAATAATCCAAATTAGAAGTTTCATCTAATATATAATTTTTTTTATTGGTAATAAATATTAATTTAAAAATGTTTCTCCATTTAATGGTGGTAAAATTACTCTTTTTTAAATATAGGGGTTTATGCATAAAATCGTGTTTTTCATACCCTATGACTAAAATAAATATTGGATATATATAAAAAATATTTTATTAAATATACAACAAATATATTCCACTCAATTAATTTAAATATTGTATATATAAAAACTATTTCATTAAAAAAAATATAAAATTGATTTATATTTTCCATTTATAATAAATTTTGATATGATAGATATATTTTTTTATGATAAACTAACAAATTTGTTATAATGATTATTTTATAATAAGGGCATCCCCTGGATAGTTTAAACACATGATTTCATGTAATGAACTCTACTGAAGAAAAATTATTTAAAGAAAATAATTCATATAAACATATAGGTGTTACAAACATTTTTATAATCATTGTCACAACATTCCCTTATATGGGTGAAACCTAAAATAATTACCATATAATTTCATTCATGATCGATTATGTTATCTATCTCTTCAACAATATATTATTCTGAACTAAAATTTACTTGGGAATCAAAATTTTCAATTTTAAAGAAATCACAATTTAGATGATTCTTAGCAGTTACATATATTGAAGAAATAATCTTGGGAATTTTGACACCATCATAATCATCATACTAAATATCCTGGGAACCATTGTACAATATTTAAAAACATTCCACGTTGAAAGAATGATACTATATGTTTCCAATAAACCATTCATTTTGACATATTAATTTCTATTAAAGGTATGACAAGACACCATCTATCTCTTCTTCTTCATACCCATCCCCAATAGTTACCTTATTCATGGACTTGAGTGTCAAATATTTAAACTAATTTTTTTTCAAGTACTCAACATCCTTATATTTAATCTCATATACCACATGAGTATAGTGAAATATTTACAATTTTAGACCATATGGATCTTTTTTCTTCTAATAGAGGATATTTCAGATTGATCCAAGGAAGAAAACATTGTAAGATATGGTTAAAAATCATTACATCAATAAATATTTCTCAAATACCATAAATATAATCAACAACCACTTTGACCCATTAAAATAATGAATCAACAAACATCTTAGGGAGCATTCTGACATCCTCCTACTTGTTCTATTGAACTTGCATCTTTTCATCTCTAACTATTGAGTTATGTTTATATATTTATAGACACATTTTAACATATCATGTGAAAAATTGAATTATATCAACTTTGTATAGGATATATTGGATAGTTGTCCCTCAAATAAATTTATACCATTTTCATCAATATCAAGTTATAATTAGTGGGATATTTAAAAAGCACCACTTTCAGTACTCACTGTAATATTATGAATCCCTACTATATAAACATCCACTCTTAATTATTGGATGTAGTAAAGCATATGATTCATCAATAATAAAAACAATTCAATCGAAATTTATAATATATTTAGGATTGACATTATTTATTTAATCTTGTTAAAGAGAAATATTAAAATTATCCTTTTACTTTGATTACAATTTTTCGTCCAACTATATTAAATAACCTAAGATTGGGGTTAAATCCAGACATGATAGATTGAATAAACTATCTATTCAGATCATGTTTCACCATTAAACAAAATTACCTTCTATATTATTTGTGGAGAAGATAAGGATTTGAGAATTATGACATCAACATGTGAAAATAAGTTTTCCGGGTTAACCCTCACTTAACTATGTACAATGACATAACTAAAGTAATATTATGATATAAAAAATCTACACAATCTCGCTATCAATACATGAATTGATGAAAGCTCATTGTTCATCATAGTTTATATCCTACCACAAGTTGAAAGCTCACTATTCTCTAAACTAATGTCTGTTAACCACCCCTTTAGATGATTATTCTTTTTATAACATTAATTAATATGTTTTACACATCATTTAGGGCACTATTTTGTTCCAAATTTACTCACATAAAGAATTCCACATTACTATTATTTCACTAGGCAGTCTGTTTTCTACCATTTCAAGATACGTAATTCTTTCTTCATTCTCACATAGCCTTCATGAAATAGACTAAGTAATCCTAATAATATACTAATTTCATGATCCACTTATAATTAATGAATATAAAAATATTTTCAATGCTAATATAGCTTTACAAAACACCCTCAATTCATGATTCTCACTTATCCATTACAAAGTTAAAGACCTTTTAGAATGTAATTTATCCTTTATGATACTCAATCGATTCAAGATTCTTATAATATTCAGTTTTCATATGGAACCTTCAAAATCAACGATTCATTGTAATCCTTTTTTCATGAAGAAACTTTGTGAATCACCGTCTTGATCTCAACATCTGTGGATTTTGGTAAGTCTTCCTCTACTATTATGATGGTAGTAGATTCTTATTTATTTCATTGATTTTCATTCCTGAAGCATCAAATAATTCCTCTACCTTTTTATGATTCTTTATCATATTGTTCATGAATCTACCCAAATTCATGGAGTTCCAGAGGCATTTCTCCATTCACGATTATTTTGGTAGTCAGAAATATTTACTATTAACCGGCCTTGCTCAAACTCATTTGACCATGCTCCTAACCATCAACAACCAAGAAACTTTCATGAAGATCAATTAAACCACAAAACATAAATCCTTCAGGAAATTCATTGCTTCTCTGTATAATTATATGGAGTTAAGGAAAATCCAATTTTCAGGAAGCTGGAGTCATTCTCTAAATTTGTTACCTAGAAAATGGAAAACATTAGGAAATGACACCACCATATATACCCCATTTTCTATACCACATCCATGTAATACATTCGTTTTACATGTGACATTATCATCCTTACATGTAAAAAATACTGTGGAGAACCAAAACTGAGTATGGAAACATTATTTCTCAACAAACACAATAAATGAAAAAACAATTTAATGTTACCAGGATGGATTTTTTCCAAAATATACATTCTCTTTTAATGAATTCTGGAGTTTTCAAAATAAATTATAAATTAAATAAATGATAAAATTAAATAAATTTTATTAAACAAAAATGATATAATATTTTTCTATGATGTCAAATGTAATTTTTATATGTACTATATACCATTATTATAATGAAATACATCATATATCAATATATGAAATAATATTTTATAAGAAAAACATAAAATAATTAAAAAAATATAAAAAATAAATATAATATTTGAAATCATAATGTTAAAATTATCAAATAGAGAATTTCCCAATTTTCAGATAAAATCTAATTTTTAGGATAAAAAATACATTATAAATATAATGTGTGTATTATGACACAAAACTAATCCATAAGTGATGTAATAAATTCTCTGAAGGGTATAAATGATCAAATCTATGTATACCTATTTATAAAATGTGATTTTGAGGTTACTAATCGAATTTTTTAAATTAATTATAAATCCTATAAAAGGTGTATCATATTTTAATATTTTATAAAAATGTCATTATGAACATTACTCACTTACACATAACCATGGGTAATATATTAATTATTTTTTCCATTTTTATTATAAAATAATGTAAAAAATATTATTTTTAGAAACTATAAAACAATTAGGGTATGTATTGTGGTTAGGTTTATTTTATTTTATAGAGTCCAAAATCCATGTTTGGGAAATAATAAAGAACTGCACTTTCTTTTTCAATACAAACCCACCTAATAAAAAATTCCTCTATAGTAAAGAACCTTTACTAAAATCCATAATCTAACCTCCCAATTAGGATTCTTCACAAGGAACCCTAATATACTATGAATATATTCCCTTCATTTTGGAATGACCCAATTGATATAAGGTGTCCCATTCTCTGTTATTTTCATTCATTCATGTGTTTTAAGTTATGAAACATAATTTCAATTTACTCTAGGATTTATTTGTTTTTATGCATCCACATTATATAAAAATTTATTTAAATAAAATGGGGGACCATTTTTAATCCCATTAATCCCTTTTATAAACCTTTTTGTACACATGTTATTCTGCTGAAAATCAACGGAGATTTGCTATACCACTCTTTCTTCATTCCCATTCAAGTTATTTTTTGGTTATTAAAAACTTTGAAATATGTTGGTTGTATATTAATAAATTTATATGAATTAATTTACTATCCACATTAATCTATTAAAATTATATTTCATTTATCTCCTCACATTAGGACATTTACCAAATTTATAAAAAGGACAAAATTTAGTAAGATATTTTTCTTTATTAATTCGGATTAAAACTTCTTTATCTTATATATTTTATCAAGAATTCCTAATGTTATGATATTTAATTACATAAAACCATACAATAAATAAGATTTATAAATTTATAGAGGCCCATTTCACTATTATTAATCCCTCCCAAGATAATTTACATTATGCTATAATGGTGTAAAATTTTTAGTAAGATTTTCTATGAAATATATTTTTTAAGAGAATACCCAAATCCATTTTCTAATAATTAGTTTTACCATTTTTAACTTATTAATATACTATTGGGGACATAAAATTATACAATAAAAACTCAACTATATTTTTTTTTGAGGAATTATGTTCATACGTATATGATCCCTATGGAACATTTATTCTTGTATAAGATATGATTATAATTGGTGTGACTAGATTGCACTCCAATTTATTTGGTAAAGTTTTAATCTCATTATAATCCATGTTTAGTGTATTTTAAGATATCCTAAGCACATTATGATATGATATATTATTGGTTAACCTTTTTCTATGAAAATAATGTCATTTTTAATGTTGATTTCACATTTCCCATGTTTCCATTATTATAAAATTATATATCATGCCATATTGTGATTTTTTTTATTATCACCCCATATATATATACACCAAATAAATTCCTAATTATTATTATTTAATACTTTTATTATCATGTAAGGGTTTTCTATTCCCTTTCTATGATTTACATTCTTATGTATTTACCTTGGATATCCCATGTAATTTAAAAGACGTTTGAATATTATAAGCTCATAAGGGATGTTTTCAAAAATAGGGATGTATACCCTATTTTATGTTGTTAAATAATGTAGATATGTTATCAAATACGCTACTATTATCCATATTATAGGATATAGTAAATATAATTTTTAGGTAAAAATTAATTATTTAATTGGTAAGAAAAACATAGTTAATCATAGTGGGAATCAAAAGAAATTATATTTATTTTGGGACTATGATAGAAGATTGAGATTCACATGATTATGAAATGGATAATGAAAATAGGAATGGATACACACCTCTTTTGATAGTCCCAAAGGATATTCATTGGTAAATTCACATGCTCATTATGAACAATTATTATGGAATAAATTCACATCAATGTATACATTAGAAAATTTCTATTTTATAATAGAGATTAATGAGTATAAATTCATAATTTTTTGAAATACATTTCATTTATAGGATATACCTTCAATGTTATATTCTATTATGTTATTTGTTTAATATTTAGAAAATAATCATCCCTAATTTTCCATTAATTCTAGTAAATTGATAGAAATATGAAGTACTATGTCAACAACCAATGTTTTGGGAAATGTAATCAATGATCAATTGATATTACTAACCTAATGGGAGCTCATGTATGGAATAATATAATTAATCAATACATACTATGAAAAATAATAAGTAGCATATATTTCAAAGTCCAATGAAATTAAATATTTTGAGGATGATGTCTCAATGAAATTTATATAATAATAGTAATATTGAAATGATGATATGATTTCTTATGTGTTAGAAAATGTGGAAATTAGTATATTAAGAAATCAAATAAAGGAACTCAAATGTGCTTTATGTGAGAAAAAGTATGTCATAATGTAACGATTATCTATTAAAGATTATTTGTATAGTGGATGTTAATAAAATAAATCCCACATAACCATTTTGGTTTAATTTAATATCTGTGAAGAATATGTCCATTATGAAAGGAAGTCACCTAATCCAAGTGCTAAATTCTAGAACGAGGAATGACCTATGTTATGAATTTTTTTAAGGAGTAATGATTGATGTGCTTAGATGTTATTTTTTGAGAGTTGTGTCTTATAAGTAGCATATCGAAGCATTCTAGATACAATAATACAGAATCATCAAAAGATTATCTAATATTAATCTTTATTTCTAGATATTAATCATACATTATAACCAATAAATGTAATATGATGATATTTTGGAAATAAATATTGAGTGATTAGTAACTACTAATATGTGCTTGATATTGGGATAAACCAAAACAGTCACTGTATCATAATTCAATATATAATTATATGTTGAAAAGTAATTGATTCTAATTATGAATACATATTTGATGAATGTTTCTGCTTATTAAAGATATTTTGTGAAAAAATAAATCAATATAAAATATTTAATTATTTTGATGTGATTAAGGATTTTTTAGAAGTTTTTTTTAATTTTCTTTGATGTATATATACCAATGAGGTTAATATAATGGATTATTTGAGGATAATTCTAATATTTTTATTGACCTATATTCCTAATTGTATGTTCCTACCATTAAGGTTATAAATTAAATTTTTTTCCTGTCATTTGCATTATTTATAATATTGGTGTATTTATTTATTGAATGATATCTGTTAATCATGTGTATTTATTTTAATATTAGAGATTAATATTATGAATATTATCAATTATATTTTATCCTTATACTATGATAACCATTAATTAATTATTAAATACATGATGAATATATTTTTATTATTTTTTGGATTATGTTATTCATTCAAATACTATTCTAGTGCATAAGGAATAATTTTATACACTATAGATTGTTTAGATGAATTATTTCAGTAAAAAATTGAATAAATTGTGAAACTATATTTTTTCCATAATATATATTTATTTTTCTAGTATATATGGAAATGAAATTATTTAACTTTAAAAAACTAATATTGAAACAAAAAAGTTGTCACAATATAATCATTTATTTTGAAATGATTATCTTTTCACCCATTATATATTTATGGTAATATATTCATTTTCTTATTCTAAAGCATGTAATATATCACAAAATATTATTTACATGGGATTTTTTCTCTTCCATGTCATATTTTTCAATAAACATTAATGTTATCCTACTCCGAAATCCTATTATGTGATGACTTTCCTAGTTACCATTTCACATTTCAACTAGATGTTTTATTAACCCATTTTATGATGTGGGTTTTAAATAAATATATTTTCATGTTATAAAACATGGTTTAAATAAATCAATTTAAAACTTTCTTGATCTGTGTTATTTAAATGTGTATAATGTGTACGGAACTTAGTTTTTTAATAAACTGAATACTATATTAGATATTGTATGTGTCACAAAATAGTTAACCCGACTAAACAGATATCTTTCAAAAATTACAATTTAACTTATCTATTAAATTTTGGTATATCAGAATGACTAACAGATTTATGAAATATTATTTTAGGTCCCACTAAACATAAATGTATTGATAAATTCATAGTAAATAACAACACAATTTTTGAAATGTTTTATTTAATTTTTTTATTTAATAATTGTTTATTATATAGTTTTCTTATAATATAATATTTAATAAATTTATTTTAAAAAAGTAAATTAATTTATGATATCATAATATCAAGATTAATATATGGGAAACATTTATGATTTTTCATAAAATATTTATTTTTCTATTTATAGTGAAATAAATTTTTTCTATAATACTTTCATCCATATTAATAAGTTAATTAATTTAAATGTATAATTATTATATTAATTATATTTAAAAGAATCATAAGTTATATTGAGTAATATTTAATCCATTTATTTTCATTTAAATCATCAGTATAATTCATAATAGTAAAATGTTGATTTAAAAAATTAACATTTTTATGAAAATTGTATTAAAATGGAAAATGTTTTTCAATTATAATTAATTAAAATAAAACAAAATAAAATAATAATTAAAATTTAATTTTTATCTGTTTTATCTATATTTTTAAATTAAATTTTTCATATTAATGTTAACTATATATAATGATAGAGTAAAAATCATCTTTTCCATGATCATTTTATTTTTTAGAAAACTGATGACCATCTTGATTATAGGTTTTATATTAAAATTTTCCCCCACCTATGTAAATTTATTTATGATAAAATCTATCAAATATTTGGAATCATTGTAAATAATTTTATGTAACAAGGTCAACTTAATTTTTGGTCAATATGAATAATAACATTAGAAAAAATTATTTACACTAATAAAAAAAGTTTATGTTAATTATGTGTTAAAATAATTCAACAATGACTTGAAAAAAATTTACCCGTTTCAATATTAAGGTGTTTAAATTCATTTACATTTAATTATTATATATATTTTTCTTGGTAAAAAATTATTAAATCATTCTGATATAAAAATTTGATTTTGATATGGTAAGTCAAAAATTTTAAATTTATGTAAAAGAAAATAAGACATTAATTTTTAATGAATTCATAAATTGTTAAATTAATTTATATTTCAATAAAATAATAATATTATATATATATTTTATTAATTTATATCAGAATTAAAATTCTATGATGTAAGTAGTAATTTTTCATAATAGATCAAATAAATAATCCTAAAAACCGCTTTATTTCACAATAAATGTGGATTCAATATTAAAATTAAAAATTAAATTTATCGAAATATTATATTGATTAAGTAATTTTTTTTTTGAATATGAAGATTTATATTGTATGATTATTAAATTTTTATAAGTTTTTCAAATAGACAAATTTTCATGTAAAAATTTTATACAATATAAATATTAAGTGCGTATTATGACATAATAATTACACCAATGTGATTTGATAAATTATATAACAGGGAAAAAATAACTTATATATATATATATATATATGTTTCCCCATTAAATTAATGTAATTATAAAGTTATTTGATTAATTTTATAAATCCTTTTTCTATCCATTACAACATATAATGATTTTTTTAAACCACTTTATTATTGAACTTAATTATATCCACATCACGTTCGGTAGTTTCTTCATGGGTTATTCCATTATGAATATAAAATAAGGAAAATAAATATTATTATAATGAATCTATTAGAAATATCCACGGTTAGTTTTTTTAATATTTTTTTGGTATATATTAAAAACCTATGTTTGAGAAATAATAAATAATACCCCTTAATTTTCCAATATAATCCCACCAAATATCCAATTCTTATTCTACCAAAAAACAAATTATATATTACTTTAATTCCCTCACCTTATAGATTCATCCCTAGGTTTCCCAAATCTCTCATCAGTCTCTTACTGGGGTTTTATTTTTCATGGGATGAGTGATCCCTTTCACTATAACTAATCTGTCCTAGGAACCTTTATATACACATGTTATGATTCTGTAATTAAATTGTGATTTTCTATACCTATCTATTATTTTATATTCAAGTAACTTAATGGTAAATTTCCATTTTAATATTAATTGTTTATATTTTAATGAATTTGTAAAAACACCTTTACATTCCAGTTGATTCTATTTGAATTGTCTATCATCAATCACCATAAATTTTGAATAATCCTAAGCCATTACCATGCATAATTTAGTAAGATAATTATCATTACTCGTCCACATTCATGCACCATCATTATCATATGGTTTTTTCTATCGAAATATTATTATTGGGATATGTTATTACATATTCCCATTGCTTCCTTTATTATGTCTTAATAATTTTAGACCCCTTTCACTCTCAGTAATACATGACAAGAACATTTATATAGGTTAATTATTCTTGTAAAGTCCTGAAATTTAATATATATTTTTTAAATTATAATGAATTATTTTAAGACTATGACAATTAGTGGCACATGATTCCAATGGATAGAGAGACCAAAAAAGAAATTTGATATTTTTTAAGGTATGTTTAGTAAATGTATGAGTGGTTTTTCGATAATTTGAACTGGTGCTCAAATTGAAATTTTAAGGGCACTATTGAATTCACAGCACTGAGATTCTCTTAGACAAAGCATAACATTGATTGGAAAGGGTTGAAATAAAAAGACAAAATTTGGGACTTTCAGAAAAAATAATAATAAAATATCTATAATTGATTTCATTTTTTCCTTCCACCATTGATGGATTGTTGGCAGAACCGCATTGTCATGACATCCATTAAAGGAATAACAATTAATGAAATGTTACACTGTTTTTATAGCCTCATATCTTGAGATATTAATTGTCTCATTAATTATTGATCATTAATGAACCACGTTAATGAATACAATAAATAAATGATTCTTTTTATTTAATCAATGTGTTGGAAAATGGATTGGTAATTGGGGGGAAACCTCGAAAGAAGCAGCAATGACATTCTTCTTCATCAGAGAATGGTGAATGAATGATAATCATTGAAGGAATCAATATGGGGTTCAATGAGTAGAGATGTATGTCAAACAACAATGCGGACTCTCTTCTTTCATCCATAATTGTTTCCACAAAATCCAGGTAGGGGATTTTATGTGATTTTATGTTATTCAATTCCCATTCATGAATAATATGATGAACTAGGTTCAACCAACCAATATGCTGATCTAGAATTCATTCTTAATTGTGGGAGATTGTTTTGCAGTTACGGTCTTTGGTTTTTTCTCAATCTTATATTGATTATTATTCCACTCCTATGATATAATACTAACTTAGTGGGCATAGGCCATTCTAAACAAGGCCCGAATGCTCCACTGCACATGAGTTTTGTGCATTCATCATGGGTGACTGAGATACATTACAAAAAGGTGGTTTAGTGGGATTAGTAGGGATGGATTTGATCCATGAGGCAATTAGGTGAAGATGGGAAGGAAAATAGACCACTCAACCATCTCTGGTGGCCCATGAAAGGTGCCATCTACACGAAGAAGGATAGAGCTGAGTCCATAAGGTCTAATAATGGATCAGATGTGGTGTTGGAGATCTATGTGGGAGAGGAATGGCCTGCTCGGGTAGCTTTTTTGGAAACAATATCCAAGTCCTGCCATCCGTTTCCGGAGGAGGGGCCTCGCATTGTCGGTACCGCTAGTTGGGAAAACAAGACGCTTTGTGTCCAGTCAAGCATAACCGGCCTGCATGCGGGCCATGTTTTCTTCAGTTGGGAAGGACCCACCTCCTAGTATTGAACCGTGAGATTGGCTGAACATGTGGGACAAACAATCTGGCCAGGCCGGACCCCTATAAACTCAGACCCGACCGACCCTATTTTTATAAAATGCGAGTAACATGCACATCAGTCATCCAATTGATCCACCGTCTATGGAGTGAGGAACCGTAAAATCATGTAGTCCTTTTTAGACACTCAACTCGAGTTTTGGACGAAGTTGAAGTAAGACCAGGTTGGATCAGAATAAAATTCAACTGGTCCATATTCAACTTTTTTTCTTATATCTTACAATCGGGTCGTCTGATTGATGCTTCTTTCATCACATTGGAACCCTTATGACATGGTGGTCTTTTGGGTTATATCTTTTTGTGACATGGTGGTTGTAGAGATATTACCAATCGAATGATGACTAGAATCTCGGGGACTCAAGCGCACCAAGTGTGGGAATCTCTTGGCTGGTAGGCTAGTGATGAGAGACCCTCCTTAGATCGGCATGAGAGTGAACCCTTGTGGTTCAACAGTAGTGAAAACCTTTGTGGATCAGCAATAGAGTGACACCCTATTTATCTACATGATACCGACCCTAAATGGATTGACAATAGTTCAACACTTTGTGGATCAGCATTAGTATGACCCTATGTGGATCAGCTGAAGAGAGACTCTTTGTGGATCAGAAGTACAATAACCCTTCGTGGATCAACAACATAACCTCTCTACATAATAAAATCATTTATCTCAAGACTATTCTTCTTTATTAATGTTCTATAAGTTGTATAATTGGTATGATATGTCTTTTAATTTATGCTTTTGGATAAAGATCACACAATTTTTTCATTACTTTGTGAAATTATAGGACACCTTCAATGGTCTTGAAGTCCATATTAGGTATTGTTATACTCATACCACCCAGATATTTTCCCTCACCTTATTATGTCTAATGCAGACGATGGAAAACATTACTGAGACTTGGGGAGCCAGTACTAGACTATTTTCAGCGATTATTGATAGATGTAGCGAGTGGTAGTGATGATAGTCGACGAGCTATACATATGCTTCTGGTAGAATTCTTGGTGGAAAAAATTTAGAGCACAATTTTCAATTTTTGTTGTACATTCATTTCAGTAGGGCATGTGTTCTATCCCTTTTACTTTCGGTTCACATGTTTACTTTTTTCATTTCTACATTTTGGTCTCCTTTTGTTGGGTACCTAGTCTATATATGTACATGATTAAAGGGAATTCCTTCCCTTTTGGAATATTCCTTTCAGGTGGTAGTGGTCAACCCCACACCTATTAAAGGCATGCTTTGGGTAGTCATGACCTGGGACCTGGGGGATGATTCATGACAAAGTACTATTGAAGGTGGTCGGGTTTACCAGAAGAACTACGAGTCTGTGTTTTCAACGGTGCAATATTGTTACATGTCTTGAGATCAGATTACAGTTCGTGGAATCCAGCATTCGTTCAGCAACCGATGTATCGAGACAATATGACCCTAAATTTTGATTTATGACTCCAAACAAGAAAACTATTTTTAGATGTGTTTTGAAAATGTGTTTTCTTTAGATCACTTTTGTGTAAACTCACTAGGTATAACTTATTGGATGTGGAAATTTATTTTATTCACAGGATGTCACCGCATAGATAGCTAGCCAGGATTCTAGTGAGAGGTCACGATGAAGTCCCACTGAGTTGTGAGGCGTCATTACATGGGCCTCTTAATGTGATAGTGCCTTTGGGTGGTGTTCCAGCAGCACCACGACATGTAGGGTAGCAGTGGCCACCATTCCCACAAGTAGACCATGCACATGGACTGAGTAAATTTCACAAGTTCTAGAGACAGGGGACTCCATGGGTTTGAGGCTAGAAAGATTAATATGAATATGAGGAATAGATGGTGTTTGGGGCATGAGTTTTTCTCTTGGTTGGGAAACCAGTAGATCGGATTGTGATACTAGAAGCTAGTATTTTCTAGAGCACAACATAGATATTGTGGATTGTGTTTCTATAGACACACAAGGAGATGACTCATTATTAGATTGAAATCAAGAGGCTCTTCATGGTAGATTTCATTCTAGCGACATTATTCTATATGAATATTCTAGAGCTAATACACTTACTATAAGACTGAATAACAGTGGCCCAATAATCGGCAAGATTCACTGACCAATCTTGCTACTCCACTGACATGGTATGAAACCATTTCTTCTGGGACCCAACCCTTTAGTTGGGACTCTAACATGAGATCATGGTGTTGATGATATCTCTCAACATCTTGACACATGTTGGAGTACAAGAGTGAGAACTATTAGTGGTGAGATTCCTATATGACCAGAAACAGATAGTGAGAGTGACCATCAGTTGATAAGCAGTCATGTCATCAGAAGTTGGATGTAGAATGATTAAACCAATGCCCATGTAGGCCAGAACATCTGGAGGATGACCCTAGGATGTAGGGTTGGAGTTGCAGAGCTCGCAAGACCAAGGAGGTCAATATATGATCAGAAAGTGATTCATGTGCGATGGGAATGGTAACATAGATCTAGATTTCCCAACCTACCATACTGATGATCAGCAAATGTGAGACATAGATTCTATTGGTGTTTTTGACATTTTCCTTACATTTAATGACTCTTATGGGAGGAGATTCAACAATAATGCACTAGTGCTGTCTGTGTGAGATTACTCTAGAAGGCGAGAGACTCTGCTGGGATATCATAATAGTAGCGTTGAGGACTTACGATGTCATCTAGGTAATGGACTGGTTATCCATAGTTCATACATAGTTCAACTATTTTAGGCACAATGTACAATGGGTCATTGAAAATGGGACTACTATTTCTTTCACCATAGAGAAGGGAACCCATTCCGTATAGGATGGACTTTATCAGAGGAGGGTATAGTCAATCAATCATCTATTGGCTAGCCTTTCCCTCATTTTAGTTGACAAGGGGATTCTGAGATATCCTGTGGTTTTGGACCATTATGTAGATGTCTTTCCAAAGGATGTTTTGAGACTACCTCCTCGGAAACATTAATACTTCTACGTTGACAGATACCCTAGGACGACACTGATATCTACACCTACATATCAGATGGTTCCCATGGAGGTTCGTGAGGTAATGGTGATATTAGAGGTCATGTAGATGATGGGGATCATATGGCCTTGTGTTTCCTCATGGGTAGCCTTGATTTTTCATTCCAAGAAGGCAGATGGGTGTCAGAGGCTTTTCCATGGACTATCGATGCCTGATGGATGTAACACCCCAAGATTCCATGGTACGCATCTCTTTGAATAATAAAGTAGTGTGTGTTGTACGCAACATCAAGTTTTAACACAAACCACAACCAATCAAACTAGCCGCTATGAATAGTAATAACCACTTTTTGAAATTTTATAATTTTTATCTCTCAAAATGGAATTCATTTCTGGATTTGGAATATTGAAATTATCCTATGGAAAAATTTTGCAACATTTCGGATAACGTTTATATTTTAGAGGAATAGTGAAAATTATTAAATTTTAATTAAAAACAAATTTTTTAATCGATATAATTAATAGTGATAAATTATAAATTTTAGTAGTTTCAAAGTATATTTATAATATATTTTTACCATTTTAAACAATGTTGGTCATTGGAAATAATTTCACAATTAAACTAGACATAACGAAGTATCAATCTTTTGATAGTTATTATATCTTAAAAACACACTTTTTGTTTTGACAGTGAGAATTAATTTTAAATTAATTTCAGCCACTTCTATGTTTTGAATTTTGAAAAATGGATTCCATATTTTGAATCATGATTTCCAAATTTTATAATTATGTAACTTTTAGTTTATACATTTCGAATAATTATTTGAGTAAATATTTTATTTACCATGGTTAAAGGGTAAATCTGATAAATAAGGGTTAAAAAATAAGATTATAATAATACTAAATTACCCTAAAACGTGTCCTAACCTTATTGGTGGATTCATGTCCGACCATGGTTATCTTTGGGTCGATTTTGGGACCCCATAGAGCCACTTGTAGGTGATAGGGACACTTTATTTTAATTAAGTTAAAATAAATAAATAAATGACATAAGCATATATATTTTAGCAAAACAATTTTTATATAGGGTTATACAGGTTGGATTTTAGTATATAAATATTAATTATAAAGACTAAATGCTTTACTACATAATGGTATTTTATTTATAATTTTTAGACATTAAATAATTTAATTTACTTATGACACAATGATGATGTAGTAATTACCATAATAGTGAAAAATTAAAATAATTGATATTATAAACATCAAAATAAATATAATTTGAAGATTTTTATGAATTAAACTAATTTTATAGGTTAGTATGACATGTTAGGATTGAGGTAAATATCAATTTTTGAATTAATCATTCTCTTATAAATTTTACAAAAATCAATTATTGGATAGTGTCAAAATTGACGTAAAAGAGTTTTTAAAACAAATATTATATTATTAATTGATATTAAATTACTAAAAATATAAGGATCGTCCAAGAGACTTATATCATGATAGGTGTATCATTAATGGATCAATTGGGGGTCTAATGAATGTATATAGTACGTTTATTTACTATATTATATTAAAATACAAAGTGACATGGTAATTGTTAAACTAAATAACAAAGAGTTAAAACTAAACAATAAGGTTAATATAGTGACCCAAACCTGTATAAAAACTATTGGTTGAGTGTTTTGTGATCCATAACCATCTTAAAAGTTAAATAATCCACTTTGGAGCCATTATAAATCGACTATGAATTTATTATAAAATAATATTTCTAACGTTTCCAAAGGTGCCCCTCACCCCTCTCATAAAAGGGAACTCCCCATTCTCATTAATTCACAACTTCAAAGCCTTTTGGTTTGGACAAAACCTGCCCAATTACTCTAAAACTTCCCTAAATTCATCATAAAGGCCTTAATTTAGTCATAAAGCCATCCTATGGAGCCCTTTTGATCAAATCAAAAGGACGAACCAGAAGAAGAGGTAATGTTTTCACCACCCTCTTTCAAGTTCCTTTCTTCTTCCACTTATTCTTTCCTTGTTATTACCATTATAAAATAATAACTCCTGTATATTATATATAATTTTTGTTATTAAAAACATTATACAACCATATTTTAGTATTCTATCCATCCTTAATGACATGTCACCAAACGTGCATACGTATGGCTTACCGTCTCCACGTCGTGTTGTAATTGTTATTCAAAACATTATTATTTGGATGGGTATAATAATGATGTGTAATTCATGTAAATAATAAATATAACATGATATGGATTATGTATATATGATATAACATCCAATTATATATTATTTTAATATCAAAAGAATGATATTGTCGCTCGTGTGTACGTACGGACTATCGTCTCCACAAATGTGATGAGATTCATTCTCCATCATATCCATTAAAGTATAATTCTTATTTGATGATTAAAAAATTAAGTTTATGGACTTGATATTATTTTGGATATAAATAAGATACAACCTATCCATAACAAACATGTCTTATGTAACAAAACATATAAAAGAAAACGAGTAAATTGACACACGAAACGACGATAATTCTAAGATATTATTAACAAAGAAATGTTAAAGGATCATATATGATATCATATTAATGTATATGATTACAGAATTATTTAATAACCATTATTTCACCATTATACAGGAGGTTAACCTACCATCATCCAAGGAAAAGTACAAGGTAAGGGTTTATTTCGCAATCTCTTCATTATCTGAGGTTGTTTATACGTAATAATCTACTTGGACTTCTTTATCATCCACATCCATGTTTTTTTAAAATGTATTTAAAATCATTTTTAATATTTTATAGAATATTGGTTAATGTCATTTATTCACTTGTTTTACTTTTATAAGATGTTTATAAAGGAATCTTTACGTCGTTTTCCAAACAAGTTCCCTTTTAACCTTTTCGACAGAATTAATGTAAGAATGTTTTTTTAACATATACAGAGGGTGCGGATATTTTACGCCGTTATAAAATCATAGAAGCTTATATTACAAACTTATAAGAATATTTTCAATGTAAATGTTTTATTAAATAATTATGGGACTATTAAATGATTTCAAAAATGGAGATATTTCTCTCAAATAGTTTTGATTTCATCTATGTCAACATCCTTTGATGGATTTTAAGCTTATTTGAAGTTGATTTATTGTGATACAAAACTTCCTTGTAGTATTTAGGGTTTTGTGATATGTTTGACTGTGGATGTGTTATTTTTATACCATTCATGGTTTATGTAAAAGTATTGACATTTCACATACTAGTTTAATACGAATGTTTATGTTATGTTTAAACCTGTTCATATGAGGAATGTATTGGACTTAATAAGTGATGGGTGGAGCCCGCTATAGCCCCTCGATGCATCGGTAGGTCTCATGAGACAAACTAGTGTATTGGAACAAGGGTTTGACAAAATATTATTTGTTGTCTTGGCATGAGGCCTTGGTTATGTGGTTATGATAGTCTGGAATTATGCATTCCATCATTATGAAATTGGTTATTGATATTCCATGTGATTATTTGACTAGTAGAATATCCATGTGAATATGTAAATGGAATTATTTCATTTTATTTTTTCCATAATATGATGAAGTTCAAGTTTAAAAGGCTTTTGTTTTAGTTATACATTACCTTAAATGTTTATTCTAATTTATAAATGTTTCCACTATATTTTTATCCTTATTGGGCATTTGAGCTCACCCCTTTCAATGTTTTATTTATCCCAGGATGCGAATAAGTATTTTATGAATGACCTGTAGGGATAGTATAATGGGACATGAGTGTGGAGAAAAGATATTGTTGTATTTTCACTTTATTATGTAATATAACATTTATGAATGTATCTAGTTACTCCAAGGCTACTGAACTAATCGGTCATTCGAGATTTCATCCTTCTTGTGATCATGCCAATGTTATGTAATAATGCACTGACTCTAAGTAACTGGGTTCGGGGCGTTACAATGCAAGTGACCATGAAGAACAAGTATCCTCTATTAATGACTAGTGATCTCTTTGATTAGTTGAAGGGGGATCGATGGTTTTTTAATATTGAACCTAGATCTAGCTATCACCAGCATCGGGTGTGGGATTAGGACATAAAAAAGACATCCATCTGATGCCATTAAGTACACTATGTCCTCTTGGTGATGCCTTTCGGCATGACCAAAGCCCCAAGAGTGTTCATGGGACTCATGAGCATGTTCATCCATCCTTACCATGAACAGTACTTGGTGTTCATCATTGACGACAACTTGGTGTACTCAGCATCAGAGGAGGTGCAAACCACACATCTATAAGTAGTTTTGGATACACATAGATAACACCTACTTTATGGAAATCTGTCTAAGTACAAATTCTAGATATCAGTGGGAATTTTCTAGAACATGTTATCCCAAAGGTTAGAGATGCGGTGGATCTAGAAAAGATAGAAGTAGTGCATTATTGGGAGACACCCAAGATGATGGCTGAGGTGAGGTGTTTATTGGTATTGACAGGGTAGTACCTGAGATTTGTACCCAAATTTTCCAAGGTAGAAGCACCCTTTATGGTTTTAAAAAATATGGGACAACACTATGTATGAACAAAGAGATGCCATCAGAGTTTCTAGGAGCTGAGGTAGAGACTGACAAGTACCACCATCTTGAGGCTAATATAAAAGGGATTCAGGTAAGTAGTCTACCCCGACACATCATGGACCAGGATAGGATGTGTCCTGATGAAGGATTGAATGGTGATCTTCTACGGATCATGATAGCTAAGGAAAAATGAGAAGAACTATGTGACCCATGAACTAGAGTTAACAGTAGTGGACATTGCATTAAAAATGTGGTGGCACTACTTTATGGGTGAACAAATTACGATTTACTCTGATCACAAGAGTCTAGGTACATCTTATCCAAGAAGACCTGAACTATAGACAACGATGATATATAGATTTCCTCCAGGATTATGACTTTGAGATATTATACACTCTTCGGAAGGGAGAGATAGTTCCAAATGAACTCAACTTGAGGTCGGGTCTACAACTGTTGAGTGAGGCGACCGAATAGTTAGCCGCATTGCAGCTATGATTCGTGTATAGGGATTGAGTGGAATACCTCTAGTCTAAGATAGTCACTCCCCTATTCCATCATCAGTTATCAGAGGCACTACATGGGGATATTGACTATGAGGCCTGATGTGGTATGATATCCTCAAGGTAGGCTCATGAAGGATTTTTTGGAAGGTGGGGAGCACATCATCCTTTTTAGAGTATCAATCATTGTATGGGTGATGATTTAGGAGGATGTGTTGAGGGAGTTCCACACATCCCATTTGGTGGTACATCCTTGAATGGTGAAGATTTACCTAGACCTCTAATCTCAATAATTGCCGCCATGGATGAAGAATGCAGTGGAAAAGTTTGTTTCATGATGCCTCACATGTCAGCAAGTGAAGGATTTCCACTAGGTTCTAGTATGATTGAATTATCCACTAGAGGAATTGGAATGGAAGTGGGATTGTATCTCACTGGGTTTCGTGCTAGGGTTACCACGTAAGTCTAGAGATCCAGACTATACATGGATGATCATTGGCCAGCTCACCAAGTCTGCTAACTTCCTACCCATCCATGAGAATGGATCCATAGAGGGAATGAGACACCTGTACATCCAGGTGATTGTGTAGCTCCGTAGGGTTCCATAGATGATCATTTCATATTGTGATTCGGGATTTACATTTCGGTTGTAGAAGGAATTAACAGAGGCGTTTTGGAATTAGCTACGCTTGAGTACCACAATTCCCTCTCAGATAGATTTTCAGAAATAGAGGACCATACAGACACTTCAGTACATGAATCATGCTTTCATCCATGATTTTTTCCACATTTGGGAGGAGCACCTTCAATAGGTGGATTTTACATATAACAATACCTATCACTTCCCCATCAGCATTCCACCATTTGAGGCCTTGTATGTTCAACCATGTAGATCTCTTATATGCTGGATAGTCCTAGGGGAGTCAGCTATTATGGATCCAATGTTGGTATGAGCTACTACTAAGAAGGTGTCGGTCATCTCAAGGTGGATGAAGACTACATAGAGTAGAAAGAAGTCTTATGTCGATAAAATAAATTGACCCATGGAGTTTAAGGAGGGAAGTCATGTTTTCGTTCGGGTCTCACCCCAACGAGGATTGTTGAGATTTGGAAAGGGAAAAAATATATCTATAAGGTTAAAAGGAGCATTCCTAACCCTAAGAAGAGTTGGTGATGTGGTTTACTACCTATGTCATCCCCCCTAGATTCATAGGGGTCATGACATTTTCCACGTGTTGTAGCTGAGGAGATATGTCCATGATCCACCACATATCATCGAATGGAGTGAGATGGACTTCGATGATTGGTCAACATTTGAAGATATCCCGATGGAGATAGAGGATCAATAGGAGTGGTACTACGGGGGTGCTCAATTCCTCTGGTGTGAGTTTTGTGGTAGAAAGAGAACCTCCAGGAGAGAAAATTGGAGCGGGAGCTAGAAATTTGGGCTCATTACCCCCAATTGTTTTCTTATCAGTTTTTAATGATTTCTAGGATGTAAATCCCTATTATGTGGCTAATTTGAAGACATAGAATTTTATATGCATATTTTTTGAATTATATGGTTGTATTACGAGACTGAAAAAATTGATGGCACATTATTTCATGGTCCAGTTAGCCAGAAACAGAAATTTGAAATTTTTTTGGGTGAATTCTGTAAATGTGCAGGTGGGTTATTCAATAATTTCAACTAATGACCAGAATAAAAATCTAGGGCACTATTGAATTTTCAGTGCCATGATCTACTTATATGAAGCTTGAAATTAACTGGAAAGGGTTGTACTAAAAAGTTAAATCTCGGGACTTTCGGAAAAAAATAATAATGTAACAAAAATTTATTTTATTCATTTCTCCTATGATTAAGTGACGTTTTGTGGCACCATAGTGTAACAGGGGTCATTAAATGAATAAAAGTTAATGACAAGTTACTTTTTTTTATAATCATAGTGCTCATGAGATTTATTGGTTCATTAATTATGGTTCATTAATAATCCATATTAACAAATGCAACATGGGGTGTATTATTTTTATTTTATCAATCTGTTGGAGAATGGATTGGAAATCGTGGGGAAACCACTGATGAAGCACCGAAAACTTTCATCTTCATCGGAGAATGGTGAAAAAATGACGATAATTAGAGGAATCGATTTAAGGATCAATGAGAAGAGATAAACATCGAACAAAAAAATGAAATTACTTTCATCCTATGCTACAATTTCCACAAAATCCCGGTAGGGGATTTGTGTGATTTTAAATTTTACTTTTATAATCATTGAATAATATGATGAATGCGGATCAACCAACCTATGGGTTTATCTGCGATTCATTCATAATTGCTTGATGTTGTTCTGGACTTAGGCTTCAGAGAATTTTCACAATATTATAATGATTATTATTCCTCCCCTATGATATAACTTTAACATGGAGGGAGCGGGCCAATCCAAACAAGGCCAAAACCCTCCACAATTCTTTATTTTTGTGCGATCTTTGTGGGTGACCATGAAACATGGTGGCATGGTGATTTCATGGGATTTGATGTGAAGGTGAAGACTCAAGAATCCCGTAGGCATAGGACGGATGGGAAACAGATCACTCGGCCATATTTTGTGGCTCACAAAAGGCATCTCTGGTGTGGGAGCAATGATTCAGTGGTGCCTACAAGTGGGGGCGACGACCGGCCGTGCTGGCCACACTGTGATGGAGTTGGGTCGTGGCGTGTGGAGAGGCATTTCTAGAGTGCTGCATTAAAGAGGAGTGTCACACTAGGGCCACTTGGATGGACACAACGGCCAGCTCTAGCTAACCATTTTGGAAGGTGGGGAGACACCTCCCTGGTGCCACAAGGTGGGATAAACCAGACACATTGTGCCTGGTACTGCTAAACTTTTGTGCATGCAGGATAGGTTATTACCTTGCAGGATGAACTCGATGGCCAGACCAGACTAACTCATTGGGCCATACCCACCATCTGGGGGGGGACCCATGATCCGAGCCAAATTTATGGGCCCAACAGGCTTGCTGGGTCAGACCCAGACTCGACCAACCCTATTACACTAGATTTTGAGTTACTCAGAAATTTGGAGTCCGATTTAAATGCCATCTATGCAGTGTGGACCCTTATGATGATGTGGTACTTTTGAGATACTTTGATGGAGTTTTGGATGATCTTTATTTTTGTCCTAGATGGATCAAACTCAAATCTAACTAGATCATATTTACCCGTTTTCATATATCATTCAAACTGGGCATCCGATTGACATGCCATCTCTCACGATGGAACCCTTATGAAAAGGAATTACATTGGATTACACCATTTTGGTACTTCATGGTAGTTTAGGTGAAACCATTTGTTTGGGGTCCAAAATCATGGGGACTCAAGAACACCAATTGTAGGAATAATGTGGATGGTTGTCAAGTGAAGAGTGACCCTCTGTTGATTGTCATGAGAGAGACCCTCTGTGGATTAGCAACAGTGCGACCCTCTATGGATCAGTAATAGGGAGACCCTCTTTGGATTGACATGAGTGCGACCCTTTATGGTTTAGGAACAATGTGACCCTATGTGAATCAACAGTTGTATGATCCAACATGGATCATTAGTAGCGATACCCTTTGTGAATCTACAGTACATTGACACTTCATGGATCAACATCAGAACCTATCAATATAATAAAATGATCTTGCTCGAGACTAATCATATTCATTCCTATTCTCTAAGTTGTATACCTTGTGTGAGTTTCCATTTACTTTATTATTCGAGATTGAGATCATTCATTTTGATCTTTCAATTCTGAAATTCTGGGACTACATCGGTGGTCTTGAAGTCCGTGTTATGTATTTCTATACTCACCCCTACAAGGAAAACACTGACACCTTGTTTTGTCTTGTACAGACAACATACATCTGAAATGAGACTTAGAGAGCCAAGGCTAGATGATACTCGGAGGAGATTGATAGATGTGGTGAGTGGCAGTGACAACATGTGATGATATATACCTACACATTCTGTAGGATTCTTGGTTGAAAACCTTCAGAGAACGTTTTTTCCTTTTTGTTGTACTTTTATTTCAGTTGGTCTAGTGAAAAAGATCATTTAAACTTAGGTAGAACTTTTACTATCTGTAGTTCAACATTGTGTTTCTCTTTAGTTTTAAACCATGTCTGTGTGTGTTCAAGATTAAAGGAAATTCCATCCATTTTTTGATATTCCATTCTATTGGGAGTCTCTATCCCTTGGCCTATGGATGTCAGGCTTGGTGTAGTCATGTAATGGGCCCCGAGGAATGGGTTGTGAAAATGCATCCCAAATTTCAATTTGATTTTTCGTGACAAAAAATTGTTTATTGATAAATAATATTCATTTCCTATTAATGGTTTTAACCTTTATGCATGTATAATTAATTTATTATGGATATACATGTATTTAATCGACAATCCATTATCCTAGGATTAATTTTGAAGAAATATTTTCTCATGTATATGACCTATGTTAAAAACTTATGCTTAAACATGAAATGATTATGATGGGTGTACCTAAATAGTTCTCATATGCCTTGGTTACTGTTTTAGCCTCGTGAAATTTCATATTTAGTGTATGAGAGGTTATCTAAGAATATTCATGTAATGTTTTATTGTAGCTAATCGTTTACTTATGTCTATAATGTCTTGTTTAATGTTTTTGCAACATTTCCCATGTTATATTTGTGTTATCATCCAATATCATTCCATATAGACAACATTTATGATTATCACCCCTTTTATGTCCCAATTAACATGTTATTTTCCATAATTTGATACCATATTCATGTTATTCTTTGTTTATTCTATTATTTGTCTATATATATCACCCCTTTTTATGTATGTCCCCAGGTTATCCCATAATGTTTTTTCAGTGATGGAATATTATGGGCATGTCAAGGATGTTTTCAAAAATATCATTGTACACATTGTTTTATGTTTTTTTTGTAATGAAAGTATTTTTAAAAAGGAAATAGTATCCTAGATATTTATAGTTTTGTTTTGTGTATTATTATTTAATAAATCTTGAGTTAATGTCAAATCAAGATAGCAGTCATCATATAGCCCTATCTTGCTCCCATTTAAGTCAAGGAATCAAAATATAAAATATAATAAAATGAAAATAAACATTTGAACTACCATCGAAAATGATACAAATCCCCATACTCATCATACCAAATATAAATGGACATGTAAATTTTAAATGGCATTCCATGATATCAATAAATCAATTTAAAATAATGAATTAATTTAATTTGGGTCACTCTCTTACTACCCTATTTGGAGTATATATAAAAAACCCCCAAAACACACCTAAAATTAGGGTTGTTTAAAGGAACCACCTACCTTATACGCTCAAATTCTCAATTATTGGATATAATCCTCTAACATAGCATAAAATGAGAGAAACTGATGTTTTAGATGGATGATCAATATGATTCCACCAAGATCAATTAAAAGAGATAAAAATGAAGATCCCCCAACCAAGACATGAAATTGCGGCAACATAATGAGTAAAAGGATAATTAGTTTAAAGGGTCCAGAAAGTAACTTTCCACTGTTAAATAGTTTCATGATTTTGATGCATGGTTTGGATTACCATGCACAAACCATAATGCTCTATATATAAATGAACCACTATATACATGGTAATGCGTGATTTTTTATAACTATTTTAGACCATTCACATTCCCTCTATTAAAAACTATATAGGTTCCACACAGTCATTCACCGCCTCCCACCTGGTTTGAAGAACTATGTCCTATGTTGTGCTCATCCACTTGATTACTCTTGGGAGGCACAATAGTTAAAAATAAATTACTTTGAATATATATGCTTTCAAAAAACCTTATTTTTGTGGTCTGGTGTACTAAGAACATCGAGGAACCTATCAGGCCTCCAAACCCTTCTAATGTCATATATATGGTTTATATAAACTCTAATAATTAGGATCTAAAGACCAAAAGGAATGTTGGCCCACCCACCAATCTGAAATATACAAAATGATTGAGGATTTTAAACATATTGCAAAACAATGGATCATACAATCTATAGAACATAACATATCTCATCCAGGAGATATAAATCATTACTCAATGAAGTTACCAAACATACCAAAATCATTTATATCAACCCAGTCTACTACAATTGTCATGAACTGGTCAACTCCCTAGATGTTGTCCTCACAATTTGAGCAACATACATGGACTCTTCCAATCCAAGAAAAATTACTTATGGTCCATCCACAATACCTATATGCATAATAAATCCCGTGTTCATCATTGTTAATACATCATATTAAGTTCTAAAATAATTCTTGGGTCATATCTGACACCCATAAAGTCATGTGTCTCATCAGATTCCCATAAGTACACATGTCATATAAGACACAAATGATTACCTGTATCACATAATATTAACCAAGATAAACCCTCATCATATATATATATATATATATATATGAATTCCTATCAAAATATTATTTCCTATTAAACTCATATATAACTCACATCACATCATTCCCCACAATAAATCCCCATTTCATTTGAACCTCATATTTATATATATATATATATATATCATATATCAAAATTCATTCCAATATACTATACATTTCATGGTTAGTCCAATATCATTATCCATTCACCTTATTCACCAATACGTGTTATCATAATAAAATTAAAACACAGTCGCAACCATGGATTACCAATAAAAAACATTATTTTTTCACCAAGATCTTAACCTAGTAGCTAAACAACATGAATCTTATTAGTATCTTGTCTACATGAAACAATACCCCCCTATGGGGCTTTTCTAGGTACCAACTTCTAACCCTGCTGGTGGGTATCTCTACCACTACAATAGTCCAAACTCAAATCCCTGAGTCTGAGCAGGTCAGTGATGCTCAGATATATGAATAGACTTCAATTCCAACATCCCTATATAAACAACATAACCACGTCCCTCACACTTCTTTAGAGCATGATTCCATTACTTTTGATTATTCACTGGCTGAGCACATAAGACACATACTATAGAAGATCCTCCCCTAAAAGATAAACCTTAAATGGTGGACTGAGTACCCTACTATGTCTCCTCATGGAACCCCTTATATCTACCTTATGAATCACTCCACAACTCACATTACACTATCACCATGATCCAATAAGACTAGTTTATAAATTACCCCTTCTACATCAATGAATTTTTCACCACCTATTAGATTGATTTAGGTATAAAAATTTTTACTTGTAACCTAATATCTTTCATGAATCGATCCTCAAATCACCTCATCCAAACTAAGTTGTATTCCCGCATAACTTGGGAAAATCATGACTAGAAAATGAAATTATCCACATAATCCATAATTCATGTGTCTTCACACTATATATTCAACAACATAAGGGATATATCTTAATATTCATAATTGGAAAAAAATTCTCCAAGAACATGGCCTTGAAATCCATCCAATATAGTCCCCTTAGTTTTCCTACATTCCACTGCACATCCTAGTAGTGCTTTCTTTGTCCCCTAAGACTGATTGTCTCAAAAAATACTAATTGAATAGGGTATATCTCATGTGGACCATAAGTAGCCTATATATACTTGAACATGTTCTATACCACCTTTTGTCCACCCTCACCCTAAAACAAAGGCTATTTGTTAGAAATAAATTTCAATTTCTGATATACTGTTGATTGATCAGCTAACTATTATACCATTTCTATATCGTGTATAACTCAATCCTAGAAGTCCCAAAGATAATAATTTGACCATAGACCAGTTTTGGCCATCCCTTGTCACTTCCCTACCTATACCATATATTTTACATATCGATCAAGATCATCTCATCTGTCTTGTGCATCATCTCATGCATCTCATGGGAAACCATATCATCTCCCTCTAGATGCTCAAATAGATAAAATCTAGGTGGAATCACACTAAATAATAATACCATATTCAATCAACTATAATAATATGTGTCTGTGTGTGTTTATATATTTCAGATAGGAAACATTTTACAAGAAGTGAATCTCACCACCCAAAAATGTAATTATGATCCCATAACTGAAACATAATGTCTCAACGATATCATCTGATGGTCCATCACTATCCCTAATTCTCACTAGAGTGAGAATTCATTATATATATATATAATATTATACACCTTCCTATAAGTCACATAGTCTATGGGGGGTCCACTAATGATTAGTGGTCAACACTGCATTGAATGATTATTTTCTATATATACAGGATACCAATGGCACATTAGACGGTATAGATGACTTTTCATCACCAAAAAACATAATCAAAATCATTCAACACCCCATTCCCCTACAACCATATCATGAAATCTAGGTATTCAATAACATCTCCTAACACAAGGCATATACCCTGGTGAAAAAAGAATCACCTTGAAAAGAAGAAAATATCACATAAATGTTGTGATCAAAATCACCCCATACCTCTTTTGCTGCACCCTCATAAAAAATATATTTATTCCTCAGTCCAAAAGATTAACCTATCTGTAATCCTCAGTACAATACTAATATTTTCCAATGAAACTCGAGAAATCAGTATATATAATCTAATTAAATAATAATACCCCTCTTGCCTCTCATCCAAGATGGTCAAAAGAACAACACTCATCATAAGAAATATAATAGGACAATGAAATTCTCAACCGAATCCCATATAGAAAATAATGAATATAAAAAAATCATAAATTTAACTAAGATATATTATAGACAAAGATCATGGTTGTATGTTGAATGTACCGCAAAAAAAATCGTATAAAATTATTTTGAATGTTAGGCACTAACCTCCTTAAATTATTAGATGCCATTTTCTAATACCACCATATAACTCGAGTTTATATTTCAAAAATAAACTACTTAAATAATTATATTTATGCTCCCATATATATTGGGGGTATTTGAAATAGTTTTTAGAAGATAGAGATGACTCAATTCCTGACTGAGGACAAGAAAATGGATCTCACCTTTTTTTAATATGAAATTGTTGAGAAAAAGGAAGAAAAAGATACCTCTAAGGGATAAAAAATATTGAACATTTACCCTTTTAATGAAACATATGGTTTGGTTTCACTGGATGGATAATCGTGCCTAAAACGTATTGTTCTCACAATCCATGGAACACTCTAAAAATGATTAGTTGAATAGTTTTCAAATATATATGTGAACCATGAAAAATTTATTTTTCATATATGAAGTTGTGTAACATGATCATGCACACCAACCCATTAGGATTGAGAGACACTTTATACTATATTTGGCGGTCCATGAGGTTACTCCTGGGATGATGCACAATTAAATTTATCCATGATCCTCATTCTGTGCTTTCTCAAAAAGGAGTTTCCATTTTTTGAAACACCAAATCTCACCTGAAAAATATAATTTATTTTACAACATTAAAACCAAATAAAAACAATTCCTTGGATAAAAAACACCTATAATCAGGTTCCATGGTCTAAAAATAACGTTTTCAAACTACCCCATCTCAAAAATGCTAGCAAGTGTAGGATTTTTGACCCGTTAAAAACTTATGATTTTAAATTGATAAAAATAAATACCATAATAATATAAAAAAACTCTTGAAACAGAGTAATCTATAAATATCAAAAATTATATCATCCCTAAAGGGTATATTATTCTTTATTTGTAATAGTAAACAATTATTTTATCACATTTTATAAAAGAAAAAAAAATTAAAATTTGAAGACTTTATAATGATAAGTATTGTCATTAATTAACAATATAAAGGATTCTCAATAGCTGATTAATGGTCAAAGGAATACATGTGTAAGGATATATTTGAGAGTTCACAACTCATGTAATGCTATGATTAATATTAAAATACATTTTAAATGTAAAAACTATTTTTTACATTATTTATAATGGTAAAATTTAATTCTATAATGTTAATAAACCCCTCACATATGGATATCAATATGATGTGTCAGAGAAAAAGAATATTTCAAATTCTTCTGTAAGGTTAATATAGAATAGTATTTGGGTTAAATTGATTGAATTTATTGGTATAATGGAGTTATAGTAATTATGTAATAGAAATGAAAAAACTATGTAAGGGTACCAACAGAATTGTACATCCGGACAAAGGTTAATTAGTACTTATGTAAGGGTAAAAAAACATTCCCTTCACACGTAAAGAATATGATTTTATAAGAAAATCCACATATAAGAAATATATATATATATATAATAAATCTCCCATCATATAATAAAATTAATATAATAATAATAATGTTTAATAAAATAATGAATAAATATGTAAATTTAATAAAAATATTATTATATATAATAATAATACTATTCTTAATTATAAAAATATAAATAATTGTGGTCAATAAACTGTAGTACAAAAATTGTTTCATTTATAAAATAAAAATATTATATGAATTCCTGGATTTGCATCAATATTATCAAATAAATGTTTTGTGGATGATAAAATATTTGATTTTGAAATGTAACAAAAATTTGTACCAATGTTTGAAAAAAATACATAAAAAGAATTATTACATTATCATGTTTAATAAGGATTAGCTGATTATTTATATTCATTGAAATTAATCCAAATGAGAAATCCAAAAAATATATGATAAAATATATAGGATAGTAAATATGGACATTAAATAAATAGACAATTTGGAAATTGAGGATCTATCATGATAATATTAATTTATTTTTTGATATTATAACAAAGAGTGTTATTGAAGTTGGAATTATTTGAAAATGAATTTTTATGTTAAAATATTAATCATAATGATGTTATGATAATGTACTACAGAATATAATATTATGGAGAAAATTACCCACTTATACTTAATCTCATCTGTAAAATTTATTATGACTCTATGAATTATAGTTGTATTAAGAAAACCCCATAAAACATGAGGAATATTTAGATCAGTGCATCTTGATAGAGGGAGGATTAAATTGAACATGAACTACCATGAATTAATGGAATGATATAATGTCTAAATTGTGTGTAATTATAACCCCATATATAGAATTAGGTGTGTGTTAAAAAAAGTCTCAATTTGAGTAATTGGACACAAAAACACATGTGTTAGTTCGGATTCATTATAAACATATAGAATAAATTATAAATACATTATTTTTTTTATTAAATACAATACTGAGAACCACATTCCAATCTATAGTAATTTGTACACCATAATTATAATTATTCCATAAAAAACTATATCATTAATTATTTCTTATTTTAAAATAATGGGTGTTTATAATTTTAATGATTTATTCTAGTTTCATAGTAGCAGTGTAAATATTTATACTTAATTCATATTTAATGTTTAAAATATAATCAAATACACTATAATTAATAATAAATAATGTTTTTTATAGTTATAATTTTATTTAATGAGATCCAAGTCTTTCTTCAAAAATATGTAATTGACAATAATCATATTTTTGTTATTTATACCATAACTGGAGTGATTATTTAGTTAACATATAAAAAAAGATATATAACATATAAAAATAAAAATAACTCATTATATGAATATTTAGTAAATATTACTATAATAATTATGTTTTTACAAACATCTATACTAGTATATTTTAGCATTGTTCATGTATGTGGTCAGTCCTACCCAAACATGAATATACCATGATTGTGGGACGATTATGAGTTGATTTTGTTTAAAATTTATCATTTCCATAAAATAATGAAATAAAAAAATTTATATTAGTGAGTGATTTTATAGTTATAATTCGGGGCGAAGAACTAATAGATATAAATAAATAAAATAATTTGAGTAAACTTTTTTTCACAATGGTTTGATTGTTTAATATTATAATAATATAATAATAAATTTTTGTCATATATTTATAACATATTAAATATTAACTACCTAAAAATGAATCATTTTAATAAAATTATTTTTATCCATTAAAATCATTAACAAATCCATCCATGTAAGGATGTAATGGATAATGGAACACAATGTTCTATGGAGATGATAACCTGTACATATTCATGGAAAATGAATTATCTTACCTTAAAATGTGAATTATATGATTTTTCTTATATAATTTATGAATCCTAATTATTTAATAGTTACCATATTTATATACCAAATTACAATTTTTAAACCTTGAATCTTTGGAGGTGAACAAAATGAAATATGTATCTTTATTGATGTGATAGTCTGTATACACATGATTCATAGTTTCAATTTTTGTAGATTAAAGAAGTAAAAGAGGTATATAATTATAACATAATTAAAATAGTATATTGATATTATATTTTATCAAATGATATCATATTAATATGTTTTAATTTAATATTAGGAAGAATGATTTCACAAAAGGAAATATAAATGAGAAATATATGTAATGTACTTATAGGTAACATGACGGATAAATTCCTTTACAAAGTGTGTTACGCCCATTCATGGTGTTATTTTGAAAATAAAAGAACTTTTTTTCTTGGATTATAAATTTGAGGGAGGGTTAAAAAATGTGCTTTCATAAGTATTTGTAATTTGTTTTTTGTTGAAGTGAGGGGAGTAATGCACAATTTTTAAATTAAATTCTATATTTTTATTGTAAAAAGAAATCACTAAAATAAAAAGAAATCATACTAAATGAATATGTCTCAAAAATATAAAATATTGTAGTTGGGAATATAAATGCTCCCTGAATACATCAACCAATAAATTGAATACATTAATATAAGATGTTAGGCCACTTAAACCTACAGATAATCATTTTATCAAATTTTGTTTTCAACACATTAACAAAATATTACAAATGTATGTTTTCCAATATGATCAAAAATGAAATATTACATATTATATAATTTGGATGTAATGATTCCAAATTTAGTATCAAATTTTTTATTCATTTTTTGAGAGAAAAATATTAAATATAAAATACTTAAAGTATTATTTATTAGAGAAAATTACTAAAAAATAAATTTAATATATTTCATTAAATTTCAAATAATGGTTTTTAAATTTTTTCAAAATTAAAATTATAAACTTTCTAATCTATTTTTTTTTTAAAAATCTATTGAATTTAACATTCATACATAAATACTAATAATTTAAAAAAAATAATGTTATTTTTGAAAACATTATATAACACAGATCTTATATATGTAAAATTAATTATTAAAAAAATAACCCAATTATAAATTTGATGTTCTATATTTATTAAAATATTTATTTTTACATAAATAAATTAAAAAATTTTATATATTAAATTGTTATAATTAAAATATAATATATGTTGAAAAATATTCTTATTGAAAAATTAATTATTAAAAATCAAGCATCAACATTCTGAATTCATATAAATTTATTGTTGTTTTTAAATTTAAATATTATTATAACGACATAAGTATTAAAAATTATAATGATCATTTCAATGTAAAAAATTTAATCAATTAATGTAATTTATTATACACAACAAAAAATTGGTTCTACAAAAGGTATCCTTCTTAAAAAGTTTATAAAATGGGATAATAATAGAAATTTTATTTGATTCAATTTTATACTATTATTTATGATGATTATATTATTCTTATAATTTTAATATTTGAGAATTTCTTTTAGTTGGCTGTTATATATTGATGCCAAACATTTATTTAATATAATTATGAATATGATATGCACAAATGGCCGTAGATTTTTTAAAATTTCATATTATTATGAATCATGTCTTATATAACACCCATGAATTATTCCTTGAATCATGATATGATATTTATCCCTTTCGGTATGGATGATTTTCGACCAACCCTTGATAATTTAAAAAATAATTAAATAATATATTTCATTCATTATCAAATGTTTTTCAATATAATAATTTTATGATGAATCATGTATTATGATATTTATAAAAACATGTGTGATTATTTATTAATCATTATCCAAGATTAATTTTGTTTCATTTTTTAATTCTATATTCATTGACCACGATGAGTCTCTCAAACATACAGTCTTATATTTTTTTAAATTATTGTCATCAATAGTTATCTATTATGATTACCATTTTTGAGAACCTGAGGCCACCCATTTTTAATGATTTCACTCCCTATGTCACTAACGTGGGTATTACTTACGGAATGACTAGAAGAATGATTATCAAGGTATTCCTATGGAGGATATTTTATGTATTTTAATATAACCTATCTATGGAGAAAATCCTTAGTAAAAATGAAGACAATGGTTCTCCTAATTGTGGGTGATTATTTTATGATGTAATATTATTGTGAATATATTAATGTTAGCTAGAGAAAACTCTCTAAACACTTATGTGTCCTTAAATTCATGTTTTTATACATATTTTCTGTTTTATTCATTTTTTGTAAGATTAATTTGGACATTAATATATTATTTTTTATGTATTGGTAAATTTATTGTATATTTTGTATTTAATTACAGTTTTATAGTTTTTCAATGTAACTAAATTTTTAATTTTCCTATTGTTTTTTTGGTTGAATTATTTTTTAGTTTTTAAATTTAAATTGTTTTTTATTATAAATTGTGATCTTACAAGAAAATTGTGATGTTCCAACACAATAATATGAAACCAATTATTCCCCTCATAGGTTGATCGAACAATTATTGACCATTTTCATTCCAATTTCTTTGAAGAAACCTTTTTTTATATCTTTCCATAGTTTTGATTCCCACATCACAACTGATAACCTAATTCATGCAATAAATCAACCATCGAATGAAGAATATCCATACAAAAAATCCTTAGAATCCAACCCAATAAATTTATTTTGGGTGATCATGATATTAAATGAACTAATCCAATATCTTTCGAAGAGAACCACCAAGTCATAGAGAAGATCAAATGAAAATCACAATTGAAGGCTGGAAATGATCATATGGGGAATAAAAACTAATACAAGATGAGATCATGATATAAGGTATACATGAGAGGTTAATGATCACAATCATGGATTGAGTACTCTATTGAAATCAAATTGAATTTTATGGTTCTTTCCTCATCTGGTTATAAAAAATATTTGATATGATGATGGCGACATCATATTCCCCATCTGTATGGATTTATGATTGATCAAGGATTTAAATTAGTAGTGTGATTCATTTTAATTGTGGAAATTATGAGGTAAAATATGATTAACTTGAGTATGTGTGTTCAGATACTTTTTAGATATAAAAAATTTGAAACATCTTATTTTTTAAAGATGATATAGGATTAAGAATTGGTGAAACCATTTGAAGGTATTGCATCATTAAACTATGGTAATTTTCATTGAAATATTTTTTAGAGTTCATTGTAACCCATGATCAAGTCAGTTCCTATATTGAATGAGTTTATTATTTGGAGTGAAGAAATTTGATTATATATTATGTCGTATAAGTTTTGGTGTTCACTTTCTTCTATTTTTTCTGAATTATTACAAGGATATTTGGGGGTAGAGATTTCTGACTAATGAATCCAAAGTCAGATAACTATTTCACCGAATTAAACAACTGATTAGATAAAAATAATATTTCAAAGGATGAATCGGGTCAGATGAACATCAGAAAGAATTTAAAACTGACCAAATGTGTGTCTATTGGGTATTTTATAAGGGTATTGTAGAATTAATGCTCAAGTCCATAACATTGTGTTACTAACAACACATGGTTAGAAGAAAAGTGAAAACTAAGATATGACGGTGAAAGTAATAGGTGATATATGTAGGAAAAATAGAAAATACCTTTGGAGAATGGACATTAGGGGTTTCAAATTTCTTTTAAAAATAGATGACATTGATATAGATGATATGATATATTTTCCTCCAATGGTTATGGAGTAGAGTGAGAGGTATATAATCATTATTTTGAAATAAATATCATTTTGTGGGGACGTAATGACAGAAAAATTCATTAATGAAAATTATTCTTGGTCAATTTCAATTTCTTATTATGGATATGTAAAACGTATGCACTTATTTGATTTTATGTTTTGGATTTTAAAATACAGTTTAGATTTGTGACTGTTGCTTATATAGCCATTGAAAAGTGATCATATGATTAGTATAAAAATAGGTCTTTAAAAAATCCAATTTACTCAGACAGAGGATGTGAAGGCCTTATACAATAGACTTTCCCCATAAGAAGTTCACTTTTATAGCTCAGAATCGAGTTGGCGTCATTGTGATTCGCTTTTGACAAATCTCGGGACGAGATTGAATATGTAAAGCTTGAGCAGAACTGTCTAGAGGAGAAGGGGAAGTTGATAGAGATTACTACTCGAGTGATGTTATCCGAGACACCCCAAGAGCCTTTCACCATCATGCACCATACCCTAACGAGTTATGTTGGTGTTTTAAGGGGTTATTTAACAATCCACTAATACTACGATTATGTACATTATTCTTTTATAGAGAATATACAATCTTTTTAATATTGTTACTTTGTAAATATTTTATAAAGTAGAAATAGTATTTTTACATGATATTCAACTATGAAATATATTTTAAGGAGTTAATTGATCTTTGAATTAAATAATATTTTAATAAAATTTAATTAATATTAAATTAATTTTTATAAAATATAATTTATTGTATGATTTTATGAATGAAATTGTAATTTTTATTAATGTTTGAAATCTTTTTTCTGTCAAAACCCGTGAAATTTCAATAAAATATGGTAATTTTTTTAAAAGTAAAAATTCATATATTTATAATATTATTTATATAAGATGAATATTATTTATTCAATGATGACATTAAAAGTTCCCAACGGTGAATTTTTCTTAATTTTTCGAGGCAGTCGATTTTTTTAGGAAAATTAAATACAGTTTAAATATATAATGTGTTTTACGACATCCTAATTGCCCAAAAGTGAAGTAATAAAATAATATAAACATTATCATCAACCAATATTTGTTTTACAATTAAAATAAAATGATTTTGTGTATGTTTGATTTATTTTATAATGATTTAGTGGACCTGTCATGGATTTTAAAACATTTTGTCTTTTTAAATATTTTTCCTTGAGAGTGTGAATAACCTCTACATAAGAAAACCTATTATTTTATGATGTTAAGACATTGATATTAATAAATATTTTTTTCCACTACCCTTTGTCAAAATCCATTGGAAATAACCATGGTAAGGTTTTTGGTTTGCATAAATTTATTGTGTGGTGTCCCAAAATTAAATAATAATTTATTTTCTCTCATTTCCTATATATTCCCACCCAAGCTCCCATTTCCAATACACACAAAGCCTTTGATGTTAATAAAAACCTCTTCCCTACTCTCTCTATAATCCTCCAAAGGCACCCCAAGCATCATATAAGACTCTCTCAAGCCTCTCCCAAGCCTTTGGGATTAAATTTCCAAGTAAGGGATTCCTTCCATTATCTTTTTATCTATGTTTTGTAATACTCTTATAGACATTTATTTTCAATTATAAATGTTGGGGTACTATTTCATACCTCTCCCATACTACCATAATTGTGTTTGAATAATGAGAGACTGCTTTCCATATCATTAAATGTCCCCCATTTTGACCTATTTACTATACTGAAATTCTAAATTGAGTTTCTCTCTCTACATTTACATTCAATAAATTATTTTCTATCATGAATATAAATTCCATTAAAATTTTTGTGAAATTTATCTACGTGGCCCCCTTTAATATCCATTTCATGTACATATTAAGAGACATTGCTTTCCGTCTCATCAACCATTTTATGAGTTCTTATGTCACCCCATTATGCTGACAAAATTACACCGTGATTTTCCATGAAAAATTCATTTTATAGTAAATAACATGCCCATATATATATTAAGGGTATTAACCTTTATGAACATTTACAAATTATTCAATGAGTTTAATTTAAGAATTTTACACTCCATTGTCATGGAATAAATTATTATGTTCAATGAATCCATGTTTTATGATCCATATGGAAAACTAATGCATGAAATAAAATTATTATGAATGTTGCACTCTGATAGTTCTCTAATGAATTAGGTAAATTATAGTATCATGATACATAATGTGAAATGGGTGTTGAATCATACTAATTATAGTGAAACGAGGGGTTACATGTGATTCATATGCAATTAGGGTTTACTAATTCTCTATGTGCAATGAGCCTTGGCCCATGCCAATTCCATTTTAAGTGTTGTTTCCACATTTCTAGGTTATGATTATCATGTGTTGTCATGCCTTTTTGTCCATGATTATATTTTGATCCATTGATATTCCAATCGTATGAAATGTGTTATATTCTTCCATTTTATTCAATTTTTATTCCCTTATTGGGCTTTATATCTCACCTTTTTCTTATGCATGTCCTTAGGTTATCCTATGAAATTCTATGTATGATGGAATGTAGTGGTATTGTAAAGGATGTTTTTAATAAGATGTTTTTTTTATGATTTTAGATGTTATTTAATTTTCCAAACCCACAAAGACACTAGACCTCTTGATCTTCTATGTTGTATCAAGTGAATGTTTTATGTAATAAATCGAGTTTAATTATATAATTAAGAGAATGGTTTTCATAGTTGGTATCAAAGGATAGGTTTAGTTATTTTTGGGATTATGATTAGAAAACTGTAGCGAAGAATTAGAGACATGACAATGTATAATAAAAACATCCCTATGTTTTTCTGGGTATTGAGTAAGTGGATTATCAAGGAATTACATCCCTGTCTAGATACAAGTAGGTAGAGGTATCTCTAGCATAGAAGTACCTTGGGGTGAAAACCATAAAAATGAGTTCAGTACTTGGCATGGGGTATACAGGTACATAACAACGGGCCTTGCTACACTGTGGTTTCATCACTCCCTAGGGATATTCATCTGTAAATTCACATGCTTATTATGAACTAATATTAAGGGAATAAAAAAATTCAACTATGAAAATATATGTTAAGAAGTTAATCTTAGATAACATAGATTGATGTTTATAGATTAAAAAAATATGGAATTAAATGATATTTGTAAGGAATTTGTTTTTTCCATGGATTAACCTTTATGTGTTACCCCTAATGTTACTTTTAATCTATCCAATGGCTGGTAATAAGAGGACTCAGGATAATAAACAATGTGAAGATCAATGTGATGATTGTGCTAATGAGATACCCAATCTGATGGGTGTCGGAATCCCAAACATTGTAATGATTCTATATTAATTAACTCGTGATTCAAATAGGAACATGGGTCAAGATAAATTCTCAACCCCTGCTAAGAATGAACAATTCACTATCAAGATAGTCATGAGACAAAGGCCTCCTACATTTAATTGATCATCTGATCCCTTAATCGTTGAACAATGCATCAACTCCCTTGAAAAGTCCTTCTCCACCCTCCAATGTTCTCAAAAAGAGAAGGTTCTCCTAGATGATTATCATATGGAGGGTGAACTTGATAAATGGTTGACCATGATCAAATATATGAAGCCTAAGGAGGACATCGAGCCATTGGAAATGAAGGATTTCATGAAGATTTTTTTAATAAATATTTATTGTGCATGCTCTAGCATATGATGGAAAGGGAATTCCATTCCCTAATACAAAAAGACGACAAATCCATCCGAGTGTATGAGGAAAAATTAACATGTCTTGCATGGTACGCCTCTATAATTTTCATTACACCCAAATTCAATATTGATGTAGACTTTGGTGGGCTGAAACCTAGACGGTGGAAATCCATGGTGATCTGTGACTTCGACTGCTACGATAAAATTTTCTAATGTGCCCCCAAGTTCAAAATGGGGATCAACGAATCTCAGCAGTATCATGAGTATAAGAAGCATATGGTGGATGTCAATTCTGTTGGTCTGATGGATAAATCCAATGGTGCTATGAAGACCCCTCACCCCACTTTCCAAAGGTGAAGAAAAAAGCACCCCGAAATTTTCTTGAAGGGGACAAGGAAAAGCTTTAGGTGTGGAAGAGGACAACTATCTGTTAACTACCGAAAATAAAAACCAACTATTGAGATAGAGGAGAGGACCACTCCATTAAAATCTCAAATCATTTTTCATTACTTTAACTAAATAGAACTAGTGCTTCTTTCAAATTAGATCCCTAAAGAAAGGGTTTTCAGAGGCAACTAACAACCTCCATGGCAGCAAGGGTGAGCTTCTGCCATCTCTACTACCGAACTGAACCCCGAGAACAATGTGGTGACATGGACACCATTTATTCATTCAATAATATCTAACATAATTCTTGAATCATGTTCTATGCATTATTTTATATCACAAAATATTATTAGAACAATCCTTACACCTCCACATATCATGGAAGTAATGATGTCGGTGAGTACGAAAAATGGGGCAATCATTGCATCCCATGAATATAACCCCTCTCCTATTATAATCGTTGGATTAAACTTCCCAACAAAAATCATCATACAAACTCTTGGTGAATTTTATGAAATTATTTGCATTGATTTACTTTCCCTATATAGAGCCAATATAAATTTCCATGAGAGGTAAATCACTCTCTATTTGGAGATTCAATCCATGATTCTATACAAGTGAATGGAGGACGATAAATCATCTTTCGATCCATCATTTGAAGCTTTTATATTAATATCCTATTAGCATGCATATCTATCTGAGATGACTAAGGCTAAGGAGGAAACCATCCTTGAAGACATACCTATTGTGAGAGAATTCACTAAACTGTTTCCTGAGGAATGGTATGGTCTTCCTCCTTCAAGAGATGTAGAATTCCCTATTGATTATATCCTAGGGAAATTCCAATATCCAAGACTCCAAATAGAATAGTGGTTGTGGAGCTTGAGGAGGTGAAGAAACAACTATAGTAGAATCTGGATAAAGGGGTTATATGCCCATGTGCTTCACTATAGGGTGCACCAGTACTCTTTGTCAAGTTGAAGTATGTGTCATTGCACCTTTGTATTGATTTACGTGAGTTTAAAAATAGCAATAAAGAACAAGAATCCTCTACCATGAATTTATTACTTGTTCTATCAACATTGAGGATCATAAAACTTCTCTAAGGTATATTTATGGTTGGTATATCATCAATTAAGGGGGAAGAATGAGGATATCCCCAAGACTTCTTTTCATACAAGAAATAGGCACAATGAATTCGTAGTAATGAATTTTGAACTCAATAATGATCCAACAATCTTCATGGACTTGATGAATAGATTTTTTATAGATTACCATGAAATATTTGTGGTAGTCTTTATAGATGATATAATAATATATTCCAAAACCATTGTGGATCCTGAGAAACATCTATGAACTATACTAGAGACCATACCAAAGGAGATGCTATGTTCAATGTATAGAAAATGTGTGTTCTGGTTGAAGGAGGTCTCATTCATGGGACATATCATCACCAGCAATGGGATATTTGTGGATCCCTCCAAGATAGCAGCTATAGAGGGATGGCGAAGGCCAACATCGATAATGGATATTAGTAGATTTTTGGGGTTATCTGGATATTAGTGACAATTTGTGAGAAATTTATCCCAATTTTCCGACCATATTACCAACCTATCATAGAAGGGATAAATGTTTTCATGGAGTTATTAATGCAAAGAATGCTTTAAAAAGTTGAAAAGGAGGCTTATCACTATGCTCATGCTCACTTTACCCACAAGTGGAGAAATTTTTGTTGTATTCTATGATGCAGAAAAGAAGAGCATGGTCTCTATATTGATGAAAAATAACAATGTAATTGACTATGCTTCAAGGAAATTTAAGGTTCAAGAGCATAATTATCCAACACATGATCTATAGTTGGCTGCGGTGATCTTCACTTTAAAAATTTGGTGGCACTAACTATTTGGGGGAGAGGTTTTAAATATATACAAACCACAAAATCCTCAAGTATATATTCACAAAAAATGTGTTGAACATGCACCAACCAAGATGGTTAGTGTTGATCACTGACTATGACTATTGAATCCCTTGCCACCCTGGGAAATTGAAAAAGTTGGAAGATGTTCTAAGTATAAAGGACCCATCGATTCTTTCAGTGATGAAAATTGAGAAGGATCCAATCTTCTTAGATTAGATGAATATGGACATGGGAATCATAAATAAGGGAATATCATCAATCCAGTCAAAAATTATTCCTCAACCAAATCTTTTGGAAATTTTGAAGGATTTTCAAAATGATGATGTGTGTATTCCGAAGAAATTGTAAGCTATCAGAAAAGTAAAATCCTCAGAGTTTGATGTTAATGATGAAATAATTATGGGATTTTTGAAATGACTATGTGTTCAATCAATTTTGGAGCTTAAAAAGGATCTTTTGGATGATTTACATAGTTTAAATTTCTCAATTCACCAATGAAACACAATGATGTATCGAGATCTCTGATATCATTATTCGTGGGATAATATGAAGTAGGAAATCACCGAGTATACATAAAAGTAATTAGTGTGTTAGTATGTGAAGGCAAAGAGGTAGATGTATACGTGGAGGATGCAACCATTTTCTATTCCTGTATGGAAATTGGAGAACAACACCATAGACATTGTCATCAGAAGTTCGAATACATCCATAGGCTACAATGTAATTAGTGTTTTTGTTGATCATCTTACAATGTCTACACACTTCATTTAAATACATGAGTATTTCTCATTGGATCAGCTGAAACAAATATACATCAGGGAAGTGGAAATGATGCATGGTGTACCACTATCTATTGTATCCGATTGTGTTCTGGGATTTATCTAAATATTTTGGAAGAGTCTTTAACATGCTCTGGATGTTGAACTGAAATTCAGTACAACCGACCATCCTCAAACTCATGGTCAATCTAAGTGAACAATTCAGACACTGGAAGATATGTAAAGATCTTGTTCAAAGGATTTTAAATGTGGTGGAATTCAACATCTACCTCTGGTTGAATTCTCCTATAATAACAGTTTCCACTCTAGCATCATAATGGATCCTTGTGAAGCCTTATATGGTAAGAGGTGAATAACACCGACATGTTGTGATGGTGTCGGTGACCGTAAGCTGTTAGTTCCTGAAACAAGTGAAGAAATGGTTGAGAACGTTAAAATAATTACACATTATATCATAGAAGCCCAAAGTCGGCAGAAGATTTACGTAGATAACCGTCGAAGAGACCTTGAGTTTAATATTGGAGACATGTTATTTCTACACAAAAATTTATGGAAGAAGGTCATTATGATTGAAATTTAGAGAAAGTTACATCCTTGATACATCATCCCCTTCGAGATTATGGATCCTTTCAGGGATGTGGTATATCGACTAGAACTTACACCTACCATGGAAAATGTACATGATGTCTTTCATTTATCCCTATTAAGGACGTACATACAAAACCATTCACATTTACTCGCTTCAGAGGTAGTACAAGTAGAGGATGATCTTTCATACAATGAACAACCAATGCTGATCTTAGATCGTAGAGAAAAGGTTTTTCGAAATAAGACAATTCCCTACATCAAGTTGTTGTGGAAAAAACAGAAGCTTGAAGAAGAAACGTGGGAATATAAATAAGTGATGAAGCATAGAAACCAACATCTGTTTTAGTGTGGGAAAATGAAATTTCTAGGGTGAATGTTTTTATGGGAGGAAGATTGAAACAACCCAGAAATTCAATAATAAAAAATTCCCTTTGTCTATTTAAATGTCTTCTTATGGTTATGTTAAACATATGAACAAATTTGGTATAATGTTTTGGATTTTAAAATATTGTTATGAACAATGACCGTTGATAATACAGTTGTTGAACATTGAACACATGATTTGTATACATATAGGGCTTTAACAAATATAATTTAATCATACAATATAAGCGATGGCCTCATCTAGTATACTTTCCCCATACAAGGCCCATATGTTGGATCTTAGAAAGGTCTTAAAGTACTTGGTTTTCTCAATTAACCAAGCCCAAGCCATGTTTGAATATGTTAATCTTGATTTGAATTCCTTATGGGAGATGTGGAAGTTGATAGAGATAACCACTAGAGCGATGTTTACCTAACAATCCTAAGAGTCTGTCATAATTGTGCACCATACCCTAAAGGATTATTCTCTTGTTTTAAGGGGATTGGTAAGAATACCCTAGTACTATGATAATCTACATTATTCTTGCAGAGAGAATATATATTCATTTTGTTATTGTTACATTGTAAATAATATTTAAAGTAAAAATAGTATTCTTAGTTAATATTCAACTATGAAATCTATTTTGATGAATTAATGGATTTTTTAAATAAAAAATATTTTAATAAAATGTTATTATTAATAAATTACTCTTTTTTAATATAAATAATCATATATTTTTTAATGCAATTATAATTTTTGTTAAAGATAGAAATCAGTTTAGTCAAAACACCTGAAATTTTGATAAATGTTAGTTTTTATTTTACAAGTAAAAATTCAAATATTTAAAAATTATTTAAATAAAATGGAAATTATTTTTGGAATCAGAACATCAAAATTGTCCAATAGTGATTTTTCAGATTTTTATGAGACAATCAATTTTTTTTGGTAAAAATTAAAAACCGTTTAAATATATAATATGTTTTATGACATCATAATTACCCAATAGTGATTTGATAAGATAATATAAACATTATTTTCAGAAAATATATGATTTACCAATAAAATAATGTGATTATAGGTTTATTTATTTATTTTACAAATATTTAGTGCACCCATTGATGCTTATAAAACATTTTCTCTTTTTTAATTGTTTTCCTTGAGAGTGTGACTCACCTTCACATAAGCAACCCCATTATTTTAAAAAAATTGGAAATTGGACTTATAAAATTTTGATTTCTACTCCCCTTTTTCAATAACCATGGGAAAAACTAGGGATTGATTTGTGGTATTTAGTAGTTTAATGTGTGGTGTCCCAAACCAAAATAATAATGTTTTCCCTCTACTTTCTTATATAAACACACTCAAGCTCCCACTTCCTCTTCACTCAATGACTTTTTAGTTCATCCAAACTCTTCAATAATTTATCTAGAATCCATTCAAGGTGATACAAGCTACCTAGAATCATCTCTCAAGACTCTCCCAAGCCATTGGGATCACACTTCAAAGTAAGGGATTCCTACCTTTCTCTTTTTATCCATGTTTCGTAATATTGTTTTTCCCTTTTATTTTCAATTATAAAGTTTAGGGAATGATTTATCACCTTTCCCATTAATCCCTAATTATTGTTTAATGATGAGATACCCCTTTCTCTCTCACCAAATGACTCCCATGTACATCCTTTACAACGAAAAAATTCGGAATGGAATTTCTCTCTCCTCATCTACATTCAAGAAATTCTTTAGAATCATTAATCTAAATTCCATTACAATTGTTGGGACATGTATATATATGAATTGGATACTGTATATTTCATGTAAATATGATGGGAAACCCCATTCTCTCTCATCAACCCTTTTTTTGAGTTCTAATGTCATGATATTATGCGACCGATATTGCACCGTGATTTTCCAAGCCAATGTCATTGTGTAGTGAATACCATGACCACTTATCTATAAAAGGTATTCACCTTTATGCACATTTACATATTGTTTATAGAGTTTCATGTATGAATTACACAATCCTTTATCATGGAATAATTGATTATGTTTAATGAATCTATGTTTTATGATCCATATGTCCCACTTATGCATGAAATGAAAGGATTAAAAGGTTGTTCCCTGATAGCGCACCAATGCATTCAGAAAAGTATAGTATCATGACACATCATGTGAAATTGGTGTTGACTCATTATAGTTCAAGTGAAATGAGCTTTTACCCATGCATCATGTGAAATGATGGTTTATTGATGCTCTTTGTGCAATGAGCCTTGTCTCATGCTAATTCCATGTTCATTGCTGTTTCCACATTTCCATGTTATGATTGTCATGCATTATCATGACGTTATGTTCATGTTTCACTTGTTCTCTATTTATAGGCCTATTTCCTAACATGTGTTATATTTCTCATGTTATTATTTGGTTATTACCTTATTGGGATTTATAGGTCACCCTTTTTTTATGAAAGTTCTCTGGTTAACCTATACAATGCTATGTACGATGGAATGTAGTGGTCATGTATATGATGTTTTCAAAAAGAGGGTTTTTATATAATTTAAGTTTCTATGTAATGTTCCAAATCCCTAATGACACTATACCTCTCGATCTTACATGTTATATCAATTGAAGCTTATATGAAATAAATCTTGTTTATCTATGTAATAAAGAGCATACTTTTCATTGGGAATCTATTATCTCATGCAAATTCATTATATAAATTTGTAATCATAATTGGATGTATTTCAGTCAAGAATATTTTATTATTTTTGAGTCATATTTCTACTTGTGGAATTTTATCTTCTCATTTTATATTTCTATCTTCATAAAGTCATTTTTTCAGATATTGAAATCCTTAAGTGAACATTATTATGAATATTAATTTTTTTGAACCCATAACATAACTTTTTTTAAATTAATGCAATCAATAGGAAATATTAATTATAATGAATTTTTCATTAAAATTCATTGTTTTTGGATGACTATTGTAGTGGATATTACTGAGAATCATTCATCTAAAATATTTTTCTCACCAAGGTGATGAATAATAAAATCAATATAAAAGGAATGGATTTCACAAATATTTTTATTATTGAAAAAATAAATTATAATTGGACATTATTTATTTCCATTATATTAGGTTCTATTAACATTATTTATTCTCATTAAAAATATTGAAACAATATTTTAAAATATTTTTTCTTGAAAAAAATCATTATCAATTTCTATTTATAATAAAATAATAATTCATTCCATATAATTAAGTGTTTTTTCTATGAAATTCAATGTTGAATGATCAAAAATTCCCTTCCATGTGGGATTGAAAGCATACACTCTTCAATACAATATAATGTAGGAGATATAAATAATTAATATTGGTTATATTGAAAAATGTTAGTATAAATATTATTCACTATAAATGGGTACAATTTCATATGACTAAATTTAAAATAAGAAAAATGATTTTCTAAAATATAAAAATTAATTAAAAAAGATAAACAATAGTTTAAAAAATTTAATGTGTACATTTTTTTGTGTTTAGTTTTTTGATATTTTTTTAAATATGATTATCTATTAATAAATTCTACATTTTCCAAAGATCATCCATTGATATAATAAATCAATAAATACCTGAAATAAATCAATATCTTAATACATTAAAAAACAAAAATAGAACCAAATTAGAAATCATAGGATAGAGAGTGTTCTTGGTAATAATTATAAAAATATTCAATAGAAACACATTAAAAAATAGAAATCATTACATAGTATAATGTATTCTAAACTATGTATAATATCACACAGTATATTATACATAATGATTTCACCTAGATGCTATAATATTTATCTATAAAAGAACATCAATTTCTATTCATTCAATTTAATGGTCTATCTAATAAAGAATCACTATCCTTCATTAGAGACTTTTATAATATTGCGAAATATTTAATTATATATGTTCTCATAGGGAATTAAAATATGATGAGTGTGTTAAATAGTTTACTTAAATGGAATTAAAATAATTTTTTTTAGTTAATAAGAAAAAACTTTTTATAATTTTGATCATAATTATAATTTTTAATTATAAAATTCTATCCTAAAAGACATAATATAGGGATAATAATTAAAGTAAAATGTTTTTTAAAGAGATTATAAAGTCCTTTCATGATTATCATGATATATATATAGACCTACTCAAGCAGTTTCCTAACCAACAACTTCTTTCTCATGCCCTCAAAAATACTTTCTATAGTGGATTTAACGTCCCATGATAGAATTCGGTTGATCAGTCAACTTAGGGAAAAATAATGCAGAATATTATTGATATTTGAGGCATATTTTAAAAACTAATTCTATTAAATCTATAAAAAAACATTATACACAAAAAATTTAAAAGATTTGGGAAAAAATTGGACCATGGATTGATGCAAATAGTGATTTGGATGAAATCATTTATCAACATCAAACCATATTAATGGAAAATAAAAAACCATGTGTAAATAAAATGGGATCCCAAAATTAGGATAAATCACTTTTGGGTTTGTGTGAACAATGTATTATGTTTAAGAACACTAAAAAATACTTTGAAAACCTTTTTATACCAACCAATCAATAATAGAATATCAATATTATTCAATGTTGTCCTATGATTTATAATAGAGATGAACCAGTCATGAAAAATTAGAAAAAATGGATATATAAATAATCCAAAAAATTCTTTTAAATACCTTATTCCTAAAAATCATTATACCCAAGGATATTAAAGTTAATATAAAATATATTAAAATAAAAAACATGTTGATCAATTTAATTCCAAGTTGGAATTTTATGGAAAATTCCAAATATAATGTAAACATGTAAAAATTATTTCACATCAAAGAGGCTAAATTTTACACTCAAATGGAACATCATGAATATGGTAAATCTTAATCTTATTTAAGTATGCATTATCTATAATTTCAAATCATTCATTTTGAATGATACATGAAAACTATAGATTGTGGACAATTATATAGCATAATAGAATTGATCATTATGGCTGATTTCATTGTTATGCTTACAAGATTTGAATTATGAACTCAAGGTAAATATATAAATATACCAAGGAGTTACCAAAATATAATACATCGTGATTAATTAAGGCATAAACTTGATAAATTCAATCTGGAAATAAGACTAAAAATCATAGAAATAATGATTTTCTCACTCTCCCAATGTAAATTCTATATTAATTATTTTAAAAAAATAATTAAAATAAATAAATTAACATTAATATAGAATTATTTCATTAGATTAATTCTAGTACTATGAAATATTCCCCACCCAAATTTTCTCAACAGAATATTAAATTCAGATATTAATTAGAAAGATTAAATAAAAAACACCCCAGGGATATTAACCAAGAACAATGATAATATGGAATTTTTATAAGACATGATTCAGATTCATTCATATTATAATTCTTTTAAAAAACTATTTCATATAAAATATTAAATAATAATTTTTATCATACATCCTCACAAAATAGAGGAGTGTTTTCCTTCAAATGAAAATCCCTATAATACATAAAGATCTAGGGAGGTTTTTTATTCCCTGAACCTAAAAAAATTGTATCCCACTGAATTTTCAATGTGATATTAGTGTTTGAATATATTGTTACCCATTATAATATTTTTTGGTAGTAAATATTCATTGATTTAAAACAAAACAATGTTATTATATAGCTGTTTGGGTATTCAGTCAAATATTTTATAAGAAGAGAATATTATTTTTTTTCTTTGGAGTTAGAAAGTGAGTTTTTCTTGTTTAATTTACTGATATGAGAATGGATTATGATAATGAATGAATTCAATATGTTAAAAAATTCCAATGAACCAACATTTTCAGAATATTGTTTTATAGTAATGTCAATAAAAGAAAAAAAATAAACATTATGATTTATAGTAATTTAAGAAATATAAATTTAATGAATATATTAAATTATATGTTCTAACATTGCATAGACAAAATATTATGTATAATATTACTGATAAATTTTAAAAAAATTATTTATCTACAACTATTCTATTTATTATATCTAGTGTATTATTGATGATGATATTTCAGTGTTAGTACTAACAAAATTTGTAAGGGAAATTGAGAATTATTTCCCTATAATAATAAATTTTTGTCAAATTTATTTTGGAGAAGGATAATTAAACCTAAAAAAATTAATTGTTTTCTCTAGATGTCATTTTGAAATATTATTAAGAAACTCATTAGAGGGATCATTTCTCTTTACGTTGTACTTTAGTTATGTTAAAAAATAATTTTGAAATTAAAAATATTTCTTATTTTCAAACTCAATAAAAATAATATTTTAAATATCTTGGACTTCATATGATCTTTATTCTACCATCAAGCGATGAAGCACAATTTAGTGCTAAAAATGATCCAACACAACTTAAATAATCATTTTATGGTGAGAACTCAAGTATTCTAATAATTATATCTTCTAAACTATATAAAAATAATTTGTAAAACTAATGGTCATTCTAAATAAATTAAAAAAATGAAATAGTTTGGTCCATAGATGACCTTTAATGGAATTTTACCTTTTCTATACACATATAATATTTCTAGAGAACTGGACTGGAAACCAAGATTATAGTGGTAGTTGAGTCTAAAAACGTTATCAATTAGTGTTATCATATAATTATTGATTATCTATTATTAAATTGTTATTATATTCCACATTTTTAAAATTTCATGGTTTATTATAGTCTATATAGAGCCATTAAAAGGTTATTTCAATAAATTATATGCTTATAAAATGATATAATTTTAGTGAAAAAATCTACCAAAGGAATTATATTTATAGATTTCAAAAACTAAAATTCATACATTATGAATTATTATTTTTTACTCTAATACTAGTGTAAATACTTGAGATTTGTGCTAAGAATGAGTTATTTTGATTTCTAGATTCTTACATAGGTTACATCATAATTCATCCACAGAAAATATGTTAAATATGAACTAAAATTTACATTAACATTAGAGGAATTATCTTATAATTCAAATATGACATGATTGTGGGGAGAACTAGGTAACTTTTAATATTTTATGATTCATATCTTTTGAGATTCAATATATAAAACTATTTTTGGTATTCACTGATGAATTATCCATTATCAGTGTCATAACGGAAAATAGTGTAGGATATTTTAATTGGTTATAGAATAAGTTTTTGAGAAATACATAATTAAAAATAGAGGTAAATGTAAAATTTTTTTTCATATAAGGAATTCTAGTGGGAAAAAACGTACAAAGTTGGGTTTAAAGGTGATTTTTTGTTATTGATTTCATACAAACATTCCACTCCTAAAAATATTATTTTTTTTGTAGATATTTTTGGAATAAACATTATTTTCTAATGGTTTGACAATGTCATTTAAATGATTTAAAAAATATTAGGTTCACCAATGGACAAAGACTCAGTTTTCCTTTTCAATGATATTTTACTAGAAACATCTAATTATATATATACAAACTCACTAATTTAACTTTAAAAACTACACAAAATTTAAAACATCATTTCAAAATTATGTGTGATTGTACTGATATATTATTAAGATCGATATAGGGATAGATGAGAAATAATATATAACATGTGGTATATTATTCTCTAGATTATTATAGATGTTGAAAGGAAAAAACCCACTATTGAGAATGATAAGGTGGCTATTGTGTTTTCTGTAGAGATGTTTATGAAATTTAGTTTATGTTCAAAATTTATACATAATAAACTATATTCTATCATAAATATTTATCTATAATATAATAAAGAAAAATGAAAACTCATGGGGGTGAATACACACGTTATAAGAGTTTTAAATAACAATTGGAGATAAAAAGTGATGATTATAATGTTTTATTTTTTCATCAATACATATTTCCAAATACCAGGTATACTTATCCATGGGAGATTAATTTTTCCATTCATGATCATAATTTTCTCAATGTATATATTAAAAAAGCTATTTGGTATGAAAATTTATCAAATTTCAATGTATTATGTTACATTCATAAAGACCTTTTGAATAATAAAATATATTTGTTCATCTATCAAATTTATTAATATTTAAGGGATTACAAATTTCTATTTTATTTGTTTAAAAATCAAATCATAATGATGTGTGAACCAGAATGGGAAATGATTAATTTTTTAAGATCATTCACTCCAAACCCCAGGTCATAATGGGGGAGTGGGAATGGATCAAAATCCCAATAATTATGGTATTTGTATGTATACATTTATAAATGATTTTAAGTGTTTAGTATTATATTTTGATAGGTTTCAATGGTAAATAAAAGATGGATGAGATAAATTTCTTCACTAGAATATTATTTTATAAATTCCGATTTTTTATGTTTGGGGATATGATTTTATATATGCATTACAATAATATTATGGGAATGATCACATCCTAGATTCTATTGATAGTGATTTGAAATAGGTTAATAATGTGGGATTTCCTAAAAGCCAAACTAGTATAGTGATATAATTGTTTAAAAAGAAAAACTTCACATTGTTTTGGTAGACCAAATATTTTTTTACTGATAATGGAACTCATATTAAAAATTAAAAACATAAATTGTTTATGGATAAATGATGTTGTGATGATCAAACTAGAATCATGTACCATTAATAATCCATTATATAGGTTAAAATTTCAAACATGGATCTTAAAATGATATTACAGAAAACATTCTCAAATTATAGAAGGATTGGTTCTTGAAACTAAATGTTGCACTATGGGACTACATAAATGAGTTCAAACCTGCAATAGTTATATCTCCATATATGACTTAATTTTCAATATCATGAAATATAACTATATAGTTGAAAAATAATATAGTTTTTGAAATTATGGCTTTGAACATTGACTTCTAGATTACTGGAAAAGTGAGACTATTTTTGTTTTTTGATCTAGATGAAATTATGATAGAGTATTATGAAAAATCATGGATTTATAGAAAGAGGAAAAGTGTTTTACATGAGTCTTAAATTCAATATAATTAATTTAAGGCATTATAGATTGTTTGTCTATTTAATTCCAAAATAAATATTTTTCACGGAAATTTTAAATCAATCTAGTTTGGACCTATCATGATATTTATCATGTCAAAAATAGATCTTTCAAAATTGATAGATAAGAGAATAAAGAAATGATATTAAATATATAGAGAATCAATATTTATTTTCAATTTCATATTAAGGGATTTGCTTCCATATTTTTATAGCAAAAATATGATTCCAATGCCGTATAATTGAAGAAAATAAATGTATTGGTTCATGGTAGTAAGCATATGGTCGTTTGGGATCTGTTAGTTTTTTAAAAATAAATTATTGATGTTCTATTTAATTCTGTCTATTTATAAAATACATAATTCATGGTCATCCTGGACCTTTTTTGAAAGTGGATCTATTGAGGTGTCAAAATAAGAGAAGAATAACATTATTTCTCAAGTTAAAAAGAAGCTACATGATGGAAATTCTCTAGATGAATGTAAATAATTTGAAACTCATATATTCCAATTCCAATGAACATAATAAATATAACTATTATGTTAATATATTTTATTTTTTAGGAACTGAATGTTATAAAAAAATGTATTAGTATGAAATATATGTGGAAAGAGATAAGTTTTAACTCACATCATTTATAGAAAATTATTCTTTAATATATTGTGTGATTATTTAAATTTCATCTTGATTATTATTATCTTAATTATTAATATTTTTCTAATATTTCACATTGTGATTCAATGGTTATAAATAGATACATTGTGTAAAATTATGCAAGGTTGACTGAACCCTTGGCTCATTCTATTTAATGAATGTACCTAATTTTTGGGGGTTATTAGTGATCTATTTTTTTGTTGATGATAATATAATTAAAAAATCAATGTTATTGAAACCGTACTTCTATTTTTTCAATGTATGATAAGATAATATATTGGACATAATTGAAAAAAAATTCTATACCTTAATGATAATGGATGTACATTTTTAATTTGTTTATAAATATTTTTTTCAAAAACATGATTGATGATCTCTTTTATTACCCATGACCATAAATTCAAATTGATGAATTCCAATTATTTTTAAACCCAAATGTATAAATTTTCACATTCACATTTGAATTAAAAATTTTCAATAATGATGATTTTTCTATTTGTGTAGAGTGTTTTAATTTGGGATAAACCATTATTTAATATCTACCTATCATGGATCCATTTTAATTTCTCTTTTTGATAAATTTCTAAGCCTTTTCATTATTATTTAGTGGATAAATATTTTCCTGAAAATGAGATATTAAAATACACAATTAATATGACTATTTTCCATTTTTTCCAATGGATTTAAATTCTTCGGTATATTAAAAATGTAATAGATAGAGAGGCTTGAGGCCATTATCCTTAGGAAGATATTGGTGTCCTACAAATTTATGCATTGTAGAAAATGTTATTCCCACAATTTCCCTGAACCATTAGATTTCCAAGAGGTGATATCCATTTATCATATTTCCATCATTCTCTATGATTGATACGATTCAATCATGGATTTCTAGAATTAGATTGGGCCAGGCCTCAAAAATGGGAAGATCGACTAGATATGCAGTGGTGGAGATGACTAAAGTGGTATTAGACAAAGAAAAAAGAGTTTTCTTGACTCCGTTGGTGTTTTTTTAGGACAATTAGTGTAATAGAATATATATATATACCAGGATAAATGACTTACATCTAATTGTAGGGATGTTGTCCAAATTAAATGATGATTTTGATGTGAGGAAGGAATTTATGATTATCTGATCATTATCCACTAATGTAGGTATGTCTTGACCTACTTTTTGGAAGATGAGTTTTATATATTCCTCTTTGGTTTGTGAGGTAGATATGCGAAGATTTAATATCAAGGTTTTGGATCTTGTGATGATAGAGGTGGGTTTTAATGGTATTTCCTCTTTAATTAATCCTTATTGAAAATTTATAGTCATGGGAGACTCTGCTGGCAACCATCATGTAATTGAAATAGTCACTAATCGAAGGCATATAACATTTGTGAATGATGGTAGAATAGAGTGAATTGTGATAAAGTTGACACTACCAATGTGTTTTGTAATATATTGGTTATCCATGATTGATTTAAATTTTTGAAGAACATTATTATTTATAGACTTTTCTTCTATGTTTCAGGAAAACATTGGATGATAGATGATATTATTCAAAAGAAAACATCTATATATATGGTATTCATACTAGATATGTCTAACTATGTTTCATAGATTGTATAACTTTATTTTATCATCAGACGAGATAAAATGAAATTATTGGTGGTTAGATCAAATGTGTTAAATCCAGGAATGGTATAATTTAAAAAATTATATTTTTGGTTTAATGATATTTCTATAAAAAATACTACAGTAAAATATTAGATCATTAGTTTTGGTATCACTATTTCCAATTGAATCCTAAAATTAATTTTGACATATCTTCGACTGTGGAAATTCTAAATAAACAATAATATAGTACCACTGAGGATATGAAATTAGGTTACTGTGATATGGTCCTAGTTGAAGTGGACTTATATTCAAGGTATGTTAACAATATTTTTTATTTTCCTTGGATATTGACATATAATTAATGGTAAAATATGATAATTAGTGAATTTCATTCCAAACTCTAATTTAATAGTACATGTCAAGGTTAATTATTGTGAAAATGTGTTCTTCTTTTTTATTAAAAAAAGTAATAACGATTTATCCTTTTAGATGATTTTTAGGAGGAATGAAATGTTCAGTAATGTTGGATTAGTTTGAAGAAGGAAAATCCCTTCTAATAGTGTTGTGGTGAATATTAGTGTTTGTTTTCCAAAAATAGCGGAAACTTCACAATAATTTACACAAGAAGGTTAGGTGGTACAAAGACTATCAAATTATGAAATAGAGGAATAAATGACGAATTTTATTGGATTTGAGCTAGGGTTAGGCATGGATTTGGCGCCTGAGATCATAGAGGATAATCTAGAGTATGATAGCATCATAAACCCCAGAGTGGATTAAAAATTGAATTACTATATATAGGAATATTCTAAAATCATTGTGGGGAAAAAACCTATAGTGATTATTTGAATCATTCATGGATATAAGAGTAAATTTTTTTAATTAAATTAATCATTGATAATTCATATAAATTAGGACGATATTAGGGATTTGTCCCCCCAAAATACAGCATATAGTCAGAATTTTTCTAGAGGAAAAACTTTTTTCATGGATGATGATGGATTTCAACTCATTCCTAATATTAATCAAAGATGTATGAAATGGTAATCTTATCTGAATCCAACTATGGTTCCCATGTATCAAGGTCCCTTATAATAAGAAATTTATTTTTGTGGTGATTATGATGCATCCAATCATGTTTATTATGATATTTGATCGTTATTTGTAATGGGGTAATGAATTCTTGTATTAGCCTATAATTCATCATGTCGTCCATTTTATTTTATTTTATAATAATATGGGATCTTCTGTAAACGTTTTGGAAAAAATTGTTTAATCAGTTTTGTAATATCTTAATATTTTTTGCAATGATAAAATTATTGAATTATGGTTTAAAATAATTTTGAGTTTTAAATAATTTTTTATTCATTTGAGGCATTTAAATGAGGATTTAATTGATAATTTTAATCCATATTGATCCTATATTCTTTAATCCATCCATTAATTTAATTTTTAAGATGTTGAAAGAGGTATTTTTCCAATTTTTAATTTTTAATCATTCATATCCAAACATAGTGCTGATTTATTATGGATTCTAATTATGTGTTTTATTTAATATATTGCTATAGATTAATTTTTTATTAGATAAATGATATGTGATCATGGTTTAATATTTTTCAAAAATATTCAATCGCATTAATGTTTATGAAACCAAAAATAGATTTTAATCAAACATGTTATTTGGAGTAGTGAAAATTCCATTTCATTATTAACATGGTCTGTGGTGAAGAATATATTTAGAAATTATTTCCTATTAGATGTTAAAAATTTCAATCATTATAATTTATTTATCCTATTGAATTTATAAAAATTATCACTTATGGACATGAAATGATTATGTGTTGGGTAATTTTACAAGACACATAATTTAGGATTTTTGACAAATATTTTGAGGCGTATTTTCATATTTTCATTAATTTATTTTGACTCTTGTCTTTTAATTTTAATTTACTGGTTTATATATAGTTTAATATTTATTTAATAACAATTTTTTTTTTGTTTGTAACATTATAGTAACCAACTGTTATTTATTGATGAAATTACTTATTTAATCATAAATAAAATTCCAAAACATAATCGTTTTATAGAATAATTCCACTTTATTATTTTAATTAATCAATAATTAATGTTATTAAAAAATTTATATTTATTTTATTATAGTTTAATATTAAATTTAAATTTTTATATTATTTAATTATTTATAATTTACATTGACATTATAATAGTTTTTTGTAATAATTAATTATTTGTTTTAGTTATGTAATTTAGGAACCATTTTTTTATTTTAGTTAAAATTATTAGTTTTATTATTTTTTCTTATTGTCATTATATTTAATAATTATTGATTTAATATATGGGTTTAATTAAACATCATTATTATATTTTAATATTTAATTTAGAAAAATTACTTTTTTGTATTTTTTATTTTTAGTAAGTTATGTTAGTGACTAATGTAAATTTTGAACTAGTCACAATACCATTTCATCGACCACATGCCCCAAATAATTTTTCTTATAAATTAGAAAAGGACTTCTATTGTCTTGATTTTTGATGAAACTAAACCTGATATATCAAATCGACCATCAACTGAGCTGATTCATTCAACAACTCCAAGGATCAACAATAAGGTATTATATAGTGGTATTGTTGTTTTCAATCAAGTGAGATATTATATTTGACTGATATGTATTGAAACTGTCTGATGATTCCAATTTTCTACCCCATTGTTCGATCGATCTAGAATTGAGGAATGTTGTATACATGAAATCAAAGACACTATATGTTTGAAATTTCCATCATTTTTGAATGACCTGTTGAAAAAAACACAATTCCTTAACTCAAAGCAACATCAAAAAATGTCGATACTTGATAAAAATCATATGATGTCACCAACAGATTCCTATTTTTTTTTTGTGAATATACTAAATGGTTTGATAACATTACTCAAAGATGACCATAAATGTTTTATATGATAAAATATGTAATCACACAAAGAATAGATACAATCAATGGGGGTAATCATTAAAAATCAATGTTTCCACATCATTTATGATATTCATTTGTTTTTGTTGATGGAAGTGATGGATAAATATTCCATTGAAATTATGTAATATATGATGGAGCTTTCCTTGTAAAGTTTGAACCTCTTTGAAATTTGAATTTGTGTATATTAAATTCCCCATCCCCATGGATTTAGGTTTATGTTTGTGTGTGGATGTAAATCGAGTGAATGATGAGTAGTTGAAAACCAAATTTTGAGATATGGGGAAATGGTGAAAGTACAAGTGATTGTATTATTTCTAAATTTATAATATTTTCAACCACTAATTTTTTAAGTATGATATTACTTTTAGGAATTTATGTGTTTTTGCGACGTAAGTTCATAGATCAACAACAATTATTTTCATTGAGAGATTTATTATCAAATCTAGGGACTCAAATTCTAAATTTTATTATTATTTCCAGAATTGGTCATCTGAGAATTAAAATTTTGATTTTGAGACGAGTCGAACAACATGTGATATTCATTTTTTTTCATTTATTTTTGGTCCATTTGAGGATGATTCTATAATTTCCCAAAACATGCACATTAATATTTGGTTTTGAAATCAGTTACTATAAATTTCATTCATTTATGATGAATAATATCACAAAATTTTTTCATCCAAACCATATATCACAAAGAGAAATATTTTGATTACATATAAACAAGAGAACCATTTAGGTTTATTGTTTTATAGAATTTGGGGAAAAATAATGAAAAAAATGCAATTGGATTTAAATGATCATTTCGTCCAATTAATTCAACTTTTAATTTTCACACTAATACCTCTCTATAATCCATATGAAATCTATTGTATTCAAAATTCGATCAAACTATAAATTTTTAAAATGAGGAAAATAAAGCACAATAGTTGTGATCACAAATTATAAGAAATGGAATACATAATAATTAAATAATAAATAAAATATGTGAGCATAATAAGAGCATATGTGTATGAAAACAAAATCAATGTTCATGATTATAACATAAAAAAATCATACCCATCAATAAGTATGTAATAAAACATGATAACATGGAATTTGTCATTGATAAAATAAAAATTCATTATAATCAATAATCATTTACTATGTCATTTTAATCATAATAAAATGAAATATCCTAAACCCATAGAAAGTTAGATGAAACATATTGGTATCATGGAGCATCATCTCATAGAACCCTTGTATAACCCAAACAAAACCCTAAAAAACTAGAATAACCATCCAAAATATTTCAAATATGATTATTTGGATATCATAATCATTACACAATGCATGGGATCACTATTTGGGTGTGCCCATTACATAACCAATAATTGGCTCGCCTGATAATATTTTGGTTCTCCCATCATATATAATGAATATGAACCACAATATGAATATGGTATAATGTGTACTCATTATTAATGCAACATTAAATGTAATTATTTTCAACAATATTTTTATCACATGCAATATAAATGGGTTTCATTTCAATGTATTTATAATATGATAAACCAATCAAAGTTGAACAAGTTCTATAACTATTTCAATTAGACAATCATAATCAATCCAATTAAATAATATAGATAGTATCATTAGAAAATATCACTATTGGATATTATGTAATAACAAGGTTTTTTTTATTTTTATGATCAAAAATAAAATTAAAAAGAAATTAATATAATTTTGTGGAAAGTACCTTATTTATTTTTGAAATTAATTATTAAAACATAAATCATTTTTAGAGTAGTTTTTTATATAATTTATAAAATCCAATAATTTGTACAATATTATGAAAACATTTTTATTTAAAAGAACCTTTTATACCATTAAATCAATATTTGACGAACGCACGATATTGTAAGAGGATAAATCCATAGTTTCTGTAAAGAACATTACTTTTGGATGGTAAAAATGATAGATGAGTTCCCTGATACAAAAACAACAAGAAATATCCATTAAATTTTATTTAAATTCAAAATGTGAATTATTTTGGAAATGAGATAAGATTCCATTCAAAACAATTCACGAGTAATAATGTAACGACCCAAAAATTCATTAATGAAAATTCCTCTTGGTCTATTTAAATGAATTATTTTTGTTATGTAAAATGAATACACTTATTTGGTTTTATGTTTTTTATTTTAAAAGACCATTATGTATTGTGACTGTTTCTAATATAGTTATTGAATAGTGTTCACAAGATTATTATAAATATTGGGCATTAACAAATCAAATTTACTCATCCAAAGAAAGGGATGTCCTCATCCAATAGAGTTTCCCCATACGAAGACCACTTATCAGAGCTTGAAAATGAGGTGTCGTCATTGGGCTTCGATCATGACCAATCCCAAAATGAGCATGAATACATTTAACTTGAGCAGAACCACCTACAAGAGAAGTGGAAGTTGTTAGAAATTACAACTCAGGTGATGTTATCTGAGGAACCCCAAGATTCTATTACCGTCATGCACTTACCCTATGGTCTTATGTAGGTTTCTTATAGGGTAAGGTAGAAATACCCTAGTACTATGATTATGTACATTATTCTTATATATAGAATATAAATAATTTTTATTATTGTTACTTCTTAAATAGTTTTTAAAGCATAAATATTATCTTTAGTTTATATTCATCTGAGAAATCTATTCTGATAAATTAATGAAAATTTTTAATTCACTAAAATTTTAATAAATTATTATGAGTACTAAATAAATTATTAATAAATATAAAGTATAGAAAAATTTTATTTATGCAATTGTAATTTTTTTACGGTTTGAATGCTTGTTTTGTCAAAAACCCAAGAAATTTAAATAAATGTCGGTATTTATTTTAAAAGTTAAAATTTAAATATTTAAAAAATTATTTTGATAAAATTAATGTAATTTTCGGAATCATGATTTTAAAATTATCATATGGTGAATTTTTCATAAATTTATGAGACAATCAAATTTTTGGTTAAAAATTAAATAATGTTTTAAATATATACTGTCTTTTATGACATAAAAATGAACCAATAGTGATTTAATAAAATACTATAAACATTATATTTGGCAAATATATGTTTTACAAATAAAATAATGTTATTTTGGGTTTTTAGTATTAATTTTACAAATATTTAGTGGACACTTCTAGGAATATAAAACATTTTGTCATTAAAAATTCTTTTCCAGGAGAGTGTGAATCAACTCCACATATGAAAACCAATTATTTTATGATTTTCGGCCATTTTCCTTATAAATTATAGTATTCCACTACCCTTGTGGAAATACCATGGGAAAAACATGGACTAAATTGTGATTTTGATTAGTGTAATGTATCGTGACCCACACCTAAATAATAATGAATTCCCTCTCTTTTCCTATATAAACCCACACTCGCTCCCACTTCCTCTTTACTCAATGCCTTTGTAATTCATCCAAACTCATCCCTCATTTCTCTAGAATCCACCCAAGGGGCCCCAAGCAACCATGATTCCTCTCTCAAGCCTCTCCCAACCTTTAAGATCACACTTCAAAGTAAGGGAATCCTACATTTCTCTTTTTATCCCTATTTCATAAAATTGTTATTCCCTTTTATTTTAAATTATAATTGTTAGGGTATGATTTCTAAACTCCCCCATACTTTCATATTTATGTTTTATTGATGAGATACCGATTTATCTCTCATTAAATGACTTTTAAGTACTCCTGTTACTATGCCGAAATTCCATATGAAATTTCTCCCTCCTCATTTACATTCAAAAAAATTTATTGTATCAGGAATATAAATTCCATTACAATTTTTGGGATGTGTATCTATAAGAACCCCTTATGGTCCATTTCATGTACAAATTATGACACTCTCCTCTCTCTCTCATCAACCATTTTTATGAGTTCTTATGTCACAACGTTACGCATCCAAAATTGTACTATGATTTTCCAAACCTATGTAATTAGGTAGTGAATACCATGTCCACTTATCTATCAATGGTATTCCCCTTTATTCAAATTTCATTACTCTTTTAATAGTTCCATGTAATAATTATACAGTTCTTTATTGTGTAATAATTGATGATGTTTATTGAATCCATGTTTTATGATCCATGTGACACACTTATTCATGAAATGGAATGATTAAGAAGGGTGCTCCCTGATAGCACTCCAATGTATTGGGTAAAGTATGGTATCATGATATGTCATGTGAAATGGGTGTTGGCTTATTAAAATTCTTATGCAAACAGGTTTTACTCAATATTCATGTGTAATGAGGGTTTACTCATACTCCAAGTGTAATGATCCTTGGCTCATGCAAATTCCAAATTAAGAGTTGTTTCCACATTTCCATTTTATCGTTATCATTTTTTATCATGGCATTATGTTCATGTTTCTCTTGTGCTCCATTGATAAGCCTACAATAAAATTTTTATTATATTACTTGTGTTATTTTATTTGTTTCCCTTACTAGGCTTTATAGCTTACCCTTTTCTTATGCATGTCATCACGTTAAACTATGAAATGAAAAGTAAGAGGGAATGTAGTGTTCATGTAAACAAAGATTTCGATAAGATGTTGTTTTATATTCATTATATTGTTAAGTAATATTCATGAGACCCAAATACAAAAGAACTATCGATCTTCTATGTTTAATCCATTAAAGGAATTATATAATAAATAATGTTTAAGTATGTAATAAAGAGAAGGGTTGGCGTAGTTTTTATGAAAGGATAAGTTGCGTTTCTTTTTCGTATTAGGATTAGAAAACCCTAGTGAATCATTAGTGTAAATATTATGTATAATAAAAACATCCCTATGTTTTGTGGGTATTGAGTAAGTTGTTTATCAAGAAAATGAATCCCTATCTGGATATGAGTAGGTAGTGGCGGCTCTGACAGAGATTCCCTGAGGGGTGAAATCACCGACAAAGAGATTCAATAATGACCCAGAGTATCCTGGTGCACAAAAAATGGGCCTTGGTGCACTATTGGTTATGACACTCTCGGGGGATATGAATTGTTAAATTCACAAGCATATTTTGACCCATTATTAAGTGAATAAAAAACATACCCCTAAGAATATATGTTAGAAATTAGACAATGGATAACATATATTTTAGCCTATAGATTCATAAGTGATGGAAATAAAAGATATTTATAGGACTGTGATTTTTTCCATCGATGTCCCTTTATGTGTTTCCCTAACTTTAATTTTACTCCTGCCAATTTCCGGTAATATGAGGACATAGGCTAACAACCTATTTGGATATCAATGTGATGAATTTTTTAATGAGATGCTCAATCCGATGGGAGAAGGAAACACGAACTGTTTCATAATTCTCCCTTAGTTAACTGATGATTTGAATAGAAACATGGGTCCAGAGGAAAATTCAACCCCCCCTTCAAATAAAGAACATGTCTCTATCAAGATATTCATGAGATAAAGGCCTCATACTTTTATTGGACCATCTGATCCCTCAATCACTGAACAATGGATCCACTCCATTGAAAAAATCGTCTCTATCCTTCAATGTTATAAAAAAGAAATGGTTCTCCTAAAATATTATCTTATGAAGGGTGAAGCTGATCAATTCTATACAATGATAAAAAATACGAAGCCTGAGGAGGATATCAAAGTGTTGGAATGGATGGATTTCCATATAATGTTTTTTGTTAACAATTTTTCATGAACCTGCTGGCATAAGATAGAAAGGTTCTTAACTGCCCTAATGAAAAAAGTCAACGCATCTGTTGGAGCGTACATGGAAAACATCACAAGGATTGAGAGAAATGACATTGGCATTGCCATTACCCCTGAATGCATGGTGGATCACTTATTCGGTGGGCTGAAACCTAGACTGAGGAATGCCCTAGTGATCCGTGACATCGACAGCTATGAAGAAGTTGTATGATATGCTCTCAAGGTCGAAATGGAGATTGACTAATCTCAAGGGTATCATGGGGAAAAGAAGCATTATGAGGATTTCAATTCTGGAATTCCGATAGATAAATCCAATAGTGCTAAGAAGATTCAGCACCCCACATACCAATGGTGGAAAACAAAACCCGAGAAATTGCTTGAAGGGGTTAAGGTAATGATTTAAGTGTGGAAGAGAAAGACAAATAGATGTTTTCTATCGACAAGAAAAACCCACTTTTGCAACAGAGGATAGGAACACTTTGTTCATCTCTCAACACATTGTTTTTGTTTTCGACTATATAGAATGAGGGCATCTATCAAATCAGTTCCCAAACCCATAGGTTTTTTGAGGCTACCAACAACCTCCAAGGCAGCAAGGGAGAGATTTTTCCATCAGTACCAACGACATGGACCCAAAAAATGATGTGGTGATAGGAACTCCAGTTATTCATTCAAGAATATTGAATGTTATTTTTTTATTTAGGTTCTATGCATTCTTTTATATCTCCACTGTTTAGTAGAACAATCCCAATACCACCACTAATAATTGAAGTAATGTTATTGGTTAGTAAGACAAATGGGTAATCATTGTATCCCTTGGATATAACTCCTCTCCTATCATAATCAGTTGATTGGTCTTCCTGGTAGACCTCATCATACTCACTTTGGTTGAATTTGATGCAATTCTTGGCATGTATTGGAATTCCCTCTATAGAGCCAACATAAATTTCCTTGATAGGGAAATCACTCTCCATATGGAGAATCGAACCCCAATTATGTACAAGTGGAATGAGGATGATGAATGTTCATTAGATATGTCATATCAAGCATGGATATTAATACCCTATGAGAACTTTTATCTGGCTCTGATGATTGAATCTAAGGAGGCAACTATACTTGACAAAATGCCTATTGTAAGGGAATTCTCTAATGTGTTTCCTGAGGAATTATCTGGTCTTCCTCCTAGAAGAGATGTTGAATTATCAATTGATCATATACTTGGGGCATTGCCAATATCCACGACTCCGTATGGAATGTATATTGTGGATCTTGAGGAGCTAAAGAATCTAACACAAGAGAATATGGATAAAGGGTTTATATTCCCAACTGCTTTACCATATGGTGCACCGGTCCTCTTTGTCCTGAAGAAGGATGGATCAACGTTCCTTTTCATCGATTATTGTCAGCTTAACAAAATCATGATAACGTATAAGTATCATTTTCCATGAATTTATTGTGTGGAGAACAATACATCTCCAAATTAGGTTTTCGGTCAACATATTATTATGTAAGGGTGAAGAAGGAAGATATCACCAAGACTGTATTTCGTACAAAATTTCAACACTATGAATTCATAGTAATTCATTTCAGACTCACTAATAATCCATCAATCTTAATGGACACGATGAATAGTGTCTTTAGTGATTACCTCAACAAATTTATGGTAGTCTTTATAGATGTTATTCTAATATTCTTTACTACCAATGAGTATCATATGGATCATCTAAGAACTGTAGTAGAGTCCTTGTAGAAGGGGAAGCACTATGAAAATTATATCAAGTGAAAGCTGTGGTTGAATAAAGCCTCATTCTGGTGCCATATCATCACACGATATGTGATATATGTGGATCCCTCCATGATAGTTGCAATAGAGGGATGGTTGATGCCAAATAGGTAACAAATATCAGTATATTTTTGGTGTAATTTGGATATTATCGATGATTGGGAGACATTTCTCACGATTTTCCAACCCTCTTACCAAGCTAACTCAAAATAGAGTAATTTTTTCCTGGAGTGACTAATGTAAAGAATGCTTCAGGTAGTTGAAATGGAGGCTTATCACTATGCATGTTCTCACTTTACCCACATGTGGAGATTCTTTTGTGCTATTTACTGATGCTTTGAAGAAGGGAATGGTCTATGTGTTTGTACAAATTTACAATGTCATTTCCTATGCTTCAGGTAAATTTTGTGTTCATGAGCATAATTATAGAACACATGATCTGGAGTTGGCTATAGAAATCTTCGATTTAAAAATTTGACAGCATTAACTCTCTAGGGAGAAGTGTGAAATATATATGGACCAAAAAATCATCAATTATATGTTCACACATAATGAGTTGACCATGGCACAATGAAAATTTTTAGAGATGACAAATGACTAGGATAGCTCAATCCATTACCACCCTAGGAATGTGAACAAGGTGGTAGAAATTCTTTGTAGAAAGGACTCATCAATTTTATCATTTATTGGAAATTGAGAAGGATCCAATCGTCTTAGATTTGATGAGGATTTACATGGGAATCATAAATAAGGGGACAACATCAATCCTTTCACAAATTATTTATCAACAATATATTTAAGAATGGTTATAGAATACTCTAAAAAATGATGTAGGAATTCCAAAGAAAGTGGAAGCTATTAGAAAAGGGAACCATTCAAAGTTAATTGTTAATGAAGAAAGAATTGTGAGATTTGGGAAAATACTATGCGTTCTATCGAATCCAGAGCTGAAGAATGATCTTTTTGATGATGCACCTAGTTCAAATTTCACTATTAACCCTAGAAATAGAATGATTTATCGAGATCTCAGAGAGAATTATTAGTTGGATAATATGATGAAGGAAATGGCTGACTATACATCAAACTTCCTAGTGTGTTATCAAGTGAAGTCAGAGAGGAAAAAGTATAAGGTGATTATACAACCATTTCCCAAAATAGAGTGGAAATGGGAGAACATCACCATGGACATTGTCACCAGAAATCCGTAGACATCCAAAGGTAACAATGCAATCTAGGATGTTGTGGATCGTCAAACAATTTCTTCACACTTCATATCAATTTTTGATGATTTCTCATTAGATCAACTCGCACAGATATACATCATTGAAGTGATAAGGAAGCTTGGGGTACAAATTTCTATTATTTCTGATCGAGATCGAACATTCACCTATATGTTTTTTATGAGTCTTCAAGATGCTCGGGATACTGAATCGAATTTCAATATGACTTATCATCCTCAAAATGACGGCCAAACTGAGCGAACTATTCAGACACTTGGAGATATTTTAAGATCATATTCAATGGACATTGAAAAAGGATGAGATCTACATGTTCCTCTAGTTCAATTCCCATATAATAATAGTTTCCACATGAGCATATGAATGGCACCTTATGAAGACCTATATAGGAAGAGGTGTAGAACACTGGAATTCAGGGATGAAGTCATTGAGCGTAAGCTGCTAGGACCCGAAATGGTCGAAGAATTGGTGGAGAAGGTGAAAACCATTCAGCTGTATATCAAGGTGGCCTAGAGTTGACCGAAGAGTTATGCAGATAACCATGGATGTGAACATGAGTTTATAGTTGGAGACATGGTATTTATAAAAATATATATATGGAAGAAGGTCATTGGATTTTCAATAAAGGGGATGTTATGTCCTAGGTACATTGGCCCCTTCGAGATTCTTGATCATGTTGGGGCAATAGCCTATCAACTAACACTTCCACCTACCATGGACAATGTACATGATGTCTTTCATGTATCTCTCTTAAGGAATCATATACCAGACCATTCACATGTACTATATTTAGAGTTAGTACAAATAGAGAATGATCTTTCTTATGAGGAGCATCTGGTGAAGATATTAGATCGTAGAGAAAATGTTCTACGAAATAAGACAATGCCCATTATCAAGGTGTTGTGAAAAAACCCAAAAGATTAAAGAAGAGACATGGGAATTAGAATAAGTGATGAAGTAGAGTTTCCCCCATCTTTTTTACTATCATTAAATTAAATTTTTACTGAAAATTTTTTTAAGTGGGAAAAATTATAACAAAAAATTCATTCATGAAAATTCTTCTTGGTCTATTTAAATGTCTTCTTATAGTTATATAAAAATTATGAACTTATTTTGTATTATGTTTTGGATTTTAAAATACAAATATGAATTGTTTCCATTAAAAATATTTCCATTGAACAGTGACCACATGATTAGTACAAATACGGGGCTTTAACAAATCCAATTTACTCAGACAAAGGAAGCGATGGCCTCATACTGTATACTTACCTCGTTTGAACCCCATTTCTCAGAGCTCAGAAAGGATGTGGCACCATTGGTCTTTGATCTTGAGCAGTCCCAAGCTAAGATAGAATACATTATGATTGAGCAAAACCACCTACGAGGGAAGTCGATGTTGATAAAGAATACCACTCAAACGATGTTATCTGAGCCACCCCAAGAGTCGGTCACCAACACGCACCTTACCCTAAGGTCTTATGTCCGTGTTTTTTGGGGTTATATAACAAGAACCTAGTACTACAATTATGTACATTATTCTAGTATATATAATATACATTTGTTATTATTGTAACTTTGCAAAGAGTTGTTAATTCCTATATAATATTTTTAGTAAATATTCAAATTTGAAATATATTTTGATGAATTAATGGAATATTGAAACAAATTATATTAAAAAAAATACTATTGTTATTAAATTAATTTTTTTAAATATAAATGATCATATAATTTTATGAATGCTATTGTAATGTTTATTAAGGTTGGAAATATTTTTTTGTCAGAAACCCGTGAAATTTTGATAAATGTCAGGATTTTATATTAATAATAAAAATTCACATACTTAAATAATTATTTAGATAAAAGTAATATTATTTAGGAATTCATGACATTGAAATTATCCAATGTTGATTTTTTTTAAAATTAATATAACTTCTTAGGCCACTTACCCCTATAGATAATCATTTTATCAATTTTGGTTTTCAACACATTAACAAAATATTACAAATGTATGTTTTACATTATTATCAAAAATGAAATATTACATATTATATAATTTGGATGTAATTATTCCATATTTAGTATCAACTTTTTTATTCATTTTTTATGAGAAAATTATTAAATATTAAATACTTAATGTATTATTTATTGGAAAAAATTAATAAAAAATAAATTTATTATATTTCATAAATGTTCAAATAAGGGTTTTTAAATTTTTAAAAAATTAAAAATATAAACTTTCTTATTTAAGTTTTTTTTAAAAAAATCTGTTGAATTTAAAATTCATACATAAATACAAATAATTTAAAAAACATAATGTTATTTTTGAAAACATTATATAACACAAATCATATAGATGTAAAATTAATTAATAAAAAAATTACCCAATTATAAATTTGTTGTTCTATATTTATTTTTATATTTATTTTTATATAAATAAATTTAAAAATTTTATATATTAAATTGTTATAATTAAAATATAATATATGATGACATATGTTATTATTGAAAAATTAATTCTTAAAAATCAAGCATCAACATTTTGAATTCATATAAATTTATTGATGTTTTTTAATTTAAATATTATTATAATGATATAGGTATTATAGATTATACTGATCATTTGAATGTAAAAAATTTAATTTATTAATGTAATTTATTATACACTATGAAAAATTGGTTCTCCAAAAGGAATCCTTCTTAAAAAGTTTATATAATGGGATAATAATAGAAATTTTATTTGATTCAATTGTATACTATTATTTAATGATGATTATATTATTCTTATAATTTTAATATTTGAGAATTTGTTTTAGTTGGCTGTTATATATTGATGCCAAAATTTTATGTAATATAATTATTAATATGATATGCACAAATGAATGCAGATTTTTTAATATTTCAAATTATTATGAATCGTGTTTTATATAATACCCATGAATTTTTCCTTGAATCATGATATGATATTTATCCCTTTCGGTATGGATGATTTGGGACTAACCCTTGATAATTTAAAAAAATTAAATAATATAATTTATTCATCATCAAATTTCTTTCAATATAATAATTTTAGGATGAATCATGTATTATGAAATTTATAAAAACATGTGCGATTATTTATTAATAATTATCCAAGATTAATTTTGTTTCATTTTTTAATTCTATATTCATGGTCCACGATGAGCTTCTCAAAAATAAAATATTTTATATTGTAAAATTATTGTCATCAATAGTTATCTATTATTATAAAAATTTTTGAGAACCTGAGGTGACCCATTTTTAATGATTTCACTCCCTATGTCACTTACGTGGGTATTACTTATGGAATGACTAGAAGAATGATTATCAAGGTATGCCTATAGAGGATGTTTTATGTATTTTAAAATAATCTATCTATGGAGAAAATCCTTAGTGAGATTGACGATAATGGTTCTCCTGATTATGGGTGATTATTGTATTATGTAATATTAATGTGAATATATTAATGTTAGCTATAGACATCTATCTAAACACTTATGTGTCCTTAAATTAATGTTTATATACATATTTTTAGTTGTATTTCTTTTCTATAAGATTAATTTGGACATTAATATATTATTTTTTATGTAGTGGTAAATTTATAGTATATTTTGTATTTAATTCTAGTTTTAGAGTTTTCGGTGTTACTAAATTTTTAATTTTCCTACTGTTTTTTTGGTTGAATTATTTTTATGTTTTTAAATTTACATTTTTTTGTTATAAATTGTGATCTTACAAGAAAATAGTGATGTTCCAACACAATAATATGATACCAATTATTCCCCTCATAGGTTGATCAAACAATTATTGACAATTTTCATTCCAATTTCTTCGAAGCAACCATTTTTTATAAGTTTCCATAGTTTTGATTCCCACATCTGAACTGATAACCTAATTCATCCAATAAATCCACCATTGAATGAAGAATACCCATACAAAAAATCCATAGAATCGACCTGAATAATTATTTTTGGGTGATCATGATGTCAAATGAACTAATCCAACATCTTTCAAAGAGAACCACCATGTCATAGAGGAGAACAAAATAAAATCCCAATTGATGGCTGGAAATGATCATTTGGGGAATACAAAATTATATAAGATGAGATCATGATATAAGTTATACATGTGAGGTTAATGATCCCAATCATGGATTGAGTACTATATTGAAATCAAATTGAATTTTATGGTTCTTTCATCGTTTGGTTATAAAAAATATTTTATTTGATGATGGAGACATCAAATTCCCCATCTTTATGGATTTATGATTGATCGAGGATTTAAATCAACAGCATGATTAATTTTAATTGTGGAAATTATGAGGTTAAATATGATTAATTTGAGTATGTGTGGTCAGATAATTTTTAGATATAAAAAATTTGAAACATCTAATTTTTTAAATATGATATAGGATTGGTAATTGCTGAAACCATATGAAGGTAGTGCATCATTAAACTAGGGTTATATTCATTAAAATATTTTTTAAAGATCATTGGAACCCATGTTCAAGTCAGTTTCTATATTGAGAGAGTTTTCTATTGGGAGTGAAGAAATTTAATTACATATTATTTCGTATAAGTTGTGGTGTTCAATTTTTTCTATTTTTTATGAATTATTACAAAGATATTTGGGGTTAGAGATGTCTGACTAAAGAATCAGAAGTCAGATAACTATTTCACCGAAATAAACAACTGATTAGATAAAAATAATATTTCAAAGGATGATTCGGGTCAGATAAACATCAAAAAGAATTTAAAACTGACCATATGTGGGTCTATTGGGTATTTTATAAGGGTATTATATAATTAATGTTCATGTCTATAACATTGTGTGACTAACAATACATGGTTAGATGAAAAGTGAAAATTAAGATATGACGGTGCAAGTAATATGTGATGTATGTATAATCAATGGAAGATACCTCTGAATAATGCACATTAGGGGTGTCAAATTTTTTTTAAAAATAGATGACATTGATATAGAAGATTTGAGAAATTTTCCTCCAATGGTTTTGGACTAGATTGAGAGGTAGATAATAATTCTTTTGAAATAAATATCATTTTTTGGGTGATGTAATGACACAAAAATTCAATAATGAAAATTATTCTTGGCCAATTTAAATTTCTTCTTATGGATATGTAAAACGTACGAACTTATTTGGTTTTATGTTTTAGATTTTAAAATATAGTAAAGATTTGTGACTATTGCTAATATAGCCGTTGAATAGTGATCACATGATTAGTATAAAAATAGGTCTTTAACAAATCCAATTTACTCAGAGAGAGGATTTGATGGACTCATCCAATATACATTCCCCATAAGAAGCTCATTTTTTAGAGATCAGAATGGAGTTGGCGTCATTGTGATTCACTCTTGACAAATCCCAGTCCGAGATTGAATACGTAAATCTTGAGGGGAACTATCTACAGGAGAAGGGGAAGTTGATAGAGATTACTACTCGAGCGATGTTATCTGAGACACCCCAAGATTCTTTCACCATCAGGCAGCTTACCCTAACGAGTTATGTTGGTGTTTTAAGGGGTTATTTACCAATCCAATAATACTACGATTATGTACATTATTCTTTTATATAGAATGTACAATCTTTTTATTATTGTTACTTTGTAAATAGTTTTTAAAGTAGAAATAGTAATTTTACATAATATTCAACTATGAAATATATTTTAACGAATTAATTGATTTTTTAATTAAATAATATTTTAATCATGATGTTAAATGAATATTATTTATTCAATCATGATGTTAAAATTTTCCAACTGTGAATTTTTCTTAATTTTCCAAGGAAGTCAAATTTTTGGGTAAAATGAAATACAGTTTAAATATATAATGCGTTTCATGACATCCTAATGGCCCAAAAGTGAAGTAATGAAATAATATAAACATTATGTTCGGCAAATATTTTTTTTACCATTAATGTAATGTGATTTTGTGTGTGTTTGATTTATTTTATAATGATTTAGTGGACACGTCATTGATTATAAACATTTTGTCTTTTGAAATATTTTTCCTTGAGAGTGTGAATCACTCCCAAATAAGAAACCCTATTATTTTATGATGTTCAGAAATTGAGATTAATAAATATTATTTTCTAATACCCTTTGTCAAAATCCTTGAGAAATAACCATTGGATGGTTTTTGGTTTGCATAAATTTATTGTATGGTGTCCCAAACATAAATAATAAATTATTTTCTCTCCTTTCCTATATATTCTCACCCAAGCTCCCATGTCCACTACAGATAAAGCCTTTGAAGTTAATCCAAACCTCTTCCCTCCTCTCTCTATAATCCTCAAAAGGCACCGCAAGCATCAAATAAGCCTCTCTTAAGCCTCTCCCAAGCCTTTGGGATCACATTTCCAAGTAAGGGATTCCTTCCATTATCTTTTTATCCATGTTTTGTAATACTCTTATGGAATTTTATTTTCAATTATAAATGTTGGGGTATGATTTAATACCTCCCCCATTCTTCCCTCATTGTGTTTGAATGATGGGAGACCTCTTTATCTCTCATTAATTGTCCCCCATTAGGACATGTTTACTATACCAAAATTCTGAATTTAGTTTCTCTCTCCACTTTAACATTCAAGAAATTATTTTCTATTATGAATATAAATTCCATTAAAATTTTTGTGAAATTTATCTACATGACCCCCTTTACTGTCCATTTCATGTACATATTATGAGACACTACTTTCCGTCTCATCAACCATTTTATGAGTTCTTATGTCACCCCGTTATGCTGACAAAATTACACTGTGATTTTCCATGACAAAGTCATTGTGGAGTAAATACCATGCCCACATATCTATCAAGGGTATTAACCTCTATGAACATATACGTATTATTCAACGATTTTAATTTTGGAATTTAACACTACATTATAATGGAATAAATTATTATTTTTAATGAATCCATGTTATATGATCTATGTGGAAAACTAATGCATGAAATAAAATGATTATGAATGTTGCACTCTGATAGTGCCCTAATGAATTGGATAAATTATAGTATCATGATATATAATGTGAAATGGGTGTTGAATCATGCTAATTCAAGTGAAACGAGGGGTTACTAGTGCTTCATGTGCAATTAGGGTTTACTAATTCTCTATTTTCAATGAGCCTTGGCCCATGACAATTCCATTTTAAGTGTGTTTTCCACATTTCCAGGTTATGATTATAATGTTTTGTCATGCCCTTTTTTTCATGTTTCTATTGTGATCCATTGATATTCCAATCGTCTAACATGTGTTATATTCTATCCTTTTATTCAATTTTTATTCCCTTATATGGCTTTATAGCTCACCTTTTTATTATGCAATTCCTCAGGTTATCCTATGAAATTATATGTACGATGGAATGTAGTTGTCTGGTAAAAGATGTTTTGAATAAGATTTTGTTTTTATGATTTTAGGTTTTATTTAATTTTCCAAATCCCCAAAGACACTAGAGCTCTTGATCTTCTATGTTGTATCAAGTGAATTTTTTATGTAATAAATCGGGTTTAATTATATAATTAAGAGAAGGGTTGTCATAGTTGGTATCAACGGATAGGTATAGATATTTTTGGGATTATGATTAGAAAACCATAGCAAAGAATTAGAGACATGACTAAGTATAATAAAAACATCCCTATGTTTTTTTGGGTATTGAGTAAGTGGATTATAAAGGAAATACATCCCTGCCTAGATACAAGTAGGTAGAGGTTTCTCTAGCATAGATGTACCTTGGGGTGAAAACTATAACAAGGAATTCGGTGCTTGGAATGGGGTATACAGGTACATAACAACGGGCCTTGCTGCACTGTGGTTTCGTCACTCCTGGGGGATATTCATCTTTAAATTCATATGCTTATTATGAACTATTATTAAGGGAATAAAAAAATTCCACTCTGAAAATATATGTTATGATGTTAATCATAGATAACATAGATTGATCCTGATAGATTCAAAAGATGTGGAAATAAAAGATATATGTATTCATTTGTTTTTTCCATGGATTAACCATTATGTATTACCCATAATGTTACTTTTAATCTTTCCAATTACTGGTAATAAGAGGACTCAAGATATCAACCAATGTGATGATTGTGCTAATGAGATTCCCAATCTAATGGGTGTTGGAATCCCAAACATTGCCATGATTATCTCTCAGTTAAATCATCATTTGAATAGGAACATGGGTCAAGAGAAATTTTCAACCCCCGCTAAGAATGAACAATTCACTATCAAGAGATTCATGAGACAAAGGCCTCTTACTTTTAATGGATCACTTGATCCCTCAATCGTTGAACAATGGATCAACTCCATTGAAAATATCTTCTCCATCCTCCAATGTTCTCAAAAAGAGAGGGTTCTCCTAGATGCTTATCATATGGAGGGTGACGTTGATCAATGGTAGACCGTTATCAAAAATATGAAGCCTAATGAGGAGATCGAGGCATTGGCAATTTCAATATCCAATACTCCAAAAAGAATAGTGGTTGTAGAGCATGATGAGGTGAAGAAACAACTAAAATATAATATGGATAAAGGGGTTATATACCCATGTGCTTCACTATATAGTGTACCAGCCCTCTTTGTCATGCTGAAGGATGTGTCATTGCACCTTTTCATTGATTTATGTGATTTTAAAAATTTGTGATAAAGATCATGAATCATCTCCCACGAATTTATTACTTGTTCGATCAACAATGTGGAGCCTAAAACATCTCTAAGGTAGATTTATGGTCGGTGTATCATCAATTAAGGGTGAAGAATGAGGATATCCCCAAGGCTAATTTTCATACAAGAAAATGTCATAATGAATTCGTAGCAATTACTTTCAAACTTACTAATGATCCAAGAATCTTCATGGACATGATGAATAGAGTTTTTAGAGATTACCTAGAAAAATTAGTGGTAGTCTTTATAGATGATATTCTAATATATTCCAAAACCATGGTGGATCCTGAGAAGCATCTATGAACTATACTAGAGACCATACCAATGGAGGTGTTATGTTCAATGTGGAGAATATGTGAGTTCTGGTTGAAGGATGTCTCATTCATGGGCCATATCATCACCAGTAATGGGATATCTGTGGATCCCTCCAATATAGATGCTATAGAGGGAGGGTGAAGGTCAACATCGATAATGGATATCAGTAGATTTTTGGGGTTAGCTAGATATTAGTGACAATTTGTGAGAAATTTATCCCAATTTTCCAACCATATTACCAACCTAACATGGAAGTGATAAATGTTATCATGTAGTGATTAATGCAAATAATGCATTAAAAAGTTGAAAAGGTGGCTTATCACTATGCCCATGCTCACTTTACCCACAAGTGGAGATTTTTTTTATTCTATGATGAATAAAATAATAGCATGGTCTCTTTGTTGATGAAAAATGACAAATTCATTGACTATACTTTATGGAAATTGAATGCTCATGAGCAGAATTATCCAACACATGATCTGTAGTTGGCTGTGGTGATCTTCACTTTAAAAATTTGGCAGCACTAACTCTATGGGGGAGAGGTTTTAAATATATACAAAAAACAAAAGCCTCCATTATATATTCACACAAAATGTGTTGAACATGCACCAACTAATGTGGTTAGAGTTGGTCACTGAATATGACAATTGAATCCATTACCACCCTGGGAAATTGAACATGGTGGAAGATGCTCTAAGTACAAAGGACCCAGCGATTCTTTCAGTGATGTATATTAAGAAGTATCCAATCTTCTTAGATTAGATGAAGATGGATATGGGAATCATAAAGAAGGTAATATCATCAATCTAGTCAAAAATGATTGCTCAACAAACTCTTTTGGAAATTTTGAAGGATGCTCAAAATGATGATGTGGGTATTTTGAAGAATGTGTAAGCAATCAGAAAAGGGAAATTCTCATAGTTCGATGTTAATGGTGATAGAATTATGGGATTTTTAATATGACTATGTGTTCTATCAATTTTGGAGCTTAAGAAGGTACTTTTGGTTGATTTACATAGGTTAAATTTCTCACTTCACCATGGAAACACAGTGATGTATCGAGATCTCCGAGATCATTATTGGTGGGATAATATGAAGTAGGAAATCACCGAGTATACATAAAATTACATAGTGTATTAGTATGTGCAGGCAAAGAGGAAGATGTATACATGGAGGATGTAACTATTTTTCATACATGTATGGAAATTGGAGAACATCACCATAGACATTGTCATCGGACGTTCGAAGACATCCATAGTCTATAATGTAATTGGTGTTGTTGTTGATCATCTTACAATGTCTACACACTACACTACAATACATAAGTATTTCTCATTGGATCAACATGAATAAATATACATCAGGGAAGTGGAAATGATGCATGGTGTACCACTATCTATTGTATCTGATCGTGATCTGGGATTTATCTAAATGTTTTGGACGATTTTTCAACATGCTCTGGATATTGAACTGAAATTCAGTACAATCGGCCATCCTCAAACTTAGGGCCAATCTAAGTGAACTATTCAGACACTAGAAGATATGTAAAGATCATTTTAAATGGATTTTAAATGTGGGGGAGTTCATCATCTACCTCTGGTTGAATTCTCCTATAATAACAGTTTCCACTCTAGCATTAGAATGGATCCTTATAAAGCCTTATATGGTAAGAGGTGCTTGACACCAACATGTTGGGATGATGTCGGTGAGTGTAAGCTATTAGGTCCTGAAACTGGTGAAGAAATGGTTGAGAACATTAAAACAATTCCGCATTATATCATAGAATCCCAAAGTCGACAGAAGATTTATGTAGATAACTGTCGAAGATACTTTGATTTTAATGTTGGAGACATGGTATTTCTACACATATCTCTATGGAATAAGGTCATTATGATTGAAATTTAGGGGAAGCTACGTCCTTGATACATCATCCCCTTCGAGATTCTGGATCGTTTCAGGGATATGGCATATCGACTAGCACTTCCACCAACCATGGCCAATGTACATAATGTCTTCCATTTATCCCTCTTAAGGACGTACATACCAAACCCTTCAAATTTACTTGCATCAGAGGTAGTACAAGTAGAGGATGATCATTATTAAAAGGAACAACCAATGGTGATCTTAGATCGTAGAGAAAATGTTTTTCGAAATAAGATAATTCCCTACATCAAGTTGTTGTGGAAAAAACAAAAACTTGAAGAAGAAATGTGGGAATATAAAGAAGCGAAGAATCATAGTAACCATCATCTGTTTTAGTGTCGGAAAATAAAATTTCTAGGGTGAATGTTTTTACGGGAGAAATATTGAAACAACCCAAAAATTCAACAATGAAAAACTCTTTTGGTCTATTTAAATGTCTTCTTATGGTTATGGAAAAAATATGCACAAATTTTGTAAAATGTTTTGGATTTAAAAATATTTTTATGAACTATGACCATTGATAATATAGTTATTGAACATTGATCAAATGATTTGTATACATATAAGGCTTTAACAAATACAATTTAATCATACAATAGAAGTGATGGCCTCATCTAGTATACTTTCCCCATACAAGGCCCATATGTTGGATCTTAGAAAGGTCTTTATGTCCTTGGATTTCTCAATTGACCAAGCCCAAGCCACATATGAATACGTTAATCTTGATTTGAATTCTTTATGGGAGATGTGGAAGTTGATAGAGATTACCACTCGAGTGATGTTTACCTAGCAACCCTAAGAGTCTGTCATAATCGTGCACCTTATCCTAAGGGATTATGCTGGTGTTTTAAGGGGATTGGTAATAATACCCTAGTACTATGATAATCTACATTATTCTTGCAGAAAAAATATACATTATTTTTGTTATTGTTACATTGTAAATAGTTTTTAAATCACAAATAGTATTTTTAGTTAATATTCAACTATGAAATCTATTTTGATGAATTAATAGATTTTTTAAATAAAAAATATTTTAATAAAATGTTATTATTAATAAATTACTCTTTTTTAATATAAATAATCATATATATTTTATAATGTAATTATAATTTTTATTAAATATTGAAATCAGTTTGGTCAAAACACATGAAATTTTGATAAATGTTAGTTTTTATTTTAAAATAAAAAATTCAAATATTTAAAAATTATTTAAATAAAATGTAAATTATTTTTGGAATCAGAAAGTCGAAATTATACAATAGTGAATTTTTCAGAATTTTATGAGACTGTCAAATCTTTTTTGGTAAGAATTAAATACCGTTTAAATATATAATGTGTCTTAATGATAATGGATGTACCTTTTTAATTTTTCTATAAATATTTTTTTTCCAAAACCTGACATATGAACTCTTTTATTACCCATGACCATAAATTCAAATTAATGAATTCCAAATATTTTTAAACCCAAATGTATAAATTTTCACATTCACCTTTGAATTAATAATTTTCAATAATGATGAGTTTTATGTATGTGTAGAGGGCCTTAATTTGGGATAAACCATTCATTAATGTATACCTATCATGGATCCATTATAATTTATCATGTTGATAATTTTTAAGCCTTATCATTATTATTTAGTGGATAAATATTTTCCTGAAAATGAGATATTAAAATCCACATTGAAGATGTATATTTTTCTTTTTTTCCAATGGATTAAAATTCTTCTGTATATTTAAAATGGAATAGATAGAGAGGGTTGAGGACATTATCCTCAGAGAGATATTGGTGTCCTAAAAATTTATGCATTGTAGAAAATGGTATTCCCACAATTTCCCTGAACCATTAGATTTCCAGGATGTGATATCCATTTAGTATATTTCCATCATTCTCTATGACTGATATGATTCAGTCATGGATTTCTAGAATTATATTTGACCAGGCTTCAAAAATGGGATGATCTATTAGATATGCGCTGGTGGAGATGACTACAGTGGTATCAGACAAAGAAAAAAGTGTTTTCTTGACTCCAGGGGTGGTTTTTATGCACAATTAGTGTAATAGTATGTTGATATATACCAGGATAAATGACTTACATCTAATTTTAGGGGTGTTGTCCAAATTAAACGATGATTTTTATGTGGGGAAGGTATTTATGATTATCTGATCATTATCGACTAATGTAGGTATGTCTTGACCTAGTTTTGGGAAGACGAGTTTTACATATTCCCCTTTTGGTTTGTGAGGGAGATATGTGCAGATTTAATATCAAGGTTGTGTCTCTTGTGGTGATGGAGGTGGGTTTTAATGGTATTTCCTCTTTAATTAATCTTTATTTTAAATTTATAGTCATGGGATACTCTACTGGAAACAATCATGTAATTGAAATAGACACTAATTGAAGGCATATAACATTTGTGCATGATGGTGTAATAGAGTGAATTGTGAGAAAGTTTACACTACCAATGTGTTTTGTAATATATTGGCTATCCATGATTGATTTAAATTTTCAAAGAACCTTATTATTTATAGGCTTTCCCTCTATGTTTCAAGAAAACATTGGATGATAGATGATATTATTCAAAATCTAACTTCTATATGCAGTATTCATACTATATATTCCTAACTATGGTTTATAGATTGTATAACATTATTTTATCATCAGACGAGATACAGTGAAATTGTTAGGGGTAAGATCAATTGTGTTAAATCCAGGAATGGTATAATTTAAAAAATTATATTTTTGGTTCAATGAGATTTCTATAAAAAATAATACAGTGAAATATTAGATCATTATTTTTGGTGTCACTATTTCCAATTGAATCCAAAAATTAATTTTGACATATCTTCGACTCTGGAAATTCTAAATAAACAAATATATAGTACCACTGAGGATATGAAATTAGGTTATTGTGATATGGTCCTAGATGAAGTGGACTTATATTCAGGGTATATTAAATTTTTTTTTGTTTTCATTGGATATTGACATATCATTAAAGGTAAAATATGATAATTAGGGAATTTCATTCCAAACTCTAATGTAATAGTACCTTTCAAGGTTAATTATTGTGAAAATGTGGTCTTCTTTTAAAAAAAAAGTAATCATGATTCATCCTTTTGGATAATGTTTAGGAGGAATGAAATGTTCAGTAATGTTGGATTAGTTTGTAGAAGGAAAATCCCTTGTAATAGTGTTGTGGGGAATATAAGTGTTCATTTTACAAAAATGGTGGAAACATCACAATAATTTACACAAGAGGATTAGGTGGTACAAAGATTATCTACTTATGAAATTGAGGAATAAATGATGACTTTTATTGGATTTTAGCTAGGGTTAGACATGGATTTGGGGCCTGAGATCATAGAGGACAATCTAGAGTATGATAGCATCCTAAACCCCAGAGTGGATTACAAATTGAATTACTATATATAGGAATATTCTCCAATCATTGTGGGGAAAAAACCTATAGTGATTGTTTGAATCATTTATCGATATAAGAGTAAATTTCTTTAATTAAAGGAATCATTGATTACTCCTAGAAAATAGGACGATATTGGGGATATTTCCCCCAAAAATACATCATATAGTTAGAATTTTTCAAGAGGAAAAAATATTTTCACAGATGATGATGGATTTCAACTCATTCCTAATATTAATCAAAGATGTAGGAAAGGGTTATCTTATCTGAATCCAACTATGGTTCCCATGTATCAAGGTCCCTTATAATATGAAATTGATTTTTGTGGTTATTATAATGAATCCAATAAAGTTTATTATGATATTTGATCGTTATTTGAAATGGGGTAATGAATTATCATATTACCCTTTAATTTATCATGTCGTCCATTTTATTTTATTTTTTAATAATAAGGGATCATCTGTAAACATTTAGGAAAAAATTGTTTAATCAGTTTCGTAATATCTTAATATTTTTTTCTATGATCAAATTATTGAATTATGTTTTACAATAATTTTGAGTTTTAAATCATTTTTCATTATTAAGAGGCATTTAAATGAGGTTTTAATTGATAATTTTAATCCATATTGAGCCTATATTCTTTAATCCATCCATTAATTCAATTCTTAAGATGTTGGATGAGGTATTTTTCCAATTTTTTATTTTTAATCATTCACATCCAAACATAGTGCTGATTTATTATGGATTCTAATTATGTGTTTTATTTAATATATATCTATAGATTATTTTTTTATTAGATAAATGATATGTGATCATGGTGTAATATTTTTCAATATAATCCATCTCATTAATGTTTATGAAACCAAAAATAGATTTTAATAAAACATGTCATTTTGAGTAGTGAAAATTCCATTTCATTATTAACATGGTCTGTGGGGAAGAATATATTTAGAAACTATTTCTAATTAAAAGATAAAAATTTCAATGATTATAATTTATTTATCCTATTTAATTTATAAAATTTATCACTTATGGACATGAAATTATTATGTGTTGGGTAATTTTACAAGGCACATAATTTAGGATTTTTTACAAATATTTTTAAGCATATTTTCATATTTTCATTAATTTATTTAGACTCTTGTCTTTTAATTATAAATTAGTGGTTTACATATAGTTTAATATGTATTTAATAATAATAATTAAATTTTTTTTATTTGTAACATTATAGTAACCAACTGTTATTTATTGATGTAATTACTTATTTTATCATAAATAAAATTCTAAAACATAATCGTTTTTTAGAATAATTCCACTATATTATTTTAATTAAACAATAATTAATGTTTTTAAAATATTTATATTTAATTTGTTATTGTTTAATATTAAATTTCAAATTTTATATTATTTAATTAAATATAATTTACATTGAAATTATAATAGTTTTTTGTAATAATTAATTATTTGTTTTAGTTAAGTAATTTAGGAACCATTTATTTATTTTAGTTAAAATTATTAGTTTTATTTTTTTCTTATTGTCATTATATTTAATAATTATTGATTGAATATATGGTTTTAATTAAACAAAATTATTATAATTTAATTTTTAATTTAAAAAATTGCTTTTTTGTATTTTTAATTTGCAGAAACATAATTTTTTTTAGTATGTTATGTTAGTGACTAATGTAAATTTTGAACTAGTCACAATACCATTTCATCGACCACATGCCCCAAATAATTTGTCTTATAAATTAGAAAAGGCATTAAATTGTTTGATTTGTGATGAAACTGAACTTGATATATCAAATCGACCATCAACCAAACTGTTTCATTCAACTACTCCATGGATCAACAATAAGGTATTATTTAGTGGTATTGGTGTTTTCAATCAAGTGAGATATTATATTTGTCTAATATGTATCGACACTGTCTGATGATTCCAATTTTCAACCCCATAGTTCGATCGATCTAGAATTGGGTAATGTTGTATAAATGAAAACAAAGACACTATATGTTTGAAATTTCCATTATTTTTTAATCACCTGATGAAAAAAACACAATTACTTAACTCAACACAACATCAAACAATGTCAATACTTGATAAAAATTCTATGATGTCACCAACAGATTCCTATTTTTGTTGTTAAATATACTAAATGGTTTGATAACTATACTCAAAGATGGACATAAATGTTTATATATGAGAAAATATGTAATCACACAAAGAATAGATAAAATCATTGGGGTAATCATTAAAAATCAATGTTTCATCATGATTTATGATATTCATTTGATTCTGTTGATGAAAGTGATGGATAAATATTCCATTGAAATTATGTAATATATGAAAGAGCTTTCATCGTACAGTTTGAACCTCACCGAAATTTTAATGTGTGTATATTAAATTTTCCATCCCCAAGGATTTAGGTTTATGTTTGTGTGAGGATGTAAATCTATTTAATGATGAGTAGTTGAAAACCAAATATTGAGGTATGGGGCAATGGTGAAAGTACAAGTGATTGTATTATTTACAAATTTATAATATTTTCAACAACTAAACTTTTAAGTATGATATTATTTTTAGGAATATATGAGTTTTCGTGATGTAAGTTCATGGATCAACAACAATTATTTTCATAGAGAGATTTATTATCGAATCCAGGAACTCAAATTCTAAATTTTATCAATATTTCCAAAATTGGTCTTCTAGGAGTTAAAATTTTGATTTCGAGACTAGTCGAACAACATGTGATATTCATTTTTTTGTTTTCATTTATTTTCGGTCCATTTGAGGATGATTCTATAATTGCCCAAAACATGAACATTAATATTTTGTTTTGAAATCAGTTACTATAAATTTCATTCATTTATGCTAAATCATATCACCAATTTTTTTCGTCCAAAGAATACATCACAAAGAGAAATATAGTGATTACATATAAACAAGAGAACCTTTTAGGTTTAGTGTTTTATATAATTTGGGGAAATTTAATGATAAAAATTCACATGGATTTAAATGATCATTTCGTCCAATTAACACATGTTTTAATTTTCACACTAATACCTCACTATAATCCATATGAAAACTGTTGTATTCAAAATTCTCTCAACTTATATATTTATAAAATGATGAAAATGAACCACAATAGGTGTGATCACAAATTATAACAAATGTAATAAATAATAATTAACTAATAAATAAAATATGTGAGCATAATAAGAGCATATGTGTATGAAAACGATATAAATGTTCATGATTATAACATAAAATAATCATACCCATAAATAAGTATATCATAAAACATGATAACATGGAATATGTCATTGATAAAATAAAAATTCATTATAATCAATAATCATTTACCATGTCATTTTAATCATATTAAAATGAAATATCCTAATCCCATATAAAGATAGATGAAACATATTGGTATCATGGAACATCATCTCATAGAACCCTTTTAGATACCAAAAAATACCCTAACAAACTAGAATAACCACCTGGAAATTTCAAATATAATTATTTGGATATCATAATCATTACACAATGCATTGGATCAATATTTGGGTGTACCCATTACATAACCTATAATTGGATCACCTGGTAATATTTTGGTTCACCCATAATATATAATGAATATGATCCACAATATTAATATGGTATAATAAGTACTCATTGTTAAAGCAACATTAAAAGTAATTATTTTTCAAAAATATTATTAACACATGTAATATAAATTGGTTTCATTTCAATGTATTTGAAATATGATAAAGCAATAAAAATGGAACATGTTCTATAACTATTTCAAGTAGACAATCATAATCAATCCAATGAAATAATATAGATTTTATCATTAGAAAATATCACTATTGGATGTTATGTAATAACAAGGTTTTTTTTTGATTTTGATGAAAAAAATAACATTAAAATAAAATTAATATAATTTTGTGGAATGTACCTTATTTATTTTTAAAGTTAATTTTTAAAACATAAAACATTTTTAGAGTAGTTTTTTAAATAATTTATAAAATCCAATAATTTGTAGAATATTAAGAAAACATTTTTATTAAAAAAACCTTTTAAATAATTAAATCAATATTTGATGAACGTATGATGTTGTCAAAGAATAAATCCATACTTTCTATAAAGAACATTACTTTTGGATGGTAAAAAAAATAGATGTGTTCCTTGATACAGAAACAACAAGAAATATACATTCAATTTTTTTAAAATTAAAAATGTGAATTATTTTGGAAATGAAATTAGATTCAAATGGAAAACAATTCAAGAGTAATAATGTAACAACCCAAAAATTCATTAACGAAAATTCCACTTGCTCTATATAAATGACTTCTTTTGGTTATGTAACATGACTACACTTATTTGGTTTTATGATTTGTATTTTAAAACACCACTATGTATTGTGAATGTTTCAAATATAGTTATTGAATAGTGATCACATAATTAATATAAATATTGGGCATTAACAAATCCAATTTACTCAGACAAAGAAAGGGTTGTCCTCATCCAATAGAGTTTCCCCATATGAATCCCATTTATTAGATCTTGGAAATGAGTTGGTGTCATTGGGATTCGATCATGACCAATCCCAAGATGAGCATGAATTCGTTTAGCTTGAGCAGAACCGCCTACGATAGAAGTAGAAGTTGTTAGAAATTACAACTCAAGTGATGTTATCTGAGGAACCCCAAGATTTACTTACAGTTACGCACTTACCCTATGGTATTATGCAGGTGTCTTACGGGGTAAGGTAAAAATACCCTAGTACTATGATTATGTACATTATTCTTATATATAGAATATAAATTCTTTTTATTATTGTTACTTCTTAAATAGTTTTTAAAGCATAAATATTATCATTAGTTTATATTCAACTGAGAAATCTATTCTGATAAATTAATGAATTTCTTTAATTCACTATAATTTTAATAAAATATTATTATTATTAAATTAATTTTTAATAAATATAAATTATAGAAATTTTTTTTTATGAAATTGTAATTTTTATTATGGTTTGAATGCTAGTTTTGTCAAAAACCCATGAAATTTCAATAAATGTCGGTATTTATTGTAAAATTAAAAATTCAAATATTTAAAAAATTGTTTTGATAAAATGAATGTAATTTTTGGAATCATGACGTCGAAATTATCATATGGTGAATTTTTCATAAATTTATGAGACAATCAATTTTTTGGGTAAAAAATAAATAATGTTTAAATATATATTGTGTTTTATGACATCAGAATGACCCAATAGTGATGTAATAAAATACTATAAAAATTATATTTGACAAATATATGTTTTACAAATAAAATAATGTGATTTTGGGATTGTATTATTAATTTAATAAATATTTAGTGGACACATCTAGGCATATAAATCATTTTGTCATTTAAAATTGTTTTCCAGGAGAGTGTGAATCAACTCCACATACAAAACCCAATTATTTTACAATTTTCGGGCATTTTATATATAAATTATAGTATTCCATTTACCTTGTGGAAATACCATGGGAAAAAATCATGGACTTAATTGTGGTTTTGATTAGTGTAATGTATCGTGTCCCACACCTAAATAATAAAGAATTCCCTCTCCATTCCTATATGATCCCACACTGGCTCCCACTTGCTTTTAACTCAAAACCTTTGGAATTCATCCAAACTCTTCCCGCCTTTCTCTAGAATCCTCCCAAGGGGCCCCAATCTCCCATGATTCCTCTCTCAAGCCTCTCCCAACCTTTGAGATCACACTTCCAAGTAAGGGATTCCTACATTTCTCTTTTTATCCCTATTTCATAATACTGATATGCCCTTTTATTTTCAATTATAATTATTGGGGTATGATTTCTCAACTCCCCCATACTTTCATATTTATGATTTATTAATGAGATACCCCTTTATCTCTCATTAAATGACTTCCAAGTACTCCTATTACTATGCCCAAATTCCAAATGAAATTTCACTCTCCTCATTTACATTCAAAAAATTCTATTGTATCATGAATATAAATTCCATTACAATTTTTGGGACGTGTTTCTATAATAACCCCTTATAGGCAATTTCATGTACAAATGATGAGACTCTCCTCTCTACCTCATCAACGATTTTTAAGAGTTCTTATGTCACATCACTACACTTCCAAAATTGTACTATGATTTTCCAAACCTATGTAATTTTGTAGTGAATACCATGCCCACATATCTATCAAGGGTATTCCCTTTTATGCACATTTCATTACTTTTTTAAGAGTTCCACGTAATAATTATACAGTACATTATTGTGTAATAATTGATGATGCTTATTGAATCTGTGTATTATGATCCATGTGGCACACTTCTTCATGAAATGGAATGATTAAGAATGGTGTGCCCTGATAGCACTCCAATGTATTGGGTAAATTATGGTATCATGATACGTCATGTGAAATGGGTGTTGGCTTATTATAATTCTTGTTCAAACAGGTTTTACTCATGCTTATTGTGTAATGAGGGTTTACTCATACTCCATGTGTAATGAGCCTTGGAAAATGAAAATTCCATATTAAGAGTTGTTTCCACATTTCCATTTTATCATTATCATGTTTTATCACGGCATTATGTTCTTGTTTCTCTTGTGCTCCATTGATATGCCTACAATACAATATGTATTATATTACTTGTGTTATTTTATTTTTTTCCCTTAATAGGGTTTATAGCTCACCCTTTTCTTATGTATGTCCTCACGTTAAACTATGAAATGAAAAGTAAGAGGGAATTTAGTGGTCATGTAAAGAATGATGTCAATAAGATATTTTTTTATATTCTTTATATTGTTATGTAATATTCATGAGACCCAAAGACACAAGAACTATCTATCTTCTATGTTTTATCCATTAAAGGAATTTTGTAATAAATATGGTTTATGTATGTTATAAAGAGAAGGGTTGTCGTATTTTTTTTGAGAGGATATGTTTAGTTTATTTTTGGTATTAGGATTAGAAGACCCTAGTGAATCATTAGAGAAAATACTATGTATAATAAAAACATCCCTATGTTTTTTGGGTATTGAGTAAGTGGTTTATATGGAAAATTCATCCCTATCTGGATATGAGTATGTAGTGGCGGCTCTAACACAGATGTTATGAGGGGTCAAATCACCGACAAGGAGTTTTAGGAATGACCCAGTGTATCCTAGTTCACAATAATGGGCCTTCGTGCACTATTGGTTATGACACCCCAGATGGATATGAATTGTTAAATTCACAAGAATATTTTGACCCATTATTAAGTAAATAAAAAACATTCCCCTAAGAATATATATTAGATATTAAACAACAGATAACATATATTTTAGCCTATAGATACATAAGTGATGGAAATAAAAGCTATTTATAAGAAAATATTTTTTTCCTTGGATGACCCTTTATGTGTTTCCCCTAACTTTCATTTTACTCTTGCCAATGTCCGGTAATAGGAGGACTCAGGCTAACAACTGATGTGGATATCAATGTCATGACTTTTCTAATGAGATGCCCAATCTGATGGGAGAAGGAAACATGAACTGTTTCACAATTCACTCTTAGTTAACTGGTGATTTGAATAGAAACATTGCTCCATAAAAACATTCAACCATCCCCCCTCAAATAAAGAACATGTCTCTATTAAGAGATTCATGAGACAAAGGCCTCATACATTTATTGGATAATCTGATCCCTCAATCGCTGAACAATGGATCCACTCCATTGAAAAAATAGTCTCTATACTTCAATGTTATAAACAAGAAAAGGTTCTCCTGAATTCTTTTCTTATGAAGGGTGAAGCTGATCAATGCTAGACAATGATCGAAAAAACAAAGCCTGAAGAGGATATCAAAGCGTTGGTATGGATGGATTTCCAGATGATGTTTTTTGTTAACAATTTGTCATGCACTCGCTGGTTTAAGATAGAAAGGTTCTTACTTTCCATCGTGAAAAAACTCAATGCATCTGTTGGAGCGTACGTGGAAAACATCACAAGGCCTGTGTGATACGCCTTTAGCATTGTCATTACCCCTGAATGCATGGTTGATCACTTATTTGGTGGGATGAAACCTAGCCTGAGCAATTCCCTCGCGATCTGTGACATCGATGGCTATGAAGAAATTGTATGATATGCCCTCAAGGTTGAAATGGAGATCAAAAAATCTCAGGGGTATCATGGGGAAAAGAAGCATTATAAGGATTTCAATTCTTGTGATCCGATGGATAAATCCAACGGTGATATGAAAATTCAGCACCCCACTTACCAAAGTTGGAAATAAATATCCCAAAAAATTGCTTGAAGGGGTCAAGGTAATGCTTTAAGTGTGGAAGAGAAAGACACATAGATGCTATCTGCCAATAAGAAAAACCCACTTTTGCAACAGAGGATAGGAACAATCCATTTGTCTCTCAACACATTGTTTGTGTCTTCAACTATATAGAACCGGGGCATCTATCAAATAAGTTCCCAAAGCCATAGGGTTTTGGAGGCAACCAACCACCTCCAAGGTAGCAAGGGAGAGATTATTCCATCACTACCAACGACATGAACCCCGAAAATGATGTGGTGATAGGTACCCCAGTTATTCATTCAGTAATAGTGCATGTTAATTTTTTATTTAGCTTCTATGCATTCTTTTATATCTCCAATGTTTAGTAGAACAATACCAACACCACCACTAATCATTGATGTAATGTTGTTGGTGAGTACGAAAAATGGGTATTCATTATATCCCATGGATATAACTCCTCCCCTATCATAATCAGTTGATTGGTCTTCCTGGTAGACCTCATCATACTCACTTTGGTTGAATTGGATGCAATTATTGGAATGGATTGGCATTCCCTATATAGATCCAACATAAATTTCCTTGATTGGGAAATCACTCTCCATATGGAGAATCGAACCCCAATTCTGTACAAGTGGAACTTGAAAGATGAATGTTCATTTGCTCTGTCATCTCAATCGTGGATATTACTACCCTATGAGAACTTGTATCTGGATCATATGATTGAATCTAAGGAGGCAACCATACTTTATGAAATGCCTATTGTAAGGGAATTATCTAAAGTTTATCCTGAGGAATTGTATGGTCTTCCTCCTAGAAGAGATGTTGAATTATCAATTGATCATATACCTGGGGCATTGCCAATATCCACAACTTCGTATGGAATGTATATTGTGGATCATATGGAGCTGAAGAATCTACCATAATAGAATATGGATAAAGGGTTTATATTACCAAGTGCTTCACCATGGGGTGCACTAGTCCCCTTTGTCCAGAAGAAGGATGGGTCAACATGCCTTTTCATCGATTATCATGAGCTTAACAAAATCACGATAACGAATAAGTATCATCTTCCATGAATTTATTGTGTGGAGAACAATACTTCTCCAAATTAGATTTTTGGTCAATATATTATCATGTAAGGGTGAAGAATGAAGATATCACCAAGAGTGCATTTATTACAAGATTTTGACACTATGAATTCATAGTAATTCATTTCAGACTCACTGATTATCCATCAAGTTTAATGGACTTGATGAATAGGGTCTTTAGTGATTACCTCAACAAATTTGTGGTAGTCTTTATATATGTTATTCTAATATACTTTACTACCAATTAGTATCATATGGATCGTCTAAGAACTATTGTAGAGACATTTCAGAAGAAGAAGCTCTATGAAAAGTATATCAAGTGAGTGTTGTGGTTGAAGAATGTCTCATTCTGGTGCCATATCCTCACAATATATGTGATATATGTGAATCCCTCCAAGATAGTTGCAATAGAGGGATGGCTGATGCTAACATCGGTAACAAATATCAATATATTTTTGGTGTTATATGGATATTATCAACAATTAGGAGACATTTCACACGCTTTTCCAACACTCTTACCAAGCTCACTCAGAATAGAGTAATGTTTTCCTGGAGTGACGAATGTGAAGAATGCTTCAAGTAGTTGAAATGGAGGCTTATCACAATGCCCGTGCTCACATTACCTAAAAGTGGAGAACCTTTTGGGGTATTTAGTAATGCTTTGAAGAATGGCATGGGCTATGTGTTTATGCAAATTGACAATGTCATTTCCTATACTTCATGGAAATTTAGTGTTAATGAGCATAACTATACAACACATGATCTGGAGTTGGCTATAGAAATATTCGATTTGAAATTTTGGCAGAATTAACTCTATAGGGAGTAGTGTGAAATATATATGGACCACAAAAGCATCAAGTATATATTCACACAGAAAGAGTTGAACATGCCACAATGAAAATTGTTAGAGATGACCAATGACTAGGACAGCTCAATCCATTACCACCTTAGGAAAGTGAACAAGGTGGTATATATTCATTGTAGAAAGGACTCAAAAATTTCATAATTTATGAGAAATTGGGAAGGATCCAATCATCTTATGTATGATGAAGATTTACATGGTAATCATAAATAAGGGGACAACATCAATCCTTTCATAAATTATTTATCAAAAATATCTTTTGGAATGGTAATAGAATGCTCTAAACAATGATGTAGGAATTCCAAAGAAAGTTGATGCTTTTAGAAAAGGTAACCACTCAATGTTAATTGTAAATGAAGAAAGAATTGTGAGATTTTGGAAAAGACTATGTGTTCCATCGAATCCGTAACTGAAGAATGATCTTTTAGATGATGCACATAGTTCAAATTTTACTATTAACCCTAGAAACAGAATGATGTATCGAGATATCAGAGAGCATTATTAGTTGAATAATATGATGAAGGAAATGGAAGTGTATACATCAAACTTCCTAGTGTGTTATCAAGTGAAGTCATAGAGGAAAAATTATAAGGTGATGATACAACCATTTCCAAAAATAGAATGGAAATGGTAGAACATCACCATGGACATTGTCACCAGACAACCGTTGACATCCAGAGGTAACAACGCAATCTAGGATGTTGTGGATCATAAGATAATTTCTTCACACTTCATTGCAATTTGGGATGATTTCTCATTTGATCAACTGACACAGATACACATCATTGAAGTGGTAAGGCAGCATGGGGTACCAATTTCTCTTATTTTTGATCGAGATCGATGATTCACCTATATGTTTTTGATGAGTCTTCAGGATTTTCTAGATACATAACTGAAATTCAGTATGAATTATCATCCTCTAAATGATTTCCAAACTGAGCGAAGTATTTAGAAACTTGGAGATATTTTAAGATCATATTCAATGGACTTTGAAAAAGGATGAGATCTACATGTTCCTCTGGTTGAATTCTCGTATAATAATAGTTTCCACATGAGCATCTGAATGGCACTATATGAAGACCTATATAGGAAGAGGTGTAGAAAACTGGAATTCTGGGATGAAGCCAATGAGCGTAAGCTGCTAAGACTCAAAATGGTTGATGAAATGGTGGAGAAGGTTAAAACCATTCAGCTGCATATCAAGGTGGCCCAGATTCGACCGAAGAGTGATGTAGATAACAGTGGATGTGAACATGAGTCTACAGTTGGAGACATGGTATTTTTACTCTTATATATATGGAAGAAGGTCATTGGGTTTGGAATGAAGGGGAAGTTAAGTCCTAGGTACATTGGCCCCTTCGAGATTCTTGATTGTGATGGGATAGTAGCCTATCGACTAACACTTCCACCTACCATGGACAAAGTACATGATGTATTTCATGCATCCCTCTTAAGAATGAATATACCAGAACATTCACATGTACTATCTTTATAGTTAGTACAACTAGAGAATGATCGTTCTTATGAGGATCAGCTGGTGAAGATATTAGATCGTAGAGAAAATGTTCTATGAAATAAGACAATGCCCCTTGTCAAGGTGTTTTGGAAAAACAAGAAGTTTATAGAAGCGATGTTGGAATCAGAAGAAGTGATGAAGCAGAGTTACCCACATCTTTTTTACTATCCTAAAATTAAATTTTGAGAGAAATATTTCTTAAGGGGGAAAATTCTAACAAAAAAATAATTAATGAAAATTCTTCTTGGTCAATTTAAATGGATTCTTTTGGTTATGTAAAAAGTATGAAGTTGTTTGGTTTTATTTTTGGGATTTTAAAATACAATTATGAATTGTGTCCATTACAAATATTACCATGGAAAAGTGACCACATGATTAGTACAAATACAGGGCTTTAACAAATCCAATTTACTCAGAAAAAGGAAGTGATTGCCTCATATAGTATACTTGTCTCGTATGAAGCCCATTTGTCAGAGCTCAGAAAGAAGGTGGCACCATTGGTCTTTGATCTTGACCAGTCCCAAGATGATCTAGAATAAATTATGATTGAGTAGAACCGCCTATGGGGGATGTTTATGTTGATAAAGAATACCACTCAAATGATGTTATCCGAGCCACCCCAAGAGTCGGTCACCAACACGCACCTTACCCTAAGGTCTTATGTTGCTGTTTTTAGGGGTTATGTAACAATAACCTAGTACTAAAATTATGTTCATTATTCTAGTATATATAATATACATTTTTTGTTATTGTAACTTTGCAAAGAGTTGTTAATGACCATATAATATTTTTAGTAAATATTAAAATTTGAAATCTATTTTGACGAATTAATGGAATATTGAAACAAATTATATTATTAAAAACTATTATTTTTATTAAATTAATTTTTATTAAATATAAATTATTATATAATTTTATGAATGCTATTGTAATTTTTATTAAGGTTGGAAAGATGTTTTTGTCAGAAACCCATGAAATTTTGTTAAATGTCAGATTTTATTTTAATAATGAAAATTCACATATTTAGATAATTATTTAGATAAAATTAATATTATTTATGAATTCAGGACTTTGAAATTATCTAATGGTGATTTTTTAAAAAAATATCTGAGATAGTCACATTTTTGGGGAAAAAGAAAATATAGTTTTTATATATAATGTGTTTTCTGACATCATAATGTCCCAATAGTGATTTAATAAAAAATTATAACAATTATGTTTGGACTATTTAAGTTTTAAAATTAAAATAATTTGATTTTGGGTTTTTTTATTTCTTTTATACATATTTAGTGGACCCTTCAAGGCTTATAAAACATTTTTTCTTTTGAAATTGTTTTCCTTTAGAGTGTGACTCACCTCAAAATAAGCAACCCTATGATTTTAAAAAGTTCAACCATATTCCATATAAAACATTTTTTCCCATCCTCTTTGGAAAAAAACATGGGAAAAACTTTTGGATGGTTTGTGGGTTTGATTAGTTCAATTTGTGGTCTCCCAAACCTAAATAATAATGAATTCCATCTCCTTCCCCATATAAACCCACCCAAGATCTCAATTCCTCTTCACATAATTCCATTTGAGTTTGTCCATCCCCTATTATCCTCTCTCTATAATCCTCCCAATTCACCCCAATCTCCCAAGAAGCCTCTCCCAAGCCTTTGGGATCACACTTCCTTGGAAGTGATTCATACCTTTCTCTTTTTATCCATGTTTCTAAGTATTCAAATTACCTTTTATTTTCAATTATAATTGTTGAGGTATGACTTATTATATCCCTACTACTTTCCTCTTTGTGATTTAATTATGATATACCCCTTTATCTCTCATTAAATTCCTCCTATGTACACCAGTTTCAATTCCCAAATTCCGAAAGGAATTTCTCTCTCTTCATTTTCATTGAAGGAATTATTTTGTATCGGGAATCAAAATTCAATTAAAATTAATGGATCATGTATCTATATGTCCCCCCATATAGTAAATTACATGTACATATTATGAGACACCCCACTATCTCACATCAACCTTTTTTATGAGTACTTATATCACATCGTTACGCTGCCAAAATTGCACTGCAATTTTCCATGCCAAAGACTTTGTGTAGTGAATACCATGCCCACTTCTCCTTCCAGGGTATTAACCATTATTCAAATATACATATTGTTTAAATAGTTTCATGTAATAATTACACACTTCATAATCATCAAATAAATTATGATGTTAAATAAATCCATGTTTTAGGATCCATGTGGCACAATAATGCATGAAATGAAATGATTAAGAAGGGTGTACCCTAATAGCGCTTCAATGCATTGGGTAAAGTATAGTATCTTGATACATCATATGCAATGGGTGTTGAATCATTCTAATTCATGTGCTTAGGTGGTTTTCTTGTGCTTCATTTGCAATGAGGGTTTACTAATGCTTGATGTGTAATGAGCCTTGGCTCATGCTAATTCCATGTAAGTGTTGTTGTCGAATTTCCAAGTTCTGATTATAATGCTATATCATTACATTATTACAATGTTTCTATTATTATCCATTTATATTCCCATATTCATTCGTGTATTATATTTCTTATTATATTCTAGGTTTATTCCCTTATTGGGCTTTATAGCTCACTATTTTCTTATACATTTCATCATGTTATCCTATGTAATGCTAATTATGAGGTAATTCATAGGTCATGTAAATTATTTTTTTATTAATATGTTGTTTTCTATTATTTAAGTTGTTATGTAATATTCTTAATCACTAATGAAACTATACCTCTCGATCATATATTTTATATCATGGGATAATTTTATGTAATAAATCCGCGTTACATATGTAATAAAGAGTAGGGTTTTCCTAAAAAATGGGAGAATATTCCTTTGATAAAAAAAGTTTAAATTGTTAAAATCATTTTAGATATAATATATATAATAATAAATTTTTGAGGAAAATATATATCTAGCTGAATAGGGGAATGATGATGGATTTAATTAGGAAAAATTAAATAAATTCAAGTAAAAAAGACTAAAAAAATGGTACCCTAACGTTTAAATGTCATAAATATGCATTGGATATGAACTTTCATGAGTTTTCTAACATATGGAACGTAATTTCGCATCCTTGGAATCATAATCGTATATAGTCCCTGTAATGGTTAAGACTACAACTTAAAACTCTTACCACATTAGTATCATTGAATCATAATCCTAGTTATAATATTAAATAAAAAAAACTTAAAATAACATATAAATAAGAAAATTAATTATATTAATTGTTATAGTGGATGTATATGCATCTCATTAAATAATATACACCCATAAATCTATATATCTCCACAATTTTGTTTTGAAAAAAACCATTCCCACATTGGTATAATAGATATCATAAAACCTATTATATATATGTCGAAAAATAAAAAATAAAATCACCATAAATATAAGTATAAATATCATAGAATATTTTTAAATACATTATAAATAATACTTTTTAAAACTATAAGTGGTTAATTTGGCATCTGTATCATAAGAATAAATGTTAGATGTGATAAAATCCTACCATTATTCTAATTCATCAGGCTTTTTCTATATGTTCCCAAATTATAAACATATTCTAATTATTTAATATCATGATAATCTTTAAAATGATTATAATTACCTTTATTTCAATTATAATCATGATATTTATAATTAATCAATCAATTATGTTTAACAGACATGTTTTGACCATATTACGCTTATCTATATAAAATGAATTTGGAAGGCGGAGTATGGTAAAAATATCATGTTTAAAAATATCAAAAGTAAAATTGATGAGATAATTATAATATTTATAAATCAACAATACTATTAAATACAATCATGAAATATTGTTTTCAAATTTGAAATAACTTTACTTTTAGGGAGAGTTTGATAGTATGTACGTACGTATGAGTAACCTTTCCATTTTTAAAGGTTCATTGTGAATAGAGTCCATGTAATATAGAATCTTTCATAATTGTAAATATATCCTAAATAAAATTATATTTAATTATATATTGTTATATATATCATTATTTTTATCCAAATTGAATCAAATCACTTCATGAAGGTGATAGTACAAACACCCACAAATGATGTTATCTTTTTTACAGTGTGTGAAAATGTAAAATGTAAAAAGATATATTATATTTATAGAATGGAAATTATATTTTTCATACAATAATTACTTCATTAAAATAATAATTATTTCTTTTGTATCACATATATTCATTATATTTACACATACTACTATCAACGTAACATATTAGTGAAAAACATTTCACATCACTTCGTAAGGCGTCATTATGCCATAAACATGAGAGATGATATTATATATGATAAGGAGTGGTATATAAAGAGGTTATATATGATATAATGTCTATATTTGTATTTTTATTTTATAAATATTATAAACCTCATTATTTTTAATTTTGAAATGTAGTAATAGAAATTATTAGCAATCTCGACTCACAGGCTGATAGTCCACTAAACATACGAATAATGATTTGGCAAAACATATTATAAAACTATGTGTGGTTTTATGCCAGAAAATTAAAATAAAAATCAAATTATTAAACTATTTCTACTAGTATTATTATATAACAATCCTATAAAATAAATTTAATAGGTGGAAAATTAAATAGAACAAAAAGTCTCGTTGATAAATGTCACCTCCTCTTCATGTACTTACATTTGTTTTGACCAAATACATTAATTAGATTGATATATTAAAAACATTACTCCTCTAGGATGATATGAGTGATGTTTTTATGTGATTTGTTAATAATTTGGATGATCCAAATGGCTATAGATGTATAAATAAGTAAGGGAAGTGAGTTACTTTTAATAGTTGAGTTTGAGGGGAATTCTTGTAATTACACAAAAGTATACACTATTGGGAGGCCTATAACAACTCATGTTTGTAAAATAATGAATATATATAGATTTTAGGTTTTATTTTTTTGTTATACACCAACTAAATACAAATTAAAAACATTTTAATAACATTGTGTGCCTTACCTTCTACGTTTCCTTATAATTTTTATTTTGCTTTTCCTTAAGGTAACTAGTTTTATAACCTAATTATTTTAAAAATTATGAAAATAATATATATATATATATATATAGTTATTATAAAATTATCAAACACTGATTTTAAATATAAATTGAAAATTAGTATATAAAAATAACATTTCTATTGGAAATTAATTTTAACATATGCGCTTGTTACAAATACCCACACGTGTTTAACCCTCATCGTGCCAACAATGTTATTATAATATAGGTATGAATTTTTTGATTATAAAAGTAGAATTTTCTATTTAGGGAGAATTTTTTATAATTATTAACTTTTAAAAATCCCCTTAATATATGATTTTGACTAATTTAAAATCATTTAATTAGATATCATTTGTTATAAAATGATTGTAATGTTAATTCTAACTTTATTTATTTAATATTAATTTTAATAACATATAAAAAGAATATAAAAATTTCAATATATTATGTTAAAACATTAGTAAAGTGATATATTAATTAAAACAATTTCTGGGAATATAATAACTAATTTATTCCTCTAAACGTTTTATATTGTTAGTATTAATTATTTCATTTTATTTTATAAAAAATAATTACTTTGTCAGAATTTATTAAGAATTTTAATTATTCATTTCACCTGTAAAATTTAATGATATATTATAACATAAAATATAGTATATCACATTTCTAAAATATATATATATATAACATAAATTATATTGTTCTCTCCCTATCATAAGTCTTTCTATGAAATAAATGGAATATTGTTTCCTTTTATTTAATTATCATTAAATACATTAATGTATAGGTCTATTTAATTATATAGTTTAAAATAATACTATTAAACATAAATTATAAGGTCTTAATGGTCAACATAATTTATGAAAAGGTGTTTCTAATGTGCTTATAGGTCTTTTTTCCATTATGATTATAGTTTAATTAAGTGGTAACTCATTTTAACCTTAATCATCTTAATTAAATTTATATGTTTTCAGTAATAACATTTGTAATAAATTATTATTTCATAATTAAAATAATAAATTAGAAATTATCTAAAAAATGGAGTCTAATTTTCCTAATTTAATTCACAATTATGGGAATTTGAATTTAATATTAATCTCAAAAACATAGAGAGACAACAATTTTTAAGGGTTTTTTAATTTTGATTCTTTATTAACACAATTTCTAATAATAATCATTGTATACAACAAAATAATCCATGATTTTTCACCTTAAGACATCATCATCCTCCATATAAAATCTATTCGATACATAATAAATTCATCACCTTTCATCATAACCAAAATATAAATAAATATAATAGGGGTTATATAAAATTATTAGTAAGGGAACATGAGAGAAATGAAAAATTAATGTCATCTGTGATCATAAATATTGCATAAAATTATGATTATAGAATAAAATTTCATTAGTAAAGCATACAAATATTCATATCTATCACTACCTAGAACATAAAAAATGAAATCATATTGGAAGTTGTTTACAAAATAAATATCATAAGCATTAATAACAATGGTCCATGTGATATCATCCATTATCAAATGAAACATCAAAAACTCATATAATTCCTTGAAAAGAATATATCTGTATCATGGAACCTCATCATAAAAAAATCTCACATACCTCATACATAAAACTTATAGAACAATTACTAATTTTATTAACTAGATATATTACTTAGAAATTAATAATTCGATGAATATAATCCTTACACAGTGCATTGAAGTACTGTATGGGAACTCCACTCTTATAAGGTACTAGGGGCATACCCAGCGCTATTTGGTTGCACCCATCATATATAATGTCCAAGGTCTACAATAATAATAAATTACATAGAGTATTCCTCATAAAACTCTTTTATGTCATCCTTTTAGAAAATTATATAACGAACCCATTTAAGATAAATAGGTCATTTGAATATTTTTCAATCATGATTAACATAAGGAAAATTATCGTATTCAAAAATAATTTACATAAAACAATCTTAATCTATCTTGAGAAATAATTATGATGGTATCATTAAAATGTATCCCCAGTGGTGGATAACTAAAAAAATGTTTTTTCATGTTGATGATAAGAAATACCATTAATATAAAACTGAAACCTTTTAAAAAACATACCTTTTCCTTTTTAAAATCTAATTTATGTCTAATATGAAAAATTATATTTTGTTGAAAATAATTTTAAAAAATCAAAATTATTTTAATATTAAAAAAGTCATTCATTGAAAATATCATTATAAAAATTAAATTGAGGTATAAATTAAATGTTAATAATTCTACAAGGTAATTATGTAGATTTTGTAAATTGTATTCCTTATTCATGATTAAAATTTTAGGGAGGTTCCTTTTTTAAAAATTAATATGAAGATTACATTCACATTTTTAATAAAAACCAAATAAAAATTGGTATGAAAACATAATATTATTTATTAATAATTTTTTATAAAAATTAATAATTTTAGTAAATTTTATTGGTAAATAATTTTTAAATAGAAAAATCCATTTTCAAAATAAATAAAATAAATTGTTTTGTAAGTGAACATATTTTTAACCAAAGTGAGAAATGAATTAGGATGTTAATAAATAAATTTTAATTATTATTCTTATATCCTAATATTAGAAAAATGGTACCATCATTTTTTAATATCATGAATAACCATTTTATAATAAAATTAATGATTTTCTTGAGATATGGATCATAATGTATTTTCATTGGAATCATAATAATAAACAATCCATTTAAATGATGAGATTAAGGAATAAAACTCTTCAAAGATTGGTGTATTTGAATAATGAGAACCATGGATTGATGACATTATATTACCCAAATTATTGATTATTATAAATTAATTCATGATATTACATATAAATGTGTATTAATATACACCTCATAAAATATAATATGTTCAAAACCCAACATCAGTCTCAAAGAAAGCTAATTGTAAAAAAACTCCATAACCTTCATGGTAACATAAAAACCATAATCCTCATGAAATTGAAATCTTAAATTGGACATTTAAATCTACATAAAAATATTTATATGAACCATAAATTACACTCATTGGTCTTATATATACCATATAATAAAAATTGTTTGATGAATATTCCATCAATCTCACAAGAATAAAAGTGAGATAAGAAAAGCCATTACCTGGAGTTTAATTCTTCATCACTATTATTTGTCATACTAAATAATAATAATGACTTAATTATTTAAATTATTTACTTCTTAATAGTTTATAATTAACTCTATTTCATTTATAAACATTTTATAATTAATTACTTAATCAAATATATTTATGTTGGCTATTTTGAATATATTTTGATTAGGTGACATAAATGATTTCATTATATTTTATATGGTATAAATAAAATTATTTAAACATATACATGATAATAAACCTAATATAATAATCACATTCATACTTAAACCATATTTTTCAAATAAATCATTAATGATGTTAATGAAAAATTAACAAATTTTATGATCATGGAGACAGTAGGTCATATGTATCAGGAGTGACATTTCAATTTTGTAATGATCATTAAGGAGAAAAATAATGTAATATTTTAACAATATATAATGATAATTATATAATAAATATCATGATATAGTATCATATATACATATATTTATATCATTCTTATGATGTAAAAGGAATCCCATCACTTCGAGGAGGTGGTTGTCCACACGTCTAAGAAAGTGGTGTTCACTTTTTTATTTGGTGAAAAGGGAATAATGAAAATTATATGAAATATTTGTAGTAATATATTTAATTCCAAAATTCCAAAATTATTTCATATATATCATGTATATTAATTATCATTTCCATTATTAAAATCACAATAAATTTTTATTTGAAAACACTTCCAATCACCTCAGGAGTCTGTAGTCCCCCATACACACAAGAGACTATTTCTTATCCACTATGGTACAGAATTTGAATGGGGTATAAATTATATAATGAATCCTAAGGTGTAACTATCTTATAAATATCATATATAGACATTATATCTACAATATTCACATCCTTGAAATGAGGTAATGGAAAACCGACTGATGTCTGTTCGTAGGAAGGTACTCTTCCTTTAACAAAAATGTTGATTTCATAATCTATTAAATGGAGATGTGTTTTTTATGTCTTAAACATAACATGGAATCATCAATCTATAATTTCATCAAATCATATATTATATAACTATGCTGTAATAACATTGGAATGGTTGGAGGATGAAATAAAACAAATATTATTATAGAGTAATGTTACCTTTTCGTAGGGTTACTTATTTTTAGTTTGAACAAACTGTCTGCCACACTACAACCTCAGATGCTTTATATTTTACTATCTTCTTGGGTTCAATTTGATTTATTTTGATATTTATTGTATTTGATGGTTTTCATTCAAGTTTTCACAACCCACATAGTTAGCAGTGACTATATGGTATGCCCAGGTGACTGTAGTGTTTATTGATGGTTAAAATAATAATGATACGTTTAGATAATAACATTAATGTTATTACAAGACATTTATTAATATTAATATTAATAAAAAAAGAAATAAATCAAATTTAATATTTTTATTGATATTATTGAGTTATTATTATTATTGTTATTATTATTATTATTATTTATAACAATATTGTTATTATTATTATAATTTTTAATAATAATATTATTATGATTGAAGATTTTTGTATAAATATTATAATTATAATTAAAAAAAATTATTGATACAATTTTAAATATTATTTTAATGAGTATGCTTATTATTATAATTATTTTTATAATTGTTTTAATTATATTATTATTGATATAAGAAAAATAAAAAATTGCAAAAAACTAATCTAAACCCCTATCCGATGCAAACAACTACCTAACCCACCTGGTTCTCTCCTTCCACAATCCTTATTCATGTGACCCAACAAACCGAGTCTACACCCACTTACAATGCGTCGACACTCCTCCTCGGTCACACCCCCTTCTGTCAATCAATGACACCACTACCATCCCTCCACCTGGAAGTAGAGAGCCTGTCACTCATCTTGTATCCATCTATCTATGATGCCCCACAACCCTTGTGTCCAACCGCAACCCCTCATCAGTATCCACTCACAGTGGGGGTCCCTTCTTCTAATAGCGACTCCTTCTTCCCCTCTCGTACTCTCATTTTTTTCCACCTCATGGTAGGATATTGTTTGTGCTAATCAATAGGTGTGGGTTAGACCTGACTTTGGGGTTTCATTCATGAATAGGGTATGTGAAGACTTCCTTAGGTCTTGTTCATTCATTTTCTCTCATCTACCACCGAAGGAAAAGAAAATTGGCTCTGATTTAGTTTTCCGATGACATACAAGGTATAGATTTGTACCCGATGTTTGGTTTCCAACTTATTAAGTGGTTACTAATTGGTTTTTTAAGGATTCTATTAATTTTTTATATTGCGTTGAAACCTGATTTATGTTTTTGGGTGGTTTTAGATAAATGTGTCAAGCACCGAGTATTCGACTTGGTTTCACCTTTGATGAAGGATCCCTTCACATTCGCCCATTTAAAATTTTAAAATATGTTTATTCTTGTGTTTTTAAATCCTTGAATATTAATTTATGAGTTTACCATGTTTTTTTATTAATTAGGTTTATGCGAAATTAGTTTTTAGAAGAATTTAGTATGTGTTTGACCGTTTGTAGCATGTTTGTCTGAAATAACGTGTGTTTGTAAAGGAAACCAATATGGTTCAATTTATTATTATTGTATCAACTGTGTGATTATTTTATATAATTGTAAATGTTGTTTTTATTCTGTTTTGATGTGTTTTGAGAGTTCATTTGATTTAAAAGTGGTTTCCAAATGAGTGGGTGAGTTTCAGTTATATAAATCTTTTTTGGAGGCTTTGATTGTGCTTTTTGACTTGTTCATTTGTTTTATGTCATTCCCTAGTATGTATCGAACATTTTTTGAACTTTGATGCCTTATTTTTGTGTATCATTGGTTATTATAATCAATATTCGGTCGACGATAGAGGTTGTGCTTGCATATACTTATTGTATGTATATATTGTTAAGTCAAAAGTCTTCTTTTGGCTTTTACATCATGTTTTGGAAATCACAAATATATTCTGTCATATTTTGGAAATCTCAAATGTATTATATCATATATGTTTGAAAATAACAAATTGTCTTTTATCATGTTTATTGTATCGTACGATGTTGATCGTACCGACCAAAACGTATCGTACTGACTCTGTCAAACGTATCGTACTGACTCTGTCAAACGTATCGTACTAACTCTGTCGATCGTATCGTACTGACTTTGCTATTCAGATTATTATTTGTTTTGGTACTTTGTCAAAAACTCTCTCTGCATATGAATTGTACTCATGTTTTACATTTCTATATATCTCTTATCCTAACGAAACGATGTCGTTGAGTTAGTTATATACTAATCAAAACGATGTCGTGCTTTCAGTTTCAATATGACCGTTGGAGGAAATATGACCGTTGGAACCCGAGGCCTATAAATAGGAGGTCATTTGAAGCTGAGAAGATACTGATGAACGAAGAGACTCTGTGAACTACGAAGATTCTAGAGAGAGACACTGTGACTTCTCTCATCAGCCTTGTGCGTCCGATCATCGTATCGAGGGCTTTCAAGTAATTGAAAGACAGAGGTGCCGATTACCTGCAAAATCGAGGGCTGCCGGGGATAGGCAGACAGACGAGCCGATCATCGTATCGAGGGCTGCCGGGGATAGGCAGACAGACGAGCCGATCATCGTATCGAGGGCTGCCGGGGATAGGCAGACAGACGTACCGATCATCGTATCGAGGGCTCACCAAGGTTTTGGTGAGACAGACCTTTTATCCTAGGTGAAAGGATAACCCTTCTCTTTGGGTTAAAAGAATTGTATTACTTTTACATTTCCGCTGTTGTATTAGAAAGGGATTTGTATTGTTTCCTTTACTTATTCAATTGTAATTGTTTCAATTACAATCATTCCATTACATATTGTATCAATTGGTTCTATACGCTTTAAGGTAGAATCATTCATATTTGTATTACTCTGATTATTGTGTTCATCTTGAATACAATTGTTTTACTTTACATTAGTATTACAATACATCATACCTTTTACTTTCAAAACAATTGTGGGTGTTTGTATTTGTATTAGTTTAAGATCATTTAAACTAATCTCTTTGTTTCTAAAACTCAAAGTTTTTAAACCTACAATTCACCCCCCCTCTTGTATTATTCCATCTAATAGACTTTTATATCTACTATTCGATCCAACAATTGGTATCAGAGGAGGTTTTCCACTGATTTGTATTACTAGCTTTATTTCTTATTACTATCTTGAATACCTACTACACTAACGTGTGGAGTGGAAAAGTTGTTTTTGTTATATTAGATGGCAGGAATGAATATCGGATCAATAGATAATCTGAATCCTTCTAGACCACCAATCTTTAATGGGAATGATTATGAGTATTGGAGAGATCGTATGAAGACTTTCGTCATCAATACTGGTGTAGACAATTTTATTATGCTTACTGGGGGTTACAAAATTCCTGACAAAGAAGTTAGTACTTTTACCAACCAAGAGAAGCAAGAATATCAACTGAATTACAAGGTACGCAATACTTTATTATGTTCTATGACCAGGAATATATATAGTCAGATATCTTCATGTGAAGCAGCCAACTGTATTTGGAAGAAATTAGAAGTCACTCATTTTGGTACATCCAAAGTTATAGAAACAAGGAGAGCAATGCTTCGAGCAGAGTATCATGGATTTGTTTTTCCTTATGGAGAGCCAGTATGTAAAGTGCAACAAAGGTTTATGACAATTGTCAACAGCTTACAATCTATGGGAGAAAAAGGTCTTGATGATGAAGCTCTTGTTGATAAGATTATAGATATTATGCCAAATGAATGGGAGTCAAAAAGAACAGCTATTGATGAAAATAGAAAAGTTTCCCAGATTACTCTTGATGAACTCTTTGGAACTCTTCTACAGCACGAGACAAGAATGAAGAGAGATGCTGATTTCAATAAGAAGAAGAATGGGAATGGAAGTGTAGCTTTTGCATCTAAAGCCAAAACACCTGAAAGGGTTACAAGGTCTAAATCCAAGAAAGTTGTTGTATCTGATTCAAGTGAATGTAATCTTTCGGATAATGAGTTAGCTAATCTTGCTCGGAGGATGAACAAGATTGTGGGAAAGAAAGATTTTCAATATAGATTCAAAAAGAAAGACAGGAAAGATAGGAAAGATTCAGAAGTAACTTGTTATGAATGCAAGAAAGCAGGACATATAAGGCCTGATTGTCCTTTACTAAAGAGGAAAGATAGAAAAGAGAAACACTCTGAAAGAAACAAGAAAAAGTTTTATAAGACAAAGAAGGTCTTGAAAGCAAATGATACATGGAGTGCAAGTGGTAGTGATTCCTCAGATGATTCTTCAGAATATGAGACGTCAGGACAAAGGAATATTGGACTTCTAGCCAGACTACCAATTGAAGATCATTGTCTCATGGCTAAGGTACATAATGCTGAAGCTGTTACAAATGTCTCTTTAAATGCAAATTATGTTGATAATAGATATTATGAATCTTCAAATGATGAACCCTCATCATCAGAAGATGATACTTTACCTTCTTTTGAAGAAGTTTCTAGATTTGCTAAGTTACTTGAAAATGAAAATTCTAAACTCAAAAAGAGATTTGAAAAAGCAAATTCTAGAATTTCTATTCTGACTAAAGAGGTATCAGATCTTTCTAAAGATCTTGATGAGAAAACTGCTGATTTTGAAAATATTTTAAAAACCCTTGAGAAAGTTAAATCTGAAAAGGATAAACATTCTAAGGATCTTGAAACTGCTATTTCAAAGAAAGATATATTAGAGTCTAACTGTAGTTCAAATTCAAATGTTTTAGAAAACAAGAATTTTGTTTTAAAACTAAAGTCAGAGATTTTATCCTTGAAAAAGTGTTTGTCAAACTTTACTCATGGAAAAGAAAACTTTGATAGGATGTATTCTCAAATTAGACCGTTGAGAAATCGTTCTGGTCTTGGTTATACTTATTCCAAACCTGTTTTTAGTAATAACTATTTTGTTCCTCAAAAAACCATTTTCTGTTCCAAGTGTCAATGTGGTGGACATTGGAGAAGAGATTGTTCTCTTAACAAAACTCAATCCTTAGGATTTCATAAAGCTCATTTTGCAAAACAAATGTGGATTCCTAAAATTCTTTTATCTAACCCTTTTGGATCCAAACAAGTTTGGATTCCGAAAATCTAATTGTTTCTTTTTCAGGAAAATCAGAAGTGTACCAATAAAAACATTTGGTACATGGATAGTGGTTGTTCTCGACATATGACTGGAAACAAACATTTCTTTGAAAAGGTTATCAAAACAAAAGGTGGAAAGGTTACCTTCGGAGATAATGCTCAAGGAAAGATTGTTGGTATAGGTAATATCATTTTTCTTGGAATAGTTCTTATTTCAAATGTTTTATTTGTAAAAGGTCTTAGGCAAAATCTCATCAGCATAAGTCAATTATGTGATGAAGGTTACCTTGTGAATTTTAGAAATGATAAGTGTCTAGTTCACAATTCCAAGGACGAATTCATTCTATCTGCCCATGGGCAAGAGAATGTTTACACTATTAACTTAGAAGACCTTAGGAACCAAAACTTACCTTGCTTAAGTGTAATAGAAGACCAATCGTGGCTATGGCATAGGAGACTAGGACACTGTAATTTGAGAAACCTAAGAAAACTCTCAAAGAAAGGACTTGTAAAAGGGCTACCAGATCTTAGATATGATTCTTCAAAAGTCTGTGATCCTTGTCAATATGGCAAGAAACATAAAACTAGCTTTAAACCAATTAATGAAGTTTCAACTTCTAATGCATTACAGCTTGTGCATATGGATTTGTTTGGTCCTTCACAATCTGGAAGCATTGGAGGCAAATACTATGTATTTGTTTTAGTTGATGACTTTACTAGATTTACATGGGTCTATTTTCTCACAAAGAAATCTGAAGCCTTTTTATATTTCAAAACTTTTAGAGCCCAAGTTAAAAATGAGAAAAACCTACCATTGATAACTATTCATAGTGATCATGGTGGTGAATTTCAAAATTCAGATTTTGAAACTTTTTGTAGTAAGAAAGGTATTACTCACAATTTCTCAGCACCAAGAACTCCTCAGCAAAATGGGGTTGTTGAAAGAAGAAATCGTATTCTTTAGGAAATGACTCGAACCATGTTGAGTGAATACTCAATTGCTAAGCACTTTTGGGCTGAAGCTGTTAGTACTTCCTGTTATACTATAAATCGTGTTTTAACTAGACCATTTCTTAATAAAACTCCTTATGAGTTATGGACTGGCCGAAAACCTAAAGTTTCTTACTTCAAAGTTTTTGGATGCAAAGTGTTCATTCTGAACACAAAAGATAATTTACACAAATTTGCACCAAAATATGATGAAGGAATCTTTCTAGGCTATTCCACAACCTCTAAGGCTTATAGAGTTTTCAATAAAAACACTTGTACTGTTGAAGAAACAGTACATGTAAAATTTGATGAAACTAACCCTTTTGTTTTCAACCAACCCAATCCTACATCCTCAGATGTGTTTTCCAAAAATGTTTATCAACCTATATTAGAAGAACATTCTGATAAGGAAAATGTTCAAGAAAGTGTTCCTGAAACATTTACCACAAAAAGATTTTCTACCATATGTTGATGAACAGGTTTTACAAAACCCAAATCAATTGTTTCTTAGGAATCATCCCAGTGATAACATCATTGGTGATATAAATCAACCTGTAAGGACCAGAAATTCCTTAAGAAATGAAATAGAACATCTTGCTTTTCTTTCCCAATTTGAACCTAAAAGTCCAAGTGAGGCCTTAGGTGATGATGATTGGATCAAAGCAATGCAGGATGAACTAAATGAATTTGAATGGAATCAAGTCTGGACTTTAGTTGAAAGACCTAAAGAAACAACTGTAATTGGTGTAAAATGGGTTTTCAGAAACAAGTGTGATGAAAATGGAATCATTGTAAGAAACAAAGAAAGACTTGTTGCTAAAGGGTATAATCAACAAGAGGGAATAGACTATGAGGAAACATATGCTCCTGTAGCCAGACTTGAATCTATTCGTATTCTATTAGCCTTCGCAGCATATTTCAATTTCAAACTTTTTCAAATGGATGTCAAATGTGCTTTTTTAAATGGTTTTGTTCAAGAAGAAGTTTTTGTCGAACAACCTCCTGGTTTTCAAGACCCAAAACATCCTGATCATGTTTTTAAACTTACCAAGGCTCTATATGGTCTTAAACAAGCTCCTAGAGCATGGTATGATAGACTTACAGGATTTCTTTTACAAAACAATTATAGAAAAGGTACAGCTGATCCAACTCTTTTTATCAAAATGGAAAACAAAAATGTTTTGGTTGTCCAAATCTATGTTGATGACATCATATTTGGATCAACTCAGAAATCTTTAACCGATTCTTTTGCAAATTTAATGAAATCTGAGTTTGAAATGAGTATGATGGGTGAGTTAACATTCTTTTTAGGTTTTCAAATTTCTCAAAAACCAGAAGGAACTTATATATCTCAACATAAGTATATTAAAGACTTACTCAAAAAGTATGGATTTGACAAAACTAAAAGTATTAGCACCCCAATTGGTACCTCAAATACTCTTGATCTTGATGAAACTGGGAAAACAGTAGATCAAACAATGTTTAGAGGTATGATAGGGAGTTTGCTATACTTGACAGCTAGTCGACCCGACTTGATGTTTTCTGTATGCTTATGTGCAAGATATCAATCTAATCCAAAAGAGTCTCACTTAAAAGCCGTAAAGAGAATCTTTCGGTATTTAAAAGACACTATGGATTTAGGACTTTTTTACTCTTCTGGAAATGAATTAGTTTTAAAAAGTTTTTCAGATGCTGACTTTGGTGGTTGTAGAATGGATAGAAAAAGTACATCTGGAACATGTCATTTCTTAGGAGATTCTTTGGTTTCTTGGTCCTGCAAGAAACAACACTCGGTAGCACTCTCCACTGCTGAAGCTGAATATGTAGCAGCTGGAAGTTGCTGTGCTCAAGTATTGTGGATGCAGCACACACTCACTGACTATGGTTTGAGTTTCTCCAAAACTCAAATTCTTTGTGATAATACAAGTGCCATAGCTCTTAGTAAAAACCCAGCACATCACTCTCGTGCAAAACACATAGATGTTAGGCATCACTTTCTTAGGGATCACACACAAAAAGGAGATATTGTTTTACAATTCATCGGAACGCAAGAACAACTTGCTGACATTTTTACAAAACCTTTACCTTCCGATAGATTTGAATTTATAAAACAGAAGCTAGGAATGATTACATTAAAATAATCATTCATATCTACTTCCTGTTTTAAATCTCTCCTTATAGTAAGAAACTCCTCGTAGAAAGGGGGAGGACATTTCTTTATGTCTTTATGTTTCTGATCTATAAATATTTACTCTATTTATTTCAATTTTTTCTGTTTATCGTATTGACTATTTCAATTTTTCTGTTTATCGTATTGACCATTTCAATTTTTCTGTTTATCGTATTGACCATTTCAATTTTTCTGTTTATCGTATTGAGATTCTTTTCCATCGTACCATTCAAATTTTTTTTGAATCGACCGATGATAGTATTCAAATTCTTTTCCATCGTACCATTCAATTTTTTTTGAATCAACCGATGATAGTATTCAAATTCTTTTCCATCGTACCATTCAAATTTTTTTTTTGAATCAACCGATGATAGTATTCAAATTCTTTTCCATCGTATCATTCAATAAATTTTGAATCGACCGATGATAGTATTGAGATTGTTTTCCATCGTAATGTCACCAAAACCAGCAATCACCTTACGATCTTCGACAGGTATTCTTTTTCATTTTTTTATTTTTATTTCTAACCGTTGATCTGCTTTTCTTTAATCCTGACCGTAGAAGATCAACAGTCATCTTTTTATTGCCTATAAATACCCCCCTCCCCTCCCCAAACCCACATCGTTTGTCCATGAATTGAGGCGAAGCTCTGCTCAACCGGCTATAATCAATCGTACGATCTTCTCAATCGGCATCATCTTTATGTCTCAATCTTCTGCCAACACTCCCGCTGAAATGTCTTCAAAGACCTTTACAGAGAAAGAATTTCACAGAGAAAGGTTAGTATCCCGAGAATTCTTTGATACGTACGATTCTACAATCAAGAGGATTATTTTGTTTCAAGGATGGGAACATCTCTGTGTGGAAAAGCCTGATATTCAAGATCCAGTTCTGTTTGATGAAGTGTGTCAATTCTACAAAACCGTTTCTTTTGACAAGGATATGAATATTAACTTCGCTGTGTACGATAGAAAGTTATCTATGTCTGTGAAACAAGCGGCGCATTTTCTAAATGTTTCTATAGAAGGTGATGCATTCTGTCCATCTCACAAACTTCCAGAGGAAGTTGGTACTTTCAATAGAGAAAATGCTGAAAAGTCTTTGTTTGTTGTTAATGAGGGAAAGAGGAAAGTTTATCATCTTTCACCGGACAATAGGTTTGTCACTCTATGGATGAAAGGTTTCCTTGTTCCAAGGAAAGGGGATAGAGAAACCCTTAAAGTTTCTGATGTCTTTATGCTTGACTACCTTGTGAATATGAGGAAGGTAAATCTCATGGGATATATTTTTGAAACAATCAAGAATGTCAAGAAAGGAGGGATTAAATCCCAGATAATAATGTATCCAGCCATCCTCACGAAATTCATTCTTGAGAGTATGAAGTTCTGTAATATTCCTTTGAAAGGAGAACCTATGGATTTGTGGCCGTCTTTGATTAATAAGAGTACGATGAAAAAGCTGAATGTTTGTTTTGATTCAAATTCAAAACTTTTTGTCAGAGATGTAGAAGCTGAATTGCCTGAAAATCAATCGGCACCTATGCCAGCCAAGGACAATCAATCGGCCGGTGTTACTCGAAAGTCTGATCCGCAGACTAGTTCAAAGCCGAAGAAGAAGCCGAGGTACAGTAAAGAAGTTGTTGCAAAGTGGAGAAAGGACAAGGAACAGAGAAAAGAGGGTGATCCGAAGTTTGGACTTGACCCTGCTGAGGCCTTTGCAGAAAGGATAAGGGTAGAAGAAACCCTTCAAGCTGAAAAGAAAAAGAAGACTGTGTTGAAAAGAAAGGCTCAGGACTTTGATATCTCTAAAGTCTTGAAAGCTGTTGAAGATGCCAGTGCTCAATTAACTGTGGAAGTACATCAAGAGCCCATCGTACAGATTCTGCCTGAGAAAGAGAAAGGGAAACAAGTGATGGAAGAAGTGGAAGAAGAAGAAGGAGATTTTCTTTTAGAATATCTTCAAAGTTCAAAGAAAAGCAAAGAGGAATCGCTTCAAAAGCTGAGCGAAGGAGTTCAACAAACTCCTCATGCCGATCAGGAAAGATCACCGGACACGATGTCATCTAAAGAAAAGAAAGATGCTCAATCTTCTCAGTCTGATAAAGTTGTTGTCATCAGTGATAAAGTAGAAGAAGAAAGAAAGCAGAAAGTAAAAGCAAAAGGGAAACAGCCTGTTGTGGAATCAAGCAGATCATATCAACTAGCATCGTACGATGATGATACCGATTCAGAGCATACAATCTCTCTTAAGAAGAGTGATTACATTGTTCATGTGTTGAGAAGAATGGAGAAAACTATTCCTTATTTCCCGAGGCTGGAAGGAAAGATTGACTTTATTACTGAAAATCAGAGAAAGAAGTTTGGATCTGTGAAAGAATTGAGGAAAAAAGTTTTATCTGTAGAAGCCGATTTGAAAGTTCTTTCAGAAAGCTCAGTTGTTCATAGGAAGGCATGTAATAAGATGACTAAGTGGTCGTACAAAACAGAGAGCTCAATCAATGACCATGAGGTTGCTATTGAAGATATAAGGAGGCTATCAAATGATCTTGCAATTGCTTTCAACAAGCTTGATAAAAAAACGGTTGAAAGGCTGAATCTTTTATCTTCTCAAAGAGCCGATGTTCCTTCAGTGAAAGATTTGCAAGAGAGGATGAATGCATTCCAATCTGAATTCTCGAAGGTTTCATCTTTCAAAGATGAAATGGTTTTACTGAAGAAACAAAATTCTGAGTTATCCAAGGATAACAAGACTCTGCAAAACAGAATTGATACTCTTGAAGAGGTAATCAGAGTCCAAGAGGAAACCATCAGAAATCAAGATCAGATTTTTGCAGATCAACAGGAGCTTCTCAAAACTCAAGGTGAATCAATTTCTGAAGACAAGAAGGAGATCAAGAAGATGAAAGCTGTGCTTCATGAGCTGATAAAGAAGGAGAAGGAAAGAGAGAAATGATTGTTGTATTTGTTTCTTTTGAAACTTGTTTGTGTTGTAATAACTCTTATAATTCTCTCTTTTATCCATTGTCTTGTATTACTTCACTATTTCTTTCAGACAATTCGAGATTACTCCTTTCTTTTTGTAAATCACAAAGGGGGAGAATATTTACAAAGCAAAGTTTGTTTTACAAAGGGGGAGAATGCAATACAATGCTCTTAAGGAGAATCTATGAATACAATCCTTAGGAAAGTCAATACCTAAGGGGGAGTTAGTTGTATTCAATTTCTTATTCAGAAGAGTTTTCAATAACTCAGGGGGAGATAAGTATTTCTTGTTTCATTTACTTTGTGTGTTTGTGCTTTCCAAAAAGGGGGAGATTGTTAAGTCAAAAGTCTTCTTTTGGCTTTTACATCATGTTTTGGAAATCACAAATATATTCTGTCATATTTTGGAAATCTCAAATGTATTATATCATATATGTTTGTAAATAACAAATTGTCTTTTATCATGTTTATCGTATCATACGATGTTGATCGTACCGACCAAAACGTATCGTACTGACTCTGTCAAACGTATCGTACTGACTCTGTCAAACGTATCGTACTAACTCTGTCGATCGTATCGTACTGACTTTGCTATTCAGATTATTATTTGTTTTGGTACTTTGTCAAAAACTCTCTCTGCATATGAATCGTACTCATGTTTTACATTTCTATATATCTCTTATCCTAACGAAACGATGTCGTTGAGTTAGTTATATACTAATCAAAACGATGTCGTGCTTTCAGTTTCAATATGACCGTTGGAGGAAATATGACCGTTGGAACCCGAGGCCTATAAATAGGAGGTCATTTGAAGCTGAGAAGATACTGATGAACGAAGAGACTCTGTGAACTACGAAGATTCTAGAGAGAGACACTGTGACTTCTCTCATCAGCCTTGTGCGTCCGATCATCGTATCGAGGGCTTTCAAGTAATTGAAAGACAGAGGTGCCGATTACCTGCAAAATCGAGGGCTGCCGGGGATAGGCAGACAGACGATCCGATCATCGTATCGAGGGCTGCCGGGGATAGGCAGACAGACGAGCCGATCATCGTATCGAGGGCTGCCGGGGATAGGCAGACAGACGTACCGATCATCGTATCGAGGGCTCACCAAGGTTTTGGTGAGACATACCTTTTATCCTAGGTGAAAGGATAACCCTTCTCTTTGGGTTAAAAGAATTGTATTACTTTTACATTTCCGCTGTTGTATTAGAAAGGGATTTGTATTGTTTCCTTTACTTATTCAATTGTAATTGTTTCAATTACAATCATTCCATTACATATTGTATCAATTGGTTCTATACGCTTTAAGGTAGAATCATTCATATTTGTATTACTCTGATTATTGTGTTCATCTTGAATACAATTGTTTTACTTTACATTAGTATTACAATACATCATACCTTTTACTTTCAAAACAATTGTGGGTGTTTGTATTTGTATTAGTTTAAGATCATTTAAACTAATCTCTTTGTTTCTAAAACTCAAAGTTTTTAAACCTACAATTCACCCCCCCTCTTGTATTATTCCATCTAATAGACTTTTATATCTACTATTCGATCCAACATATATATAATATGTATTTCTTCCATGTTAAAATTCCATCATGGAAGGTGGAATATGTGCACTAGATTTTGGATATATATATATATATATATATATATATATATATATATATATTGGTTTTTGAGTGTGGGTGTGGGTGGGTTACAAGTAGTTGCAGTCTTTTTTAACAACTGCCAATGTGTTTAGTATTAGCCGTTTCAACGTTCAGGTAGGAGAAACCTTTCATTTTCATTTCCATTTCATGTCCCTTTATGTTTGTCATTTAAAATTGTTTTATTACCATTTTTCACACCTCTATGGTACCTCTAGTTAGTTTTCTATGTAATTTTCATGATGAATGATTGAATTAATAATAGTATTTTACCTGAAACATGATTTATGATCTTTTGTGTTTGTGCAAAAAGAGTTTTATGAAATGTAAAATAAACATTCAATGGTAATTTAGAAGGGTGAGTGATGTTTTCCCATTTTAATATTTTATTATGTTAGTTTGGAACATGTTTTGGGTTTTATATGTGAAATAAGGTGTTTTCCTTTGAGGGGTTTTGGAACATGATTTTGAAAGAGCTTCTTGATTTGGAGACATGTGCTGCAATTTTCAATTGAGTAAAATGTGATATTATGGGTGAAATTTAAATGTTTGATTTTAAAATTTTTATTTCAAATGCATTTATTATTTTTAGAGTGTATAATTGGATGAAGGCATGCCCATGGGTGTATTTGGTTAAAAATGGTTGTGTAATCATGTTAAAATGGAACTCTAGATATTGTTTCCTTCTTGAGTAACACTTCTCCAATTATTTTTATTTTCCCTAAAATGCTTCCATGTTTTCTAAAATGTTGTGAAGTGGTACTCCAGTTGTTCCCAAAAAAACATCAAATGGATTTCCGTGGTTTATCCTGGTTATCCTTGAAACATGGATGGGTGTGTGTGTGTGTTTCAAATTTATGGCCCATTTGGTATCTTGTGAACGTTTTGTGCATTTTAATTGGGTTTTAATGTGCACTTGAGAAATTTTTGGGAACACTTGATTTAAAGGAATTTTTTGCCACATTTGTATAAATATGGTATTTGGGGTTATTTTGAAAGGGTTAATTAATTTTATAATAAATGATTGACCATTGGGATATTAAAGTCCACGTTGGAATTTTATACTAGATTTTTACAGAAGGTTCTATGTGTGGTAATTTTATGAGGCCTGTTTGGAATATTTGAACATTATGTTTGGAGAACCCCTCTTTGGTTAGGTCTCTCGCCTTAGTTTCTGATAATGATACAGGTGGGTCGTCATTATTTGACAACCATTGGGTAATTATTATTCAAGGTAGGGGAATAACCATGAGGTGGAAGGGTGGTTCCAGATTCCATTGTGTGCTTGGTTAGATATGAGGCTTGCTGTTTTAATGGGTGGCACACCCCATTGTGAATATTGCACAAAAACATAGCAATGCAAGGAGGTTTACTAAGAACAATTTCTACAATAGAAGTTCATGTACTATCAATTATACCATAGTTGGTGGACATTTGAGATTATTTTTAGGGATTGGGACCCTCTGTCTGATGTGAGAATGGGTGGCTGGTCATTACGTAATTTGATTCTTTCGTGTGTGGCACACAACATGGGATGTAGTCTTTTGTATTAGAATATTCTAATATTTCTTTGAATTACTAGGTGTTTTATCATTCAATACGAGAACTATTAGGACCATTTCCCTTGTTGTGTGTAGAATCATAATCTGGACCTTGGTTTTGATCTTTTCATAGAAAACAATATGTATGGTAGGTTTGAAATAGATTTTCAAAGTATCTATTTCAAGAAATTATGGTGTGTGCCACTCTTTATTTCATTTCCTTGTTTTTTAATTATAATGGAAGTGGAATTGTGTTTATTATTTTTTCAAAATGCATTATTTATATGAAATACTTATTTTATTAAATGTTGTTCAAACTAGTATTATTTGACTATTTTGGAATTTGGAAATTCAATTATTATGTTGTTCACTTTTTCATTCCTATTAATCATTTTAATGATCACATCTATCCTACACTCCCAAATGTAGGTTATGTTGCTTTATTAAGGTCCCTGTTTTGTCTGCCTGTACGAGGATGGTTTTTAGTTGTTGGAGGTGACCAAGGGGTCATAGGGGAGTATGAGGAGTCTTGTTTACATTCGGCCACTATTTTTCTTTTTAGTTGATTATTATTTATTTATTTATTTTTCTCTATTTTATGGGAAAAATAGTTCCCACCTGTTTAGTGTTGATGCCTGACACTAGTTACCATCCCTATGGGATCATGAACACCAATCAGGACATTTCACAGGTCAGCTCGGGCAACCAGTTCTTGGTAGCCCTAGGAATTGTTCGTCAAAAAATGCTATCAGAGCAACCCTTGATATTTGTGATGTATGGTTGATGGAGATTAGGATTGTCGAGGCTGAGAATGTTGGTTTTGGGTCGGTTCCTAATCACCACTGCTCGTGACGATACACGAGTTACCATGGGTAGTCCGGGTATTGTGACTTTTGTCTTTGGTTGTTTTGGAATGAGGTATGACAATGAAAGCGAATCGGTTCACATTTTGGCCTCACATGGTGTGGTGACCGATGTGAAGTCAATGTGCCCATCTCAGGTTCCTATTAGTCTTATGCCTTACTAGGGGTATGGCTGACCACCAGGTCATTGGGTTAGGCATATGCTATTGTTCCCCATTCCATTGGGTTGTTTTTTGTTATGTTTTTATTATGTATGTTGATGTGAGTATGTTTTAAAATGAAATTTGTTTTTAAATGGAATATTGTTTCTTTTAAACTTTTTTGAAGTCGGGGACGTGGGATTTAAAGGTAATGTGTTTTGATTTTGAACATTTTGGTTTGTGTTTGGATTTTATAAGGGAATGAAGCGTTTAAAACTTGGTATTCTATATAGATGGTCACATGTTCATACTTATTTATAGAGTGTGGGGGGAACTTTTTTGATGATGATGTAAGAGGGATTTAATGAACACACATGTGATTGTTCATAAGGTTCCATAGGTAAGTTTTAAAAATATAAAGGGAATTTATGTTTTCGGAAAATTGAAATTTTTACAGGTTTTTTTTTTAAATTTGGATTATGGGAATATCACCAACATCTTGGAATGTTGCTTTGATTGAGCTTTGGATTTTGGATGATCGTAGTTGTATTTTTCATGCTGTTCTGAGTAGTCCACCCAGAAAGGTTGTTATGGTTATCAATGATTCATGCCCATTTTACAATTATTTTTAGGTTTTTTTGTTTATCAAGGTAAGCGATGTTCGTTAAATGATGTTATGTGGTTTTTGGAGATAGTGTGTCTTTGGGGTGTTGGGAACTCCCAAGGAGGTTATGGTTTATGTTGTCTCAGGTCTATTTGATAGTCCGACTTGGTGAATTTCAGTGATATGTTGTCTTATAGTTGTTGGAGTTTGGGGGTGTAGTTGGAGGGGATGGAATTCTTAAAAATTCCCTATCTGCAAAGGGGTGCCATCCAGAGGTAGCAGTTTCTAAAAAATCATCTTCATCGGTGCCGACCCCAGTTTGTCGAACCATTCCCTTGGGAGTTAAATGTGTGGCTTGTTTGGGCATTCAAAGTCATCATATTACATCCCTTTGAAAACAATCCTCCATTTTAGTCATTCGAATCATTGGGATGAATATGATATTGGGGGACAGGTGGATGTGAATGACTGATTGTGAGGCCAGAGATGCTTCAGCCATCTGTGTTCCAACCACAGATCTCGAGGTGATTGTTTCACACAGTCATGAGTTGCTGAGGGTGTGTGAATCTTCAGTCATGATCATGTTTTTACCATTGGGAATGTTTCGTTGTTTTATTATGGTCGTCGTTGTAAGCTCATCCTCACTATTGTGGTGTTTTCTGGATTCATGGATTCTGTGTTAGAAAAATATTTTTTTTGGGAGAACCCTCCCATGTTCTCCCCTCAACCTCAAGCATTGATTGTTCTTTAGTTGGTCAGGTGTGACGTGTGTTAGCAATGGTCACATAGAGCCTCTCGGTTTCTTCTGGTTTTATATGGGCATGGACTCTAGTTGTGTCAAATATTGGCTTGGTGTCTTTTTGGGGGAAGATAGAGTATGTGGGGGGGGGGATAATTCTCACACTCCGACCTTAGAATCCCTTTATTTCTATCTATTCATAGTCTTGATTCTAATTTTTGGTTATGTATAATGTTTTTTATTGGATTCATTCTAGTGCGTAGACACCTCATCGTTAGCGGTGACCATGTGTTTCGCCGGGGTGACTGTGGGGTTTCCTGATGCTTGAAATAATTATAATTTTTACGCAATAACATTAATGTTATTACTAAATTGGTATTAATATTAATAGTATATAAAATGAAATGAGAAAAATATTATTATTATTATTATTGAGATATTATTATTGTTATTGTTAGTAATTCTATTATTATTGTTATTATTATTATTACTATTATTATTATGATTAATTATTTTGTTATTAATATTATTATTATTAAAATAATTATTGATATTATTAAAAATATTATTATTATAAATATGATTACTACTGTTGTTATTATTATTAATAATATTGACACAATATTATTATTACTGTTATAATAAAATGAAAAAAATAAAAACCTAATATACCCCTACTCATTGTGCAAAACTGCCCACCACCCACCCTTATCACTCCTCACTTGGCACTCACTCTGGTAGCCCAAAAATCTATAACGCATTCCTCCTACAGCGCACCAGTTCTCCTCCTTGGCCGCACCCCCTTCCCTCCATCTAGTAGTCGTGACACCACTTCCCTCTGTCCTTATGGGATACGTGAGCCTGCCACCCGTCCCCATCTCAGTTCTTCTGCCATGCTTATCGACCCACTTATCCAACTGCAACTTCTTGCTGACGTCATCCACTAGGGTTGGTCCCTTCTTCCAGCATCATCTACCTCCTCCCCTCTAGTACTCTCCTTTTTTCTTCATTCTCTAGGTAAGATATTATATGGGCCAAACCCTAGGGTTGGGTAAAACACAACAATGGTTTTTCATCCTTGAATTTGGAATGCGAAGACCTCCTCAGGTTATGTTCTTGCATGTTCTGACTTCTCACACTGATGGAAAAGCAGATTGACTCTGTTTAAATTTTCCGCCAACATCAAAGGTATAGAATTATGCCCCCTGTATAGTTTCAAACATATTATGTGGTATTTAATTTGTGTTTTATGGATTCTATTAATTTTTGTGAATTGTTTTAACCCTATAGTGTGTTTTGGGGGGGTTTTGATAAAAGTGTCAAGTGTGGTGTATTCTTCATTGTTTTTCCTTTGATGTAGGATCCATTCCCATTTTTTCCAATATTAAATAATAAAATGTGTTGATTGATTGTGTGTTGAATTCCTTGAATATTAATTGATTAGTTTACGGTGTTTCTTGATTATTTAGATTGATATAAAATTATATTTTAAAGTTATTCAGAATGTGTTTAATCTTTTATAGCTTATATGAGTGAAATAATGTTTTTATTTAATAGAAACGAATCTGGTTTTTTTTAACTGCATTTTTATAAATTGTGTGGTTATTTTATTTAATTGTACAAGTTGTGTGTATTTTGTTTTGGGGTGTTTTCAGAGTGTGTATGATTTTAAAAGATATCTTAAAATTAGTTTTTTGTGTTTTTTGGATATAAATCATTATGGTAGTGTTTGATTGTGTCTTATGACTTGTGCATTTGGTTTATGTGAGTCCCATCTTCTTTTAGGTCATGTGTTGGTCTTTTCTGCCTTAATTTTGGGTATCTTTTATTGTTATAGGGAATATTAAGTTAATGAATGTGGGATCACACACATATAATTAAGGTATGTATATTATATATATATATATATATGTGTGTGTGTGTGTGTGTGTCTTCCAATTACGTACTCCATCACGGAGTAAAGAATACATGCATTGAATTTTTGCATATATATTTATACATGTATAGGTATGTGCGTTCGAGTGCAGGCCGATAATGATTGGACCTTGCCTTTTTTGACAAGTGCCAAAGTGTTTGGAATGGCCCTGTTCTTCGTTGAGGCAGTTGAACCCATGCATTATCCCTTAAATTTATTTTCCATTAATGATTGGCATATCAATTTTATTTATTAACTTGTTACACACCTCAATGGTACCTCTAGTTATTTTTCTATTACAATTTCATGTTTAATGATTGTATTAACATTGTGATTTTACATGAAACATGATTTATGCTCTAGGGATTTTATGCGAAATGCATTTAATGAAATGTAAAATGAAATTTCATTGTATATTGGAAGGTTGAGTGGTTTTCTTCAATTTAAAGATTTTTATAATATGTTTTGGAACATGTTTTGGGTTTCATATGTGAAATAAGGCGTTTTCCGTTGAGGTGAATTGGAACATGATTTTGAAAGAGCTTCTTGTTTTAATTACATGTGTTTCATTTTATAAATGAGTGAAATGGATGGTTTTGGGTGGAATGTAAATGATGGATTTATAAAATTGTATTTTAAATTCATTTATTGGATATAGAGTGTCACATTTGATGGAGGCACAACTATGTGTGCATTAGGTGAACACATGGTTGTGAAATCAAGTTATAATGGCACTATAGTCCAAGTATCCCTCTTGAGTATATATTATCCCCTTATTTATATTTTCCCTAAAATTATTCCATGTTTTATTATAATTTATGAAGTGGTAAACTGTATGATCAAAAAATAACATCAAATCGTTTCCTTTGGTTTTTCCCGATTTTCCATGAAACAAGGTTGGGTGTGTCTGTGTTTAAATGCTAGGGCCCATTTGGTTTCTTGAGAATGTTTGCTGTGTTTTAATTTTGTTTTATAGATAACTTGATCACTTATGGTGATTTATTGATTTAAGGGCCCATATTTCCAATTTTGTATAAATATGGTATTTGGGGTTGTTTTAAAATGGTTAATTAATGTTTTAATTAATGGTAGAGAAATGTAAAGCTAACGGCCCTGTTGACCTTTTAAATTGGGTGTTTATTAAATGGTTTATGTGTGGAATTTGTATGAGGCTTGTTTAGCTTATTTAAAATGTTATGTTAGGAAAACCCCTCTTTGTTTAGGTCACTCACCTCAATTGTTGATCTTTAGGTAAGAGGTTCTTCATTATATGAGTTCCTTTGGGTAATGATTAGTTATTGTAGGGGACTAACCAAGAGGTGGTCGGGGGGGGATAGATTGTGTAGTGGGTTGGATTGAAATGAGGTTTTTGTTTTAATGTATGGCACAACTAGTTGGGATCATAGTATAGGAACATGAAATTGTTAGGGGGTTTTTTGACAATGATTACTTCATTGGAAGATCATGTACTATCCAATGGACCATAGAAGGTGTATAATCTAGATTATTGTTTAGGATTGGGCCCCTAGGTTTGAAAAGAGAAAGGGTGACTAATAGTTAGGGTGTTTGATTCTTTTTTGTGTGACATGCTTCTAGGGATGGTGTCACATGTATTATTATGTTATGGTCTACCTCCATGTTTCAACATTTTTTGAAATCCTTTGATATGAGCACTATTAGTACCATTTTCCTTACTGTGTGTAGAATTATAATCTAGATTATTGTATGTATTGTTCTTTTTAAAAAGTATGTCAAAGTAGTTGTTTTAGAAATGTTTTTGTGAACCCCTCCTTATTTATATTGCTTTTTTACAATTATAAGTTCAATTAAATTTCGATTGATAGTTTTTCAAACAAAATTTTATATATAAAAAACTAATTTTTATAACGGTATTTCAAACATGTATTATTAGAAATTATTGAAATTTGTAATTCCATGGATTATGTGGTTCACAATATAATCCCTAAAGATCTTTTTAATGCCCATGCATATTTTATCTTGGCAGATGCTAGTTCAGTTTCATGGTTCAGGTCCCTATTTCATCTGCTCGTGCAAGGTAGGTTGTTAGTAGTTAGAGGTGACCAAGAGGTCACATGGAGGTATGTGCAGTCTTGTTTTCTTACTGTTGCTAGTTTAATTTTTCGTTGTTTATTTTTTATTAATTTATTTATATATATTTAATGGTCCAAATAATTCACACATATTATTCGTTGATGCCCGAAAGAATTTGATATCTCGGGGGGATCGGGAAGACCCATTGGGACACGTTGTGGGCCCGCACAAGTTACCATTTCATGGTCGACCAGGGACAGGTTTGTGAAAAAATGGTAATATATTTTGACATTGATATTTGGTATGTCTGGTAGATAGAGATTAGGATTGTCATGGATCAAGAGGTAGATTATGTGTTGGTGAATGATCACCCCCGCTCATGATGAGACCTAGTTTACCAGAGGTAGTCCATGATTTGACACTTTTTTCTATGGTTTTTTATTGAGGGATGAAAATTAAGGTGAATCGGGTGGGGACCCCTATGAAGTCTCAGTGCATGGCTGAAGGTTCTCTTAATGTTGTGCTTCTCATGGAGCATGCCTCACCAACATGTTTACGAGTTAGGCATATCTACTAGTTCTTTATTCTAGTGGGTTGTGTTGGTTGTGTTTTGTTTTGATCTCGGTTGATGTGAGTTTTTGATAATGATGTAATTGGTTTTGAAAAGGCAACCTGATTATTATATTTTTTTTTCATATTGGTGAACTGGGATTTAAATCTCAAGTGTTTTGATTTGGAAAATTTTGTTGTGTGTTTGGATTTGATAAGGGAAACAAGTGTTCAAAACATGTTATTCTATAAGGAGGGCCACATGTGTGGACGTATGAACGAATATTATGTGGGGGGAATGTGTTCGCATATCATGTTAGAGAGAAAGTATGAAGGCACATGTGACACTTAATAAGGACCCATATGTGAGTTTTAATAATTTAATAGAAATTGATGATTTTGGAAACGAAATTTTTATTGGTGTTTGTGTATATTTGGATTATGCGTCTGTCTCCCTTTTCATGGGCTATTCATTGGTTTTTCATTGTCTTGATGTCCATCAATGTTGTATTTTGTGTTTTTTAGTGTATGAAACTTAGAATGGTCAATAAGGTTACTAATGAGTCATTTCCAATTTTCGGTTGTTTTTGAGTGTATTTAGTTTATCGAGGTATGTAATGTTCATTAAGGTTAGTTGAGTGGTTAGTGGAGATAGTTTATCTTTATGGTGTTGGGAACTCTTGAGGGTGTTAATGTTCATATCATCCCTAGTTTATTTGAGGGCCTGATTTGGGGCCAATGGATATTGGTTGTCTTATAATCATTAGATTTTGGGGTTCAATTAGTGGTGGGTGGCATTCATAAGGTTTCCTTATCTGGAAAGGGGTTCCTTCCAGAGGAACTTGTTTCTGGAAAAGCAGCTTCATCATTGTCGACCAAATGTTTTTCAAACCATTATCATGTGTTCCAATAGTGTTGCTTGTTATTTCATTCTAATCCATCATCTTGCATCACTTTGATAAATTTCCACAATTATAGTGTTCTGAATCATTCGAATGAATAAAAAGTTGCAGAAAAGAGGATCCAAATGCCTGACTCTAAGGCAGGAGACGCTACATCCATACAGGCTCTAACCATAGGTCTCGAGGTGAAGCTCGCACACTATCAGGAGTGGCTGAAGGTTTGTGTAACATCACCTTTAATCATGTTCTCAGCTTTTGGAAGAGAAATATACAAGGTTTCTGGGTTTGGTATATTTTATCGTCATAAGATCATCTTTGATAGTGTGGTGTGTTCATTTTTTATGGTTTCTTTGATAGTAATTTCATGTTTTAGAAAGAACCCTCTTGTTTTCTCCCATTATACCAGGGAATTGATTTTTCTTTAGTTTTTTGGGTGTCACATGTGGTTGTAATAGTTTTCCCAAGCCACTTTGTTTCTTCTTATTTTGTTTGTGATTGGTCAATATTTGTCTCAACTATAGTATTAGTGACTTTTTTGGAGAATAAAGAGTCTGTGGTGGGGATAATTGTTACACTCCATCATTGGATGCACTTTATTTTACTATATTTTTTGTCCCAGTTATATTTTTGAAATGTTGAATGTTTTTTATGGCATTCAAGATGGTTTCAAGACACCACATCGTTAGAGGTGACACTTAATTCTACCCGGGTGACTATGGCGTTTCATGAATCATAAATTAACAAATTTATTTTTAATAGTTAATAACATTAACATTATTACTAAAGTTGTATAAAAAATATTAATATTTAAAATGAAATGAAACAAATTTATATTTATTATTATTATTATTATTCTTTTATTATTATTATTATTATTACTATTATTTTTATGATTATTGATTTTTTTATTACTAAAATTATTATTATTAAATTTTTTATTGATATTATTATAAATATTATTATTATTATTAATATTATTAGCATTAATAAAATTGTAGTAATAATATTATTATAGATATAATAAAATGAAAAAAAGGTCAAAACATAATCTACCCCCCTGCGCGTGGTGCCAAACTACCCCCACCCACCTAGTTCTCTTCGTGTGAGACTGTCACTTCTACTTCCCAAAAACTGGTGACTCCTTCTTCATGTAGCGCGTTAGTGCTTCTCCTCGACCGCAACCCCTTCCCTCCATTCAGAAACTGCGATAATGATGTTCTCCCTCTATCTGGATGCTGTGATCCCACCACAATTCCCCATTTCCATCAATCTATGACATCCCGTGACTGTCGTGCCCAACTGCAACCCCTATCCAGCATCTTCCCCCAGTGGTGGTCCCTTCATCTGGGAAAGGCTCCCTCCTCCCCTCTGATACCTATATTTTTTCATCATCCTGTGGTAAGGATAATGTTTTGGCCAAATAATTAGGGAGGGTTTAACAAGATTTTGGTGATTCATTATTGAATAGTGCATGCGACAAACTCTTTGGGTCATGTTGTTTAGTGTTCTGACATCCGCTACTGAAGGCAAAGCAGATATACTGTGTTTTTGTTCTCTTCTGACATCCAAGGTATAGATTTATGCCCAATATTTTGTTTCACACTTATTAAGTGGTGTCCAATGGGGTTTTTAAGGATTATATTAATTTTTGTATTATGTATTAAAACCTGTAATGTGTTTTTAGTTGTTTTCAATAAAAGAGTCAAGAACTAAGTATTATTCTTCTTTGCACCTATGAGGAATGATCCCTTCTCATTTTACCCATTTTTAATTTTAAAATGTGTTGATTTAATTTTTTTTAATTCCTTGAATATTAATTGATTAGTTTACCATGTTTTTTAATTAAATAGATTGATGAAAAATATATTTTTAAAATAATTTACTATGTGTTAGTCCATTTGTAACTTGTTTGTGTGAAATAATATGGGTTTTTAAGGGAAAACAATCTTGTACTTTTTAATAGTTTTTTATAAATCATGTGATTAGAGTATTTAGTTGTACAACTAGTGTGTATACTGTTTCGGTGTGTTGTGGCAGTATGTTTGATTTTATAAGTGGTTTTTGATATACTTGTGTGTGTGTTTTTGATATAAATCTTTATTGTAGAATTTTATTGTGTATAATGACTTGTGAATTTGGTTTATGTGTGTCCCTCTTACATTTCGTTAATGTTTTGGTCTTTACCACCTTAATTTTTGGTATCTTTTGTTGTTATAATGAATTTTTTGTCAATGACCGAGAGAGCGTACACATATATATAAGGTATATATATAATATATATATTTGTCCAGTAATTAGGTATTCCCTAATGGAGGGGAGAATATGTGCATTGGGGCTTGGATAAATGTTATTCTGTATTGGTATGTCTATATGACAGCATGTGAGATACAAGCTATGACTGTCTTTTTTAACATGTGATAATGAGTTCATCATGAACCGATTCCTCTTTGAGGTAGAAGAACCTATGAATTTTCACTTCCATTTCGTTTCTCATTATTATTTGAAATTCAAATTAATTTATTAATTTGTTGGGAAACACTATGGAACCTCAAGGTAGTTTTCTTTGATATTTTCACATTGAATGATAGTATTAACAATTGGATTGTATATGAAACTTGATTTATAATCCTTTTTGTTTTTGAGAAATGAGTTTGATGATATTTAAAATGAACATTCAATGGTAATTTGGATGTTTGAGTGGTATTTTTCACATTGATTTTTATTATTTTAGTTTGGATCATGTTTTGGGTTTTATATGTGAAATAAGGTGTTATCCTATGATGTGTTTTATAACATGATTTTGAATGAGATTCTAGATTTGGAGACATCCGTTTCATTTTATAAACAAGTGAAATGGGTGGTTTGGTGTGGAAATTCAACGATGGATTTACAAAATTTAATTTTAAATGCTTTCATTAGTTTTAGAGTGTCCCATTGGATGAAGGAAATACAATTGCTGTATTAGGTGCACACATGGTTATACAATAATGTGAAAATGTAACTCATGAGATAGTCACCATAATGAGTACCTATTGCACCCTTCTTTTTATTTTCCCTAAAATGCATCCTTGTTCTCTAAAAATTGGGGAAGTGGTACTCCTTATGTTCCAAAAATAAATTCTAATGGGTTCGTATGGATTGGCCTTGTTTCCCTTGAAACATGGTTGAGTTTGTGAGTGTTTCAATGATATGGCATGTTCGGTGTCCTGTGAACGTTTTATGTGTTTTAATTTAGTTTTAAAGAACACTTGATCACTTTAGTTGAATTCCTTATTTAATGTACAGTTTGGCCACTTTTGTATAAAGATAGAATTCGGGTTGTATTGAAATGGTTAATTAATGTTTCAATAAAAGTTTGAGCGTGTCAAGTTAAATTTTTAGTTGGGATTTTATATTGGGTGTTTATAAAAGGGTTTCTATTTGGGATTTCTATGGGGCTCATTAGGCATCTATGAAAAGTTATGTCTGGAAAACCCATTTTCAGTAAGGTCTCTCACCTTGGGAATGGATAATGAGACAAGATATTCCTCATTATAGGACCTCATTTGGGTAATTATTATTTAATGTATGGGAATTACCATGAGGTGGTCGGGTGGTGCCATATTGTGTAGTGTTCTTGGTTAGATATGAGGCTTGTTGTTTCAATGCGGGGTACACCCCTTTGTGAACAAAGATAAAAAATGTTGCATAGAAAAGAGGTTTACTGAGAATGATTGTTGCACTGGATGTTGATGTACTATCTGCTGTCCCATAGTATGTAGAAATTCAGGACTGCAGATATGAGATTGGGCCCCTCAGTATGACCTGAGAATGGGTGATCGAGCATTATGGAATTTTATTCAGTCGTATGTGGCTTGCTACAGGGGATGGAGTTGCAAGTGTTTGTTTGTTCTGGTCTACCTTCAAGTTCCATGTTTTTTCATGATGTATTTATATGAGAACTATTACTGCGATTTCCCTTGAAGTGTTTAGAATAATAATCATGACCTTGGATTTGGTATTTTTTGGAAATCATAGTATATATGGTTGGATTTAAAATTTATTTCATAGATGGTGTTTTGGAAAAGATTGTGTGCACCCCTATTAATTTTATTACCTTGTTTTTAAATTATTAGGGTAATTTAATTGTGATTGTTAGTTTTTCAAACTACATTGTATATAAGAAGCTTTATTTTTTTTAAATGTATTACAAACTAGTATTGTAGGATTGTTTTGTAATTTGGAAATTAATGGTTTATGTGGTTCACTGTAGAATACCTACTGATCATTTTAATTCTCACACCAATGCCCTCCCAGATGCTGGTTCAATTTCTTGGTTCATGTCCATGTATTGTCTTCTCATGAAAGGCATGTTGTTAGTTGTTAGAGGTCAAAAATTGGTCACATTGATGTATGTGTTGTCTTGTTTTCTTGCCACTGATAGTTTTTTTCTTGGTATTGATTTTATTAATTTATTAGTGTTTCTTTTAGGAGAAAAATCATTCCCACATATTTAGTTTTGATGCATGGCACTTGTTTTGATCCCAAGGGGATCGGGAACGCCCTTCAGGACATGTTGTGGGATGACATGTGTAATGACCTGTCAATTATCATTGGCTAGAGTGCACAACAAGTCATTACAATGTCTTAAGAGAAATCCTCAAGATGCCAAAGGCTAGAAATAAATTCTTAAGGGTTTCAAATACATGTGGGAGACGATTAACCATTTAGCTAAAAAACCAACCAACACATTCACTAACAAACACTATATGATTCTTGTAAATAATATATTCATACATGTATTCCAGAAGGAATACCAAGATATTCAACAACACAACTCAAACCCAATACCATATCAGAGTACTAAGCAGAAGACTAATCAAGAAACCCAAGGAGAACCAAGACACACTCTATGTCTCTACACCATGTGCCATACTCCATGCTCCAGCACATCTCCCAAGCAACGCCACAATACACGAGTGATGAGATGCCTTACCTTTACACGTGTCTCAGAATAAAACATCTTTAAAAGCACCAAGGTTCCAATGCATGGGTGTGTATAAAACTCATTAGGTTTTCCATGATGACTTCCCTACTCACGTCACTAGGATATAGGAGATAGCCCCATTTATATAAAAATAGTTTATATACAACATTTTCTCAATAGTAGTTTATATCTAAATATAAAAAATTTTCCAAAACCATTCATATCCATAGGTATTCCAAGAGCAATTGAAACCAATTTTCTAAAAAGTTATTTTTCCATAAAAATAACCAAACATGCTTTAGAAACATTTCACAAACATTCCTTTTGGCTTACCCAACCATTTCCCAACCCATGCTACCAACCATGCATGCTTCATTATGACAGTGCCATACTCTTGAGTTGTCTCTCATCAATCTACCAAGTCATCACAAGGTAATTATTTCCCATGTGCTATTAGACTTTTGAAACTGAGCACAAGATCATATTTCTACCAACCCTCATAAAAGTAGATTCCATGTGCCATTAAACGATTGGCCCCGAGCATAAGGTCATATTTCAACAAATCCTCATATATACAACATGAACACACACACATATTCCCAACGGTCATGCCAAAAAACCCTCTAAAAAGAACACCTTTTTACTAAAATCCATTTGCATAAAAACCATTTCAATTTGAAACCATTTCAATAAAACCCCATTTTTATTAAAAACCAAATCCATCATTTTCATTTCAATCTAAAACCATTTCAATTCAAAACCATTTCAATAAAACGTCAATTTTATTGAAAACCAAATCCATCAATGTCATTTTAATCTCAAACCATTTAAATAGAAATCACTTTTTATTGAAAACCCATTTTTCATCAAACCATATAAAATTTCATCAATCGTAATTTAAAATCAACATTTTAAAATGAAGAAGCCAAATCACTTTGCAAAACAATTCACCAAGATTTCACAATATCATCAAAACCATAAATCATCACTAAAGAAGAATTCTTCCATGCATTTACAAATCAAAACCATTAAAATAAACCTATTTGAAACTAATCCAGTGAATAATAAAAAGAGGAGTAGTGATTGAAGCCTCATACCTTAATGGTTTTCATGAAAACCACAAATGTTGAAGAATGCTAAAAAAAACAGGGTTGATTCTTCAAAAACCTACCTTAGATCTCTTCTCCTAGCATGATAAAAACCAAATGTCATCATTATTGGCATCCACACACTGATATATACCCATTACAAATGTAGATATAAGATACAGAGTGAATAGAATAATTAGATCTAAGTATATCTAAGAAACTGATCAAGAACGAAGAAGAACGATCACATACCTCAAGAATTAGGCATCGATTTTCCATGAGAAGCCTTCAGATCACCTCCAAAACACTTGGGAGAGGATTTCCAACCTTCATGGGAGAATAATAACGAGTTATGGCTACTTATAAGGCTAAACAGGGAACTTAGAGGCAAAAATGAGTGAGATCCACAATTTAAGGATCTCATTAAAGTGCATGCATGGTCAGTTCGCACAGTTTGACAAGCCCTGCACTAACCATGAATTAGCTATTGCCTTGGACACCCCTTTCGCACGGCCTCATCGCAATGTCTCTATTATCCATGGACCAACCATGTGGGAGCTACTACATCCCAGACCAACTATGCATAGTTTTTTCCCACACGATTTAGAAAAACTGTGCACCTTCCGTGCGACTTCCACTTTTCCCCAAAACTGCATTCAAAGTTCTCTCGACTCTCCAATTAATCACCCTTAACCTTTATAACCATTAAATGAATCAAAAAATAGTTACATACCAGAAACCAAGGGAACTATATTCTCCCAACCATTGGACATTCCATCCATATAATGTTGAAAACCATCAAACAACTGAAAGAGTTTCAGCCACTGCTCATTCATTTTGTTCTCACGTTCCCATGTCTCTTCCTGAATCTGACCATGATTCCATAAAACGCACACTAGATAAATGATTTTTCCCCACAAGACACTCTCTTGCATATCCAAATTCTGTACCAGGATATGTATCAACGAATCATCTGACTCTAATTTAATGTGATCCCATCTGATCACATGTTCAGGATTAGGCTGATACTATTTCAACTAAGATACATGGAACACATTATGCACAGAACTAAACATTGGTGGTAATTCCAACTGATATTCCACATCTCCAACCCATTCTAGTATCTCAAAAGGGCCAATGTATCTATGATATAACTTGACTTTCTTCGTGAAACAGCGATGTAAAAGACTTGTAGAGAACATCAAGAAGATAGGATCACCCACTATGAACGACAATGGTATTCGAAGGTGATCTACATAAGATTTATGACGACTTTGAGCCGTCTCTATCATCTTTCTAATCAACTAGATCTTCTCTGTTGTTTGTTGAACAAGGCTTGGTCCGACTACTGATGTTTCACACGTTTCCACCCAACATAGTGGAGAATGAAAAGGAGTCCAATACAATGATTCAAACGGAGCCATGCATATCGAGGCTTGATAGTTGTTATTGTATGAGAAATACACTAAGCATATATGCTCCTCCCAAAACCCACCAAATTCCCTTAAACTAGCCTACAACATTTCTTCCAATGTTTTAATCGTTCGGTCGAATTTCCCATCTGTCTGAGGATGACACACCATGCTCATAGTCTGGTGAGTTCTGAGGGATTGCTGTAATGATTTCTAGAAATGAGATGTGAACCTCAGATCTCTATCTGAGCCTATAGGCATTGGTACACCATGTCTCTTCATGGCCTCTCGGATATAGTTTTTTGAAATATATTACACCGTATGAGTTTCACGAATAAGGATGAAATGAGATGACATTGTTTAGACGATCCCCTTTCAACGAAAGGGAATCGTGTTTCCGGACTGTTATTGGAAGACATGTAACAAAATCCATTGATATCTAATCCCATTTCTAAACTGGGGTGGAAAAATATTATAGCATACCAGCTGGTCTCTGATGCTCTGCTTTAACCTGCTGACAAGTAAAGCAACGTGAGTAAAACTCAGCCACCTTCTTTTTCATTCCACCCCCCCAAAATTTTTCCATCAACACCATATATATCTTCTATGTACCTGGGTGTATATCACATATTGAATGGTGTTTATAATGAAGGTGTTGTACCTAAAAAATCATAGGTACAACCATTTAATCTCTGGACCACAAAACTAAACCCCCATCATGTTTCCATCCATCAATGGTCTCCCCACCATTGGGTTTTGATCATAAAACATGACATTATGAATCAAATGTTTGTGCTTATTTCATCATCGTTAATAAACCAGGAACAAGTGTAGCTAAAAAGAAAACAACAACATCAAATCATTCTTCACATTCTACACGCATGTCAGCTAAGACCGACATTAACTTCCATTCATCTAAGGATTCTTTTTCTATCTACACAGAAGAAATTCTACTCAATGCGTCCACCACTGAATTTTCTTTTCTAGGTGTGTACATCAAGTCAAAGTAATACATTTGGAGATACTCTATCCACCTCCTTTTCCTTAGATTCAAATATCACTGTGAAAAATTGTGTTTCATGTTTTTTTGATCCATAAACACAGTAAATTTCACAACAAATAGATAATGTATCCATGTTTTCAAAGCTTGGACGACTGAAATTAACTCCAAATCATGTGTTGGGTAATTCTTCTCTTGCCCCTCAACTTCCTTGATCCAAAAGCAACCATGTGAGCTCTTTTTATGAGAACACTACCCAACCCTGATCCTGACGGATCACAATACACCCCATACCCCTGTCCTAATTCTTGTAAAATCAAGATAGGTGATTATTTAAGCCGAACATTCAGTTTCTTAATGGATTTCTAACATTCTACTGTCCATTGGAAGGGATCATTATTCTTAGTCTGAGCTATCATTGGTGAAGCAAGTCATGAGAAATCACACACAAATCATCGGTATTAACCATCTAGACCATGAAAACTTCTTATATTAGACACATTATTTGGTGGTTTCTAAGAGATAACAGCTTCTATCTTTTTAGAATCAATAGAAACACCCTTCTTAGAAATAAAATGGCCTAGGAAACGTACTTCCTCTATCCAAAAATCAGACATCGATAATTTGGCATATAATTGATGATCTCTCAAGATTTGTAACATTATTTCCAGGTGCACCTCATTCTCAACCGTTATCTTTAAATACACCATGATATAGTCGAAAAACACCACAAAAAAAGAATTCAGATATCATTGAAATATCTGATTCATCAAATCCTTGAAGACTGATAGTGCATTCGTTAGACCAAAAGGCATCACTACATATTCGTAGTGGCCATATCTGCTTTTGAAAGATATTTTGGAATATCCTCCTTTCAAACTCACAAATGGTGGGATCCTGATCACAATTAAATCTTGGAGAACCACTGAGCTCCCATTAATTGATCGAGTACATCATCAATGCATCGTAGTGGATATCTATTCTTTATCGTAACTTGGTTAAGCTTACGATAATCAACACACAACTGAAGAGTTTCATCTTCCTTCTTCACACACAAAACCATTATGCCCATGGAAAAGTATAGGGACGAACAAAACCCTTCCTTTATAGCTCTTCTAACTGCATTTTCTATTACTGTAACTCAGTTTGTGCCATCCTATATGACGGAATGGAAATAGGACTGGTCCCCGAAAGGAGATCAATCGTAAACTCCACTTCCCATAGAGGTGGTAACCCTAGGATAATCTTAGAAATGGCATATATAAATTGTTCCACAATAATTAGAAAACTATTTTCCTCAATCTCTTCCATTGATTCCAATTTCAACACTTCCAATTGGTAAGAGATCATTCCCACCATGCCTCCCACAATCTCTTTGCACCTTTCATTTCCATCCTCACTCCTCTGAAGAGATGGTCGATGCCATCCTCATTCGTGAAACTAACTGTTCTATTATAATAACCAATGTGAGCCTTAAACATTGTCACCCAATCCATACCCACGATTACATCATAGACAACAATGTCCAACATAGATAAGACTGATTTTAACAAAACTCCATGAACAGTTATAGCACATGATCTACACACAAAGGCTTGGCGTTTCCTTTCACCAAGAGGTGTTTTCAATTTCAAAACAGATGTGGTCATTTCTAGTTTTAAACATAGAAAGTCAAACGATCGAGAATAAATGAAAGAATTTGATGCACTAGTATCAAACAACACTTGTACAATGGTAGAATTCAAAATAATCGTACATGTTACTGTATATGGTCTAGCTTGATCATCGACTATCATATACTCAGCTCCATACAATTTTTTTTGTCGCTACAGTGTTCTCCTTATTTCCATGATGAGATTGCCTTGGATGTGGAGTCATCGTATTTCAAGAGTCACCATTTCTAGCTCTGTGATGTTGACGAGACTGACTCTGTTGTCCGTATCCTATCGAAGCATATGATGCTTGCGATACATGGGAAGTGTCATGTGCACTTTACCTTAGAGCATTCCTAAAATTGCACTGTAGATGCCAAATTTTCTTGAAATTGTGACATGCTATAGGTTGCACCGTACATTCATTCATTATGTGGTCAGTCAATCCACATCGAAAGAATCTTTCTCTGCTCTAGGTTCGTGGAGGAAGGTTCACTCATCCCGCCATCTGGTTCTGATTTGCACTCGTACAGTGGAAAAAGGTATCCATTTTCCTCTTGTTCCCAACAGTTGTGTTCCCACCAGTTCCCATAGGTATCATCATTCCTCCTCCTATTGTTTCCAAGATATCAGATTCATTAACAGTTTCTCCGTTCCCCATCTCTGTATAATCAATAATATAAAGCACCATAATCTTCAATTGAATCTCTTTCCATAGCCCATATTCGAAGATGTGTGCCTTCAACGATGCAAATGCCGCAACCTCTGGTAAAAAATAGAATAAATTCATGAATTCACCTGCATACTCTATGACAGAGAGACACACTTGTTTCAGGCTGATGAAGTCCATCATTTTCTGGATCTTGGATGTTTGTGGATCGAATTGTTTGTTGAACAATTCATCAAAATCCTCGCAAGTAAGGACTTCATCCAATTTATCCTACACCGCTAAATACCACCATTGACATGAAAGATCATAAAGAATATACATTGACAACTTGACCTTGAGCTCTGATGGTGTGCCGATGAAATTGAAGATACGATTCATCCTACTTAGCCACACCTCCGCCTTCTCGGGTTCAGCATCACCCTGAAAGTTTGGTGGACTCTGCTTCATGAACTGGATGGTATGATCCATATGACATGGTTCAGTCCTCCGATTCCCTGCATCCACATCTTGAAAAGCATGGACAATAATCTGAACCAAGTCTTGGTTCACCTGTTGTTTAGGTGAAACCACATTCCCCGCATCTTATTCAGGTTGGTTTTGATGAAGCCTACCAGGTGCCATTTTCTAAACCAAAAACATCCTTCATCAATCTCACTCTCTAACAACTAATGGCTTAGAATTTCAAATTCTAGGACAACATTCTTTTCAAAACGACCTTTTTCCCATGTTCAAACATTTTTTAAATCATTCCTCATGGCTTTTGAAAATCATCCCATTTTCAAAATACACCAAATACCATGTTTTCAAAATCATTTACATGAAAACAATTTCTGCATCATTCAAAAATCCGCACCTTGAACAAAATCACAAATCATTCCTCACAATTAAATATTAATCATAGTGGGAATTCATTCCTCTACAATGCATGTCATGCACATCTCATTGGCTAAACCCATGATAATGAGTTTTCCCAACATTCTAGATGTGTATCCTAAACACTTATGTACCCAACACCCTGATTACTTTACGTTCAACATAAATGGGTTTGCTACATCATATTATGATATAAATTTCATGTTTTTACAATCCTACACCTGTTTAAAATTTCCCATGGAATATACATGAATGAATTTCAACTCCATGACCAATAACATCGATGAACACTTGTCATACGAGGACCGAACAAGCTGATACCATTTATAATGACCCACCCATTCTCATTTCCTTGAGAGCACAGTGAGTCATTACTAGGCCTTATGTGACATCCCAAAGACTCAAAAGGATAGCAATAAATGTCAAAGTGATTCAAATAAAAGTGGGGGATGATTTACCCTTTAAGATAAAAACCAACCAACACATTCACTAACAACCACTATATGTTGCATGTCAATAAAATATTCAAACTTGTATTCCCAAAACACTGCCAAGATATTCCACAACACAAGACAAACCCAATAAAATATTAGAGTACGTAGTGGAAGACTAAAAAAGAGACCCAAATAGAACCAAGACACGCTCCCCAGCTCCACACTAAGCTCATTACATCACGCTCCAGCAAATCTCTCAAGAATCACCACGAAACACTAGCAATGAGATGCCATACATTTACATGTGTCCCGTAATACGTCAACTAAAAAAGTGCCAAGGTGCCAAAGCAAGGGTGATTATAAAACTCAGAATGTTTTCCCCAATGACTACACTACTTATGCCACTAGGATAGAGGTGTTAGCCAAATTTATATAAAAACTGTTTATATAAATCATTTTCTCAAAAGTAGTTTATAACTAAATAAAAAAAGTTTCCAAAACCATTCATAACCAACGACATTCCAAGATCAATTGAAACCAATTTTACAACAAGTTATTTTTCCAGAAAAATAACCATTAAATCCTTAGAACCATTTCATAAACATTCATTTTTGGCATACCCAACCATTTCCCAACAAATCCTACCAACCATGAATTCATTGTTATGACAGTTCCATACTCATGAGTGGACTCTCGTCGATCTACCAAGTCGTCACAAGGTAATTGTTTCCCATGTGCCATTACACCTTTGGCACCAAGCACAAGGTTATATTTCATCTAAGCCTCGTACAACTAGTTAACATGTTCTATTAAACGTTTGTCACCAAGAACAAGGTAATATTTAAACCAAGCCTCGTACATCCATCATGAACACCCACCACATAATCCCAACGGTCATGCCTAAACACCCTTTCAATAAAAAATCTTTTTATTTAAAACTATTTCCATAAAAACCATTTCAATTCCAAACCATTTAAATAAAACTCCATTTTTATTGAAAACCAAATCCATCAAAGTCATTTCAAGATCAAACCATTACAATTCCAAACCATTTCAATAGAACTCTATTTTTATTGAAAACCAAATCTATCAAAGTCATTCCATAATCAAACCATTTCAATAAAATCCCATTTTTATAGAAAACCCTTTTTCTTGAAACCATATACATTTTCATCAATCATAATTTAAAATTAATATTTTAAATTAAAAAAGCCATATCATTTTTCACGATAATTCACCAAGATTTCACAATTTCATCAAAACCATAAATCGTCTGTAAAGAAGTTTTATTCCATGATTTTCACAATAAAAACCATTCAAATAAAAAAAATTAGAAACTAAGGCAATTAATTCTAACAAGATTTGTCAAGAGTGAATCCTACCACCTCAATTATTTTGATAAAAACCATAATGTTTGAAGAATGCTCAAGAAAACCGGGACGATTCTTCAAAAACCCACCTTAGATCTCTTCTCCTTGCACGATCAAGACCAAATATCATTATATTTGGCATCCACTCCCTTAGATATACCCATAACGGGAATATATATAAGTGACCGAGTGAAGAATAGAATTAGATCTAAGTAGATCCATGATACCGATCAAGAATGAAGAAAAATTATCACATACATCAAGAATCCGGCTTCAATTCGCTAAGGGTATCAATCAGATCACCACAAAAACACTTGGGAGAGGTTTTCCAACCTTCAAGGGAGAGTAATATCGAGTTATGGCCACTTATGAGCTTAAATGAGGAACTTCGAGGCAAAACTGGTGATGTCCACAATATAAGGATCTCATTTATGTGACTACATGGTTATTTCACATGATTTGACAAACTATATGCAAATCGTGCGTTAGCTACTACCACGTCCACCCCTCTCAGATGACCTCATCACACAATGTCTCCTAACTATGCACCAACCGTGTGGGACCTTCTGCCTACAAGACCAACTACACTTGATTTTTTCCGCACGGTTTAGGCAAACCATGAACCATCCATGTAACTTCCCCTTTGCCTCAAAACATCATTCAATGTCCTTAAGACTCTCCCATTCATCACCAGTAACATTTATAACCACTAAAAGAATCATTTAATTGATACATACTCAAAACCGAGGGTACAAAAGCCCAGGTTATAGGTTTAGGGTTAACCTAGGACTAGTTTGTGAGAAAATGGTATCAGAGCAGTCCCCTGATATTTGGGATTTCTGGTAGATAGAGATTTGGTTTGACAAGGCTCAGGAGGTAGGTTACACGTTGGAGCCTAATCACTACTTCTCATTACGAGACCTAAGTTACATTGGGTTATCCATGTTTTTAGAAATTTTTCTAATATTTTTTGGATTGAGGGATTACAATGAATGAGAATCATTTCACATTGAGGCCTCACAGGAGGTGGTAACCCATATGATGTCCAAGTGCCCATCTCAAGTTCTTCATAGAGTTATGCCTTACTTGGGGCATGAATCAACACAATTCACTAGGTTAGGAATATTCACTAGTTAATCATTCTAGTGGGTTGTTGTTGGTTGTGTTTCATTTTGATCTCGGTTGATATGAGTATGTGTTAAAAATTAATTTTTTTTTAAATTGAAAATTTTTTCCTTAATATTGTTTTGATATTGGTGTAGTGGGATTTAAAGACCAAGAGTTTATCTTTGTAAAATTTTGGTGTGTGTTTGGATTTGATAAGGGAAAGAAGTGTTTGAACAATGGAATTTTTTGTAGAGGGTCACATGTGCATACATATTGATGCAGTGTGCAGGGGGGATCTTGTTCATAGATGATGTAAGAAGCATTGAATTAATGTACATGTGACAGTTCGTAATGTGCCATAGGTGAGGTTTAAAAATTGAAAAGAAATGCCAGTCCTTAGAAAAGTAATTTTTATTGGTGTGTGTATATATTTTGATTTTCTGTCTCATGCCCCTGGCTTGGGAAATAACATTTATTGGGCATTGGCATCATGCTGATCAATGATGGATTTTTCATGTTTATATGTGTATGCCACCCAGATTCCAATTCTTTTTTAGGATTGCTTGTTCGTCACCGTATGTTAAGTCATTTAAGTTTTTTATGTGGTTTTTCAATATAGTGAGTCATTGGGGTATTGGTAACACCCAATGTCCATAATGTTTGTGTCATCTCGGTTCTATTTGAGGTTCTAATTTGAGGAATGTAGTGATTAGTTTCCTTATGGTCATTACTGTTTGTGGTGTAGTTTTTGGTGGTATGCTTTAGTAAGGGTCCCCTATCTAGAGAGGTGTTCTTTCCTAAGGAAACTGTTTCTAAAAAATAAACTCCATTGGTTTCGGCCCCCTGTTTTTCAAACCATTCTCTTGAGAGTAAGAAGAAGTTGGGTATTGAAGGATGCAGATTCCTAACTATGAATCAAGAGATACATCGGCCCTCAATGTGCTAATAAAAGGTCTCAGTGTGAAGTTCGCACACAGTCATGAGATGTCGAAGGTGTGTGGAACTACGGTCTGGATCTTGTTTTTAGCTTTGGGAAGAGATATATAAAAGTTATATTTATTCTATTATAGTCACAATCATAAGATCGTTCTCATTTGGGTGTATTGTTTGAGTTTCATGGTTTATGTGTTAGAGAATTCTTGTGGTTGGGAGAAACCTCCCATGTTCTGCCCTCAACCTCATTCAATGATTTTTCTTGAGTTGGTCGAGGGTGACCTTTGTTGAAATGGTCACCCTGATCCCCTTGATTTCTTCTAGTTTTGTCGAGGAACAGACTCTAGGAGTGTAAACTATTTTATGGGGAACATTCAGGGCTAAAACGTATCTGTTTTGGTTAGAATTATCACACTCTAGCCTCAGACGCAATTTTTATTACTCTGTTATCATTCCAGGTTTGAATGGTTTTTAACTGTTTAATGGTTTTGATGGGTTTCGGGTCGGTGTGCAGACACCACATCATTAGCGGTGATTTTGCATTTTGGCTGCACAAGCGTGGGGTTTCTTGACGCTTAAAATAATAATAATTTATATAGATAATGACATTAAATTTATGAATAAATTGGTATAATATTAATATTACATAAACTGAAATGAAACACATTTATTGTTGTTATTATTATTATTGAATTATTCTTATTAATAATATAATTTTTTATACAATTATTATTTTTATTATTATTAAATGTTGTATTATTTTTATTATTATTATTATTGTTATTACAAATATTTTTATAAATATTACAATTGGTATTAAATTAAATATTGATATTACTATAAATTTTTTTATTATGAATATTATTATAGTTATTTTTATTGTTATTTTTGTTGTTTTTGTTGTTGTGATATTATATTTATAGATATAAGAAAATAAAGAAATGGAAAAACCTAATCTACCCTCCCCACCTATGTGATACACAACCCCCCCACCTAGTTTTCCCCTCACATGACACACACTATGGAGGCCCAACAAGTAGCAAATCCTTCCAATTGTAGTGCACCAATGCTCCTCCTCTCATGAACTCCCATCCCTATATCCATAAGCCGTGACACTACATCCCTCCCCCAGTAAGTATGTTGTGATCCCATAGGCCTTCCCCTCCTTTGTTTGTCTATGATGCCCCGCGACCCTTGTGAACAACCTCAACCCATCATAGGAATCCTCCCCCAACAGTGGTCCCTTGTTCCGGTAGAAGCTCCCTCTTCCCCTATGATACTCTCATTTTTTATTCCACCTCATCGTAGTATATTTTTTTCCAAACCTAGGCGTGGGTTAAACTCGATTTTGGGGTTTCCTTCATGTATATTGTATGCAAAGTCCTCCTCGGGTCTTATTGTTGCGTGTTCTGACATTCGTCATCGAAGACAAGGTAGATTGACACTGTTTCAGATCACCGAAAACATACAAGGAATATATTTATTCATTCTATTTTGATTAACACTTATTAAGTGGTGTCCAAAGGGTGTTTTTAGAAATCTATTAATTGTTGAGTAGTGTGTTGAACCCTATAGTGTGTTATTGGGTGGTTTTCGATAAAACTGTCTAGCGTAGAGTATTTAATTTTTTTCCATTAAGGTAGTATCCCTTCACATTTCCGCCCATTAAAATTTTAAAATGTGTGGATTTATTTCATTTTTAATTCCTTCAATTTTAAATGATCAGTTTACCATTTTTTTGATTAATTAGATTGATGCGAAATTATTTGTTAAATAAATTTATTGTGTTTTACCTTTTGTAACTTGTTTGTGTGAAATAATGTGTGTTTTTAATGGAATACAATCTAGTGAGGTTTAATTTTTTTGAATAAATTGTTTTATTAGTTTATTTAATTGTACAAGTGGTTCATATTCGGTTTAGGGGTGTTGTGGGAGTGCATTTGAATATAAAAGAGGTTTTAAAATGAGTTTTGTATGTGTTTTGGATATTAGAAAATATGGTAGGTTTTTATTGTGATTTATGTCTTTTATGTTTGGTTAATGTGATTACCTAGTACTTATTTTTCATGCATTGGCCTTTGTAGCCATAATTTTGGTTATCTTTTGTTATTATCGTGAATTTTTTGTCTATGATAGAGGGCGCACAAGAATATACATAAGATATGTATATATATAAAATATATATGTCTTTTTAGTACATATTATATCAATGTATGGTGAATAAGTGCATTATATTTTGGATATATGTATATATTTATAGGTATGTGTGTGTTGGTATGGGCGGGTTACAAGAAGTCACCATCTATTTCGATAACTACAAATGTGTTCACCATGACTAGATTCCTCTTTGAAGTAGGTGAACCCAAGAATTTTCCATTCCATTTCTTGTCCCATATTGCATGGAATTTCATATAAATTTATTAGCTTATTGGTTATCTTTATGGTACATCTATTTAGTTTTCTATGAAATTTTAATGTTGATAGATTCTATTGAAAATAGGATTTTACATGAGACTTGTTTCATTCAAACATGTGTTTGATCAAAAATCGTTTTATGAAATGTCAAATGAACAATCTTTTGTAATTTGGAAGGGTTTCTTGTGTATTTCACATTGGAATATTTTGTTATGTTGGTTTTTAATATGTTTTGGTTTTTATATGTGAAATGAGGTGTTTTCCATTAACCTGTTTAGGAACTTGATTTGGAAAGAGCTTATTGATATGGAGACTTGTGTTTAATTTTATAGATGTGTGAAATTGGTGGTTTAGGGTGGGAAGTAAATGATAAATTTACAAAATTGTATTTAAAATGTTTTGATAAGTGTTAGAGTGTCCCATTGGATGAAGGCACAACCATGGGTGCATTAGATGCACCTGTGGTTGTGCAATCAAGTGAAAATGTCACTCTAGAGCTATTAGCCCTCATGATTACCTATTCTCCTCTTGTTTTTATTTCCCTTGAAATGCTTCCATGTATTAAAAAAATTGGGGAATTGGTACACCTTATGTTCGAAAATTAACATGATCTGGGACCCTGTGGTTTGGCCCAATTTTCCTTGAAACATGGTTTGGTGTGTTTCTATTTGAAATCTATAGACCATTTGGTTTCTTGAAATTTTTTTCTGTATTTAAAATGATTTTAAATATCACTTGATCATTTTTGGGGTACACATAATTTAAGGTCCTGTTTGGTATCTTTTATATAAATATGGTATTTGGGGTTTTTTTGAAAAGGTTATATAATTTTTAAATAAATGGTCAAGCATTTACAATCTAAAGGGATGGTTGTAATTTTAAATGGGACGTTTATAAAGGGTTTTATGTGTGGGATTTCTATAGGCCCCATTTGGAATCTTTGAAATGTTATATTTGGAAAACCCCTCTTTGGTTCGGTCTCTAACCTTGGTTGATTATAATTAGGCATGATGGTCCTCATTATAAGACCTCATCTGGGTAATTATTATTTAGGTTATGGGAATAACCACGAGGTTGTCGGGTGTTGCTAGATTGTGAAGTTTTCTTAGATATATATGAGGCTTGTTGTTTTAATGCATGTAACACCCATTCGTGAACAAAATAGGAAAATATGGTGTAACAAGGATGATTATTGAGTACGATTGCTACACTGAAAGTTAATTTACTATCTAGTGGCCCATAATAGATGGACATTTGGATTATTGCTCTGGGATTGGGCCCCTTGGTCAGACCAGAGAAAGGGTGACAAGACATTAGATAGTTTGATTCTATCGTGTGTAGAATTCTACTAGGGATGGAGTCAAAGATAGTAGTATGTTCTAAAATTCACTTGATTTTCTAGTTTTTATGTGATCCTGTTGTAGAAAAATTATTAGTTCCATTGCGCTTATTTTGTGTAGAATCTTAATATTGACCTTGGTTTTTCTTTTTTCACTGAAAAACTTGTATGTATGGACAGTTATAAAAATAATTTCAATGTAGATGTTTCTGAAATTTTCGTTTTCACCCCTCTATATTTATTTTCCTTATTTTTGAACTATAAGGGATATGGAATTTTAATTTTTAGTTTTTCAAAATGCATTTTTTATATGAAAACATTTTTTTGGTAGCTATAGTTCAAACAAGTATTATTAAACTATTTTGGAATTTGGAAATACAGGGATTAAGTGGTTCACATTGGAATCTATACATAGCATTTTAATGTTCATGCATATACAACCATCCCAGATGCAGGTTTAGTTTCTTGTTTTAGATCTCTATTACATCTGCCCGTGCGAGGCAGGTTGTTATTTGTTGGAGGTGATGAAGAGGTTATATATGGGTATATGAATTCTGGATTTCATTTCGCTAATAGTTTTATTTCTCTATTTTACTTTTTTTATTTATATGTCTTTCTTTGATATGTAAAATTGTTCCCTCCTATTTATTTTTGATGCCCATCACTAGTTTCCACCCTTGATGGATCATGAATGCAATTCATGATGAGTCATGAGCCAGCTCGGGAGAACAGTTCATGGTCGACCCATGACTGGTTGATGACAATTCCTTGGATGGATTTCTATCTCTCCAAAATTAGGCTTCTAGGATGTTAGTGGAAGATTTTATACATGATATGGGTAGTGTTTGGACATTCCAAATGGCATGAATGTTATGAAGGAATTAGGGGATTTTGTTAATTATTATAGTTTAGGATGTGTGAAATTATTTTAAATTATAAAAGTATCCATTATTAGGGGTCTCCCAAGCCTAAAGAGTTTATATAATTGAATAACAAAGGAGGTATTGATTATTTTGTGGAGAAACACCTCAAAAACACAAAATAATAACATTTTTGGATCATTTTATTACTTAAATCCTATGTTTCCTTATTTTTTTCATTTTTGTTTTTAATTAAGATAAATATTAATATAACCTTAATAATTTATCCGATAAGAATAAATTAAGTTGAATCATATTAAAAATTTAGACCCACTGATTCTAAATATTTTTTCCAAATTGTAAAAAAATAATCCCATATTGGTGGAAAATTAATTTTAACAAAAGCCTTTGTAATGTGACAAACCTCTAAATTATCCATAATTATGGAAATAATGTTTTTAGAATTTAGGGGGTCAATATGTTAATTTTAAAAGACCAATGGGTCCCTAAATAGGTCATTTTTTTCTTATGTGAATGGTTGATGGTAAAAATCACATTATGGAATATAAAAAAGAGAAATAAAAACTATTAGAAACTAGAAAAGGGGGATCCCATTACATGACCCAAAAGAAAAACCTTAATAAATGACCTCAAGGCACCCAAAGGTCCCAAATGTGTTATATGTAATTAAATTTATAAAAATCACATTATAGATATCTAATATTCCCTTAAACCCTAACCAATATTGTTCCTTTATGTCCAATAAAAAATGAATTGACTTACTCAATCTCATAATAACAACATAGAGGAGGACCATATTATGTACATCAACACACCCATGACTCATTCAAGAATCCCACATAACTATGATTATGATTGAATAATTACCGAGTCAACATGATGAAAAATACAATTAGATATAAAAAATAAGGAAAAATCAATGTCAAGGTATAAGTATTTTGATAAAAAATAAGCACATATGGGAGAATGATGGGTTCCCACACTCCCATCCCTTATTTAAGGCCACCAACTAACTACACCTATAATGGCATGATCCACCTATCTATTGAAAAAAACAAAAAATAAAAAAAAGTAATGACAAATGTGTCCAAGAAAAAATAAAGTACATAAATGAATTGATCACAAAAATCTACACGAAATAAAGAAAAATTCATTATCCTACGAACAAAACATCAAATTATAGATGAAATTCAGAACCCATATCCATATAAAAAGTCACCTCCACACAATCATTCAACCTACGTGCCAATAAACCCATATTGTATCTGTTGTTAGACACAGACTTCCAGAGTAGAATCACCTAATACACAACCATCTCCCTTCCCAGGTTGACTCCACTATTGAAATACTTGGCTCCCACCGTGATAAATAAACACCACTATTGCCTCTTATAAATAGAAATTTCAATTCCTCAAAATCCAATGTGACCATATCCTAGAATCACCACCATGGAAGAGATCAATTTGACCACACACATTAGAAGATAGTCCAACTCACACGTTCTCCATTGGAAAATAATTTCCCAAAAACAATAAGAAAATGTCCAATCAGAATTCCAGTCTAATGTTGATGAAGCTAGAAACTCATGATTTCAAGATCTGATTAAAAACATTCCAAATCTGGGTGATATAGTAGTGATGGAGTAGAAAATAGTTAGGTGAATAATGAGTAATCATCGGATGTAAAAAATAAAAAAATATGTTCTATTATCTATAAAGAGATGTGTAACTAATATAATTGACATAACATGATTCAAAATAACATACAATGAAACCAAATAATTTCTTATACAATTTCAATTTTTACATTATTTATTAAATTTATATTTTAAAAAATATTGAGAGAATGATTGAATTCCAATCTATTAAGATCAATCTTCTGTAACATTATATATTGACCTAAAAAATAAATTGAATACAATTATTCATTCAATTTACATCACGTTGAATTTTTTTTTGTATAATTTATTTTTTAAATTTTTATGGTATTAATTAATTTATTGGAATTTCTAAATCATTTATGAGTAATTATATAATCAATATATTTTAACAAAAAAATTTCATGATAATGAAACACATTTATATTTCAAAAGGATCATATATATAAAAAATATATGTGTTTTTTCTATTATAAATTTTTAATGTCAATGAAAGGAAAATGGGTTCATTTTTCCCTTTTTCTATACAAATCTTATTATATGGGACACACTAATGTACTAGTAATCAAAAACACAAAAAAACAGTTGTCGGAGTAGATCACTCAAGAGGGGTTCAATTGAGTATCTATACAAATATCTTTTAAAATTAGTTTATTTAAAATTATTCACTAGAATAATGTTATCGAAGTCATTTTGTAGTGAATTTACAAATGTCATGAATGTTCAATTAATTTCCCAGAAGATTTATTAGTTCTAAGAATTACCATTCTAATGATTAGTGAATCTTTTGAAACAAATATACAGAATCAAAATAGATATAAACCCTTGATAAAATAACTACCAAAGTTCATTTTATCTTAATGTGAAATGAAATAAACACATATCATATCAAAATACAAGACATACTTTATAGCTGATAAAAACAAGAGGTTCAGTCTCATTATGAGACATAGTCCTTTCTACATGGTGATCACCTACCACCATGCAGTTTATATTCAGAAAATTTTGATCCACACCCTAGATTGGGGTTCACAACAACACACAGGGCTGCCCAGGTCAAAATGGAGCTCAACCATAGTTATTCGTGGGAAATATAACAAACAGATTAGACAGGATCACTTCCATAGTTCTATGTGGGATAAAAGAGTGAAAAAGGGATTGAGTGCGAGGATATTTTAGTGTCCCTTAGTTATGATCAGGAGACAGTGTGTGGGACACAAATAGATACACACACTGCTCGAAAAGTAAACATAAGATCAAAACAAAGTTATAAAAGAAGAATAGAGTTTAGAAAACTCTTTATGTAGTGTACCAAAGATTTAGACTCTTTGAATGTAGGGAAAAGTGTATTTGATACCTCTTTTGGATGACGGCTCCAAAACAGAGTTTGTTAGCCTCTTTAATACATCCTTTAGGTGTTAAAAGGTTCTGATCTTCTATTTGAGGATTATGAACAAGATTCACCAGATTGCATCATGAAATATTAAACTCCTTTTATACTCAAGCTTCAAGTTCTTCTATTTGAAATATCCTGGAAACTCACACAACCAGCCTTTTGGTATTTGTATTAGGTTCCAAGCATGTGTACTTTAAGGGTGATCTTGTAATCCTTTTATACATCAAGTTCCATTAGGCATACTGGTCTCCCCATGAGCATATACCTCTTAATGTCTATGGATAGTCCAACAGAAAACATTAAATAATTTCTGAAAAATTAATTTTTATAAATATTAGAATTAGAAATAATTTAAAATTAATAAATTTGAATCAGTTATTTTTGACTATCGGTGACTCATAAGTATCGGTCCATCATCATTGGCTTTCTCCATAAATTTTTAAGCATCGTAGTGTCCTCATCGGTCTATCGGCATTGGTTTGTCATCAGTATTTCATCATCATTATGTTAGAACAAATTTTTCATCTGTCAGTCATTATTGGAAGGTTAGATATGATTTTTCATCGGTATCTCATGATTGGTCAATTAGAATCAGTGTGTCATCATCAGTGTGTCGAACATCAGTGTGTCGAACATCAGTGTGTCAAACATCGGGTTGTCAAGCATCTAGGTGTCGATCATTAGTGATTTGACCATCAGTTTGTTGAGCATCGGTGTGTTGATCACCAGTTATTCCATCATCTGTGGGTCTAACAATGGTGTGTTGGGCATCAATGTTTAAAATAGTGGTGGGTTGAACACCTGTGGGTTGAACAATTGTTTTTCTATCATCGGTGAGTCAAACGTTACTGTATAGAACATCAGTGTGTACGACATTCTATTGGTGCTAGAACTATGTGAAACATATGAAGATTTTGTCATACTGATAACATTACTATAATAACTGACATCTAATAAAACATTTAAAAATACACTTGTAAAAATAATGATTCATAAATATAGGTTATTGAATTATTAAAAAATAATTTTTTGGTAGAAATAGTATAATATGTAGATTGAAATTATTTTTGATTATAAAAACAACTATAGAATAGAGTGTCCAACAATTTCCTGGTTTTTGATAATCAAAAATTATGGCATAAATGTAAATATATGGAATAATAATAATAGGACTTAACATAGACATCACTAATTGTGATTAGTCAAAAAATCAATTCTTTCCCTTATTTGTGTTTTTAAATCCAAGCTCCCTCTCAATAGTTGTATTTTTTTGAGTACATGCCATGTGTCCAATTCCATAATTTCACCACCTGTAAGTAATAATGTATGCAATTGATATTTTACGCCTCTTCTTCTCCATCTTTTGTGATTATAAAAAAAATAAGAAATGTAATAAGATAAATATATATAAAAAGACCAAGGGAAAATAGATAGGAGTTTCATTAAGAGGCAAAAGAGTAAAATCAGCAGCAAGGGACAAAACCCTCTCAAAGGAAAAATCCATCTTGAAGGGTATGGAATATGATGAAATTTTCATTTATCTGAAAGATCTAGAGTAGGATGAGAAGGTTTGGGAGTGGGAGAGGGAAGAGGTGGTCTGAATATAACACCAGTCAAAGAAACACATATAAGAAAATTTTCCGCAAGTCTTGTCCATCTCTCTGACAACACGTGACTGAGAGAATGCTCTAAAATGACCGATTGATTCTATGAAAGATACAACGAGATAGTCATTGGAGTAGGATGTCGTGAGGGAGTACCAATGGAACCAGTAGAAGGAAACAAAATTTATTCAACTAGGACATGTAGATTTGGATTATGGAGGTCGATGAAATCATTGATGATTTCACCCCCATATTACATAGATTCCTCAATGTCATCCTTATTCACCATAAATTTATTCATAGATGGGTAAACATCATCAATTGATTGACTTTCTTCTTGAAGGCTTATGTGACTAGAGGAATTCTGAGATTTTCTACAAAAAACTCGATGCTCTTGATTGGTTCATGCTTGGTATAAATATTAGTAAAGTATTTATCCACTTTCTCTCTAATATCTATATGAGATGCAGAGGATTCATTTGTTCATTGCCTTACAATATTTTACACAAGGTCAATATTTTGATGAACATTTTCTAGAGTTTATTTTTCTGAAACAATCTGATGATTTTGGATTTCTCCTCTCATCACAACCTTGAGAGATTCCAAATCAGAAATAGCACCATTCCCACTCCTAGAACTGGATAGGGAAAATTTTTTTTTTCTAATCTCCTATTTCTTCTTCTATAGATATACACATAGTAGATTAATCCCAATGTTCCTAAGAACATCCATTACGCCACTAAAGGACATCTTGAAATCAGAGGTTATATAATTTAACTCATTTATCATCTTCCTTACTTCTTCTCTCAACACATTATTATGTCTAATGATGGTTTCTACTATAGTAATGAGATTTTGCTGAATCTTCTAAATCACCATACATACAATCCTTGTGGAATCAACATCCAAAATACCTATTGAAGTGGAGGCTTCACTTCTGGATCCAACAGAGGATATCACATACTAACAAATAATATTTTTGAATTGCTCCAAATTTGATTTAGTGACATATTCACTAGGCACGGTCAGTGCTACTAGCTCTACTACTGGAGGCGAAACTGGTGGAAGTGGTGCAATAGGTTTTTCTTCAGCTTGGGTTTGTGGGGCAGGATGAGGAGGCACCATCTCCTAATCTTATTCATTTTTCAACCCAAAAAAAATGTATCCAGGATCATTATTCCATTCTCGAGTACAGGTCTAGTCTCTTAGCCCAACATTGTCAATCATGATCATTCTTCACTAAGGCTCTAGATAAAATTCATCATCATTAACTTCTTCATCATGTCCTCTATCCATGATAACATTTCTAGGTACTGGTATCAACTGAGCATGAGCTTCTCCATCTCCACCAGTGACTTAAAATTCTCCTTGATCTTCATCAATTTGAGGAACCTGATCCTCAGATTCTTTCTCATGGCCACTAGCTATAAGTTCATTTAATTACTAATTGATTTCTTGATTTTTAGCATTTATATGGTGTGATCTTTCCTCATGATTGGCATATCTAAGATCAACATCCTCATGTTCAACATACTAGCACCATCACCAGCTCCATGTACAGATTCCTCACATAATCTTTTAACAAAATGTTGTCCAACCATTATTGAATCACATTCATGCTAATCATTTCCTCCTTCATCATTATCATCATCATCATCATCCTGATACTCCCCATCTGATTTACATTCAAAACCTTCAGCTCTAGTAACCTCTGTCTATTCATCATCCTCATCACCTAACAAAGGTTCTCTTGAGGTTAAGTCCAATGGTGTACTAGTAGATCCATAAGACCAAACATTGGGGATTTTAGCAAGATAAGGATCACTCCTGTCATCAATAGGAGATCCTTCTTCCATTGGCACATCAGTGTCTGCTTCCTAATCAGAATAAACAGTTTTCTCTCCATGTTTGAGACCTGGATCAACGTGATCCTTTGGCCTAGTAATATGGTCAATTTGATTTAATTACTCTTGAAACCATTCCTCATCTCCTACCAAGAATTTTTTCAATGGGTTCCAGAAGATCTTCATCCTTTTACAAATACATTTTGGAAGGAAGAAACCACTACATGAACTTATCACTTCATATCCATCTTCCACACTACCTAACATTTTTAATAAGTCCATGATCATCTTGGGATATTAGAATGAAGTTTCCTTCTTGGATAGATTTATCATGTTAGAAACATTCACCATTAGATACCTACACATGTTCACTTTTATCCTATTTTTTAATAGATCAATCAGGAAAACATCCTGATACTTCACAGCTGAAAAATCATTCTTCATTGGGTAGATTTAATGTTTTATAATCTTTAAAAGTAACCTTAAATCTCCATAAAATTTACATGAAATAGTTCTCATAGATTCCCCATTTTCAGTAAGCTCCTTCAGATCAACTTCATAAGAGAAAAAATCTAAGGAAGGTTGAATATTACAATGATAATCACCATAGACTGCTTCATGAGATATCTCCAAGAACTCCACCAATTACATAGGAAAAAAGTTATTTCCATTACCTTTACCATTAAATTCATCCTTGCTTCCTAAGTTTCATCCAGGGATATCATCAAAAGTTGATTAAACTCATGTAAAAGCTGGGGATAATATGGCCTTTCATTATTAGAGAACCTACTTAGCCACCCTTTAGATTCTATCACTCTTAAAAAATTGACTTTTTTGATAGATGCCACTCTGCCGACACTTCCATCTCAACTATAACCGCTCGGCTTTCCAAACTTGTTATTGCAGTCCCACTGGCCTTAGTCATATGACGTTTAGTAGGGGGATATTTTCTTGGATCTTCTATAGTTCCCTCGACCCTTTCCATTTTTGGGTTTCATATTTCAAAGGTGTTGAGAGGTCGAGGGTCGAGAGATAGAGGGAAAAAAGGTAGAAGGTTCCACGGTAGTGGGAAGATGAATGGTCGGGATGGATCAAACATGATATATCATTTAGGGATTGTAAATTGTAAAGAATAAAATTTGAATGTGGAAAATAGAATAAAAAACAAAAACATTTTATTTTAAAAATACATAATTACAAAAGAATCCAGAAATACACCGGTTTCATTGAATCGGTATTACACAATCAGTTTTAAGGATTAGTTTCACAAGATCGGTTTCAAGGATCACTTTCACAAGATCAGTTCCAAGATCTATTTCTGAAGATCAGTTTCATGTTGTGTTTCACAAGATCAGTTTGAATGTTGGTTTTAAAAGATTTGTTTCAAGGATCTGTTTCCCAAGATCGCTTTCAAGGATCATTTTCACAGTATCGGTTTCAATGATCGGTTTCACTAGATCATTTTCAAGGATCAGTTTAACAAGATCAGTTTCCAGGATCAGTTTCAAAAGAGCAGTTTCAATGATTAGATTCACAAGATTGGTTGCATGGATCAGTTTCACAAGATCAATATCAAGGATCAATTAAACAAAATCTAAGTGATTTATCATTCCATGTTCATGTCTGATGTAGATCATTCTCTCAGAGATCAAGGTTTTGGTGAATATATAAGAAAGTTGATACTTAGAACCAATAAAACCAAAAGCTATATCACATTTTTGATAATGATCTCTCAAAATGTGATATCCCAAATCAATATTATTTGTTCTAGAATGATTAATTCGATTCATAGAAACTCTAATAGATAAATTTTTTGTCATTTTTTATGAGGATATTTCATAATTGAAATCCAAGTCTAACAAGGTGTGTTTCATCCAAAAAATTTATTCTCAACAACTACCGGCTGTAATGTATTCTCTTCACTAGTTGATAATGCAACTGAATTTTTCTTTTTATTACACCATGATATTAGTGAAATTCCCTAAAAGTGACATGTTTCAGAGGTACTCATTCTATATAACTTACATTCACCAAAGTCATCATCTGAATATCTTAATAAACCAAAAGATTGTCCTTTAGGATAGAACAGTCCTAATGTAGTTGTATAGTTGAGGTATTTCAAAATTCTTTTAACAACATTTAAATTTGATTCTTTTGGGTTTGCTTGAAATTTTGAACACATACACATAGTAATCATAATATCTGGCCTACTAGTAGTTAAGTACATCAAACTACCAATTATTATTCTATAAGAAGATTGATCTACTAATTTTAAATTTTCATCAAGATCTATCTTACATGTAGAAATCATAGGGGTTTCACTACTCTTAATGCTAACAAAGCCATATATTTTAAAATGATCTTTAGTGTACATACATTTATTCAAAATAATAACTTCTTTATTTCCAAATATTTGTAATCCAAGAAAATATTTAAGCTCACAAATTACACTCATTTCAAACTCGTTTGCATTATTTTAGAAAAATCATTACATAATGTATTTTTACAAGATCCGAAAATTATATCATCTACATATATTGGGTCTATTAAAATGTATTTTAAAAATCATTTTTCAAATAAAGTCGAATCTGAATGTCCTTTTGTAAAGCCATTAGAAATTAGAAAATTACTCAACCATTCATACCAAGCTCTTAGATCTTTTTTCAAACCGTATAAAGCTTTAGACAATTTGAACACTTGATTCGAAAAGTGTGGATTTGTGAAACCTGTGGGTAGTTCAATAGAAATATCCGAAATTATATAACCATTTAAGAATGTAATTTTGATACACATTTGTTAGATTTTAAAATCCAAGTGTTCCTCATAGGAATATAAGATCTTAATTTCATCAAGTCTAGCTAATGGTGCAAATGTCTCTTCATAATCAATTATCTCTTCTAGATTATATCCTTGTGCAACTAGTGTATCTTTGTTTCTAACTATATTTCCAGCCACATATACTTTATTTCTAAATACCCATTTGGTTAATATAGTAGTGGTATCCGTTGTTCTATATAAAAGTTTTAAAAATTCATTCCTTTCTAACTGATTAAGTTTCCATGCATGGAAATTACCCAAAACACCTCATTGAATGCATCATTGGTGTTTTTAGGTTTATGATGTGATATGAAATCATGCTGTTCAACCTGGTTTCTCATGGATGCTCTCATTTGTGTTCCTCTATCCAAATCTACAAAAATTGCATCTAGAGGATGATTCCTAAGGGTCCTAGTTGGTCTAGAGAAGGTATGACATGATATTTCTGGTTGGTCAGTTTTGATCTCGTTCATTATGGTAAGGATCTAGATAATTTCCAAAACTAAAAGTTTTCCTAGATTCCTTCACATGATGGATTGAGGTTTTATCATTAATGTCCAGATTGGACATATCATCTTTAATATTTTATTGTGAGGTCTTGGGCTAATGTGGATATTCCTCATCAAACTTGATTTGTACAAATTCCTCTACACAATTGGATTTTTTTTAAAAATGACTCTATAGTCTTTTCATGAAGTAGAATATCTAAGAAGTATTCCTTCATCAATATTGTAGGAAAATTGTTCTAAACTATCATAAGGAGTTTTATTAAGGATGGATCTGATTAATACTCTATTTATTATTTAACAAGCTGTATTAATAGCTTCAGCACAGAATTAAATGGGTAGGTCATAATCATTAAGCATAGTTTAGGAAATGTCTTGTAGGGATATATTTATTCTATCTACCGCACCATTCTGTTGAGGTTTCCTAGTAGTAGAGAAAATATCAGTGTAGCCATTTTGTTGGGAAAAAGCTACAAAATCATTATTCTCAAACTCAGAACCATGATCACTTTTTATGGATTTAATCTTAAGTCCATAATGATTTTCTATATTCCTAGCATACTTGGTAATGTGTGAACATGTTTCACATTTGTGAGATTGGAAGAAGGTCTAGGTGTACCTGGGGAAATCATATAGAAGAACATAAACATAGTGCTTCCCATTGAGACTCATATCTCTAGATGGTCCAGACTAGTCCATGTGAACCAACTCAAGAGGTTGAGAAGTAGTTACTTATTTCAATGGTTTGAAAGATATTTAATGTTGCTTTCAAATTTGACCAGGATTAAACACTTTATTTGGAGGAAACACTAATTTGGGAATGTCTTAAACTAAACCATTTCTAGTTGACTTCATAAGAGAGTGTATGCTGCAATGTCCAAGTAATCATTTCTAGAACTAAGACTCTTTGTGAAAAGGCATGTATACAAGAGACATTCTGTGAGTTTAGTGTGTCTAGATTTCTAGTATATAAATTATCATTTCTAAAGGTTGTAAATACCAAGTTATTCTTGGCATAAAAACATGGAATGAATCATTTTTTAATATAAAATTAAATCCATTTTCGCACTATTGAGATACGCTGAGGAGGTTATACATTAATACATCAATGTATAGAACTTTAGAAATAGAAATAGAGTTAGTGTTACTAATCTGGCCAAAGCTGATGATTTTCCCTTTACCATTGTCACCAAATGAGATGTGTCCTCCTTAAAACTTGATAAGTATTTTATAGAATCAATAATCCACTGTTATATGTCTTGAACAACCATAGTACAAGTACCACAACTTTTCAGAAGAGCGCTTTAGGTAGTATACCTACAAAGTAGTTCATCCATGTAATGACTTCGGAACATATATTTTTTTGGGCCCACATACGTTAGTGATATAAACTTTAAGAACACACAGTTGTCTTATGGGCATCCAAAATGTAGAATACAGAGTGTTTGAAATGGAAATTGTATTTGGTCTTGAAGAATTGGATGCAGTAAAATAATTCTTGGAAATGGAACTTGCTGTTAAATTCAAGTTGTTGAAAGAGGCTATATATTTTGTAGATTTTGTTACAAAATGTGATTTGGATTAATTCCATTGACCTGGTTGATATCCTATACTGGAAGTAAACTTTTGAGCTATTTGTTTTACATGAATTTGAGGAAGTATATTTTTTCCTTCTAGTAACCTTTTCCAAGTCTTTCTTCAATTTATCATTTGTCATTTTTAACTCATTTTTCACCTTGAGCAGTTAATAATTTTTCACTTTTTCAGTTGTAAGTTCAAGGTTAGTAGTCACAACAAGACCATGTTGTTTATTCAAAGATTTATAATTAGCTTTCAAATCGTTTTATGTTTCTTCAATCATGTTGCAGTATTCAAATAATTCGTCATTTGTTATATTCTCTCACTCACTTTCAGAATAATAAGAATTATGTACAACAGAGTCTTAGGATACCTCTATCGTGTTTTTCATTAAAAACCTATTAGCCATATCATCCATCTCACATTGAGAAGAGGTAGATTCACTTGAGATGTCATCAAGGGCACTATAGGTATCCTTCATTTCTTTCTTATACCTTATATCCTTATTTTCATATTTTTTCTTGTTTTTCATCTTTTGACAATCAGTGTTATTTTTTTTCATTTTATATTAGAATTAGATTATTTATTTTGACATATCATTTATCTTCCAATCCTTTTTTAAATTTCCTTTGTTATCTTACTTTTTTTTGCAATTGGGATTTCTGAAAAACAACTTTTTCCTATAAAATTTCATTAAGCATCTAGCCAACTAGGAAATTTCTTCATCACTCTAGGAAGTTACAACATAATTTCTGGATCATTCAATAGAATCTTGAACATTATCCTTGCATTAATTTTAGATTTAGTTTTCATGAAAGCTACAAACATTCATTTGGGTTCATCCTCTTCTTAATTTACCTCAAATTCCTCTTCATACATCACTAATTTTCCAACAAATTCCATCATTAGAATTTTATCAATGTAGAAGAATTCCCTAATAGACACATATGTTCTACACCATATTTCTAGTAAGCATCAAATATTCTGCATAATCCATTCTCAGGGGGTTACTTCAATTCCTAAAAAATCATGGTATTAATAATTTCAATTAACATGAGATACATATCAGATATAGACTCATCCGGCTTCATTGTGAAGTTGTCATATTGAATAGTATATTTATTTATTCTCATATCTTTTACATTAGATGTTCCCTCATGAGAAAGAGACATAGTGCCCAAATATCATGCACAATTTTACATGCAGGGATATAGTTAAACTCTTCATATCCTAGTGCACAGTATCGAGCATTCATTACATTACAATATTTTTTATAGGCATTCTTGGTAGGTTCATCCCATGTGTTTCTACCAATTTCTATAACTTTATATTTACTTTTAATAGCTGTCCAGATTTCAAATCCCATGATTTCTAGATTTATTTTCATTAAAAGCATCCACTAACCATAATTAAGAACCATTAATGAAATGTTGTCTATTATTTTCATCCCCTTCTAATAAATTTTCCATTATACAAATTGTTATGATTTCAAAGAGATAAATTTTTTAAAATAATACAAATTTTGAGATCTTTGATAAAAAATTTAATCACAGTTAACAAGATTTGAAAAACTGATAATAAATTTCAATTCTATCCCACTGATATTAGATTTTGGTCAGTGTAGATCACGCAAGAGGGGGTGAATTTAGTATCTATAAATTGTACTATTAAAATTTGGTCATTGAAATATTACTCACAAATATTTTAATCGAATTCATTTTTAGTGAATTAAAATGTCCTAAATGTTCAATTAATTTCTCAGATGGTTGATTATGTATCACTTTTACCAATCAAAATATTTGTCGAAATTTTGAAACTATTTAACATATTCAAAAAAGATATAAAAACATGATAAAATATCAATAAATTTTTTGTTTATCTTAATTTGAAATGAATTAAAAACATATCATATTAATACACAATAAATACTACACATTGGATAAAAACAAGTGGTTCAGTCTTACGATGAGACTTAGTCCTATCAACATGGTGATCACCTACCACCAAGTAGTATATATTAATAAAAATTCGATCCACACCCTTGATCAGGATTCACAATAGCATATAGCGCTATCCAGGTCACACGTAACCTCTACCATGGATATTCATGGGAAAACTAACAATCAAATCTCACAAGATCCCTTTCACAGATCTATGTGGGTAAAAATGTGAAAAAGTTATTATGGGTGATGATATTTTAGTATCATCCAGTATACTCAAGAGATAGTGTGTGTGACACAAACAAATACACACACTGCTCAAAAATTAAAAACAAGATCACAACAGTGTTATAAAAGAAGAATAGAGTTCATAAATCCTTATGTGAAGTGCAGTAAATATCTAAACTCAATGGATGTAGAGAAAATGATATTTGAGCCCTCTTCTGGAAGTAGGCTACAAAACATAGTATTGAAGCCTCTATAATCTAGCTTCCAAGTTTTTAAAAGTTATTCTATTCTATGTGAGGATGTTCATCCATCTTCTGTAGATTGCTGTTTGTAATATTAAACTCCTTGTATACTCAAGATTCGAGTTCTTCTATATGCAATATCTAGCATATTCGCATAGCCAACCTTTGTATTTTTATAGTGGGTTCCTAGATTTTGTATTTTGAGGTTGATCTTGTGATCCTTTAACACATTACGGTCCATTAAGCATTATAAACTCCCCTCATCCATGTACCTCATACTATCTATGGAGTGTCCTATAAAAAACATTAAATAATGTCAGAAACATTAATTTGTCTAAATATGACCATTATAAATAAATTTTAATTAATAAATTTGAAATAGATATTTTTGACTATCATTGTGTCACAAGTATCAGTTTGTCACCATCTGTTTGTCATCATCGGTGTTTCATTATCGGTCTATCAACATCAGTTTGTCATCGGACTGTTAGAATTGGGTTTTCAACGATCTTTCATTATTAGTATGCTTACATTGGGTTTTCATAGATCTATCATCATTATTCTGTTAACATCGGTATGACATCATTGGTGTGTCGAACATCAGTGTGTTGAACATTGGTGTGTCGAACATCGGTATGTCGAGCGTCGGTGTGTCGAACATCAGTTTGTTGAGCATCTGTGTTCCGAGCATCGGTTTGTCATAAATCGGTGTGTCAACCATCAGTTTGTTGGATATTAGTGTGTTTATCATTGGTGTGTCGAGCATCGGTGTGTCTAACATTAGTGTGTTGACAAACAGTTTGTCGAACATCGGGGTGTCGACCATCCTTGTGTCGAACATCAGTGTGTCAAACAAACTATCAGTGCCAGAACTCTATGGAACATTTGAAGAGTCTACCTTACACATAACATTAATTTATTAACTAAAATCCCAATATACTCATAAAAATACACTTGTAAACATATTGATTTATTAAAATAGGTTACTGACTAATAAAAAAAATTATTGATCTTTATGAAATATTATAATCTGTAGATTGACATTATTTGTGATTATGAAAACTACTATGGCATAGAGGGTCCAAAAAAACAAATCATAATTTTATAAGGGTCAAAATATATCAATCCAATGGGTATTATATATTTTTATAGGTAATTTCTACCCTATCGAATAATTTTTAATCCCATGGTAATCTAATTTTTTCCATAATTGGTGTAATTAAATTTAATTTTTTTTTCAACAATCACATTGGTGAAAAATCAATTTTAAAGAATTAAACATTAAAAATTATGAATATTAAAAATATGAAATCAAATTCTAAATATTCGGTACAATGATGTTGAAATTTTTAAATTATTATTAATCCCACAAACTCGGTGATATAACTAATTTTTTAAAAAGATTTTTTTATAGAAAAAGATGATTCTCTATTATATCAGTTACTAATAACAATCTTTTTATGAAAAAAAATTTATATTTAGAGACATATAATATATAAATATAATTTAAAACAATTTTTATGATTGATTATTTTAAAATATATTAATGTATAATCATTATGCACTATCAATCAGTTGTTAGAAAACACATTTTTTAAACCCAAAAAGGAGCATATTTTTAAACCAAATATAAATTTTATTCAAAATTTATTAAATATAACTAAATAATTTATAGGTAACATGAAAAAAAAATTAAAAACAAGTTTTTTATTTTAGTTTAAATTTAAATATTTAATAGAAATTCCTTTTTCACAAATTATTAATTATTCACTATTCACCAAAAAATAATCATTTTCAAAAAATTCCAAAATTTAACCCAAAGTTAATTTTGATATTTTGATTAAAAAAATTAATTTAATTTTATAAAATTAATTTAAAAACTACCAAAAAAATTTATTATAATATTTCTTTTCTTGAAAATCAATCAAAATCATTTTTTTAAGAACTTTTGAAAAATTAAGTCACATCACATAATTTTTTTGATTATATACTATAAATTTCAGAATATTTTCTATCCAGTGATATATATATATATATATATGATAATTTATTTATAATTATACATAAAAACAAATTTATCAGATGCTTTAAAATCATAATATATATCAGAGGTTGTTTATGTTCGATGTTTAGTCTTGAATACCGCAACAAATAGAAGTATATAAATGATGTGTGTAATGAAAGAAAAACATATGGTTTTTTGTAACAGCAGATAAAAATATTATTGTGTTTCATTTACTCTATTGAATTTATTTTTACTTTTTTTAAAATCTATGGTTTTTTTAAGTGCAGTTAGAATGAATAATATGAAGTAATTGACTGGGGATTTCATGTTGATATTTTGGATCAATTCAAAAAAAATATAGAAAACATTTTGAAATATTTATATTTAGGATAAATTTAAACATACAACAAATGAACTTAATACTCTTATTATAATGGTAATATTTTTTAATTTTATGGTGTGACATTTCTGAGAAGGACAAACATCTTTTATTAGAAAAAATAAATGTAAACATACAGGAGTATAAACATAGGAGTTTTATGTTTTTCCCTTTGAGTAAGAGATATGAGATCATGGGGAATATCATAAGAAAATATGAATTCAGTACCATTGACTCCTATATTCAGAAGATTTTCTACAACAAAATTGGCCTCCCTATAGCTGTAGAGACCCTATGATTGACGTACATGGACATTACATTACTTTTGCAGAATAATTAGTACATAACAAAAACACACACACAAGGACCGTAATAATTTAGTGTCTTTGGAAACTCAGAATATAATCTTCTAATCGTGGTGAAAGATCATCAACATCTCCCATAAAGATCTCCCCTTTCTTTCTTACCTAAAACCTTTATTTATATCCTAGGAAAAAGAAAACATAAAAGGTTGAGCTCAAATGCTCAATAAGGGTAAAAAAAAGAAATATCAATCACATCATATTCATATGAACATAACATTTTGGAAATATTAACCTGCAAAAGAGATCATAATGTCATTACATGGGATAAATCATGGTAGTGTATTGTAATCACAATAATCATAACATAAAACATGATGCTTTGTGTCATACACACATAATCATAGGGAATCATTTCTTATTAGTCAAGACTCATTTCCAAGACTATCTTAGTGGACAAAGTCTATTTCTGAACTAAGTTCACTCCTCGTTTCAGTCCTATTTCACTGAACCGGTTTAACCTGCCATTCCATCCATGTCTATCTCATGAGATATAAAATCTTTACCCAATGCATTTGAGGGAGATATAGGTCCCACCCATCTCATAATTATACCATTCTTATCTGTGCCACTATGTCATAAATCATACATCATAGCATAACCCATGTAAGAAAAATGGGATTCTTAAACATCACATCATCGTAACATAATCCATAAAAGATAAAAGGAAATCATAAAAATAATTCCATTATAAAATAATCAAATCAATGTAAAAATAGGGATATAAACATAATGCTTTATTATCTTAGATGGAAAATAATTTTGATAAAACACTTGAACTCCATTCTTGAGGAAAATATAATTTCTCCCTCAAATACACTTTTCCTTTCTTAACATGTCATACAATTATAAACTAAAAGACGTTTATTAAAAATAAACATGAATTCTTGTAAAGGAAGCTTCTTGTAAATAATGTTTTAAAAATCCATTCATGTCTTATAAGTTAAAAAAACAATCTTCTTGTACTTTTGTCAGAAAATTCAAAAAGTACCTCGTACGAAAAATGACAAAAGATTCATTTCACATCTTTTACTAAAAACTCACCGAAGGGTAAAATTAGATTTAAACAATTGTAGGTGGATGGAAATAATATTACATATTGAGGAAACATGGATGTGGATGATAAAATATACCCCAGTAAATTCCAAAGTATAAACAATCTCAGATAAAAATGAGATTGTGATATTTACCTTACCTTAGGTCTGATTTGCTTCGTAAGTTTCCGAACCTTTTGTATAATGATTTAAATAATGTTATTGACTTATTCCAGAATCATAATTATTGTTATGATATCATATATGGTCATATTCTTAGCTTCTTATTAGTAATATTTCATTGTTACCTGTTATTCGGGTGTTTATTGCTTTTTTTGTTCTTATGCTTGTTTTGTCCAATAAATTCTTAATCTTCTTTTTAGGTAAAAGATAACTCATTTACAGAATTATATTACTGTAATATATATCCTATTTGTTTACTCATTTTATTTATTTAATCATTATGCAATGAAAATCATGTAGAACGAGTCGCATCACATCGTGGAGACGATATTCTGTACGTACGCACGAGCGATGATATCGTTCCCTTGATCGTGGAATTGTATTGGGGTGTATGTATACTATTTCAAAATCAATACCACTTTAAAATAAATATATATAGTAATTATTTACACCATTATACCCATCCATGTAAGGTGGTGGTGGAAAATAGATTTCACCACGGTGTGGAGATGGTATTCCGTACGTACGCACGCGCAGTGATTTCATTTTCCGTAGGATGGATAGATGGTGAAATAGAATTGTTTCATACTTATTATAACATATCAATATATGAGTGATACTGATGTTATTACTTCATAATGATACAACTAAAGAAGAAAATTTTGAAGAAGAAATAAAGTTGGAAGAATCGGTAAAGGATATTACCTCTTCTTTCAACACGCCTTTTGAAACCTCCTCTTAGGGCAGTATGATTAGTCATTGAAGAATCCCATAACCTCTAAGATGTTTCTAAGGAAGTGGAGGGGAGAAATTGATAGGGTTTCGACGATAATGAAGGCTCAAAGTGGTGTGAGGAAGAGAGGGAGGAGGTGCCCTTTTATAAGGGAGGAGAGGGGCACCATTGGAAAAACTAAAAATATTAATTTATTATAAAGTCATATTTGGTTATAAATATCTCCAAATTGATTTATTTCTATGATAAGGTGGGGATGGGTCGAAATTACTTCATCCAATAGAATTTGGACAAGTTTATGTTTCTATTTTAACCTTATCAATTAGATTTAACTTTAAGTAAAATAATTTTTCTCTTACCTTGTCTTCTTGTTTTCTTACACTATAAGGTTAATAAACTTACTATAACCAGCCAAAATAACACCAAGTTGTTTATTAATAATATATATAACCTTATATAAGTCATTTGGATGACCCTTAGATTTTTAGGAATAACATATCAATTAATAATATAATATTGTTTTAAAAAACCCATTTTATGTCAATTTTGGCAGTATTTGGTAATTGATTTTTGTGAAAATCATAACAGAATGATTAGTTAGACCAAAGTTAATTAAATCAATACTAACATGTAATATTAACATATAAAATTAGTTTAATTCATAAAAAGTTTCAAATTAAATTTATTTGGGTATTTATAACATCAATTATGTCAATATTTCATTAATGATATAATTACTGCATCATCATTGTGTCACAAATAAATTAAATTATTTAAAGTCTAAAAATTACAAATAAAATACCATTATGCAGGAAATATTTTTAGCTTTAAAATTAATATTTATAGTCGAATTTATCTAATGTATAACCCTATATTAAAATGATTTACTTATTAAACTTTGATATTAACTATTTTAACCATTCTATAAATAAATTAATATTAAATATCCTAATCTAATCCAAGTGGGCCAAAATGATCATATTTTATTCCTAAGGTTGTTTTTGGTCGAATTACACATATCCAATAGAATTAGGACATATGTTACTGTAATAATAATTTCATTTTTACCCTTAATTACCCTATTTACTTTTAACCGTGGTAAAAAATGTAAAAAGTTACTATTCACCAAAAATTATTCTCATCTCATAGAACCACATTTTACTTACTAACATCAACCGAGTCTCTCAGATATTTGAAATTCCACTCACAGAAGCAGTAAAATTAATTTTTTTGTAAATTTTCAAATTCTCCTAGGATGTGGGTAAAAGATGGTGAAAAGTTCAATAAAATTTTATATAACTAAAATTATTATAAAATGACTCCAATGAATTACATGGAACTTATATAGGTATTATGTATGAATTTTGACCTAAAATAAAATTAAATAAAATAAATAATTATTTAAATAAAAATTCAGTTTTTAAATAGTAACCCAGTGTTTTCACTATTCATCATAAATTCAATGTTTTCAGAAAAATACAAAAATTTCATCCTAGGCTAATTTTGATAATCCGAATCCAAAAATGAAGTCCATTTTCAAAAATAAAATTTATAAAATTTCAAAAAGTGTGTATTACTATTCATAACGGCTAGTTTTAATAATATTTTAATAGCATATCGTTGTTTAGCGAAACTCAGTATTGCGTACAACACACACACTATCGTGGAAGGTCGCGATTGCGTGTAATGCAAACCATGATAAGATTGTGTTTTATGCAAGAATCCTTTGTTGTTTCGATATAAAAGAATACAACCATTTTTCATTTATACATTGAATATATATATATATACTCAATGTTGAGTTGAATGACTATTATCAAATGAACTTGAAATTGTGTGTAATATAATATAAGAATAGTGTTGTGTATACAGCAAGCTAATACGGTGCTTTGTATAGCACACGATAATCTTGTTGTAGCATAAAACACATGACATCAAATAAATTAAAAAGAATACTTATCATAAAATATCGGGTTGTTACATTCTACGCCCCTTAAAATGAATTTCTCAAACAAAATTCGTCGGGGTTATACATGGTTTTCTACTTTAAAGTTTCTTTAATTGGAACCAACATAGTAAAATGAAATACCAAAACATAACTTTAAAAACTAAAGTATGAAATGTAAAGGTTACCCAAATTAACTATTCACTGGGTTTCCACATAGGAGAACATAGATGAAAATATGGATATGGAAGAGAAATATAAACGTTATGTTCTGATGGAGAGTGGTAGAGAACATGGCTATGAAAAATCCAACAATCACAAGGCCATAAATTTGTGATGATCTAGGGTACCATCTGATTCATCGGATATAAGATCACTAGGACAACATTTTTTTTCAATATCATTTCCATAAAGTTGAAAAATTTGAATTAGATGAAATACATACTTGATTTTGGTACAATCTCACTGTTGTTTGTGCTATGAACAATTTTCACTTCATCTCTTAAAGAAATGAAGTTGAATTTGTTATTCGTGATGTTTTAACAGATCATGTGACAGAATCATGGGTCATTCCATCTGTTTCAAACAAAAAGGTTAGCAAATGTTATCAAATATACATAAGTCCATCTATGGTGAGGTTAATCGTATACGATTCCAAAAATGAACTTATACATCATATATCATACCGCGTAATAAAATAAAACTAGTTTCTACTAACCAGGGACTTCCTGTAGGCTAGTGGTAGGCGATAAATGCCAGTCGCACTTCGGTTGTGGGTTTAATTCCCACAGCTTTGTCCGACGCGATGGGCTGTCACCCATCCTGTAGGTTTTCATTTTTCTAAAGCTATATTAATATAACATCCCATCAATAATATGAAAAATAGTTCTATCCTTAAACAATAATAACTTATTTTCAACATAATCCATTCCAATCTTTAGGGTTATCTAAAATACTACGGTCCAAGCTCATAGTATAAAGAAAATTATTACTTGAAATTTTACATAACAATCACGTGAATTCCATCATTTATCCCCCTAATATCATAAGATATATCTTGTTGGTCAAATTACAAACATTTGAATAGCTTAATCATGTATTCTCCTGAAGAATGAATACCCATTGAACCTTAGTGAAAACATGAATGCAGTTAAAAGTTAACACTTTCCACAAACCAAAATCCTCAAAATTATTTATACTCAAACCATGATATCACATAGTCCTTATATCAATCTTGAGCTCATGAATACAATGAAACTTCCCATTATCTTCTTATCCCATCATTATGCGTATATCATCTGCATACCAAAAATATCTCAATCACTTTCCATAGTTACCGGTACCATAAAATTATTGAAATCCACAATAGACCAATACATAAATATTCCAATATTCCACGATACTATATACAACATTATTTTGGAATCCCATTATATAAACACATAATCATTCCACCACATCGTTGTGATATTCAACAACGCCAACAGTGATCGCATGTGACTTCCCTTTGTCCTTTGCCTTAAGTGGTTGCTCATGCCGATCATCATTAACCCTTTGTACAGGGCATTGATTAGAATAATTCCCCATTACATTGAACTTGAAGCATTAAAGTGTTGGTGGTGCGTTCTCTGCAGTATTTTCTTTATTCACACCATTAGCATCCCTTTTTCCATTACTTCAACACTCATCTGCTCGATGACCTTATTTTCCACATTTAGTACATTTTCTAGTCCCTTTAAGAAAATCTCCACCATGCTTCTTTCCACACTTTGAGCATAAGGAAACATTCATCTTCTTTTCACCATTATTCTAAGATTCCTCCTTGAACTTCGTCTTTCATTTCTTGTCAAAACAATGAGATAGATATGTAACACCAAATTCCATTTCTGCCTTGATAGCACAACTCACAATTTCTTCATAGCTACTGAAGTCTCTTATATCTAATGCCATTTGAAGATTTGGTTTTAAGCCACTGAATAATTGATCAATTTTACTTTCAGGATGGATGATAAATCCAGATGCGTACCTATTAATCCTTGTAAAATTCACTTCGTATATACCAACAGATTCATCATCCTTTTTCTTTAGATCAAGATACTCTTTTTCCATCTTTATTCGAAGAATATGAGGGAATTACTTATTGAAAAATATGTTCTTGAACTCTTCCCATTCCATGGACTCAATTTCATCTCTTGGCCTCGTATTCTTGATAAGATTCCACCATTGGTCAGCCTCACCTTCCATATGATACCCTGCTAAGATGACTTTATCGTGTTTAGAACATTGCCAAACTGAAAATATCTTTTTAGTAGTACTGATCCATTGTTCAGAAACAAGTGGATCAGAAGACCCACTGAAAGAAGGTGGACACTGCCTCATGAAGGACCCAATAGAATATTGTTCTCTTCTCTGTTCATTTGGATGTCCAAAATGATTCATAGATTGTGTAAGTATAGAAATCAGATTTTTCACTCCATCTCCCATGAAATTGGTTTGGTCAGGAGGACAATAATTGCATTGTCCATTACGTTGATCAACACGGTTCCTTCAGATTCCATCCATCATCTAAAACCCAAAAAATTATAGAATGAGGGGAAAAATCATGCTAGGTAAAACAACATAATAAAGGGGGAGTACCATTAATATCTAACATCTTAGGTTAGATTCTAAGATTTTTACCAATGTTCTAGGAATATATCCTATACGTATACTTATCCTTAGGTACATCCCTAGACATACCTTTGAAATATCTCTAGGGATCTTACTAACATTTTCGCATCCTAGTTTCCAAAGGTTGACTAAAAAATTCCTTTGATACTAACTGTAGAGACCCTAATCTTGACGTACATGGACATTACATTAATTTTTCTGAATACTTAGTACATAAAAAAACACACACACAAGGACCGTAATAGTTTAGTGTCTTTGGAAACTCGGAATATAATCTTCTAATTGTGGTGAATGATCTTCAACATCTCCCATAAAGATATTCCCTTTTTTTCTTACCTAAATCCTTTATTTATATCTAGGGGAAAAGAAAACATAAAAGGGTGTGCTCAAATGCTTAGTAAGGGTAGAATATAGAAATATCAATCACATCATATTCATAAGAACATAACATTTTGGAAATCTTAACGTGCAAAAGAGATCATAATGTCATAACATTGGATAAATCATGGTAGTGAAATGTAATCAAAATAATAATATCTTAAAACATTAAGATTTGTGTCATACAGACATAATCATAGAGAATCATTTATTATTAGTCAATACTCATTGTCATGGCTATCTTAGTGGACAAAGTCCATTTCTGAACTGAGTTCACTCCTCGTTTCAGTCCTGTTTCACTGAACCAGTTTAACCTTCCATTCCAGAAATGTCTATCTAATGAGATATAAAATCATTACCCAATGCATTGGAGGTAGATATAGGTCCCACCCATCTCATAATGATACCATTCTTATGTGTGACACAATATCATAAATCATACATCATAGCATAACCCATGTAAGAAAAATGGGATTCTTTAACATCATGTCATCATAACATAATCCATAAAAGATAGAAGGACATCATAAAAATAATTAGATCATAACATAATCAAATCAATGTAAAAATAGGGATATAAACAGAACCCATTATTATCTTAGATGGAAATTTTTTTTGATAAAACACTTGAACTCCATTCTAGAGGAAAATATCCTTTCTACTTCAAAAACACTTTTCCTTTCTTAACATGTCATACAATTCTAAACTAAAAGAATTTGATTAAAAATAAACATGAAAACTCTTAAAGTAATCTTATTGGAAATAATGTTTTAAATATCTATTCATGCCATATAAGTTAAAAAAACATTCTTCTCGTACTTTTGTTGGAAAAGTCAAAAAGTACCTCGTACGAAAAACGACAAAAGATTCCTTTCATATCTTTTACTAAAAACTCACCAAAGGGTAAATTTCGATTTAAAAAATTGTAGGTGGATGGAAATAATATTTAATATTGAGGAAACATGGATGTCGGTGATAAAATATACCCTAGTAAATTCCAAAGTATAAACAATCTCGGATAAAAAATGAGATTGTGATATTTCCCTTACCTTAGGTCCGATTTGCTTCGTAAGTGTCCAAACCTCCTATATAATTATTTAAATAATGTTGTTGAATTATTCCAAAATCATAATTATTGTTATGATATCATATATGGTCATATTCGTAGCTTCTTATTAGTACTATTTCACTGTTACTTGTTATTCGGGTGTTTATTTCTTTTTTTGTTCTTATACGTGTTTTGTCGAATAAATTCTTATTCTTATTTTTAGGTAAAAGATAACTAATTTACAGAATAGTATTAGTGTAATATATATCATATTTATTCACTAAATTTATTAATTTAATCATTATGCAATGAAAATCATTTAGAACGAGTCGCATCACATCGTTGAGACGGTATTCCGTACGTACACACGAGCGATGATATCATTCCCATGATCGTGGAATTGTATTTGAGGGTATGTATACTATTTAATAATCAATACCAATTTAAAATAATTATATATTTTTATTATTTACACCATTATACCTATCCAAGTAAGGTGGTGGTTGAAAATAGATTTCACCACGGCGTGGAGACGGTATTCCGTACGTACGCACGTGCGGTGATTTCATTTTCCGTATGATGGATAGATGGTGAAATAGAGATGTTTCATACTTATAATAACATATAAGTATATCAGTGATACTTATGTTATTACTTTATAATGAAACAACTAAATAAGGAGAAGTAGAATAAGAAATAAAGTTGAAAGAATCGGTAAAGGATATTACCTCTTCTTTCGACACGCCTTTTGAAACCTCCTCTTAGGGCACTAGGATTGGTATTTGATGATGACTAAAACCTCTAGGATGTTTCTAGGGAAGTGTAGGGGAGAAATTGGAAGGGTTTTTCTGAGCATTAAAGCTCAAAGTGGTGTGAGGAAGAGAGGCAGGAGGTGCCCTTTTATAAGGGAGGAGAGGGGCACCTTTGGAAAAATGAAAAAATATTAATTTATTATAAAGTCATATTCGGTTTTAAATAGCTCCAAATTGATTTATTTCGAATTTAAGGTGGGGATGGGTCTAAATCCCATTAACTAATAGAATTTGGACAATTTTAGGTTTCTATTTTAACCTTATCAATTAGATTTAACTATAGGTTAAATAATTTTACTCTTACATTGTCTTCTTGTTTTCTTACACTATAAGGTTAATAAACTTACTATAACTAGACAAAGGAACCACATGTTGTTTATTAATAATATATATAACCTTATATATTTCATTTTGTCAAACATTGGATTTATTAGAATAAAATATCAATTAATAATATAATATTTGTTTTAAAAACTATTTTATGTAAATTTTTACACTTTTTGGTAAATGATTTTTGTGAAAATCATAACAAAATGATTAGTTTGAGCAAAGTTAATTAAATCAAAACTAACATGTCATATTAACCGAGAAAGTTAGTTGAATTCATAAAAAGTCTCAAATTACATTTATTTGGGTATTTATAACATCAATTATGTCAATATTTCATTAATAATATAATTATTGCATCATCATTGTCCCATAAATAAATTAAGTTATTTAAAGTCTAAAAATTAAAAATAAAATAACATTATGCAGGAAATCTTATTATATTTCTAATGAATATTTATAGTCAAATTTATCTTATTTATAACCCTTTATTAAAAATGATTTACTTATTAAACATTAATTCTATCTATTTTAACCCTTCTTTAAATAAATTAATATTAAATGTCCTAATCTAATCCAAGTGGGCCTAAATGGTAATATTTTATTCCTAAGGTTGTTTTTGGTGGAATTAAACTTATACAATAGAATTAGTACATGTGTTAGGGTAATAATAATATCATTTTTACCTTTAATTACCCTATTTACTTTTAACCGTGGTAAAACAAAGTAAAAAGTTACTATTCACAAAAAATTATTTTCATCCCATTGAACCACATTTTACTTACCGACATCTACCACATCTCTAGGATTTTTTAAATTCCACTCACAGAAGCGGAAAAATTATGTTTATGTAAATTTGCAAATTCTCCTAGGAGGTGGGTAAAAGTCGGTGAAAAGTTCAATAAAATTTTATATATCTAAAATTATTATAAAATGACTCCAATGAATTACATTGAATTTATATAGGTTTTATGTATCAATTTTGACCTAAAATAAATTTAATTAAATAAATAATTATTTAAATAAAAATTTGGTTTTTAAATAGTAACCTAGTGTTTTCACTATTCATCAAAAATTGATAGTTTTCAGAAAAATACCAAAATTTCACCCTAGGCTAATTTTGATAATCCGAATCCAAAAATGTAGTCCATTTTCAAAAATAAAATTTATAAAATTTCAAAAAGTGGGTATTACTATTCATAACGGCTAGTTTTGATAATATTTTAATAGCATATCGTTGTTTAGCGAAACTTGGTATTGCGTACAACACATGCTATCGGGGAAGGTCGTGATTGCGTGTAATGAAAGCCAAGATAAGGTCACGTATTGTGCAAGACTCATTTTTGTTTTGTTATAACAGAATCCAACCATTTTTCATTTATACATTGAATATATATATTCTCAATGTTGAGTAGAATGACTATTATCAAACGAACTTGAAATTGTGTGTATTACAATCTAAGAATAGTGTTGCATATACTGCAAGATAATATTGTGTTGCATATAGCACATGATGATCTTGTTGTAGCATAAAACACATGACATCAAATAAATTAAAAAGATTACTTATCATAAAATATCGGGTTGTTACAATAGCCATGAGTGATAATATGATTCATAAATGAGAGATAATTAATGAATTTAGTCCAAAAAATAGTAAAATTACAAGATAGATGTGAATAACTAGTAAAAATGGAATGTAAAATAACAGTGGAGTCATAGTGAAGCAATATATTGTTCTAACCATGATGATTAAAATTCTCAACCGAAGAAAAAATACATATCATTTTGGATTCAAGAGAATATATAATAACACATATTCTTTGAAAACAATTGAGGATTTTCCCCTGTGATCACTGATGGTGGATCCCTAACCACTGGGTCTTGAATTAAATCATGAGGCACCATTATAATTCACATATATTATTTCACCCAATGGAGCTTCCCAAAGACCTCAAACACACAATATGTTGGATGAAATCAACCCTAAACACCAATCCTATTGAGGAATATAAAATCATAGGCTGTGTTTGAACAACAATGCTTCATTGGAGGACTTGAATCCTGAAAACAAGAAAGTATCACAAAACGGTACTATTTATTTCACGTAAATTATTAAAAATATACCGTAACCATAAAAAAATGTTTGTTGAAAAAAAAATATAAAACTATGATATGTAAATGAAATTCAACAATGATGCATCTATAAATAAAAGAAAATAAATTATGTGATGTAACCTGAGTGTTGGGAATTTGTTTTAATATCATGGATTTTAGAGAAAGACATTATAGGATATATTTTATTCTAATGTATATAGAAAATATTCAGGAGAACAAACTAATTTGAAATGATTTATATCATAGTAGAGATCTCTTATCTCATTATAATTCATCATTTCAATTTATAATCAAAATTGAACATATATTTCATTATTTATTTTTATATGTTTTGTTTCTAGTCCTTCATATTGTGTAAATTTTTCTCATGCTTTTATATTTCCCTCATTATTTCATCATTTAATCATGTATAATAATCATCTCAAATATTGATTATAAATATTAAAATTGACTTTGAACTAGGAAATTAAATTTTCAAATCCTAAGAATCAATCAACCAGATTGTTTCTAATGACATTCTCCCCAATATAAATTATGTTAATTTTTTTTAAAAATACTTATTTCATATCTCTCGATTTTTTTGTTTTCATAATTATACTACCACTATCAAAATTACAATTCATAATGGTTCAACACCCATTGCACCACTATATACTACTAGGTAAGAGTTACCATTAATTAAATATTAATGAATTCTATTTTCCATCATTCAACCCAAAATAATATAATAAGCCCATAATTTAGAGATTTATAACAATTAATCAACTATAATTCATTTCATGTATCTTTAATTTTTTTCATTTTATCATCATATATGTACCATATCATAAAATATTTTACATTAACTTATATTGTACATTTGATCTAAAAAATTTATATTATTTGATTTATAATTATATTTCCTTTATAACATATTATATTATTCAATACATGTCACCAAATAATTTTTTATAGTTTTAATATATATTTATTCATTTTTAATTTTTTTATAAAAATATCCAATGATAAAAAAAATTCAATTTAATTTTATTAGGAACTAAACTCATAAATCAAATTTAAATTCTTAAAGCACCGTTGAATTTTTTGTCAATTTTTTTATAAAAATATCCAATGATAAAAAAAATTCAATTTAATTTTATTAGGAACTAAACTCATAAATCAAATTTAAATTCTTAAAGCACCGTTGAATTTTTTGTCAATTTTTTTTAAGAAAAATTGATCTAATATAATTAGTAATATTCAAATTATAAACCACAATGAAAAAAAATCATAAATCAACTAACAAATATGTATTTTTGGAAATGCATAATTATTTCTAAATTAACGATAAATAATCGTTTATAGCAATCAATTTTTCTATAATGATCAGAATTTATAATCAAATCATTATCAAATTTTCCCACTTTATGAAATTGAAATATTTGAAATATCAATTTTAAATAATAATAAAAACTGGAATTTTATTTGCATAATCAAATCCTTATAAATATTAAAATAATAGTTACAATCCCACATTAAAAGGGTATAACATTCACTATTAATTCCATTGTTTATCCCCTTAAATATTGTCTCATTACCCAATGCATTGGTGTTATATATCAGACCCTCCTATAATCATAAAAATATCAATTATCTATAGCCAGAATAATAAAGTTAATATAGAATATTTAAATCAAATTAATCAATATAAACTGAATTTTTTTTCAATAATAAACAACATAGTAAACTTCATTGGAAAAATTGACAAGAATTAAACATATCATTATAAATACTTTTTATTAAAATATAATTCATGAGATACATTAATATGATCTTCTTAAAAATATAATTAACCATTATAGAGTAATTTTCATAATGAATATTGATTGTGAATTTTGTAATGTAATGTCAAATATGAAATATTAATCAAAGAAATTTGTCAATTTTTTCAATAATGAAGATAACAATTATATTAGACATTGAATGGTTTCTTTTCAAAGAATTGTAATAAACATAACATGTATATAATATGGACTTTTAAAAAAAATTACATTCTCATATTAATTTATTATAAGGGCCGAATCATTATTCATTTTGAATCTTAAATTTCAAATTATAATTTTTTGTCTTTCATTCTTGAAAATATTTTTTGGATTTCAATTTATGAGAATTTTGTAATTTATATTAAATAAAAATACACATAAATTACATGTTCTAAGATTCATTTTAGTATCCTTCTTCCACAAAAAAATCTCTTTTTAAAAATGAAAAAGGTTTTATTTAAATTAATAATATTAAATATTTTAAACATTAATTTCGTATTGTTTATACACTTTACTAAAAAATCAATAAAATTAAAACATGATTAATGAAAAAAAAATACCTAGTTGAAGATATGAAAATTTTAATATATAATTTATTTCATTGAAAAACCATGGGATCATAAAAAAATGATTTCAAGGAAAAAATAAATGTTCTGATCAAATACATGATCACTATCTCATGAATTTAGGATTACTAACCGAAAATCATCAATAATACTTTGATATGAGAAAATAATGGAAAATAATAATCATTATGTTAGTTTATGCAACATTACACCCAATGAATGATTTAAAAAAATAATTTTATTACCCTAATAGGTAATACTAATTCATTTAATAAATATAAATTTTTAAATTTTTAAATAGATTCTATTTCCACGAAAACCAATTATCAGTAGTAGAAAATTCAGTTATGTACCTCAGTACACAAACATTATAGATCCATTATTAAATCCCTTACAAGTTTAATAAACAATATTTTCAATAACATTTATAAATAATTAGATAATGTAGTAATTATTGAATGCCTTGGATAACAATATCTTGATTTTTAAACATTGATAAGAAATTTCCAAGGATAATTATGTCTATAAAATACATAGAATATTTAAATTACATCATCAAAATAATATGAAAAATATTTAAAACCCAAATGAAAAATATTATATTATATTTTTATATCCATTTCCTTTAAAAAATAATTATTACAAGAAAAATATATAGAAGGAATTGATCATTTATTTTTCACTATTGAAAACAAATAATTCTATAATGGAAGAAAGGTGTAAAATAAATGTAATGGTGTTGGAAGAAATCAATGACATCATATATGTTAAAATATATCAATTTTATTCGTTTTTTAAATAAAGTCAACAGTTTCAATATAAAATAAAAAAATCAATTACTTTGGGAAACCTTTGAAAAAAATTAATATTATTAGAAAAAATTCATTTAAAATTCATATATTTCGTTATAAATTAATTTAAGAGGTATATTTTGAATATGTAAATAAATGAAAAAATTTATAAATTAAATCAATGAATTATTTAAAATAATTTTCATTAAAAAATGACCCAAATACTCAACATTGACTCATCACATATATTATTTAACTTTCTAAATAAGAAAAGAATATTAATTTTTTTAATTTACTAAAAAAATTACTGTTTTTGTTATTTATTTTATTTTATATATCTCAAATACACACACAGATTTATATTAAATAAAATTCTTGTTGTATGTTTTGATAATATCACTTTCATATGTCCAAAATAACTTTAAAAAAGTGTAAAGGAAATGAAGTACATAATCTTCATCTATAGAATATTTATAATGAAATATTTATCATTTGAGTATATACAAAATTATTTCAAATCAATCTCTGAATAACTTTTATATTATATTAAATATATAACAATCATGAACACGGTAGGTCATACATATGAATGATTTGTTTATTTATTTAAAATAAACAGAATTGAATGAAAATGATGTTAATATTCCAATATAATATCCAAAAAATATTACCTATAATTTTGATATTTTCCACTATTCAGTAAAATAGATTTTTTTTTGCTGTTTCCAAAAAAATTCATGACATAATTTTCACATGATGATATCAAAAATGATGGCCATTTAACTAAATTTATTTTAATAAAATTAATACATTTATATATTAAATACAATTTATTTTACCTGAATAAATTTTTTTTAAATACTACTCTTCTTTTATAGTAGAAAATGTATTTAAATTAATTTATAAATATATGATAAATAATATCCAATAAATACATACATTTATGTATGAAAATAAATTTATTCATATTAATTCATTGGTATCGTCTTCTTAACCACTAACATAAATTTCAACCTCATGATATTATTTTTTAATGTCGTTGTAGATGAAATATGACATCATAAACTTCTCTAATTATAATGTTTTTTCGTATATTATATGATTCTTAAATAATAATATTATTAGTTCCATCACATTATTATAATATAACAATACTATGAAATATTAAATCCTAATAGAATTATCCTCATAAAATTGATTCACTTCTAACAATACTACATCGGTGTTCAAAAGTGTATATGAATTAGTAATATATTTCCATAAAAACTATCCTAAAACAAAAAATTGGCCTAATAGAAACATAGAATAAGGCTACATTTTATGAAATTTATTATACATTCTTTATAAATTCAAACAATTCAATCCATGGAAAACATTTACATTCCAGTTAAATGTTATAACATATTCAAAACTAGATATATTAAAAAAATAATGGTCTTCTACATCAAAGAAATGAAAATTCTTTTAGTTATATCATACACTATTATGCCTACTTTTATATACCCTTAAATAGTGTCTAATTATATATACTCTCTTGTCCTTCACATTATCCAATTTATGTTTCGAAAATATTAATTCACTAACATCATCAAAACCTACTAGATATCAGTTATACATTCTATATAATTTCTCAATTGTTGTTATATATATATATATATATATATTACAATGAAAATTAATATTATAATAATATTTATCATGTGAAATAAGATGATACAATCATCCATTATTCTCTGATATATAATTCCAATTATATCCTCAATTTTGGGTCCAAATACCATTTAATATTGAGTTTTAAAAATGTACATAAAAAAACATCACAACTAAAGAATTGTTTTCCCCATTAGAAGAATATATGGAATCAATGTACGATGGTAAATATAATCAATAGAGGAATTCATTATAACATTACTATGTAATTAAAATATATTTTTTCATTTCAATATAAAACTACATCGTCTAAAATAGTTATTAGGTATATTTATTTCTATGATAATGAATAAACATAATCAAAAAAATACCACTAGATTTTTTGGTCAATAAAACCTAATAATCCGTGGATATATTATCACATTTCCACAAAAACATAGGAAATGGATGAATCAACCCTTTCAATAATTTTAACCCAGTTTCAATTTTTTTAAAATATCTTACATTACGTGGATGATCAAAAAAAATAATCATTATAATTTTCCTAAAAAAGTAATATTCCAAATTTTCTCACTAAAACAAAGTGTCACCAAGAAGAAATGAAAATAGAAATAATGTAGAATCACTCATTATTTTTCTTTAAAATTCAGTTTTTTAATTCACACACTACCACTTTATAAGACATATAAAACATTAATTATCAATCTAAAAAAAAGGAAATTTAACTTCCATAAAAAAACCTACCTAAAAACCATGATCATAATTCAAAGGAAATATAATTATACATAAATTTTTGTACATCAAATACACTTGAACCAAAAATGGGGTATTAAATGTAAAAAATTTATTCCTTGATTAATTAATTATTTATAACCTGGATCACATTCTAAATATACCATATTTAATAGATACATTTTATATTCAATGTAAGGCATTATATATCATGTTATCTTTATCGTGATTAATGTGAATAGTTCCAAAATAAAACATTTTGTTTTATAACAATTTTATATACCAAATGTTTAAATCCTTTAGAGGTTATGTATATTATATCATTAATGATTTCTTTACATTTCAAATTTTCTATATAAAAATTATTTCTAAATAAATGATTTAAAAACCCACAATATTTTTAAGATCATTGATTAGATAATGTCACATTTTGAATTTTAATTAAAAGATGATTTTTTAATTATCAGATAATCATGAATCAATATACAAGAATGTCCCATAAATGAAGAGTCGTAATATATAAAACATTATTCATTTCTAAATAGAAATCATGAAACCATAACATTAATCAATATTGTATTATTACCTCAATAAATAACAAAACATAAACAACATACATATAATAACGATTATTATACTATATATAGTGAATTATATTTTTTTTAATAACATCAATCCATTATATACCTCTCAAAAGGTGTATGTATAGTGATAATCGTCAAGAAATTCAGTAAATAATACTACAATATTAAGAGATCAGTGTTAGAGGGGGTAGTAAGTTATCTATTCTTCGCTAATATTGGTGATGTGGGATCCCTTCATAGAGATCACTAGTAGTCATTCATCATACTAACATAGGTGTGGTATAAAATTATTTGTCAAAAATATACTTGATATAATAAAATATCAAAACCAAAATATGTGAAACTAGCTTGACATTATGACATATAATAATAATTCACACATGAATGGTAGCTTACACGAGAAAGGTTAAGGTATTAAAATTTAAAAAGTAGCCAACTCATAATCAATCAATTAACTATCTAATAATTAATATTATTGTAACGAATTTTCAATGATTCAATCATTTATTATCATATCACAATATTTATGGAACTATTAATTCATACCATGTATTTTCATGTTTTTCATCATCATAAAAATATAAAAAAAACTAGTTCTTTTATTCTTTATTAAATCATCAAATAAATTTTCTGAAAATCTAATGTTATAACCATGATACCACATAAATGATTTACTCATAGTTCATATCATCGAAATACTTACAACCATTAAAAATAAAAATACAAATATCAACAAAAAATTGACCACCAAATAGGAATATCAATTATTAACCAAGCATCCAGGAATTCTGTATATATTGAATGGGTAAGAAAAGATTCCATCCGGTTTATTGGTCATGGTTCGCACTTACATCACCACATATAATATCACATTTGATATCTCATGGATAAATTATCACCACATAAATCAATACAATCCAATCACAGCTCTTCAGGCATCCCCCTCATCATTTTGAACAAAACAAGCACCATGCACAACCATTATATAATCATGTATCCCCTACGATATAATCACTATATTCATCAACCCTTCTAGAAATATTATGTCTCTGCTCCCATTAGTATAATATTAAAATGTTATCATTCAAACATATTATGTCGATAATACAAATCTAAATAATTAAATTTTAAATGTATTATTAAAAAAAAATAAAATATTACTATATAAAAAGAATAAATGCTATCCCGACCATTTGGAAAAAAATGATAGGCTCTATCATTCCAAATTAAACTAAATAAAAAATTATTAAATTCTCCTAAACATATTTATTTATCTGATTTCAATTAATAAATCCTAATTGAACTAGATATTTATATTTCCATGGATATATATTTTTTATTCTATCTGGTATTCTACATTAACAATTTTTCATATATCAGAAATCTAATTGAAATTAATTTAAATGTGAAATTTTTTTCAAAATGAAGAATTAGAATATTTACTATTTAAATTAATATCCATGAACATCAAATATAAATCATAGTATAAGAATTAACAACACACAGTCTAATATATCTCAATGGAATGAAATATATTTCAAAATAATGAAATCTCACATCCAAAATATTTTAATCATGAATATTAATATTTTATGATGTGGAATCTAGTACAATTCGTAAATAAATTTAAATTCTAACACGTTGGAATAATTTATGAAAATTAATAATTTACAATATATGAAATTATATTCTATAGAAAATACTAATACAATAAATCATTGTACAATTCCCATTTAAACTATAGAATATATATATTTATAAAAAAAACTTCTCATTAATTTTTTTAATCACATTAACACTATAAAATTATATCATTTTGATTTAATCAAACAAATACTTGGATAGTATAATGTGTTTTTATATTTTCATATCCAGGTAAATTTTTTAAATAATTATCATCATTATACAATATGAAACTCTTTATTTCCTTATATTTTTACAATCTTACAGGCCATCATACATTGTAATCTACTTAATGTTATTAGATATTAATTATCATTTTGAGATTCTTTTCAACAATTTATAATCAAAGAATAAATATATAGAATATAATATAATTTTATAACTACATAGCATGAAATGTTATATTATATTCAATTTTATATATTAATAAGAGATGGAAAAGGATAATTTCATGGATTTTCATATGTATTATTGTGATATAAAAAAAATAATAAAAAATTAAACATTCTAATAATTTTTTATTATAATTATTTCAATAAAAATCGATATTATATAATTTCAATTATGATTAATAATTTTAATATTTTAGTATTATTTTTATAATGTATATCATTACATCTATATAATATTATTAGAGTTTTGGGATGATTATAAAATGTTATAATTAAATTAAATTTTTGTACTATATGAATTATATCATTTCGAAATATTATGATTCATATATGAAATATTTGGGTTGTTTGATCAAATTATTTTCAAATTTATTATTTTTACTATGATAATTACTAGAGAGAGTTTTGTGAAAGGTTATGATTATCAAGAATGGTTGATGTGCTTCGATATCTAATAAGAAAATAATTTCAGAAAAATATAGTCTCTAAAAATGGGGCTTCTAGAAATAATTATTGATGATATTTATGATGTATGAAAAAGAAACTAGTGGTGGAACACTTGTTGAAATAAATAATATTTTGAAATGGAAAATTTAATGGATTATGGGCTACCAAGATTACATCACTATTAAAAGGGTAATTATAGATGGTAATGATAATCTTATGAAACCATATATCATTACACATGGGATGAATGATCCCAATGTTGATTTATATTAGGCGAGATTCATCATGTTTTCCAATGTTAACATTTAAATGACGTGTTGAATAGTAAATTAAATATATATTAAATTTCATTGGATCTAGAACCCTTATATCATTGAATGATAACCTTCTAAAACTATAATAATCGATGGGGATGATCAAAGAGGTTGCATAGAGTGTTTATGATGGTGGTGATATGAAAAGCATAACAATTGTTATGATTGTGGCATGTGGTACTTATTATGATGTATGTAATATATGGGGATTCATGAGATTGTGTTATTAGAATGGTATTATAATGTTATTGATAATATAGGAACTAGTTTCTTGGCACAAGGAATTGACAAAATATTATTTGTAGTCTTGGTACAAGTCCTTGACAATGTGGTTATGAAGTTTGGAATTATGAATTCCATCATTATGTAATGGGATATGGATATTCCATGTGATTATTAGACTAGTAGAATATCTATGTGAATTAGTAAATATAATTATTAAATTTTATATTTGACATATTATGATAAAGTTAATCTATAAAAGTATTTGTTTTATTCTTATACATTTCCTTAAATGTTTATGCTTATTTATAAAAGGTTCTGCTATATTGTTGTCCTTACTGAGCATCTGAGCTCTCCCCTTTCTATGTTTTATTTTTCCCAGGATGTGAAGATATATTTTATGATTGACCTATAGGGATAGTCTAGGGATATAAGTGTGTTAAAAATGGGACAAAATTTTGTTGATTGTTTTATTTCATGATGTAATGTAAAACATATGAATTTATATTGTACTTTCGAAGCTACTAAACTGATCATTTGTTCGGGACATGATTCCTTGTATGATTCCCATTTTATGTAATAACGCATTGACTTTGGTTAACTATGGTAGGGGAGTTACATAGATGACACACTAAATAATTTAAAATGACGTCTAATGAAATTACCGACCATTGAAATGTTCCCACATGGTAGATCAAGTTACTTTCAATCATGGATACCACCACCATTATTTTATTTTGATCAAAAGATCTATATGTAAAACCAACTATATTATTATTATTCTAACTATTTCAAGTATTTTATTTGTAATTATATTTTCCTCTCAATTACATCCAACAAAAAACTGCTAACCTATACAGAAAACCCATCAGAATAGAAATATGATTGATAAAGAAACATTGTAATACATAATTTAAATATAATTCAATCAGATTTATAAAGTTAATTATTTAAATTGTATGTTATGTACAATATTCTATGATCTAAAGTTATCAAAATCTAATATAGATAAAAACAATAATGAAGTGATCTTATGAATTACTAATCCTCATATTTATATTTGGAATTAATTCTCTTAAATGAAGGTAAATTATTAGATTTGCTGTTCAGATAATTAGTCTACAAATCAGATATAACCAAACCATATAATAGAAATTCAAAACATTTGATCAATAGCCATTTTTTCCCCAAATGAAAAATTTAAAATCAAAAAATTTTCCCATTTCATAATTAAATGATCTCAACTTTAAAAAAAACCTATTCATTTCCTATACCCATTAATAAATCGCGTGAAATTTTTTTAAACCTGTGGGATGAGAATAAAAAACATAGTAAGGGATAATATATAATTGAAAACAATTATTCCAACTAAAACATGAAAAATAAGGTAAATTTTTCATTATAATTTAATATTATTATAGAATTAAAAAAACATATTTTCCTGAAAAACACACACACTTTTTGGTCAATGTATTCTCCTTTTAATTAATATATATATAAATTAAAATATCAAATTTTTATCTTAGATATTCAAATAAATAAACCATTTTAAACCCTTTTAAGAAATAATTGGATCAGTGTTAAATATATAGGAGTCACCCATTGGGAAACCCCTAATTTTTTACTATTGTGATATAGATCATTAAAAAATTAATTGGATAACTATCTAGGCATACCCATCATTTAATATATAAAGGGCAGACCCATTGCAATCCGGTTGCACCCATATTATATGATGTAAGGAGCCCACATAGTGCTATGCTATTGTACCAATTCCACTAGTAAGAGGATAAATATTAATTCCAGGTAAATATAATTTTTATAATGGAACTTTTCATCCTATAAAATATTTAAAACTCTTTTAAACATACATGGAAATAACTTTTATAAGTTAAAATGCATCTTCTCTATTATGAAAAATTTAAAAATACCGAAAAAGGGAAAATATTTATTTATTTGAGAATAAATTAAATAATTCAAAGGAATATATAAGTCAAATGACATGCATGGGGGTAAAAAATATTTATGTCATCATAAATGTTTAAATATAATATTCATTGGTTATTGGAAAAAAAATTATAAAAAATATAAAAATAATAATTCAAAACCCATTAAAATAGATTAAATATAACACAAAATTTTCATTAAATCATTTTATGTCCATATATAAACACTCATAATATATAATTATAAAATTAGTGACATTTAAGAGAAATAGTTTAATAGAAAAACTATAAAATATGATTTTTTTAAAGAAATGTCCCATATCACTTTAGAATCATATGAATCGTTGGCCCCCTGAATGTGTAACATTGAAAATATATTAAATACTATGTGGAAAAAAATATTTAAAAAATTTAAATGTTACTATAGATACACATAATAAAATAATGATGGTACATAACATTAAAATATTCCTCAACCAAATGAAAATGAGATAATGTCCCTTACCCAGATTTTAGATTGTGAAAAATGTCTCTGCATTCTGGAATAGTAATTTATTTTAATTATTTCAATTATTGAGGAAATTATTCCTTTTTGTTATAAATTTTATTTCACTATTTAATCTGTTGTATTAAATTACATTGTCAATTTAGTTCACATCTAATATTTTGACCATATTAATATTATGTGTCGTAATTTACATTAGAAACATAAAAATGGTCACATAATTAATTATTTAAATAAATATATATATTAATAATCATGAAATATTTATTTAATTTAAACATAAGTTATATATTTAATATCAATCATAAATCATGGTTCTAAAAAATGATGTATGATACAATGATGGAGACGGAACGTTTTATATTTACATGACTAATGCTTCTATTTTTCATAGATTATTACGAAAAATGATTAAGTAATATTTTATTATCCCATAATTATCAAAATATAAAAAATACCATATTAATTTTTAAATATACTTATATATATCATCCATGGGGTGTGGTGATGTAAATATAGTCACATCACATTGTAAAGGCGGTATTCTATAATTTTATGAATTGCGTTATCTATATTTAGTGACTGAAAAAATAATAAATAGAATGATATATTATCTTTTCAAAATAATAAATTTTTCATGAATTATATAATTATATTTACACTTATTTACTTATATCAAAAAATTTATTGAATAATAAATCACATTACTTCGTGAAGTAGTACTGTGTTATTCATACAATGGATGTTCTAGAATCCACTACTGAATGTAATGTAATAACATATTAAATATGATATAATGACTCAATGTGTATAATTATTTTAAAAATATCATATATTTAATTTCTTTATGTAATCATACCAAATAGTGATAGGTGGTAATACAATTAATGAATGACATCTGTTTTTAAAATCATATTCCTATGTACAAATGAATGTTGACTTAATAAATTGTTTCCTTGAATAGGGGAAGGGTGTATGTTAATACATTAAAATGATAACATATAGGTATATGAGATATATGATGGTAAATATATTATAATTTTGTATGTATCATTGAAGATGTTTGAGTATGAAATAAAATAAAAACACTAGTTGAATATTGAAACCACCATATTGGGAAACTTTTTTTAGATTTCACGATGTACATTCTTGGATAAATTTATGAATAAACTATGGATTATATGATGATATTGTTGATTTATTGTATATATTTTATAATTTTTTAATGATCAAATATGTTTTCATTGTGTTCATCGATGAAGAGAAGTAGTGGAATATTTTAATTCCAGTAAGGGGTAGTCATTTAATTTTTCAAATGAATGAATTCATCTAGTGATTTATTAATATAAAAAATCTCCAATTATTATAAATATTGAATCTGGGAAACGAATGATTAATATAGTTTGGTTAATATTTGAATTCTTTTTTTTTTCTCACAATGATATAATATTCTATTTTCACATCTTATAAAAGAGGTAGTGTACAGGGCCTTATGAATTATACATGTTTTGGTCCCTAATGTATATAACTTATTTTTATGGATAATTGGATATAGTTTTTTATTGGATATAAAATCTATGTTGTAAAAAGTTTTTTCTAGGATAATGGATAATTGTTATCCCAAGTGAAGATCTATTATATATTCATTAGTTTTTCAAGATGAATTTCATTATATTAATATCATGTTTTTGGATTTATACTTATTTTTTATAAGAATGAGTATTTAGTGCTTTTAAATTTCCTATCTCTCATTCATAATATTGTTATAAAGGTTAATATATACCATTTCTGTGTATATTATGACCTCAGTGCATGTCACCAACTAATTTCATATTTAAAGCATACTTCATGTAAAATTATCCCCGTTTATTATTTTCCATCCAAGAAGATTATAATTAGGTGGAGGGGTTTTTTATAATCATGATATTTCATTAGATGTATGAGATAATACTTGGATAAAAATTAAAACATTATATGACATTTTAATAGGAATTTTTAATCACTTAAATTTCACAAAAAATGATAAACAGAAAGCTAATCCATATATAGAATGATATATAACCTCACTTTTTGTATAAATGTATGAAATAATAGAAAAATGATTCTAGATATGTTATTATGATGTATCCTCTACATCAATATTTTTTAGTTCTTCAAATGATTTTAATAAGTGATATATATCCATTAATTGAGTTGATATATCTATTTATCTTGAAAATCTCTATGATATAACTTAATAAATAGACATAGATAAAATATTATAATATTAATAATATATTAAAATAACTATTCGACTTCATATGATTGTAATGTACTCACTGAGGAATCATGAAATTAATTCTCCTCATGTATCAAGTTATATAATTGATGATTCGTATCATTCAATATTTTCTTCTGATACATATCATTATAATGACATGTCTCATAACCATTGAGAAATTTAACATTTGTCTTATCCAAACATATCTAACCACTATTATTTATATTTTTTAAATAGTCATTAGACAAATTTACTTGTAATACACATCAATGACACATTCCAAACACCATTACAAATTCCCCAAATCTATTCCACAACATTTTCGTTTTATTTATTCTTAAATTACATATAATCATTTTTCTTAATTTGTTGATTTCTAATTATTTTCCACACAGTCCATTTATTATCTTTATTTAAATTTTTTTTAAAAGTTATCTTCAATATAGATAAAAAATGTACATTTAATCACTAAACTCAAAAGAAACCAATTCCATTTTCAACATTGTCTCATTTCTGAATAAAATATATCATTATAAATACCATTCTCTATAATAAAATTGGATTCATACATAAAAAAATCATTTTTAATCTTCTTTGATGCACACAACTAAATTCAAAATAATTATCTTCAAATCCATGAATTTACACTATACAATATTCAATGTTTTTTAAAAATATTTCTAATTGAATTGAAAATTTAATATTATAAACTCAATGTAATAAGTCCAATATTTTTTCTCAGTATTCATAGATTATTACCCCTACTAGAAATAGTATCCTTTAAAATTAAAAATTAATATTGTTATATTATAATGTTCTAAATTACCCAAAACATTTTCTATTTTCTCACATATCAATATTTTTTCTTTAACTTTGAGTGGAGAATAACCAAAATCTAACATTTTCTATTTTCGAAAGTTTTCATATAATTTTAAATTCATTTATTGAAAATTTACTTTTCCCATATGATGTGAATCCAAGTTAATATCATTTTTAATGTCTTACAAAACACTCAAATAATTTTATTTTAATTTTTAATTCTAATATATTATTTTTTCTAAATATAATTATCTTATTGTGTTCAAACATAATGCACGTTATTTTATCTATAAGAATAAAATAAATATAGTTTTGGATTTTTTTAATCAATATTATAATACTCAATATATATATATTTATAATATATATTCATATTGTAATCATATTAAATATTCTTTTTCAGGTTATCTTATCATTTTGTTTTTTATAAGCCTATGGAGTGTCATCAATTAGGACACTCATAACATAAATAATCTATAGTTAAAAGATTTTTAACAAGGATTGATCATTATATTATTAATAGGAAATAATAAGATTAAATTATTAGATAATTAGTGGAAAAATAAATAAAAATGTATACAAATTGATGTAGTGTACATTTTATCCCAAATAAGTTGGTTATTATGTTTACAATCATCATAAAATTATGATCCTTTTGGTTCACTCATGAACTGTGATAATTGAACTTTTTATTATTCATATATATCCGTAGGACTTTCAGAATTCATTATAAAATTTTTAATAAGTTAATAAATCATTAACCAATATAAAAATAAATAAGCATGTTAATGTATTAGATTTTTTTAATAAATCAACACATTATATTTGAAAATCATTGATACAAAATATTAATTTAATAAAGAATAGTTTTTATTAATAGAATCATGTTTTGAATATTAAATATCATAATGACATATAATTACAAATTCATAAACATGAGGGTTTCTACTAAAACAATCATAAAAATAAACTACCCATATAGAGGGAACATTATTTTCATATGAATCATTACATCTTTTTGATGCCATATGAAATATTGAAGAAATACATAAAACTAAATATGCATGAATATAAAAGTAATTAATGTTAATTGGGACATTAACTTCATGTAACTCATATATTATCTGTTATGATGGAATATTAAATATTATTAATTATTTTGGGTATCTTCTTGGAAATCATATCACTCACCCATGTATTTTTAGGTCTATAATAGATTCACAAGTTATCATATAAAATTCTCAGGAACCATAACTACAATAAAACTCATAAATTATTATAATTCCCTACAAAAAATCATATTAATTCGTATTATATCCTATAAAAAATCAATTTCTTATATATAATAAAAAATAAAATAAATATCATTTTATATAAAAAATATTTTGAATAATTAAAAATTCATAGTAAAATGAAATATGATAATCATTGAATATCTATATAATCTATTAGATTATTATTGATAATGTATAATAGTTATCATGATGGAAAAATGGTCATTGAAAAATAAATTATAAATAATTATTATTAACATTTTATATGGATTTGGAAAAATAACACGTGTGATAAATTTTGAAGAGATTATATTTAAAAAATAATATAGAACTTCAACATTATTTCAAAATTTTACTAAATATCATTTATATATAACTAAATAAATTTTGGAAAAATCATACATATCATGAGTAGGGAAGAAAAGGATAATAATTAATTTAAAATATGGGTTTGGTGAAAAATCACATACCTTGAATATTAAGTCACTATTTATATATTCAAGTTTCCAAAATAATTAATTTTTATTACATATATTATTTTCTGATAAAATTTTTATATTAATTCATTTTCAATATTACTTTTATTTGATTTATATTATATTTTTATAAATATTTATTTATCTTCAGGTTTGATGTTTTATAGTTGTTAAATCCAAAATAGACCTAATATAATGACCATGGTAATCGATATGAATTAAAAATAATATTATATATCACTAAAATTATAATATTTATATATTATCAAATTTTATTAAAATTCTAAAATCATTCATTTTTTGATTTAACGGAAATTTAGTTTCATCATTTTTGGATGGGGGAGTCTAATTATACATCGGAGAAATTTTTTCATTTTAGGAATTTTTTAGAATGACACAATAAAAATACAAGAGATTAATTTTATGATCGTATTAAAACTATATGTATTGTATTAGTTTTTAAATTGGATCATTTTGACCATACATGTGAGGAGGAAATAAAAATCTAATTATATCACATTAGGGAGGTGGTATTCTACACATATGTCTGACATGGTTTTTCCTTTTCAAAAGGATGAGTGGATAAGATAGTAGATATTATATCATCTTTTTATAAACATTTTTATGACATTAACATCATATTTATCTATTAGATATGACTTCATATCAATCTGTTCTAGGTGGTGATAAATAACACATCTTCCAATGGTGGTGGTATTCTACACATATCCGGAAGTAATGTTTTCAATTTTAATAAGATGTAATGGTAGTATAAAATAATTTTTTCTCTAACCTAATAAATTTTTGTTCAATTAATGATAATTATAATAATATATTAGGACATATTAGATAGATTTTATGGAGTTATATTAAGAAACATAATTCAAATAATGTTATTGGGACATATAAATCCCTCATAGAAATATTATTCCCTCTTACACAATAATCCTTCATTGATGTTTATTATTGATAAAAAATACTTATAGGATGGGGGGAGGATAATATAGGATATTATATTGTTGTTCATATTATGGTTCCCCATGTATGACATCTAGTGATTGATATAGATTCCCTTGAACAAGTAGGAGTAGTGAAACACTTATAAATTTTATGCTCGTTAAAATAAATTAATTTTATATAACATTGATGGATAACCCAATTTACTCTAGTTTAATTTATAATAGAATCTATATAATAAATAAATAAAATTAAATAGATAATGAGATAAATGAATCCATATCCTATTTTTTAACTCCCCACATTATACCATTTTACATTTACCTTATAGAAATATTTTTATATTTCTAAATATTAATTATAAATAAAAATGAAATTAATCTATTAATTAAATTAGAGGTTTATAATAATAAATATGGAATCCATTTTATCTAAATTAATTTTATTATGTGGGTGAAATTAATATTAATATATGATCATAAAATATAATACAAAAAAAAATTTCATGGAAACTTATTTTTTTTTAAAAAATGAATTATCTCTAAAATATGGTATAATGATTATTAAAGGAGAATTAAATAGAATATATTGAATAAATGGATGCATATTTATATTTCAGAAGAATAAAGATTTTTTACTTTGATAAAAATTTTATTAATATAATAAAATAAAAAATATATCTAATTTGACAGCCCACCATAGATCTTGTTATCAACATCAGTGTTTAATGAAGATTTGTGTCTTCTAGGTCTCACCTTGTTGTCACGCTTCTTGATTAAAATACCTCTGGTGGATTATTTTTACTACTAATTTTTTCGAACTTAGGCTGTCACAATAATTTGCAATTTTCGGTCATCGTGACAAAGATTATCTAATGATTTGGTTCACCACAGTAGAAGATCAAATTTTTTCATGGTCCAATGATACATGAAAATAAAATGTATGAATATTCTATAATTTTTATGGTAATATTATTTTTTTTATAAAATTATGATCATACCATCATTATTTGAGTTTTAATTCCTAGTACATCACTTCATTTCTAAATTCCATAAGTAATACAATATTTTTAAAACTCTGGAAGATTTTTTCTATGATACTAATGTATAATGATCTTAGTGTGTCTTCTGATCTATCAACGTATATGTTGGTTAGTTGACATTACAATACCTATGGAGGAGTGGGTTTATATATCTACTGGATATGAATTTATGTGTGAACAATTTGTGGAATTAGTGTCATGGGATAATCATTTTTTATTAGGTATACATCTAGTTCACCTATATTTTTTTATCATAATATTGTAAAATATAGTGGGATCAATTTTATACTAGGTAATGATGATTTATATGCATTTGAAATTAATCAGGTTTGGTTTTACGGTGTTGTTTCATGTAATCTCAAACAGAAAGAAGAAAGTCCTTCAAATCAATCAATGATTACAAACATGTTTAATTTCATGAAGCCTGAATCAGATGATCAAAAGTTGAACATGTAAGACCCCTAAGATATTGGGGCTAATAGGGCTGTAGTTACAAAATACATAAGCATTTTCCTCATAACGTTATATCATGTTATAGATATGAAACTAGATAGTGATCGTAATCATGAGGTGTTGGTTTGGGAGACAATTGTGGTGAAACGTTTGGGTATCATGGGTCAGAATATTTCATGGAATGTTACTGCAATTGATCTAATGGGTGAAATGATTAAATACATCAATCAGATGAAAATCTAATTGAATTTCAAAAATAGTAACTAGTTTGATTGTTTATAAACTATGGGATTGTATAGGACCTATCAGCTTCACCACTGGAAAATAACATCCTAGAGGGGTAGGGACTATCTGAGATAGAGTCTATTGAGGAGTTTCCATGTTATCATTCATAGTATACTACTTGTAGAAGACAATGAAAATTCTTATACTACATGATAAATATAATTGGAAGATAAATTGTCACATTACATGGAGTTACATTTTTTCAAAATTGGGTAAAAGAAAAAGGTTAATGGACTAATCATATATATATAATCTAAAGGAAACCTGCTTGGTATTAAGAGAATACCAATGGTGATAGTTTTTGTTCTTGATTGTGATGATATCATGTAGGTAATTTAACAATTAGTTGATCCTGATAATTATTATGTAATGTCTAACAATGAATCCCACCTAAAGGGTTCCTTGACTGGTCAGTAATAGTATATTACTATAGAGGAAGCAATAAATGGGAAAACACATGATTTTTTTGCCCATTCATAGGAAGAATTAGTGGTGGATGACATTTTATTAATTACAAACCAAAGGTGGCTAACTGGAAGATATAAATACTGATACTGATGGATACATATTTTCAATAGAGTGCATGGATTTAGAAAAATATCATATACTAATAAGAGTATTATGTAATGGGAGGATTATCAGAGTTTAGTATATTAAAATTTGAGTCAAAATGACATATTGGGTTCAAGAACATATAATGATGATACAGATACATAGGTAACCAATCTCTTCAATAAATAATTATTGGAAATTGTTTCTAATAGTCTTATTATATTGTTCAATTACTTTGTTATATCTTATGGTGTTTTCATTCCTGGGTGAAATTATGTGGTTTCTCACTTTTAACTTAAAATACATTCAATAATATAACATTATTTTTCCGAAAATATTATATTTCTAATGTAACTGTATATTTTTTAAGTAATTATATTTAATCATAAATATATATTTTATTTGCAAAAAAATGATCCACAATATTCAGTGTCATTTTTATATCATTATAATATCATAAAAATACCTTATCTATAAAATTATTTTTTTTCATAATTATTTAAAAACGAAATATTTTAAAATCCTCATAAAACAATAATTCAATTTTATTTTTACGTGAAAATATTAGAAATAAATCTATTTCACTAATTTCAATTTCTAAAATATGAAATTTAACATAAAAATTAATCATAATGTACATGGAATATGATTTAGTTTCAATGAAACAATTTTATTCATGAATAATGAACTATATAGTATTATTTATAAAGACGTAATGAATTTGAATCCGTGAAATGAATAACTATGAATTAGGAAAACTATTTTCTAAAAAAATTACTTATTTTTTAATATTCTCACATTATATTGATGTGTGTATATAATCAATGTGAGTTTTTTTCGAAAAATATAACACATTTTAGGGTGTTTTGTATGGTATAAATGTGAATTTATGTTTAATTTATATATTAATTTTTTTATTTCAGTGATTATGATTTTATAAAATTATTTATTCACTTATTAGAAATCTGAAATGTAAGAATAAATAATAAAATTATTGAACAGTGTGAATTGTATTGATTACTAGAAATAAAATCTATATATACATAAAATCATGTGCTAAAAGGATATTAGAGTGATTCACATGGAATAAATAATCAAATAAATTGTCCATTAGGTATTGAATCTATTATTACATGACGTAGGGAATCATAGATGAATTTTTTATGAAGTATTAATCTATTTTTATTTTTTTGAGGTTTATTGAGTTTATTTATTTATACCATTATAAAATATTTAATTGAATGTGGATGATATAATATATAATATTTTATGTTATATTACCTAATATGATTATTTATATATACACCAATAATTAAAATGGTAGCATTCATAGGATGTGTCATGAACTCATCGATGTGTTATTTCAACAATTATTATTCATAACAATTATATATTTATTAGTCTACATATTCTTTTATATAAACATTAAATTATTTTTTTAATGTATATATCAATGGTATATGGGAAAAACCATTGATGCAATGGAAAATTCTATGATTCTCAATATAATAAATGAAATGATATAGAAGAACTTATCAAAAATAATGTGGTCATAATCAAAGGACCATTATCACATGTTACGACTAATAAAATGAACCGTTAAAAATTATAGACTACTCAAATAATAGAAGAATATAATTTTATTGATGTTTAAGTGAAAATGACTATGATTTAATGAATATTCAACTTATTATGTGTAAATAATTTTAAAAGAAGAACCTAATAGAAAGTTTTATTATTAAAAAATGATTCTTATGATTAAGGATTTCTGATCATGTTCATGTTTTTGAATTGAGAGAAAGCGGTTTGACATAACATTTTCACCTATAATTGAGCATAAAATATATCCCCTAAATATATAACGACATAAATATATGAGTTTGGGAATCACATAAATATATAATGTAATAAAATTGATAACAATAATAGTTCATGTTAACAATATCAATGATAAATTGAACAATGAATAACATATTTAATTATGATGGATAAACAAGATTAATAATATTATTGTTTAATTATTATTAAAAAATTATTTAAGGATGATATATTGGATTCATCATCTTGAAACTCCACTATATAGATGACTTTTTCAAAGAGCTTTATATCGCAAGCCTGTAGATGAAATATTTAGAGAACACATCTAGTCATATGATTATTTTATCCCAAATTAATTATTGAGGGAATGTCATCCTAGAAATTATTATTCTTTGTCAACTGGAATCTGAAGTAATTATATACATTTAGTATCTCATCATAAATAGATCAGATATCAATTTGAAGAAAAAGAATATAAAATTTCATATCCTAAATGAACCTATGATTAAAACAATTCCACTTCTTTATATTATGTCCATATATAGATTACATCCACTATATGAATCATATCACTCAATAGTTGGATTATTTTATGTGATGCCCCACACTCACACTCCCAGATGAAGTACCATAAATGTAAATATTACATACAAACATTCATAGAATATTTAAAATCTTGTTTATTACAATAATTAATTACCTAATCAATAAATGTTATTATATCTCTCTCATCTTATGTATCTTCTCATTTTTAAAGGATTATATAATTCATATAAAACAACAAAAATAAGCTCCATCCTCATTATATCAAATACAAATTTTTATTATATATGAAATTTATTAAATGATAATGAGTCATAAACATATCCTATATATTATTTATCATTTTATATCATAAAAATTTTATCACATGTATTAAATTTCCCAATATCATTTGTTATGAAAATATTAAAAAACGGTGATCTCAAATTATCATTAAAAAAATGTATAACATAAAATTGTCAAAAACATATATAAGGTATACATAATATGGTTTACATAAATAATCTAAATATATCAATAATCAAATGAAATGAGAGAATACTATATCAAAAATAATATATTTAAACATGGATATTAATAATACAAATTTCATATTGATGGAAGGAGTTATGTCATTCTTAAGAAAAAATAAAATCAAAGCCTTCCCCAAGACAGTATCCTTTTCTGGGAATTTGTATAAACAAAACCAAACCAATTTTGACTTATGATGATTATTTATGAACTTATGGGAAATAAAATTCCATGGCCCATAAATTATATGTTTATTTATATTGAGAAATAACTCGTGTCAACTCGAACAACCACCCAAATATTCCCCACACATGATATGTGTAAAATTTGATTAAAAACATTATTTAATATAAGAAAAAAACATAGAACCAAAGTATAATATTCAAAACGACAAAGATATGAAAAATTAATACAACCAGAACCTAAAATATAATAATCCAAAAATGAATTCATGATCCTCCCTGACCAAGAGTAACCTCTAAGCCAGCTTAAACTGAATGATATTGCAATTTTATAATTCATTATCCTATAAGATGATTATACCTTTTCATTGTTCCATTAATATTACAACTATAAATTTGTACTAGAACAAATTGGATTTGAGCCAAATCCATGTAGGATACCACAACATATTATACAAAAGGAATTATATGAAGAATTCTATAATTTTTTTAAATGAATATTAATAAAAATAATATATTTTTAAAACTTTTTTCCCATTTGTTTTAAATAAAATCATTTCATGTTAACAATGATTATATATGATATATATATGTGATAAAAAATTAAATAATATCAATACATCTAGAGATTTATATGTTCACGCATATCCTTGAAATTACATTTTATTTTGTTTTGGGATAATATAGTAGATATTAAAACCTATGAGATACAATCCATGATAAATATATAATGAGATAAATAGAAATAAACATCAACTGGAAAAACTCCTAGTATTAGGATCTATACTATGGGTTAATTCCTAGTAGATAATCACAATACAAAGTAGGAATATATTTGATCCAAAAGATATAAAGTCTTGATAATTGATATCAGAGAATGTTGCTCTGAGTGGTATATCACACAAAAAGTTTATCCATGTCACTATACTGATGTACCAATAGTTCCCAATGTTAATTTTTTTAAAAAAAATTCAAAACTAATATAAAACGGTATAAAATATTTTCAAAATCAGTCTGATCTACTTCAGGGTTTGAAACCCCTCTTAAAAATTAATAAAACAATTTTCAATGATCATAAATATTTTTGAAAACATTTTCCTTTAAGTGAAATCATTTGAAATAAATTTTTACTTCTAAAAAATGAACATCCCAATGGAATCAATTCAAAAAAACCAGTGTTCTAACTAATATTTTTTATTGTAACACCTACCTATGCATGGTATAATCATATTTTCAATTAAAAAACATTGACCTGAAATGAATTTAACAGACTCCTCCAGAACAAGTGTTCCATGAAATAAAAATTGAATGATTGAAAAAATTATCTAATAAATAATCTACTACCCAACTATAGCTACATAAAAAATAAAAAAATAACTATTAGGATTATATACCTAAAAATAATACATCCAACCATATTGGTGATTAATTGAAGAACAAAAAAATTTGGAAAAAAATGAGTCCCCCAAAATCAACTATGGTAATATCTAGTTCGATTGGTTATAGTTCATGTGATTAGAAAATCATCTGATCCACACTATTAGAACTACCACTAATGTAAATTACATAGTGATTAATGCTTTTACACATCACATAATTACTGAGAATCATATAAGGCTTAAACCTATCTACTTTTTTAAAAAACATTGTTTTCCAATTACATGTCATGTAACTATTACATGATGTTTAACTATCACATGATGTGTAATCAATTAACTCAGTGTATCCTACTCTTATTTTTTACAGAGTGAACATTAAATGGAATTCACTTCACCTACATGGCATGTAATTGTAGAGAGATTAACAAAACTATAGGTGAATGTTGAAAATTACAACAAATCACTATCTTCACCATTACAAATATCATTCCAATTCCATCCAATTATAACAAAAAAATTAAAAAATTAACCATAAAAATGGAGAAAAAATAGCTAACTGAGTGGAAACAAGGTTTTACCTTATCCTCATTAAAATATTTCTTACCATAGAAAGTACTCAATATACGTGACCTACCGGAATAGATGACCACTACATCCTCAACTACAACCCCTGTTCTCACATTTCAGGGTTATTGTGTCTTCAATACCACAATATCAGGATGAGTATGATAATTTTACAACATATTACATTATCATGACAATCCACAATAGGAAATGGCTGCTCAACCAATGCGATATGAGTCTCTAGATCAACATCCTCTCATCTAATTACATGGGAAGGATCTGGTATATGCATTCAAAATTTGGATACATAAAACACTAGATAGATATATAACCAAATATTATATGAAAATAATTGTCCACCCTCTATAGTATTAGAGAAATATCAAGGGTTCTCACAATCCTCTATGCCAAAATACACTAATTACACCTTCAATGATGACCCCATAGTGGGTAATATCTTTGAATGACCTAATCATAGACATTAAACTCCATCAGTCGATGTTGATTGTGAAAAATGGATTTATGATGACATATTTCAAGGATTGAATACATCTGAATCTACTATAACATCTCCATCATCACATGAATACAGTCTTATCAACCATGGACCACTCTCCCAACTTTATCATGCACAATGGTGATCTACATGGACTCCTATAAAAATACATGAATGGATCCATCATGATTAAAGACCCAAAAAAACTTTATAGGAAAACTCATCAAAAGGAAAATTATTTTCCCATGGTCCTCTAAAATTGTGAACACCATCCTAGAAAATATCTTCTATAACCTAAAGAGTTCTCTATATATTTCTATTCAACCGCATACAATAATCAATTATTAATTAAATATTTAATACAATCACCTGCTTAAAAGAATTCAAAAACATGGATGTGATCCCTAGATCCCAATTATAGACAATTATAGACTGAATTCCATGATGTATCCCAACCTATCATAAATACATGTTCCTAGAAATTCAACTTTCATCACCACCTCGGTATGTTGAAAATCAGAATATTTTAATAGTATATCAATGGTCACCCAAATATTATCCTTCCCACTAGGATTCCAAGGGAAACCAAAGATGAAATCCATAGAAATATCATCCCCAACTATAATGGATGGGAAACGTATGACAAAAACCTATAAGTCTCTGGTGTTCCTCCCTACTTCTCTAAAAAGTTACGAACTATGAATCCAAATCTCTTATTAATTGTCACATACCTTTTTAACAATAAATTAACCTTATGTTTATATACATTATAGTAGCCTTAGGTATAATTCACAAACAAGTACAATTTTTCTCATTTCAAAACTCATTTCTCCATGATAACAGAGCAACCAAATTATTACATAGGCACAAATTTCCTTTGGGAGAGAAAGACCACTCACCCATTCTACAAGACCATGTTCTTTTTCTAGCTATGTTTAATTTTTATTTTAGATTTTATTAAATAGATGGAGAGTGTTTTATAATTTATTGAATGTATTTTTACGTGGTTAGAAATTTTAAACAAGAATTCTTTTATTTGGTTGAATATAGTTCGGTATAACATTTACAAACCATGTAAATGGGTTATATTACCAACACATCTCTCTAGACACATGATAGGAATGGTTGAATGTGGTGAAATGGATAATGAATAGAAAATATTAATTAACATATTATCATATTACAAAACATGTAATAGTTAACCAGTATAAAAACTAACCCTAGGAGACAAATTTTTCAACATAAAAATGTAAAAATAATTACAATAAATGCAATGGAATTATTGTCCATATATGTTCATGAGATAATTTTTAAGAGGGTTGTGAGGTTATTTTTTATACCATCATGTAAAAATCATCATCTCAACCATAGGTAAACTCATTTTTTATTTGGAGTGATTTATTCATCTTTGATCGTCACCTATTAGTTCTATAGACTATGTTTTACTTTTTCCTCTATTTTTCTTCCATTATTCATTCTACCAATAACGTGGTGGAGCCTTTATACAATATATGGTTTTGGGGACTGATATTTATAGTATTATATGTTTCTAGATATATTTTTTTATTTTTATTATATTCGTTCTAAATCAACATAGTGTTGTGGTAGAGTGAGTGTTCAGCAACGATATTGAGGTAGGTGATATAATTTATTATTCCCAATGATTTGATTTCAATTATAGGTAATTAATTACAAAATTTAAATATCCAATTGGGAAAATGTAATCATAAATATATCTGATTTTTTGATTTAGCACATTATTTTAATTCAAAAATTTTATGATAATAAATTTTTATTAATAATCATATTAAAAAATTGTTGAATAATGGGAATTATACACATGGTGATTAATTAATTATGAATATGTTATCACAATTATGGGATTTTTATATGATTGAAATATTGATTGGTAATAAGTGATTACAGTGTAAGAGAAAATGTGAATGTATTGAATAATGAAATTTGATAATTGATGATAAATTTATTGAAATAAGGAACTATGAGATGATATATCTAGGACATAGTTATTGTATATGAAATACTTCACCAAATACACATGGGAGTCAGACTACATCTAAAGGCCCTCTATATATTTATATATACTAATGATAACTATGTTATGGGAATGATAATGCTGATCCAATTACCATATGGGTTCCAAAATGATTTTATTGACCACCACATTATGTATGGAATAATTTAAATGAATTTATTAATGTAAAAACTTTTTGTAAAGAAATTTGATTTCCCTTTGGAGGTGGTTCAGACCACAGAACTGGAAAAAATATTCTTAGGGTTTCATTGTGAACTCCAAAGATATTTTATTAGATAACTATTTATATAATTTATGAAATATTTTCCTTACTTTTGTACTTTATTCATTAAAAATCTACATTTACTATTATAAACTATATATTTATTTAGATATTCATGTTGTTGGCCCACTATGTTACCCTCACACACTACATTAGATACTGGATTATTAACAAAATATACTTTATGTTTATAGTATAGGATAATGAAAAGACCCATATATTAGATTAACAAGTATGGATGGATCATGGATGATTGAACTATTGGTGATGTCAAGACCGCCATGGGTGATTTTGGTGTCTTCACTTTTTTTCATTCATTTGAATTGTGACACATATATGGCATAACCTATCCACAACATTGGCTTTGATATTTCAGTAATGTTATAGTTTATCATTTTATAATGGTTAATTATGGTTAAGGTTTTATTATTATTATTATTTATTATCATTTGGAAATTGCTTATTCATTTATAATGATGAGATAATTTATAAAGGGTTTATAGTCTTGCACTAAATTTCAATATTAATCTCTCACTGATAGTGACCATCCTGGGGTGTATGGTATATTGCGTTGAAGGTCATCTGACTGACATCATTGGAAACCATTATGGCATCCATAATGGGAAATTATAAAGTGTTATATATTTTTTTTCTTCAAATTTAATACTAATTTTTAATGGAATATTGGAGATTAAGATCAATAGAGACTTGTTTATGATTTCATGTATGGGATTATCTAACCAATATATATGGAATACCCATTTATACATGGTGGGATTATTATAATTATTGATGTTTTATGTTATAGTTGGATATTATTTCACATTGGGTTATGAAATTTTGCTTTATTGTTATTATATTTCAAATATTTTTCATTGTGGCTGGGTATGACATGGAAATCCGATATAGAGGTTTTATTATAGGTAGTCAAGATTACTTGGTGACATGAATAATTTTATGACTACACTAAAAATTGGGTTTTTGTGAGTTTTTTAAATGAATGTTCACTTATTTACTAATGAAATTTAAATTAAAAAAGTTTGTAATGAAACATTTAAAAGGAGAAAATTATGAGAAATATGTTAAATGAAATAGATTAAATGATAGTACAATGAGAATCAATGAAATATAAAATTTATTACCCTATGTTATCTATAACATATGAAACGGATATTAATTGGTAGAGTTAGTGCATTGGTTTTGACCATGGGTTGGGATTTCAAGGAATAATTTTAATGATTATATTTGAATAACTATATTAAAATAGTGTTAATGAAATAATATATGTCATGTTACAAGTGTTTTTAATTTTAGAGATATGAATCAATGATGCTTCATTTTTATAGGAAAAAATTATGACACAATAACAAATGTGCCTCTAATAGTAAAACTAGATACGCAGATAGTTCCAGGTGAGAAAGCTAAATAGTTTATCCATGAGAACCTTTCTCAGTATATATAGTTTATGGAATGACAATCATTATATATTTTTAATTATAGCATTGTTTTTATAAAGGATTACTAGTTGTACTACCCTTTTACGTTCACCATTGAGGGAGAAAATGATGTAGCTTAGTTTTGGATTAATTTAATCTAAATGATCCTTGACTACATTGACAATACTAGTTTTAATATTTTAAAACTAGAAGCCATTATATTACATGTTAATGCAAACCATTTTTGAGAAATTTAGGAACACTATTGAATAATATAGAATATTGTAAAGATGTTATTTCCTAAAATATTCTTCAACCACCTCTACCCTAAGATGATTTATAAGGAGAGGGAATTAGAATAAATGAGGTTTTCTTAGGGAAGTATGTATGTAACTGACTATTTTAGTTTCATTATAAATTTTTATCACATAAATCAAGTGTAGTTTGGAGATTTTTGTAACGAAGTGAAATGTTTTCTAGATGGTCATAAATTTTATATTATGTCCGATGTGAAAATCTTTCATATGAATTTTTTTGAATTGGTGAATCAGGATCACATGTCTGCGGTGAACCTAAATCACCTATCTAGTGGAATATATTTGTTTTCCATTATATTTCCATCATGTATGTCTTCTAATAGTAGGAAGAATTACAATGAAAATGTCTACCATGAGGATGGATAAAGTATTTTACAATTATATGGTTTTGTTACTGAACAAAATAACCAAATATAATTCCACCCATTTGGTTGGGTTGTGTAATATTCATAGCGAGTATACGTTCCCACAAGTAGAGGGTATATATTTTAATGGGATTGGACACATGGAGAGATATGGCATAAAATATCATGTTATGGGTAGTTTAGGGGATTCCTGATATTTTTAGAATAATTTTAGGGGAATTTTACACCTTATCAGTCCTGAAGTTGGACTTCTATTGGGTGTGATGGTAAAATAAATGAATGTGGTGGTTATAGGAATGAGCAACCATTCTACAAAATTGTTGCTAGTCAAGGGACGTAAACTGTAGAAAAAGGAATAAGGGGAGGATAGTTTCATGCAGTTGTGCCTATACTAGTAGATAATGAGACCATTCCATTGATATTAAAAGGTATTAATAATGTTGATTCTATAATTTATAGAGACTTAATAGATACAATATCCTTCATTATTTTATACCTTTATAAATTATGAATGGGTATAGTCTATCATTGGTGTTTGTTAGAGGGTTTATAATAATTGATACACCTTTAGGATTACTTTAGAGATGCATATGCCTATAAAAGGTGTATTCTATTGAGGTTGTGATGTATAATTTTCATTTCGAACTCTATATACATAACATGGTTGGATTTGTCCTGATTTTGGACATGGACTACTCGGTAAAATATCAATTCCACAAAGACAATTACATCTCCTATGGACAATAGTAATGTAATCTATAGAGAGTGGGATATTCAGGAAATCTGTGTAGTTCCAATCCATCCAAAAATAAGTATTCATACATCTTATGATACAAGTATTATTCTTGATGATCGGAGTGTGATAATAATAATGTTTCCATCGATAGTGGACTAGTTCCAGAATGTGATTCCTTAGGAATTCTTAAGGACCAACTATATAGGGTTGTTGAATATATAGTATATCACATACCTAATTAAAAAAATGTTTCATTTTCACCATACCAAATTTCAACAAACTATATTCAAGAAAATAATAATAATATAGAGGAATACATGGGAAATGGTTTTGTCAATCCTTGTAGGTCACCATAGGGTTCTCCAATTCTTCATACTATGATATTTGAAATAACATTGTGAAAATTTTCAGACTACTGGATGATGAATAATATTAAACTAATAAATATTTCTCATCTTCTACATATCAATGATCTATATAACCTATTGAGTGGATATTATGTTTTCTCAATGATTGTGTTATGATCCGGGTATCATTAGCTAGGAGTATGACCTTATCTTATACAACATATTTCATAAAAAATGTTTCTTATATTAATTATTAGTACATTATGATGACATTTGATATAATAAATCGACCATAATTGTCTATTTTATTGATGAACCAAATCATCCACACATACTTATTTCAGTTAGTGTTTGTTTCATGGTTGACATATTATTTTACTCAAAACTCATGATGATCATTCCCAAAATCACGAAATTATAATATGTACATTATGGGGAATCATATATATTCCATGATATATAAGTATCAATTATTGATTGAAAAGTTAAATTTCTATGGTTACATTAACTCTGAGGAAGGTGTGTCCACGGATCCAGATAATGTTTATGTCGTTGTTTCATGGGTGCATCCCAAAAAAAATTTACCTGCAAAATATTGGGTTTATTGGGTAATTATCCACGGTTCATCTAGGACTATTCCAACAAGGAAACAAAGATTTTATGATAGACCAATATGTGGATACTATTTTAATGGTTCAATGCTTATGAAAATTATTTACTTGACTTGATGAACGGTCTGACTACCAAACATATTTTGATGATGCACGAGCTAGGTCAAAAGAATACAGTGTTATATGATGCATCAGTGGTGGACATATAGAAGTGATAATGTAAGAAGATTATATTGTGGTTTATGGGTCAAAAATTTTGAGGTAACATGAATGAAATTTCCCAACTCATGACCTAAAATTCACTACGGTGGTTAATGAATTGATGTGTTTACAGAATTATCTACTAGGATAGAAGTATACAGGTATAGTATACATGGAGCATGGAGTAGGTAAATTACAAATTAGCTTTAAATCACTATCTGTGTTGGTGCTTTTATTATAAACAATCATGTTTTTTGGGAATGAATATACTCTCGTTATGGTATATAGTGTTGCTGGCTCATTGAATATGAAAACTCAAAATTAAGTAGTTCGAGAGTCCATTTTTGTATAAAAATGAGGACTTTTTTTGGATGATATGAATACTGTGGAATGATAGGGCCCTGATAATTTGAAATTTATAGTTAAATTAGTGGAATCAATATATATGAACAAGATATAATAGATTCTGAATGAGGATAAATAGTCTATATCCTTAGGGAATCCTTTGAAGTTGGGGAGTGACCTTCAATGTTGGTTATTTATGAGGGTGAGATCAACTATGTCTAGGGTCATGTTGTTATGCTTAATTTTATTATAGATTTTATGATGTTAAAGTTAATTTCCTTGTGGTGGGAATTGATTATGGGTTTGAACAAAATGAACAGTTACCTACATTGACAGTTTTGGTTGTCTGGCATGAAAAATGAGATTGCATGCTCCATGACACAATGTTGCACCTATCAATAGTTGATGTCTAAGAACCAATGTCATGGATTACTATTATTGTCATTCCCCATTATATAATGGATATTGAATGATGTTGTTATGCACATAATAGTGGGTGTTCTGACAGTTCCACTAAAGAATGTTTTCATTTCCTTGATTTTGGACATATTGGTGAATATAACACAACTATTTCTTACCAGGGAGACATTCATAATGGATTAGTTTTTGGAGATGTTTTCTCATGAGATAGTCCATCGGCGTGGGGTTTCGTAGAGTATAGTTTCAGAATATGTCATAGGTGTCACTTTGTTCTTCATTCTTATATTATAGAAGGAACTTGGTATGGTTGTATTTCTAATTATGAATTTTCATCCACTGATAGTTGGGTAGTTATAACATACTATACATATATTGGATGATATTTTATGAGTGTTTGTGCAAGAATTTTGTGGGTATAATGAAAAAATATTAATATTAAATGAGATTTCTTATAACAATAGTTTTCCAGAGGCAATTGATATAAAAAAATATATGGCTCTTAATGGTAGTAAATGAAAATAATCTCTATGCTTCATTGTTGTTGGCGAGTTATAGTTTTTTAGATAAAGTTTCATGTAAAAGACATTATAACATTTTTATTGGATTAAAAAATGTATGGATATGATTCATAGTTGGGAGATGTAGTTTGTTGACTGATGTAGAAGACCCCTTATGTTTATAGTGGGTCATATTGTATTCATCTCACTGTCACTGATTTTGGGTCACCATAGAATTCACATGTACATAATGTTGGTTCCGATGATTTATGGACAGTTTGAGGTTATGGGATGAATACAACCATTTCCATATTTATTGGCATATATATGAAGGTATATTGATATTCATGAGGTTTTTCATGTCCCATTACTTCATCATTATCACCCTAAATATTATCTTGTTATCGATGTTGATGATTATGATTTTGAGGTTGATACATCCCATGAGGAGTATCAAAAAAAATTTGATGGCATCGAGAACTCGTTGGGGGAATGAAAATTTTGAATGTCTGTGTTCTGTTGAAACATAGTTGTTTTTAGGAGGAAATATAGGATAGGTAAATAGTTATGTGGGATCAGTGTCCTGATACATTAAGCATGGAATTTTATATATGTTTTGGATTGTATCTTGCGGATAAACTATTACAAGGTGGTAAGATAGTAAGATCACATCATTTTACCATAGACAATTAGATATACATTTCTATGTCATTAATTGGTTTGTGTGTATATTTTATGGTATTGGAAGGAATTTTAGTTTTAAAGGATCTATAAAGAACAATAATTTTATATGTTGATAAATTTTCTGCAAGAGATTTACACGTCGTGTAAATGTGTTACAAGACATGTACAATTTTTTAGACACATGTTATGAACAATTTCACATTGTCCTCTAGTTCATGAATTTAAAATAATTAATATCACGTTATCTTATTACATGACATGTTATAATTAATTAGCATTAATACTAAAATAAGGATTTATTCTTCAGCATAATCAATTTAAAATTATTACACGACATTAAAATTAATTACACACCATTTAAATTCCGAAAAATAATTTTTATGTTGGTTGAGTGGTTTATTTGTTTCAATAAAATCATATTTTTTTTCCACCTCTCTACCATACGGTGACTCATAATAGATTGGGGTAAATTATTTCATCTCACAATATAGTATATTGGTAATAGTTATATGATTATACTATTGATTGGGGTTTATTCCTTTCATCATTCTTCAAATGAAGTTGTGGAACCATTTAATAATTTTTTGTTTTTGTTGTTGACCTTGAACCTAGTTTTTTACCCATATATATTTTACCATTATCAATCTGAATAGTACACATTAATAACAGGTTGTGGTTGGGACACTATTCATCAATGATATTGAGGTATGTTGTCTAATTTTTTATTCTCATAGTTCTTCTTTCAATTATGTTTATGTAATTAGGAAATTTAAATCCCATGTTGGGAAATATATTCTATATTGGAGTGGTCAACTGATTTAACCCACATATTTTAAATTGGATTATTTTGTGATAATGAAATTTAATATATAATGGTATTATACCATTGATGAATAACTTAAATTTTGCAATTGGTGATTACTAATTATTGATACTAGTAGCCGATCTAATGATTTTATGATAAGATGAAAATCATGATTTATAATTTTTTTCTTTAGAAAATATATTTAGAAATTAGTGAAAAATGAATTATGATATTTTTCAACAAATTTCTATAAATATGGATTATTGTGATGTGATATATGTGACTTAGTTAATGGGACAAAGTCTATTTCTCCAAACAGTCCTAGGGTACTAAACTACAACTATGTGCCCCCTAATATGTTTATGTATACAATTATAACTCAGTTGTGGTATAAGTAAAACTAGTCAAAATAAAAATAGGTTGGTAGACTATGGATTCAGGTCCCCATTGTATGAACTCAAAATTTTTAATGAATTTATTAATGGAAACCCATGATGGATTCACATTTGGTATCCCGTTGTGGGCGGTTAAAGATCATATGGTGACCAATGGATTTATTATTGGTCATGGTGTCATTGTGATCCAATGATTTATGAATTTAAATAAACAATGATTTAATATGATAAATTGTTTAACTTATATATTATACATTATTCTTTATAAAACTCAATACATTATTATATAAAGTATATTATTATAGATATCATTTGTGGTGTCCTAATGAGTTGTACTCCCACCCTACATGGGATTCTTTATTTGTACCTGAATAGACTTAGTGTTTTCTAGACAATATAAGGGAAATAGAGTAATGTTATATGGATGAGTTTGTATAGAGAATGGATGAGGAAACTAGGCATAATGTCGGATCCAGCTTTGGATTTTCTAGTGTCATTATTATATTTTAATTCAATCCAAAACCATAATATTTCTCATGGTTCCACTATACGTGTGTCTGATTTTTTCCAATGAGTAACGGGTTGTGTTAGAATTGATGCATATGGATTAGAGGGAAATAAAATGGTATTTTTGAATCTATATATTGGTGAAGTGAGTTTCGTCGTTTTAACATCATGGGTGAGCTGTTAGAGGGGTTGGACAGGTTCTGAATGTCCGTAGTATCATGAGCCATGTGTGGATATTTTAAGAAATGATATTGGAACAAATAAAATGATGTGTAGTGTGGGTTTTCCATAAGGAATATGTGGAAATGTAAATGGGTTTGAGATGTGAATTGAGTTGTGGTTATTAATAGATGTATGGGTAAAATCCAGGGTATCCTTGAGGTAGGTTAGACTAGTGTTATAGGTTCCATGTAATATGTAGCATGATTGGTTTCATCATAGTTTGAAATGATTCCTAGGTGGTGCCCTAAATTATTTTTAAAAGAGAATAGTTATGTCTTATTCTCCCCTCAGGGAAACACTTGAGAACTTATGCTTAGTTGTAATGGTGGTTATGAAGGGGAAGATCATTTGGAAACCTAAACATCAGGTTTTTATGGGTTTTTATGAGGAAATTGATGGTTTTATTGGGGGCATGTGAATGTAGACCATTCATGGATTGATTATTTTGTTATGGATGTGAAACCGTAGGTGAGTGCGGTCACATTGTTTGCATTTGTGGTACAAATGGTTTTATTGTTCGGTTAGATGTGAGAAATTATTGAGTACAATGAGGCAGAAAAATAAGTTGTAATGGTTAGTTATGTAATAATTCATTATTGATAGCTCTAATAGTGTATAAATCATGGGATCTATAATCAAGTTCATTGTATAGTCATTAGAATGTGTGAGACCTCTATTGATCTTTATAGTTCTAGCTTTGGGTACATTCTAGAAAGGCATAATAGAATTGGGGATATATGAACAATTGTATCATGATAAGTGCCTACCATTTTCATATAACACTCAGTCTACTTCTTGAGGTATAGATTCATTTATTCTGAATGAACTCTTCATTGACATATTTTTTGCTAGCATTGTATAGCGGGCTCTGAAAAAGGTGGGATATTCATGGAAAGAATGAGGTGGGTGGGTTGTGTATTGGTTGTCTAGAAATTATATGCCTTGTAATTGGTATACACTACATGAATAAATTACATTGCATGTAAGGGTCTATATAGGATCGTTCATGCTATATAAAAGGGTTTTCATTGGAGTAGGACCCTGAGAATTACATGACATATAATGTATTTCCACATAATGTAAATATCCATGTAGGTTTTTTTAAATGGCTAGGGGATCTTATTTGTTGAAAGAATCCATCACCTCCTATTTTACATATAGGATCAGCCATAAAATCCATGTGCTGGGAATTTCACCTTTTTATATATCCATAATCTATTTATTTAAATTTTATTCTCATTATACCAACACCAGTAATATCTCAATTCCCTTTTATTGATTCATAATTCAACTATATATTGATTGTTCTATTTAGGTGCATTCTTTTTTTCCCAATTTTCAGATTTTTCTTATGTACTTCATTTTTCTTCTAATTTTTGTAGAATCACTGGCTGATAATCGAACATGAATATATTACTAAGATAAAATAGGTTGTATTTCAATTTATGAATTGTTTGTGTCTATATAAAAATATCATCCATTTCTACATCTGATAGATATTTTCGCATGGCACCATAACTAAATAGAAAAATTTATTTAACTGTAATTCGGCATGTTAGGGATTCCATGATGTTCTTTTTAGTGGTTTTGGTGGTGGTTTGCCCACCCAAGGATACCCATGGGGTCTTCTATATGAGTTTTCCTCGGTTATTAATTATAAAACCTTCCATGATATGTGTTCACATGCTTTCCTAGTTAGATGAATCTTGATTATAATTATATTTAATTGGATTTCTTACATACGAGATGTACTTCCTCCATTCTAAGTGATACATGTTGATAACAGATATATGTTGAATTATAACTAGTTTTGTTAAATGAGTTGTTATACTCATTTATTGCCTCTAAATGTCATGTGTGTTATATGAGTGAGTATAATCATTGATTGTATTTTGATGTAAAAGGTTATATGACTATGTGCACAGCTACCGCGAGAAAATCGCCTTTTGGCAAGAAATTAGAAGACGGACGTCTTGTGGTGGAGGCCGATCTGGACGCTCTGAAGTAACGAACCCAATACTGCAAGCTCTAAGTGCTGGGTCGCATCTCTTACATGACGGGCGACAAGCCATTGCCAACATCAGAGCTCAAACCAAGGATCTCACATATTTGCGGTTTCAATGATTGGAAGCTCGTTCTGACCGGTCGTGGATATTTTCACATTCTTCTCAATTCTCAAGAGGAGCTCGACCAAGTCTGGAATCTCAGCAATATTCATCTGAAACCAGGTCTGTTGTGTCTCTCGGAATGGGATTTCTCATTCAATCCTCAAACTCACCAAAACACAATGTCTCAGATCTGGGTGCGATTCCATGGTCTAAATTTCTTTTTTTGGCATCCTAAAATCCTAAATGACATCACCTCTTGCATCGGAACTCCACTGAAGATAGATCATCAGATGATCACTGTTGAGCTCGGCCTTATGGCCAATTTAAAGATGACGGGTGGACTCAGGTTCGTCGAAAGAAGAGGGATCTATCCTTTCCCGCTGTGATGTAAGACAACAATCTGAAACATGTGGAGATATGGGTGAAGAAACTACCTCAGGTGGGAGAGACCTCTTGTGTCAAATGGTTTGATTTGGTTGAGGAGGAGGAGACCGATGATACTAATGCTCCTATCATGGATGAAATTGAGTCTTTAGTGCAGGTCATCCTTGAACAGCCTCCGGTTGTGTCTGATGAATCTGACTCAGGCTGCGGCATTTTAGGCGAGGGCCAACAGGTGATGCCTCGGGTCTCTACTAGCCATAACTCCACTGTTTTGGTGGCCTTAATTGGGCAGTCCCTCACTCCTAATAAGACATATATATGTTCACAAATGATAAAGATGGATTTCCAATAGGATTTGGGTTAGGGTCCCCAGGCAGGGACTCTTGTGGATACTACTATGATTATAATGTTGATCATAATCTAAGGAAAGACATAGAACTAATGGTGCGAAGCAAGTAATGTTCGGATTACCATCATGACTCTTCGAGTGTTGGTCCTAAGGACGTGCCTCATTTGGAGAATCATGAAGTTTCTGGTAGGAAGTCAAAGGGTGAGGTTGTAGGTATCTCTTCATCCTCCATTTTTCTTGCTGATAAGGATCATATTAATGCAGTGGCTACACATCCCACTGCCAATGTTTCCTACCAATTAAAAGGTACAACTGACCAAATTTCTCAGCCTGTACCTACTGCAAAGGAGATCTGTATGGAATTAATATTGGATCCCTCTCTCAATAAAACCACTAATGAAACCTCAGATCAGGTGCAGATGGAAACTGCAAATCCCTACACCAACAAGATAAAAGGCCCCAGTGATCAGGTAGTGGCAGTGGGCTCCTTGGCCACTGCCATTGTCACCTCATGTGCCTTTGATGCCTCTACATCTGTTCTGCCTCAAAATAATTGCTCAGTGACTATGCTGGTAGCTAAAATCCCTCTTCAAAAAATTCGGGGATCTGATATTCAGCCTGAACCTAATGTCTCTGTTGTCCCTTCTATGAAAACACATGGAAAGGAACCCAATTCCTCACATGAACCAAGAATATCAGCAATCAATAAGGTATCAAGTAGAAAAAAAGGAGATCTAGCTCCAAACGCAGGTTTAGATGAATTGCTTATTTTGGAATTGTCAGGGTTTTGCTAACTCTGATACTTTTATCGTGTTAAAAATAATTTTTTTGACTCACAAACCAATTTTTTTTTCTATTGCTGAGCCTAAAATTAATTTTTCCTTGAAATATTTACACTTGTGCTCTTTTGGGTATAAATTCCTTGGTGCTTGCAAGGAAGGTTCTTCTACTGAAACTCTTTGGGTTTTTGTCATACATCTTTGCAATCTGTTAATGGGCTGAGAACTTCTGACCAAATGCTTACTTGTGATATTTCCTCTGCTGGTGTTCGTTCTATCTGCACTTTTATTTATGCTAAATATATATATCAAGATCAATGATCTCTCTAGGATGACCTTCTTTTCCTCTCTAGTTCTGTTCAAGACCCCTGGCTGGTGATCGGTGGTTATAATTCCATACTTCTCCCAAGTGAAAATATTGGACCGTACCGTTCTACAATATCAATTATAGAATTTAAAGCCTCTATTGAGAACTGTTACCTTATTGAAATCAACCATACGGGTGCTAAATACACTTGGTATAGAATGTGCCTCAACAGGATGATGGCTAGAAAACTTGTCAGAGCTTTCACTAATACTGCTACCCTTGATAAATTTGATTCTATCTCTAGTATTACCTTACATAGGATCAACTCCGATTATTATTCCATTTTTGTCAGTTTCACCTCTAAGGGCTCAAAATTTCCCCTCCCTCTAAAATTTAACAATTCTTGGATTGAGGTTCCAGAATGTTCCAATATGATAAAAGATCTCTGGGTTGGGATGAGGCACCAAAATGATTATTTTTCTTACATTACTAAATTAAAAATTTTGAAACAGCAACTTAAGGGTTGGTGCTTCTCTAAAACTATGCAGCTTGACGCAGACATTACCTATTTGGAGAATGACCTCATTCATATTCAATGCTCCAACACCTGCTATGATTTTTATCTTGATCCCCAAGCTGAAATTACTGCTTCATTGAAGCTTAACTCTCGTTTAATGATCAATGATAACATGTGGAAGAAAATCATTAAAACTAAATTGCTTTCAAATGGGGATAGAAATACTAAATTTTACAATTCCCTTCAAATAATCAGGAAGACTTGTAGGCCGCTTTCCTTTCTTAGAGTTGATGACACTCTTCTTGACACTGAATATGCCATTACTAGTCATGTTGTTGATTATTTTCACAATTTATTTAATGGTCCGGAGGTTAGTAAGGACCTTCTTCTTGACATCATTCATAATATGGTCACGACTAAGGACAATGATCATCTCTTAAGCCTAACTATGGATCATGAAATGAGGGCCACTGTTTTTAGTCACAACCCTGACAGTGCCTCGGGTCCTGATGGTTTCAACAATGGATTTTTCCAACATTACTGGGATATCATCCATGTGGATGTTTGTAATTTGGTTAAATCCTTCTTCTCTACTGGTATTCTTCTTCATGGGATAAATGCTCAATTCCTTACTCTTGTCCGTAAAGTGGAAAATGTTGCTAAGATTCATCTTTTCTGACCCATTGCTCTCATTAAAACACTTTATAAAATTATCACCAAACTTCTTGCGAATAGACTCTCCTCTATCTCCAATAAAATTGTTTCTTGGAACCAATTTGGTTTTATCAAATGAAGAACTTTTCAAGATTTCATTTTCCTTGCCTCTGAATGTACGAATACGCTTAATAAAGTATCTAGAGGAGGTAGTCTAGCCAATATGTTGGACATTAGGAAAGATTTTGATACTATGGATGGGAACTTCATTTTAAAGGTTCTTACGAATTTTGGGTTTAATGACTCGTTTACTACCATGATCAGCACCTTATTCAATTCGGCTTCCATCTCTGTGATGGTCAATGGGTCCCCTAAAGGTTTTTTCAAATGCACTAAGGGAGTTTGGCAAAGTAGCCCCCTCTCTACCATTCTTTTTAAAATTGTTGAGGATTATTTAAGCAGGCTCCTTTCGAACCTTGTGAATCAAAAAAAAAATCAATCCCATTCAGGCCTCTAGAAACTTAAATGTTCCCACCCACCTTTTATATGATTATGATATATTTTTATTTTTAAATGGTGATAAAAAGAACATTAAAAATCTCAAAAGTGCCCTGGAACATTATGAAGATGTTTCAGGTAAAGTAATATGTTGGAACAAATCTTTTTTTTTCTATGGGGAATTTTTTCTCCAAACAGAAAAACCCACATCATTGATTACCTTGGAATCAAAGAAGGCTTTTTCACTTTCACTTATTTGGGTGTTCCTATTATTTGGGGACGGCCTAAATCAGGTTATTTTCATATCATTGTTGATCATATAATAAATCAACTTTCATCATGGAAGGGTAAGTCCCTTTATATTGATGGTAGAGATTGTCTTATTAAGTCTACTATTGTTTCCAAGATGGTTTATTTGATGATGGTTTACACATGGCCTTCCTGTCTTCTCAAGAAAATCAATTCTTGCATTAAACATTTTGATTGGTATGGTAGTACGATTGAAAGAAAAATTGTCACCATTCCTTGGGCCACATGCTGTAAACCCCTCGATAAAGGTGGCCTTGGAATTAGGAATCTTATGTTCTTTAATGAATCTCTTCAAGACAGAATGACTTGGAATTTGATCAATAGGAACTCTGATTCCTTGACCTTTCTTAAGAAAAGATTCATGACCAAGCTTCGGAATGGTAACTTCGGTTACATAACTTCTTCTATCTGGCCATCCATTAGGCGTTCTTTCTTTAAAATCAGGAGCAATTCTAGATGGATGGTTATTACTGATTCCTCAATTAATTTCTGGCTTGACATCTGGACCGGTGTTCCTTTAATCTCCATGATAACTTCCACCACTACTTATTTGAACACCAACTACTCTATAAGGGATGTTGTTAACTCTCATGACATCATCCTTCCAACCCACATCAGTCACGTCATTGAAAATTATCATTTTTTTGATACTGATGACTTCCTCATTTGGGAACCTACTCTAAATGGTATCATGGATTATAAAAACTTCTACAAAGAAATTTTAGTAACTATGATTCTAGATTGTTTTGGTTGAAGGATTTTAGCAATCCTTGGATCACGCCCTCACGGCTCTCTCCCTTTGGGCGTGTTTCTCATGATAGGGTCCCCACCAATGTGTGTCATCAATATTTTGGGATCTACCTTTGTTCTAGATGTCATCTAAGCAACCAACATTGTGATAATTTTTTATTGGCTTGTGTTATAGCTACTGCTCTTTGGAATTACATTTCTAACATTTTTGGTTGTAGATGGTCTCTTATTGCTTCTATTAGATCTCAACTTCAATACTGTGTGACTTGGGATGCTTCTAAGCAAATCAGGAATCTCTTTCTGGCTGTGTTGGCAGAGCTCCTACATGTGATCTAGTATGATATAAATAATTACATTCATAATAATTACTCTATCAATATCAATGCAGGTAAAAATGTATTCTCATTGTCATCAAAGATGCGACCCCTCTTCATAAGGATAATTGTGACAACTCTGTTGGTGATTTTGAGATATTCCACAGGCTTTGAATTATGGGCTCTTATAGGCTACCCCAACGTACCTTTGAGGTCTTCTGGAAAGCCCTGATTCCAGGATGGATCAAAGGGAATGTTCACGGAACCTCTAGAGGAAACCTGGGTCCGGCAGGCTGTGGTTCCATCTTTAGAGATTTTCTTGGAAAATGCCTCAGTTGCTTCTTCGGTGCATGTGATACGGCCACGGCTTTGGAAGCTGAAATTTTGGGAGTTATTCATGCGGTGGATTTTACCAAGAAAAAGGGTTGTCCCAACCTATGGATTGAATGTGATTCATCCACTATTTTCCAAGCTATATGGAAAGGGGTGGTTCACATTGCATGGCCGCCTACCTCTTGTTGGATGAAATTTCTTGACTCGCTCAGGGATCTCAACTACATTGCCACTCATATCTTCTGAGAAAAGAACATGGTTGTCGATAGTCTTGACAATAAGGGAGTCAATCAGGTTTTTACCTGGTTACATGATTTGCCTAACGAATCACTCCCTTTTTTACACAAGGATTTTAATAAGATTATTTATTTCAGACTTTTTTATCTCCCTTTCTTTTTAATCAATAAATTGTGCCTTGGTCTTTGACTGAGGCACCACCTCTTAAAAAAAGACATGTATGGTATGAAATGGAAAAAGATATGAAATTCTAAATGGTATAAAATGGAGTTTGATTCCATATATTACTTTGATGTATCTAATTAGATCATGAACACAATATTGGATGCCTTATATAGTGTATGATTATTGGCTATTGATTTCATGGGTCACCGTAGGTATTTCTACCCCATGGATCGAGCTTTTTTGGAGTTGTGTAGGACTTGTTTGGTTGAAATTATCATTGGACGGAAACTAGTTTATATACATGTTTTCATGGAGATTTTCATAGGAATCTTTTATAATGACTTGGTATTCTAAACCTTGTTTATGTCCCTTTATGGCTTGACACATTGATTATATGGACCGACCATTGGAAATGTGAAATTTGTTATTTTACAACTTGGTCTTGGTTGTTATTGATATTCTAGTTAGATGGATAGTTTGTGGATGATTTGATTTGTATGTTTGTATAAAGAAGTCATGTTTATAATTTCTTATGGAATCCCATTTATTAATTATATAACATTAAATTACACTTTAAAAATAGAGGATCTTTATAATTTAATGTCTTGGAAGAAGGTACCTAATACATGAAAACATTAAAATTTAATCTAATTCACGTTAATGTAATCTTAATTTTATCATTAAAATTAAAATTACTCTAACTCATTACATTGGGACATACATAAATAGAAATGGTGAGTATAAGGAAAAAACAAGATGAATAGTTTACAAGTGAACTTGAGAAATATCTATAAGATCATGAGGAATATAACTTACAATAGATATAGAGGCACATAAAAATAATTATATAAATTATAACATAAAAATATAGATACATGATTTAATTTAATCATTCATAATAATATCACCATGTTCCATCCCCAATGTGTCATAAAACCTTCCACACATATTCTCCATGGTGTCATTAATCTTTTCAAAACCAGAGATTAATTTCTTTACCCAATGCATTAGATTGAAATCATAGTACACCATTAATATATATTTGTTTTCAAGTGATAAAAAAATAAAATAATCAAGCATTTCATAAATAACATATATAGAATAAAATAAATGGGTTTCATATCAAAATCATGAAATTTTAGAAATACATTAAAACATGATCATTAGGTTATTTATAACCCACAAGAATGGAATGAGGGTTTTATGTCCGTCAATTTCAGAATCAAATATAACATTTTTATGACTTCATGAATACCATTTTAAATTAGAAATGATGGGGTATTCTCATTAATAAAATAAATTTATTTATTAAGAAAAACAAAGAGATTTTGAGAAGCCAATCCTGCAGCATAACATCTAGGAAACATGGTGTTATAAAGCATTAAATGGTGAGGGTAAAGAGGGTAACCCATTTATAATATTCTCATAATAAAATGCAAAGATAGAATAACATTTAAATAATATCATGTAATGGAATTTTGAATTATAAACCACATTTAAATGAATGAGAATGGAAAAGGAAGTTGGGAATTACCTTACCTTGACGAGTAATATCTAAAACTCTAGGATCAGGACTGTGTGGGCTTGGGGATTCCATAGGAGGAAATTTTCAGATGTAATACTATCAGATCATCTAGGGAGATTATTTTGGAATGAAATAAAATACAGTAATGTTGTGGTATTTATAGTAAAGGAGATATATTTTTTTATTAATTTCCAACAACATATCATAAATGGTATTTAAAAAACCATTACATTTTCCATGGTATTTTCCCACACATTTGGTCATATGTGAATCATCTTATAATTTATTAATCCAAATTAGTTAACCATAAGTTTAATGTAAATGTTATATCATTATGATGTCAAAAAAGACAATAGAAACTCAAATGCCGTATTTTTATTAGTCACTGAAAAAAAATTATTAAAATATCATAAATTCACCCTAAACTAATATCTATGTTCTGAATTCCTAAATTAACTCTATTTTAAGAAAAAAATTCTAAATATTTGAAAATTAATTTAAATGGAAAATATATTTTTACTCAAAAAATACTAATACATAACAAATAATTTCTAAAATAGTTATTTACCTATACTATTGTATCAAATTACCATTCAAGATGCCTATATTATAATTATACTTACATAAGTGATGTTACATTTCCATTGTTCAAATTACTATTCATAATGGTAAAATTACTATTCATAATATAATATTTAGTAAAAATTATGTTGATCTTATCTGACTCTAAATTTCTTCCAGATCACAACTGTATATGTCTTTTTTTTCGAAAATAATTTCCCAATATCAATTATTTAATGAATAATTTTTTTTTTCAAATACACATTCTATTCAATATTGATCAATAATATGAATATTGATAAAAAAATTCATCCTCGATTAGTTTTGGCCTGAGAAATTCAAACATGATGTTTATTTTACTATAACAAAATTTTTATTTATATTAATTGATTACAAAATGTAAATAAGGCCTCATTACATAACCCCATAAAACACTTATATATTAAAAAGAGAATGGTGTGCAATGGTGAATGAATCATGGGTCAGATAACACAACATTTCCTGAGAGGTGATTTCTCTCAATTTGATTTATCTTGTAGGTGATTTCGTTTAAGATTAAAATGTTGAAGTTTATTTTGGGCTTGGTCCAGAGAAAAGCCTAGTGATACCACCGTCATTCTATGCTCCGAAAAATGGTCTTTATGTGGCCCTAGTCTACAAGATAAGTCCAATGACTCTTCATTCTACAATAATAACCAATATCATTTCTATTTATAATTACTTATCTTTATGATAAGAGTACAGTTTCAAACATCCATATTAACAAATGATCGTATAATAGTAGAAACCCAATTGTATCATTTCAATTATACACACTTCATTAAAAATGGGTCATTGTTTTTTAGAGGACAAAATAATATAACATTTCATTTCAATAAGATTTATTATTAAAAATGTTCGGGTCCTTATATCCCCCTTAATAAATTTTTTTACTAAAATTTCAACTATAGCCCTCATAATAGAAATAATGTTGGTATATCAGCCTCATATACTCTTCTGATTCCCACATAGATTATTCATATTTTTTTCATCCACAACACTTTAGAATGGTGGTTAGTCTTGTGTCATAGAATATTGTCTCTATGGTCTAAGACCTCCACCAGCTACTCCACCTAAGTAAGGTCATGATCCTATTGTACCACCAATGTATTTATAACAAATTAAGTGATAGGTATGTGCTTCTTTTATAAGAATAAATGTAAAACATCATGAAATTGAGATAGATTTGGAGGAAGTTCATGTCAAGAGACAATTCTCCTATACAATCAAGGATTAAATAGAGGCCAATGTTACAAGTGCAGAACATTCCATTCTTTATAAACTTTATAAATATCATCCAAGGGTAAATTTGACATAATATCTTTTAACCATATAAATGTCAAAGTCCGTTCATTGGTTACAATAATTACAATTCTTCAAACTCTAATCAAACATTATGTACTTCTGGATGGTATGAACATTTTCTATCATCTCTAGAAAATGATCGAGCTGAAGAATAATTATTTCACCAGTTTCATCCCATTATATTGGAGTTCTACATTGCTTCACATATAAAGAATCATAGTATTTAAAGTGAATGATCCTGTATAAACTGATGTTGTACGATAACTCAAATAATGGGATATGTTGATCCCATCAACTGTTAATCTCCATTGATAATTTTATCAAAATATCCCCAAGTCTCTGAATAGTATATTTAGATTGGTCATCTGTTTGGGGGTGTTAGGCCATACGGATCCAAAGATAAATTGCTGAAAACTGATCCTGAGATTAATATTCTCGAATAGAGATAAAATGAGTTGTATTGGTTAGATAGTCCACTATAACCCATATCACATTATTTCCATTAGAAGATTTTAGTAGACCAGTAACAATGTCTATAGTGGTTTATATTTCCCTTCCATGCTATTATATGTTGTGATTGTAATACCCCTTAATGAATTTTTCACTTTACCTTCACATTATAACATAACAAGAACAATTTTGTATACTTGACAATCCCCCTATTCATTTTATCCTACCAATAATGATCGTGAAGGTCCATATACATTTTACTGCTTCCAATATGTATAGGGAAAGTAGATCTATGGGATTCAACAATCATCTTATTATTTTTTTCATGAACAACAACAACACATAGTCTTGTAATTTTTTTTGTATACATTCCTTATCAATATTGAACATAGAAAAATTCCCATCCTTCAAAACCTAAAATATATTCGGTATCAAAGGATCATTTTTCATATCATTCTTGATCATATCTAGTAATGACAGTTGATAAATTATATTTTTATGGTTGATACTGTCCCTACCATTACAATTCCCATGTACAAATTTACTCTGTCATTGATTAAATGATCTATTTAAATCCTCATCATTTCCAGCACAATATGGCCTTTATTACTAAATGCATCAGTGATCATTTTTATCTTTTGGGATGATATTGAATTGAACAATCATAGTCTTTCTGAATGTCCATTCATATCATATTTCTCTTGTTCAATTCCATTTGTTTTAAAATATACATCAAGCATTGATGTTCTGAGTATATATCACAGTTCTCCCAAAAAATATACTGCCTCTATATATTCATAGTAGAAACAAATGCATCCGGCTATACATCATGCTCATGATATATATTCTCAAGGGACTTCAATTATCAAGATGCATAAGAAATTATATTTAATTATGCATGATATAACACCTAAGAACATTCAGAGTTGGATGGCTAAAAATAATGAATCATTCTCTAATTTAGGGAAGAGTTATCATAGGTATATTAACCAATCTCTTCTTCATCTCCTAGAAACATACCTCACACACCATTGTCTAGATGAACCTGAACCCTATTCTTGTAAACATGGTTAATGGATTAGAAATTTGATAAAGGATTCTCCCAAACCTCCTATAATATCCCACTAATACAAGTAAACTATGAATCTTAGATATTTGTTTAGGTTGCGGCCACTCTTATACCACATATGTCATTACCTAGTCATTTTTTATTCCACTATGGTTACAATGTTCCCATAGAAATAATCTTATTCTAACAAAAATATACATTTTATGAATTTTACAAAAATCCTCTCCTTTCATGGAGTTTTAAATATAACATTAATATGATCATCATTATCCTTGAGACACTTGGAATATATCAGAATTTCATAAATAAAAACTTCCATAAATATTTCAATGTAGTATTTAAAGATTTATTACATAAAATACAAAAAATTAGATGTTTATTAGTATGGCTAAGGTGAATAAAAACAAATTCAAAATTCCTATATCATGGTTATAAGGATATTTATAGAATATCTTTTTTCCTCCCTCAATTGATGATAACTAGATTGAAGATCAATGTTGGAGAAAAATTGAACCCTATGATTCTTATCGAATAAGCCATGAATTAATGGAAGACTTTATTTGTTCATCACATTGATCCTTTATTATTTCCCTATAATCAATGAATAGCCTCATTAATCCATACTTATTCTTCACAATTTAAATAGGTGAACCCCTAAAGAGACCAAAATTTTTCAGATAGTCCACTTCTCCAAAATATCATGGAGTTGTTTCTATAATTTCTTCAACTCCACAATTTCTATCTTATAAAGGATCATTGATATTGGATGAGATATAAGTACGAGTTCAATAGAGAACTCTGGCTCTCTTTCTACCAGAGGATCAAGTTACAACTAAGGACATTTGTCAATGTATTCAATAATTATTGTGTCATTTTCAACCATTATACTCTCAATTTATTTTTTTCATCACCGATGAACTCTATAATGATGGATATAGAAGGTTCTTTGATACCATGATCAGGTTTATATATCTCTCTTTTTATGACAACTATAGTATACCCATTTAAGACTACTTATATTTCCTTGCTTCTTCATTTGATATTGTTACTATATATTATGAGTTAGTCTGCCCCTATTATAATGTCAAATTCCATCATTGGAATGAAAACTAAATTTTTGATAAGATCATGCTCACTAAATTAATTACTATAGTTTTGAAATAATTTTGATGTATTGATTACCCCTCAATGAGTCTTCACTAAAAAATGTAATCTTAGTTTTTCTAGGATTGATTCTATATTATTTTAAAACATAGAGGATATAAAATAATGGGCAGAACCAGAATAATCAATGTACATTGAAGATTTTAGTTAACAACAAGAGTACCTTAGACCACATCATTTGGACCTTCAAGTTTTTCCGTCACGATATAAACCTCATGAACATTATCAATTGATCTATTCTAAGGCTGATGGTGATTTTCCCCTACTGTCCTCAGATCATGATAATGATTTCAAAAGTTCCCTAACTGTCCACACATGAAGCATTGGATGTTAGGAAGGGTATGCACCATCTTCCACATGTTGTTAGAGTACGGATGTTGTGTATACACATCAATATGATTATTCTGAGAAAAATGGATTTCCCTTCCACACTTGTATCTTTTCCCGCTCCCACGAATATAGTACCCTGAATGTTTTTTACAACATGTGTTGCATATCGAATGTTGCACATTCATTCCACCTCTCTCTTGATCAAATATATTCCCAAGGTTTGACTCCAAAGATCTCTTCTTCTAATTGGATTTATTGGACCATTGTGTCTCATTGAACTCTAGTCATACATTCATAAGACTCTACACGATCTCATTATAGCTATCATAGTCTTAGTCAGATAAATTCTTCTACATATGAGGTATTACTACATCAATGAATCTATCAACCTTCCCATTAGTAACCATTACATAGCTAGATGTGTAATATAAATGACATTTGATGTTCATCTAATTACTTCCAAAAGATCAATTCCATATCATTTTAGGTCGATCAATTACTTCTCCATTATTTTGCTTATATAATGAGGGAAATACTTATTGAAGATGATCCCCCTAATCTATTACATATAAATAGAATCAATATAACCTCTTTGACTTCTGTTTTTAATTAGTTCCCACCAGTGTTCAGCTTATCCATCTATGTGGTAAATATCCAATGTGACAATATATTGTTTTGAAATATGTAGTACATAAAAATATTACCTATAGAGTATATGAATTGTTCTATAATCAATGGGTTAGTAGGTCAACTGTATATTAGTTGTCATTGATGTAGAATGGAATAAATATATGTTTATTACCTTATTGGTGAAATCATTCTTTCATATTGATTCATGTTATTTCACATAACATGAGTAATTTGATTAATAGTTTTCATGAATGTTTCCATCCTGGATTCTAACGGAGGGTCGTGAATGCATGGTATATTGCAGTGACCATTTTCAGATTTGATACTATGGCCCTCCATTTAATAAAAGAATTAGTCCTTAGTGATAAACATATCTCATTTATAAACTTGTGAACTGTAATGGAATATTATGTCTTAAAACACCATTCATAATCATATTTCATTCAAAGAAATTATTTTTCTATATAAATCAAACATAATGATTTGTAAACATTTTGTGATTAACCAAAAATAACCCTTGGGAGTGTTAAACCGCAAGTTCCGCAAGGGCCAATTTCATTCACCAGATCCAGTATGAGTCTAGTTCAAAGTGGTGTTTTTAAAATTTAACCCTAGTAACATCTGTGCTAGAGCCAACCCCACTTGGTCATATCCAAACATGGATTTATTTATACGGAAACCACATACTAAATATTTCTACAAAATAACAGGAATATATATTATATTTAAAAATTTCTACAGGGTTATTAATAATGTATTCAAATATTAATTTCAAATAACAAATAAACTATCCTTTGATAGAAATGATGTAATACCACATTTTTATTACAGAACATTGCAATACATTTTACAAACATATTATCATTAAAGATTATTGTTTTGAAAAAAGGCACACAATACATGAAATCATATAGAATGATTATTATACACATGGTAGTATTCATCATTTTTTCATCCTATGTAAAATTAATCCAACTTAGTGATTGTGGACAAACATTAAAGGAAAGGGTGAGCCGATGGCCGAGTAAGGGGAAAACAATAGAAACAGTTTACATGTGAACTTGAGAGATATCAATAAGAACATGAGGAACATTATAAACCAATGACAAAGTGGAAAATAAAAATAATAATGACATGAATAATAACATGAAAATATGGCTACATAATTTATTTTAAAAATCAATATGCATATCATCATGGTGCATCCACAAGTTGTTACAAAAATTATGATGGTTATTCACTAAGGTATCATTAGACATGTCATCTCTAGAGATTAATTTATTTACTAAATGCATTGGAGTGCTATCAAGTTTCACCATTTATATGTTATTATTTTCATGTGATCAATATATATCATAATTAATCATTTAATAATTCACCCAAATAGAATAAAGTAAATGGGTTTCATATCAATATCATGGCGCTCTGAAATGTGCATAAAAGCATGATCATTATGTCATTTATAACCCATGGATAGAAAATGAGGGTTTTATGTATGTAAATTAAAGAATAAAATATATAATTTTAATGACTTGGGGAATACCCCATGAAATTAAATAGGTTTGGTTATTCACATATATAAAATAAAATAATTTATTTTGAAAGAGAGAGATATTTTGAGATGGAAATTGTAAAACACAACATATATGAAACATTGTTTTAGATAACATTAAAAAATAATTAAGACATGGGACCAACCATTAATAAAATAATAATATTACTTTATATGGAAAAAATAAAATTTAAATAATATCATGTTATGAAAATTTAAAATACACACCACATAAAATAGAACTTAACAGAAAAAAGAAGTTGGGAATTCCCTTAACTTTAAGAGTAAGTTCTAAATATCTAGGATCAGAACCATGAGGGCTTGAGGAATCAATGGGATGATTATTTCAGAGTTAATACTATCTGATATTAGAGAGGGATGATTTTTGAATGATATAAAATGAAGGAATGTCTTGTTATTTATAGTAAAATAGAGGGAGCTTCTTAGTAATTTTCATGGACACCGCATTGGTGGTATTTTCCGAACAATGGGCTTGACAATGTTATTTTCCAATGAATTTGGTACCATGGGACACCTAAAATAATATTTTAATAGAAATTATTTGACAATAATATTAGATTAAATATTACATCATTATGTTGTAATAAAAAAAACTAAAAACTGACAAACATTATTTTTAGTGTTCACTGAAAAACTAAACATTTTATAAAATTTTCAAAAATTCACCCTAACCTAACATTAGTTTTATAAATTAAGAAATGGAGTCCATTTTATGAAACTAATTTTCTAAATTGGATAAATTTAATTTTTATGTAAAATCCATATTTACTCGAAAAATTCAAATACAGTACAAATAATTTGTAAAACAATTTTGTACTTATACTATAGTACCAAATTACCACTCAAGATGCCTAAGTTATATTTATACTTCCCAATGTGAGGTTACTATTCTATTCATAAATTTACTAATCATAAGGGTTATATTACTATTTATATGTTACTATTGTCAAAAAAAATTAGTTGTTCATATTAGACTATAAATTTCCTACTGATCACAACTATATATGTTCATCTTTCGATATTAATTTCAAAATATTAAATTTTTAATGTATGAAAAAGATTTTGGTATACTCATTTTTCAGAATATCAATCAATAATATTAATCTTTTTTGAAACATTCAAAAAATTCATCCAATTTAATTATGGAATTTGAAATTCAAAAATTATATTAACATCAAAATATTAACAATTTTGTTTATACAAATGTATTACAAAAAATAATAAGGATTTGTTACATAATTGCTTTTAAAACCTAAATAGGACTTAAGAGTAAGGTGTCCAAGGGTGATAAAATCATGGTTTGGCTTAGAAAACATTGAATGAGTGGTGATTTCTATCAAATTGAAATTCTATTTTATGCAATTTCATTAAATCTATACATTTTAATGATCTTCATGGGCTTGGTCCAATAAAAAGCTCCGTGATGCAACCTCCTTCCCATGCACTGTAATGTGGGATTTTATGGCCAAAGACTACTTGATGAGGCCCTCAACTATTCTTTCTAAAATAATAACCATCATAATTTATAATAACAATCAAAAATAATATTTCTATGCGTATGGTTTCCAAAGGTCATATTGACTAACAATCATATAAAATTCAAAACCCAGTAGTCTCATTTCAATTATACTCACTTCATTAATATAGGGATATAGTTTTGTAGAGTTCAATATTATATAACATACATTTTCAAGAATAATCTAAGTACTGAAAAATATTGGGTCGTTACATTTATATTCTATTATAATATAACTATTAGGCTATTAATAAATGTATTGTATGAATCCATGTGACTTTATTCAATATCACATTATTAGTAGTAGATATTCCAGGGTTAAATTACATTTATTTTCTAGATTGCGATATTACATGGACACTTCTAGATTGTTATATTGAACAGACTATAATTGTAATGATATTTGGGTGGTTACCTACTGGGATAGTATCTCACAACCTCATACGACCAACATTGAAAACATAAAAAGATTATTTAGAAGCTGGTAGGGAAAGGGAAAAGTATAAATATTTTGATGATTGGTTTAGTACCATGCTTAGGAGTAGGGGTCACGAGACCGAGTTGATGCTTGTGATTCTATTCTGGTATAAAACATTTTGGTTTTTTATTTATTTTTGATACATGAGTTTTATTGTATTAGTATAGACCTATTTTACATTCTTTCTTAGATAGATGTCATGTATCATCATTGAATATGAGACATTTATCGCATTATTATGTGTTCTTATATTGTTTATTTATCAATATTCTATAATTTTTCTATGCTTCCTTTGTTAAATATTATTTATATACTGCTATGATAATATCTAGAGATGAGGGAATAGTCTCTCCACTTACAAAACTAGTCCCTCATTTCTATTCGTCAACATCTAGAATTTGGAGATGCTCTTTATTTCATGTAGCTAACTGAGGTTGGGGCACTGTTGAGTGGCATCTGAATATAGAACATTATAATGTGGTATCTATGAGTTTCTTTCTAGTTTTATATACTATTTGGAGGAAATTGATAGGGATATTAAATTGTTGTTGTTTGGAAATGAGTTTTTCCTCAGATTAGCAACCCAATGTATATGAAAAAGACAAATTAACTCTAATTAAATTATTGTTTTATGGATTTTGTCTAATGAATTTGATTTGATTACAATATTGGGGTAAAAAATTTCATTATGATGTTAATATTGATATTATTTAGGGTTAATTTGTGTTGCAACCCTATGTGATAAGGGTATTCTATCTCATTAATTATATGGGTACTTGTTAGAAATCAAATTCCCTGATTTATTCCACTCCATTAAGGATGAATTACATGGTTTCATGTGGTGGGGTTATGTGTTGTGATTGATGTACCATCTATTGTGATAGTGTTTTTGTAGATAATAGTGAAAATTAATCCATCATTAATTAATAAGGATTATGGTATCTTATGGACTATAAAGTGAAAGACGTTTTTATTCAATTAATAAAAATGAATTGGATATGGTATGAATTAAATGGTCACTAAATAATGGTTCATGAGGATTTGTTGGCCATCATGGATTGGATCATGGAAAAAATGTCTTTACCATTTTAACTAAATAGTGATATAATTGAAATAAATGATAAATGAAAAGTAAATAGAAGAGTGAACATTAAAATAGGGGCTTCACCTATACACAACATTTTGGTTGGAAAGAGGGTTTACCTCTCGTGATATTTTGGATGTTACTTTTTTAGTCTTAGCATTAGTACCATGAAATGTGGTTTGACATTTTTTAGGTGATTTTTTCATTTCCTATGATTTTGATTTGTGAGCTATGTTGTTGTTCATTTATTAGGCATATTCATTAAGTGTAGATACATTAAACCATGAACACCACTACTAATATGACAGGAGAGTGGGGATGAAGATGATTTATAGGTAGTTGGACAAGGGCCACATGTGAATCCTCCTGTAGTGCTAGCTACATCACCATCATTTTTCATAGACACTGGTGATGAGAAATAGTTCTAAAAAGTGATTTTATCACTTCATGCATACTTTTCATGGATCATCAAATCCATCCTTTTCTAAGATTTATGGAGGGATTATCTAAACCGGTATGATAGGCTAAGAGTTAAGGCATGAACTAATTTCCAAACCATGGTCTACAAATTTTTCAATCCCATCACTCTATTGGTAGTATGGGAAAGTGAATTCATGAGTCTAGAATAGCGGGTGATGAAAATTATATAGTAATTGTAATGATTTACTGACTGGTATTGGTATCCACTGATGTACCTTATTATTGAAATATGTATGGAGATACACTTCGAGGAATATCTCTGAAATGTCATTCAATCACATGTAAACATTTTCATATTTAACAATCATACCAATGTTGTGCATCATGCCTGGATTACAGAGCATATCCATTAGAATATAGGTGTTTTGAGTAGGGAAGTGATATATGTTGAAATTGTTCTTCTAATTCTATTCAGGGGAAGAGTTGTTTTGAGGAATCCCATAAAATGAGTATTCCTTGGGGTGTGTGTACTGGAAGCTCAGTATTATATCACTAGAGTGGAAGATAGTTCTACATGAAGAATCAATGCAATCATGACCAAATCAAGTGTCGATCATGTGGACAGAGTGGCCATGTGAATCATCTTAGCAGAACCACCACACCAGCGGTGAGTGGTTGGGGTCAACTCTTAAACTAGGTTCAACATGATGAATCTGTGTGATCATGACCCAATAATGTAGGCTTACTCGGTGTATTATGTTTTCATAATTGGGATGTGGTTCAGGACAGAACCATTTTGTATAACCTAACCTAATAGATCATGGTTCTAGACTATTAGTGGTAGGAGGTATGATCATAGTTTCTTCTACTAATTAATGTTCTTTTCTATATATTTGGTTACCATACTTTCATATATGCACCCATGAGGAAAATCCATAGGCTCCTTAATCTGTATTATGATAGAGTTATTTGACTAGATACTTAGTTGGTAATTAGAACAGTGGATGTTTGCTAATACAGGGATTTCCCAATTGGTTTTTGTGTGTTTAACATTGTCAAGTATCTTTATGTCCTCAGGATTTTATAGCATTATTTCATACTCGAGATAAATGGATAATATCTTATCGAGCTTCCATTCACTATTTTTTATAAGGATTGAATTTCAAATCACTAGAGGGTGAATTCCATACTCAGAGGGTGAATGGGATTAATATGAAATCATTGATGGACCAGAGCATCATGCGTTAGGCAAGATGACAAAATTAATCACTAATTCTTATCTAGATGATCATTCGACTTGTTAGACAGACTTCCCTCATGTGGTTGATCATTTTAGGGATTATTTTTTGGATGATTTTTTTATTTTACCTCTTTTTAGAGAGGGTTTTATCTTAATCGAGCTAGTTCCATAAGTATCACTAGTATCCAATGCTCATTATAGGGTGGTTATGGTTGAGTTTTAGGGGAGAAATAGATATAGTATTTGGAAGAAACGGTTTTTTTATCCTAGTATTTATCTATGGGTTTCAATGGTCCTTTTTGTGAAAATGGTGGATAGTTACCATAGGCTATATCTGAATTACCAGAAACTGAACCAGCTGACAGCTAAAAACTAGTATCCCTTTCCATTCTAAATGACATGTTTTATCATGTTTGACGTTCTCAAGTGTTTCGAATAAATTATTGGCATCCATATAACATCAGTTAAGTGTTTGACCTAAAGAAAAGCCCCGAAAAACATTTTATTAAATTTATGGTATATATGAGTATCTTGTTATGCAGTTCGGTCTAACGAACTCACTAGAAAATTACATGGAACACATGAACCATATATTCTATCATTATCTTGATTCATTTATAGTGGTATTTTTAGATGATATAGTTTTGTATTCTCACAATTCATATGACCATAGAAAATAACATGACATAATTTTTGAAACACTGATAGAGAATCAATTATATAATAGGATCACAAAGTTCCACATGAAGATAAATCAGATTCCATTCCTAGGTCACATTATCCTCAAGACCAAATTTTAAATTGATCCATGGAATGTGAGAGATTTACACTCATGGGAACTACACAAGTATTTTTTTTATATATAGAGTATCATAAAGATGTCTGGATATTATAGGAAATTCATATAGGACATATAACACATATCAGAAACATTATTGGGATTGACTATGAGTGGCATGAAGTTTGTATAGTCAGATACTTTGACACATTAATTTACTAGTAGAATGGGATAATGAAATCAACACTGAACTTAATACTACCAAAGAAGAGTTGGATCTACATTATATATTGAGATTTGTAAGGGATTTTTTTATATGTATTGATGCATGGGGTATAGTGGAGGCATAGAGGTCTCTTCAACATAGACCACATTATAGAAATGTTTAACTCACAATATTGAGTTAGTTGCAGTTGTTCATGCTTTTTTCTATTGGATTCATTACATATTGGGAGTGCATTTTAGGTGAAGAAGGAAAAACAATCCTACAATAATTATTAGAAAACATGATTTGAATCTAATTATGTGAATGTCTATTGAATTCTTACATTATTTTGATTTCATTATTTTCTATATGTTTGATAAGTGGATTGCATTAGTTGACATACTAAGTTAGTGGAATTATATACAGGATGACCAGTAGGTCTGATGTGAGTGGAAGCTTATAGAATTGTTCTCTATGTTGTACTTAGTGGTGTATGGATGTTATGTGTATCTATTTTTATCATACTAAGCTTTGAAATAATTTTATTCGGATAGAGTGAGGATGATGTATCAATTAGATATATAAGGTTTGGTATGATGGGAGAGCCTGGAAGGAGAGAACCTACTCCTATTTAGATCGTTGGAGAGATGAGATACTACATCAAAATGGTTTCATTTGGGTTCTAGTGGATGTACATGAGTATATAATTAAAGAGATTGAGGCCTCATCTTGGGTAGTTTATCCCAGAGTCACCATGATGTAGTATGTCATACACTGTTAGTTCTGGTGGATGGGTATGAAAAGATAAGAAGTTAGTTTGGGTATGGTATATTCCAACTTTTTGTAGGAGAAGGTGAAACATTGGTGACCAACCATGCTTTTACTGTAGTTACCTATTCTCAAGTTTAAATGGGATGATGTCGTGATGGATTTTGTTACTATTTTAACAATTTCTCCTCAAGGTAACAATGTTTTTTAGGTTGTTTTTTATATTCTCATGAGGTTTTCTAATTTATTACTGATTACGTAGATCATTTAGGTGGCTTATAATTAGACGTTATATATCCATAAGATATGATGACTCCATGGGTTACAATGTTCTAGGATTTTAGATAGGGATTCACTTTTTGTGTATTGTTTATGTAATTTTTTTCAGGGGTGAAAGGTACACTATTAATTCTTAGCACAACATCCCACCCATATACTAATGGTGAGATAGAGAGAATGATATAGGTGCTTCAAGATATGTTGCAATCATGAATCCTCAATTTTGTGGGATCTTGGTTGAAACATATCCACTGGTCATGTTTTCATATAATATTTGATATAATGAAACTATAAATAAAGGGAATTATGAGGATTAGTATTGTTGGAATTTATGATCACCCTTGTGAAGGTTAAATGGAGTGAGGAATCTTGACTGGGACCAAATATAATGCCAAAAAATTTAGGGAAAGTACAATTATTATATAATTGGATCGATACCTCATAGTCTCTTAAACAATCCTATGATTATTATTGAAGATGGAATCTAGAATTTAGGGTAGGGGATCATACAATTTTTTCAATGAGGAAATAACACAAGATAATCAAGATAATGGGAAATAATTCACTAGATATGTCACTCTATTCAAGATTCTACTCATATTCTAGATGATAACATATTGGTTGTATTAACCTCATTGGTAACGATCCAGGTATGACTTCAACCACATATATTAGCCATGCTGCTATCACTCATAACCATTTCATTATTATCATCCTGATGTGGTTTAGCTGAAGGTTTATACATCCTTTAAATAACATCTGAATCATATTGTGGAATAGAGATTGATGGTTAACTAAGGCCAATAATTTTCTATTGTATGGGTAATTTGACAGCACAACAATTTCCAGGATGAGACATGGGAGAGGGAGGTCAACACACATTTTTAGTGGTTTTAGGTATTCTCAGATGAATCATGAATTCCCATGTGAAGGATATTAATGGATAACATTCTTTTTTGGGGAATATTGAATTATCATAGATTTTTTATTTAGGTACATATTATTTTGTTTCTAGCTGAAATAAAAAGTAATTTATTTTGGTCTGAAACATTATGTTGGTCCATAGGAGTGTTGTGTAGTTCCTGGGATGGAAGAGGCTGGTGGGTTTTATATTGGCAGTTTTCCAATTACACACCATATTATCGGGATTCATGATGTGTATCAACTACATGAAAATTAACGGTTTCTGTAACAAACCAAGTATTTCTGAAAATAAATTGAAATTCATTGAACATTTTTTTAAGTAGATATTTATAACTATCCGTTAAACTTAATTATTCCACTTCTATGTTTTCAATTTTGAAAAATGGACATATACAATTTTGTTCAGTATATTATTTTTAGTCTGATGAAAACAACTTGTCTTTTGTGAATAGTAACATAACCATATGAATAGTAATATTAATAGTAATAATACCGTAATGAATAGTATATTTTATTATTGTTTTACTTTTTAGGAATTAATATAATAACATCTTGGTTAATTTTCCATCATGATATAGAACTTGTTATATAATAAGAATTGTTAATTTTCGAATTAAGAATGCTATAATGTTTAGAAAAGTAATAAAAATTAAAAATTTATTTTTAAAAAATCATCTTTACTTTTTAATTCTACACATCGAAAAATGATTACGGTAAATGTTTGGGGGTTTTCGGAAATTCATGTATTTTCGATAAATAGTGAAATATGATAAAATCAGGTATAATCAAATTGTCAGTAAAATACACTATATTAGGACATCATATGTGATGTAAGGATACATTGTTAGAACTCAAAATCCAGTATTACTATTTTAGTTCACATGAACTATTAATATTCATAATAATGGGAAAAAATAATATTATAATGATTAAAATAATGAAAAATACCCCCTCTCTTCCACTATAAATACCACCCTCACTCCCATATTCATTCCACTTGTCTATAGCCTTGATCCATGCCTAAGTTTTTCCCAATACTCCTCCCAAGGGTCCTCCCCACATCCTAGAGCTGTTTGTCTCACCAAAATTCTAGAACCAAAGACTTTAAGAAGGATCTCAAGGAGAAGAGATCAAGAGTTAACATCCTCTTTTATTTTCATTATTTTCATTCATTTCATGTTATTCTCTTCCATTCCCTTTTAATATTTTGTGATATTTAATTCCATATCCCCCCTTACTATCCATATTATGTAATAGTGATTAGATATCCCCTTTCTCTCATAAAACTCATTTTATGAAATTTTAAGAGGAGTCAATAGGCAGCTGAATTTTCCTTGGAAAATTTTCATGTTTTCATGTATTTTAATATTCATCTCTTTTCAACTTCTCTCCTCACCTCCTATTATCCAAGAGGGAAGAATGATCCCAAATCATATATATTATGTATGGCCTCATGTTCATGGAAAATTCACCCTCACTATTCTTCTCCTGTCCCACTTTTTCAAAAAATTAAAAACAGTGTCCATGATGTGTCGAATAACCGACATCGTCGAATATGTTATTTTATTTTTCACTAAATCATTCAAGTATAGCCATGAAACAATTTTTAGGGTTTTACCAGGTTATAATATATGTATTATGTCTTATACATGGTTCTATAATTTTTTTACACATGGTTTTAATTTATAAAACAAAATGAGGTCATTATTATGAAAGAACCACTAAAATGATCTAAACGAACATCATTAATGTTTTAACGTATGAATCGTCATAATGTTAGAATTAAAAATGATAAATGGTATAATTTATGGTACTAGAAATATGTAAATACTTATACATTCCAATTCTATAGTTCCACTTCCAATTGACTAGAACATCCATCATGAACCAATCTTGGAAATCATGTAAAGAAGTCACCAAGAAACAGTGCAAGCAGAAAAATACAAACAATTAAATGGTGAAATAATGTAATTAAATGATTGTATAATATGTTATAAATGTGAATTTTTTTTTATAAAATTCTAATAATACTCTTTTAATTGTTATACAGGAATTTTAATCTTGTTTGAAATAAGACAAAACCGAGGTAAGGGAATTCTTAACCTGATTTCCATTCTATGGGTTAACCTTCTACTTCATTATTTATATGGTATTTAAATTGATTGTGTGATGGTTATTTCTTATATTATGTGTAATTATATATAATTAGAGTGTATATATATATTCCATCCACTATTTTAAATTTAAATTCAATTATATGACATTTATAAAAGAATTTCCTTAATAAAATCCTCTTTTAAAATTCTGTATTACAATGTTCAATGGTATTTTTTTATGCAGTTATTCAAATTGTGTGATTCTGTTCCAGTTCAAGGGAATTGTTTATGAAGAAGTTGGGACCTATATCCCTCTCTAATTCATTGGTTATGGGTATGTTCTAGGTCATCTGTATGGTTACTCCATGTGTATCTGTGATGGTTACACAAATAGTAAGGTAGTTCTGAGGGTTACAAATTATAAGTTAGTCGAGAGGGTTACAAGATTATGTTAATAACCCCCCCAAGATAAATTTATGGTTCTATAGATTTTCTTATGTATTGGGTAAATCTCATGTTTCACAATGTGTATATATATATATAGAGGTGAAAAGTATGTCTTTTAGAAATGATTTCATACGTTTCAAGTATTCATGGACCAATGTGTTCTTTCCTTCCTTTTATATCCCTTACTGAGTTATTTTTCTCATCCCATGTTTTAAATGATTTTCACAGGTTAATGGATGTTTAATAAAAACAAGAAATCCATGTTAAATGTTGAATAATTATCACGGAATCATGTTTTATGTTTTAATTATTTAAATATTTAAGAAATGGAAACTGTTTTAATGGTTTCCACTCTGTAACATTGTGTAATGTTATGAATGCATTATGTATTAATTATCAAAAGATATAAACATGAAAATATCTTCAATGTAAAATGAAGTGTTTTCTTGACTAATTTAATGACTATGTAATGTAATAAGGCTGGGTCCTTATAGTTGGTATCAGTGGATGGTTTAAATAATATTATGGTTTAAGATGATGTTAAAATAATCACATAAATGATTTTTACACTGTTATTAATTTGAAATGTTATAGCATTTAAAGATAACTATGTTTATTAATCTAAGTTATGTTTATTCAAAATGGTTGTCCATATAAGAAACCAGTAAGCTGAAGGAGAACGACATTGAATGAATGACATTCTTCCGAATCTGCTGCCCAAATTGTAGGGATTGGAACTGAGCAGTTTGTGACAGTAATAGATTAGGTGACACATGAAATAAATGGTGGTGGCATCCTAATAAAGATAAAATAGAGGTACAACAGCAAAACATGACAATAGTGGAAAATTTAATGAGAAAACACCATCCTGCATTCAATGGATCTTCTAACCAATTAATTGCTGAAATATTCATTAAAGACCTTTGAATGATATTCAATATTACGGGATGTTCATAAAATAAAAATTTATGTCTTTCCATTTATAGTTTTTAAGGTGATGATGATCAATGGTGATCAATGGTAAAGAATATCCAAGATGGAGAGGATTTTATTCCCTAGAGTGGGATGAATTTAATAGTCCTTTCCCTGAAAAATATTCTCCTAGGGTGGTGCAACAGAGGATGTAGAAGTAATTACTTCAATTGAAACAGAAAGAGGACTATTTAGTGGCCATGTATGATGTGAACATCACTCTACTGGCAAGGTATGCTCCAAATATTTTTCTGGATTTTGACATCAAAATTAACAGCTTTTACTTAGGACAGAAGCCACGGTATCAAAGGGTATTGGCCTCCCGTGAATTCTAATGTTATGATAAAAATGTCCAATGTGCTGAGAGGGTAGAGATGGATTTTGTTTATGATCATGTAAATTATGGAAATAAAGAGAATAAGAGATCTAGACGGGGTGAATTGTGATAGAGTCAACCAAAGAAATATGATGGTTTGAAAATCCAGTTTCCAATTTGTGAAAAGTATGGCAAGAAGAACCTTAGGGAATGACTTAGAAAAACTGGGAAGTGTTTTAAATGTGGTATGTTTTAACATGTGTCCCAATATTACAATGAGAATAATCCAAATATTAATCCTGATAAGAAAACTGTATAGTGTTATAAATTTGGTGAGATGGGTCATTATGCAAATGCCTCTACAAAGAGATATCTAAATGATGCAAAGATTCTAGAGTACAAGCAGAAAGGTATAGTGAGATCCTTTGCATCCACGTCAGTAGAATTCGGACCATCCAATTAAGATTTACCATGTACTTTGCTTGATTACTCATATTTTGATAATGTTTTTTTGATATAGGGTCTACACATTCATTCATCTCTGAGAAATTTTTGGGTAAATTGGAAATATCACCTCATCAAATGAAAGTGGAAGTTGTGGTTAAAACAAAATGTTAAAATTTTATAAAAAAGTGTATTTATAAGTATATTTCCATTGTGGTCAGTGGAAAGTCTTTACTTGAGAAAATTTTTGTTTTTCCCTTATTCGTGTTTGATGTGATTCTGGGAATGGACTGGCTTTAAGTTCATCATGTTAAGATTCTCTATAGAGATGAAGAAATTGTTTTTCAAAAAGAGTTTCAGTTTTTATAAATTCAATAACACATAAAATTTGATGACATATCATGTAGCTATGAAGCTGTTGAAACATGGTAATGAAAGTTATATATCACATATTGTAAAAAACATGAGAACTATTCATATTGATAATGTGGTAGTGTTAAATGAATACCTTGATGTTTTAACTGATGAGTTACCCGGTGTCATACATAATTGGGGGGTTAAATTCAAAATTGACTTATTTCTTGATTCTCATCAAATTCAAAACCCCCATATCATGTATCTCAAATAGAACTTCTTGAATTCAATAATCATTTTCATGATTTCACTTGTAAAGACATCATTCATTCCAGAGAATCACAATAGAGAGATCCTATTTTGTTTCTTAAAAAGAAAGACGGCACTTTGAGACTTTGCATTAATTATATAGATTTTTATAAAACACTATTAAAACCGAGTATCCTTTTCCTCATATCGATGACTTGTTAGATCATATCTAGGGAGCTCAGTAACCTTCCATGATTGAGTTGAGAACTGGATACCATCAGCTGAAGGTGTAAGAGGATGACATCCCAAAAACAGCCTATCGTTGTAGATATGGGCCTTATGAATTTTTTGTTATTCCATTTGGATTAACTAATGCTTCTACGGTATTCATCAATCTTATGAATATAGTATTTCATTAGTTCATGGATATGTTGGTGGTTGTGTTTATTGATGAAATTCTGGAATTTTCTAAAAATAAAGTGGTGCATGAAAAACATCTATGGGTTATTTAACAAACTTTGAAAAGAAACGAAACTGTATAGAAAATTTTGCCAGGGTGATTTTTGGTTACAACCAGTTTATTTTCGTGGTAACATTGTAAATAAAGAAGGAATAATAGTTGACCCTTCCAAAATAAATGTGGTTGATAAATGAACAAGACCCACAAATGTTACAAAGATTTGTAGTTTTCATGGATTAGTAGGTTATTAAAGTCATTTTGTTGAGAAATTTGATTGGTTATCTATCCCAATAAAAATTTTAACTTGGAAAGGGGTTAAATTTTTTTTAGATAGAATAATGTGATGTTTGTTCTCTAGAACTGAAAATGATATTGGAGAATTATTTAGTTTTTTATTTGCCTTCCTAAAATTATGAGTTTTTCATCTATAATGATTCTTTATTGAATGTAAATGGATGTGTATTGATGCAAAATGATCAAGTAATTTCTTATGCTTCAAGACTACTAAAACCTCATCAGATAAATTATCTCACCCATAATTTCGAATTGGTAGCTGAGGGTTTTTCTTTGAAAATTTTGATACATCATTTATACGGAACAAACATTCAAATATATACTTTCCAGAAAATTATAAAGTATATATTCACTCAGAATGAATAAAACATCAGCCATAGAAGATGCCTATAACTAATAAAGGATTATGATTGAATAATCAATTACCATACCTGAAAATAAATCAATGTGGTGGATTCATTGAGTTGAAAAATCATGAATCACTAACCATATTATGTTATGAACATGATCCCTTGATTAATGATTTGTTGATTTTTGGAATAGAAGATTTTTGTGTAGGAAATACTTCTATTTTGTTTCAGTTTTCTGTGCAGTCATCGTTGTCAGATGGAATTAAGAAATACGGAGAAGGAAGAACGAGAGCTACATAAAAAGGTAGAATTGGTTAAAAAGGGTATGTTTAGAAAATTTTACCTTGATAAAAATTCTGTTTTATGATTTAGAAAAAGGTTGTGCATGACAGGTGATTCCCAGTGGAAGAATAATTTGTTGTGTGAAGCTCATAATTCTCTATTTTCAGTTTATCCTGGCAGTACTATGATATACAAAGACCTTTGGGGGTATTATTAGTGGGTTGGAATGAAAATATATATATTTTATTTAATTGTGAAATTCATAAGATGTTAATAGGATAAAGTAGAGCAGAAATTACGAAAGAGGATACTTCAGCATTTTCCAGTGCCAGAGGGGAAATGAGAGAATGTATCCATGGACATTGTTGTGGGACTGCAAAAGCCATCTTGAGGTAATAATGCAATTTAGGTTATTATTGGTTGGATGACAGAATCTCAACATTTTCATTCTATTCGAGATACAATGTCTTTGGAAAACAATTCCCGGATATACATTAAGTGGATTTTCAGGATACATTGTGTTCCTCTTCCCATTGTATATGACCAAGATCCCAGGTTCACTTATAAATTTTAGAAGGAACATCAGATGTTGTTGGGAACATAATTAAATTTCATTACAATTTTTCTTCCTCAATCAGATGGGAAATCAAAAAGAAGGATTTAGACATTGGGGGATATTATTCTAGAATTTTCAATGGACTATCAAGGGTTATTGGGATCATCATATTTCTTGTTTTGAGTTTTCTTATAATAACACTTTTCATTCTAGTATAAAGATGTCACCTTTTGAGGCAATGTATGGGAAGTAGGGTCGGACTCCAGTGTTTTGGGATGATGTTGTTGAATGAATATTGATAGGGCCAGAATTAGTAGAAGAAGTGACTGAGAATGTGAAGATTATCTAGAAGTAGATGAGGATAGCTCAAAGTAGACATAAAAGTAATGAAACTAACAGATGGAAAGGATTCTCTTTCGAGGACGGTGACAATGTTTCAGTAAAATCAATCCTTGGAAAAGTGTGATGAGTTTTGGTATGAAAGGAACGATAATCCCATGGTTCATCAGTACATTTGAAATCTTGGAAAAAGATGGACCCGTTTCTTATTGAGTATCTCTGCCTCCATGTTTGTCTTAGTTACCCAATGTTTTTCTTGTTTCCATGTTGAGAATGTATGTGCCAGATTCATCAAATTTCTTTATCCCAGAAGCAGTTCAACTGGAAGAGATCCTTTCTTATGAAGAGAAACCCATTTAGATTCTTGATCAAAGGGAATCAGTATTGTCGAACAACGTAATCCACTAGGTAATGGTTTTGTGTGGAAGAAACATGGATGAAGAAGCAACATGGGAGTCTGAAAATCTGATGAGGGAAAAGTACCCTCAGTTGGTTAATACGTAAATAAAATTGAGAGGATGAAATTTCCAGAAGGTGGGGATAATGTAACACACATTGTATTTATAAAAATGAATAGAAATGCATGGGAATTTTTTATGTACATATTAATAACTAGCCTTTAAACACAACTGTTCAACTTCAATGTTTTGAATTTTGAAAAATGGTCATATAAAATTGTTTTCAGTCTGTTATTTGGATTCTAATGAAACCAACTTTTTATTTGTATATAGTAACATACCCTTATGAATCTTAAAATGAATAGTAATATGAACCTAATTAATAGTAATTTTTATAATACTTTTTATATAATAACTTCTTGGTTTATTTTTCATCAAGATATAGAAGTTGATATAGAATTTGAATTGTAAATTTTTGAATTAAGTATTATTTTATTTATAAATTAAATTAAAATTATTCAGAAAATTATTTTTAAAAAATGGACTTCATTTTTGAATTCCAAACATCAAAAAATGGTTAGGGTATATTTTTGTTATTTTTCTGAAATTCTTTATTTTTTGATGAATAGTGAAATATGATAAAATACTGTATAATCAATTTATAAGTAAAGTACAATATGCATGACATCATATGTGATTTAAGGAAACATGGTTCGAATTCAAATTTCATTTTTACTATTTTATGTCACATGAAATAATACAATTCATAATCATTGGAAAAAAATTATAATAATGAATAAAATAATGAAAAATACCCCTTCTCCACCACTATAAATACCACCCTCAATCCCCTCTTCTTCAAACACCTCTCAAGACTTGACCCATGATTATGATATGCCAAATAATCCTCTCAGGTCTCTACCCAACGTCTAAGAAAATTTGGTATCAACCAATTCCCAAAACCAAAGAACATAATAAGGATCTCTAGTAGAAGAGATCAAGAGGTAAACATCCTCTTTTATTTTCATTTTTTTCTATCATTTATGTTATTCCATTTCATTAAATTTGTCTTATTTTTGGATATTTCATTCTATATCCCCCTTAATTTTCATATTATGTAAGATTTATGAGATATCCCATTTCTCTCATTAAACTATTTTAATGAAATTTTATGAGACGATGTATATAAAGCCCCAGCCTTAAACCTTACTTAATCTTGAGTTATTAAAAAATTACACATTGAGGATCTTTTCAGGTTTAGAGTTCTAGAGAATTAGATAATAAAACTTGCATTACATTCCACATTTAAACAAAGTAGTTAGATAGAAGATAGTATCCAATTTTCCCATTAATGGAAACATATTTAAAATAAACATGGATTCTTTCCTGACACTTCCTTGACACTACCATCACATCATGTACCATTCCCTTTACGTGTGAAAAACATTTCAAAAAGTTGGGAGGAGCATAAAAATCTCAGTAAAGGATATAAAAATATGGAAAGGAAACATGAGTAAATTTATATGTAAGAATCAATGAAATCATACATTACTCATAAAACATAAGAACTTTAACATACCTCATCAAATCACTAATAAAACATAGAAATAATAATACATAAAGGTAACTTGATGCATTTATAACATTCGTACGTAGGGAGTAACCCTCTTGGTTACGTTTGGAATACCCATCACAGTATATTCCCTAAATCTCTTCAGAAAAACATTAACATTTAACCCCGTCGCGTTACCCAATGCATTGGAGCGCTATATCGGGCTCACCTGCCCTTAGTTTATCACGGAACCACCCGTCTTCATAAACAATTACCAAGAACCATAATCTAAATCGTATCACATAAAACATGCATAAAGGAAACATATCATTTCCACATATCAATCACAAGATATCAATAACACATTGATATAATAAAAACATTATAAAAACCATTTTCAATACAAAAAATAAATAAAAGTAAAACATGGTATTTATTTTTCATTAAAAAAAGTTATGGCTTGTAGAGGAAGCCGAAACTCAAATAATGGTCACGGCGGCGGAGAAGTCGTTGTCACCGCATACGTATGACAAAATAAACATTATGTTTTCTCATTTAGTAAATTATTCATATAACAAAGATTCCTTTTTAATAAGCATAAATGTCAAAGGGGTTTATACACCGTATAAAAGAATGTTGTGTATAAAACAAAATATGCCTCAATGAAAGGAGATTGAGACGAAGTCTCATACCTCAGGTTCGACTTGACTCGATTGTTCATTAATGTCCTGAATAATAAACTTGAGTTAATTTATACTTTAATATGAACCATTTTAAAGTTCATTATTCCTTTTATATCACTTATCACCATGTTATGAGCATTATGTAATCATTTAAGTTAATAACGGTCATTTTGTTCATATTTGGTACTTGAGTCAAAAGTGAACTTCTAATATTTACAAGTTGTTCACGTTGTCAAATATCCATTATATAAAAAATTATATTCATGATTTAGATTCCATATATATCATATATATCCAGCATATACTTGCATTTATAATATTACATAATCATTTAGAGGTAAGAAATGAAATGCACCGTTCATGGAGACGGTAAGTCGTACGTACGCATGAACGCTACTTTCATTTCTATGTCATATTAATGGAATTAAAACTAAGTGAGAGGCATGCATATTTTAATTACAGTATTATATTCATCATCTAAATGTAACATACATCATATATATCCATTATATATATGTACTTATAATAGTACGTTACATTTGGTGATAAGAAATGAAATGAACCATTCATGGAGATGGTGAGCCGTACGTATGCATGAGCGCTACTTTCATTTATATCTCATACTTTAATGGAAAGAAATAATAATTATATAAAGGTATATTATAATTCCAGTATAATATAATATATAATATAATTAATTCTATCCTTTATACGTACCACATTTGGTATTAACAAATCAAATCACTTTGAGGGGACGGTAGTATGCACTTCCTAAAATGATGATATCGCGTTTACATATAATGGAAACCATAAAGGTATTCCATAAATGAAAAATACAAAAGCTTAAGTAAAAAAATAAACTTATTATATATCATATATAAATATCGTGACATCTTAATGGCCACCTTTGAAGGTGTTATATGAGTGTTGAACAATCATCGTTTCGTGAGGCAGAAATTCACCATCCACAGAAACAGTATGTTCTTTAACCATTAGATGTAGGTGTGTACAAGTGTAGATCAAATACATATTATAACAACATCATAGTATATTTATTATACTGGTGTTGTTACAAAATAAATGAATAAAAATAGTTTATGGGGTTGGAGAAGCAAAATAATACATAAGAATACAAGAGAAAACACTACCTTTAAAATGGGTAACTCTTTTTTATTTGAGCTGAAAGGCTTCCATGGGAAGACTTCTTCCCAAAGTGAGGCTTCTAGGAGTAATGCAGGGATGTGTAGTGACATAATGGTATGGTTTTGGCAGATACAAAGGCTTGAGAGGTGTGGGTATGGTGGTAGAGGAGGGGGCCTTTCATAAGAGGAGAGGAGGGGCACTCTTGGGAAGTTATAAAAGGTTACATTATTATAAAATTATTTTTAGATTTAAAAGGTCCCAAAATTATATATTTCGAGGATAAGGAGATAAGAGTTCGAAATCCACCCATCCAATAGGTTCTTTACATGTTTAGGTCTTAGATTTCACATTATCTTTTCATTTTATTTAAATAGTTAAATAATGAGATAATCACTGCATCATCATGGTGTCACAAATAGTTTAATTTATTTAATGTATGAAAATAATAAAAAAATATCATGATGTAGGAAATATTTTTTTATTTATAATGAATATTTTAGTCAAAAATATGACTTGTATAACCCCATTTAAAAATTGTTTTAGTAGAAAAACTCTTGTTTGTGACATTTTAATTTAAAATTTAAATAAAAAGTTTTTAATGTCATTTTCCTTCCAAAGTGGCTCCCTGAGGTCCCCAAGTTGACCCATGGATTTTATTGGTCAGCCATGACACATCCATTAATGGTAGGACATGTGTCTATGTCATTTCATATTATTAAGACATTATGTTTCCCTTAAATTACACTAATTACCTCTATTCACGATTAAAAACTTAAAAGTTATTATTGACCAAAAAATAATTTTAATCCCATTGAACGGAATTTTACATCATCATTATAACCATGTATGTAGGATTTCTGAAATTCAAAACACAGAGGTGGTAAATTTTCATTTAAATGAAAAATCAGTTTTTTTTAAGTACCACTTAGTGGTTTCACTATTCATCAAAAATTGAAGTTTTTCAGAAAAATACCAAAACATCACCCTAAGCTATATGTGATATTCTGGATTCAAAAATGATGTCAATTTTACAAAATTCAAAACATATAAGTTAAATTAATTATTTTAATAAATAATTCCCGCTGTCAGAGAAAATAGCGTGTTTTTATGAAACAATAAGTATCAAAATATTGACACTAGTTTAAGTCCAATTTCAATGTGAAATTAATTACAACAACAAATATTGGATTAAATGATAAAAATATATTCAAATTTCACTTTAAAACCAATTCAAAAGATAATATAATCATATAAATAGGTAGACTAAAATAGGTTTTGAATTAAAATACAACATTTTTCACCAATCATTAAAAAAGGAACTTTATCGTAAATATACCAATAATTTATCCGAAGTAAGTTTCAATTTCCCAATCATAAATAATAAGTTTATTTTGACAAATATAGCTTATAAAATTTTCAAAAGATAGATTAATTAATGTTTCACCATCAAAAGGCGTAAAATAATCTTTTAAAAATATTAGAGTATTTCATGCTTTAGGTTGGATTTATTCTATTTTTATGCATATAAAACATTATATAATTAATAAATAGATATATATAACTATATATATCATTAATTACTTACTTGGGATGTTACAACGTAAGGCTGCCAAATTTTCGTGAGAAATTTCTCATATTTTCTTTTATTTCATGATTCCTTTTTTTCTTCTTCTATCCTCACCTCCTCTAAACCAAGAGGCTTAAAAGCATCAGAATAATGTTTATAATGGATGTTCTCATGTTTATGGAATATTAATAATCACTATTCTTCTCTTATACCACTTATTCAAGGAATAAAAAACATTTTCCATGATATGTCAAATTACTGACATCATTGACGATGTGACTTCATTTTTCATTAAATCATTCAAGTATAGTCTTGAAACCATTTTTATTGTTGAACCAGGTTGTAATATATGTAATATGCATCATCCATGGTTTTGGAATTCTTTTTTTACACATGGATTAAATTTATAAAACAAAATGAGGTCGTTAATATCAAAGAACCACTAAAATGATCTAAACGAACATCATTAATGTTTAAACTTATTAATCATCCTCTTGTAAGAATTAAAAATGATAAATGGTATAATTTATGGTACTATAAATATGTAAATACTACTCCATTCCAATTATGGGGTTTCAGATCCAATCGACAGGAGCATCCATCATGAACAAATCTTGGAAATCATGTAAAGAACTCGCCCAAAAACAATGGAAAGAGCAAAATACTAACAATTTATGGGTGAAATGATGTTATGAAATGATCATATAAGATATTAGAAACATGAAAATGTTCCATAAAAATTTTATTGACACACTTTTAATAATTATACATGATGTTTAAACAAGTTTTAAGTATGAAAAACCAGAGGAAAGGGAATTCATAACCCGATTTCCATTCTTTGGGTTAACCTTGTACATAATTATTTATACGGTATTAAAATTGATTTCCTTATGGGATTTTCTTATATGATGTGTAATTATGAATAATTATAGTGTATATACATATTACATTGACTATTTTACATTTCACTTCAATTATATGATATTTATAATGTAATTTACTTTTAAAATCATACTTTAAAATACTTTTTTACAAAGTTAAAAGGTAATGTTTTTATGCTATTATTCATGTTTTATTATTATGATCTAGTTCTTAGGGATTTATTATTATGAAGTTTGGGACCTATATCTCCCTCCAATACATTGGTCATGGTTATGATGGAGGTCGGCCGTATGGTTACTCCATGTGTAACTGTGATGGTTACAGATATAGTAAGGTAGCCGTGAGGGTTACAAATTATAAGGTAGATAAGAGGGTTACAAAATTTTGTATGTAATTCCCCATTATACCTTTATGGTTCTACTTAGGTTATTATGTATTGGTTAAATCTCATGTTTCACAATGATTGTATATATATAGGTGAAAATTCTATCTTTGGGAGACGATTTCATATATTTCATGTATTCATGGAAGAATGTGTTATTTCCTTCTTTTTATATCCTTTACTAAGTTATTATGTTAATCCCATTTTTAAATGATTTTAAAAGGATAAAGGATGTTTATGAAAAATAATGAATCCATGTTAAATGTTTAATAATTGTCAAAGAATCAGGTTTTTTGTTTTAATGTTTTAAAAATTAAAAAAATTGAAATTGTTTTAATGGTATCCACTCTGTAACAATGTGTAATGTTATGAATGTATTAGGTCAAAATTCTCTATATATATAAACATGAAAATATCCTCAATGTAATAGGATGTGTTTTCATTATTAAATTACAGACTATGTAATGTAATATGGTCAGGTCATTATAGTTTGTCTTGGATATTCCATGGAATGTATATGATTATTCCTAGGAGGAAAACCATAATATTTAAATGACTTGTAATATGTTTACACACTATGTAAATAACTGAAATGTTTTTTTAAAACAGATTAAGAGGCTTATTTCTTTAGGGATAGTGCCTCATCTACATTAACATGCATCAGAGAACCCAATAATGAATAGTGGTTGGAATTTCTACTATTTTATTATATAAAATATATCAATTTCTACATCAGTATCACTATATCAACACTAGTAGGATATGAATTCTTTTTTAAAAATTATAGATTATCCTCCGTACAGACTGTGCAATTTAAGTGAATCTCTTCTTCCAAATTTTCATGTTCAACTTATGTTATTCATTTTTCTCCACATTTAAGTCGAATCACGAGTTGATAATCTATGAAAACTCAACAAATGATCTATGGAAGGTGTTCTATACTGTTACTATATGTCTTGGTGATTTATAGAACTATTTTTTCGGTTAGCCATTATACGTACTAGAAAAACCCTAGAACTAAATTTATTAATGATATTAAATGGAATTGGTCCACTGAGAGATTACATTAGTTTCTTTTGTGATATAGTGGTGGTTGTTTCCCCACACAAGGATACACATGGGGTGTTTTATATTAAATATAATTTTTATTCCTTGTTAAAACAACATTGGGATGTGTTTTCATGCACGACTAGTTATATGAAGTATGATTTTAATAAAATGGAATTGTATTTCTAAGATTAGAGATGTACTACCTCCCGTTCCATGTGATACATATTAATAACTATTATATGTTGAATTTTAATAGGTAATTTTAAATTATTGGGTATAATTATTGATATAATTTAAATATTATATGTGAAAAATAATTTGGTATACCCATTTATTTTATTTGGATGTAAATGGATTTATAAGTGTGTAAAATAAAAGGTTATAAATTTGATAATGATATGAAATACTAAATGGTATGAAATTTGGATTGATCAAATTGATTCCATATATGTTTCTTCCTGGATCATGGATTTCATAGTGGATTATTTTGATAATTTCTTCGACTTGGGTATTGATTCCATGGGATACCCGGGTTCTTACTACCTCATGGAACCTTCCTTCTTGATCTCTCATAGGACATGTTTGGATGAAGAACTCCTAGGAATCCAACTAGTGCCTAACTGAGTATCCATGGAGATAATCATGGGTCTCACAGAGGATATCATAGTGTTCAAAACCATGGATCCATCGCTTCCAAGTATGACACATTGTCTATATGGAGTGACCATGGGAAATGTTACATGTTTGATTATATTTATGGGTTTGTTGTTCTAAATCATTTTTTTATATGTCAATGTCATGGATGAAATTATCTTTATGAATGTATAGGGTATCTAGGTTATTTATTTATGTTCTTTTATATCTACCTTGTTAGGAGCATAAAACATTTTTTGCAAGGATACAAGAGATGATACTCAATATCACATTCATTGTAGTATATATTGCATGGAAACATTACAATTATTACTATCTTTTATGATTTACATGAACACTACAATATTTTCAATTCTTAACATAGTATTATATATATCATTGGTCGGTAACATAATATTATTGTATCTAAAAACCATTCGGGGCCACGATTGGGTACCCAAAAAGAGTATCTGGTTATAGGTACAAACAGTAGAAACTGACCACCATTTGAGGGTTGATTTTGTACCAAGCTTATGAGTGGGAGATCACAAGACGAAGATGAGGGTCATGATTCTATTTTGTGATATAACATTTTGGTCTTTTCAATTTTTTGATAATTATGTTTCAATGTAAATATATGGACCTATTTTTTCTTTTTTATTAGACACATAACGTGTATCACCATCTATATGAGACACTTATTACATTGTTATATATTACTATCTTATTTATTTATTAGTATTCCTCTTATTGTATCCACTTTCACTATTGAATGTTATTGGTAAACTGCTATGATACACAATTTTATAAGGTAATAGTGTCTCCACTAATAGAACTAAGTCGTACCTACTAGCCAGAATCCAATAGAATTTAGGGAGATGCACTTGAGGCCTTGTAACCAACCCACCTTTGCGCACTATTGTATGGAATTCAGGTATAAGATTATATATTTTTTCTATATGATCATAGTATAATAAAACATAATTTATGAGATGGTTGGGTTGTGGATTCCCTTGTTATTCATTGAGTTCCTGGTAAATTAACTATTTTATTCTATTAGAAATTGATGTTCGAGGATAATGTTTCTATAATAAATGTAGGTACATGACCACTTGTAAGAGGTCTATAAGTTTTTACTATGTTTTGGATAGAAATTACATTTGAGTTTTGGTGATTTAGTGTGGTATATTCCTTGTAAGGATATGATGTATGTGACATTAATTTGGTTGAGGCGTTCATGTGGTAGATGTTTTTAGTGGTGATGAATATTTATTGGTGGAATTCATTGACATATTCTTTCATTATTTTAGCTAGTGATGATTGTGGTAAATATATTTATATCATCTTATGTATGGTAAGAGAGATCTATCAAAACAATTATCAACGTAAATATGTTTTTTATGGAAATATGTACTCATTTATGAAACACTAATTGAGTGATATGTGTGTGGGAGTTGTATGGTGGGGAGTGCACTATCAACCAGTTGATGGATTGGTACATGAAACAGAATAGTTGTTGATGAATTCCATAGTTACTATTCATGGAAGCCATTAATGAGTATTTTTTGATGTTTCCTTTTTTGATCCACTATATCCTGGATAGCCACATCAATGTTTTTTGGTTTGACATGTTTTCTAGTCATGATCCAAAATTTTTAAAATTGTCTACGGAACACGGTGACAATGAAACTCCAATGGTGGCGAAAATTATGTTAGTCATTGAGGCTGGGTAAACACAATATCTTTGATTATTTGGAATTGTTGTGAAAAGGAGAAAATTTTGAGGGAAATTTTTTTATTTCTCAGGGAAGGGCAGGTGGGCCATGGATGTGAATGTTGACCAAATTAAGCATTGAAATTGTGTTCCAGATGGTTCTTTGAGAAATTTGAGATACATGTCTCAGAGTCATCAATGGGAAATATAATCCTTAATAATGACTAATGGTAATATATTTTTGTTTGATAGTACCTCATTACAATTTAGAAAATAGACTCGAGTAGCTGGGTCAGGGTGACATGAGAATGTAATTACATCTGAAAACATTTTGATTCATCTGTTGTTGCAACAATCCAACATTAAAGATAATTTTTTACGAGAATGGAATTGGTTTTGAGGATGTGATATGTTTTATTCATTTGATATATGGATTAAAGAGGTGTTTGTGTTAGGAATTTTGATGGGTTACATAGATAATGATGATGGCTTGAAGTGTAATTGATACCATGATGGTAATGTTTCATTGGATGTTTGGGAATGACTTTGTAGGTGTGAAATTTATCATGGATTGACTTCAGTGAAATGGTGTGTTATGTATTTTCATCCCCTAGTTTAATTTTATAGTGGATATTGAGTATATGAAATAAAGATGTACTAGAGGATGGAAAATTTGTTATTTTTTCTCCATGGGACAATGTTTTCATGGCTATTCATAGTGGTTTCAATGTAAATGATGGAATCCAGAGTTTTGTTTATTTCCTATGGATGTATGGGTGTAGTGAGTTAGTAAATGTATCGGGTATGTTTTGAAATTAAATATTAGATACCGGGTAGTCCGCTCATTAATGGAGGCTCCAAAAAATTGAAGGTGTTGTTGATTATCTAAATAAAATAGTGGGGAGTACCAGAGTGGGAATTTTGTAGGGTAATGATCTGAGAGTCATCTTTGTACTTATTTTTTGGTAATGAGTATTGCCTTGTTTTTTCGCTGGTTGAGAACATTGAGATGACGATGATTCTTGGGGTTGTGTTTTGAATGTTTTAGTGTTTAATGGGGCTACTGGTTATTGAGTTCTAGACTGACATAAGTCTGAGGATATGGATGGTTGATAGGATGATCCTTTGAGTGATTCTAGGTTTTCGAGGTTGTTTGTTTGGTTGGAATTGTTAATGATGATATTGAATCATTGGAGGGGCATCTGGATTGGGTTTCTGATTGAAATGGAAAATTACATCAGTTGGAGATGTTTCTTATAATAATTTTTTGGTGATAACATGGCTGTTTTTATATGATAACAATTAATAGGAGTGTTTATAAGGGGTATATCTGGACTGACATGTTGTCTTATAGGTGTGGTGATATTTTGGGACATCGCTAAAGGATGAGATGTTTAATGGTGGGGATGTTGTAAGTTCTCAACAATGATATAATGGATTCAATCGACTAAATATCCTCTCTAAGGGATGTTTTAGTGAGTGGGATGGGCATTAGGGGTGTTATAAGGGATTGAGGCCTAATTGAGATGAAATTTATTCAAACAACATTCATCACATGAAAGACACATTTTTTGTATAAAACATTATCCTACCCATGGGACACTATGAAACTAACCCTACTTTCAGACATTGGATGATTCTGAAGTCATCAAATGGTTTTTAAAATCATGAGAGAGATTCTAGGAGATCATTTGGCCTTCAACCTCTTGGTCTAAGGTAGCCTCAAGGTTGACACATGGTACGGTCAAACATGTGGCCCTTAAAAATTATAAATTTCACATTTTCCATAAAAATGTTATTTCTTTAATCAATGAATTTATCCCATATTCAACCCCCTACATATATTATGATGATGTCACAACCCATCCTTCCCTATGGGTGTTTCTTCTTCGATTCTTAGTCGTTTAGAGTTCCATGGGGGGAGGATTCATGACCTAGGGAAAGATTTTACTCCGCCTCCATCATTTTTTTGGAAGAGGAATGTTGTCTGTTTTCCACTATATTTAAAGCATTAATACTCTCTATTTTAAGAGTATTTGTAAATGTGGATATTAAATTTTATTGAGTTTGAATAATCTGTTATTTCTATGGTATCAATTGTCTACAATAATGAGAGGGGTGGTATTAATGCATTTTCTAATATCTTAATGTTTTATATGTGTATGGAGTTGTGATATTTTCATTCCTTTAGAAGTTATAATTCAATAGTTTTTAAAATGTAATTTTGCCATAGAATAAGGTGAATTCCATTCACAGACCCCATTGGGATTGATGATGATGTGAGAACAAATCTAGGCCAAAAAATGGGACATGGCGAACCATTGAAAATGATGAAATAAATTGGAAAATGTTATGATTGATAAAAAATTATAGGGAAGAGATTATAAATTACAATATGGTATTTGTGAACTGATATAGAGTAAATTTAATTGATTATATATCTGATTTTGAGATTTTATTAGTTGGATTTCTAAATGGATAAAACAATTCAATTGAGATTTTGATCCATTTATGGTTTTTAAATTTAGAAAATGACTTTTTAATGTTTGAAATGTTTTAATAGGAGGAATCTTCACCAAGGTGATTCAGAATGAGGTTTTCATTTGATATGTCAAATGGTGATTAGAATTGTGGGTGTGGTTCTTATTTTTATGAAAATTCCTTAATGATGATTTCAAAAGGATGGAAATAAAAATAATATTTTGGGTCATGGTTTTGTTTTCAATGTTGAAGACATGTGGCTTAATGTAGTGTCTTACCATTGATTTTAATGATATTTCATATGTGTTTTATTCATTATTGTGAATTGAATTGAATTTTGATAGTTTTCTAGCCATTCATGTTTCATTAGAGTAAATACATATAATAGTTTATGTGTCTAACGAGTTATGGTTATAAAATGTAATATGTGTTGATATAGGTTAGAGAGTGTAAAATAGTTAAATTGTTAAATTTAAATTGAGATCATCTATTAGTTTTATTTTTTGTATTGAATTGATGTTCTATGCCCCCATCTAGGTTAATTCGAGACTCTAAACCCTACTCTTATATGGAATGGGTTAGGGAGTATGACTGAGGATTAATTATGTTTATAGTTTCATTTGGTACGAGTACCATGGCTGAGGGTCCAAGGCATGTGTTATGTAATTTATGGTCTGGATTTCGAAATGAGACACTCTTCTTCCCAACATGTGGACACTGTGTGGTATGGGATGTGTGATTAAGTCTTTATACGTCCCAATCAAACTAACATGGCTTGATTACCGGACTACGATTTTAGGGTATGTTAATATATAGTGGTTAGTGAAATCCAATGTGATTAAAATAATGTGACTCCTTTATGATAATAATTTGGTCCCTGTATGGCTATAGTTACTTTTTGATGGTTTCCTAACATTGTGAAACAAAAATGAAAAATTTGTTAATAAATATTGTTTAAATGTTAATCATATTTCCATTGTTTCATGTTTTATTTATTGAAATACAATATCTAGAATACAATATTTTATTCACCGATTTGGTTATTTAGGAGTTATTGGTGGAGGCCAACTATGTTGGACTCACACCCTTCTTGGAAAGCCATGTCACTTCGGTACCTGAGAAGATGCTACATGATTTGGGTATAGGGGATGGATAAGAACATGGTGTTGGGTTTCTACATAGGATTATGGGTTAGATATAGGTTCAAGATCAGGATGGACATCAATTCATAACTCATGATATTTTGTTCATTCTTGTTTTTTATTTTACTTGGATGACTATCTGGCATGTATTGTATCCTTCAAATTGTTGTAGTCGGTACAACATGCCATTTAGTAAGAATTTGAAACATGTTGTCCATTTATTATTTCAATATGATTATTAATCTATTTACATTTTTAATTTTTCTGAATTATTCACATAAGAAGTTATAGTATCCCCAACATATCAGCATTGACCCACATTTCTAGTTGACAAGCTCTACCATATGGGAAGGCATGTCTAATGTCATGTGAAAACCTGGCTCGGGGAACTAGATATCGTGGCCAAAAGGACAAGGGCATTAAATTAAATATCAAAAAATATTATAACATGACCATATTATATCCAAAATATACTCCATATAGTATGATAAATGAATGTTATGGTAATGGAATATATCCTTATCAATTTCCATCAAATAGAATGTGATACTGTTTGTCGTGTGTTTAGTGGATTTCATCTTTAGAAACTAATATAATTTGTTTTCAATATCCTTCATTCACAAGTCTAAATAATTTATTATTTAATAAATATTTAGAAATAAATGATATTAATATACTTATGTAAATATAAAATAACATATACCTTTATACATTTTAATAAAATTAATTTATGATAATGACACTCATGTCAACGATATACAACTCCCTTGAAAAGTATTGTTATTGAATTATTGGATGATATTTAAATTAAAAGTAATATGGTTGAATCAGTATAATAGTTTTACAAATATAACCTTATATTGATGTTTCAGATTGGTTCTAAATGCCCAACGGTTCCATATCTGACAATACATGGACTTACTTTCCAAAGGCAAGCGTTTGCTGGGCGATTTGGCCAGCGACACTTAAGAACTCCCATTGGTCAAATGGATGGTAAGTCAGGACAATATCACCCTTTTGGGGGGTATTGTTGCCTGTTCTAGGACTCCCTTTTAGATTTAAGATATATTCATATGTTCATTACTCATTGGTTTATACCCAAGAATAGTATCCACGGATTATTCCTGGTTGGGAATGGTCAGCTAAACGCTAGGATTCAGAATCATTTAGGCCAAATGATTACCATCCCTCATTGGATTAATTACTATGAGGAGTTTGAACTCATTGGGACGACACTGATTTAAATCCTCATAACTGGGTGCTCTGGAGCTTATTGTCATCCCGGGGGGAACAGATAACAACTTGAGTGTTTCGATCGAACTCGTGATGTGGGCTTCCTACGTATCCTCCCGAGAGGAATTAGAATCCACATAGTTCGGTTCGGGGCATCGGTGAACTAATGCGAAGGTCGACCTGGGGTCCACGGGTTATTAGGCTTGAACATCATGGAGGATACCTATGTATCCCTGTGGCAGGGAATCAAATTCTACGTAGTTCGAAAGGTTGTTGGAAAACCGACGTGAAAGGGGGTCTGAATGACCGATTGTGGGAATTGAACCTCGTGGAGGCTTCCTGGGTTCCATGACTTGACATGGAACAAAGTCCTCATTGTTCACATAAAAAAAATTGGTGCCAGGGTCGGTGCTTACCCTAATCCCACGTGAGTCATGCTCTGTGTGTGAAATAAGAGGTAGTAGAGACCTGACGATCACGCCGTGAAAGGTGCGTCCGTGGGAAGCGAAGTGGGGATTACACATGGAACGACCCGAGAAGTTGTGGATTACTCCATAATAGAGGCCCGATGGTGACAAATCCTAGAGGTAAAGGGAAAGGGAACCCATGTGTAATCTCCCCTCTTGGTCCTTGGCACCAGAGAAGTACGGAGGTGCATGGGTGCTACCTCCTATAAGAATGGCTAGAGTCTTCACCAAAGAGGATGTCATGTTCACTCCCAGAAGAGGGGAGAAGTGATCACCACTATATTTGAAGTGAAATGGAAGTAGGTTCCCTCAATCTGGCGAGTAGAGAGGTAAAAAGGGGACTCCAGGCTTGGACCCTGCATTACCATGTGAATGTGAACCCCGGAACGCTTCTGGAATCCACTCATGGGCTGGAGAAACCCCCTCTCCCTTTCCTACCATGGGTATGTGATCACAAAATGGCACACTGATTCACCTGATGATTACATCATATGAATCCGGGGGATTCGGTGGAGGCATTAGCTCGGGGCTGGTGAATGGGCCAATGAGAGGGTTGCGAAAGATCAGGCCAGATTGGAAGAATTTTATCTGACTCAAGGTTTGGGAACACCGAAGGAGTTGGCGGGACACATGGGTGTATGAGGAGTGGTACCTTTTGCGTAGGGGGTGCTACGTGGTTGGAGAGGCCGTCCGTGAACCAGGGTGGTCCACCGACTGATAGGTATCCCACGTACTAAGGTGGTACGTGGCTTCGTGTTCAGCCCGCGTACAAGGTTGGTACGTGGGGAACTCCATGCGATCAGCGGTGGCCAAGGGAGACACTGATCGAGAGTTCATTGATCAGGGCTTCACCTGCATAGGAGGGTGCTACGGGGTGTGTCGGATCGGAAAAGGGGCATAAACTCCTTGGTCCACGGGGAGTTCATCCGCGGAGGGGCCATGGTTCGTGGTTTTTTGTTTATTTTTGTTATTTTATGTTCACGGTTCACCAAATTGTTATGTGTTTTAGGTTCCTTATATATTACCTTCCAGTTCCATACCTATTATGGTTCGCGAATTGGATCTTCGCTATTTGCGGAATCCTATTCTCCTTCCATTGAAATCCTTTCACCCGAATATGATCGATCTCCCCTTTTCTCCTCTTTGATGTCCTGTTATATATTGGATGAAAAGGGGTCAATTATGGCTATGTGGCACCTTTTGTGGTGGCCCATGACCGAAAACCCAGTTTTCAGATGAATTGCTTAATCTGCGACTTGCGGGGGTGTTCCCCTCACCTACGAACCAAGTCGGTTCGAGGGGTGCTTCGCAGCCGCACAGGGTTCCACTTCTATTTTTCCAACTATAGCGCATGCGGCAAGGGTCGGTTGGCACGGATCATGGATGGGGCGATTTGTGTCGGTGGACCAGCCTAGTGCTCGTCCTTTTTTCTGCCCACGAATGAGCTCACCTTTTTTTCTCTGATGACAGCGGATTGCGAAGGGAGGCAGTTTCGCGGAACCGGCCACATAACGTTAATATTGGATAGGTCTGTGGACCAGTTTGTCTTTTTCTACCGTTGAGTATTCTTCTTATTTTTTCCTAATTCCTCGATGGAAATAGGGTAGAATCATCTATAGAACTAAGAAGATTCTTATTCTCCTTTGCGTATTTTTCAGGATCCTACAAATGGCCCCCATCGGAATGGGGTCCGATTAGAATGAAGGGGAGACTATTCTGATATAGAGTGGTCCTGAAATGTAGATGGTTTGTGACAGAGGGGTGGACCCTGTAGGGGACCATGCCTATAAATACTGGGGGCCCTATCCCTCTGTCGTTTACCAGATTCATTGAAAACATAGAGATTTTCCTTTTTTCTATGTGTGATTTCTCCTTCGCGAAACTTCACGTCCACGTACTAGCATTCATTTCTGTGAACCATTCCTCATTCATGCCTATCATCCCCCAAAGACCCCCCTCCCAGCTGCTGTAACGCCCTGGATCAAGATCCACAAAACCGGTGCCCTGTACTTGGTTCGCCACATGACCTCAAGTGAATGTCCTCGAATGCCAGTGGGTGCCGACTAGCAGCGAGGTCCTTGGTGAGTCAGTGGGGAAACTATGCCCTCATTTGGTCAATTATGCAGCGGAAGAATAAACATAAACAATCTCAGAAGCAAAGAATAGCATGCAACAACTGAACTAAAAGTAAAAGCAATGTCTGATATAATAATGATGCAGAATGGTACATGTATCTATGGAAAGTGGTGAACAAAACAACGTGATGAAATACAACTGAAACCAAAATACTAAATGTAAACAGCATCTTCAGCAGCATCGTGGGCCAAGCCTGGTCCCATGCTCTCCAGCTCCAACTAGCATTCAAGTACCTTAGGTAGAAGGGACACCATCCCTACCTATAGCTGCAACCATATAATCTATTTGGGCTGAAAATCAGGACCCAAACAGGGTGTGAGACTAATCCCAATAGGCAACCACCAAATGATTTGTGCCCTACTGTCAGTGATTGATATAACAAAAGTAAAGGTAAATAAAAATAGTAAACAATTTTACCAATTACCATTCACATTCTTTCAATTAAACAACCAGGTAAAACCAGTAATGTTTTCTATTCCATGATAAACTAGTAACACATCAGGTATCTAAAAAGTCTACCTAAACACAAGCAGCACAAAACCCAAGATTGTTCTTTGGCTTGGTGGACTCATCAAAACCAACCATCAAAAATTTACACTGACTCTCTGGGCGGCTTAAGCTAGAAGACCACTATATCCCAGTAATCAAACAAGGCACATACACTCTAGGAAGCTCTCACGTCAATTCCCCTATGGTCTTGCAACGATAGCTACAGACTCTCTGAGGAATCAATTAGGTCTAATTCCTCTTGTGGTATCGATGCGTGGGTAAACTAAGAACACTCTTGGGAGGCACAAAGTCCTATTACCGTAGTTCCTGCATATGAAACTAAAACCAACAGACCCTTTAAGGAAGCACTTAATTTTCTATTCCCTCTTTTATCTCCCGCACTAGGTTCTCACAGCCCTGAGAAGTACAGTCGTGCACAATCGATTGTTAGCAGCACTAAGTGAGTTAAAAAACTACCTGAATAATAGCTATCATGCATCAAAATTTTTTAAACAGTAGGTAACACATTCAATTAGTGATAACAAGTAACTAATAATTGCAATATGGTTTTCCACACAGGCTAACGGTGCCAAACTGCGATAAACAGCCAAACAGGGGGAAGAAACACCCGTGGGGTGGTTCTCAAACATGAAACCAAGCACATATTAGAAAAACATTAATCATAAGATAACAATAAATATAGGGCAAATAAACAATAAGATCAAAATCCTAAACTAGGGATACTCGATACATGGGTATCCGACACTTTTGCAACCAAAACTCAATGAACTTCAACGTAGAGAAACAAACCACCTACCTCGGTCATCGAAGATCGATATACTTGAACCTCAGCCAGGGAATTGGCCTAGAATGGAGAGGATCTACAAAGACGTCTAAAATTTTCAACATTAGATAACATACACGAGAGGAGGAATCTGGAGATGAGGCTTAAGAAGAACCAAGAACTCACCGCTGTGATTCTTCAGCAACTGACGGAGATCGATTCGAAAAACCGGTGACTGATCAGTGGCTCAGAGAGGTATCAGCCTCCTTGGATGTTCTGGATGGGATTAGTTGGAGATGAATATGTTTATGATAATTATGCGTGACCACGGGTCGATTAATGAAATAAAAATACACGACGTGTACTTAAAAAGTACACAACGTGTATTGGGTTTTTCCATAATCTGCAAAAATCGGCCTCCACGTCACCCCCTACTCACCATGTGTGTGGCCCGAACATGGTCAACACACGAATTCAAGCGGTAGAGGAGTACAGAGTGTGTACTCATAAAGTACATGGCGTGTACTCTGAAAATTTCCAGATTCTCCATTTTTCCTTAAAAAGCTCATAAAAGAGATCCATACATGAAACCGAAGATCCAGGTTCTTACAAACTTCCCCCATAAATAAATTCATCCCCAAATTTACTTAACGAGGAGTAGAAGAAGAGACCTCAAACAACTCTGGCCACTGCGATCACATATCAGCCTCCCTTTCCTAGATTTCATCCTGGATACGGCCATGCTACCATAACACCCATACCAGAGGAATAGACCGGCCACGGAGTACATTTTCACTTCAATCAAAAAACCTAATAAGATGCTCCTAGAAAGATGCATCCTACTCTAACTCAACCTCCGCAGGTTGAAAAACATGAGACGATTCTGAGAAATACCGTCGATGCTGAGAAACATGAAAGACATTTTGCATAGCCTTGTACCTCTAAGTTAACTGCAACCTGTAGGCAACAAGCCCGACTCTCTCCAGAACCTCAAACAGCCCGACGTATCTCAGTGAAAGCTTACCCTGTCTCTGAATCCTCTTATGTCCAACCTTTGTGCGACACACAAAAATACCAAGTCCCCGACCTTGAACTCTAGAGGCCATATCCGCTGATCAGCATAGGACTTCTGCCGAGACTGTGTTGTAGCCATCCTCTTCCCAATCAACTCTATCTACTCTGAGGTCTCCTGAAAAATATGAGGTCCCATAAAAGCTTCTTATCCTTTCTCTATCCAGCATAATGGTGATTGGCATGGCCTACCGTACAAAGCCTCGTAAGGTGCCATCTGAATAGTCTCCTGAAAACTGTTGTTGTAGGCGAACTCCACCAGAGGAATATGCTTCTCGCAATAACCACCAAAGTCTAGAATGCAAGCTCAGAGCATATCCTCAAGCACCTGGACGGTATGTTCAGACTGGCCATCAGTCTGAGGATGGTATGATGTACTCAAGAGTACTTGTGTACCCAACACCCTCTGTATCCCCTGCTAGAAGTGCGAAGTAAAACCCACATCCCTGTCAAAAAACAATGGAGTGTTGAACAACATGCAGACGTACAATCTCTCAGATGTACAACTTTCCCATCTCGTCAACACTGAAAGTCTCCTTGATCGGCAAGAAGTGTGCAACCATCATGAGTCTGTCCACTACACCCCAAACCACATCATTTCCTTGAGGTGATCTCGGTAAACTTGTCACGAAGTCCATTGCAGCATCATTCAATATCCACTCAGGAATTGGTAACTACTGTAAAAGCCCTGTTGGTTGCTGATGCTCTACCTTCACCCGCTGACAGGTAGAACACCGCATAACAAAACCAGCTACATTCTTCTTCATGCCTGGCCACCAATACTGACAGTGCATGTCTCGGTACATCTTGGTAATACTAGGATGAACTGCCCAAGATGAAGCGTGGAACTCCCGCATCATCTCCTCACGTATCTCCGTTGAAACCAAAACATGGACATAAAAATGTAGCACCTCATCATTGCACAGTGTCTATCCTGGTGTAGGATCTCTATCTGACACACCCTCAAGTAGGACTAGGCCCTCAGGGTCTTATAGTTTCCTCATTCAAAATAGATCTAAAAGGGTAGAGGTAACAGCTACAGAATAAAGAACCGTCTGACCTTGTCTATTGTGAACCTCTAAATTCATCTCATAGAATAGATCCATGAGATTCTAGTCACTGATGGCTTCCTCTACTGCCTGTAACTGAGTCCTCCTCCTCAGTGCGTCTACCACAGTATTTCATTTCCCAGGCGTATAAGCAAGCTCGAATTCGAAAGAATATAGGTACTCGACCCACCTTCACTATCTCAGGATCAAGTCACGCTGCATGAATATGTACCTGAGGATCTTGTGGTTAGTATATACCACAAAATTTTCTCCCATGAGATAGTGCCTCCAACAATGCAAGCCATGAACAACAGCTGCCAACTCCAGGTCATGCGTAGGATAGTTCTTCTCATGTGTCCTCAACTATCGAGATCGGTATGCAAGAACACGACCTTCTTGCATAAGCACTACTCCATGCCCGAAGCCATATGCATCACAGAAAACTGTATAACTCTTTCCTAGCTCTGGAAAAACTAGAAACAATGCTGAAGTCAATCTCCCCTTTAGCTCCTGGAAGGCTGAATCACAATCTTCTGACCAAATGTACTTCACACCCATCTTAATCAAGCCCATCAACAGTTCTGCTGAGTATGAGAATTCCTATATAAAATGCATGTAGTTACCAGCCAGTACCAAGAAACTTCGTACCTCGAAGACATTCTTCGGCTGCTCCTAGGTAACTGCTGCTCTCACATTCTCTGGGTCTACTGATACTCTTGTCTTTGAGATGACATGGACTAGTATGTGAATTTCATCCATCCAGAAGTGACACTTTGAGAGCTTAGCATATAAATGATGCTCCCTCAGTGTACTCAAAACGATCTCAAGATATGTATCATGGTCGTGTCGAGTATGAGAGTACACCAAGATATCGTCCACAAAGACAATGACAAAGGAGTCCTAGTACGGATGGAAAACTATGTTCATCAGTAACATGAAAACTTTCGGTGCGTTCGTGAGACCGAACGGCATAACCAGATACTCGTACAGACCATACCTACTTCAGAAAACTGTGAGAGGTATATCGGACGGTCTGACCCGCAACTAATGATAGTCGGATCTCAAGTCGACTTTTGAGAACACTCTATCTCCTCAAAGATAATAAAAAAGATCATTAATCATCGGAAATGTATATCGATTCTTGACCATCAACTGGATCAGCTTTCGATAGTCCACGCAAAGCCGTAAGATACCATCCACCTTCTTCACAAAAAACATAGGCGAACCCCAAGGGGAAGTACTGGGTAAGATAAAACTCTTCACCTACAACTACTCCAACTGCTTCTTGAGCTCTTTCATCTTAGGCGTAGCCATCCTATAAGGAGGTATGGATACCGGTGCTGCTCCTGGAACAAGCACAATAGAGAAGTATACCTCACGCTCTGGAGGCAACCCTGAAAATTCTTCTTGAAAGACATCCGGAAAAAGGTCAACTACCAGAGGAAAGTCCATCTGAGAGGTCCCCCGATCATCCAGATATAAACTAGAAATCTGGGCCGTAACACTGTCCAACCCATGATGTTCTGGTCCAGCTCTACTTGCCTGGACATTCCATTCACCCTTGTGAAGAATGGACCCGCCCTTTGGTTACATGAAACTCACCCTGCGGCGATAACAATCGACAAAGGCCAGAAAAGGAACTAGCCAGTCCATTCCAAGAATGACATCATAACCTGTCATCTCAAGGACATAAAGATCCCACACGAATTGACACCCACCAGCCTCAAGGGGGCACTCCTTTCATTGTCTTACACTAGTAGTTCTATGTCCCAAGGGAGTGTCTAGTGCCAAAGTATCCTCAGAACTAAAGATAGTAAGTCTAAGGCTCTCCACAGTGTGCAAAGAAATAAAGCTATGAGAAGCTCTGGTATCGAAAAGTGCAGAAGATAAAACTGAGGCTACTAAGATCGTACCTCGAACTGTGGAAGGTCCAGGATCCTGCTCCTGATGAATCTGATCTACTTCAAACGTCTAGATAGTACTGCGGCCCTGTGTAGTAGCCTGATATCCCAGAGCTGATCTCCCTTGAGCCTGACCATCACGTCCACAACCGTCACCTTGGCCTGAATGATCTGAAGAAATCTATCCCCCAGTCGTCTACGGAATTGGTAATCATGCTCCTATACAAGGAGTAGAAACAGATTCTCCTTCTCTAGATGCTGGAAGAAGAACCCTGAATAAACGATGCAGATGACCCATCTTTCCGCAATCTCAGCACTCCACTGGATCTCTCGGCCACTGAGGCTTCTCATGCCCACTTATTCTGCACTGATATCACACTACCTGGTTTCTAGAAGGAAGTTCTCATCTGCTAGATGATATTATTCGCTTCCTCAAGTCACCACGAGTAGACTCTCGGTGGGGCTTCCTGTTGTCATTACGGAATGAATCAGCCTTGGATGATGAATCGCACTGGTCAATAGCTCCAGTCTCCTACAAATTTCATTCGGTGATTATCTCCTGGCTGACTATCATGGTAATAGAAGTAAACTGGAAGATGTTCACCGGCGATCTGATCTCTGGTTTGAGGACTTCCTCAAACATACTTTCCAAAACATCTTGTCATTTCCCAGAACGGGAGCGAAACGTTGTAACTCAGTAAAGATGGAGGAATACTCCAAAACCGAAAGAGTAACCTACTGTAGGATCATGAACTCCCTAGCCCTATCGGCTCTTAGCATCACTGGATAGAAGTAGTCATAGAACGTATGCTGGAATTCTTCCCAAGCCATAATCTACTGGCTCCCTTCCTGCGAGACTACATCCAACCATCTCTTGGCAGAATCTTGTATCATATAAGTCGCAAGCTTCACCCTTTTGTCTGGGTGTGTCTTCAGATAGTTGAATATGGAAATCATGATTTCTAGACATTACTATGAAACTTGAGGTCCTCCATCCCCTGTGAAAGTGGGAGGATGCGGCTGTTTGAAGACTCGCGTAAGCTCTGCCATAGAAGGGGCACGATGCTGAGCTCCTTGGAAGGTCTGCATGAACCTCATGAAACCGTCTCTGAACTGAGCGTCGACACCAGTGTCTGGAATCCCTGAAGGTGCCATGTCTGGAACAACTAGCGGAAATACTGGTAGTTCCTGGTCTGCCATATCAGGCGTACGGTCACTCCCTGGTTATTGATGTGCAACGAGAAGACGTCTTGGTGCCATAGCCCTGAAAGATCAAACTCATGCCTCAGATTTAGGATTAAGAAGGACAGAAAACACAAGAGTACAAAACCGGAACAAGAGAGAGAAACACTTAAGTTTGAAAAACAAGACTACATAATGTGTACATATGGTACACGACTTGTTTGTTAAAGCCGTTTACATGGGTGTGCAATTCAGCCACCACGGGTCATGTAACTTTCTGAACTAAAAAGCGTGTTGTCCCAAAACACGGTGCGTACTTGAACTCCACTCCCCTGCCCGAGTCTCCATGCATGGCTAACATACACGGTCCTCCTAATTCTAAAGTACACGGTGTGTGCACTAAGGAAACAACATGTACTAGATAGGTTTCGGTGGCCCGTGTAGCAGGTTACACGGCCGAACACATGGCTAACCCCTTACATGGCATGTTCCGAACAAACACGGCATGTATAGGAGAATATAACAACGACCCGTGTTGTTTGTGCCATGGTCAGGTACCTAGGAGAAAACTACACGGCATGTACTATACGTGTTTCCCCGAGGACTTTCCGACACCCCGTGTTTTTGTTCACACAGATAGTAACACGGTTTAAAAACTACACGGCGTGTATGAATAAAGTACATGCCATGTATTCTTGGTTTTTATGGGCAGTAGCTCAGAAACTACTGCAGATGCCCGAAACACTGAAAAACAAACATCTATGTGCCAAATTCAAATCCGTGGGGGCCCATACACCCCACGAATCAAAGCATGGCATCCTAACCATGCATACAACAAGTAAACAACATATCAATTCAATGATTCACCATATTCTGATCCCCGAGGGCCTATAACACCTCTAAGACCAATGATTAGCGTCCATGATAAATTAACTATAAAATAACCGACACCCTATCAATATAGTGGAATCTCTATCACAGCAACTATCACAACATCATGCATAATCTATCACAAAATCTTTCACAACAGCATGCAATTTCTAGTGCACCCTAGATGGCATGGTATAATGCCTGACATGTGATCTTCTAACCAGTGCCTATATGATGCATGAGATGGCATACCCTCATCTCATCAGGTTGCAACAAAATAGAACTACAATAATTTGAACTGTAATAGAATAAAACAAGTGCATCAACCAACTGTTAAATATAATAAACCGCAACACTTGAAAAAACTAAAAAATTGCAATTATGAGGTAATATAGCTTTTCCTTGTACACAGGTTAATTACTCTCGGGCACAGTTTACTACAAACCACCCATTTCTTCCAATCCCTGTCTATGGTCACAAAATAGTAAGACAATAGAAAAGAAGAAAACTCCTCTGATACCACCTTGTAATGACCCGAGTCAGGAGCCACAAAATTGGTGCCCCATACCCGGTTCGCCACATGACCTCAAGCGCATTTCCTTGAATGCCAGAGGCTGCTGACAAGCTGTGAGGGCCTTGGTGAGTCAGTTGGGAATCTATTCCCTCATTTGTAAAAGTATGCAGTGGAAGAATAAACATAAAAAATCTCGGAAGCAGTGAATATCATGCAATAAATGAACTAAAAGTAAAAGCAATGTATGATATAATAATGATGCAGAATGGTACATGTATCTATGGAAACCAGTAAACAGAAAAACGTGCTGAAATACAACTAAAACCAAAATACTAAATGTAAACACCAACACCAGCAGCATCACGGTCCAAGCCCAATCGCATGCTCTCCAGCTCCAACCAGCAATCAAGTACCTAAGGTAGAAGGGCCACTATCCCTACCTATATCTTCAACCATATAATCTGTTTGGGGTAAAAAGAAGGACCCAAAAATGGTGTGAGACTAATCCCAGTAGGCAAACACCACAAGATTTATTCCCTACTGTCAGTGAGTGATATAACAAAAGCAAAGGTAAATAAATACAATAAACAATTTTACCAATTACCATTCACATTCTTTCAATTACACAACCATGGAAAGCACAATTTCCTATTCCCGTAGGTCTAGAATATGAAAAAAAACCAACACACCCTCCAGGGAAGCACTTAATCGTCTATTCCCTCTTTGATCTCCCGCACCAGGTTCTCACAACCCCAAGTAGTCCAGTTAAGAATAATCGACTGGTAGTGTAACATCCCCAAATAATAAAGGGTTAAATGACTAAATGATATGACTCATGTCAACAATGTGCACCTTCCTCTTCGGGAGCCTGTCTGATTAGAACTCCACAGTTGAGCGTGGTTGGCATGGAGTAGTGATCAGGATGGGTGGCCTCCTGGGAAGTTTCTCAGGGTGTGTGTGAGTGAGGACAAGGCACACTGGAAAGGACAAGTGTTGGCCTGTGGAGATTGTCATTAGTCAGATAACCCGTTCGGGCATGTGGGTGGACCCTGGGGTGGGTCCCACGTGTCTGTGGGGGCAACTGGTGGTACCTAGTAGGCCAGGACCCGACGGACAAGTTAAGGCGGGGTGGTTGTGCTTTCACTGGGACCCAGTTGTCACATTTGGTATCAGAGGAGGAACCCAGCCTTAAGTGTGGTGCACTGCCTGGGTTGATGTGTAGGGCCCACAATGAGGGAATTGTGCTCTAATGGGGGGAGGGTGATTGTAACATCCACAAATGATTAAGGGTTAAATGACTAAATGATATGACTCATGTCAATAAGGGGCACCTTCCTTTTAAGGAGGCTGTCTGATTAGAACTCCACAGTTAAGCGTGCTTGGCCTGGAGTAGTGATCAGGATGGGTGACCTCCTGAGAAGTTTCTCAGGGTGTGTGTGAGTGAGGACAAGGCACACTGGAAAGGACAGTTGTTGGTCTGTGAATACTTTCCATAGTCAGATAACCCATTCGGGCATGTGGGTGGACCTCGTTCGGGCATGTGGGTGGACCATGGGGTGGGCCCCACGTGTCTGTGGGGGAAACTACTGGTACCTGGTAGGCTAGGACCTGACGGCCATGTTAAGGAGGGGTGGTTGTGCTGTCACTGGGACCTCGTTGTCACAGTTAGCAGCCCTATGTGAGTTAAACAACTACCTGGATAATAGCTATCATGCATCAAAAGTATTTAACAAATGGAATTTTTGATAACAAGTAACTAACAATTGCAATAGGGTTTGCCTCACAGGAAAATGGTGCCAAACAATGATAAACAGCCAAATAGGGGGGAGAAACACCCATGGGGTAGTTCTTAAACATGCAACCAATCACATAAAATAAACAATAGGATCAAAATCTTAAACCCGGGATACCCGATACATGGGTATCCGACACTTTTTCTACCAAAACTCAAAGAACTTCAACGTAGGGCAACAAACCACATACCTAGATCCTTGAAGATCGATATACTTGATCTTCATCCCGTTCTGGCTTGTGGGTGGACCGTGGGGTGGGCCCCATGTGTCTGTGGGGAAACTGGTGGTACCTGGTATGCCAGGACCTGATGGCCATGTTAAGGTGGGGTGGTTGTGCTGTCACTAGGACCCAGTTGTCACAGTTAGAAGCCCTAAGTGAGTTAAACAACTACATGGATAATATCTATCATGCATCAAAAGTATTTAAACAGTAGACAACCCATGAAATTTTTGATAACAAGTAACTAACAATCACAATAGGGTTTTCCTCACAGGCAAACAGTGCCAAATGGTGATAAACAGCTAAACAGGGGGGAGAAACACCCGTGGGGTGGTTCTTAAACAAGCAACCAAGAACATATTAGAAAAAATTAATCATAAGATAACAATAGGTCTAGGGAAAATAAACAATAGGATCAAAATCCTAATCCCGGGATACCTGATACATGGGTATCCGGCACTTTTGCAACCAAAACTCAAAGAACTTCAACGTACGGAAACAACCACCTACCTCGATCCTTGAAGATCGATATACGTGAACCTCAGCACGTGAATTGGCCTATAACGGAGAATATATTCAAAGACATCTAAAATATTCAACCTTATATAACATACATGAGAGGAGAAATCAGGAGTCGAGGCTTAAGAATAACCAAGAACTCACTGCTGTGATTCTTCTACAACTGACGGAGTTCAATTCAGACAACCGGTGACAGATCGTTGGCTTAGAGAAGAATCGGCCTTCTTGGACATTCTAGATAGGATTAGGTGGAGAAGAAGATGTTTATGATAATTAGGTGTGAACCTGGGTCGATTAATGAAATAGAAAAGTACACGGCGTGTACTTTTAAAGTACACAGCGTGTAGTGGGTTTTTTCTTACTCCGCCAAAATCTGCCTCCACATCCCCCCTACACACCGTGTGTATGGCCTAGACACGGTCAACACATGGCTTCGAGCGACAGAGGAGTACACTATGTGTACTTATTATGTACACGGCGTGTACTCTGAAATTTTCCAGATTCTCCATTTTTCCTTAAAAAGCCCGTAAAAGAGATCTGTACCTGAAACCGAAGCTCTGAGTTCTTATAGCTGTGAATTAACTCATTTAATCAATTAAATGGTAGTTACAATGGCCTGCGTAGGAACTCACTACGCATCTTGGATGGTCCGCGAACTGAAATCCTCAAATCTTTGAAACATTCTTAAGTTTATGAACTTAAATATATAAATTTGGGATTGAGATTCCACAGAGCAGCATGGTTCGCAGTTTTTTGGCCAACGCTCCACAGTCCCGAGTCCGCGTAGTGTAGGTTCACAGGATACAACCATCACAAACTATATTTTTAGGCTAGCTTGTGGACCTCATCATCAAGGCTCTTTGACAATATCCTTTGCGGAAAACATGGTATTTTTCTCCAGATTTTATTATTTCGGACTAACCATTTTCCTAGTTTTCATAATGTAGTGAGAAAATATGGCTCCTCCTCGACCTGCACCCAGGCCGGCTATCGAGCCTCTTCCAATTGGTCTAGAGAGATGTCTCATTATGATTCATAGAGCTGAGAAAATCAATGAGTACCCCAACTATCCAATCATTCCCGATGATGGTGTTTTGATGGAACTACTCTCCCCTGACTTCTGTGCTATCCGCTATCGAATCATCTTCTGCTTTATAGTTTCAACCTTCAGGACGATGTCCCTATCCCCCCTATCTTCTCAGGTCTTCCATCCCCTTTCTTTGAAGTGTTGCCGATGTGCACTCAAGCGAACCTTTCTCAGTCATGAGAGATGATTTCTGATTCTGACCCAAAAGACGATTTTATTTTAAGAGGCACTATTGGGACTCAGAGTGATCTGTATAATCAAGGCTTCTCCCAAGAGGCTTTTCTCAAGAGTTACCCTTCCATAATCAAATTTTCTCAAGAGGATCCTGATGCAGGATGGAATTCCAGGTGGGATCTTTAGTCTGGTGGGATTGACTCAAATGACTAGGCCTCAGCTTTCTGGGACCATTATCGTTGCCATGAATTTCATCAGTCACTAGAAGTGGTCAATCTATAATCCACAGTGTATGCATCCCAGTTTCTTGTTTACCCACCATCATTGATCCTTCCTGACTTGCTTAGTCACTGGTGTTCAATCACAAACACTTTCCACCTTTTCCATGGTGAGTTTAGTATTATCTTATGGGGTATCTATAAACTGGGATGGATTCTGATCATTGACGAGATGTGTGATGAATTTCTGCCCACCCCTGATGCATGGGATGATGCCAAACAGGTGCCTTCGTTGGCGAGGGATCTTCTAGTTATGGTGAAGTGGTCACTAGGTCACCCCTTACAGGCATGCTCTCTTATTTCCTATAGCACATGGATTGGGTTATTTCTGAAAACCACTAGTCCTGTGCCGAAGATCAAGCGAACTAGGACTCATCCTTGTAAACAATCACGAACTATCCCAGGTTCCTACTGGGCAGTACTAGAGGCGGGAAACTACCTTTCATGGAGTTATGAGGTGCATCCTTGTGTTCCACCCATGCCCATGCTGGCAGGTCTTCATGCCATTTTTTTCGAGCGGGTGGCTATTCCCATCTCGGGATATAAACCTAGGTTTCAGAGCTTTCACCCTGATGATGGCAGCTAAGCGGGTGGGAGGCCGCCTGGTGAATATGGTAGTTCCCACTTTGGCTCGCCTTTACAAATTACTGAGCAACATGCATGAGGGTGGGTCACCCTATCGCATGAGCGGGCCATTTCAATTCTTATATGGATGGCTGGAGAATCATTGCCTTTGTTATGAGTATCATCATAACACGGTCATCCTGCTTCCTACCTTTCAGCCTACACAGCTTGATGTAGCTGGATTTCATTTGATGTCCCTCAGCTATGATGAATTCATCAAGCTTTTGAGTGACTTCTCCCAGTTCTCTTTCACTCCCTACACCACCCCTTCTGGTGTCGTGGTTGAAAAATACATGGGGATCCTAGAGGGTCATTCTTACGTGATTTCACTATGGGACGGGTTTTTATCTGCACGGATTGATGGGGTTTCTCTGTGCGAGTTGTATGCCCCATATCATTTTTCTCACAAGTATGGATGTATGAAACTCCAAGTTTCCCTTCCCCATCCTTAGGCCAGAGGACTACACCCGGCCACTATTCTTCAATGGTGGTTGATGTGGATGTTGATGTGGGAGGGATCTGACACAAGCATTCCCTTTCCTTTCATAGGGGCGGTTACCAGCCTATCCTTGGAGCATGTAAGAATGTGGATAAAGCAGTATCCCGATGGGATCCTTGGGAACGCTGACCAACGGGTTCCCAATCCAGGTGTTATTGTGGCTACTATGCCTACCTCACCTTCCTCATCAGCTCTGAGGGAGGACTAACTGATGGCTCATAGGTCAAAGTGACTCAGAAAATTTTCCTCTACCAACCCCTCTATGACTGAAGTTCAGATGGACCCAATCTTCATAGATGTAGATGAGGATGACCCTATGGATTTGGGTCCCAGTGAGACAACTCATGAAGCATTGCTGACTGATACCATACATAGAAACTTGATTCCTAAGCCTGAACCAGGGTTAGAATCTCCAGACCATCTAGTTTTGGAACCATCTTCTAGCATGCACATGTCTGCCCTGGTTTCCATGCTTGACTTAATTCCTATGCCATATAGCAAGGATACCAAATATCATCATGTCATGTCGGACCACCGAGCAGTACGAAGTTGGGCCTGGCCCCGGATCTGTGAGACTGTTACTGAAACGCCTCTAACTGAGATGGGGAAAAACTGAAGCCCTTCAGAAATATTTCCTAGGCATGGGGTCAGGTGGGTTTGACTATCGACAACTTAATTTTCTCACCTTCCAGGTTGTCATTGCTCGTGAGGAGGCTACTGCTAGTGAACACAAACTTTATCACCTCGCGACCAATCATTGTGGGACCCGAGCCTTTGAGGAGGCTATGGTGAAGCTCCATCAACTGATAGTAGAAGTGAAGAGCTATAAAGATCAGGTGATCGCCTTTTCTACCAAGCTACATGAATGCAAAGCTCAGGTGGTGATGTTGAGGGATAAATTGTCATCTCTGACTGGTAACCTTGAAGCTACTAGGAAAGAGATTAATGATCTCCAGTCGACAGTGAGGCATACTCATTAGGTGGCCGAAGTTGTGGCCATGGAGAAGGCTGTGCTAGATCAAACCTACAATAACCTTCACAGAACAGTTTCCACTCTAATGGAAAGAGCGATCCAGGCTCCTTTGTGATCATTGGAGCCAATTTTGTGTTCCATTTTACAACCTTTTTTGTTGCGGAAAAGGAGAGACTCTGGCTTGTGGACATTCTCCCCACATTTTCAAGTGGAATACAATCTAATTTCGATATTCCATTTCTGTAAAAAATTATGGTTACTAGAATAACTATTGTATAAATAACATCTCACTGAATTAGAATTAATCATTATTCAGGAAAATGATAAGAATAGAAACGAGCTCTAAATGTTTCCTGGACCATGGGATTCAGCGAGCATAGTTTGACTATTTCTAGGGTTTTGTAGGAAAACCCCAAAAACTTTTTTTATTCTTTTTTTATTAATAACCTAATTTTTTTGGGGCCCATTCGGTGTGAACCCAGCGAGTATGGCTCTGCTTTTTCTTAGGTCTCCCTTTTTGGCTTTTTAGCCTAAAGGGATTTGCACCTCTTTTTGTGAGTAGTTTAATGTTTCACCGACAAGACTGTCATTACTGATGCTTTAGCTCGAAATGTTTTGAACAGATATGGTGGGGTGAGGGCCGTGATGAGGATTGGTTGATTGAAGGATGTCTCAATACCCTTCAGACGCATGTGGGGGGAACATGTTTAGATTTTAATGACATGCAGGGCATGTCTGAAGGCATGGGAACCGTATCAGCGTACAAAAGTAGGAAAACATTACATAAGGCCGAATGGACTTTGGTTGATGGGCCAGGGGGGATAAATATGTAGATCCACTGAGGGCATTGTATGTATAGTCGTGCAAAGGTGTCTTTAAGTTAATTATTGTCCATTTTTGATGGCCCAAGGACTTCATGGAAGTACGACTTATAGAAACCACCATGGGTGGCTTAGAGAATTATGAAAATGACCAGGGGTGGTTCAGAAAGGGTGTGTGATGTTTGAAAGGGTTTGGGAACATCTGTACTAATCAAGAGTGTGGTCTGGAGGCCACTCCTCTACGCATTTAGTTAGTGTAAAGGACAGTTGGAGCTTGACGCAGTTTAAAGTCATGCAGCTGGGACATTCTTCAAAATGGAACGACTTCTCCTAGTTCTCAGTAATCTCATCAGTGATGTTTCACAATATTTAGGTAGGGTTGTGAAAGAAGTTGGTAAATTGTTGCTCAGAAGGTTTCTGAATCCCGGGATGGGCATGGGGGCTCAGAGGCCAAGAGTCGTACAGAGTGAAGCATTGCCTAAGGAAATTTTCTTTTGTTAGACATTCCATAGGCAATCAATATAAAGATCTACAGGGGGAACGGTATGCATAGTCATGAAAACGTATCCTTATATCAATGATTGTATTCTCCCGATAGCTAGGCAACTTCAAAGAATTTGATATTCGGGACCACTAGTGGTCGATTACGAGAGTTCATCTTTTTCAGATTATAGAGTATGGTTTATGAAAAGAGGGTTCCTGGATACGGAAGAGACATCTAGGCTAGATGGGAGAAACATCTAGGCTAGACTTCCTAGGAATGGGTGAAGCCATCCTGTCTCACGTTGGTGTGAGACGGTGGTTTTTTATGGTCTGGCAAGTGCACTGAGGGACAGAGGAAAGCCTCCATTCATTACTGAAACCATGATAGGTTTTACAATGTATTTTAAAGTCATTCAGTAAAGACGAGGAGCATTACTAAAGATATTTTACAGTTTAATGTCATTCAGTGAGGATGGGGGTTATTTTTAAATCTGTGAAAATTATTGCGATTGGAGGAATTTATTTGGATGTTTGTTGCTCGGTCTTTGCAGTTTCACGCCATGTTGAAAAGACTTGCTCCGTGCAGTTTTAATTGTCATGAGGGAAGAACGTAGTTTCAAAGGCCACTCTTGATCAAAATTTAACTGGGCTTGAACATCTTAGCATGTATAAGATGTGGAGAGGGGTTGATGGTGTAAACCATGGTTCCGGGGCTTCGTGTATTAGGAGGGATGATATGGGGGCTCTATGGTAGTTAAGCATACGAGGCTAGGAAGAGTGTCTCCCGAGGAAGTCTATCCTTTAGTAGATGGGCCAGGGACTATCAATATGCAGAGCCGCTGAGGGCATGTTATGCATAGTCATGAAAAGGTTTTCGTGGGTCGATAACTTCCCACTTCCGATTTCCATGAATGATTATGAGGATCCATGATTTTTTTGAGCCACGAAGTCTGTCGTTTGGTAGGGAACTATTTGGACATGTCAGGTATGTTCGTCACTAGTTGTTGTTAAAGCTTGACGAGTTCACCATGCTGATTTATCTTGTGTATGGGGTATACCTTTACTCCATGTAGTTTGACGTCGTGTAGTAATGACAAAGCACTCGTAGTTTAGCAGTTGTAGAGGTTACACTATTGGGTGACTATTGCTACTGTTACACGAATGCAAATGAGTTTGGAGGCCCTGGTATACATTGAACAATTGTGAGGGAATGAGGGTGTAAACTGTAACTCTGGGGTTTCTCGGATCCGGAGGTATGACAAGGGGGCTCTGAGGCTGGTAAGTGTACGGAGCTAGGAAGAGTATCGTCTGAGGAAATCTTGCCTTTGGTAGACGGGCCATGGGCTATCAATATGCATAGTCGCTGAGGGCATGATATGCATAGTCATGAAAAGGTGTCCACGGGTCAATAACATTCTACTTCTGATGGCCATGGATGACATTGAAAATCTGAGATTTCTCACAGTACAGAGATTGGCATATAGGGAGAATGGTGTCCAAGTATACAAGAAACATCTTCACCATAGTTGCTCGTCAAGTCAATGTAGCCTATCCCTGACTTGACGTTTGTAGATGCAGATCATCATGTGAACCATGGGAGGATACATTGGGTAACCTGGTAAGGATACCTTGAAAACATTTATATGTGAGAGTGTAATGACATTCTAAACCACTCCTCCATAAATTTTTAGATCGGGAGATATGATATAAGGGCTCTGAGGCCGATAAGAATACAAGGATGGTAAGAGTATCGCCTGAGGAAATCTTACCTTGGGTAGATGGGCTAGGGGCAATCAATATGCAGAGCCACTTAAGGCATGGTTTGCATAGTCATGCAAAAGTGTCCACAAGTCGATAACTTTCCACTTCTGATAGCCATTAATGGTTATGAATATCCGCAATTATCCAGGTCATGGAGTCTAATGTATGGAGAGGATGCATCCAACTACACAAGGAGTATTCCCATATCGTTTCACCATATATCTTTGGTGGGTCACGATCATGTCCGTGCAGTTTAACGTCGTGAAATGAGGATGATGTCCATGAAGTTTAACATCGTGCGGTGAGGATGAAGTCCATGCAGTTTAACGTCATGCGGTGAGGATGAAGTCTGTGCAATTTAACGTAGTGTGCTGTAGAAGATAGGTATATATATCTGTGTTTTATTTTCTTAGTGGCTGGGCCAGGAAATAAGATCCCGGTGTCGCTATGTATCTTGCGAGGTCAAGAATCAAGTCTAATGTAGTTCTTTAGAGGATGATACACCCCGTGCAGGTCTGGTCTGTACACGGGGGAAGGAGGCATTTTTTTATTTGGTTGGGGTGGCTGGGCCATGATGGGATACCCTGGTGTCACTAAATATCCTGCGAAGGCAGGAATCAAGCCATACATAGTTCTTTGAAATCCATGAAGTTTAATGTCATTTGGTGAGGACGGGGAATACACCCCATGCAGGTCTGGTCCGTACACAGGGAAAGAGAGCATTTAAAAAAAGTTTAATCCAGTGGTGTGGCTGGGCCAGGATGGTGGATCCTGGCTTTGCTATGTATCTTGAAAAGGTAGGAAACAAGCCGTACATAGTTCTCTAAAAGAGGTACACCCCGTGAAGGGTTGGTCCGTACATGGGGGAAGGGGACTTTTTTAACTTTATTCCATTTGGGAGTGGCTGGGCCAGGATAGGGAATCATGGTGTCTTTACGTATCATGCGAGGGTAAGAATAAAGATGTACATAGTTCTTTGAAATCCATGCAGTTTAATGTCATGCGGAAAGGTTGAAGTACTCTTAGTTTAGGGTCATAGAGTTTGGACCGTCAGGTGCTCGGCAGTTTATCGTCTTACAGATTGGAAGAAAACTGCTTTTGTTTGTGCAAAATATTTCATCAGAAATCTCACATTTGTAAGAGCGGTAGTGAACTACCCATCCATCGAGATTAGGGAATACACTCCATTGGAGTAGACCTTTTGTATAACATATGGTCCCTCCCACTTGAGATCCAGTTTGTAGGTTTCTTTTTGGGTATCATTGGGGTCCGGAGGACCAACACCAATTCTCATTCCAATAAGGACAGAAGAAAAACCTTTTTATTGAAGGCTCATGAGATCAATTTCTAATATACTTCTAAATGGTGCAAAGTGTGCAACCGCTTCTCATCCAACTTTTCCAATTAACCTAGCCTTTTTTTGATTGCTCATCATTGGATAACTGATTAAAAATGGTAACACGGAGTGAGGGAAATTGGAGCTCAATGGGCAAGACCTCTTTTACTCCATATACTAATGAGTACGGAGTATCCTGAGTAGAAGTGTAGATTGTGGTTCAATAATACAACAATGCATGAAGAAGTTTATCCAGCCATGATTTCATGTCTTTGTCGACCATTTTCTAGTGAATGTTGGACAGAGTCTTGTTGTAAGCCTCTATCTGTCCGTTGGTCGCTGCCTGGTAGCGGGATGAGTGGTTAGCCTTGATTCCATTTTATTGGTATAGTTTCTCCAACTTAGCAGTGTATAATTTGGTGCCTTTATCCATCAGTATGGTATGGGGGACCCCAAATCTAGTGATGATACTTGCTTTCACAAAGATGACAAGGTTTCTTTCCCTGACTTCATTAAGGGGTACTGCATCTGCCATTTGGAAAAGAAGTCGGTTTCTATGAGGATATACTTTAATTGTTTTGTGGTGGCAGGATGATATGGTCCCATGACATCCATTCCCTAGATGTAAAATGGCTAGGAGTACTTAGGCTGATGATGTAGCTCTGTGGGTTGGTGTATGAATTTCGCATGAGTGGCATTTTGCAGTAAAGTGCTCGCAATCTCGTGTCATTGTGGTCCAATAGCACCCAAGCCTTCAAACCTGATGGGAAATCCTAAACCCTGGATGATGTGTTACACATACTCCTTCATGAACTTCATTTAGTACCACAATAGTTTCTTCTCCATCAATGCATCAGAGGAGGACTCCATCGAGGCCTCGTTTATAGAGGACCTCTTGCTATCTCGTGCCACCATATAGGAAAAATTAGATTGACCTTCTCCACATGTGTTCTCGTTTAGCCCTGTCTGATGGGAGATCACTCAGTAGAAAGTCATTTATAATGGGGGTCATCCAGCCAATGGTAGGAGCATAAGGCTTGGGGATATGACTCACTTCGTTGAATCCCTCTGTATTAGTCTGAACAAATGGCAACACCATTAGACGATGAGAAATACTGATAACTGTTTCATCCCAGTCTTGGTTAGCTAGGGCAGTGTCCGCATTAGCTAATGCATCAACCTGAGCATTCTGAGGCCAGGGAATATAGGTTAATGTTGGTTCTGTAGATAATTCCACTATTAATCCTTGCACATGGTCAAACAGGGGAATCAACTCCACCTTTTTAATAGCATAGTCACCATTGATTTTCTTGATGACCAGTTCCGAGACACCTTTTAACTTAAGGTGTTGTACATGTGCCTGGAGTGTGAGCTCCAGGCCTGCAATGAGGGCTTGATAATCTAACTCATTATTCGTACATCCTTCTGACAAGAGGTAGGAATATGCAAAGCCGTCCTTTTCTGGGGATATGATTATTATCCCCAAACCCACCTTGTTAAATTTGGGATCCTCCATCATTTTCCATGTCGGGCTTCAGGATGCGCCGTTGATGTAAATTTCCCATGCTGGGAGCTCCTGTTGAACTGAGAAGCTGTCTTCATTAGGTAGCTCGATGTCCAGTGTGATATTCCCTATTGAGGGGTGTTTTTCCATAAAATATTCTAATGCCTGGCCTTTGATGCCCTTCTGAGGCACAAACTGGATCTCAAACTATTGTAGGATGACTGTCCATCAGGATAAACACCCAGTCAGCATCGGGCGGCTAAGGATGTACTTGAGTGGGCTACTATGCAAGAACAAATAGACTTCATGATGCTGCAGATAATGTCGTAATTTCTGAACAGTGAAAACCAAGTCCATATAACTCTTCTCAATGTTTGAGTATCGAGTTTCAGCATCAATCATGATTCTGCTGAGGTAATAGAGACTGTTTTCACTACCAGAGTCATTTTTCTACATGAATAAGGCTCCCAGTGACCACTCTAGGGTTGTCACATATAGGATGAGAGGTTGTCCTTCAACCGAGGGCATGCTTACTGGAAAGATCAAGAGGCACTTCTTTAGGCTATTGAATGCCCATTGGCAGTCATCTGTCCATTGGTATGTAACTCCCTTTTTAATTAACCAAGTAAAGGGCAGATATTTACCCACCAAGTTGGCTATAAACCACCTAATGTAGACCAGGTGTCCTTGGAATCCTCTAAAATCAGTTAGATTGCAGGGAGGGGGAAGTACAAAGATAGAGTTTGTCATTTCAGGGTCGACTTCGATGCCAAGATGGCGTACGACGAAGCCATGGAATTTCCCTGAGGTGACCCCGAAGGTGCATTTCAAGGGATAGATATTTAGGCTATTTTGTCGAAGTTTGTTGAAGATAGTTTTAAGATCTTTATGGTCATCTGAGTGCTATCTTGATCAGAAAAACAAAGTCATCCATGTTGCATTCGACAAATCTCCCCAGCAATGGTATAAATATACAATGCATGGAGCGTTGATATGTGGCACCAGCATTCTTGAGACCAAAGGGAATGACCCAGTAACAGAATATTCCTTGAGGGGATATGAAGGTAGTGGCCTCTTCGTCTTCTCGGGCCATCCGAATCTGATTATACCCAGAATAACCATCCATGAAGGATACAGCCTCATACTCGGACATTGCGTCAATTAATAATTCGGTACTCTGGACTGGGAAATCATCTTTCAGGTAGTTCCAATTGAGATATCTGAAATAGATGCAGACACGGATTTGTCCGTTCTTTTTCGTAATGGGGACAATGTTTTCTAACCAGAGGGGGTACTGGTCCTCCTGAATAAATCTTGCTTTAATAAGCTTATCGACATCAGCCTTTATTTTGGTACCATGTGAGAAGTGCATTCTTTTGTGGGATTGTTTATAGCCCCAGTGGTCTTCTGGAAGATCTATGTAGTGGGTCGCCACTTCGAGATCGAGTCCCGGCATTTCCGTGTAATTCCAGGAAAAAACATCCCAGTGTTTCTTTAGGAAGGAGGTGTATACCGCATGCTCCTCGGGAGACATGGATTCACTAATGACAGTGGGCCTCAGGTCTTCCTCATTACCCATGTTTATTTCCCTGAGCTCATCCACAGTGGTGGAGATATCCTTCCTCAAATTCAGGAGGCGTAGCCTTGAGATCTTCCTCAGCCTCTTCACAAAAATCCTCATCCTCTTGATCTGATGGGGGGAGAATTCTCGGCACGTGCTCTTGGGAGTCCGGAGGCGAGGTATTGTGGGAATCCTTGCTCATGTATAGACCCCCAGATTGAGGGTAAGTGGTCATTTCCTCATTTACACGCTCGGCCGTTATACCTAAAGTCATGAGGACAGCTGAGTGTGTGTCGGGCTTGAACCCCTACTCTCAACATGGTTTATTGGAAGTATATTGTCTCCACCAAGCTTTCTGAGGGGGTCATCAGGAACCATCTACAGACCATTTGGAGTATGGATCCAATTGACACCATCGTGCAAAGGATCCTTTTTATTTTTCTCATAAAACCCGACGTCAATGTAGTGTGACTCGGAGAGCTCGAAAGGGGCCTTGTCAGCGTGGAATGTCCCACTTTTCCCATTGATGCAATACTTGATACACTGGTGGTAGGATGAAGGAACGACCTCGTTCTTATGGATCCATGACTGCCCAATAAGGGAATTGAATGTCGTGTTCTTTCAGACCACCAAGAATTATGAGTAATCCACAAGGTCACCAAAATGGGTCTATAGATTGATTTGTCCCATTGGCTTCTGTTCACTATTGTCGTAATCCAATGTAGTTGTGACTGAGGGGATTAGGTCATCGTCACTATAGCCCAACATATGGAGTGTTTGTAGGGGAAGGAGGTTAACTCCAGAGCCATTTTCAATAAAGACTTTGTGGACCTCAACATCATTTAGTGTGCCAGGAATATATACTGGATTGATATGTCCTTGCATGATGGAATCTTCATCTTGATCGGTGAAGGAAATAACAGCATTGCATTCAGTCAGGCCAATATCTGTTCGGTAAATCTCGGCAGCAGCTACCTCAGCATGAATCTCCTGTAGATTGAGCAAGGATTCAATAAGCACCTTCCTAAGACCTTCTGAGAAACTCAGGGCATCCAAGATTGACACCATGGTAGGTACTAACCCTGGATGCTTAAGGATATCGTATTTCAGCTCCAATGGCTGATTCTTCTCCGTTAGTGGCAGAGTTTTATTAGGCACATAAGGAGTTGGAGAATGAGACGAGGAAGGATTGGCTGTAGGGTTGGAGGATGATGGGGTTCCCACATTCTGGGGACTCAACCCTGCCAGTCTGTTTGTGCACACTAGGAAGCTAGACATATGTTCCTCTTCTGATGGGTACCACAGAATGATATATCCAGAGTGGCCGCTTATGGAGGTGGATGGATATTCTTTCTTTTGTTGAGTCCATTGAAGGGCTCTTCCATGGGTTTCAAAGATATTAATGGTTTCGGCTGGGGTAAAACCCTGGGGTTGGTTTCGACCACGACTGCACCTTCCCCAGTATCCATTGCCTCTACGATTCCTCCTTCCGGCCCTTTGAATTTGGAACTCAGGTTCATAATAATACCCTTTGTCATGGAACGATTCCACTAGATAGATGACGTTGATGGAACCAAAGATTAGCTTTTCAACCTGTGACAGGTCAACCTGGTCGGTTGATCCTGATGGTGCCATTTGTTGGGTCGGTGCATGTGGCACCATGTTTGGTGGAATAAAATCCAGTAGTGTCGGGGCTAACTTCTGCCTCGTTGTGGACTTCTCCTCTTGCACTTGTCTTCTCCCTTTTTGATTACGCCTAGATGACCGACTTGTAGAGGGTTGTGAAGCAGATACTATCAGTTGTGTGTAATTAGTGGCTATTGGAGGCAACACTAGCTGCTGTAATTGAGCTCGGAGTATGACCTAAGCTCGGTTGGTAGTCTTCAGAGTCATCCAGTCAAAAAATTTCTTTCCCTTCCTACTGCTGACTTCATGCCACCCCTACCCTTTATCAGATTCGGTTGTAGAAATATATGTCACATGTGCTGGGGGGGCCAGCTCTACCTGCCTATAGTCTACCATCCTTTGCAGGAGGTCTTTAAAGAAAAATCAGTCTCTGATAATGTGCCCCAACATCCGATGGTAGGGATAGTAATCTGGCATGTCATCGCGGCTGACTTATTCAGGCTTCCATGGATATGGGAGGTGAAGCAGGTTGATCTTCATGGTGGCGATGAAATTACCAGGAACATGGTCCTCTTGGAATGAGTATACTTTTTGCCTTCATTCCTCGAACTGGTTCCTCTTTTATCCTCTTTGATCGTCCTACTTGGGAGGAGGCAGCCGCAGATATGAAGGGGTCCCATGACGATTTGGTGGAGGCCTCTGCACTGGAGTAGGCGCAGGGGCTAGCTTGAGCATGACAGAGGACACTTCTTCTCTAACTATTCACTTTTCAGGAGGCTTTGCATCTATTCGGGACTTCATATTGGTCTGATGTAGGGAGTCTTCAATTCTCTGGGCAATGGCAGAGAGATTGTGGAAGACAGTGGTGCACTCCAATAGTATAAGCAGTGTTCACAGCTCATCTCGAAGGTTATCGATGCATATGGCCAACATCTCATCTTGGGGCGTTGTCCTGTTCAGAGAGTAGGTCAAACCCTTCCATCTGGTGATGAAATCCAAGAACCTCTCATTCTCCCTGTGTTTGCAATTCATGAGGTCGCTAACTTTTGTCTTCAGCAGCGTTGAGATGATGTGGGACAAGAACTATCGTCGAAGGTTTTCCCAGCTTTTTATCGTCTGAGCTATCAGATTACTATAACAAACAAAGGAAGATCCTTGCAAGATCCATACGACTCATCTGAGTTTCACTGCTTGTTGTTGTTCCGGAGTTCCAATCAAAGGGTCGCAATAAGAGTTGTAGTTCATCAAGTTCTATTCCAGATCGCCCAAACCATTGAAAATAGAGAATACATGGCTCCCAAAATTGGGTGGAGGAGGCGTGTTGCTCCCCCAATTTGGGTAGGGCTCCCACTATAGTTGTATCGAAGATCTTCGACCTTTCATTGCTTCCAGTCGAGCTGTCAGTGCCTTGATGGTGCTGGTGAGTCCCTGGTTTACATCCTGTTGGGCCCGATCTTGGGCAGGTGTAGTCCGAGGCATTGCCTAAGGATCTGGCTTGGCCAACACCATGGGTTTATATGCTGTTTGTACCACCCTCAGAGGTTTTATAAGTACTCTTTCCAGTTTCTTCCTAACTGGTGGGTAGTATTGGTATTCATTCGTATCCATGTTTAGGTAGTTGGATATACTGGTCACCTCATTGGGCGGGGTCCTTGACCATGCTTCATCTGTCGGGGCAGACCTTGGTCCTTGAGGTGCACTTTCTGGGAGTGCAAGGTGTGTCTCATCGTGGGAAGCACTTTCAATATGACAGTTCCTCTGGAGTAGCTCAGCATTAAGCAGCCTCAATTATTTCATTTACTCTTCCTGTCAAGTGAATATCTCTTTGAGTGTAAGTGGCTCATTTTTATCGGGAGAAGGAGGAGGATTAAGAGTAACATGTCCTTTATTATTATCCTTGTTGGAAGCTCACAGGGTAAGCGGATGAGGTTTAGCTAGTAGGGAGGCCATATTTAGGGTAGACCTCTGGTTCTGGGTGTGCACACCTAATGGTTTGTTGTGAGTCACAGCCTGACCAGAACCATCGTCTCCCGATACATCCAGATTTGCATTGTCTCCAGTGTCACCCATGGTGTTTTCCTCTATGGAATTGATGAATTCATATCATGGGGAGGATGAGATTTCATCTTCCAAATAGGAAGAGGAACTCACGTGCCTTTTATTGGTCCCCCTTCCTATCCCTATATTTCTTTCATACTCCTTGATGAAGGTTGACATGAATGGTTCCTTGATGCGACCTTACGGTACTTACCACTCTTGAAGGGGATGGTTACTCAAAAGACGGGATAGGGCAGGAACCTCCTATTCTAACTTTCCTCCCTATATGAGAAAATACTGATCATCATGGGGGAGGTTGGTGTTGATGTGGTAAAAATGCCCCCAACCTTGAGGGTTGGGCCTAGCTCCGTTCCCTTAATGTTGAGTCTTTTCCCATTTTTATTGATCTTATAATAGCATTTTTTGATAAAAATGCCCCATCCCTTCATGCTGGGGTTGGCCTTGGATTATGGAAGCGGCTTCTTCTATCGCTACATGCCTGATCTTGCGTGCCCCCATTCGGGGGTGAACTGGATTTGATGCCGAGTTCCCTTGTGAATCAATCCTATCCGGGGAGGATGGAAATGATTGGTGATTGGCCTCTCTTAGGCTAGAGGCCTGTTGTATGTTTTCGGTGGCCAAATTCAGGAGTCCTTGAATGCCATGTTCTTCTCAGGCCTGACGCTTCTGGGACTTACTCAAGGCATGACTCTGTTGGGCATGTCGTCTCTCCTGAACAGGGACCCCACTCGATTGTTTCCTTGCTGTGATGACGTTGTAAGTCACTATGCTGAACGGGTTATTCTGGGTGGGGATCGGAGTGAAATGAAAAGCTCCATTCTCTCCCCATCCTATGATATGGACTCCCGTCGGAGCGTCACCAACGAGGCGGTGCAGCTGGTGGAGTGCACGGAGGTAGGCTAACTCCATGTTTCCTTTACGCCTCTCATGTCACTGTTTCTGCAACAAAGGAAGAGCCTCTAGGTTGATGTGATGCAAGAGGTCTCATATTGTCTTGATGTGATCAACATACGCATCATAGCGCAGGAATCATGATTTCATATGGCAGAGGGTTGTCCATATATTGTATCCGATGTCATTCGTACATACTTCTGAAAACCTTTTGGGTATGTTGAATTGAGAGGTGGTTGTGGGACAAAACATAACAGGAATATCATCCCTGGCTAGTCATTTCCTCAGGTGAAACATGTCGGCATACAACTCCACTAGTGATTCCTCTACCTGGTCAGCCCAACTGAGATGCTCACCGATAGTGTGGTCAGAGGTAGTGGGACCGTTAGGTATCAAATTATCATGTGGGTGGTTATGAGGTGGTTTAGAAGATAAACTTGGCCATGTACCATCTCCTAATTGAAGAAGGGTTTCGTTGGTGACTAGTTGGGAATCTGACATGCTTGATCCCATCCTTCTGAGTGCATCGACATATGAGGGATTTTCTATGCTTGATTCAGCAGGGGGAGAACCTCCCTTTCGATATGATACGTCATTACGGGGAGGACCTTGGCAATGGCGGCCGCAATGGTGAGGACTACTATTATAGCTGCCGCAGGGAGAGAACCTGTGGGGTACACCCTAGGGAGGGCATTCATAATGTACCGTAATAAGGGGAGGGACTTCTCATTGCACATCGTCTAGGTGGGGAGGGCCTACGCTATCCATGTCGTAATGGTGAGGGATACCATTACTTCTTGACGCCTCCCTGCATAGAGGAATTTTACTGTGCATACCCTTGGCAGGTCCTCCTAGGCATGTCACAACAAGGGGAGGACCTTCTGGCTACTTAGCACTGTTATGGGGAGGGCTTTCATAATAACTACCATAATGATGAGGATGACCATCATGGTTTGACATTTGACGTGTATCCTGGCGAGGACCTTCAAGACACACTACGATAAGGGGAGGACCTTCCTGTTGCTTGGGGTTATTGTGGGGAGGAACTTCACAATGGCCGTCATGGTGGCAAGGACTACCATCACAGCTACCGCATGGAGAATGTCTATGGGGAACACCCTGGGGAGGGCCTTCAAGAATGAACCGTAATGAGGGGAGGGCCTTCTTGTTGATCGGTGTCTAGGTGGGGAGGGCCTCCGCTATCCGTGTGGTGTGGACTACCACCGTGATATGATACCTAGCTGTACGGAGTGTCGTTGCAATGTAAACCCTGGGGAGGAGCCTCAGAGAAGGCCACGACAAGGGGAGGGACTTCTTGTAATTATGAGACGTCACTACGGGGAGAGCCTCCGTAGTTGTGACTATGAGAGCGAGGACTAATATCATAATCTGTGGTCCCACTACATGAAGAGTGTTTGTAGTGTATACCCTGGGGAGGACCTTCAGGGTGGACCGCACCATGTGGAGGGCCTTCATGTTGCATGAACTTATGGTCATGCTGAGGGTTTCCATGAGTCACATCAATAGAGTAGCTCTTGTGATCAATTGTTATATGACCGTTGGAGAAGCCCCCGCGGGTGCTCTGGGGAAGATCTTCAGAGCTGCTAGTAGCGACATTACAGGGAGGACCTTCACAACTGGTACTACCGCTCCCATAATACGGTAATTGGTGGGATGTGTTTCTAACCCTCGATATATGATTAGTAGCATTTGGAGCCCCAGATTCTAGTGGAGCGGAGTCATGAACCCCCTCTTTATTTTCTGGCTGCCTTCGGTGCATTAGGGGTGCATTCTTGCGGGCAGTAGGGACTGTCTGCTATTGATAACAGCCTTCACATTTGGGAACCTTTCTAATTGTGTCTCATGATTCTATCAGGACATTCCAACGAGCATATTTACTTTTATAAGGGATATATGCCTGCTCTGGAGCATCCATAGTGATGGACGGGTGTCCCCCCGTTGGAACGAGTTAAGTTGCTCGATCCTGTTACCCTTGCGTCGTGGAATATGGCTGATGAACCTCCTGGGTGAAAGAAGGGATGTAGATCTACTATGAGGCAGCTATCTCATCTTTTAGATGAGTCTCCTCAATTGGGGATGTGGGCTCACATGTCCGAGTCCTTGCTGTTTCCACTGATGCAATTACATTCTGTCTATTCTGCATGATATGATCTGGGATCCTTACCTGCTCCTCCATCATTTCCAATATTTTCAAATAGAAATCTTTGAATGTAATGGGTATGATGGCCCATTCCGGTATCAAAGTATGAATATCCTACTCCATTCCTCCTGTGATCAGTGGGTACTGACAATTCTCCTGTGTCGGGGTAGGTGAAAGAGTCTGCCCCTATGACGGGATATTTCGGTTTGTCTCTCCGTTTACAGTGACATCAGGACGGTGAACATATCTTGTATCTGTAGGGAGTTGGCCCTGCATATGTTGGGTTCCCACCATATCGAGTTGATGGCCTTTTTCGGCAGGGATACATGCCCGCCTATTAATTGCATCCACATCTGGATGGTGGGATTTATTGATTTCCACCACATCGGGGTGGAAGGCGTCAGGAACATCTTCTAGTAGCTAGTCCTACAGGCACTGGGATTCCACCACTTCTGGTTGGTGGGATTCACGACCCTAGACAGGGAGAAGTTCCTACTAGGTAGGGGCCATTGTTTGTGAGTGACATGGTTGATGAAGCTTGGTGGGGATGCGTACCTGCTTGTGTGATGCCTTCGTGTCTGGATGGAAGACCTTGTAGGAGCGGGTAGGTGTATGTGCCTGCTCAAGATACGCCTCAGTGACAAGGCAACGGAGCTCTTCCTCAGGGAAAAGGGTGATGATATGATCCCAGGTTGTATGTTTTCCGCCCTCATCGGGCAGTCAGTGGGGCTGGAGCTTGGGGAGCATGGGCCTAGATCCGTAGGGCGACATCCTCCTTAGCATGAGGATGTTGAGTCATGGCGTGATCTCGACAACATCTTCTGGTGGGGGCCTTAGAGCAGAACCCTCGTTCAGCAGGGAAGAAGTCCTCCGTGTCAACCTCATACACCACCCTAAGATAAGGGAAGAGCGTGTTGTCTCATTCTAGAGATAGACTCTTGAAATGGTTCGAGATGGAAATAGGATCCATCTGGGTCTACTTTCACAGCCGCTGCTGGGCTGGAAACTGGCGAGTCTTGGTGAATTGGAGGGAATGCATGGCCGCCTCCACCATCGGGAGAGTACCGTTCAGATGGTACTCTCAGATCAACGCATCTGAAACACAACGTTGAAGATGCTGGGTAAGTGACGAGGTCCTTCGTTGGTGAGGATGTCCGGTCACTAAGTAGTTTGAAGTGCGCACTTGTGAGTTCCTCCATGATTCCATTAGATCGAAGGGAGTCATATATGGTACCTACAAAATATTTTAAAAAATACAAACAAAAAAACCGTCAAAGAAGCATCTCATGAACCCATGTATAATTAATGACCTTTTGTAGCCCACCTTGTGAGTGTAAGGGTGAACAGAGTGAGATTAGGTTAAATCTGTCTTTCTTGGTTAAATATTCACATCAGGTTCACCATTTTTTGTTTTAGATCGGTTAGAAACGCCCAACGGTTCTGTATCCGACGATACGTGGACATGCTTTCCAAAGGTAGGTGTTTGCAAGGCGATGCCAACGACACTTAAAAACTCACATTGGTAGAGAGGATGGGAAGTCGGGATCATCACACCCTATTGGGGGGGAATTGTTGCATGTTCTGGGACTCTCTTATAGATTTAGGATGTATTCATTTGTTCACAAATCTTTGGTTTATACTCAAGCATAGTATCCACAGATTATTCCTGGTTGGAAATGGTTAGCAAAAAGCAGGGATTTAGAATCATATAGGCTCGAGGTTTACCATCCCTCATTGGATTAATTACTCTGAGGACTTTGGACTCATTGGGACAACACTGATTTAAATCCTCATAACTGGGTTCTCTAGATTTTATTGTCATCCAGGGGGGACCAGATAATGACTTGAGTGTTTGGATCGAACCCGTGATATAGGCATCCTACGTATCCTCATGAGAGGAATCAAAATCCACATAGTTCGGTTTGGGCGTCAGTGAACTGGCGTTGAAGCAGACCTGGGGTCCAAGGGATGTTGGGCTTGAACCTCATTACGGATTCCTACATATCCCCGTTATAGGGAATCAAAATCCACGTTGTTTGAAAGGTTGTCAGAGAACCGACGTCAAAGGGGGTTGGAACGGCCGATGGTTTGACATGAACCTTGTAAAGGATTCCTATGTACCATGCCATGGCATGGATAAAGGTCCTCATATTTCACAAAAAAAAATTTGGGGTTAGGGTCGGTGCTTACTCTAAGCCCACGCGAGTCATGCTTGATTTGAGAAACAAGAGGTAGTAGGGACATAACGATCACTTCGCGAAAGGTGCATCTGTGATAAGAAAAGTAAGGATTATACAAGGAGCGACCCAAGAAGTTGGGGATTACTCCACAACATATGACCGATGGTGACAAATCCCAGAGGGAGAGTGAAAGGGCACCCCTTTGTCCATCTCCCCTCTTGGTCCTTGGCACCGAGGAAGTACGGAGGTGCATCAGTGCCACCTCCTGCAAGAAAGGCTAGGGACGTACACCAAGGAGGCTTCCCTATTCACTACCATAAGAGGGGAGAAGTTCTCACTGCTGGATTTGAAGGGAAATGTAAGTGGGGTCCCTCAATCTGGTGAGTGGAGAGGCAGAAATAGGACTTCGTGCTTGGACCCTACATTACTGTGGGAATGTGAACCCAGGAATGCTTTGGGAATCTGCTCAAGGGCCAGAGAATACCCTTTTCCCTAGCTTACCATGGTTATGTGAACTCTAAATGGCGTGTTGATGCACCTGGCGATTAAATCATATGAATCCAGTGGCTTCGGTGGAGGCCTTGGTTGGGGGCCGGTGAATGGGCCAATGAGGGGGTAGCGAAGGATCAGGCCGGATTGGAATGATTTTATATGACTCAGGGGATGGGAACACTGAAGGAGTTGGTATGCCACACGGGTGTATGAGTAGTGGAACCCTTCAGGTAGGGGGTTGATACATGGCTAGAGTGGCTGTCTGAGAAACAGGGTGGTCTGCAAACTGATAGGAATCCCGCATACTAGGGTGGTACACAGCTTCGGGTTTGGCCCGCGTACCAGGTTGGTATGCGAGGCAGTCCACGCGAGCAGTGGTGGCCAAGGGCGACACCGATCGGGGGTTTGTCGGTCAGGGCTTCGCCCGTGTAGGAGGGTGCTATGTGGTGCGTCAGATATGAAAAGGGGAATAAACTCCCTGGTCCGTGGGGAGTGCATCCGCGGAGGGGCAATGGTTCGCAGTTTTCTGTTTTTTTTTATTTTAAGTTCGTGGTTCACCAAATTGTTATGCGTTTTTGGTTCCTTATTAATTCGATTTTATTTCCATATCTATTCTGGTTCGTGAATTTGAACTTCTCTATTTGAAAAATCCTAAGCTCCTTCCTTTGAATTCCTTCCACCTGAATCTGATCGATCTCCCCCTTTCTCCCCTTCGATGTCCTTTTATAGAGGGGAGGAAAGGTGGTCAATTGTGGCCATGCAAAACCTTTTGCGGAGGTCAATGACCAAAAACCCAATTTTCGGATGACTTGGTCAATCCGCGACTCGTGGGGGTGTGCACCACACCTGCGAACCATGTCAGTTCGAGGGGTGCTTCGTGGCCGCGCAGTGTTCCGCTTCTATTCCGCGAACGACACCGCATGCGGCATGGGCCGGCTGGCGTGGTTCACGACTGGGGCGGTTTGTGTCGGTGGACCGGCCTGGTGACTATCGTGTTTTTCACCCACAGTGGAGCATCACCTCTGTTCCATGAATGACAGTGGTCCACGAAGGTGGGCCGTTTCGTTGAACTGGCCGCATTCTTTTAATATTGGACCGGTCCGCGGACCGGTTTGTCTTTTCCGAACTTTGAGTATTCTTCTTATTTTCTCCCAATTCCTTGAAGGAAATTGAGTAGAATCCTCTCTTGAATTAAGGGGATTATTATTCTCCTTTGCAGATTTTTAAGGACCCTACAATTGATTTTTTGAATGTAGAATATCAAACAATTATTTACCCTTTAGTCCATTAATTCAATGATAAAATCGCATCTGTGCACAACAACCTACCATATATTAAAGCAAGATTATCTATATTCCAGGATCACAGTACAATAATTATTATTATAATAATTTTAATTTAAAATATATATATTTATAACATTAATATCATTCAGGAAATGATGGAACTATATAAAATCTTCAAGAACCAAGACATTTATTACAAAAAATGCATCCAAAAAATAGGAAATTAATACCTAAAATAGAAAAAATGAAATATTAATAAAAAATATATTTTAAAATATTTTAATGGGGTAATTTATAATATTAAAAATAAATATATTGTTATGTAATAAATTAATAATATTACTAAAACTATTATAAAAGTGGTTAAATTATGTTCAAACAAATGGAAAAGTGAGGTAAATAACATTATCTAAATATTAATTCATTGATGAATATTGTAATTTAATGAACATAATATTTCATATATACTGTATATACTAACCATTTGATATGTAAAATAAGGATTCATTAATAAATAATTGTATTTTTTGTTTTAAAATTAATTATTTCTTCCATGGTGAATTTACATGAAAATTATCAAGTGTTATCGATATTCATAAAACAATTTCTTTTAAATGGGTTTTATTACTTCATAATTTTCTTTGATATTATTTTATTATGTCTCAAAATAATTTGGACTATTTTATTTTTTATATCTTATTATATTATGTAGATTTACATTTTATGCAAAAAATTAATTCTAATATTAATTTTTAATTTAATGTTACGTTATTCATAAGGGTTAATTTCACAATCTCATTTTAAAAGGGTTTATATTTTATTAAATTTAAATTTAATAAAATTAATTATAATTATCTCACAATTGGATTTATTTTTTTACGACATCTAGTTATTAATTATGTTTTCATATAAAAGTACCATTATTAGTTATTTTGGTTCTTACTAGAATTTTAATTTTTTTAATAAATTGAAACATCACATCGCACTTTTTTCGAAAATAATTATTCATCCTATCCATTATATTAAAAATATGTGTTAAAAATATTTTCAAAATTCTAAAAATGAATTATTAGAGACACTTATAAAATTTAATGACTATTTTTTTAAAATCATTTAATGTAACATTCAATTAATTTTAAAAAAATTGTATGGATTCAATTTAAAATAAAAAGTTATTGGAATATTTTTAAAAACATATACAACATGTACATAATTTCCAATATTCACGACTTATCAATATTTTAAATAATATTTTATAAGCATTAATGATTAAACTCAATAAAATGTATTTCTAAAATTGTTTAAAGCTATTTAGTTTTGAAAAATATATTTTCAAATTTAAAAGTATATTTTCCAGAATAAAGTTTTTAAAGATTATTTTTTCGTATTCATATTCAAATATGATAAAATCCCTTTATTTTACATATACTCAAATTGGGATATATTATAATGATAAATTATATATTAATTCTTTTGATGGTTAATGATTTGTTTGACCATCTATATAACAAATATTCACATTCTTGAATCAATTTTCTGTCATTAACATTGAAAGTAAAAATTTACGTTCCATTGATCTCTAGTCATTAAAATTCACCTATATATCCATTATATTTATTATAGAAATTATTATTTCATAGACATTATATCATTCCAGAATACAGTTTTCTTAATCAATTTTAATTACTTGGTAAAATATTAAAACATACGTGTTATTTACTCAATAATGATATTTTGTGAAAAGTACATTGTTCATGCAATAAATCAAATATTCAATATACTAGGAATGATTTGGAAATTCAATGATGAGTGAGGATATAATTATAAATCCCCATTATTATGTTGTTGTCTAATGATGGAAATTAGTTATCAAGAAATACAAGTATTTTTTACCCTTGTTTATAAAATATCATGGGAAAGGCCATGGTATTATTACTTTCAATAATTAAGGTAAAATTAAATCTAGCGATTAATTTTTTACATTAGTATGAATTTAGTTAATAATGACAATTATATTTTCAAAATGATAATACCAATGGTTTCATTTCATTATTAGTAGTTGATTTAATGGAATTTATTTATATTTATTAATCATTAAATATTTATTATTCATTTTAAATTTCTAATAGTTATGTAATTTAAATCGAATTTGTGTTATATATTTGCCTTATTTTTTATTAAATATCTAGTTATGATATTAAAGTTATTTAAATATTTTTTTAATTACTGTTTACCATTATTTATTAAATATTCATTATCTAATCACTATTTTCATGTTTTTTATTAAATAAAATGTGGGTTTTCATGTTAAAAATTCCATGTTGATTATTATATATGGATTTTTCATCATTTACTAATGGTGTATTCTCTTTTAAGAAATTATTATTGATCAATTGAACTCACCAATATCTTTTATCCATTCCATGGAATCAATGTAATGACCTCTAAAAATTATTTAAGATTATGATATAAGGAATAATTTTATTCTGTAAGTTTATTATGCTTTAATTTTAATATTCAAATTTATATTTTATTCATGTATATACCTTCATAAATAAATACTACTAAACTTGTATTTACTTCAAGAAAATATTCTATTAATCTTATTCCAATGATATTATGTGGATAACAGATCTAAGCTACTTTGTTAGGGTTTATTAAAAAAATAATTTTTGATGAAAACTAATTTAGGATGAATTTTTTTTGAACTGATAATTATGTGTATATATTTTATTAGTTTATAAATACATTTTCATAATTTTGTTACATTAAAAATATTCATCAATAGAGTTTTTATTACAATTTATATGTGATAAATTAATCATTATGTTATGTTGATATGATTTAAATAATAACATATAATGGTTTGTTTATGATCAGTGTTGTGTGTTGTAAGCATTATCAAATAAATTTCTTTTTTAGGTCTTGAGGTGTCATGATATGAATCAATGTGGTAAATGATTCATAAAAGGAATAATACAAACCATTAACTTATATGGTTAGTTTTAGTATTTAATTTAATGAAATGGATGTATTTTCTATGTGGAGAATGAGTATTGAGATATATATATATATCATAGGAGCCTAGAAGACATATTTTTTGAGATGGGGGATAGAATTATAAAAAATGCTAAGGTTGGGGCTAAGGAATGATTGTGACATAGAAATAAACTACCACCCAGGGAAGTCTAATATGTTATGTGATTCATTGATCAATAATGATCATTAACATTAAACCAAAATATGGAATAACATATATCTAATGTTAATGGGTTTAGTGAACAAATAAATAAGAGTTATTAGTTAAGGGGAAACATAACCCATTTATCAAATAAATTTCAATTAATATTTATTTTCATGGATAAATAGTTATTAGATTGATTATGGTAATTTGTAATAAATGTTTTCTTTTAGGGATATGGGAAATTGGGACACATTTCAAAAAAAAATATGGTTTAATGAAAATTTGAAATAGGACAAAGGTTTTACCATTAATTTTATAAAAATCTGAATCAAAGCCTTATTTTAAAAGATATAATTTCTCAATATACTTTGGTACGACCTTAATGTATAGGTTATTTAAGAAAAAAACTTTGGGGATAATATAAATTGGGATATTAAATTGTATTTATCATGAAGCCTAGTTTTTCAATAGGTGAATGATGAGATTTCATCGACGAAGGGTCCTGAAACATCCCCATATTCATATATGGTGATGTTATTACCTTACCATGGGGGTTTTATGAGAATACCTTAAATTTTTAGAATATATTACACAATCTAGGTAATTATTTATATCCATAAAAAAATATACACATTTCATTAATATATGAGATGATATACCTCATGATCACCAAACATGACTCAATATTAATTATTTTTAAGACATATTGTTTCACCAATTTTAATTATTTTTTACTTTGATAAATGAATTGCAATTGAATTATAGAAAATTCATTAGAATTCTATATATATTAATCATTATTTGATCATTGTATATCCTCCTTATAATGATAAGATGTCCAGAAAGACTGTTTTATTATTTCAGGACATGTTGATGTCATTATAATATTATTTTCACTCTATATGCGATTTTTTTTATATTTGATTACGTTTATCTATAAAAATATCTCCTAATTATTTATTATAATAATGTTATGTTAAAAATTACATGGCATTAGATTTTAATATCCAACATGATGAGATGATGTTGTTGAATGGAAGTTACATTTATAGGAGATAATGAAGAATATAGAGAACAATAACAATAAAATTAGTTAATATCATATCTGTAAAAATATTATGATTAAAACTAATGTAATGAATTTTAAATTTTCAGGGGTGATCATATTTTCTAGAATTTATATCTATTGATTTTTGTCAGATTGTTTTGTAATAATGTGAAACAGAACCTTATGAATATTGGAACAACTGGATATATAGAATGATTTGGTGCTTTCTATTTCAATATCAAAATTCATATAAGCCTATATAATGAATGGGATTTGCTTAATATATCATTTTTATGTATATACGTGACCCAAAACATGAGTTCACTATTGAATCAATAAAAATGGGGCATTATATATCTTACTATTAAGATGTATCCAAATTTATTAATGTATTTAAAAAATTTGGAAAATTGAATTACTCAAATATTAATGGAAAATTGGAAAATTGATTAATTGATGGAAAAAACCTGGGAATGTGAAGATGTTATGAATAAAGACAATAATAATTTTTATAGAATTTAATATCAATTGAAAAATTTAGGAAATCAATTTCTAAAAAGGGAAGAATGTGACGAAGGAGATTAAAGTTTATTAGGGAAATATTTTATTTTACTTAATAAATGATTCTATTAAAATATTATTATATCATGTCATAAAAAAATAATTCAATATGATTAATATAAATTTTTAACATAGCAGGTCAAAATAAGAATAAAATTAGTGATTGAAATTTTAATATTGAAATATATTATTATGCATAATTTTAACTGTAGTAAAAAAAAATTACTCATTTTATTGTTAAAATAATTATATATTATTCATAATAAAATATTTTATTATAATAATATTTATGTAAACATAAGATAAAATCATTGTGTCATAAATGGGAAATTTCTCAGAAAACTATTATAAAGTGTTAAATTTCATCCACTATAATTAGATTCAATAATATATATTAATTAATTATTTTAATGTTATATATTTATTAAATCTATTAATATATTAATTCAAATACATATAATAGTGACTATTAGTATTATATTAATTTTTTAATATTTATCTGGGAAAATGATCTTCATGGAAAATTATTATTCACCGTGTTTTTGGGTATATTTTTCAAATAATTTTAATCCATTATATTAAATTAATTCTATAAAAATGATAAAAAAATGGATTCCTCATAATAAATAATTTATGAATTATATATTTTTTTAGTGAATTATAAAAATAAAAAATATTAGTTTCAATGGTTATAGTTCAAATGGGATAACGCTGGGATAATATAAAAATGAAAAAGGGGAAAACGAACTATATACATTATTAAAATTAAATGGTTGATATTAATGCATCGATAATTGTATCACCTTCATATATGAGCATGTATAGACAAAATATTCATTTTAAATGTAAAAATAATATTTTAAAACATTAAAAGATTATAATTTTACCCCTCACCATAATTAATGATTGGTATTATCTCTAATCAGTTTTATCACCTTTTTTTAAATTTTACATGAAAATACTCTGAAAAAAATATCTCCCTGAAGCCCTTATCCAATATCTAGTGATACCTTTTTCCATTTAACAAATAAAATAATCACTATGAACATATCTATATGATTATTCACCAAATAGAAGAAAATCATCTTCACCAAACTATTTCATCTAACATCTTATTCAAAAAAACCTATCATGTGCTTAAAAATATAATATATTAAAAACAAAATATATTATTTAATTAGATTTTATTATGTTTTTGTCATAATATTAATCCATTTAATGCTCTGACAAACTAGAAACAAAACTATCTCGTGTTTGAATGATGAATTACTTCCTCGGAATCATATGTAATTTGTATTCCAAAATTTCCTAACATGTATTGTCATAATTGTAGAACTAATAAATATATATATGTTACATATAAAATATTATTGATTATATAAATTTAATATATCATAATATCACCTTACACTTTTCCCCATTTAATCCTTATAATTCCACTCCCACAAACATAAAACTTATCATCTCCATGAAGCGATGCAATTCATTTCCAATTCCCACCATTAAAGAATGATTATAAATATTTTAAATGAATAAAAATTATACATAATAAATTTATATAGTTCTTGATAATATGAAACCATTAACATATTAACAAGAAATTGATCATCCATAAGGAATAATTTATAGAAAAATTTAGATTGTAACAACTGAAACATTTATAATAATGAAATATTATTAGTTAACAGGTGATAAGATATTATAAATTGATTATATATGTCATTGTATTAATTAAAAATATTATTTCAAAAACTAATTAAATATTTAAACTATTATACAAATAGATTAATCGTATGCAACAATGTGGAAGATAATGGTATGTGATTTTATCTAAATTTCTAAATCATTGGGATATATTAGTCGTTATGTTCAGATTTAAATTTTTTATTGTATATATATCCAAATTAATTTATATAACATTTTTATATATAGAAATAGTTTTTAAAAATTCAATTCATATCTATTCTATATGGGTACACAATTTATATTTTTCTAAAGACATGAAATATTATTTTACAATCCCATTTTTTCTAGATTCTATAAAATTCTCATTTATATAATATTAATAAATATAATTCATAAAATTAATTTGTTATATTATAATATAGATAATATAGTATTTTCAATTTTTTCATCAATCATTTCCACTTTCTTTTTCATGAACAAATCAAATAAATGTTTCGTATAAATTATTATCTCATTTCTAATTTGATGGGTCTTATTTTCCATCCACATCTTCAGTAATCAAAATTGTTACACAAAAGACATGTTAAAATTATAAACATATTTTAATTGAACTACAATGTTATCTGTTACTTATTATAAAATTATGAATGGAATGTTTATAATTTTTTTCAAAAGAGTCATTTTGTACCATGTATTATTGGAATAAAGTTTGTAGTTAGTAACATTTCATTCACAATTAAAATGAATAATTATTTTTGGATATTCCTTATTTACTCAAGATAGATTCAATGAAATTATAGGATTGAATAGATTACAAATTAAAAAGATGTATTCTCTAATAGTTGAAATCAATTTCTATTATTATTATTATGTTTGAATATTTTATAAATTTAAACATATATTAATGAATACCATTTTTAATTATAAATATTATATAATTTAATCATCCTATTTTCTTCTTTAGATAGCTTATGATGATTTTATATTTTCTGTTCTTTTTTAAATTGGATTCATTACCATAATAAAATATTCCTATAATTAAATGAGGAATTAATTTTTCTTGGTCTTAGGGAATGAAAGTGTTTGTATTTAATAACATTATGGGTTTGTATGGAATTATTTATACAATAATTTAATAGGTAATGGTTTATATCTAATCAGACAATATGAATGGGATGGGTAGTTAACCATATACAATATAACACATTATAAAAAATGTGTATGTGAATGTGGTTTGTACCTAACCCACATGGAACTATAACTGATGTGATAGTCTTGGAATTGATAATATACTATGAAAATGTTTTAAAAATATTATTCATATTGTAAAAAAATTACTTCTAATTGAATAAATATGAACTCTTGGAAAATTCGTTTTAATTGATGGTTCGAAAAAAATATTGTTCACATATTGGATTATATCACTTTAGTATTCCATGTCTCTTTATTTATAGGTTATTAATTATTTGGTATGTTTTAATCTAGAATGATATTTTTTTAATATCCTTATTTTTATATTTTGCATACTTGTGACCATCAATGTAAATATCCCATGAATACCACAACTGAATGTTTGAACTCCCACTTTCAAATGCTTTACTTCCCCATGCAATAAAAAATGTTCTCATATTGGGTATGCCAATGAATTATAATATTTGAGATGAATATGGTGATATATGTTTTATTTAATTAATGTAATATGCTAAATAAATATAGATTCTCTAAAAACAAAAAATCATTTATGTTTTCTTGCATGTATTGTTTTGAGATGTATAGAATATTCAGTTAATATGATGTAATATTTATGGATATAATACAAATGTTAACTATATTCCAATATAATTTATTTTAAAATACCATTTCATATTTGAATATAATAATATAATATATAATTCCATTCTATGTTATAAATAATCAATTAATAATGATAAATAAGAAATAATATAATTTTTAGGTAGCTTTTGATTAGAAATAATCAAATAAATAACCAAAAATTATTATATCCAAAATATATACTAGGAAAAGATTTAAAATAACACAAAAAATTAAATAAAATATATTGGATACTAATGATATGATACTAATTATTTTGTTCTAAATATAGTCCATTTTACATATTTTTTATATCACATCCAATGTTAGAAATTTTTTTCAACTATATTCCACTGTGTTTAATGAGGAGTGTTATTTAGGATTTGATATGAAATTAAAAAAAATGAATTAAATAAATCCCATTGTAAATTACATGAAATTTTTTAATATATTAACAATTAAAAATAAATTATAATAAGATGGATGATTTCTTCAGGTGGAGTTTTGGATATAATTTTTCTGAATAAAAACCATTTGGATATAATTTTAATTTTATATTAGGATGTCCCAAATTTAAAAAAATTAATTATATATTCATAATTCTTCCTATACAATATAATATAATTTAGGAAAAAATTTATTTTCAAAAACAAAAATCCAATAGTTCATAATACAGTTTTTTTATCCCAATTGGAATCTTGAAGATTCTTACTTTATTAATGTAAATCATTAAATTTTCTACTAGTTAAATGAAACATTTTTCATTCAAAAAACATCCTTTATATCAATTGGTAATAAAATCACTAAAAATTATTAAATTTAGTGTAATAGGGAAATTTTGGTTTCTTAACATCACTTTATAATCATTCAAAAAATATTGTTTTGTCAATTGTTTCAATATATTCATTATCAATTAATTTACGAGAAAATAAATTGCTGAATTAGGAATAATTTCATCTATGTTAGTTCATTCATTATTTTTTATTTTTTATTTCCTGATCAACATCATAAAACTATGATTAATATAACAACCAATTAGATGGTCTTTGATTTCAATGTACCTTGTTTATTTCATATTCAAACACTTCATGCATTGATTAAAAATATGACATTTAATTTGAATATTATTTAAAAAATAATCTAATTTCCCATCCATTTTGTATACAACTAATTATTCATTAAGTTATACAATTAATATCAATAAATTGACTATAATTAAAATATAATGGATAAATATATCAAATCCTATCATCATTTAATTCTATATATAAATTGACAAGTTTAAAATGAATAAATTCAATTTATAGATAAACATTAAATTTATATATAATAAAATTAAAAAATCATTAATTCATAAAAATTTAATTTAAAGAAGAAATAAATAATGAAACATTAATATATGAATGAGATTAAAAAATAAAATGAAAACTCATTTTTTATTTAAAAAACATATAATCAAAACAATGTCTTCATAAAAATTAAATCAAAAACTAATAATTATAATACATACACAACAATACATTATGTAAATATCAAAAAATAATAAATTTATATTTTCTTAAAAAAAATTAAATATTTTTACTAATCAATAATCATTTCAGAAATTTTCTAAAAATATTTAATAATAATTTTACAGGGAAATAATTTGATGTATTTAATATAACAATAACAATTAATTTCTAAATAAAAATAAACATATTTTCGATTACATGATATTAATTAATTACATGGTGAATAATAAATTGATGATTAATATTTATATAATTATAATAAAATAATATTTACATAATGAAAAAAAATAATTAATCATAAAACTTATATAGAGATTGTTTATCTACTTTTAATAGAGAAGATATCATGTTTTAAAAACCTTTTAATATAATATAATTTGTTCCTAGAATGGTTGAAATAAAATATATACCAAGGACTTTAGAACTCAAATTAATGTCATTAACTAGAATGAAATAATTGAAAACACACAAAATGATTAGATGAATAAAATTGAATACTAACAGGTATATTGGATGGAGTGAATTTGATTGTCATTGAATGTGGGGTTTCAATGTCTAATTTTTGGATAAATTATTATTTTGAGTTGAATGTTTCATGTCATTAAAATTTTAAAACGTTTATTTTTTATTTTTTTGAATAACTAAAATTAAAACATTGATAGTGAAGGCCTCATTGTCCACTAAATTGCTATACATGTTGAAGAATCATTCTAATAGAGTCATCATAATTGGTTTTACACTAACTGATGTGAAACCTGTTACTCTTTGGGTCATCACATTCATTAGTAATAATTGATGTTAATCCTATGTCAGGGAATCTACATTTTCTATGAGTCATCACATCACAAAGTTCTCTATTTTAATTTCATGATACATTTTATTAGTCATTTCCCCTATATCAATATTAATTAATATTACTATGCAGAAATTTGTTTTATTGGTGGTGTATTATTTCCATTACATGAATTTATAGTTGAATATTTATTATGATTTCAATTATTACTAAAAATAATATAATGAAATTTATTTATAAGAATGCATTTAATAGATAAAATTTTTATGTATTTTGATTAAATAACGTGGAATAATATTTTTTCTAATTTTTTAATGTAGCATCAATTTGAGAAAAATGTTCTTTGTTTTTTTTTATATTTGATGTTTATAATTTGAGATTATAAAATATATGTGTAAGTAATATTTGAGTTATATATAACTAAAACCATTTTGTGATGACACCCTTGAATATTTCACCAGTCCCATTTAATGTAAAATAGAGTAATCTAATATCCTATTAATATTAGGATACCCAAAAAAAAGAACCCCCATGTACCTCAATTTCAAAATTAATGATCTACACATAAAAAAATGACCATACAACCATAAATAGTTTTATACTATAATTTATTATTTCAGACACCACACAATAATATATAACAACATAGAAACACCAAACATCCGGATGTGACACACCTTTCTATTGGTCTACACACTCTCTTAGATAAAACCACATACTGAAACAACAATTTCCCTATTATAAAACATCGCTTCTACATAGAATTTCATCTATAAAAACAAATTTTTTCCACTATCCTTCCCTATAAATCCCACACACTCAAATGATGCAATATAGTTGTCTGAGAAAATCCAGTCTGATATAATGAAAATTATGGAACTAATAAACAATATATTATTATCCATCACTACATTTTTCAATTTTTTCTCAAATCATCATGGAGATTAATGTTCTAACAAATGATTTTAGTAATTATAAATAAATAATTTATATTCATTCTAGGTCAACATATAAAAATATCAATGTTTTTTTGAGTAGAATATATTTTATTCTAAAACCCATTACATTCTTCATTATAACAACCGAATCCTTAATATTCTAAGCTTATAAAACAATTTAAATTTTTCTATATATAATAATTATAGTTGAAAATTTATTTATAATTTAAGTGTATCAAACCATAACATTATTATTTTTATAACTCAATTTAGTGAAAACAAAATACATTGATAACATCATTTTATTCCTAAAATTTTAACTAAATATTAATGTAATTCCACTATATTTATACCATGTTCAATTGGTATTTGATTTCTAAATTGTTATTCAATTTGAATATATCAATAAAATATGAAATTTTATTATCATGAACAATTAATAGTCAAGGGTGTTCTAGGAATGAAATCAAATTTCTCTATTATCTTACCAATTTTAGGGAAAATTTCTACATGATTATACTTATGACCATAATAAATATATGTTAATATTAATAATAAAAATGTACAATAATATCATAAAAGTATAATCTATAATTTCTCCTCAACATCACAAAACTGTAGCTAGAAAAATATTAAAAAATATTATATAATAGAATGTTCTCAAATGAAAATATTGAGAAAGGAAATTTCCAAATATTTATTTTTATTTTTTTACAAGACATGGTTTGAGTTATAATTAAAATTATTTCAACTCCTATAAATGAAGATAAGTATATGGGATGTTCAAATTTTTAAAAAATTTTCTCAGGATATTATATTTTATGGGAAGGCATAGTAGACATAGTAGTAATATATATCACTTTGAAACTGATTTAGGTTAATTTATTTGTTTGTAATTTTAATGTGGGGATAAAGAAAAATAATTTTCTATAACATTATATTTCAGTATTTTAAATAATGTCTAATTATTTGGGGTATAAATTATATATAACCCCATATTGATTATTGTATTTATTATTATTATTGATTAATTTACATGAATATAGAGGGTTATTATAAATAATATTTTTTTAATAGAGACCGTAATTTGTGATTAGTACTAATTAATATGATCTTCATTAATTATTATCAGATAAGAATTGAGTAATCATTACATGTGATGAAAATTATGATTATCCATGTTTGTTTTTATAATATAGAAATTGTTTTAAAGGAAATTATATGTTTTCCAGGAAATTACTACACGTGATTTTTAGATATTAATACAAGTATTTATTTATAATTTTTTTATTATATATTCTCTAAGGATCTATAATCATTGTTTAGAAATGATTAAGTATAATGATCTTTTTTAGGGTGGTTTTATTGGAGAATGATTATCACTATGGATTTGGGATATATTATTTTGGGAGAAATAAACTATATATTTTTATTTGTGATAATGTTATCAACATCTAAACATGTTAATAGTAATAGAAATATTCAATAAAAGATGAATAAAAATTTGTCTTATTTTTATTGTGTCACTTTTTTAAATCTTGTTATATTTTTTCTAAATATCAATATATGATATATAGATACCAAGAAATTCCATATGAAATCCTATTTATATTGTTCGAAATAATAGGATTTTTTGAAGATTTATATAAAAAAAATTATACAAGAAGTAATTCAACGATTGAGAAATTGGGGTTTCTATCCATCTAAGGATTGTTTTGATTGTTTTTTTGACGAATAAACGATAAAAATTAATGTATTGTCTCATATTTTCTTTGGAATCAATATATTAATAAAAATATACTAAATTATCTTTTTTATCACATATATTTTTCTGATTACAATTTAATTAAAAAAATATATCATTACGTACCCATAGATGATTTTGGAGTTCAATACAGAAATGATTCATAATAATATATATAATTTTTAATAATTATTAGGATATATGTGATATATTAAAGGATTTATATAAAATAGTTTTTTGAAAATAAACTATATTAACACCTCTGACTATATATTTTAATGGTTTTTTTTATACATGATGTCTTAATATGTTTTTTGTATTATTGTTGAGAAGTATAAGATATATTCTTCAATTATATATGAAAATGTATTCAATTCATTTTACTTCAAATTTTATACAAAATATATTTTATTTGGATTTTTAACATAATATAATGTATTAATTGAATATATATATCTACAAAATTATGGTTTCACATAGAATGTTATTTTTTTATATTAGAACTATTTTGTTTTATTAGATAATTATGTTACATGATAATGGAGTAATATTCTATAAGATTTCATTATAAAATTACATAATCCTGTATAAATTATTCATATCTTCATAGATAGATAAATTAATTTCTTTCATTAAAAATATAATATTTTTTAAAAAAAAATATAATTGAATTCAATAATAATATAAAAATGTTCAATTAAATAGCTAATTTTTAAATTATAAAAATATAAATTTATGGTTATCATCAAGAAAGTGAATTTTATATGATTATATATATTGAAATTGTATTTTTTTTTAATATTATTCATCCTAAACCCCCAAATTCTATCCTTTTTATTATAAAAATTAAGATGACTTTCGTGATGTCTTGATTTTCTATCATCATGGATGTTTCATTATTACTTAGTTTAACTACCTCCATGACAAGTTTTAAAACTAGTATTATTGTTAAATATGATATTATTATACGTATTATATGTTATATATTCTTCTAGAACCAATATATAAACATGATTTTAAATTAAAAGATATGATCTTGTAATGGTCATAAAAACCTCCAAAATATATTAAAGTGTTGTAATTAAATATTATCAAATGAATCATTCTCATACATATACCAAAATGATATATATGACAACATAATATTATATAAGTCTATTAATAAAATATAATTTCTGTTCTAGAGAACTATTCTGATTATCTAAGAACATCCACCCTTTTATAATAGTGAACTAATCATTAAAGTATATGAAAATAGACATTGTCTGAATAATGAAATTCAATCTTATAACTCATAAAAAATATCCACATATGTACCTAATAAATTTATATAAAATGAAATATTTAAATAAAATGTTTATAATTAAGTAATTAATTAATATAATTAGAGTATCTAGGAAATTATGTATAATGCATAACACTTTTAGAGATAAGGTATTCAATTTCTTAATTCAATTTCTACTCATTGTGTAAAACTACTATGTCCTTGATTATGTATTTCCAGAAATATGTGTGAAATTTCCATATATTTTGTAATACTATATTTCCAAATTAATTTTTTGGATTTATATTTGTAATAAATAATTATTTAATTAAATTATCCTCACTCAAATGATACGATCTTTTTATGGTGTTTCTCATATCACTTTTATATCTATGAGATATGTCTTATTCACTTTTATTTCAAATGATATGTCTTATTCACTTTTAATGTAGGTATACTTTCCAATTTTATTTTTGACCATTTATATTTCACTACGTATATATATTTATGGTATCATGTATATGATTATTTTCTTAGTTGTCTTCCATTTTCAACATATTGGGTTTATTTTGAATATTTCTTAAATTAATGAAATATTTTTGAATTTGTATCCTATACTAAATTAAGATATATAGATGGGTAAATTTTTTGGTAAATTAATTTTTATTTTGTATACTAATTTGGACTTTCAATCCTAAGTCAGCCCAAAATTATATTTACATGGGATGAATCAATATGTCTCATGACAGAATATAGTTAGTGGTAAACCATTATAATTTGATTCCCATATGATCCAGATGGGTTTCTACCCCTAGAAATAAAACAAAATGTGAAATTTATTGATTGAAGTGCTTCATGTTCTTGATATATGAATTCCAATAATAAATCATTTTCATTATTCAGTATTTAGGTATTAGTTTCCATGATATTTTTTTGATGACAAAATCTATTGTTATATTTTTATTCTCACTTTATTGATTCAATTTGTTTTCTAGTTATTTACTTTTCCATAAGGATTATTCCTTATATAATTATCATCACTTATTATTTTTTCATGAATGCATTTATAATAATTATAGATAAACATTTTTTTATTTTACTTCTCCGGGTCATAAAGATGAAATCATGGAATACGTTCCAAGGAAGCAATTTATTTTTATTTTTTTAGGATTTATTTTCTTTTATAAATGTTATAAGTGAACCATGTATGTATCAAGATCTTTAATACTACAAAACTAATCGAAACATGGTGATGTGATATCAAGTATCTATACCATTGTAAAAAAAATAACCATCATCTCCAAGTTACAATGGTCTATGTTTTTATAGTTTTTATCAATGAAAGTCTAGTAAATAACTTTTGAACATTATTTATGTAAAATTATAATTATAATAACATCTGATAGTGAATTTTTTTCTCAATGCCCATGATGATTATGAGATAAAATATTGTGTTCCATTATTTATTGATAGTTCCAAATAGATAAAATTAATATAATAACCGCAGATAATGTAGGGATTTACCCACTGATCAAGTTAACAGAGTTAGTGGTGAATTTGATACGTTCGTGACCATATTATGATAGCTTACTAAATATAAAAAGAATAAAAATACAACACTTTGTTAGTTCATTTCTCGTGAAAGAATCACCCATCTTTTTAGTGGGACTACTATTCCAGTAGTAGATGAGTATGGGATCATGTACCTTGAAATTATATTTTTAGCATTATGATGAGATGAAGATTAAATGGTAGTACTAGATATACATTGTCATATGGGAGAAAGTATTCAATTTTGGTCATTGATATTGAAATCAAAGGAGGAAGATGAAATAATAAACACGGAGTGGAAACACATTAAAGAAGATTTTTTAGAAAAAAAATTCACTCATCATTAATGATAAAAAATTAAGAGAAAATTAATTAGATTAAAGGAAATGGAAGAAGATAGTATCGCGGAGTATGAGTATTCAATCAGAAGGTCGACTGGATATGACATATTTTAAATACCTGATTCAGAAAAAAATTGATCATTTCATTTTAGATCTTATAAAAAGTTATCGAAGGGATCTTGCTTCTAACCCATTTTCATCATATAATGAAATAGTATTATGTTCCATCAAAATGAAGAAGAAATTTTCTAGATCCCATATGATCATATAAACTCAAGAGAAGGATAGTTGTTTTGATAATCATTAAAAACATGATGCATCAAATAAGAATATAAAAATGTTTAAATTTTCCTTATGTGATTTTTTTATAGAATCCTCATGGGAAATTATATAATGAAATAATGTATTGTAATATGTTTGGAGAAAATGGTCATCATGATAATGAATTAAAGGGGATGAAACAAGTCAATGATGACCAATTCATTAATTCAAATGAAATACAGAATTATTGAAATAAATTTCCCAACAATCATCAGAATATTTTAGAGAAGAGGAAAAAGGGGATATGAAAATTTTTATGAGTTAACATAGATTAAATATAAGTTCCCAATGATTTTGTGGAAGGTACATTAATCATATCCTCAAATTTATCCAATTCTTTATTTTATTCCAGATCATCACAATCTTTTATATCTACGCAATTTTCTAAAAAACTAATATATTTATATTTTTATTTTATAAGGAGTTTCTAGAAAACATTAATAAGGGAATTATCATTCCAAAAATAATGTCTTATTAAATACATTATATGACAAATAAAAATGAATAATATTTTTACCTTATCATCATACCTAACGATGAAATTAATAAAATCTTCAACATGAAATTTCATTTAAAATATGATGCCAAAATTTATTTCAGGAATAAAAAAATTAAGATTTTGGTTGATGTTATAGAATCCATTATCATTACTTAAAAAAACATCATAATATGATTATTATCCTGATCCTCCCATATAATGTATAATAATTGAAATTCTTTGGGGTGTAGTGAAACAACATGTAGGGATAAGTAATGTAATCATAAAACTAAGGAGGTATAGATTGTATAGGAAAATTTGATATATTTCCTGAGGAATTATAAGGACATCATGCAAATATTTATGTAAATTTTACCCTTGATTTAATTCCAAGTTCACTAAATCAATGCTAGGTTTATCCAATTCTATAGTTTTATAGTTCTGACTAAAATAAGAGTTTAAAACCAATTTTTTAAGCACTAGAAAAAACATTGATGAAGAAGGTCTTTAATAGTTCTAAAAAAAGTGAAGTGAAAAGGGGACCTCTATTAAGACATATAAAAAACCATTAATAAATCACCTTATATTAGTTCTAGTAAAATAGTGTAGATAAAATGGGAATTTATTATAGATTCATAAAAATATTTGATAAAGGGGGGTCATTAGTATCACATCAAAAAAGTGCTAAAAATGGTGGTCTTTGTCACCACCTTTTCTACAAGATATGATAAAGACAATACACCCCTAATAAGTGATTTTTACTAGTTTTTATAAAGTAGGTAATTTAAAAAATATATATATTTCATTATATGACACTCATAATAGATGTTATGGACATATAGAGGCCTTCTATGACTTATAAGCCTCAATTTTGACAATCTAGGGTTTATTTGGGTCACCAAGGTGAAGATGGAATCATTATATTTGATTTCATATGTGGTATAAGAGAAATTTACAGTTGTATCATAAGTTATGGATGTTTTAAAGGCCATTAAATGTGAAAGCCCCTTAAAACACCTAAAAACCCAAAAACTCTAAAAACTATGAAAAGATAATACTGATCAATTTTGGAGTTGTTTTTAGATCCGCATATCTTCGGGCTTCAATGTATATAATACCAAATATTATTTAATTATATATTTTCTCATGTATATGAATTTGAAATGTACTCTCATATCAGATGTTATTTTTATTTCATGAATTCAAGGTGTTTTTGGCTTTTTAGAGTTTCTTAAAAAATTTATTTGTTTTAGTATTTTTTATTGATAATATCTATTTTAAAAAACATATATTTCAATATATGGTAAAAAATATAATGATATATATATATAATATAATTTTGAAAATTAAATTATTGGGGTGTGGAAAATGTGTTTATGTATATGATATATGTCCCATGATTGAAACACATAAGAGGGAGGGTTGCTCACTTAAGTCCGAATAATGGGGTTGAGGAAGCATTGATAAAGTGGGGATGGTATGTAATGATATAGAATGGGAGATGATAAAATGAGGAATTAGAAAATTATTCTAATTATCAAATGTTCATTTATCATTGGTTTTTCTCACTGTTAATCGGGTCCTTTAGTAGCATTAAAAACAATGATTATGGTTTCCTTTATTAGCAATAATAATATTACTCATAAATACCTCATATATTATTTCTAAAAAATCTCTCATAATGTCACCCATTATCAGTGCCTTCTTTTAATTGATAATGGTTGATTTATTATCAGTTATGATGATCTCTGTTGAAACTAACCCTTTATCATCACAAACTTTATTATTACTTTTATTGCACTGACGGAGACCTTTTACTAGTAACGTTAATATCTATATTTGGAGAATTGATTCATGACCTATATTAAGTACTCTATAATGAATATCCATTATAGAATTAGTATATCAAAAATAAAAAATGAAGGAGTTGAGTAGTTTACACCTGAGCCTCAGCCCAGTTGGTGAGGTCTCTCTAATGGAATTCCCGAATCCCAGGTTCAAAACGAGGAAAAGGTATAATTTTGGGGTTCCTGTAGTAATAATGTAGTGGGAACTGTAGCAGGACTATGTGGGTACTATAGCAAGAATTATTTTATACTGTAGCAGTTAAAACAATTCACCTTGGGCCACCAGTTTAGACTTGGAGTCCTTAAGGTCTTCGGGCCACCTATGGCCTTCAAGTCAGTAAGGATTTTGGGCCACCTCAAGGCCTTTGGTCCCCCTCGAGGCCTTCAAGCCAACTGGATATACAGAAGAACAAATTGATTCTACAAGGAACTAGCCCTAGAAGAGGATTCCAGAGTAGGGAACATCCACCAAAGAAGAGATTACAGATTTTGGTGAATGAAAGGGTATGGCATTGCCATCTCTACCGGACTTGTGCATTTCTATATAGGACAGCTATCTGAACAACCATGGAATGGTGGAGCGCAGATCTTGATGTAGATACTAGGGTGTGGGGGTTTCAATTAGTCATATTATGTATGATTACCATAATATCTGTGGGTCCTGTAATGTCTCTATGCCTAAGAGAAATGTAATATCTAATCTTAAGGTCCTTGTGAGGGTTCCCCCTCAACCCTTAGAAGAAGTGTTTTTAATAATCAATAAATAAATATGGCCTTAGGGCCATTCAAGAAGGAAGGAGTTGAGTATTTAGGTATTAATTCACCATTATGTTGAACCATGTTGAGCCCATATTATCCTTGTTAATAAGAAATACAATTACCTGAAGCTGTGTAATGAATATACATTTAACAATGAATTTACAATAAAAAAAGTTTCTTATGCCTCAAATTGATGAAATATTGGGTAAACATGTTGGAGATAAATATTTTTTAGAAATGGAAATTTGTTCTATTTATCATAAATTTAGATTAAATAAGAATGAAATTTTGAAGACATATCTTAAGTTGTTGTTTGGAAATTATGATTTTACATTAATTCTATATTGGATTGACTAATGCACTATCTATTTTCATGTATATAAAAAACATATAGTATAATAAATATGTTATCTTTTTTTTGTATTCAATGACAATAATTTTGTGAATTATAAAATCTATATAGATCATGATAATCACTTGGGGATAATTCATGAGAAACATAGAGGGAAATTGTTTTATTATAAATTTAGAATGTGTAAGTTTTTAATTCCAGAAATTTCCATTATTAGACATATTTTCTACAGTGATACAATTTCATTTGATCATGTAAGGGCAATATAAATCCAATAATTTCATACACCACTGAACATAAATGATTTACATTGATCCATTGGTTTAGTGAGTTACTATAGGGATTTTATTCCAAATTTCATGAAATGTTATTACATGTTACCAAACCTCACATGTAAAAGTTTTATATTCGTTTGGGTAAAAGAATGTGTAGAATATTTTGAAATTTTTGGAAGAAGATTAGTAAATGATAAAATTTTGATTTTACCATCTAGAAACAATGGGTTTTCAATATATTTACATACATCTATGAAAGGATTAGGTTTTTTCCTTATAAAAAATGATTACATTATTTAATATGATTCAAGGTACTTGAATATTCATGAACAATATTATCTAAATACTGATCTTGAGATAAAGACAACAATAATTTCAATGAAGAAATGGAGACACAATATTTATGGAAAAAGATGTGAGATATATACAGATCACAAGAGATGGAAATAAATATTTAGATAGAAATAACTCAACTTTATTAAGAGATTGTTGGTCGAGTTTCTCAAAGATTATTATTTTTCAACACATAAAAACCAAGGATTGGAAAATAATTTATAAAATTAATTATAATGGAAAAATCATGAATATATCACCCAAAATAGGATTGATAATGTTCATATATTCATGTCTTTTGTAGATATGGACATGGTAATTGATCATGTGGGAGAAAATCACATATTTTTCTAAATTATTTATAAATTGTCATTACTAGAAAAGATAAAAAAATAAAAAAAATGTTGATGATAATTTTTAGTATAAAATTACAGTTTTTAAGGATGCAAGATTAGTAGACTTCATGTATGTTGTTGTAATTATGAAATTTTTAAGGAGTTATTCTGTTTAATCAATACCTAATATAAAAAAGGGAACTATTAAACCATGATCTTGTTTAATATTTCATTATAAAACCTGTTAATATCATGATGTGTAGAGGATAGAATGAGTATTTTTTATGGGATAATAGGAATATTTAAATTGATTAATATATATATATATATATATATCAAGGTGATATGTTTTTTAAAAAGTAAATGGTGAGAGGAAGAATCATATATGATTTGTGAAACCATTACCTTTTCCTATGTGGAAGTGGGAGGACATTATGATTATATTTGTCACTAGATTTCCAAATACCCCTAGAATGAATAATAAGATATAATTTATTTTGGATCACCTCACAAAATAAACATATTTTATTAATATAATATAATATCTTTCTATTGAGATACTTGGAAGATTCTATATTAATGATGTTGTAATAATTTTTGGTTCACCTCTATCGACTTTGTGTGGTGAAGATCCATGTTTTACATCAAAATTCCCGAAGATTCATTAGAAGACTTTGGATAATAAGCTTCATATGAGTACTGTTTTTGAACCTCAACATGGTACAAATTTTGAAATGAATATTTGAACATTAGATGAAATTTTGAGATCATGATCACTTGACTTTTTTTGGAATACGGGGTCATTATTTAACATTGGAATAATATTACGACAACAAAAGATACCATTATATTATTAAATTAGTGTCATTTAAATCATCATATGTAAAGTGATTTTATCCTTCAACTATTTGGGACAAAGTTATTGACATGAAAATTATATTTCTAGAAAATATTCATGAGACAATGATAAAGTTAAATATTATTCATTCTAATTTTAAAGTAGTATAATGTTTGAATAATAATTATATTGACTACAAGAGAATTTATTTCTTATTTCTAGTGGGATATCATGCATTCCTGAAAGTATATCTATAGAAGGGTGTGATATGTATTAGTATGAATAGGAAATTAAGCCCTTAGAATATCAGACCATTTGAAATTCTATAAAGAATTGGGGTTGTATCTTACCAATTATTAATTCCACCAATTCTATCAAAAGTGCGTAATGTGTCCCACAATTCATTGTAAAATAGGTATATTCCATACCCAACATTGGTAATCACATATGATGATATATAATTAGAACCATATTGTTCATACAATGAAGAGATAATTATGATTTTGGCACCATAACAAGTGTTGAAAAATATGATTACCCGACTACTAAAATAACATATAAGAAACTATAAAATGGTTGAAGAAATTCTGGAACAGTAGGTTGTTATGAAGAAGAACCACATACATATGTATAGTAGTAAAAATTAAAGAAAAAATCATATGAGTTAATTTTTTAAGGGAAAATTATAACTCCACAATATTTAATGGTACAAGTCTTCTTAAATAAATTCATTTTACTCAGTAACATATGTTCAAAAAACACATTTCTTAAATGATCCATTTTATACTATTAAATTTAACATGACCACATGAATAGTAATTTGACCGTTAGGGAGGGTAATTAATCCATTACAACAATCAGATAACTTATTAAAGTATAAATAATTTTTTTACTCATAAATGAATATATAATATATTTATACCTTATAATAATAAATAAATGTTTTAAAAATGATATATTATGGGTTGGTATTTTTGGGAAACATAAATATTTATTTACTATTTTATAATTAATATAAATATTTAAAATAAATCTATTTTCATAAAATATATTCATAAATTAATATTTTATTTTATAATTATTATATAAAAGTTTTATGAGACCTTATTAAAATGTTCACAGATTCATAAAAATTGTTATAAATTTAAAGCCAATATTTAAAAAAAATTATTATAATTAAAAATATAATTTTTCATTTTTAGGAAATTATTTCTTAAAAATTGACAGAATTTTTGAATTCAGGGAATTCAAAAATTGTTGTGGTGATTTTGTTTTGATTTTTATAATATAGGCGAATTTTTTTGAATAGTGTAATTTGATAATTCACGGTATTCAACATTATAAGTAAATATATGTATTTTTGAGCCATGGATTATTGATAGATGATGTTAGTGACCATTATCTCAATATCACATTCAATATTATTGATAAAAAATAATAAACCAAAATAATGTTTTCCAAAAACACCTTTCTCCTCCTCTATAAAGACAACCCCTTCCCACTACTTCACTTCACTCCATTAAGATTTGATCTTCTTTGTATTTTATCAAATTAAACTACCAACCCACTTCCCCACATCTCCATATTTATTTTTTCAACAAAATTCTAATTCTATGTTCCTTTAAGATATTATCAAGAATACATTATACAATTGGTAAAATCTCCTTTAGTTCTCATTTATTTTCTTTTAATTTCATTTATTATCTTATCATCTTCATAAATCATTTTACCAATAATTCCTGATAACTACTATATATTATTTATAATTTTAATTCATTGTGTTAATTGAATATCCATCATCAAACCCCTTCTCTTCTCCATTTTACTCTAAAAATGAAAGCATTATCCGTCATGTGTCGATTTACCACCATCATGAACAGAATATTTCTTTTTCAACTACTACGTCTAGTCATAGAATGATATTTCATGAAAAATTTAATTTAATTTAATGTATAATAAGTTATATAATGTGTTTTAACCACTATGTAAACATGTTATTAAATAAATTTATATTAGTTTGTGATGGTCGTTAATATGAACAAAATTAAATAAATAATTTTCATTGATGTTTTATCATATGATTAAATATTATAAAATATAACGAAATAATTTTTAAGATTCTATAATCTGATTTAATTTCATTAATAATAAATAATTTAAATTCTAGATATGTATCCCCATTTTACATGATCATCCATACTTTTATAAAATTGAATCGATTATGATTATCCAATAGAACAAACATTATTGAAACAATATAATTGAATTTTATAAATCATCAAAAAGTCCATACATGAAATAATATTATTATAATAAATTAATGACATGTATAAAATGTACACAATTATTTAATTAATTAATCTAATTTTATAAACTAGAACATTAATTACCATTGGATAATTCGTTCAATCACAATGTATGAGATTTCTTAACTCAATTTTCATTCACTATGGTACTCATTTGTTTCATCAATTATGTTAGGCCTCAAATATATTTTAAATGAATTAGGACCATTTTTAATGTATATCCACATTTATTCGGTTGATTTACATACATGAAAAATAATTATTTTATTGATTTAGATTCACTCCTATCATACAATCATTGTATGTGGTTTTTCATCGCACATTCATTTATGTGATATATGCCTTATTCACTAATTTTTTCTTTTGGGTGGTGTATCTATATTTATCGATATTATTAATGATCACTATTAATTGAATATTTCATTAAATATCTATATTTATATTATCATGCGTACAATTATTTTCATAATAGAATATTGTTGTTACAAATGATGTTTATTTTGAAAGTTGTTAAGACTGTGGATGTATTGATTAATCTATATCCCCTATAGAATATGTATATTTTTATATGGAATATTATTTTTAAATTAAATAAATTTATGAATAATTATTTTTACTTGTAGTGGATGATGGGCCCCAACACTATATAGCCTTATGATGCATCAAAATGTATCATGAGACAAAACTATTATCAAAATCTTCATGTTTGTTTATAAGAATAATCAATTCAGTTTCCACCTAAAAACCTAAATTTTCATATGAAATGTCTGGATAGTATTGGATCATGTTTTTTATGCATTAAATCAAATAATTTCAATTTTTTTCATTTATTATTTAGTTATTACATTCCATCATATTTTTACTATGAAAAAATAACTTCTTCCATTTTCTTTACTAGTTTATTAATCTATTGTGTTTGTCAGTTATTTACCATTCCATAATGATAATTTCTTATGAAATATTCTTCAATTAATATTGATTAATATAATACTTACTAAAAATTTATACCACCCCTTTATTCTATTATCATTCCCCATGTTATGAAGATTTAATATTTGTATATATTTCAAGGAAGTCTGTTATTTGCAATTGTTATGTTCTACATTTAATTACCAATTATATAAGGTTACCATGAATGTTTCTAGATAATCATGAAAACTAAATTTATTGATGCTCTATGATGTGATATATTGTATTAATCATATTATAAAAAAATAACCACCAACTCTATGCTAATAAGGATGAGATTTCTATTTTAAATATTTGATAATTAAATTTAGAAAACTATGGGACAAGTCTTTTCTATTATAAATATTATTTATAAATAATTTAAAATTTATCCCTTGAGATAGAACTATTATAGTTAATATATATCCAGTATCATTATTGTGGATTTTTTTTATTTATATGGTAGATTCATAAATTAAATGGATATATGTTATATCTAATAAAATAGAAAAATTTATGAAGATGGAAAAAAATGAGGGGATATAAAAAAGGGAACATGAATTAACAGTATTGGAAACACTTAATTTTGTACTTTGTGATAGAATATAATTTTATTATTTTAGTTAATCCTAATAATTAGAGTACATAAATGATAGAGGTGTTAAATAATCAACTGTATACATAATTTATAATGATAATTCTATAATATAATGGAATTATGTTTTTACACTAAATTATCGTGATATGTTTTCTAAATTTTAATATTTAATAAAAAATACAATAATTGGGTAAACTCATTGGATTTTTTATTATTCCGTGAATTATACTAATTTATTTATATTATATTGTCTAGAATGAATTTATTAAAAATGATTACTAGATATTTCTATTTTCTATATGTTATTTATTATAAATAACCCATTTCAATAAAAACTATTTATGAAAATGATTATTATTGAGTTTAGTTAGTCTTTCTAGAAGCCCACCCTCATTATTAGCTTAAGTTGAGGATGAATTATTACTTCAAATTAGGTGAAATCCCCAAGATTCCAAAGGCTATCAATAAATGTCATGGGATTCAATACAACTGGGGGTGATATTGAAATTGAGATTTAAAAAACAATATCCAATCATTACATAAACAAACCCACTATATGATGCATGATAAGAACATAATAACCCAATGTATTAAAAATTATACCAATGACATCAGAGTGCCATGAATAACCCAATATTATCATAAAATACTTTGTTAAATAAAATAACTACAAATATTAATGTCCCCAAAAACATAACTTCACATCTTCAACATGTTCTATGCACTAGCTCAATAATACCATCCATGAATCATGAATCCCCAAAAATAAAATGTAACACCTTCCCTTTACCAATGGACCAATATACATTAACTTCCAAATCACTAATGTTCCAATGTTGGGGAGAGTAATAAAACTCAATTTTTATTTCCCAAAAGAATTTACTACTCATGATAAATGGATTGAACATGTTTTGACATTTATTTAAAATAATATATATAATTCAATTGAAATTTTTTATGAAATCCAAAACATATAAAATTAAAACTGATTTCAATATAAAATTGATTTACAAACCAAATCCATGTCTATGGATAGAATCAAAACAATTCCTTCAACCGTTTTCAATTTCATTTGTAATATCCTTTTCCATTTGACACAACCACTCAAACAATCATCAACACATTCTTACTGTTACCATTTATTGATGAAATTCGCAAGCATACTATATCCTTTGGATGGTGGTACTTCATGACCAATGTCTATCCCACTCAACACATGATTAACAAATTAATCCAACTACAATGAAAAATAAAATTTACAAACCATTTAAAATAATATTTATTTAATTTATAAAAAAAAATCCATGCATCAAAACAAACCATTAATTTTAAAATCATGTTACACCTTTCAATTTCTACCCAAACAACCAATGTTCAAAACTGAGAAATCTATCACCAAATTAGTATTCCAAAAAGAATTTAACAAAACAAAATATAATAAATTTCACAACTAATAGTAAATTTTAAGTCAAGTATTCTATTTATAAATATAAAATTCAACATTGAAGCCACCTAAATCGAGAACTATAGTGGAAATCAATAATGACACTAAATTTTATACATTTTTTTGAATCTCTAAAAACCCAAAATAGATCTCATTCCCAAACATACATAGAAACATATATATTGATGACTGAAATTAAAAATCATATATCAATTACCAAACACTATATATATGAATTAAATATATGTATGATATCTAAATATAAGGAATCCCACCATGAATGAATAATTAACCCTTAATTTTTCCATCATATAACCCTGATCATTTAACGGATCACTTCTAGAATGAAGGAGTGAGTCTAAACATCCTTTCGGAGGATGTAAAAATTAGGTATGGTCTAAATAGATGATAAAAGTGTTCTTTAGAGTCAAATTAGAAATAAAAACACTTTTTGGGATTTAGATCTAACTGGGCATGGTAGAATTACAAAATTAGTGAGAATGTCCCATATGATAAAAGTATCACTAAGAGTGGGAGAGGGTGAATAAAAAATAATGTTTTTTTAGGTTTTCCTAATTTTGAAAAAAATCTTCTCCTCTGAAATACATTTTAAAATACTAAAAACAAAACAATCAAACAATTATAGGAACACAAGAACATACAATATCTACTACCCAACAAGAGTAGATGTGTCCTTGGAATGGTTTGGAAACAATCTAATACCACACATTCTAATAGGAAAAAAGCCTTTATGTCGATACACTAATTATGATATTCTATTAGACTAATATAGAAATATTTTTAACATAATATTTAATGTTCATAATGATGGAATAAATAAGGTAAAATAATTATTGTACTATGATAAGAAAATTTCCCCAAATTCACCAAAATAGGTTACTATCCTTACTTGATAACATTTAAAATTATGATATTCCAAAAAACTCCTAAATTTACTACCTAACAGTAGGAATGAACACTGTTGGGCTTTATGTGGATAATTAGTCTGATAATTAGATTGATTTATCAGTTTGATTACTCAGTAAAATAATATTACACCACAAGAAAACTGATGAAACAAATTTTAATGGCTTCTACATCAGTATATAAATTCATGGTTGATTCATAATCTGATGACCATTTTTGATATAATGATCTAATGAATATGATCTTACTCTTATTCTTCTAAACATATTATAACCAGAAAACATCCTATGTGAAGCATAATCCAAAAACATATTCACTATAAAACATTTAGTTCTCCAAATTCTCCAATGAATATTCTACTTGTGTTTTAATTTACAATATATATTATCCTTTTCTATGTGTTTCAAATGTGTATTAGGTTGTATTTTGAATAACATTCATGCTCTAACAAAGTTCTCGAAACAAAAAACATCCAACCATTTCATATATATATTGATTTATTTAGCGCTTCTCAAATATTCCAAAGCATTCTAAAACCATCTCGTGACATCCACATGGTTTATACATTATTCAAAATATTCATCCATATTCTAATTTTCAATCAAACATTTTCATTTCTATGAAAACAGATATAAGAATAAAAATGTTAATTAATTTGACCTATACTATTTTTCATTCTTAACGTTATACAAAATATTGTAACTTGAACATAGTAACAACAATTAAATATTCCATTACTTCCATGAAAACACATCGTCATTCTCTTGAAACACCCATAAAAAATATCCCTAAAATAATAGCACAATGAGATCCCCATTAGAGTTACTTTTATATCATCATTGAGTTGTTCTAATTTTCTTCTTTTCCTAAAAGGGATGATCCAATGTTTGATAGTGTCTAGAATATAATGACATTAATTGGTGTCCTGCTATCCCTAATCGATAGGGATCTTCTTATTAGTGAAGAGCAGTAAAAACTCTAGCCTGATTTTAATGAATAAATTGAAAATATATTAGATTTATTTTCATTAATCTTGATAGAACTAAAACAAAAAACCATTTATCTTGATCCAAATGTTTGGATACATTATGGATCAATCTTTGAATTTATTTAGTAGCACCTACACCCAAAAATATAATCATTTTTCATTAATCCATGAAACTATTTCATCTTTATTTATTATAGTGAATACCCCCAAAAATACAGTACAGCCTCTAATGATCTATGTAACACCAGGTCCGATAGACCTATTCCAATAGCTTTATCTTTTAAAACAAGTTTCTATTTTTTATTTCGATACACAATAGTTACATTCAATGAATATTATTTATAGTTTATACTAAAATCCCCCATATTTGTTTCTGTAGTTTTTATCAATGATTTAATCCTTTTAATAAATATATGTATGGTAATATTATACCAATGAACTGATATTGGAAATCATTGACATTATTCTCAAAGAAACAATAACTTCTATCATGAATACCTCTTGATTTTGTAAACCGTAAGGATCATCATAACATCAAATTATTATTAATGGAAAGTATTTAAACATTATATCAATCCATCAAAATCTGTCTTTTGACACATTTATTAATATGATTGGCATAAATGGATCTCAACTACCCTTTATATGGCATTAATAATTAGTTTCTATAGAACTTATCACATTTATGAAATAAAAAAATAAATGAATCATCAAATTTATACTATAGTAAAGAAGACAATTATTCTCATCCTTCTTTGGATCAAAAATTTCTTTTTGGACACTATGTGAGTCCAATAATCCATTAATATGTGATATAATATCCTTAATATGATGTAGTATTTTAATCATTTTGAGTATTAATTCCAAAATATGATTGTGATCTTAATCACTAATTTATAAAATTAGGGGTTATTTATTTTACACTTTGAAAACAAATGAAAACATATGAATATTAAAATCTTTTTGCATTAAAAAACAAATACATTCCATAATGGTGATAAGGATATTTCCCTTTGAATTTTATATTAAATAAATATTCATAGTCACTGAATTATTGATCCACATTATATAGATTAAGTGTCAACAATTCTATTACTTCATGTGCTAACTCATTTATTTAAAAAATAATTATTAATAAAAAACCCATACTCACAAAAATTAGTGACTCGAGAAACATCATCGCATTTTCTTCACATCTACAATATTCCAATAGATAGATTTTTCCTACAACCGCTCCAAAAATTGGATATAATTGTTTACACTTATAGAAGATAAAATCATAATATACCCAAAACATCCCCTACATACATGATTCTTTAAATGGTATATCACATATCAAGGGATAGATTTAGGAAATAATTCTTCCACATTACAAGACTATGAAAATACAATATGAGAGAGGGTAAAACACATACCTTGACCTTCAAGAGAAGGAAGTTGGACACCCATGGTAAAACACTGTTTGGGGATAGGTTCCTTCAGTAATTGTTTTCTAAATATGTTAGAAACTTGTTACGCTGTAGAAATATACTCCATATTCAATATATTTTTCCCCACATCAACATTGATGATGTTGTAATTGTATTAATTAGATTTTTTACAATAATAGTGTTTCATGATTCTTTTAATATTGATTGAATTTTTATTATCAAAAACAAAGAGAATTGTTTTATTTACACTAAAAAGTAAGTCATCTAATTGATTTATTATCTACATTTTTTGGGTAGTATCTTGAGTTCCAGAAACATACTCAACATCAATCATGATAAGGATTATAGAACCTTCATTCATTATATTATATCTAAAACAACTTTTACCCATAATGATAATTCAACCATATTTAGACCTTCTATCAGGATAATTTTGTGACCCATTACCAACTAAATATCTTAAAATGTAAATACATTTTGATATATCATAAGTTATTCAGAATTTGTTTATTCCTTATATTAATCTAAGAATTATTTTCACACCCATTAAATTTAATTTTTTTGGGGAACACAGAAATATTTCACATTATCTAATAGTAGAAACAATGTCAGGTCTTGATGTAGTCAAACATACCAAACATCAAATCATCATTAGAAACATTTAATATAAATTTTTTTTCATTTCCATCTTTGTTTAACATGGATCCCATAGAAATCACTCTAGAAACATGTTTCAAATTTCTTGTGTGGAAATTTTTAAGAATATACATAGCATACTATTCTTGGGAAGGAAAAATAAGACTCTTTTTTTGTATTATTTATAACCATAGAAATTATTTTCTATCTCCTAGAATGTAAATCTCAAAAAATATATTAATTTCTTCTAAAATTCCATTAAATGTTTATTCATAATTAATAGAAAATATAATGTCATCAAAACAAACAATTACAGTTAGGGAAAACATCTGAGTTACTTTGATATAAATATTAATCTCAATCCTTCCATTATTGAAACTACTCTTTCCTAAAGATGTATATAATTATAAATACCATGACCTTAGTGATTTTAATAGCCCATAAAATATGTTATCGAACTTTCAAACATAAATTTCAACATTCACAAAAACTAATCCACATGGAATTTCAACATTAACATACTTATCAAGATAATCATTCAAAAATGATGATTTAACATCCAACTAATAAACTTTTTAAAATCATTATTCAGTTTATAAATAATGATTCTAGTATTTTATAACCATTCCAATGAAGAAAAAATCTCATCAAGATCACATTATTCATATTTTGTATATCCATTATAAACTAATGTCTTTATCACTTAACTATCATCATTCATCGTGTTTTAAAAAAACATTATAATGGTAAAAAATTTATTTGGTTTAGGTATTCGTTCAAAAAGTTTAATTTTATTCTATTTCATGTCACTCATTATTAATTACAATATTCTATTCAATATTCTCACAATCGTCATTCACATATTTTATCTCAGTATTTGAATACAAAGATGTATGTGAAATAATTTATTATGTTCATCTATGTTTGACTTGTTGGTGCAGGTAAACAATATGGTTATTATATTTTGATTTCTTCCTCACCCTGGGATGAGATTTTATGGATTTATACTAATCACATGAAATATATGAGTATGATTCTTATTTATTAATAGGATCACCAATTTTTTTATCTTATTTATACAGTCACCACACATTTTTTAATCTTTTATATCATTCAAATATGTCTGAGTTTTTTACCATCTCCCCAACATTTTTTTAACAAAATTCATATTGATAGACTTAATCATCCTTCCCATTTATTTGTTATAACATATATATAATATTTTTTTCTAGAGCATGCACAATAATAATTACATCTTCAAATATTTTATCAAGTATACAAATGTTTCCATGATTCTTATTTATGATGCATGGACTGCTAAAAATAGAATAATGTTTTAAACAAATAGTTTTATCATAATAAATTTCATATGGAGTGATATATGAATAGGTCTTGAAAAAAATGTATTTTGAATATACAAAGTAGTGTTCATGGTTTCCTGTATATGTAATTAGAATTGTCATGTTCATGTAACATAGTTCTCCCCATTTCACCCAAACATATAATTATCTATTTAGAAACCCCATTTTTGAGTTCCTTATATTGTATTGGAAAATTACAAATTCCATTCATATCAATATAACATTAAAATTTTTCATTATTTTATTAATAAAATTTTTCATCATCAACTTTATTGGGCACTCAAATTCCTTCACTACTTTCCTCTGGAAACTTTTAATAATTTTTAGGGAATCTGAAATATGTTTCATATAAATTATATATGTAATAATAATTAATACATCCATAAATTTAATGAATTAATTATATTCATTAGATTAATTTTTTATCATTGGCCGTCCTATTAGAGAATTAATATGTTTCAAGGAGTAATTTTGAATAAATATCAACATTCATATGTATAGAGTTTTCAATCTTTTCATTCTAAAAAATTGTGACACAAAAATCAATTCTCTATAATATATGATGAATAATATTGATCTTTCCCCCCAATAAAAACATGATTATATTTAACTAACATATAATCCTAAACATTTTATGTCAAAAAAAAATTCCTCAACCATGCATATGTAACAAGAGTTTTGATCCCTATCAATATGGAACATGTTTCCATTTGTACATTTCCCTCTATTAACAATCATTCCATATTGTTATATATTAACAAAAAAATATCTCCTAAAAATTACTATGTTAAATTCATAAAAAATCTATTAAACACATACTTGTTCACGTTTTATCCCATCAAAAAATAAATTTTTCATGGAATTCAACTATTCTTCCCCAATAAAAGTGGATCCGACACAATTTATTTTTAGACATTCATCATTTTGAAAATTAATATTATCTTATTTCAAGTCATTCATATTCTTGGAAAAATTAATGTATCCTATAATATGATAATAATATCAATATCCAATAAGTATGGTATGTCCCCTTTTATCTCTTTGAGAGTAAATTATAAAACAAGTGCATTTTCTATTCATTAATCTTTCAAAATGTATATATTTTATGAAGTGTTAAAAGAACTTTTGTTGTTCCATCAACAAAAAAATACATCCATTTGAATGATTTCCATGGTATTCACATCATTCAAAAATAGTTTCCAATAGATTTTAACAATTTTAAATTTTTACACCAACCTTCCCAGGTTTCATCTGAACATTTTTCTAGGTCTTCTTCCTTTGAGGGGATTGATTCATCCTCTAACTTTGAATTAAATAATTTATGGCATAGTTTAAATATTATTTATTAAAAACCCATATTTTCTATGTTCTAGAATCCACCATAATATTATAACTATACATTGTAAGAAAATTTGACTCTAAAACATCCACACATTCAATAATTGTGATATTTTTTCTCATCAACCATATTATATTTATTATGAGAACAGAGTTGATCACCAAATATTCTATTGTCAAAATGATTATTCTTTTTAGATGATTTTTATTTTAATCCTTATCAAAACTATATTTAATTTTAACTCTTTCAGGAATATAATTTTTAGAAACTTATTATTTCTCAATATTGTATGTTTCAACCACATAGATAACATTCCCATCATTCTACTTTTAAATGGAAATTTCATCATTCATCCAAAATATTAAAGGTAACATTAGATCATTCATAGGATTAACCCATCTATAAATTTCAAAAACATAAAAAATAGAGTTATTTAAACTCATATCGTTATTTTCAAATTTATTTGTTTTCATGTTATAATTCGTATTCATTCACTTTTAACATGAATAAAAGATGTTCATTATGATTATATAATTTCTCAATAAATTTATTTAAATCATTAATCTCTCTCAACAATATCAATTTATCTTTTGGAAATAATTTTTTTATGTATTATTGACTTAGTTTCAATTTTCTTCCTTTTTATTTCTTTCTAAAGCCCCTAAATATTTCTCTATCATTCATCCAGATCTTCATTAAGATGAAATTATAATTATGTTTCTTATTCTCTAGAATTACTTTCCCTAAAATCTTCATTGCTAACTATTTAATTGAAATTATTCTCTACATACATATTAGTAGATTTATCAAATTCAAATTAATAGTCTTATTATTTATCATGTTTTGATAAGAAACTTTTTCTTTTGGATTTAATTTTGTTTTTATTTTTTATTTTCAATTGGATTTAGTGTTATCACCCTATTATTTATGTGATCATATATATATATATTATCATATCTAGCACAATATTTTTCATTCATTATTCAAGAACAATTATCTATATATTGTCCAATGGCCCAACATTCAAACCATTTCACAGGATCATTACCTTGATATTTAAATGTATATCATTTTATATTTTCATAAAAAAAGGTTGCAAAATTCATTAATATTTTTACATACCTCGTTTTTAGAATCAAAACTTATATATTCTTCTACATCAAAAATATTCTTACGATTCTGTTTCATGTAAGTCTCTAAAGTAATTTCTCGATCAAAATCGGGTTTCTGTTACATTAAATACTCCCTTCCCATTTCATATGTAATGAGACATCTATGAATATCATCTAGATATTGTTTTTCTAGATCTCCATCATCTAATGATGAAAATTCAATCCCAAACTAATCTCCAATAATTCTAATTATCTTTGGAAAAATTGTATAATCTTATAAAATTTCACCAAGATAGCTGGACATGCTAAAAAATACATTCACCAGGGTAAAGAAGTCACCAATGGGTACATACTCAGCCTTTATGATATCATCACACATTAATATACTAATTTTTATGTATTCATTATTTACATTTTAATTTCTCTTATAAATGATCATACCATTATCTGAGATAACATTTGTTATAGAAACCCTAATTACACTTAAATATTAACTTTCCAAAATTTCATGGAGTAAATAATTAATTAATTATCCATCATTCTTGAGATTCAACTTCTCAATAGATGTAAGAGGAAAATTTTCATCAAAAGGGAAAAAATATCAATTTTGGGTTCAAGAACATCATATCTATGATACATGAGTCAAGGAAACATTATTTATTTCTAGATATGGTAGTTCATAACATCAAAGAACAGAATTAATTTACTATTCACATACATAACATTTTTCATAAAAAATTATACTTTGAAAACACTTTAAATGAAGAAATGAAGTTAACCTTACCTCTGATACCATTTAGGAATTTCTAAAAAAATCAATACATAACTAAGAGGGGTAGGGGTGAATTAATGATATCTTTTACTTTTTTGTTTCCTTCTTTTTGAGACACACTTTACCTACTGTTAAACTGTTTATTCCTTTCTGAAAATAAAAAAATCAAACAACTAAAAGAAAATAAGAATTTATAAGGATCACTACTCAAAATGAGTTCCAACATCCTTGGTATTGTTTGGAACCATTCAAATTCCAAAAAATCCACAACAAAAAATACATATATTTTATTAAATGTGATGGATATACACTTACACTAATATAGAACTATGTTCCATTCAATAGTGCATATTCATCAGGTAGCATTAAATCATGTAATAAATTCTGTTCAACAATTTTTGATACAATCATATGATTCTGAAGAATAAGTTACAATGGCACCATATCAAAATTAACAAATAAAATATAAAAAAAATCATCAAATTTCTTCCAAAAAGTAGGTATAAACTAATTTGTAAATTGAAATGTTACTCATTATGATGACTAATCTGATTTACAAATCAAACTGCTTAGTCTGAAAATACTACCCTTCAAGAATAAATTGTAAAAAAATATGAACCACTTCTCCCTCAATTGGAAAATCCTAGTCTAATTCCCAGTTCAATGATCCAGCCCTATAGAATGATCAACTAAATTAAATATTTCGCTTCTTATTATTATTTTCATATATCTATAAAACATCATAATTAAATTATATTCTAGAGGATCCTTCTCTCTGAAATATTCAGTTCACCACTATTTATCTTGAATAGTACATGCATGAAAAAAGTAAAAATTACTTCCTCCTTTTAGAAGTTTGACCAAAATTATTTAGTTGGGATTCTGAAAAACATTCCCATTAAACAATTTTCTTTTAAACACACATTTTTCTTAAATTTCATATGTGTTTATTAATTCATACATACCAATCAAATATTCTTGAACCTTATCCATTCATCTCATAACATTAAAATGGATCGAAAATTCATTACTATATTAAGTAAGAATTTGATTGTTAGTTAGATTAATTCATTATGATGAATACATATATAAGACAACTGATTCGTTATTAAATATCTATGTATCATATTTTAGTTATAATGTACAAAATAACATTTTTATGAAATCATAGTCTCAATATATACAGATTCTATTACATATTTAGTTGGAATTCAATATTTCATTTAAAAACTTTTAACTAAAAATTACTCAAATAACATCCAAAAGTGATATCCCATTGAAAATAACATTCATAACTACATTGAGTATTTAATATTTTATTTTTTTTCATCTGGCTGGTGTACTTGTGTCCTGTGGCGTCTTATGTATGGTTACACTTATCATTATCTACTTGTTCTGAATTGAACGATCTCTAATTCATACAGGTAATCAGTGTCAACCATATCCCTATAGTCTGATATCAATTGAATACATATAAATGTTATTTTAATTTCCTTTGAAATAATTTAAAAAAACCAAAAATATACCTTCATTAAATTTTTTGAATACATTATAGATTGATCTTGGAATTTTTTCACTTGTATCAGTCTGAAAACTCTATATTTATTTAATAATACCAACAAACATGTCTTCTATTATTTGTTAGTCCCCACAATCCAAAAAAAATAACTCTTCCTCCAATTATTGGAGGAATACTGTGTATGATGAAACAGTTTCAGTAGATTAAAATTTAGCAACATCTTTCCTTTTCTAATTATGAAACAAAACATCTTGTTACCTAAAAAATTTTCTGTTTTGGTTTAAAAGTCTAACTTTATAGAAACATCTTCATTTTCCTACATTCTGATCAACCTTCTCTTCCATGAAATAAATATGTTTCTTGTAATATCAAATTGATTAACTAAAATAAAAAATCCAGGACATTATTCAGCAAAAATATAAATCATATATATTGACATTCTCAAGACATTGAGAACTCTTAGGATCAGAATATCATTATCTAACAATTAATTCACTAACTTATATTATTCATGTCCTCCTAGAACATATTTATTTGAAACCATTTCATAATACAATTGAACGAATATTCTCTCCACTATTCTTCATAAGGCCTACAAAACCTGTTTCTAAAACTACTCAGCACATTTTCATATAACCAAATTTGAAAGCATCATCATATTTATATCACAGTATGGTAGTCTCAGATTCTCATCCTTATTGAAATCATGACACCCATTCCAGACCCATATTGAGTCTGATGATCCATTTCCCTAAGAAAAAATCTCCTCAATATGATAGAAATTTTTATTTATTATGTGTCAAATCTTCTTAATATGATTATGAGTTTGATAACTAACTTTTATAAAAGGGGTAGATTTCTTTTCTTTTTTTACAAAAATTACAACACATGAAAACTAACATCTTTTATCTTTCAAAAAAACATCTTTCCAAACTATTCCTAGTTGATAGTAAAACCATGTACCATGTTTTCACTAGCCACTACATACAAACACCCTTCATATAGTTGCTCTGTATGATTAGACAAACATTTTGCCAACATAGTTTTCCCCTATGATCTTTTAACTCCCAGAGTTTTTTTGAAATATTTTCATTAAATAGTTTTTAGTATGTAGAATCGTTATTTGTTTGGAATAATGAGTTTAAAAGAATGGAATGATACCCTTAATATAAAATTACCATTATCAACTACCCATTAGGTTAGTGGTAATAATTATATCCAACTTATGAAAATGTATTATGAATTCATTGACTATTAATTATTTATTAATAATATAAATAAATTAGATAATTGTAATTTTTGGAGTAAATTACATTTTTAATATAATAAATAAGAAATACATTTGTTATATACATATTAAAATATTTATTATAATCATCCAATAGATATTTTAGTCATAGGTTACGAATACAAATATTTTTTATGTATAAAAACCTAATTGTTTTAAAAGTTAATTTTTTCGCCTTTGAATTGAGAACACATTTTAATTTAAGATTATGAAAAATTAATAATTTCTACATGAAAACATAAAAAATTTATTTTTTAGCATGATATGAGAAATTAATTTTGGTAAATTTATTATAAATTTCTAACAAATTTCTTGTTTTGATGAAATGTAAAAATTAGCTAAATTTTAATTTAAATCATCATTTTTATCCGGGGTAATTTATATGGTAAAATTATAATATTGAATTGTTTTAATGTATAAATAGAACATATTTTTACCATTTATTATAATTTTTTTCATTATCATAAATATTATATTGAATTCATAGGTAAACACTTTTCAATCATTTTTTAATGTTTTAACGTTTAAATCCTATTTTCTTATTTCCTCAAAGGAATTAATATCAAAAAAATTATTGCAACTTCCTTATTATTAATTTTGAAAAATTACCTCCATATTTTGAATCATTATATCTAAATTGTGTAAATAGGTAACTTTTGTTTTTCAGATATTATGAATAGTAACACCAATAATTATATATATTTACCATGGTTAAAGGGTAAATCTTGGTAATAAGGCTCAAAAAATAATAATTTAACAGTATAAAATACCCAAAAATGTGTCCTAATCCTATGGGATGGGATAGTTCCGACCATGGGCATCCTTGGGTCGATTTTTTAACCATAGGTATTCAATTCTATGTGAAAATTACATTTTATAAGAATTAATTTAATGTAATGATAATTATAACATAAACATATATCTTTTATTAAATTGATATTATTATTGGGTTACATAACTGATCAATAGGTCTATAAATAGTCATTATAAATATAAATATATTTCCTACATATTTGTATTTTATTTATAGCATTTAGACATTAGATATATATATTTATTTCTTACACAATTATGACGTATTGATTACCTCATAAATGTCTGAATCAAATAAATGAATTTATAAATATTAAAAAGAAACATAATTTGAAAATTATGAAGTCATAAATGAATGTTTTGGATTCCATTGACTTATTAGTGATTATTTAATTCCATTCATTTGATGGAATCTGTTAGTTTTTATTTTTTTTATATGTCAAGTATGAAAAGTGTACTAAATTTACATAATTCATAACATAAAAAATGTAATTTCTTATTAAATGATATTAAATTCCGAAAAATCTAATATTCCACAATATGTTTAATATAAGTCCAAATATTTCATATATACTTGTTTTTGGTCATTTTAAATGATACGATAATTGCATTATCCCACAATTTGTAAAAAACATGTTTTCATGGTAAGAATAAAAAAGGTAAAATAATGGTTAAACCAGACAAATAAGAGAGAGAAAATATTCCCAAAAAAGTCTAAAAGTTATTGAATATTTGGTATTAAAACAAAAATCATCTTTTTTACAGTTAAATAAGTATTCGGTTCATTTTTTAGTCAACATATAATTTATAATAAAGTAATATTTTTTCAATGTTTCCTAAAGTGCCCCTCTCCTCTCTTATAAAAGGGAACCTCCTCTCTCTCCACTTAATAGTATTTAAATGACATCATGATCAAACAAAACTTGTCCATTTACCTTATCAAATATCCTTATTACACTCTACAGGTTCTTGTCTTCTCAAAAGACCAACTCTAGTTTCCTAAATGGAAATTTAAAGGGGGCACACAATGGAATATGTAATATATTCTACCGATTATTTAAAATTTAATTCTTCTTCTACATTCTATTATATATTTGTTTCATTATAAGTTAATAACCTATGTATAATGAATTATCTGATAAAATATTTTAAATATGGAACAACCCTATTTCACCTTCTATTCATTCTAAAAAAAAGAAATCAACACGCATGTGTACGTAAGACTTACCATCACCACGTTAAGGTTTAATATGTTTTTCACCACCACCATGATTGGATGTGTATAATGGTGGATGAAATAATTATATATGAAAAATAAAAATGATACTAATTATTAGATACTATACAAAATCCACTTCAATACCATTCAACAAATATAAGAACAATATCATCGCATATGCGTACGCACGCCTTATCATCTCCATGGTGCGATATGATTAATTATTTATAATCATCACTAAAGAAGGGTTATATAAATGAATTTAATGAATAAATATGATATTTATTATACTAATACAATGATATAATAGATATAACTATATACTATAAAATGGAATATGAACTTATTTGAAAAATCATGTATAAGATCACAGTGCTGTTATTACCCGAATAACGAGTAAATATGAAATGTTATTAACAAAGAGATCAAAATATGACAATAAATTTTATCATAATAATTTTTTTATTTCTGTAAAAAATTTAATATATTTAAATCATTATACATTAGGTTCAGATACATATTAAGGATATCGAAACTATAATAAAGGATAACTTTGAAATTCTCATTTTTAACTGAGGTTGTTTATTCGAATTTATTTACTGGAGTATAATTATCATCCACATAAATGATTAATATATATTTATTTCAAAACATTATTGATATCCATCAATTATAGTTTAAATTTAATATTTCGCTTTGGATAATTTTTAAAAAATGGAATGAATGGAATGCTATTTCGTTTTCAGAACGAGGTACTTTTTGTGTTTTTTGGCACAAGTACGAGATGAATGATTTTTCTAACTTATAAGCATGAAAATATTTTTACACATTAATAAGGATTTATTTCCTATAATATTACCCTATAATAATACAAAGATATTTTTACACAAAATGATATCTTCTAAAATTGTGTGATATTTTGATGAAGGAAACATTTTTTAATAAGAAAGGAAGTTTTCCTTAGGAATAAAGCATAACTATTTTACCAAAATTATTTTCCATTTATAATGAAATAGGTTTATGCATATATAAAAATTTTTAATTTTATTTTATTGTTTAATTGATGGATTTATTTTCATTAAATCTATTTTTTGATTATGTCATGAAGTATTGATGATTAAATCACCCATTTTATTTCTTGGATAATTCTACAGTGAATGATTTTATGTTTTTCTGACCCACCTAAGAATGGTTTCATTATGAGATGCGTGTGACATAAATCCATCTCCAATGAATTTTTTAAATATTTATATCCCATGAGATATACATGGTTGGAATGGAATGTAAATTTAGATCAGTGATACAAGGCTGGAATGAGGTGTGAACTAGGTTATGTATTGGACATTTTCCGATATTATGGTCTTGCAAATAAAATATGACTAATATGAAATTATTTTATATTTCTATTTGTCTATGATACAAAATTTTATTTATTATGTAATGACTATTGTGTTTACATTACTCTTTTATTATTTAATCAATGAAAATATATTTTGAATCTTTATATAGATGATATGAATTTTAAATCTTATTTTCATAGGAATATGATATGATTGATATTTAATTTGATTACCCTTTATAAGAATTTTAGCCAACACATTCATATGTTTTCTTTACCAAGGTCATGAAGAAGGGTATTATGTATGATATGTCAAGAAAGATTCCAGTAATGATGAAATAAACATGATACAATATAGATGTTCTGTAAATTAAATGACTATGTTTCCCAGTTTCTAAAGACACTATACCTATGTGTTCCTATCTTGGGTTTTTTATATATTCTAAGGAATATACATCAATTATGAAATACTATCAATGTCTGTAAATTATGGGTTTCTAAAGCTGTTATCAATGGAAAGGTATAGTTATCCTTTATAAATTGGGAAGATAAATCCTTAAGGAAATGCCTAAGTATAGGATAAAATCTTAGTGTTTTTCAAATTATGATGAATAACCTAGGATAAAACCTAAACTTTCCTAATTTGAAATATTATTCATTATTATGTGGTTTTACCATTATAATTATTGTTGATCACACTGTGATTCATGTTTTTATTCAATGGTTTCATCTTGAAGGAATCATGTTAATGATGAATGTGATGGTAAATGAAATGATTTCGCCCATAGCAACTATGTGTTATTGGAGCTAGAATTAAAATTCCTATAGCCATTCTCAAATATCATTCTCAAGAAATGAATCCTTATAGGCTTCCAAATGATTATTTAATGGAGCCACATTCTCTTGAATCTATCATGAGGCAGATTCCACCATCATTAAGTGGGTACTCTGATCTATTAGTGGCTGAACAATGGATCAGTACCACTAAAAAGATATTTTTAGTTTAACAGTGTTAGGAACATGATAATTTCATCATAGAAGAATATAATTTTAATGTTTAAGCTTATCAATGGTGTAATATTTTTATGAATATGAGGAAAAAAGATGAAAATTATTAAATGGAATTTGATGAGTTGAAGAATTTATTTATTAATAGGTACTTCATCATATGATTCGAACTATGATGGATAAAGAGTTGCGTGAACATAATCAAAAGAACAATGAATCCATTGGTACATATGATAAAAATTTTACACGATATTCCTAGTATGCTTTTGGAATTATTATCTTACCTAAGAGTAAAATTGAATGATTCATTTGAGACTAAGAACCAATTCTACTAATGGAATTATCCATAAGGGAATTCAATATATATTTGGAAACTATTCATTTATCTCTCAATGTTGAGATGCAGATTGGAGTAACCCAGTAGTCATATGGGTTTAATAAGAAGATAAAAATGAATTTCAAAAGAATATATGATGACCACAATAAAAAGAATATGTGTTTTCCCTTATGGTGAAATTGAGGATAAAAAAATTGATGAAAGTTTCATAAAGGGACATTTAAATTCTTGAAGTGTTCTATAGAAAGCCTATGGGCGTTTTAATGCTGAATTAATGGGGAAAAGATGTCTAATTATACAAACAAATACAAAGATAAACTGAATTCACCTCATACATATCAATGCTACATGTACCATGAAATGCGGAATTATCAAAATCAATTCTCTAATCCATGTGTTATTGATGACGGTCGATCTCAAAAAACTCATATTGCGAAGAAAGTGGATTGTTTCATTAAATTACTAACAGCAACATGGATTATGATAATGATGTGCAGAAAGGTACACTTAAAATCCACTCTAATGTTAAAAATGTATTATTTTATTCTAGATCCAACCACTCATTTTTCTAATTAATATTCAGAGGGCATCATTGTATTAGTAGATCAATTAGATGTTGAGTCAACTTTGACAACTCCAAATGGCACTACAGTCATCAAAAGTTTATAATTATTCTCCAGTTTAATTATGTGGGAATGTTCAACTTTAAAAATCTTGTAATAATTCTTATAGTATAATTTTATGTGATTATTTGAAAGGATTGTCTCAAATTATATGGAGACCAAATCAATATTGAAATAAGAGATGTCACATTTCACATTCCAGAAAAATCTATTATCAGCTATTTATGAAATGATGAATATAACCTTTTCTTATACGTTTCATCTATCTTATGGGTCTTGATTCCAATAAATTAATTCTATTTATCTCAAATGGTTGGGAGAAATACATAATTAATAATATGCCCATTTTAAGGGAGATTGATGATGTCATTCTAGAATAATTGATAGATCTTCTTCCAAAACCTGTAGTAGAGATTTCAATATAAATCATAACGTGTGTGATGAAAATTCAAAGACACCTTATAGAATGGACCCAATTGAGTTGTAATAATTGAAGAGGAGACTCCAAGAGAATATTTATAAAGGATTCATACACCCTATTTCATCACCATGGGTATCTTCAGTTCAATTAGTTATGAAGATTTATGGATTAATGTGGATCTACATTGATTATTGAGAACATAACAAGATCACTTTTAAGAAAAAATATCCTCTCCAATGCATTGATGAATTGTTTTAACAACTATGAAGAGATCAGAAGTTTTTTAATATTGATCATAATTTATTATATCATGAATTAAGGTTAAAAAAGAGGATATACAAAAGAAGGAAATCCTTACAAGGTATGAAAGTTCTAAATATATAGTGATGCCTTTTGGTTTTACAGATTCCCCTACTATCTTATTGGATCTAATGAATATATTTTTTAGAGACTATCTTGATTAGTTTGTGGTAGTCGTTAAAGATAATAGTCATGTATATTCAAATAGAAAGGAATAACATGAAGATCACATCAGAATTATACTTATGATGTGGAGAAAGGGGGAAATTTATTCGTAATTTAAAAATTGTGAATTTTGGATGCAAAAAGGTTCGCTTTTGGGTCACATAATCTTTTTAGAGGTGATATATGTGGATCTAAAAAAATATTTTTTATTGAAATGTGGTCAAGGCCATCAAGAGTAATTGAGTTCGGATTTTTTTCTTGGATTTTCTAGATATTATTGATGTTTCGTGAACAATGTTTCACGATAATCTAATCCACATAGCATGTTGACTTGTAGAGAAGTTATATTTTTTTAGACAGAGGAATGTAATGATAATTTCCCATAGCTAATATCATTTTTAACTAGTGCACATGTGCTCACACTACATTATAGTGGATAGATGTTTGTGATCTATAGTGGTGCATCCATGAAGGTGTTGGGGTGTGTTATTATAAAAAAAGATATGGTGATAGATGTTGACTCACGTAGTTGAAAATCTATGATAAATATTACCGAAAAAATTATTTGGAATTAGCTGTATTAATCTTTTCATTAAAAATATGGATCTATAATCATTATGGAAAAAGGGGTGATATTTTTACTGATCATAATTTTTAATGTATATTTTGACTATAAAAGGAACTGAATATGCACTAAAGAATATTGTTGGAGTTGATTAATGATAATAAATTATTAATATATTTCCACACTTGGAAATCAAACAAAGTGGCAGATTCTTTGAGATGAAAGGATCATTCTAGATTATCCATGATAAGCATCATGAAAGATCCAATATTTTTTGATTTTCTGTGGATGGATCTCAAAATCTTAATGCAAGGGGTGAAATCTTATCTTTCTCAAATTAATCTACAATAATATATAAAATTGATGATTATTGAGGTACAGAAGCAAGATGTAGTGTTACAAAATATGGTGAGAAATGTTTTAAAATTCATTATTTATTGTGAGGAAATAATAATGTTTAGAAAGTGGGTTTATATTTCTATGATACTAGAATTAAAGAAGGAACTATTATATCAGGTTCATAGTTCTTCATTCTCTATTCACTCTAGAAGCACAATGATGTACATAGACCCAAAAGAGTACTTATTATGGGATTGAATAAATAGAGATGTCACGAAATATGTCTCTCGATGCATGGTTTGTCTGTAAGATAAGACTGAGAGACAGAAGATTAAGGTGATGTTACAACGATTACACATACCAGAATGGAAATAATAAAACATCACTGTGGAATTTTTCATTAGACACCCCAAAACATCCAACGTCAGTAATTCTATCTTGGTTATAGTTGTTATTCATTAAAATTTGGCACAATTTATTTCTATTATAAATGATTTTACTTTGATCAACTTTCTAGAATATATGTATAAGAAATGGTAAGATTTCATGAAGTACCACTTTACATAATATATGATTAGGATCTGAGGATTACATTGACAATGTAGTAATTTATTCAGTATGCTCTGGATATAGAGTTATGTTTTATCACTACATATTAACCTAATAATGATTTTCAGTATGATAGAAAAATTCATACGCAGGAAGTAATTTTGAGAGCTAGCTCTATGGATTTAAATGGTGTTTGGGATTGACACATATAATTGGTGGAATTTTTTTCAATAATCACTATCAATATAGTATTTAGATGGATCCTTATGATGCCTTCTATGGAAATAGGTGCATAAATCCTACTTGTAGTGTTGATGTTGGGGAAATAATGCTATTAAGACCTTATATTGATGATGAAATCATAAAAAAATCAGATCTATTCAACAACACATAAGAGTAGCTCAGATTCAACAAAAATATTATACTGAAAATCGATGAAATGACCTAGAGTTATAAGTGGGTGATAAGGTGTTCTTATGAATATCTCCCTAGAAAATATTCATGTGATTTTTTATGAAGGGAAATTTAAGCCCTTGTTATATCGTTGATTTTGAAAAACTAGATTGTGTAGAGAATTTAGCTTACAAATTGTCACTCCCACCAAATATCTCTAATGTTCATAATGTATTACAAGTATCATTATATAGAAATTGCAATTTCAATCATTCAAATGTACTATTCTCAGAATTCATACAGCTGGAGAAATAACATTCTTATGATGTACAACTGATAGAGATTATAGATCATAGAGAGAATGTTCTACAAAATATGAACACTCACGTGGTTGAAATTTTATAGTGGAAAAACATTTTTGAAGAAGATACATGGATACTTGAGGATATGATGAGGGAGATTTATCCAAATATTTTTCCATGTGATGAATTTCAAGGAAAAAATTTAGTTTTAGGTATGTATAATGTAACAGTCATATGTTATTAAGAAATATAATCTTTAAATAACTTTTTTCTTCAATAAATTTATTTTCATTCAATTGTAATTTTAAATGAAACATTATATTCCCTTAATATTAAATTACCATTATATCTTGGCCATTTTGATAGAGGTAATAATTATAACAAACTTATGAAAATGCATAATGAAATCATTGGCTATTAATTATTTATGAAAAACTTAAATTAATTAGTTAAATGTATTTTTTATGTAAATTACATTTTGTAATGAAATTAATGTGATATATATGTGATATATATAATAATATATTTTTAATATTCATACAATGTAAATATTAGTCATAGGGAACAAATAAAACACTATTTTATATATAAGAACCAATGTTTTTTACAAATATTTTAATTTTTACACATTTGAATTCAGAAAACCATTTAAATTTAATTTTTACTCATTAAAAATTAAAATATGGAAACATAAACATGTTTTTTTAATAAATTTATAAAACTTTACCTTGGAGATATGACTAAATAAACATGTTTTTAATCTAAATTTAATTTATAAAAAATTAATATTTTGAGAGTTTAAATTATTGAACCTCTCCTCTCTTAAAAAATGGAACCCAATCCCTCTCCCCTTCACTCAATTTTTTATCCTTCAAGATCACCCAAAACTACAAATTTCACTTCTAAGATTCTCTAGTTGCATTATAGGGTTATGGTCTACTCAATAGACTAACTATAATCCATATGCATGTTTCTTAAATATTTAATTGAAATTATCGTTTATATCCTTCAATAATTTCTTAAAGTAAATTTTACTCGTTTATAAATGTTTAATAATTGAATAAATAAAATCATTTGTCATTTTCAGTTTGAGGTACTTTTTTAATTTTTCAACAATATTACAGGAATAATGTTTTATTTAACTTGTACGCATGAACCGTTTTTTATGGTTTCCTAATTCATTATTTTTTTGAAGCTTATAATAATAGATTACAAGGTTATTATTATATAATATTATTTCCTCTAAAATATTATGATATTTTGATGAAGGAAAACATTTTTTAATAGAAAGGTTATTTTCCTCAGTAATGATGATAAATGGTTTTATCAAAATTATTTTCCTTCTTTGAATACATATGTTTATGTTTTTATCCATATTATTACATTTATTTGATTTCTTAAATGATGGAATTATTTTTTGGAAATCAATTTTTGGATTACATCATGATGTATTGATGTTTCGGAAACCCTTTTTATTTCATGGGTTATGATATAGTGAATTATTTTATGTTTTTATGGAACACATGATATGGGTTTGATTATGGGATTGGTGGGTCCTATATCTCCCTAAAATTCATTGTGTAAATATTTATATAACATGAGATAGACATGGTTGGAACAATAAGTAAATCATATTTAGTGATGCGTGGCAAGAATGAGGAGGGAACAAAGTTAAGTAATTGGAATTTGTGTTCCATGATGGTTGTGGAAATTATCCAGGACTAATTTGAAGTGATTTTATATGAATATGTCTTTATTGAACAATGATTCATGTCTTATTTTATGAATATTTTGTTTACATTTATATTTTATGATTTATCCAATGATAAGATATTTTGATCCTTTATATACATGATAATATTTTCAAATGTTATATTTTTAATATTGTATGATCGATATTTCATCTATTTTACATTACTGAGAATTTTAGGTCAACCATTCATATGTTTTGTCACAGTTAATAAATAAGGGTATTATGTATGATAGATCAAAAATGTGTATAGTTATGAAGAAATAAATTAGAGACTATGTAAGTGTTTTATGAACATATTATCTATGTTTCCCAAATTCTAAGGAAAATATTCCTATACTGTCCTGTCATTGTTTGGTTATATGTTTTAATAAATATACTACAATTAAAAATTAATATTGTTGGTCGGAGTGGACACTCAAGAGGGGGGGTGAATTGAGTTCCAATTAAAATTTCTGTTAAAAACAATTTCTATTAAAATCCCCCAATTTCAAAAAAAAATTAAACTGTAGTGAATTTATATAGATTATAAAGGTTCAATTAGTTTCTCAAAGATTGATTAATTCTCAGTTAACTTAATCTTATGATTAAATTAACTTTTGAAACTAACTTACTGATTTATAACAAATATAAACACTTGCGAATTTAATTATCAAAGTAGCTTTGAAGATAGATTATATTTCAAAGTAATAGCAGCAGAATATGAAATAAATATGTATAGTATGGATATAGAGTATAACTATAAGCACAGAAAATTAACCAAGAGGTTCAGTCTCAAGCCGAGACTTAGTCCTCTCAAAATTTTATATAAGAATGATCCACACCATGGATCGGGGTTAACAACAGTGAACACACTGTCCAGGTCACAAGACCTCTACCACAGTTCTTCGTGGGAAAACAAACAACAGCAGCAAGCTGTCCAGGTCACAAGACCTCTACCACTATCCACAGTGGGAAATGGAGTGCAAAAAGATTTGCTCAGGATTTACAGATCCTCCAGTGAAAGTACAGGAGTCAGTGTGTGTGTTTAATACAGCAGATAACACACACTGCTGAAAAATGTAGAATAAATCACAGAACAAGAGATGTAGAGTTTAGAAGTGGTTCTGGTGATCTCAGTGTAGCTCTTGTATTCGATCAGAAGAGAGTTTGAGTCCTCTTCTCGTTTCTGTTTGAGAAACAGAGTGTCGTAAGCTTCAGGTTCACAGGTAGTGAGAATGTAGTCGATGAAGTTCTTCAGGGTTCTTCTTGTATGCACAGAACACTTCTCGAGTATACTTGATTGTCTATATTCTTCTTTGTGTTCTTGATGGAGCTCGTTTTTATCTTCTTGTGTTTCTGGTATATTTCGTCCACCACGCACTTCTCTGGTTCGCATGCTCTGTGTGTTCGTATTTTTGGGCAGCGTAGTCTTCTCGTATTTATCTCCCGACAGGGGACAGAAAAGATTTCTTTTCAGCAGGTACGAGGTACGGGTTCTGTTGACTTCAACTGTGGTCTTCCAACTGTGGACTTCCAACTGTGGACTTCCAACTGTGGACTTCCTTCTGACTGCTGACTTCAACAAAGGGCTTGCTGTCTGTAGGCTTGCAATGGTAGCTTTTACTCCATGTAACTGTAGCCTTTTTAATTGTAGACTTGTAACATCAAATTTGTAGAGCTGTAACCTTTGTCAACTGTAGACTTCAGTCATCTGTAGACTTAGTAGACAGAAGCTGTCTAACTGTAACCTTGACTGTAGGCTTATGACTGTAGGCTTGTTCGACTGTGAACTAGTTCGACTCTGAACTTGTTCAAACTGTAGAGTAAACATTGAGCAGAAGACTTGTAACTGTGACCTTCGTCTGTGAGCTTTGACAATAGATAGAAGTAGACTTGTAACTGTAAGCTTGTATTAGTCTTCGACTGTAACCTTGTAACTGTGAGTCTTCGACTATAACCTTGTAACTGTGAACTTATTGCAACAGTAACTTAAGGTGACAGTTAACTGTAACTGTGACTTTGAGAAGAAAAACTCTGACTGGTAGTTAACAATACTAAACTTATGTAAATACTACTGTAAGCTGTTACAGTAAAGTTATGAGAGTAAGAATATGAACTGTTTAGAATAAAATACGTTTAAACATAGAATAATAAGATTAATGCAAAGGTTTAATACATCATAATTAATGTTTAAGCATGATTTGGGATTATCAAAACAGGTGATTCCAACAATCTCCCCCTTTTTGATAATCACAAATTATGTCAGTATGAAATATAGAAGTATCAGAGAGAAGTGTGCAAAACACAGTATTAGCAGTATGAGTACAAAAATTAGGTATAATCCGCAAGGATTTCTCCTCTTTGTATAGGTTCATTTCTCCCTTGAGTTTCCCTATTTCTCCCCATTTCTCCCCTTATCTATTTCTCTTTATTTCTCCCCCTTTGTGATTAACAAAAAGAAAGACAGAGAGAGAGAAGATAAACATTGTATTAATAAGGAGTACAATACATGACCCAAAATGTGAATACATGATCCCTATCAAAAAAATATAAACAGACTCAATCCTCTTCATCTGGAGGTAAGGGATCTTTTCCTTTGGAGGAAGAAGATGGAACAGGAGGTGAAGGATCAACAGGCTGAGGAATGGCAGCAGGAATGTCTGGAGGGGCAGCAACAGAGGCTCCTGAAGGCCTGTAGTGAGTAGCTTGCCGAGGTATCAGTGGTCTAAGGCTTCTGAGGGCATCAGCAGGAGACATTACTGAAGAACCACTGGGGTTGGAGACAGGTAGGGCAGGAGGAACTATAACAGGTGTGCAGTCCACATGAAGAAAAGGTAGGAGCAGATTCCTGAAATCCATGATAATGTTTCCTCCTCTGTCCATGGCAGATAAGAAGTCATCTTTGTTTTCCAAGAATTTATCCAAAGCCTGGGTCAACTCTCGTAGCTTGCTAACTTGTTCTTTGAATGCTTGAGTTACAGGAGGCAGCTTCATAGTTTCTAGCATGAGCTTGAAGTGATTGTTCAACTGATGCTTGGTGAAAATCCGATCAAAGTAATAATCCACTTTACTTTTGATGGCCTCCTGAGAAGCAGTAGCAGCCTGTAGGTGCTCACGAACAAAGCCACTGACTTCTCTTGTAGTAGCAAGGATCTGTAGGTCTGATGTGTCATTTGCACGGGCCTGAGTAAGCTCTTCTCTGAGAAGGCTTCTAAACTGCTCAAGGTCCACAGGAGAGCTAGATGAAGGAAGGGACTTAACTGAGAATTCCACTGTCTCCTTGAAAGACTGAGTCAGATTTCCAATCACTTTCTGAATGACAGCATCCTGATTGCTAAAGTGTTCTTTCACTGATTTCTTGAAAGCCTCAAATACTTCCACAAACTACTTGACCACTTCTTTGATGTATCGAATCTCACTGGCCACTTGTGTCTGAGAACTGCTCAGGGCAGTTAAAGAGCAACTGATTGTCTGAGGGCCACTACTGCTCCAGTCCAGCTTTCAATTTGAGTGTGGCACACTTTCATTTCATCCATCACTTCTTTGATTGGACTTCCCACAACACATCCTAGAGATAGTTCTAAGGATTGTTCCACATTTTTCAGCTCATCAAAAAGACTGGTTTTCAATTCAGCAACAGATTGTCTGATGGTCTCCTTCATTTCAATCTTTAAGGATTCAAGGTCTTCCTTGGTGGCCAATCTTTCAGTTTCTAACACTGGAGAGCTGTTAGGTAGGATGACTGGATTTCTTGGTGGTTGGTTTTCCTCATCTGAATCCTCATAATTGAGTCCTAACACCATGTATCCTGGATCTGAGGTCCATCCTTCTATATCATACAGTACAGAGACTGAACCAACACGCTCCCCCTCACTTGGAGGTCCTTCCTGAACACTTTCTACTGTCTTCTCAACTCTGGGTAACTCTAAGTACTCTTCTGTAGCTCTAGCAGGTTCCATACTTGCTTCCTCTGTAGGTTTAGTAGTGAGGTTAGCCTCCTTCTCTGTTGGGTCATCAACCACTTCCATGAAAACAGTAGTAGAGACCACTCCTGCTTCCTGGTCAGACACTGACTTGTCTGTATACCCTATCAGAGGGCTCATACTGAGTTCTTTTGTTTCTTCACCACTGATCTCCACTTTATCTTCTGCAACAGTTTCTTGATTTTCATTTAAAGCTCCAGCCTCTTCTGCTTCAACTGTATCACCCTCATCAGAGGTGTCCTTGACAAAATATTGAGATTCTTCTTCTTCTGTAGTCTCTATCTCACTATCTCTTAGAACAGGTTCTCTACTAGGTAGTTCTTTTGGAGGGCTTGCTGCTCCAAACGTCACTGTCCTGACAGGACTGTGAGTAGTATCAGGATCACTCCCTTCATCAATTGGAGTGTTCTCTCTTACAGAGTTACCAACTACTGCAGTCTGTTCATCATCTGAGTATATAGGTTCAGGCTCATCAGGCTTTAAGCCTGGATCTCTCCTATCTCACGGTCTAGAGGGATGAGTAGAAGGGCTAAAATTCTCATAGATTCTCTCCTCATCATTCACCAATGATTTCTTCCAGGGATTCCAACTGATCTTCATGAATTTGCAGATTACTTTCGAGATACACACACTGTTCTTTGCCACTATCAACTCTTCCTGACTTCCAGCTGCACCTTTCACTTTCAACATAACCGAAATGAGTTTAGCATGAAACAAGGCACTTGATTTTGAGCTTGCCTTTATCATGTCCTCCATCTGAGCCATCAGCAACCTACAAAGGTTGACCTTCCTTCCATGCTTTAATAAGTACATTAAGTAAATATCCTGATGCTTCAAAGTTGCAAAATCTCCTCTTCTAGGACTCAGCACATGCTGGATAAACTTAAACAGAAGCCTGTCCTCTCCATTCATTTCAGTAGCAATAACCTTTCTCACTGTGCCATTGCCTGTCAGTTCTTCCAGAGCCGTCTCATGATCAAAGATTCTACTATTTGGAGGAGCCGCTCCAGAATAGTAGTTGTAAATACCCTCATGAGGAACTCTTAAACAAGCAGCCCATTCAGCGGATGAAAAACTGACTTCATTGCCGTTTACTCTGGATACTAGTCTATGCAGATCATCCGCTTCCTCGAACTGTAGATATTCATAGAACTCCTTCACCAGCTTCGGGTAGTATGGTCCATTATTGTTTGCGAAGCATTCGGTCCATCCTTGATCATTAAGCACTGCCAGTACCAATGATCTGCTCGATAAAATCCACTCTTCACTTAGCTCCTTCTCAGCAACTATTTCTCTCTTAGTCAGATGTGGATTAACAGGTCTCAACGAGGCGTTCCCGGTGCCACTGGATTCGACTTGAGTCCTCTTCGGCATTGGTGCATCTTCGTTGACAGTCGGGGGTCGCTTTGTTCTGGCCATTGGAACTGAATGAGGTTTCGAGGTTCGGTTGAAGGTTTAGGGATTAGGACTTGAGAGAACAAGGGTCGAGATGAGTGGATTGAGATATGTTCGATGTTCTCAATTTTATAATTTAGGTATTTAGAAATAAAAGTATAAAGAAAAGAAACGGTTCGAATTCCCACAAAAATAAAATAAGATTAAACAGCGAAACAGCCTACAGAGAGATGTAACAGTGAGGTACACCGGTGAGGTCTAACTGTTAGGTTTCAACTGTGAGGTCTAACTGTGAGGTCTAACTGTGAGGTCTAACTGTGAGGTCTAACTGTGAGGTTTAACTGTGAGGTCTCAACTGTGAGGTCTAACTGTGAGGTTTAACTGTGAGGTCTCAACTGTGAGGTTTAACTGTGAGGTCTAACTGTGAGGTCTCAACTGTGAGGTTTAACTGTGAGGTCTAACTGTGAGGTCTAACTGTGAGGTTTCAACTGTGCTATAGTTAATCATACCTAACTCATGTTTGATGTAACTTAATCTCTCAGAATTCAAAGGCTTTGTAAAAATATCAGCTAACTGATGTTCAGTGCCAATGAACTCAAGAGTGATATCACCTTTTTGATAATGATCCCTCAGAAAGTGATGTCTCACATCAATATGTTTTGTCCTAGCATGAGATACTGGATTTTTAGAAATGTTAATAGCACTTGTATTGTCACACCTTATAGAGACATGTTTGAATTGATATCCATAGTCTAGTAAAGTGTGTTTCATCCACAAGATTTGTGCACAACAGCTACCAGCAGCTATATACTCAGCTTCGGCAGTAGACAATGCAACAGAATTCTGCTTCTTACTACACCAAGATACTAGTGACTTGCCTAAAATGTGACATGTTCCAGAGGTGCTTTTTCTATCTAACTTGCAGCCAGCAAAATCAGCATCAGAATAACTTAATAAATCAAATGATTGTCCTTTTGGATAAAATAATCCCAAATTGGGAGTATGTTTTAGATATTTGAAAATCCTTTTAACAGCAGTCAAATGAGACTCTTTTGGATTGGCTTGAAATCGAGCACACATGCATACACTAAACATGATGTCAGGTCTACTGGCAGTAAGGTACAGTAGACTACCTATCATACCTCTGTAATTGGTTTGATCCACTGGTTCACCAGTTTCATCACTGTCCAACTTGCAAGTGGTGCTCATAGGTGTGTCACTGCCTTTGGTGCCATCCAAAGAAAAACGTTTTAGAAGATCTTTAATATATTTACTTTGGTTCAAAATAATACCATTTTTATTTTGAAAGATCTGAAATCCAAGGAAAAATTTGAGTTCTCCCATTAAACTCATTTCAAACTCATTCTGCATTATTTTTGAAAAATCAACACATAAAGAATTTTTAGAAGATCCAAAAATAATATCATCCACATAGATTTGTACTATTAAGACATCTTTAGAAATCCATTTAATAAAAAGAGTAGGATCAGCTATCCCTTTAGTAAATCCTTTTGAAATAATAAAAGAGCTGAGCCTATCATACCAAGCTCTTGGAGCTTGCTTTAAACCATATAAAGCTTTAGATAGTTTAAAAACATGATTAGAAAAATGGGGATTTGTAAAACCAGGAGGTTGTTCCACAAATACATCCTCAATTATATATCCATTTAGAAAAGCACTTTTAACATCCATTTGATATAGTTTGAAATTCAGATGAGCAGCATAAGCAAGTAATATCCTAATGGCCTCTAGTCTAGCTACGGGTGCAAAGGTTTCCTCATAGTCTATTCCTTCTTCCTGACTATACCCTTGTGCAACTAGCCTATCTTTGTTTCTGATTATGTTACCAAACTCATCAACTTTGTTTCTAAACACCCATTTAGTGCCTATGGTAAGAGTGTCTTTAGGTCTTTCCACTAATTCCCAAACTTTGTTTCTTTCAAACTGATTTAGTTCTTCTTGCATAGCCATTACCCAGAATTCATCACTGATAGCATCATTGACATTTTTGGGTTCAAGCTGTGAAAGAAAAGCTTGATGTTCAACCTGATTTCTTAGAGAAGATCTAGTTTGTGTTCCTCTATCAAGATTACCAACAACAGCATCTAAAGGATGATTCTTTAGAATCCTAGTTGATTTGGTAAAGGTTGGACTAGAGATTTCAGGTTCATCTATAGGTTCGGGTTCCACAGAGGAAGATTCTGGAAAAAGTCCAGAACTGGATGTTTTGATTACAGGTTCTTTGGATTTGTCATTTAGGTCCAGAACAGATAAGTCTTCTTCAACATCTTCAAGAGAAGTTTTAGACTCATGTGGATCAGTCTCATCAAACTTGATGTGAACAGATTCTTCCACACATTTGGTTTTCTTATTGAACACTCTATAGGCTTTACTAGACATAGAGTAACCCAGGAAAATTCCTTCATCACTTTTTGGAGCAAATTTATCAAGGTTATCTTTAGTATTCAGAATAAAGACTTTGCAACCAAAAACTCTAAAGTAATTAACCTTAGGCTTCCTATTATTCCACAACTCATAAGGGGTTTTCTTAAGAACCGGTCTGATCAAGACTCTATTAATGACATAAAAGCTGTATTAACAGCTTCAGCCCAAAAGTAAATTGGCAGGTCATATTCATTGAGCATAGTTCTAGCAATTTCTTGCAGGGTTCTGTTTCTTCTTTCTACTACACCATTCTGTTGAGGTGTCCTAGGAGCAGAAAAATTGTGAGCATAGCCATTGTGTGAGTAGTAAGATTCAAATTCTTGATTCTCAAACTCACGGCCATGATCACTCCTCAAGGTCTTAATCTTAAGTCCACTAAGATTTTCTACAGACTTGGAGTATTTTACAAAGGAAGATCAGGCTTCAATTTTGTGAGCTAGAAAGTATACCCAAGTATATCTAGAAAAGTCATCTACAAGAACATAAACATAGTGCTTCCCATTTAGACTTGAAATTCTTGATGGTCCAAACAAATCCATGTGAACCAGTTCAAGTGGTTGAGAAGTTGAGACTTCTTTCTTTGGTTTAAAAGAAACTTTGTGTTGTTTTCCCTTTTGACAGGGATTACACACTTTGTCATTTGGGAATTCAAGCTTAGGTAAGTCTCTAACTAGGTGTTTCTTAGAGAGTTTTCTAAGTGAATGAATGTTGCAGTGTCCTAATCTCCTATGCCACAGCCAAGACTCTTTATGAAAAGAATTTAAGCAAGTAACATTATGTTTAGCTAAAGTGTTTAAGTCAACAGCATAAACATTTTAATTTCTTAAGGCAGAAAATATTAAAGCATTTTTGGAATTATAAACATCACAAGAGTTGTTTGCAAACTTGACATTAAAACCATCATCACACAATTGAGAAATTCTAAGTAGGTTGTACTTAAGTCCATCAACAAATAAAACTTTGGAAATTAATACTGAGTCAGTGTTACCAATCTGGCCTAGGCCGATGATTTTTCCTTTTGAGTTATCACCAAAAGTGACATATCCTCCATCAACCTTTATTAAGCTTTTGAAGCACGAATAGTCCCCAGACATGTGTCTTGAACATCCACTGTCTAAGTACCATACCTTCTTGTAATTGCTTTTCAAACAGATTTCCTACAAAACAGATTAGACAAGAAATGACTTTGGTACCCAGATTTTCTTGGGTCCAGATATGTTAGCAATCAAGGATTTAGGTACCTAGATTTGTCTTATGGGTCCCATACAATTAATAGATGCAACAGATTTAGAGAGATATACTTTATTTGATCTACAACTATTTAAATAACCAGTTGAGGCATATGAATTTCCAAAACTGGAACTAGCAGGATTTTTTCCAGACTTAATAAATCGGGTTTTAGCAAACTGTCTTTGTCCAGGTTGGTATCCCAAGCCAGTAGCATACTTAGGTGCAACTTGCTTTCCTAGCAGTTGGGTTAGAGTATCTTTTCCATTTGTGAATGTTTCTAAGTCCTTTCTAAGTTGTTCATTAGATAGTTTCAGTTCTGTATTCTCCTTTAATAATTGAACATTTTTCTCTTTTTCTACATCAAGTGCAGACTTGACACTTGCAGTAAGAGCATGCTGTTTCTTTAAAGACTTATATTTATCCTTTAGTTCATTACACGTTTCTTCCAGCATATTACAGTATTCAGTCAATTCATCTTTAGACATATTTTCAGAATCAGAACCAGATTCTGCTTCACCTTCAGAATAATAAGAGTTTAGAGTGGGAGTGTCTAGGGTTACCTCAGATGTGTTTGTCATGAAACACATATTAGCACGATTTCTTTCAGAATCACTGGACTCTGATTCACTTGTGCTGTCTTCTGAAGCACTCCAGGTGGCCTTCATAGCTTTCTTATAATTCTTGTCCTTGTACTCATATTTCTTCTTGAATTTTAACTTAGGACAGTCAGCTTTGATGTGTCCTTTCCTTTTACATTCATAGCAAACTATGTCTTCTTCTTTATCAGTTTTCTTCCAATCTTTCTTCCAATTACCTTGTCTATCATACTTACCCTTGTAGTTTGGTTTTCTGAAGAACTTCTTCTTCCTATAGAACTTCTTGAATCTCCTTGCTATCTGTGCCATCTCGGCATCACTGTCAGAATCTAAGTCTTCACTGGATGAGCTTTCAGTTGGTATATGCACTTTCTCCTTGTCTTTGCTTTTTGATGCAGTAGACTTAAAAGCTACAGATTTTCGTTTTGGTTCCTCATCTTCCTCTTTATTCACCTTTAGCTCTTCTTCGTACATCATTAGCTTACCAATTAGCTCCTTGACAGGCAAAGTTCCAATATCACAGGATTCTCTTATTGAAACGGATGTGCCTCTCCATCTGTCAGGCAGACATCTCAATAATCTCATGATTTGTTCCTTTGCTGGAACAATCTTCCCGAGTGAGCTCATTGTGTTGACTATCTCATTAAACCTGAGATACATATCAGAAATAGGTTCATCAGCTTTCATCTTAAAGTTATCATATTTGATAGTATAAGTGTTTAACCGCATTTCCTTGACATTAGTTGTTCCTTCATGAGAAACAGCTAAGGTGTCCCAGATTTCAAAAGCAGTTTTACATGCAGAAATTCTATTGAATTCCTCATCTCCTAGAGCACAGTAGAGAGCATTCACAGCCTTACAATTATTATTGTAAGCTACCTTAGTAGGTTCATCCCAAGTTGTTCTTTCAGTTTCTGGAATCTTGTATTGAGACTCTATAGCAGTCCAAATATCAAAACCCATACTTTCCAAATGAATTTTCATTTTGAGCTTCCATTGGGCATAATTCACACCATTAAAGAAGGGTGGCCTGTTAGTAGCAGCACCTTCTAGTCTATTATCCATAAGAAAATTCTAGAAAATGTTTTAAAGAGATAAAATTTAGAACTAACAGAAATTTAAGATCTTTTAGATAAAACCACAATCACAGTTTAAAAACAGAGAGTTAAAATAAAACATTGAGCAAGTATAACAGAGATAAACACAACCTCTGATACCAAATGTTGGTCGGAGTGGACACTCAAGAGGGGGGGTGAATTGAGTTCCAATTAAAATTTCTGTTAAAAACAATTTCTATTAAAATCCCCCAATTTCAAAAACAAATTAAACTGTAGTGAATTTATATAGATTATAAAGGTTCAATTAGTTTCTCAAAGATTGATTAATTCTCAGTTAACTTAATCTTATAATTAAATTAACTTTTGAAACTAACTTACTGATTTATAACAAATATAAACACTTGCGAATTTAATTATCAAAGTAGCTTTGAAGATAGATTATATTTCAAAGTAATAGCAGCGGAATATGAAATAAATTTGTATAGTATGGATATAGAGTATAACTATAAGCACAGAAAATTAACCAAGAGGTTCAGTCTCAAGCCGAGACTTAGTCCTCTCAAAATTTTATATAAGAATGATCCACACCCTGGATCGGGGTTAACAACAGTGAACACACTGTCCAGGTCACAAGACCTCTACCACAGTTCTTCGTGGGAAAACAAACAACAGCAGCAAGCTGTCCAGGTCACAAGACCTCTACCACTATCCACAGTGGGAAATGGAGTGCAAAAAGATTTGCTGAGGATTTAAAGATCCTCCAGTGAAAGTACAGGAGTCAGTGTGTGTGTTTAATAGAGCAGATAACACACACTGCTCAAAAATGTAGAATAAATCACAGAACAAGAGATGTAGAGTTTAGAAGTGGTTCTGGTGATCTCAGTGTAGCTCTTGTATTCGATCAGAAGAGAGTTTGAGTCCTCTTCTCGTTTCTGTTTGAGAAACAGAGTGTCGTAAGCTTCAGGTTCACAGGTAGTGAGAATGTAGTCGATGAAGTTCTTCAGGGTTCTTCTTGTATGCACAGAACACTTCTCGAGTATACTTGATTGTCTATATGCTTCTTTGTGTTCTTGATGGAGCTCGTTTTTATCTTCTTGTGTTTCTTGTATATCTCGTCCACCACGCACTTCTCTGGTTCGCATGCTCTGTGTGTTCGTATTTTTGGGCAGCATAGTCTTCTCGTATTTATCTCCCGACAGGGGACAGAAAAGATTTCTTTTCAGCAGGTACGAGGTACGGGTTCTGTTGACTTCAACTGTGGTCTTCCAACTGTGGACTTCCAACTGTGGACTTCCAACTGTGGACTTCCTTCTGACTGCTGACTTCAACAAAGGGCTTGCTGTCTGTAGGCTTGCAATGGTAGCTTTTACTCCATGTAACTGTAGCCTTTCTAATTGTAGACTTGTAACATCAAATTTGTAGAGCTGTAACCTTTGTCAACTGTAGACTTCAATCATCTGTAGACTTAGTAGACAGAAGCTGTCTAACTGTAACCTTGACTGTAGGCTTATGACTGTAGGCTTGTTCGACTGTGAACTAGTTCGACTGTGAACTTGTTCAAACTGTAGAGTAAACTTTGAGCAGAAGACTTGTAACTGTGACCTTCGTCTGTGAGCTTTGACAATAGATAGCAGTAGACTTGTAACTGTAAGCTTGTATTAGTCTTCGACTGTAACCTTGTAACTGTGAGTCTTCGACTGTAACCTTGTAACTGTGAACTTATTGCAACAGTAACTTAAGGTGACAGTTAACTGTAACTGTGACTTTGAGAAGAAAAACTCTGACTGTTAGTTAACAATACTAAACTTATGTAAATACTACTGTAAGCTGTTACAGTAAAGTTATGAGAGTAAGAATATGAACTGTTTAGAATAAAATACGTTTAAGCATAGAATAATAAGATTAATGCAAAGGTTTAATACATCATAATTAATGTTTAAGCATGATTTGGGATTATCAAAACAGGTGATTCCAACAAATATTAATGTTTGTAATGTATGGGTCACTATAGTCACACTTTTAATGGAAAATCATAGGTGGAATCATAATATTTGTAAACTTTGTGCCTAACCTTGAACCTATCGAGAGCCCATTATCATGCTTACCACAGTTTCTTATATGTTTTGAATGGTTTCTACTATCAATGATCAAACCATGACACTCTATAAAATTCCAAAAAACATATAAAAATACTTCAATACCATCCCAAACATCACCCATTCATGTTACATACATTAAATACATAAATAATGGGTTAATTACATGAATATAAGGGTATAATAGTGCATTCTCTTAAGTGGGGGATTTCAAAAATTATGTTGAAATTATATTGTAATAAACAACCATCAAACATGATATTAATTTTATAATGAAACCATTTATCCAACTAGCATATTTTATTTAATTTGGAAGGAGTTTATATATTTGCTGTAATATCACATATATTAGTAAAACATTTGGTGTAGTTACTTGATATGTTAATATTTAATTGAACTTTTTTGGTATTATATGAATGTATTATTATTAAAAAACTAATTCTTTTGTTCTTATGAAGACTAAATTCATCCATTTATTTTATAGGAAGAGTGAATAATTAAATCCAAAAAATCAAATAGGGAAAAAACAACAAATCATAGTTTTAGTGTCCATGGTTATTATCATCAAATGAAAACATGTAACTCAATGTGTTACAATTAATAGTCTAAGGTGGATATTTGAACATTAAAAAACTTAAAAAAATATTGATCTAAAAATTTGAATGGAATGAGGATCATCAGATATTTAAAAAGAAATATCAAAAAAAATCAAAAATTATATTATTATTTGCGTAGTGTCCAACTAAATCAAGGACACTAAATAATTTTTTTAAAAAATCCAATATATATAATATATAGTATGATTGGAATACATATGTTATAATTCTATGAAAAAATATATTTCTACATGATTTCAATGGATCTTCCTATTTTATCAGGTTCATTTATTTGGTTTTATAGTTTATAATAATAATTTAAGATTACATGTTTTGAAGACATGTGACATTTATCATCAATAAAATTTTTCTTCAATATATTTTTAATATGTTTATTTATATTATTTTTTTCCTGGTATAGTTTTGTAGAAAAATTATACCCCAAAATTAAAATGTAGAGATGAGGGATGGACAAGTTTTCATACAATTAAAATTATATTGGATGACTAATTTAGAATCTAAATGTATAATTTTATCTCACTAATAACAATTAAAATGATTCATTGAACCATAAATAATGACATAATGAATTACCTTCACATATATTGATATTTTATTGAAATCCTTTATGGTTACACCCAATCTATTTTAGATAAATGGAAATTGATATATAAAAAAATTATTTTTTATTAATAAAAATCCAAAAATTTATTACTATGTTTAAAATATAGTACCTTATCATTTATTTTTGTTTATGAATATTTTCATTTATGAAAAAAAAGTTTATATATTCTTTAAATGTCCTATGTAAACATATTTCAAGGTCTGAATATTAATAGAATTATCACTTTAACTAAAACATACAATATGAATATTTTTTAACATATAATATTTTAAATTGTAAGTATGATCCAATTAATAATACTGTTTTGTAGCATAATTTTATATTACAATTAAACAATATGTTTGATAGCATACATGATATGCCAAATCAAGTTTAATACAAAATATTTATTATTTAAATGATAACATTACAACAAAGCCATTAGAATGGTGGGAATGAAAATAATTAAATGAATAATGAAAACATGGCTTACACATGTATATAATTAATTTTATATTTACTAATGATTTTTTAATGAAAGTAAAACCTTTTTTAAAATTCATGTAATTCATTTTTAGAAAACATTTAAATGCACATAAGTGTTTTTAGTATTAATAAAATTAACAAATCTCTCTTGTTTTATTAAATTGATGAATTATTAATATAATGTATTCAATATATTTTTTAGAACCAATCTTTTAGTTTTTGAGACATGACTTAAAAATAATTTAAATTTTATGAATAATAAGCTTTTTTAAATATAATATATTTTCCAATCGTCTAATGGAGAACATTTGTTGAAACTAAATTTTGAAAAAAATATAAATATTTTCTAAAAAATAATTTTCATTTCGAAAAACATAATTTCTATATTATCATGCAATAATTTTTTATTATTATTATGGTTATATTTTTTAATTAATCGTAAAAAAATATTACATATTAATTGTTAACAAAATATTCATCAAATTTTTTTAATGTTAAATTATTTTTTTAACTATTTTTTTGTAAAATATAATAAATTATTAATCAGTTATTCTAATTTAGTTTATAGGAATCATTTTCTTATTTATTTTTGATATAAAAAATTTCAATAATTTGGACATTTTACAAATTAGAAACATAATTTAACATTATTTCTCTGATTCTAATTTTGAATATAAAAAGTTTAATAATTTGAATTGAATTTCTCAAACATGACTCCATATTTATAAAGAAATTTTAATAATTATTTATGTAGTGGTGTAGTGTTTTAATAATATAAATAGTAATTTTTGTTATTTTTTTCACCACGGTTTTAGAAAATCACTTAATAAATGGTAAAAGTAAAATTTTAATTACTAGAAAATAACCCTAAAACATTCCCCTATTTTATTTTATGGATTAGTATTGACCATATTCATACAAGGATATAATTTTCCATATTTTTGAAAACAAATATAAGATTCTGAAATTTATAATTTCTTATTTTAAGATTAATCAACGATGTCAATCTCATGTTTTTAACAACAATAAAAATTCAATAACATAGTAATTATGTATATATGTTCTCTTATGAAATGTAATATCAAATAAAAAAACATTAAAGTAATAATTAAAATTTATTTTCATTTTTTAGTGAAGAAATCGTTACCTTAAATAATTAAAGAATGATGATGCAATAATTAATAAATTAAAAGAAAAATTAAATAAAAGATATTTAACCTTTTAAAATAATAATGGTCTAAGATAATTAATTTTATCAAAAAATATTATAAATTCTATTTTTAATTTTCTAGAGGTATTAAAAAAAGATTAATTATTATTTATTAGTGTATTGATATTTTTAAAATTTAATGTAATGCGTAGTGTTAATGTTGACATAAATTTTAATTTGAAATAATAAATAATGTATTAATTTATATAAAATTTATAAATATATTAAATTTTTATAAATAATTATGATAATGTTTAAAGTTTCGTCGATTATGTTTTTAATGGTCTCTTTTCATTTTATTATATGTATATAAACCATTAATACGTCAAAAATACAAGTTATCATAGTATGTATTAAAGGGTCAAATTTAGGTAAACAAAAAAGATATTTTTATAAATTAAATAAAAAAATATATAGTTTTTTTAGCATAAGGGGATTATAACTAAATTTTATATTTCTCTATGAATAATAAATTTTTCAAACATTGTAAATATAATTTTTTGTAATTAATTTAATATTTTGAGAAATGCCTTGTTTTCCACTCCCCACTCTAATAAATGGGATCCTATTCATATCATATAAAAACTCTTTAAAACAATTTGGGTTTAGATAGTCTATACATAAATACCTTCCTAAAATACCATACTAACTTTTAGAGTTATTTTTTATTTATAACACAACCATTAGTGGTCATAAGGTGTTAGTAATTAGAGATCATCTGAAGAAGAGGATTATAATTTGACTACACTTTTTTGTTTTGTTTCTTCGTCCATTTCCATAAAATATTCATATACCTTGAAAAATAATATCCCTAGTATCCCATAGATATTGACATGTTATTATGTCATTTTCATGACCTATAACCACCTCCACCTCTGTAAATAATTAAAAATTTTAATCGTTCATGTGTAAGATGGAGAACCACCTCCAGAACTGATGTAATTAATTTTAAATATGTTTGCTTGAATACTATTTAAAAATATGTAATTATTGTATATTTATAATATAAATGATATATATATATATATATTTATAATTTCATTATATATCTTTCATTTTATTATCATTCCACGCAAAGAAAAATGACAATGTCATTCGTGTGTACGTGTGATTTAACACATCCATAAAGTGATGATATTTATTTTTCATCACTTCATCATAATATATATATATATCTATATTTTTATAGTTAGTAATATATTTAATATATTATTATCATTATTTAATGATAAAATGATATATATATATATATATATATATTTTATAATGATCATTGAAAAATGGAATGTTACTCATGCGAAAATATGTATTATCGTCTACATGATTGTATCATTGTTCATTTTTCAAATGTATTGATTTGATTTAAATGTATAAATGGTGTAAAAAATGATAATCAATTAATGATAATTATTATATAGATGATTGAATAATTTAAACTTTTACCAATGTCGATAGACTAAACTCGTTGTGGAAACAATTACTGAATAATGTCAATCCATATGTTATGAATATAAATAAATAAGTAATATTTATAACATGTAAATAAGTTATATAAAACATCTCATAAACATGAAAATTTTTCTCATTACTGTAAATAATTAAGAATTTTATTATTCATAATGATTAAGGATATATGTGATGAGCCATAATCAAGGTAGGGGAATATTTAAATGAAAAACCTCTTTTTGATTATTTTAATGGTTACTTTCCTCAAAAGATATATTTAATGAGAATGTTTTTAAAATAATTTTTATAAATATATTTATATGTGGTTTAATGTTTTGAAAATATATGTTTTGAATTTATGATAATATTTTTCAAAGAGTGAATATTTTATGTTTTTATACATGGTGTTTTTTAATAAAACAAGTTGTTTAATCTTACTCGTTCAAATATTTTTACAAAATTTAATAGGAATGTTTTTAGCATCTATCGAAAGAACCAAACATCCCACTTTTCGGATATCATAATATTTTGAGGCAAACATTAATATTATTTATGTTTACTTATAAATTAAATTTTTTTAATGTATATGTGAAATGATTTAATATGTGTTATTTGAAAATGGATTTTTTTTTCAGAGAGTGCTTTATGTTGAATGTTCTCATGGCTATTTTTTATGTTATTATTCATGGGAAATATTTTTAATGATCTATGGATATGTGATATAGAAAATTCTAGTGCTTATATAATAAAACAATGATGATTGGTTCATTTATAAACCAATGATGGGTGGTTCTGTTGGAAACCTAGGATTAATGGTTACATTATAACATAAAATTCATTGGGTTCTACAGATTTAGAGGATGAACATATTAGTTTCTCCATTTTGTTTATTGATATAAGGAATGATGTCCAAGATACCAAAATATATTTTAACATCTTGAATAATATATATCATTTAAATTTATTGATTTAAAAAATTAAGTATATTGTTTTCTATAGATGATGTATTTTTCAGGGTGAAAATGTATTCCTTTCGTTAAAATGATTCAATTGGTTTTCAGCGGACAATCGATTTCTATTCTCTATGTCCCTTATTATGTATTTTGGGATCATCCAACATTTTAAAATTATTTGAGAAATGATTTTATGAAATATCTGTGATATGTATGATGTCTAGATAAAATTAATTAATATATTTTAAAAAAACATGATTTATTTTAAATTTATTTAATTCATTGTAAAAATGGATACTTAAGATGTTTGTAAATATGTAATGTATGGGTTCAATATGTATGAGTATTTCTTAATTCTTTAAAACTCTAATCCTAAAATATATTTGGTAATATAAAGTTATTTAATGTTTTAAAATAATAAGAATATGTTTTATTTTAGGTTTATTCCTTATAGTTGGTATCTGGTAGGGTTTAGACACAATTATAGTCTAGAGTTCATTCTTAAAAGTTATTTATTTCATCATTGATATTAATTTTAAATTTTAATTATTTATTCAAGGACTTATTCAACTCTACTTATATTTTTTTGAGGTTTTTTGAAGTGATTAAAGATAATTTTTGAAATGGGATTTAGAATGGTAATCCACATACATGTATATGAATTGAAGGGTACAATATTATAGATATTTTTCTTCTTATTTTGTTTATTTTGACATCCAATAATTTTTTTTCATGTATTAATGTTATTCAAATCTATAGATAAAATATATTATAACAATATGGAATGGTAAGAATCTCACAAAACCTTCTTATACAATCTAGATTATTTATGAATCATTATCTTTGAATTTTCATCTTTATATGATCTGGATAACTTTTGGTGTGTCCAAATCGTAGGAATGAATCTATTTTATTGTTCACATACAATTTATTTTTTAAAAACATCAATAAATCATGTTATTTTTATTATTTAATTAAAAATACTAGTAAAATCCACCTCTTTTGATAAGAGGAATCCAATCAAGGACATGAATATTTATCTTCTAGAGAATTATAACACATGTAGGAAGATAAATTGGAAATAAAAGGTATAAAGGGTAAACCATGATGACTTTATATATATTATGAGATATTTTATTATCATCTAAATATGAATCATGATTGATTTTAATTGAAAAATCATAAGGAATCATTCTATGTATTTATTTATAATAATTAAGTACTAATGTATAAGATAAATTATTTTTTGTATAGATATTTCAATATATATATATACATTTATATAATATAGTGGTATTTAATAAATGTTATGAGAATAATGAAACACGTAAGTATTATTCTATAAAAGTATAATTTTGAAGAAATTTGAAACATATGTTAGATAAAATATACACTTAGGATAAGTGGTTTAGTTAATATCTAATGTTTATTGTGAGACATTTATAGGGATGGGAGAAATGTTTCTCTTATATGTAACAATTATGTTTATAACTTGAATAAATGTTAACTCATTATGAATCCCTTCTATTTATTTATAAATATGTCTAAAGGTAATTTTATACTGTATATTTAATATTTTCTCTAATTTTGAGGTAATTATAGATTGTTAAAATTTGGGAAAATATGCTCTATTAGATAGAAAGAAAACATAATTAAAATTGTTTCTGTGGTTTAGAAATTAAAATTATTTCAGAATTCTTCTACTTATTTGGGAAGGATATGTGATTTATGGATTTTAACAGAGAAATAATGTTTTAATTATATATTTAGTTGTGTATTATTTTATTTTTGAATTATGGTTATTCATGAAATGGTTACCATACATTTGGATTATATTATTTAGAAAATAAATTTATTGGAATTTGACATTAAGTGTGATTGAGGTTATTTTGGGAGATCATTTTTCTTGAAATATTATGTTATAAAAAACCATCAAAATTTTGGGATTCAATTTTAATATGGTCATTTTCAATTAATTTTATGGAAAATTATTTATTGAATGATATTTGATTAACTATTTCTTTTACTATTGAATTTTGGATATTAAATTAGTATTTTATAATATAATGGTTTAGTGTTTTGGTTTAATTACCTTATCTTATCCAAACCATTTTTTTTATTCCAAATGAAAATATGAAAATATTGTTATTTTTTGTAAATTTTGTTGATTTGAATATGTTGATTCTAATGCTGAGGAATTAAAATTTCATATTGAATACTAATTTTTTAGGTAAATAAGATGATATTTTAGTACCAATAAACTAATAAAATGAAATTATAATTTCATATTATGTATATTTATCTTATTTTGTTTTTATAGGTATTAAAATTATTCATCAATCCGGTGAAAAGGATCATCAAACCAAAACATTATATGTTTAATGTTCTTACATTGATGTCAATGACCATTTAACCAATCATGGATTTATAGTTTATATATAGTTGTATAAAAATGACCATGTTACCTATCACTCTCCATTATAGAATGATAATATTTTTTCTCTTCCATTCCCATGATTCCCTAAATTTAATCACAGTATGTGTTTTGTCAGTTAACCTTTATACTTTCATTTCTCTCTTTTCAAATCCAATTTTTATTGAACTTTTCTATAATGTTGGATATCAAAAAAGGTATTTGGAACATTCAAACCCTAACCACCAATACTATGTTCAAAATTTCAAGGGAATATTTACCAAAAAGATGTAAAATATAACCAATGAATATTTTAAAAGTAAACAAATTGTTTGAAAGTGTACATGATTTGACACATCGATTTTAAACAAACACACACACAGAGATATATAAATATATATATATATATATTTAGATGTTACTATTATAAAATATCCATTAGAATTTTTATTATGAACATGATTAATTGATTTATAAAAATTTTGTGTATACATGTATATATAATGTATTATTTAGCCACTAATTAACAATACATTTAAATAAAACCCGTTTGAAAAAATGTAACTCTTTTTCTTAAAAACTATTTAAAATCAGACAAGTGGGTTTCATAATAATAAAATAAAAAAATCAATATAGATTTATTATATTGAAGATGTATATATGTATATATGATATTCACTATATTGTATAGATTGAATTCTATGTGTTTAGATGATATTAAAATATGTCCAATTTGATGAGTAAAAAATATGGTTTATTCTAAAGTTTATCTTTACACCATTTAATGGAGCAATTTTTAATGATATATTTTGAATCATTTATAACTGTTATTTAAGAAAATAATCCTCATTTTTTAAACTTTAATTTCAAAATTTTCATATGGTTATATTTTTGTATTTTTCTAATATATTTAATTTTTCTTTGAATAGAGAAAAATACAAAAAATTAATTGAAAAAACTTTTTGACTAATTACATTATTCTAAAAAATTACATCCACTATACATATATTAATCAATTCAAGGTAATTTGAGTATTTTATAGTATAATTTAGATATAAAAATCAGTCCACCAATTGAACATTTGCACTTTTTAATAGCCAATTTTTTGTTAGGTTATGTTGCACTAATTTTAAATTAAACTATTTCATATATAGGAATTTAATTTTTATAAAATTATTCCATAATTTTTATCTAACGTTATAAATTAATTAAATAGTTAAAATATAATTTTTCCCAATTTGAACAACATTTTTTATTCATCTTACCTCGATTTTTCTAATTAGGGAAATAATGTTAAAAAATACTATGATAAGGATGAGAAAATGACACAAACACCTACCACAATATTATATAATGTTTTATGATTGATATTTATTTTCCATATATACAATTTATATCCTCTATGAAACACACGGATTATATTAGGAAAATTCCAATATTTTATGTTTAGAAAAGTCAGGGTTGTTATTCCCATTGTTTTAATAAATACAATATTTTTAATCTGGGTCCATTTTGAATATATATTTGATAATAAAAATTTAATTTGAAGATAAAATATTTCTCTTTATCAATCAATTTTTTAAAAACAAATTGAGAGATGATGTAATTAGGTAAAATAATTATATAATAATGATGTAGTAATTATTACTATAATGGAAAAATAAAATAAAAGATATTAAGAATGTTAAAATAATTATTTTTGGAGATAATTACTTTAATAGATTAATATTATAGATTATATTTTAATACTTGGGATGTATTCAAATATTTTTTAAAAGGATTTCTTACTGTAATTATATTTGTAAAACCCAATTTACTGAATAGTGTCAAAATTGACATTAATGATATTTTAATGTAATGAATATTTTATTAAACAATAAAAAATTCATGAAAATATTAAATTTCTGAAATTTTTTGAGATATTTTTTGGAATATATATATTATCTATTTATTTTTCAATTGGAAGTTTTTATTGACTCTATTAACCTGTAAATTTTAAAATCCCATGTTGTCTTAGTAAGAGTAAATGTGTTGTAATCTGGCTTAAAACCAGAAGATAAGGATATAAAATTAATTAAAACACATATAAATTTTATATTATATAGATATTTAGAATCAAAATATTATTATATTAACTATTTATATGGTTTTAGTAATTTTAAATTTTAAATTAATTTATATGAATTTAATATTTTGAGAAATTTCATTAGTTTTCACCCATACTTTTATAAAATGGAACCACTTATATCATTTATTTACACATAGATAAAATATTGGTTATAACAATATATAACAAAAAATATTTGTGGAATAAAAATCCTAATTTTTGGGGTATTGTATTAGGAATAAAAATTTTCAATGTTCTTATGTTGTAATAAATGGTGACAGTTTGATGAATTGGAATAGTTTTCATGTGCATGTCTTAGAGTTGATTATTATTTAATTTCCATAAAAAGTTATTAATTCATGATAAAATAATAAATCATTAGTCATAAATGTACCTATTTTATTTATTTCAGTGGAATGGAATATATCCATCTTCATATCCATCAAAGAGGAAAAGTATTGATCGTTTGTCTATATAAAAAACTATCACCTCAGGCACTAATGTAATTCGTTATCCATAAAAACCACTCATAAATGGTAATTATGATGTAAATATAGAAAATATATTATATTAATGGCCTTTTTATTTCCTTAGAAAATAATATATCATTTATTATCTTACCTTTCCTTGCAATGAAAAATGATAATGTCGTTCATGTGTACTTGTTAATTATTACCTCCACGAAGCAGTATGGTTCTATTTTTTTCTTAACATCACATGAATGGTATATATAAGAATATTTAATGAATTTATATAAAATTTGAGATTTTATTAACATTATTTAAAGATAATATGAATCAAATATTCTTTTCATAATGGTTTTTAAAAAATTGAATCACTACTCATGCATACGTATGAACTATCGCCTCCATGATTATAACATAGTTCATTTCTATTACATAATGGATATAAATAAAAGTATAATTTATATTCAAAATAAAAAATTATGACATGATTTCTATACTTAATATGATGGACTGATGACCATTTTGACCATAGTCAACATACTAATGACATTTTGGACTCATGTACTAAATATCATCAAGGTGTCTGAAGTGTTCATAAATAAATAAGTAATTTAAATAAAATTGTAATAAGTTGTATTAAAGGGATAATAAATTTGATAAATTATCTTAATAAATTAAATAATTAATATAATCTTATTATTTTAGATGATAAATAATAGACATGATGTGTTGAACCCAAGTTAAGGGACTCTTTGACTAACAATAATAATTTTTAATGTTTTATTGATTTATTATCTAAATCATAATCTTTATGGTACATGATTTTAAAAAAGATTCGAGTAAATGTATTAATACGGACATATAATTATTATTATAGATATGTTTGAATTTCACACAATTTTTTTAAAGTACCTTTTAAAATTTTAATGTAACGGCCTTTCATTTCAAAACCATATTTTAAAGTTACCAGCTGAAGTGTTTTTACAAAATTTAAAAGTAGAATATTTTTAATCATATTGAATGAATTTAATTTCATAATATCATGTCTCCTTAATATTATAAAGCTTAGTTTAAATTATTATATGTCTACATCCAAATAAAATATTTTCTATTAAACATGTGCATTTTATGATAAATGAATGTTGTAAAAATTTTTAGATTATTTTCCTCAATGAATGTTTTATGGAGAAATTTCATTGGATCTATTTATCTTATGGTTCTTGTCAGTTTCTTATAATGATGATTGGTTATGTGATAATACAATTTTGGGATTTTAAATTATAAACCAATCATGAGTGGTTACATGATAAACAAATGAGTGGGCATTCTTTGATAAACTAAGGACGGTGGTTACATTATAACATCCAATGCATTGGGTAATCAACAGTTGTATATTGACTTTATTTGTTACTACATTTTTAATAATAATATAGAGTAAGATTTACCATGATATATACCAATATTTTATATGATTACTAATTAGTTCTCATGTAGAATTTATATTTTAAAATGGAATGATACTGATTTTTTAATTGATGATTACTTTTTCAATGTTAAAATGTTTATTTTCATGAAAATGTTCAAATTGGTTTTTTGTTCAAAAACAATATCCATTTTTTATATCCCATTATAATATTTTTGTTCTCATCCATCATATTAAATTATTTAAATTGGATTTTACAAAAGTGCAGGGACATGTTTGTGGTCATAAGGAAAAGATTGATGATATTTTAGTAAGAGAAAAATTTGTAAATTTTAAAAAGGGTTCCATTGGAGAAAAACTGGATAATGGGAATAAGTGACAACATGTAATATTTTTTCAATACAATAGTTTTTATTAATTCACTAATACTATTATCCAAAAAGATGTTTTTGAAAATAAATAGATTTAATCTTTTAAAATAACTTTATTATGGTCTATTTAATGAGAGGACCATATATGTTTTGAATCACATAAATGTGTAATATGATGATTGGGATGATGAAAATACATTAGGGTAATACTAATTTTTTAATTTTAAAAGATTATTTTCTTACCCCTTTATAGATAAGTAAATAATTTGTGGGGGAAGTGTCATAATAGAATGGGATTTTATTTTTTACAAATTTTATATCAATATAATTTTTTTCAAATGAATAATATTTAAATCACTATTAAATCGATAATGATTCATGGAAAAATTATCAATTACAATAAGAAACATACATTATATTAGAGTGTGTTAATACTACCAAGACTTTAATGAAGTATGTTGAATATCTAATGGGATAAGTGTTGTTGGATTGTACTAATAATATAAATTTTGTGTGCAGAATTCTGGTAATCATATGTTTCTGGTCAATAAGAATATTACTAGGGGAACATAAATGTGTCTATTATCTATAATATTCCTTCAATATATTTTTATTATATAAATATTTTTAATATTTTATAGTAACATTAATATATATTTTTTATCACTAATCAAGAACTTGTTAGGGAGAATTATTGATATATCTCTTTATATTCTTCCATATCACAATAATATAAAATTATATTACTTGAATTGAATTTTATTTTATTAATTTTAATGGCATCTGAACAACAACAAAAATATTATTACTACTAATTTTTATACTAAAATAATTTTAATGTCATAATACTTAAAAATATAACAACTCCAGATGTAGTGATTACATCTAAATCATTCTATTGTATCATATTCAAATGGTTATTTTAGAAGATAATATTAATTAGATACACAAATATGTGATGTAAATTATATAACATTATTTAATTTTAGAATCATTATATTTTTTTATGTGGGTATTAGAAGTTTACATTGGTGGATAGATGTGGTTTCTTGATTATCCAAATATTTATAAATGAATTACTATATATATTTAGTGTTTTTATAGTCATAATTACTAGGGTGGGTTGTTCATTTTGAAGAGTTACAATAAGGAAACACAAGGATTGCCTATGGTAATGTTAATAGAAAATAGAATTTACACTTGTTTTATTACATATTAGATTTAATGTGAGGGTATCAAACCAATTCAGTGTGAGATTAATTTTTATGTTATTATTTGAAATATAAATCTATATTTAACCACAGAAAGGTTATTATTATTTTGTTGAATTTTAATTTTTTATGTTATTTTTTACAATGGGGTCTATTCTACATTTGTAAATGGAATTTACGATGTATAATATATGAAGTGTTAAATTGGGAATCTAGAAATTGATATTTTATTATATTATTTTAATACAGAAATCAAAATTTTAATTATTGATCAATTGTTAACTGTATATTTTGGGTTCATTGTATTTTTTTCATAAGTGGGTTTTTGACATATCACAATCTACGATAATATGTGTTATATTTACCAAAGGATATTTCAATCATAGAATAGTTGTATAGTTACTTCCTCTCGACTAACAATATTTTTGTACATGGACAACGTAAGGACCCAACAATCACATTCATTAATATTATATTATTTTATGAAAATATTATATAAATATCCTTATAATACATGATAGTACTCCAAAATCGTTATTTCTATTGGAGTCTACACTCATAGCCCATTTATTTCAAGAAAGAGAAAGGAAATACATTAGAAATTTCCTCCAACATAGAAAAACATCCTTTACAAAACAGTCTTAATTTATTCTATTATAACATGGGTAAATGGTATCAAAAAACAGGTTAAGATCATATGAAGAATATTTGTAAACAAGGGAGATAGAACCCTATATTCACACAAGAGCATGAAATAAGAATAATTATAATAGAGAATAATCAATTCACAAAAATGTATATTAATTTCATCGATGATAGTAAATCATAAAGAATGGAATTATTATTTTTCATACTAAATGAAATGATTTAAAAGATTTCATAATCATGAATTGTAAATCATAATTTTTAGAATATATTATAAGTATATAAATTATGTTTGTTGTATACAATGTTCTATATAAAGTAATTTTTTTTCAATTTCCACTAATATGATAATAATTATTAATAGTGTTTCTTATTTTACTGACTATGTTCACACCACAGTCTCATTATTTCATTATCCAATGCCCACATTGAATTCTATCAGAATTTATAATTACCCTTAATAGATTATGATCACAGGACATCCAGTTAAATATAATCTCGTAAGACATAAATAATTACCCAATTCAGTAGTTAGAAATATGTTTTTAGGAAAACCTTTTATCAAATGATAATAATACGGATGTGTTCCACAATATTATAAAATTATTAATAGTTTAATCACAACATATGTAACCATTTTGAAAGAAATGTTTTACATGAAAGAATGATTATAATATATTCAGTAGATATCACAATGATAGTGAAATATGATTGTACCATAAGTGTGTATCCCAATTAATTTATAATAATCCATATATTATCTAGACATAGATATTAAATCACTTTTATAAAATAAAATAAAATTCTCTTTCCAAATATAGATAAAATTTAGTATTTGTTTGGTCATATTTTATAAAATAATATTCTCAAAAAATAATGAATATTATTTTCTTTATAAATCCTATGATACAAGTAAGGAAATAATTATTATGTTGGAATTACATGATGGAGGGAATATATATATCTATTTTACGTATTAAAATAGTATAATTATTTCCTAAATATGATAAAATGTAAAATTTGAGTTGTATGAAAAACATAAAAAAAATTCCAGTTAATTATTTTAAAAAATTCAACAATAGTAAAAATGATGATTTTAAAAAATTATATATATATAAAATTTCATCAAAAAAATATCTAGAATGACTATATAAATTATAATGAATACTAATTGAAAATAAGCAGTATGGTTGGATTTTCATAAAAAAAAATCATGATCAATTTAATAACCCATTAGTGGAGAATAAAAGAGAAACATAAAAACAATAAAAATATTTTTAGGATAATAAAATTTATAGTAAATATATTAAAATAATAATATATTTTCTATTATAATATATTTAACAAATAAATTTTTTAATTTAAATGAGATTATAACATGAACCCTGAATTAAAATCCTCCCATTCTTCATAGATGCTCTTAAACTCCTCTTCATTGAGTGTCATCCTTTAGGATAATCCATGAACCATATTTATTAGGATTTATTATAAAGAATAACCTCAGTGTCATGCATAATAAGACTACGAAGGGATTTGAGTTCGGAATTGAGGAAATTATGTGCACGTTTACTTTGGATTTGTTGGAGGTGAATGTTTTATTTTATTTGTGAGTGGAGTAGACTCCATCAATATACATGGAAGACTGAAATATAATAATATCACACTAATAATAAATTTGATCAATAATGACCAATTAAGGATTATAAAGTGTTTTTGATAAAAATTAATTAACTAAAATATATTAATGAATGTATTTTTGTTTATTTTACAAGTTTTCTCTTACGTTAACCCCCCTTTTAAAATTTTAACCCATACAATGTAGACATTATTTTTTCAATAGTGACACATCATTACGTGAAGAAATATATGTTGAACATATTATCTATTATTAATTTTTCTAATTCCTAAAATGGAATACATATTTATTTATTTTAATTAAAATATATGGTTATTATTATTTATAATATTCACAAATTACTGACTTAGAAATAATTTTTTGATAACATTTATTATTTAAGCAGAAAAATGATATTATTCTGATTCTATGTGTAGTATTATCTCTTAGATGTACAAAAAATTACATCATAGAAGGTATTATCTACCTATTCCATTAAAATAAATCATCAATAGTGAATAATAAAATTTATTAATATTAAAACATTACACATAATAATATAATTTTTAGATAATAAAGATTTTTTACATTCATATTCATTTATCTAATTTTCAAATGAATTGAAAATCAATGAACAAATCAGTAATACATTGGTTATATTAATTATACAAAAATTTCAATATTTTTTATATATTTATCATTATATTTTATTAAAATAAAATTAAAAATTATGTAGAAGATAATATTCTAGAAATATAGTTTTTAAAGGATATTATTATTTTATTTAAAAATTAAGTACATATTTCCAAAGAAAGTATCTAAAAAATTACTAATGATAAATTTAACGCTTGTTTTTTATATCTTTAATAGACTTATTTTCACCATAAAATCGCATGGAGATAAGGTAAAAGATTAATTTTAAAAAATAATTTTAATAAAATATCGTTGATTGTTTAATCATGTTGTTGTATATAATGAAATGTTTCAAAAAATAATTTCATTAATAAGATATATATTTTATATAATATGAGTTTTTAGAAAATAAACACTTTATATGAATCCACCATCAAAATTAAATTACACAGATACTGTATAATTATGATAATTACACCTCATCAAATCCTTAAGAGACAATGTTGCATTTCAAAACATAAGGGTTTTATATTCAATATTATCCCATTGTGTGGGCCAATATCATATCTCATTAAATCAATGGTAAAGAATCTTAACCACTATTTCCTTATAAAAATAATGTGTCTCTTCCATTACAACTTATATATCCATAAAATGTTATGGTTGAGGAATATGTATCTTCTAAAGTGACAGATGAAAAACATCAACACCATGAAATTATTTGTTTTGAGATCTATATGAGAAGCCATTGCACTGATACAATCAAAGATATGCATAGGAGAATTTTATCTAGTGGCTTTGATTCAATTAATCTTAAATGATGTAAACATCATTAAATGAGATATTTGGATGATTTATTATCACCTAATTTGTTATAAAGTTCTCTATAATGGTTTTAAATATGACTTTTCTATCGACTATGTGATGAGTTAATTTGTTGTGGAATGGATAATGGTTTATGTTTCATTTCATCACATAATATAGTTTCTAATGGATTTTGTTCTATGACATCATCATTAAATATAGAATTCTTTCACTCTTTCCATATAGGGTATTATGTAATGTTAATTAAATTCATCATATAATTAAATTTTTGAAAATAAATATATTAAAATAACTTATTTCGCATAAAATCCAGTTAAATATATTGATAAAGCTATCATCATATCATCTTGATTTTAAATAGTAATCTAAAAAAGAAAATAAATCTTTGAATGATATGTTTTAAAAAATAATAATTATACATTAAAATTAGGTAAAATAATTCTCAATGATGTTGATTTATTCCTCATATAATCATTAGAAAAATCAAAATATGTATCTTTATGAAACCATTCGATATATATAATCTGTATTAATAAAATTCTAATTTAGAGAGAAATATATGGAGATAGAAATAATATTTGATGACATGAAAAGTTGATGAATTACATATAAAATGGTGGTATGCCATTTATATATATCAGTGAATCATACTTGGAAACCCATTATAATGTATTCCCTTCTCGATATTGGTGAGGGTAATGGTTGAATCATCCCCATTGTATATTCATGTGAATAATTGAAATTCAATAATAAACCACATGATGATATACATAATTAAAAATATCCACATCATGTTAAACCCTAATAAATACACATTGAAATCAATGTACTTCATTAGGATTCCATAATGAATTGATAATGATAAGAAATTTGAATAATAATAAAAATAAATGAAAATTGTTATATTTTGGAATTAGTATCATGTTTCTAAATCTGATCATTCCCTCGTGGTCATAGATAAAAATATAGATTTTCTATACAATATTTTAAATATATATATCATCCTCATGTGCCAAATAAATATTCACATCAATGGATGGTTGATCATTCAAATGTGAATTATATTAATGTTATTATTATTTTATTATTTCATGTTGCAGCCTCTCTAAATCCAAAAAAATTGAATATCCTTCCATTGACATTACAAATAATATATCATATTTGAAGAGATTCATTGAATTATAATCCTTATTTTCAATCCCTGTGTAATAATTCATTTATTAATCATAATTTTTAATATAATTTCTCAATATGTATTTTATCATAGTTTACGCATTCTATATGAATATTAACATGAATATGTTATTATCAATATATATCACCTTTCTACATATATTCAATAACAATATTTTTAAAGAAAAATTATGGAAACTGGTTCTATATCCTGATTTTTATAATTTTATCCTGAATAATATGTTTTTATGAGGCATGAGCTACCATTTTTCAAATTGATGACACTACCATATCTATGAATTTCAACCATAGATAGGATCAAAAATTGTGGCTATAGTCTATAAAATGTGTCTTCCACTTATAGACACAGATCCCTCTAGTTATGAATCATATTAGTGTTGCTCTGGGTAAAATCTTTATCCACAGTTTTATCTTCTATTTCAATGGTGTTTCAAAGTCTAAATAGAACATATAGCCATGGATTTTTACACCATATAAATGTCCCACTAAATATTTCATTTCGGTTATAGTTCTATTCAAACAGTTCTAAAGCATGGATATAGGCTATGTTTCTCTAATGGGAACCATCTAAATATCCCTATCAAATAGTGCCTTTACATTTAAAATAAAATTCAACCAACGAGATTCAAACCTTGTAGCTCCTTAACATGATGAAGGATGCATAAAAACTTCTATAAAAACATTTATATTTAAATTTACTTCATATCTATATTATTAAATTCCATGGAAACTTGTTTTACCACAGCTTACAATAGGAATACTTTCCTATACTTATGTGTAAAACATATATCTTCCATAATATTGAAAAATTGCCATAGAATATGAGTAATGACCAATCACAACTATTTTAAGAAAATGTCTATTGTTGTGATCAATAGTTATGTTTCTATAAAAAATATTTCTATAGATATTTTATATAGTAGTTCATATTGTTTATTCATGGCAGAGGAACTGATTTCTTCGGTACAAAGAAGAATTTCCCGATCACCAGCTTAGCCAATTATGTTATCATGGTTCAAATAAAAATTTTAATCCCCATTATTTTTTTTCTATTTTCTTATTGTATGTGATGAGTTTTATAATCAATTTTTAGTAATTGAGCCTAATTCCATTAGAAGGTGAAGAAATATGTATATAATTGCTATTTTTACAATATGGTAGTGAGAAATTATTCTAAAATGTCATTATTTTTTTTAATGACAAATTAATATTAAATAAAATAAATTGATGATTAATAGAAAAAAAATTATACAAAAAATACCTATAAAAAACAAAAAAAAATCATGTACTTGTTTTAAAAATAATAGATTAGTTTTATTTTTTGTAGTGGTGTTATAATAATATAAGAAAGTTATAATAGAATTATAGTACTGTGTTTTAGTATAAAAAAAATACAAAAAAACATTACATATATTGAAAAACAAACAGTTTGATTTTTTGAGTCGATCATTTATAAAATAATGAAATCTACATAACACACAATTCAAAATTGTGTTTTTTATTAATATATGGAATTTATTACATTCACTAATACCTAATAAGTAATGTATTATGTACAAATAACATTATTTTCATGAATTTATAGTGAACAATGTTTCTTTATGAAAATCATGACACTATAGTGTAAATATATCAAAAAATTATGAGGAAATAAAGAAAATATTTTAAGACAACTAATCAAACAGTTTAGCATATAAAACCACTCAATAACATACCTGGTCAATGTGACCCATCAACCACTTAATTAAATATTTTTTAATGATGAAACATAGGGACTCTGAATGTTATGTTAGAGCATGGTAAAAAGACCTAAATTTTAACATTTCAATGTGTAATATATATGGTGAACATATCAATGAAAAATGAAATGTAGGACTCTACTCATAAATGAATTATAATTTCATAATACAATGATTTAAATATTATTACATGGTGGAAACAACGTAGAAAATTTCTAAATTTATTTTTTCCATTTAAAGAAAGTCATTTGATTAAAAAATTAAAATGCAGTAACAAAATTGATTGGATTCATATAAAATTATTGGATAATAAAATTTAGGAAGCAAGAATACATGTACTGAAAAAATGGAGGATCAATGAGAAGAATGGTTTGTGCAATGTGAATTATTTGATTGTATTAGTTTATTCATTATTTAGCACTAACCACTAAACTGTTATGTAGGACACATAAATATGTTTCTATTTTTTGTAATATTTAAATCCAATTCATATGGGTGGCTGGTTTGCGCGAATTGACTTGGTTAATACATGATCTAAATTGTGATTCATTCATCTGATCTTATACACTACATAATATTTTTATGTCCATAAAAACTATTGAAATGAAATATGGGTAAACTGGAATGTGTGTAGTTGATATGAAATACATATTTCATACTATAAAACTGTAAAAATTCTCAATTGAATAATTGCTAGGTAAACATGAATGTATAAAACTATGTTTAACAAAAAATAATTTTTATTACATCTAATACAAAAAAATTATTTCATATTTTAAAAGAAATGAAATTATCATTATTGAGAAATATCTTTAAACATATGACAAACACAACCTATATATTTTTTAGTGATATAAATCAAGAATTCAAAGTCTAGTGCACCTTACTATCTCCCATGTGCAGACCTTCAGTCTCAAGTTTAGCTTTCTTTATAGTATCTATCATCATCTGAAATCTCAAAAACTTAGGACTTTTGAACAATGAAATGAAAATGGATTAGAAATAAGAATGTAAAAAATTGGTTTGTATTTCATAAACAACAACATGTATGTATATGGTAGATCAAATAAGATAGTTTATAAGAATATAAAAAAGGAAGGTCGATAATGAGTGTTTTACATTTAAAAGAAAATTGATTGGACAGAAAGGATAATGTTTTTGAAGTTCAATAGTAATAAATTAATGCATTTCAGGCATATATATGATCATTATAAAAAAATGGACACCACTCATATGGATAATAATTATTGGACTATATTGCATTGTATTAAATTTATATATATTCTCCTCAAATGAATTATAATCACAATAGATTCTACTCAAATTGAATGTATATATTTCATTCATACATATGAATTGTGGTGAGATATATCTTGAATTCATAAACATTGATAATGAATTGAACTATATTAGATTATAATGAAAAAATTATCATCTCCATTTTTAAAATGAGTCATATTTTTTTGAAATGACTTATCAGTACTAATTGATGTAAAAAATCATTAAAATGAAAAGTAGGACACAATCAAATATATTTGGATCCATTTGTTTTGGAGGCAGCTTATCAAGGTGCTTATCAAGTTTTCTTTTTAGTGCATCCAAATTCATTGTTCGTGTTGAATTTCAAGCTGTATGTGTTTGTTGGAATTCTCATAGGATAAAATGTTTGAATTCAATGAATTTAATAACACGGACTAAAAAAGACAAGAAAACTCAACTATGAATCTATAAAAACCATATCACATGGTCATCATGATTATAAAAATTAATATTCATTTATCCAATGATCAACATTTTTATGAAGATAACTACTGATTAGTGTTCATTTCTAACCCTTAAATGACACTTACATTAACTACAAACCCATATTTAGTAAATACTTATCCTATAATAGAATCAATAACATACAAAGGCATATATATTTGGTGAGTAAAATAAATTACACATGGATAGTGTTTGTTTTTTGGGGGACTATTGGAGTTGAGCAGGGGACACAATAGGGTTTTGATAGACCATCTAAAAAGGTATAATAAAATTTCATAGATAAGTTTATAAAAATCCAAAAGAGTTAGTTAAATGTCCAATGAAATTAAAAATAAACATAGATAATGATATTGTGAAAAAATTAATTCACAAATAAAAAAATATTGAAAATTTTGTTAAGTGGACCATTATATATTGAAAAACTAAACATGAACGGACCATAAATAGTTATAAAACTGATCTTGAGGCATATTTCTGCCAAACAGGGAAACCCCTGTACTTTGTAAAAAAATAAAAAACCGTCACAGGTTATAAATTCAAACACAGTAGTATATTTTTCATACTAAAAACCTTCAAAATTACCGAAAATCCCATTGGGAAAATATAGAAGGCCTTATTCAGGTATGAATTACAAGGCTTGATTGCATCTTTAACTTAACAAATCTAACTAAATAATATCTCCCTTTAAAAGTGAAATGCATTAAAAGAATACATAATCCAATTGAAACATACATATTAAAAAGTACCTAACACACTATTTTACATGAAGATGAAGTAGAATAATTTATCAACCAAATATTGATGCCAATCAAAAAACAATAAAATGAATCATTATGAAAATTGAAATATAAATAATAATGAGATTAATTTACCTTGAATCATTAATACCACTTCATTTTAATGTAATACATTGTTATTAATATAAATGAATCAAATTAAACAATCAACGACATTCTTTTTAATGTATCCATTCGTTCCAGTGTGCAGTTCAGTGACATGAATTGTTGTAGCCATTGTTCCATGAAAAAATTATAGATTATGTTTCACCACAACCTCACTAAAAAAATCGCACGAAATGTTTTTCTATATAGAAAATATTGTTATATTTTTAAGTATAAAATTTTTGTGAGAAATAAAATCATAGAATATGTAATTAATATGAACCTGCATATTTAAATCATAAAATTAATATGAACATGCCTATTTCAATTCAGAAATAAATATAAACCGTCATATTTTAATTCTGAACCAGTATACTTCAATTCTGAAATAAATATGAACCAAAATTATTAAATTCAGAATTCACCTAAGTTACACCAATAATATTCAATTATTAAAATGTATAAACATAAAATTAATATGAACATGCATAGATCAATTCGGAAATAAATATGAACCTACATATTTAAATTTTGATGTAATTATGAGCATGCATATTTAAATTCTGAATACATATAAGTTTTATGAATAATATTCGAACATTAATATCTATAAACCTGAAAAATATGAGAAAAAAAATAATATTTAAAAATCATATGAAACACAATTAACCTTCATATGTTGGCACACATCACCCATCTTCATCGCATTTAGATTTAATGAAGCTCCTAAAGAGATTGTTATAATTCAAATAATCGGGATGTGTGGATCCAAGGATGGATGATGTTGAGCAGGGTAATGCAAAAAAGGAAAAGGGGAAGGTGTAGGATTATATGGAGAATGAGAATAAGGAGGCTGAGAAACTGAATGAAAAACTGGTAGCTGAGGAGTCAGAGGTATCCCAACAGGGAGACCTGAACGACGGAGGAGTGGAGGTAAATGTCATAGCATAACCCTATGAGGGTTGGGGGAATCTGATCTTGAATGAGATGGAAGATACAGTAGAACTGAAACCCTAGTAGGGATTGATGAATTGATGCAGTGTGTCGAGATGCATTTGGGTTTGGTGGTAGAATAAAAAGGGAATCAAGGAGTGGAGAAGTGTGGGCTGGAGGGGATACATTATAAGGGGGAAAGAGTGGAGAATTAGGGAGTGGTTAAAGAACCAACGGATTAGTGGTGGGGAGAGGGAACCAGAGTGTGGGGATATGGGATTTGGGGGGGGGGGGTTCAGGGAGGGGAGCACTAGATGGAGGAAAATCTTGACCAAGGGATTGATTGCGGGTGAATTTTTAGGGTTTGGATTTAGGGTTTGAGAAATAAGGTTTACATGGATACATATGAAGGTGAAACTTCATCATATAGAATCCAATTTTAGTATATATAGTAGATAGTGGACTATAATATTATTTTTTGATACCATGATAATGTTTCTAAAGGGTCATAAAATTGATTATAAAGATAAAATTTTTAGTTTCTTAATAAATAATGATTTTATATAAAAATTAAATTTATAATATATAGAAAATTATTTTTATAAAATGGAATACATTTTTTAGATATAAATATTGAATATTGTTTTGGGTGAATTTTTTAATTTTTCTAGAGTAAATTATTTCATGGTGAATATATAAATACGATAATTTGTTGTATTTAAGAAATACAAAAATTAGTGAGTCAAGGATAAAGTATTGCTAATGTAATCCCAAATGGATCAAACTCTCTTGAATTATTTACTCTATTTATTCTTTGGAATCATCACTATTTATATTCATGATCCTAAATAATAAATTAATAAAATAATCAAAAAACTACCCTCTCTTCACTTATAAATAAAACCCATCACCGCCACTTCACATAAGACCACCAAATCCATATATCATTACAATATTCATCCCAATACCCCTTCCCTAGATTCTTCACCACGTCCTAGAGTATTTTGGAACAAACTATACCAATCAACAATTATTTATTGCGGCCCTCAATTAATAAATATTCATTATGTAAAACCCTCATTCATTCTATTTTATTTTCATTCCTTTTTTAACCAGTCCTCACCCCTTATTATAATCGGAAATATTAATCTAGTATAATATATATACTTTAATATTATTGATTTAATATAATATACATCATCAAATGTTTTTTCTCAACCTTTTATTTAAACAAACCGAAACATCATCCATGATGTGCTGATTCCTCACATTCTAGGACTCTGAGTTTTCAATTTCCATAACCACTTTCATTCATGGTCATAAAAATATTATTATGGTTAGTTAATATTATCACACACACACACACATATATATATATATTTATTTATTTCTTTTTCCTATTCATTAAACTAGTATATGAACATGATATTAAATTGAATGATACCAGTTTGTGATGGTCGTAAAATCTGAAAAAATAATTAAAATGTTTTCATTTCCATTTTATCTAATGAATAATTATCATATAAAAAATGATAAATAAGAACATTTAATGTTATTTTAGTAAATTAATGAAATTTAATTTCTCTTCTGGATAATTATGACTATTTTTTATGAACATTCATTGTAATAAACAAATAAATTTGACCATGAAATCATGAAATTAACACTTCTAAAACGATGGAATTATATTTATGACTTATCTAAATGCCCATAAATCAGAATGAAAAATAATTTGTTAATCATAATTTTATAGTAGAGATTATGGATTTAATAATTAATGATTATAATTTGTTTATTTGGGATATTAAGTGTGGGTGCGAAAAATATTAAGACAAAGGATAAGGGGATTGTCATGCCAACTCCCTTTATTAGTGTTTTACCTCTTCCGTGCGAAATTTCTGTGTGGATATTCCCTTAATATTACATAAATATAATTAAATTATTCATCAATATTATTTTGAAGTATATACATGTATCCAACTTAGTTTTTGGAAAAATATAATGATTTTATAAAAGAATGGTTCTTTCCAAAATAGATCTTTAACTTTTCTTGAGTTGTTTCTTCTTCGCTAAAGAATAATTAATCTTATACCAACAATGTTTTTATTAATCAAATTTATGATCCCAAAATAATATTAATGAATTTATGAATTATGAATTTTTTTTAATTCAATTTTTTTCCTGGGGTTATTCTATGATTTTTTGTTATATGTTATATTTATCCACATTGATTATGTAAAAATTTTGATGTGATGGATGGGAACAGAATTATATAACCCTCTAATGATTTTTTTAATGTGATGTATCTAATGCAATATTTTGATTTTTTTTACATTATGATATATATTTTCTTAATGATGATTTTATGATTATGCACATGTTTTATGCATTAACATTATGTTATCTTTGTTCACAACTATGTGTGTTATTTGACCACTATGACATGATGATTTATTTTTTTAATTTAGAAAATTCCATAATGTTACAATAAATTTTAATTTATTATAATGATAAAGATCCTATGATTATTTTATTATGATGATCATTTTTTGTATTACTCATGTTATAATTTTTTATATCCTTTATTTATCCAATTACAAGGATTTTGTCTTACCCCATTCATTTATGTATATCATTTGGCAATTACATGTTCTAATGATATCAAGTGTTCCACGAATAAGATATTGATTATTGAATTAAATAATGTTTATATTTTATTATGAAAAATTTATTTATGAGATAATATTTTTCAAGACACTAATCATTTCGATATTTTTATTATAATGATAGTGTTTCTATATTAATAATTAAGTAAATGTAATCTATGAAAAATTAGGGTTTTATAGTTTTCATCAGAGAATGTTTTAGAACATAAGTTATCCGAGATTATAAAAGAATAACTAAAAATGATATGATATGTCTAATAATATGAAAATATCCTGGAATTATTATTTTATTAAAAATAAAAAACATATGGATCCCATAGGATACTAATATATAGATAATTATATAATAGAATAAATTATTTTTACATGATTTTTTTACTTAACTTTTTCAAAAACGATTTCTATTTTAGAAAATGTTGTATAGTGGGAGAAATTATTCTAACTACTCATTTGGTTACATTACAATGATATCCCCAATTAAATCCCAAATACCAATGGAGGGGGAGGATAAAAATCATGGTGATTCTTACCAATTGTGTTAGTCTACGAATAATAACCTCAATATTTTAGAATATCAACCTTCACCCAAAAAGGTTAAATTAGCCATATAGTTCTCTATGTAGAAATGAACATTGAAATTTAGTTGTTATTCTGATCTACTTGTTGTGGAATTATGGGATAGATCAATTGAGAAGATATTTTACTTAATCCAATATTGTCAGATGGAAAAGGTTAATCTATAAATTTATTAATTATTGAATGTGGTATATAATTTGTGTGTATTGATAGTGAATTTAAATATGATGGATGAATGCTAAAAGATGGTGTGGGAAGACAGTAAGCAATTTTTTCATAACAAGCATTTCAATAAAACTTTTCATATAATGATGGAGAGATCATTCATATAATTTATGAAAAATGATGGTGTATATGTCAAATCTTATGAATTAATGTTTAAAAGTACATCAAGTTATTCACCTGGTTTTTCTATCAATACTGATAGAAAAATAGATATATTCTTGAGTGTTTTACTACTACGCCATCAAATGGATCAATTAGAAAAAGTCATTGGGAGTTAATAATATTTTGTTCAATGTTCTCTAAAAATGGATTTGGATTCCATAGAATGGCCCCATGGTTATGGAGATAATAAAAGAAGGAAATAATTTCATACTAGTGGTTAAAATAACAATATAAGATAGAGGATCCAACCACCCATCTATCAAATATGTGGGAATAAGTATTATGGGTTTTTTTGTATGGGGATGGGTAAATTCTGTAACAACCTGATATTTTATAAGATGTATTATTTTTAATTTCTTTAATATCTTATGTTGTACGCTACACAAAGATTATATTGCGCTATACACAACACTGTATTAACTTGCAGTATATACAACACTAATCTTGGATCGTGTTACACACAATTTCAAGTTTGTTTGATAGTAGTTATTTTACGCACCATTGAGTGTATATATATATATATATATTAAATGTATAAATGAAATATGGTTAGATTTTGTTATACGCATCATCAAAAGAGGCTTTCACTACATGCAACCCTGACTTGACTGGCATTACACACAATCGCAACCTTCCTCAATAGCGTGTGTTGTATGCAATACCGGGTTTCACTAAACAACGATATATTATTATAATATTATTATTGACTAGCCGTTATGAGTAGTATTAAATAAGTTTTGAATTTTATAAAATTATTATTCATCATACACATTTTCTAGATCATGGTATTAGATAAAAATAAATTATTTGGGTAAAATAAGTAATTTTAAAAAAATCCATTTTTGCCGCCCTTTGATGGTGAAACTACATTAAATCTAGTATTTAACTTGTTTATAAGTTCAATTTGACAAAATAAAAATATTCTTTGGAATAAGGATATAAAAATTTACTTTGGATAAATTTTTCATATTAATCTGATAACTTTCATATTTTAATGAATAGTAAAAACACGCTATATTTTAATTAAAAACAAATATTATCATCATAATAATGTATATGGATAAATTATAATATTTAATGGTTTTAAAGTATTAATAGAATAAATTTTTACCATTTAATATAATTTATGTCATTATCATTGATTTCACATTGAATTCATAGGTTAAATCAATTCAATTTTTTACAATGTTTTAAACAAAAACCCATTTTATTTCAACAATGGGATTAATTGTAATTTAATTTCGGCAATTTCTATGTATTGAATTTAAAAAAATGATTCCATATTTGGAATCAGTGGGTCCAAATTATGTTAATAGGATACTTTTTATTTTTGGGAATTATGAATAGTAACTACGATATTTTTTATTTACTACAGTTAAAGTTAAATTGGGTAATTAAGGGAAACAATAAGATTATAAAATTACCCTAACACTAGTAAAAATACTATTGGATGAACAAAATTCTTCCCATATCACCTAAGGGTCGGAATAGATTCATTTCAGGGACTTTTGACCATGAAATAATATAATTATTATTAAAACCAATGAAAGTGACAACATGTCACTCTCATAAATCTTATAAGTATAATAATTTGAATTTAGTGATAAACTTCATGAAACCTCGAAAATGAATAGTCTACAAAAATCTAATAAAATTATCTACATCATGGGAATTTAATTAGAATTTTTAGGGATTATATAATTATCATTAAAGGTGAAACAATAGTGATGTGGAAATAATTTTATTGGTTGAAATATCAAATTAATGGATTTCATAATATTAAAATAAATATTATATGAACTATTTAATGTGCTCCACTAATTTTCTAGATTCATATGACATGTTAGGAACCTATAAAATATTTTATTTATAATATATTCTCTCTGTGGATTTTATTTAAATTCAAATAAATGAATAGTGTCAAAATTGATACTATTGTTATTTTATAAAAATAACATATTAGTAAATTATTTAAAAATCAAAAATATATTTAAAAATTATGAATTGAAATTTATATAGTCTAAAATTTCATAAAGTATCAAATTATGGATAATTAAAAACACATAAGTGATTATTTTTTACAATTTAAAATTTATAAGTTTATTACCACAAATAAAATTAAATATATTAAATAAAGATAAATAAAAATAATTAGGTTTAACATAAGATCAAAACATCTCTAAATTTGATTTGATTATGAGATTACAACCCTATCTCATATAACATTAGAATGGAGTCATTTTCGGAGGTTTTTATGTGGGAATTGAATTTATATTAAACTAATATTGTTGAGGATTCCAAAGGTGCCCCTTTCCTCCCTTATAAAAGGGAACCTCATCCCTCTCATCATTAGAGAAATCTGAGCCTTCAATCTCTGCCATCCCCTGAAAATTTCCCTTCTAAAATTCCCTAGGAATATTCTATAGGTCCTCTTATTCTTAAATGACCAATTTTAGTCCCCTTAGAGGTGGTTTCAAAGAGGCGTGTCGAAGAAGAGGTGATATTTGTTACCGATTCATTCAAATTTATTTCTTCTTCTACTTCCTCTTCTTTAGTCGTTTCATTAAGAAGTAATAACATAAGTATCACTCATATACTGATATGTTATTTTAAATATTAAACAACCCTATTTCACCTTCTATCCATCCTAAGGAAAATGAAATCACCGCGCGTGCGTACGTACGAAATACCGTCTCCACGTCGTGGTGTAATCAGTTTTTCCACCAACACCTTACTTAGATGGGTATAATGGTGTAAAGAATTACTACATATGATTACTATAACATCATACAGATTATAAGATATTTTATCATTCACTCCAATTCCATTTAATAAATATGGGAACGATATCATCGCTCGTGCGTACGTACGGATTACCGTCTCCACGACGCTATGAGATTCATTTTCCATGTTAACAATTCAAGAATGATTATAAATAATATATAAATAGTAATCATCAAATATATGACATAATAATTCTACCGGATTTATTTATATATATGTATGTCATCTACTTAATTCCATTCAATTCAATAAGGAAACGAAAACAACGTTCATGCGTATGTACGGCCTACCGTCTCCATGAACGGTGTATTTATTTCCATTTATCATTCTATTATATAAACATATATTCTGAAAATATATTATATATAAATCATGGAATTAAGTAATCATTATTTATATAATCATATTAATAATTACATGTCAAAACACAAATGAAATTATTTTACCCAAAATGCTACTTTAACATGAATTTACAAAAGAATGGGTAATATAAAGTCATAAATGAACCATATATGATATCATAACAATGAAGATGATTCTGTAATAATTCAATGACATTATTTGAATAATTATACAGGTGTTTTGGATACGTATGATTCATATCAGACCTAAGGTAAGGGATAATTTTTCAATCTCATTTTTATCTGATATTTCTTATATGTAAGTATTTACTGGGGTTATATTTATCATCCATGTCCCTATTTTCTAAAAATGGATTCATGTTTGTTTTAATTCTTTTTTACCCATTTTTGAATTTTACTACATGGTATGTAAGAAATCACTCTTTTTTTTTACGTTACGAGGTACATTTTTTACTTTTTCGGTAAAAGTACGAGAAGAACGTTTTTTTACTTGTACTCCATGAACGGATTTTTACGGTTTCATAATGCCTAATCTTCATGAAGCTTCTACTACAAGTTTTCATTGTTATTTTCAATAAAATTCGTTTAATTTAAAATTGTGTGCAATTTTTTGAAAGGAAAATGATTTTGAGGAAGAAAGAATATTTTCCTCAATAATTCATTTCATGTGTTTTATCAAAACCATTTTCCATCTAAGATGACATTATTTCATATGTATATGTTTCAAGTATAATGTCTCTATGATTTACTTGGTTTCACTATTCTTATGATGAAATGATATCCATTTGTTTTATATGGATTATTTTATGATGGGATGATGTTTATGAAACCCATATAATTCTTTGGGTTATGATAAATGATTTATGATTATGTTGTGGCACAAGTAAGAATGATTTCATTATGAGATGGGTGGGACCCATATCTCCCTCCAATTCATTGGGTAAAGATTTATATCTCATGAGATAGACATGTATGGAATGGTAAGTTAATTTGGTTCAGTGTTACATGACTTAAATAAGGAGTGAACTTAATTCATAAAGGGACTTTGTCCACTAAGATGGTCTTCACAGAAATGCCTTGGCTACTTTGGAAATCCTAACATGTTCTGAATAGTTGCTACAATTACATGTTTTATTCCCATTGTATTTTATCATGACTAATGTTCCATTATGATATATGCCTTACGTACATCCATGATTGATGTCTTTGCTCAAGATTTTGATGTTTAGATTTTATGTTCTTGTTTTTGAATTCAAATGTTTATGGATTGTTTTATGTTCTCTATGTTTACCCTTACTGGGAATTTGAGCTCACCCATTTTTATGTTTTATTTTACCTAGGATATAAAGGAAGGTTTTAGGTAAGAAAACAATAGGGTAAGATCTTTATGGGAGATATTAAATATCTTTCACCATAATTAGAAGATTATATTCCGTGTTTCCAAAGACAATAAACTATTACGGTCCTTCAGTTTTTGTTTTTGTTATGTATTAAGTATTCTGCAAAAATAATGTAATGTCCTTGTAGGTCAAGATTTGAGTCTCTACAGTTGGTATCAGAGGAAAAGATCATTTAACCTTTGGGAACTAGGATGTGAAATCTTTAGTGAGATCCCTAGAGATATTTCTACGGAATGTCTAGAGATGTCCCTAAGGTTAAGTATAAGTATATGTTATAGTCTTAGAATTACGGCAACGATATTAGGATTAATCCTAGGATGTTAGATATTGAATGCACTACCCCCTTATTATGTGGTTTCCCCTATCCTGATTTTTTCATCACACTATTCTTATTGGGTTTTGGACGATGGTTGGAACTTGATAGAACCGTGTTGATCAATGTAATGGATGATGCAATGATTATCCTCCTGAACAAACCAATGTTATGGGAGATGGAGTGCACAATATTATTTCTATACATACACAAGCTATGAATCATTATGGACTTCTAAATGAGCAGAGAAAGGGGCAACATTCTGTTGAATCCTTCATGAGGCAGCATCCACCTTCATTCAGCGGGTCTACTGATCCATTAGTGGATGAACAATGGATTAGTACCACTGAAAAGGTATTTTCAGTCGTGCAACGTTCTGAACATGATAAAGTCATCTTAGCAGTATATCATTTAGAAGGTGAAGCTAATCAATGGTAGAATATTATCAAGAATACAAGGCCCCAAGATGAAATTGAAACTATGGAATGGGATGATTTCAAGAACATGTTTTTCAAAAAGTACTTCCCTCATATTCTTTGAACAAAGATATAAAAGGAGTTCCTTGAGATTAAGCAAAAGGATGATTAATCTGTTGGTGTAGACGAGGTGAATTTTACAAGGCTTGCAAGGTATGCATATGGCATTATCATCCAACCAGAAAGTAAAGTTGATCGAGTCTTTAGTGGCTTAAAACGAAGTCTCGGAAACGGAATTAGCTATAAGACACTTCAGCAGCTATGAAGAAATTGTGCATTGTGCTATCAAGTTAGAAATGGAAGTTGGTGTTACATATCCATCTCATGGATTTGACAAGAAACAAAAGATGGAGTTTAAAGAGAAATCTCAGAATAAAGGTGATAAGAAGATAAATGTTTTTTTATGGTCAAAGTGTGGAAAGAAGCATGGTGGAGATTGTCTTAAAGGGACTAGAAAATGTTTTAAGTGTGGGAAAAATTTCATCGAGTAGCTGAGTGTCGAAGTAATGGAAAAAGGGTTGCTAATTATGTGAATAAAGAAAAGACTATATAGAACGCACCACAAAAACATAAATGCTTCAAGTGTAAGGAAATGGGGCATTATTCTAATCAATGCCCCAATCCAAGGGTTAATGATGATCAACGTGAGCTACCTCTTTAGGAAGAGGACAAAGGGAAGTCACATGCTATCACTATTAGCAATTTTGAGTATCAAAACAATGTGGTGGAATGATTATTTGTTTATGTAAATGGATTCCAAAATAATGTTGTGGAATCTCATTTATAGTATTATGGAACATTGGAATATCTATGTAATTGTTTATTGTGGTTTTTGATAATTATATGGTACCGGTAACCATGAAAAGTGATTCAATATTTTGGAAAGCCGAGGATATGCACATAAAGAAGGGATAAGGAGATAATGAAATGTTCGATAGTATTAATGAGCTCATGACTAATATAAGGAAAAAGTGATATCATGGTTTGAGTATTTAGAAATTTTGGGATTTTGGTATGTGGAAAGTGTTAATTTTTTACAGCATTCAAGTTTTCACTAATGTTCAATGGTTATTCATTTTTTATGAGAATACATTATTAAGGTATTAAAAAGTTTGTAATGTGTCCAATAACATATATCTTAAGATATATGGGGATAAATGATGTATTCACATGCTTGGTGGATGACATTTCTAGTAATTGTTTTCTTTATACTATGAGCTTGGACAGAAGTATTTTGTATAGGCCTAAAGATTGGAATGATTTATGTTAGACATAAGATAGTATTTTTTTTCTATTTTATTTCAGGAATGTTATTATAATGTAGTTTTAGAAATGGGACATCCTACAGGATGAGAGACAACCCGTTGTGTCAGACAAGGTGTGTGGGAATCGAACCCACAAATGAAGTGCGATAGGCCTTTATCACCTACCACTGGCCTACAAGAAGTCTCGGGTTAGTAAAAACTAGTTTAATTATATTAAGTAGTATGATAGATGAAGTATAAGTCCATTTTTGGAATCATATACAATTAACCTCACCATAGATGGACTTATGTATATTTGATAACTTTTGCTAACCTTTTTTTTGATACATATGGAGTGACCCATAATTCTATCACATGATCTGTTAATACCTCACGAATAAAAAATTTAACTTCATTTCTTTAAGAGATGATGTGGAAATTGTTCAAGGCACGAACAATGGTGAGATTATACCGAAATAAGTTAAGTATTTCTTCAAATTCAAATTATTCAACTTTAGGGAAATGATCTTGAAAACCAAAAATGTTTTCCTAGTGCACTTATATCCGATGAATTAGATGGTACCTTAAATCCTCTCAAAATTTATGGCTTTGTGATTGTTGGATTTTTCATAGCCATGTTCTCTACCACTCTCTATCAGAACTTGATGGTTAGATTTTTCTTCCATATCCATATTTTCACCTATGTTCTCCTATATGGAAAACCAGTGATGAGTTAATTTGGGTAATCATTATGTTTCAAACTTCAGTTTCTAAAATTAAGAATTAGTATTCCTTTTTACATTGTGGGTTTCTATGATTAGTAAACGATTTATAACCTCGACGAATTTCAAGGGTGAAATTCATTTTAAGGGGTATAGAATGTAACAACCTGAGATTTTATAAGATATATTCTTCTTAATTTCTTTCATATCATATGTTGTACGCTACACCAAGATTATCTTGAGCTATACACTACACCATATTAGCTTGCAGTATATGCAACACTAATCTTGGATCGTGTTACACAAAATTTCTAGTTTGTTTGATTGTAGTTATTCTACACAACATTGAGTGTATATATATATTCAATGTATCAATGAAATATGGTTGTATTTTTTTATATGCAACAAAAAATGAGTCTTGCACTATATGAAACCCTGACATGGCTTGAATTACACGCAATCACAACCATCCTCGATAGCGTGTGTTGTACGCAATATCGTGTTTCACTAAACAACGATATATTATTATAATATTATTATGGACCAGCCGTTATGAGTTTTATTAACTATATTTTCAATTTTATAACATTATTATTCATCACACAAATTTTCTAGAACATGGTATGAGAATAAAACAAATTTTTCAGGTAAAATAAGTAGTTTTCAAAAAATGCAGTTTGGCCACATTTTGATGGCGCACCCACTTTAAATCTATTTTTTGAAATTTTTATAAGTTCAATTTGAAAAAATAAAATTATTCTTTGGAATCAGGAAATAAAAATTTACTTTGGAATACTTTTTCATATTAATCTGATAACTTTCATATTTTAATGAATAATAAAAACACGCTATATTTTAATTAAAAACAAATTTTTTCATCGTAATAATTTATATGGTTAAATTATAAAATTAAATGGTTTTAAAGTATGAATATAATATATTTTTACCAATTAATATACTTTATGTCATTATCATTGAATGGTTTCCACAATTACATGTTTTATTCCCATTATATTGTATCATGATTGATGATCCATTATGATATATGCTTACGTACTTCCATGATTTATTTCTTTGCTCAATATTTTGATGTTTACATTTAATGTTCATGTTTTTTCATTCAAATATTTATGGATTTTTTTATGTTCTCGATGTTTACCCTTACTGGGAATTTGATCTCACCCTTTTTTATGTTTTCTTTTCCCCAGGATATAAAGAAAGGTTTTAGGTAAGAAAATAAAAGGAAAATATCTGTATGGGAGATATTAATGATCTTTCACCATAATTAGAAGATTATATTCTATGTTTCCAAAGACATTAAACTATTTTGATCCTTCAATGTTTGTTTTTATTATGTATTAAGTATTCTGTAATAATAATGTAATGTCCATGTACGTCAAGCTATGTGTCTCTACAGTTGGTGTCAGAGGAAAGGTTTAGTTAACCTTTGGAAAATAGGATGTGAAAACTTTAGTGATATCCCTAGAGATATTCAAAAGGTATGTATATGGATGAGCCTAAGATTAAGTTTAAGTATAGGTTATAGTCTTAGAATTACAGTAACGATATTAGAATAAAACCTAGGATGTTAGATATGGTAGGTACTCCCCCTTTATTATTTGGTTATCCCAATCATGATTTTTTCCTCACAATATTCTTTTTGGGTTTTAGATGATGGCTGGTACCCGAAAGAAGTTGATCAATGTAATGGATGATACAATTATTGTCCTCCTGATCAAACCAATGTTATGGGAGATGGAGTGCACAATCTTATTTCAATACTTATACAAGCTATGAATCATTCTGGACTTCCAAATGAATAGAGAAAGGAGCAATATTCTGGTGAATCCTTCATGAGGTAATGTCCACCTTCATTCAGAGGGTCTACTGATCCATTAGTGGCTTAACAATGGATTAGTACCACTGAAAAGATATTTTCAGTCTTGCAATGTTATGAACATGATAAATTCATCTTTGTAGTATATCGTTTGGAAGGTGAAGCTGATCAATGGTGGAATATTTTCAAGAATACAAGGCCCCAAGATGAAATTGAAACTATGGAATGGGATGAGTTCAAGAACATGTTTTTCAATAAGTAATTCCCTCGTATTCTTCGAACAAAGATGGAAATGGAGTTCCTTGATCTTATTCCAAAGGATGATGAACTTTTTGGTATATACGAGGTGAATTTTACAAGGCTTTCAAGGTATGAATATACCTTTTTCATCCAACCATAAAGTAAAGTTGATCGATTCTTCAGTGGCTTAAAACCATGTCTTTGAAGGGAATTAGCTATAAGAGACATCAACAGCTATAAAGAAATTATGCGTTGTGCTATCAAGGTAGAAATGGAATTTCGTGTTACATATCCATCTCATGGTTTTGATAAGAAACGAATGATAGAGTTCAATGAGAAATCTCATAATAATGGTGAAAAGAAGATAAATGTTTCTTTATGCTCAAGGTGTGGAAAGAAGCATGGTGGAGATTGTGTTAAAGTGACTGGAAAATGTTTTGAGTGTGGAAAAGAAGGTCATCAAGCAGCTGAGTGGCGAAGTAATGGAAAAAGGGTTGCTAATGATGTGAATAAAGAAAAGACTGTAGAGAATGCACAACCAAAACTTCAATGCATCAAGTTCAAGGAAATGGTACATTATGCTAATAAATTCCCTAATCCAAGTGTTAATGTTGATAAACGTGAGCTACCTCTTAAGGAAAAGGACAAAGGTAATTCACACGGGATCACTATTAGCAATGTTGAGTATGACAACAATGTGGTGGAATGATTATGTATTTATGTAAAGGGATTCCGAAATAATGTTGTGGATTCTCATTTAGAGTATTGTGGAACATTGGAATATCTATGTAGTGGTTTATTGTAGTTTTTAATAATTATATAATCCCGATAACCATGAAACATGATTCAAATATTTTGGAATGCTGATGATCTGTGCATAAAGAAGGGATAAGGAGATAATGAAATGTTTTATAGTATTAATGATCTCATGACTAATATAAGGAATAAGTGATATCATTTTTTGATTATATAGAAATTTGGGGATTTTGGTATGTGGAAAGAGTTAATTTTTGACAGCATTCATGTTTTCACTAAAGTTCAATGGGTATTAAATTTTCAAGAGAATACATGATTAAGGTATTCACAAGATTGTAATGTGTCTAACAACATATATCTTATGATATATGGGGATAAATGATGGTATTCACATGCTTGCTTGATGACATTTCAAGTAATTGTTTTCTTTATACTATGAGCATGGACAAAAGTATTTTGTATAAGCCTAAATAATGGAATTAATTTTGTTAGACAAAAGATAGTATTTTTCTATATTATTGCTCGAATGTTATTATAATGTAGTTTTAGAAAAAGGGACAACTTGTAGGACGAGAGTCAATCCGTCGCGTCGGACTAGCTTGTTGGAATAGAACCCACAACTGAAGTGTGATAGGACTTTATCACCTACCACTGGCCTATAAGAAGTCCCTGGTTTGTAGAAACTAGTTTTATTATATTAAGCAGTATGATAGATGAAGTATAAGTTAATTTTTGGAATCATATACGATTAACCTCATCAAAGATAGACTTATGTATATTTGATAAATTTTGCTAACCTTTTGGTTGAGACATATGGAATGACCCATCATTCTATAACATGATCTGTTAACTCCTCATGAATGAAAAAATTCAACTTCATTTCTTTAATAGATGATGTGGAAATTTTTCATGGCATGAAAAATGGTGAGATTATACCTAAATAAAGTAAGTATTTATTCTAATTAAAATTATTCAACTTTAGGGAAATTATCTTGAAAACCAAAAATGTTGTCCTAGTGCCCATATATCCGATGAATAAAGATGGTACCTTAGATCATCACAACTTTATGGCTTTGTGATTGTTGGATTTTCCATATCCATGTAATCTACCACTCTCCATCAAAACTTGATGGTTATATTTTTCTTCCATATCCATATTTTCATCTATGTTCTCCTATATGGAAACCCAATGATGAGTTACTTTGGGAAATCGTTAAATTTCATACTTTAGTTTTTAAAATAATGTTTTAGTATTCCTTTTTATGATTTGGGGTTCTATGAATAGTAAACGATTTATAACCCTGACGAATTTTGAGGGTGAAATTCATTTTAAGGGGGGTAGAATATAAGAACCCGAGATTTTATAAGATATATTCTTTTTAATTCCTTTCATATTTTATGTTTTATGCTACACCAAGATTATCTTGTGCTATACACAACACTGTATTAGCTTGCAGTATACGCAACACTAATCTTGGATCGTGTTACACACAATTTCAAGTTTGTTTGATAGTATTTATTCGACGCAAAATTGAGTGTATATATATATATATATTCAATGTATAAATGAAATATGGTTGGATTTTTTTATACACAACAACAAAAATGTCTTGCACTACACATAACCCTGACATGGCTTTCATTACACGCAATCACAACCTTCCTCGATAGTGTGTGTTGTACGCAATACCGAGTTTCACTAAACAACGATATATTATTATAATTTTATTATGGACTAGCCGTTATGTGTATTATTAACTAAATTTTGATTTTTATGACATTATTATTCATCATAAACATTTTCTAGAACATGGTCTGAGAATAAAATAAATTTTTCTGGTAAAATAAGTAATTTTAAAAAAATGCAGTTTTGCCGCCTTTTGATGGTGCACCGACATTAAATCTAGTTTTTTACATGTTTATAAGTTAAATTTGGAAAAATAAAATTCTTCTTTGAAATCAGGATATAAATATTTACTTTGGATAAATTTTTCATATTAATCTGATAACTTTCATATTTTAATGAATAGTAAAAACATGCTATATTTTAATTAAAAACAACTTTTTTCATCATAATAATTTATATGGTAAAATTATAATATTGAATGGTTTTAAAGTATTAATATAATATATTTTTACCATTTAATATAATTTATATCATTAGAATTGATTTTAAATTGAATTTTTAGGTTAAATCAATTCAATCATTTACAATGATTTAAACAAAAACCCATTTTATTTCGACAACATGATTAATTTTAATTTTATTTTTTCAATTTATATTTATTGAATTTAAAAAACCTGGATTCCATATTTGGAATCAGAGGTTCCAAATTATGTGAATAGGTTACTTGTTATTTTTGGGAATTATTAATAGTAACTACGGTAATTTTTATTTACTACAGTTAAAGGTAAATCGGGTAATTAAGGGTAAAAATAAGATTATAAAATTACCCTAACACTTTACAAAATACTATTGGTTGAATAAAATTTGTCCCATATCACCTAAGAGTCGGACTAGATTCATTTCATGGACTTTTGACAATGAAATAATATATTTATTATTAAAACAAAAGAAAGTGAGAACAAGTCACTCTCTTAAATCTTATAATTTTAATAATTTTAATTTAGTGATAAACTTCATGAAACATCAAACATGAATATTCTAGAGAAAGATAATAAAATTATATACATCATGTGATTTTTATTAGTATTTTTAGGGATTAAATAATTATCCTTAAAGGTGAAACAATAGTTATGTGGAAATTATTTTATTGGTTGAAAAATCAAATAAATGGTTTTAAAAATATTAAAATAAATATTATATGAACTATTTAATGTTCTCTAATAATTTTATAGATGCATATGAAATTTTAGGAACCTATTAAATATTTCAGTTAGAATATATATTTTATATGGATTTTATTTAAATTCAAATAATTGAATAGTTATAAAATTGACACTATTGTTATTTTATAAAAAAACATATTATTAAATTGTTTAAAAATTACAAAAACATTTAAAAATTATAAATTGAAATTTATATAGTCTAAAATTGCATAAATTATCCAATTATGGAAAATTAACAACACATAAGTTATTATTTCTACCCATTTAAAATTTAGAATTTTATTACCACAAATAAAATTAAATAGATTAAATAAAGATAAATCAAAATAATAATGTTTAAAATAAGATCAAAACATGTATAAATTGGATTGGATGATGATATAACAACCCTATATCATCTAAGCTTCGAATTGAGTCATTTACGGTTGTTTTTATGTGGGGATTTAATTTATATTAAACTAATATTTTTGGGGATTCCAAAGGTGCCCCTCTCCTCCTTTATAAAAGGGAACCTCCTCCCTCTCATCTTTACGCAACATTGAGCCTTAAAGACCGGACAAACCCTACCCATTTACCTTCTAAAAATCCCTATGAATATTCTAGGGGTCTGTTTCTTCATCAAAGATCAATTTTATTCCCCTATGAGGAGGTTTCAAAGAGGCGTGTTGATGAAGAGGAAATATTCGTTACCGATTCTTTCAAATTTATTTCTTTTATACTTCCTCTTATTTAGTTGTTTCATTATAAAGTAGTAACATAAGTATCACTCATATACTGATATGTTATTATAAATATGAAACAACCCTATTTCACTTTCTATCCATCCTAAGGAAAATGAAATCACCGCGCGTTCGTACGTACGGAATACCTTCTCCACGCCATGGTGTAATCTGTTTTTCCACCACCAAATTACGTGGATGGGTATAATCGTGTAAAGAAAAACTAAATATGATTATTATAACATCATACTAATTATATGATATTTTTTCATTCACTCCAATTCCATTCAATAAATTTGGGAATGATATCATCGCTCGTGCGTACGTACGGATTACCATCTCCACGACGCGATGAGACTCATTTTCCAAGTTAACAATTCAAGAATGATTATAAAGTATATATAATAAGTAATAATGAAAAATATGAAATAATTATTCTACTGGATTTATGTATATATATATGTATTTTATCTACTTAATTCCATTTAATTCAATAAGGAAATGACAACAACGTTCATGCGTACGTACGGCATAACGTCTCTATGAACGGTGTATTTCATTCCATTTATAGATCTACTATATATATGTATATTCTGAATATATAATAAATATAAATCATGGAATTAAGTAATCATGATCTAATTAATCATATTAATAATTACAAGTCCAAACACTAATGAAACAATTTTACCCAAAATGTTACTTTAACATGAATTTACAAAATAATGGGTAATATAAAGTCAGAAATGAACCACATATGATATCATAACAATGAAGATGATTCTGTAATAATTCAATGACATTATTTATATAATTATACATGAGTTTTGGATACGTATGATTCATATTATACCTAAGGTAAGGGATAATTTTTCAATCTCATTTTTATCCGAGATTTCTTATGTAAGTATTTACTGGGGTTATATTTATCATCCATGTCCCTATTTTCTAAAAATTGATTCATGTTTATTTTAATTCCGTTTTACCCATTTTTGAATTTTACTACATGGTATGTAAGCAATCATTATTTTGATTATGTTATGAGGTACTATTTTGACTTTTCCGGAAAAATTACGAGAAGAATGTTTTTTTACTTGTATGGCACGAAGAGATTTTTACGGTTTCATAATGCCTAATTTTCATGAAGATTCCTCTATAGTTTTTCATGGTTTTTTAAAATAAAATCCTTTTTCATTAAAATTGTGTGGAATTTTGTGAAATTAAAATGATTTTGAAGAAGAAAGGATATTTTCCTCAAGAATTCATTTCAAGTATTTTATCAAAACCATTTTCCATCTAAGATGACATAATTTCATATGTGTATGTTTCAAATATAATGTCTCTATGACTTACATGATTTCATTATTCTTATGATTAAATGATATCCATTTGTATTATATGGATAATGTTATGGTGGGATGATGTTTATGAAACCCATTTTATTGTTTGGGTTATGATGAATGATTTATGTTTATGTTGTGGCACAAGTAAGAATGATTTCATTTTGAGATGGGTGGCTCCTATTTCTCCCTCTAATGCATTGGGTAAAGATTTATATCTCATGAGATAGACATGGCTGGAACAGTAGGTTAACCTAGTTTAGTGTTACAGGACTGAAATGAGGAGTGAACTTGATTCAGAAAGGGACTTTGTCCACTAAGAGGGTCTTGGCAGAAATGACTTGGCTACTATGGAAATCCTAACATGTTCTGAATGGTCTCCACAATTACATGTTTTATTCCCAATCTATTTTATCATGATTGATGTTCCATAATGATATATTCCTTACGTACTTCCAAGATTTAGGTCTTTGCTCAAGATTTTGATGTTTATATTTTATGTTCATCTTTTTAAATTCAAATGTTTATGGATTGTTTTATGTTCTCTATGTTTACCCTTACTAGGCATTTTAGGTCACCCTTTTTTATGTTTTCTTTTCCCCGGGATATAAAGAAATGTTTTAGGTAAGAAAACAAAAGGGGAAGATCTTTATGGGAGATGTTGAAGATCTTTCACCATAATTAGAAGATTATATTTCGAGTTTCCAAAGACACTAAACTATTAAGGTCCTTCAGTGTTTGTTTCTGTTATGTATTAATTATTCCGCAAAAATAATGTAATGTCCATGTACGTCAAGCTTGGGGTCTCTACAAATTCCATAGGTTTGGTATAGAAGTCCATGAAGACCGTGAATTTTTTTGAGATGTAAATAAGTGGAACAACATGATCTAGGGATGGAAGGATCCTACTAATTCACCACTTATTGTTCAATGCATTAAATATAGGGAGTAGGGGAACTATTAAAGTCAGCATACTAAACATCGATTCCATTATGGTAATCAACGTCATCAAGTAGAAATGATAAATAATAAAGGGATAAAATATTATAAAAATACTATTTTAGTGTGGTAAGAAAAAAATACATAAAATGTACACCTCCCATTCATATAAGAATTGAGATGGTTTTATTTGATCATAATTGTACACATTCCATTATATCCAACAATTTTAAAAGAACATTTGAATCAAATTCCAAATAACATTAGGTATAGATATCCACAAAAAACCTGATGGTGAAATTATTTAAACCCGTATGTTAGACTATTCTCATGTCTATTTATGTGGGGATATTATTTTAAAGATTATCATAAATCTTACCTTTGTGGAATTCTATGCTATACTGGGGATGGGTTGGATCTCATTATATAGATCACAGATCAAATACTTAGAGAAGGAAATATATTGTCATATTCGGAACTATACCATTATCCTCTATAAATTTACGGAAGATCATGATTACACTTTTGAATATCCATCAATTTTGTGGATGTTTATTACCTATGAAATCGTACCTTGGTCAAATGGATTATTCTCTTGAATGTATCGACAAAGAGGTAAATCTAAATTTTAGGTAATGCAGAGATATATTTACTAAAGAGTTACCCAGAAATCCCCTGTATAATGATTTAGAATTATCCAAAGAACATATACCTAGCACCACCCATATCGCATTATGCTCCTACAGAATGGAACCAATTAAACTAGATGAGTTAAGTAAGATGTTTTAAGACCAACATGACAAAGGGTTCATATGCCCTAGTGCATCTATATGTGGTGTCCTTGTTCATATTTTTAAAAAAAGAAAGGGTTAGTTTTTCATTTTGTCACATATTAGGATCTCAATATGATCTCTATAAGGAAAAAAGTACATTATTTCAAGTATTGATGACTTGTTCAACAAATTTCAAGGAGATCAGTACTTCTCAAAGGTATATCATTATTCTATATATCATCAAATAAAGGTTAATAATGAATATATTCAAGAGACTTCTTTATGTAAAATATTCGGGAATTAGGAGTACCTTAAAATTCAATTTAGACATACTAATTCCAATACTAACTTCAAAGATTTGATGAATTAAATTATAACATACTTCCTTTAAAATTTCATGGATGGGTTTATCATTGATATTATGATATATAAAACATGATAATAGAGAATCATGAAGAACATATAATCATTTTCCTAGGTAAATGAAATAAGGATAAATTGTTTTAGATGTTTAGTTAATATTATATGTAGAGGTTCCAGGTCGAATTCAATGTTCGCGTCATCACTAGTCAAAGAATTTCTATATACCGTTCAAAAAAATTATAATGTAGCAATGGTCTAGGCCCAATGGTTATATGTAAATCAATATTTATTCATAGCTAAAAAGGGTATTACTGGTTCATTTTGAGGAATTTCTCTGAACAATATAAACTTCTAACTATGTTATCAAAGAAATGGGTAGTGTATTTCTGGATGGAAAAATTTTATAAATTCACCATGGAGAACAAAAAGAGTCTAACCACTACACCTGTACACACAAAACGAATTTGTGGAAAAAATTATGGGATATAAATTGATGATTAAATGAATTTCCTTGTTTTTTGGACATGAATAATGAGAAAGTGATATCGTATTCCTCAATGTAGTTAATGAAACATTAGTATGACTACAAATCGTATTATATTGAGTATCAGCCTTGATTATTCCAATGGAAGTTTTTAGGCACTACCTCTATTGTGATTATTATGACATATATACCAATAAAATGAGTATAGGCAATATACTCACATAGAATGATATTAGCATGCACAAAAAAGATAGGTAGAGCTAGTCAAGGACTTTGATTTATCCATTCAATACCATCTAATAAATGAAAATAAGAGATATTATGCTCATAGAATAAAATACCATTTAACCTTACCCAAAATGTGGATTGATAATGATCATATCTTCATGTAAATGAAAAATATGGATTTAGAAATCATAGTGGAATAAAATAAATCCAATCATTCCATATTATAATTCAACCATCTATCCAAGAGAATATCAAGGATGTGGAAAGAGATAATCTAAAGGATCAAAATAATGTGAATGTAGTAAATGAATATAAGCTAAATGAGTTATATATCAATGAGAATGGAGTAATACAATTTGGAATGAGTCTTTATGTGCCTTAATCACCTTAGATATGGGTGCAATTTTATAATTCACAATGATCATATTTCATTATGAATCATGGAAGTACCAAGATATAATTTGATCATCAAGTGTTGTTTTGGTGGGAAAACATGATGAAGGATATTGTGGTGAATGTTTCTTGTTTCATGGTATATCATCAAGATAATGTAGTGTTTTATATTTCCAATGATATTATTCAATCATTTCCCATACCACGTGAAAATGGGAGACTTTCACTTTGGACATTCTCATTAGTCTATTGAAAACATCCGAAAGAAAAAATGTGCTATGGGTAGTAGTGGATCTAGTCACCCATACTTCCTTATTCACATCTAATATATATTATTTATTCATTTACCAAACTATCATGATATATGTGATGAATGTTATGTGGATTCATGGAGTTCCACTTTCAATCATCTATGATCATTATCTAGGGTTTACATATTTAATCTAGTTATATATTCATACTTATTTTATTAGAAAAATTAAATATCATCAGGGATTATAACCCAAAATGTGATGAAAAATATGAAAGGAAAAATTAAATACATGTGGAAATACTAAAAAACATGGTCAATGGTATTCATTGAAGTATCAGAATAACAAATTAGTTTCATTGAGTTCTCATAAAAAACTACTTTATCATTAGTTTTTTAATATATCAATATGAGTATGTATATGGAAAGAGATATTGAACTCTATATTATTGGGATAATTTTAGTCAATAAAAGATACTTGGATGTGATCTTCTGAATTATGTGAAAAAAATTTAAATACATCCTACAACATATCAAGGAAGATCAGATTCTTCAAAAGAGTAATGTGGTAAACTGTTGAAGGAATATAGAGTTCAATGTTTCAAACAATTTCTTCTATTAAATATATCAATGGATTATATTCATCAGGATTAGATAGAATGGGATGCATAAACCAAGCTATATTAGCCCCTATGTTATCTTTTATTCCATTTGATCAATGACCAATTTGGAAATACTTACACCAAGTATGGATCAAGCTTCTGAAATGTTCCATTTATCTCTCCAATGGAAGTACATTATTGACACATAAAATTTCATGAATATATATTTCATACAAATATAAAATTAACTATTGTATAAAGATAATCTAGTAAAGATCTTGGAATGTAGAGGAAAATTAATATTGAAAAAGACAAACAACCCTGTTAGTGTGTTGTGGAGAAATTATAAGTATGAAGTGGTGAATTAGTAACTATAGAATTTGATGATGGATAAATACAATCACATATTTTCAACTTAGTTTTTTAATTGTAATTTTTACAATGAAATTTCTAATGTGGGGAAGAATTTAACCACCCAAAATTTTATCAATGAAATCACACTTATTAAAATTATTTTAAATGGTATAAAACACATATATAATAAAACCCAAAAAATTCATTATTCTCATAAATGTTGAATGAATTATATTGTATTTATAGAAATTAAGAAACCTATACAAATGGAACAGTAACCTGACCATTAGAATAGAAACATTAAAATCCAGAATTGTAATCCATTCAAAAAAATTATTAACTACCCCAATATGAAGGAAATTATATTTTCAGCCTCTTAGAAATTAAAATTTAAAATAATCACATCATAGAAGATGTAAATAAATATTTCAAAAAATCTAAATTAAATGTTGGTAATTTTTTAAAATATAATATTTTTCTACTTTATAATTAAAATAATATTTAAAAATAAAACATATTCATAAAATTTCTTCCTCAATAAATTTTTTGTTTTATCATAAGGATTATACAATTTTATGGGTCCTTATTTAATTTTTCACTGGGTAATAAAATATATAACAAAATTAAATTTTTAATTTTTGAAATAATTGAATATTTTATATAAAATTATAGAAAATTTTATTTTTATAAAATTGAGTAAACTTTTTAACCATACACATCATAAAATGGTAAGCATTAATTTTTTATTTTTCAAAAATTATTGAATTTTTGTGGAATTGTGAAACACAATAATTTGCATTATTTAAAAAACACATCATTCAACTCTCTTGAGTTGTTTCTTCTTCACCCATGAATGATGATGATTATAAAATATGTGTTCCCAATTTATCATTTGGGAAGACTAGTTTGTACTCATGAATGTAATAATTGTGAAATTATTATGAAACCCATTCCATCCCTTGGGTAATTTTATGACTAATACTGTTATATGTTATATCTTTCATGCATGATTATGTAAATCTTATGATGTGAAGGGTGGTTTGAGAATTAAATAATCCTCTAATGAATTGGGTTACATGATGTATCAGATGAGATAATGTGACATATTCCTTACCATGATTCTCAATTTGATCATAATGATGATGTTACAATTATACCTAAATGTTAATCAAGCACATGATGCTATATTGGTTTTTATAACTATATATTTTTTTGACCATGAATTCATATGGTTTATTTATATGCATTTTATAATTCCATGATATTATTTAAATTTTCATTTCTTGATAATGAGTATCAAACAAAACATATTTTATAATTATGCATATTATTCGCATTCATTTAATATTGATTCATGTCCAATAATCATCATGTTTCTAGGATTTTATATAACCCTTTTTAATGATTTAAATACATAAGTGATTTTTTTACGAAGGATAAGGGAAGGTCCACTATGAAGATATAGGAAAAAGAATTAAGGAATTTTTATATTTTATTATGGTAATTTTTTTTATGATCCTATCATTCCCCTAAAACCAAACCTTTGGATTATTGAACTATATTGATATTATGTTTTTATCATGAAAATTATGTAATAGTTTTGAAATAAAAAATAGGATTTCTATGCACATTGGTCAATTTTTAGTATTGGACAACTAATCATACTAAACTGAAATTTTTGTATACAAAAGTGATGATGGGACTCACACAACCCTTGAAAATGTACAATGAATCTAAATAGGGTAACCAAAATGTGACTCCATCCCACTGATTTACCATTTCTAGATATATCACATGAAATTTAATGATCCTTATAAAAGGTGTGTCAATTTGGGGTAAAAAATTATTATAAGTTTGAAACATTTCTTAATACATTCATATTCCAGTATACATATGACCATGAACTTGTATATATGTTTACTCCCCATTTATATGGTTGTTCATATACATGTGGTCATCATTACATATTGGGTTGTGCCACTATACTCGACACATGCCTGGGTTCCTAGTCATGTTCATGTTCATATACAATTTGGGACAGACAATGATCCACCAAAAACAAATCACAAGATGTTTTACGTAGGTCACATGATGAATGATATTGTTATTCATGCATCAAAACTATATTCATATCTATGTCCCCATATGGATTTTTATTAATACTATATTTCATGAAGCATAATATTATCATGAATCCCACTATTCATTCATGAATCCTCTTAAATTGTAACATTTACCATAGCTTTAGCCATCAATCATGCCCATGAATCCTCAATCAGGACATGATGGAGCCTAACTATCACGAGTACATATATTTTAGCCATAATAAAATATGGAAATATCATCCTTCAAAACACACAATCATTTAATACCAAAAAGAAAATCAAAAACCAAAAATCAGATCACATCATCACATTAAACATTATGCAACTGTACTAGGTATTAAAACCTAGATCAAACTTTCATTGTATATTTGTTATTCTAAAAGAAAATTACACAATGGTCAACTACAAGATAATCATCGAATCATTGTTCATTGAAACAATACTAAAAAATGTGTGAAAAACAAGGGGGGAAATCTCAAACATCAAAATGAGGAAAGAACCTTGGTTAGTGTTTTGGTTGAAATCAATTCATTTACATTATAATAATGAATGATGATATAAAAAATATAACAATTATTATCCCTAATAAAATTTATATAAACATAAAATCTAAACATATATTTCTTACGAATCAAATTGTTGGTCTATTTGATACAAAATCATCTTGGGAAAATATTACACTTAAATAAATCATAAATAAAATTACCTATCATCGATTTGGATTGATATTGTGATGATGAAATGGCATGTTTTGTTATTATTTGTGATATATATACGCTATTATTTTCCCCATGATCCATAATACTCAATCCACAATTATTTTGTTATAATTCTAGTAGGAACATTAATCAAATTAATCCACTCAATCCATAGGGTAATGTAGCTAATCCTTGGGCCTATACATAAAATGATTTTTATAATCAGAGGAATAGTACTCTATGTTATAAAAATATTAAATAATTTTGGTTATTTTTTTATATTCTCTCATGATTTATCTTAATAAAATGTTAATACAACAGAAAATTATATGTCATTACTATGTTAAAAACCATATACTATACTCACTAATAGTCTCTAATTTCTAATCTAAATCCCAATTCATGTGTTATTCTACTATTTTAGAAAATATACTCTCCCATTGTATTATTACTGTTGATATCTTTATAAAATAATTTATATTCTCTTCGAACTGAGAATATCACATAGTCTCACCAACTATCTCCAAAAATTATTGTTAGATATAATATAAGGCATTACATTCAACAAATTTACACATTATTTTCACCATATTTTGGATTTTCATATTGAAAATTGAAACAGACTACTAAAAATAGTAGGGGAAATAAGTATCCATATAGGTCTCCAATTCCAAGGTTCTCCAATATTAATTATAATGGCGCCACATGAAACACAACAAAATAATCTCTAAACCACAGAGGATCTTCACCTATCTATACATGATCGATATAGAGAACTAAAAAAATTATTCTCTATTCTAGTTGTCTTTCACATTGCCTTTTATTACATATTTTAGGTCAGGTTGATACATCCCAAAATATATCATGTGGAATACCCTTTTTACCAAATCTCATTGTGATTATTTGGCCAATAGGTACACCTCCTGACCAACCATAGAAAATATCTATAATTATTTAATTATGATTAGATAAAACATTTCATACCCACAAAATCATTGTAATCCATGTTGAGTCGAAACCTTCATGAACATGTCGTGTCTATTCATGAAATCAATTGGACTCCTTCATTGGTTCTTATAAGATTTATAACAGCTCTATTTTGTCCTCATCTACTACTACATGGATTTCACCTTACCTATTGTATCATCCAACATATATGACACATTAGTGATTAATAATCTATGTTAGTCTAGGATAGTGGTGACATGAATGGTCTCCCCTAAAAATCATCAAATACTTTCATACAAAATGTTGACCGATTTTTGTTTTTGAAAAAAATTCCACAAATATAGGTGATCCTCTAAACTATGAAAAATATAAATAGGATGGAAACAATCATGTATTACATAAAATAAATGGTGTAATCAGTTTGGCCATTAGTGTAGGGGTGGTATGTAAGGATCAAACAAAAATGAGCCCCAAATTCATCATAAATACTCTCTGTAATCATGAATTACAAAAGGAATCAGGATTTGAAATGATCATTCAGTAGAATCTATGGAACCATACTATCTCATACATATAATGTTATCATATGAACAATATTGAATTCAATTTATAATAGATATAATGTGGGATAACATGGGGAATTGATCTATGATTACCCAAATGAAATTATGACTTTTAGATGTCTTTAGTAACCTTATAATTATTCAATTAGAAATTACATCCCACTTCTACAATGATACCTCAAGAGGTTGAGCTAATCCGACTAGAACCATGTTCTTATCCATCACTTTCTAATAAAAAGAATACATATAATATTATTCCTTATAATTAATCATTATTGGAAATGGTAACTTAATCCAATGGTCTATATTTATTTTTTACAAACATATGTGTTCCTCCAAATGGTTTATTGTAAACCATCTCATAATGTCCTCATACTATTCAAATTAAACAAAAATCCATCCGTGGAAGATGATGAAATAATCCATTCTTCTATAAAAGATATTATAGTTTTATATAGTTGATATATATGTTCATAAAAACATATATTCAATATCCCAATGATGAGCCTACATAACACTCAGGATAGTCTGTGGTGTTAAAATGATTGACTATAGATATCTTGCACAGTATTTTTCCCTCAGTGATAAATACAATAACACTAACTACTCTGAAGGATCTATTAAGAACAATGAAAAATATCTGATTTTAAGAACATATGTCTGTATGTTACATTTCTAGGTGTGTATAAAATATATAAGACGAAAACATTGGGGGACTATAGAAATTATCTCCTTCTCTAGTTATGATCCCATTATGAGAAGATATATATGATAATATTATTATCAAAATAAATGATTAAACATTCCACCATAACATAGACTCACCAAATTATCTAGGTGGTGGATTATAAATATGAAACTAAATTATGGGTTTAATATTTCTACCCAAGTGGTCTCAACTATCGGGACTCACAACCATTAACTATGTACCTCTACATTAGATCACTACCAGGTTTATTCGTTAAACATAACATAACAATACATAACCTACACCATCCTTTGTAATTATAATGATGATATCACTCATCATCTTCTTCCACTAGTCATGAATGTCATTCCCACACATCTACATCCAAATAAATGGTCTCCTAATTTGAGTCAATGCTGAAAAAAGTGATGATATCCTAGAGAAATAGAAAATGAATCACCTCTTATATCATACCAACCCAAATAATTCCTAAAAATCAATCATACTTTAGGTTTCTCCCAATATGTAACTTTAAAAACATTATCTAGGTCTACTACTATTCCTTCTGATAAGATGAAATGTCCCAAAATATAGACATCATGATTCAAAAATTGACACATAAACAGTATCGTTTATATATGGTGCACTCTAAGTATATCCTGGAACACCCTTAATCATCATATTTAGTCCTCCTAAAATTTCAAGTGCACTAATATTTCATGGATCATGACCACCAAAAACGACTCTATGATGGTCAGAATGATATGGTTCAGGAGTCTCATTTAATCTACTAGGGTGTTCATCATAAATAAAGGAATAATTCTATACACATAATGATCATTGAGGAATTAAAACACAATCTTCTGAATATCATCATCACATACTCAATGATAGTGATATCCTGGTATGAGTTTGATAATCAAGAACCATCAATATCCTTTTTAATGATAATTGAGATCATTAATATGAGTTAGTGGTTATTAATTCTTTACAATAACTTGTTTTGATAGTTTAATAACCACACACAAAAACCTGTTATATCCACCTTCATGGAGATCAACACAAGAGTTTTGTATCGGGAAACACTTGGTCTAAGGAATTTATCCTATGCATTTCTGTAAACTTCACAATCTTTTCATGATGATCCAAGATAGTTATCTTATATTTGATCACATATATTGAGTCTATCCATGGGTACATGTTCGGTTGAAATATTTCTCTAAATGAAGAGGAATGTATAAAATGAATTTATGAATGAATTTATTGTACTTATCACTAACATAAAGAAAATAAACCCCATAGTATCCAATACTCCATGTGTAGTACCATTCAACATATGAGTAAAAGACTCTACCCACTAATAAATCTTATCGTACAACTATTCGTTGGTTTTTTTCTAACCCATAGTGTAAATCCTTGTTCCTTAATTATGGATATACCACACCCTCTACTAGAAATATTCCATGAAGGAATGAACTATATATTAATATTCCATTCAAATATTGATGTTATAAGGATTCATAAATTATATAATTAGATTCTATAATAATATATCTCCATTTATTGGTTGGTCACGCTATAGAATATGTATACGATCACTCAGTAATATCTTCTATGATTCTCCAAAAACAACAGTCATGCTATGGGATAAACAGATATCATTATGTATATCATAAGAGAATTGTAAATAAAAGTGTTCATCAAACTAATATATATCCGTAATTTATTCAATGTATAGGGGACACAGACCATTCATCTATTTCTCTTGGGGGCTATGGGGTGATAGGACTCCACTTAATATATGTATCTTTCTCTTTGTTAAATATATTACTTATTCTACTGCAGATCATATAGCGGTGGTTATGAAAAACAGTTCAATCATATACCACGTACACATAGTCTTTATAATTATATACATCATATTCTTTTTTATGGGCCTATATACTTAAACAAATATCTCTTCATGGAAGTCTCTCGACCATCTCCATGTATGTTGCACTGTGGGTTAGATAATATAATGAAGTATGTACCCAACATCTGGAGAAAAAATCCCTCTCATTATACAGACTAGAACAATCTTGAAATCCTTTAACTTCATATCGTATATATTTTGGCAGACTCCTAATGAATCCTAAATCGGAAGATCACTCAAAATACCATTAGATACCATATTCTCATATCAAAACACTTACATGCCCACAACCACTAACAATTGTCATCATCTCCATTACTCATAATCTATCCACTACAAAATCCCTCTCAACGACTATAGCTAACACCACAGGTTAGGTTTTCAACTATCTAGGTAAATAAAAAATAAAAATTCCTTTTCTAAACTATCTATAAATATTTTTAATGGTATTACCATGGTGATTGGAGTATATCCAATATGAATATTGTCAAAATGTAATATTTATTGATAATATTTATAAAAATTATAGTATTTAATTTGATGGTTTTGGAATTTAAAAATATGTATGTATAATGATTTAGTATTTTCAATGTAGTGAACTTATTATGGGTAAATTTGATGAAATTTTTTCAATGATATTGGAGGTAACTGTAGTGAACCTCAACTCAGAGTAACCAACCTCTATTCTATGAATCTCATTATCCCCTCTATGTATGTATTATAATTCATTTTTTGGGTCTCAAATAATATTTAATCATATTCAATCCAAATTTATATAATTATTTTTCAATAAATATGGCTCACATGATGTAAAATTTAATAGGTCAACCATTATTTCATAACATTGTCATGTGTAAGAATAAACAGTATAGATTATGATGACCGAATAAATTACAAATAATCATTTCAAATTTCAATAAAAATAGATCCCTAGAATTTTGTTTACAACTTTTAAATTAAAATGAAAAGTAAAAAATGTTTTCCCATACAAGATTATCAAGAACCTTTGAGAAACAATTCAACAAATACTACAATAGAGACATGTTCTATTAGAATCATGTTCCAGTTATCCAATCCATCTATTTAGTTAAATTATAAAAATAGTCAACCCCCATGAACAATAAATTTTATATTTTTATTCCCACTAATATAATTCCTTTTATTATTTTATATTTATATCTCTGCAGTATTAAATTCCAGAACTTGACCGTGTACTTAATTATATATCTAATAGATTCCTTCTAATTTGGATTGGTCTTCCTTTATTTATGGAGTTTTTAAACAACTTATTGTTCGAAATGGCCTGAATTCAGGAAATATTTCTTCATAATTTCGTTATTAGAATACTAAAATCAAGGAAAGAAGGAATATATTTGTTATTGAAATGTTTTAAACATGGAAACCCTATAGTTGGGATTGTTATTGATGTGGTGCAGTTTTTGTTGAAGGTTTCATTCCAAAACGACCCATGGTGTAGACATTGGAGCCTATAATTTAGTGGGTTCCTCTATTTTAATATGTATGAAATAAAAAAACATCCTAATGTTGTAGAGATGTACCTGTAGTGAAACCCACATTTCATCAACATCATCCATGAAACAATGTGTAACGTGATTGTGAAAAGTGTTTTCTTCAACTTGGGATAACATGCCTCCTATGTTATGTATGGGCACTACAAAATAATGACAATTTCCTTGAGATGCCCTTTCAAATTTCAATTTTGGAATATCTGTGCCTCATGTAAGAGAATATTAGAAAATGTTATCCAAATTTTTTATCCCAACGTGTAAATAAATGTATTATGACTAGAAAAATTTCCCCCAACCCATATTTCCATCAATGTGGATAGATGGATCAAACACTATGACAAGTAAGTATTCTTATTTAAAAAAAATTATCAGGGACATCAAATTTTTTATAGGTTGGGCTCCCTATATTGGGTGGAACAGAGATCCCACCCATGATAGACGAGCGATGACTGTGTGTTATGATGGTCATCAATTTGTAGAATTAGGACCATGCTACATCATTAACATATATTTGAATAATAATTATGAAAATACACTTCTCACATTGGGAATTTTTAGATTTGGTATATCCTTTATATATATGTGTGTTCTCTCATCACACTAATAAAATAATATGAGTGATGGAGGAACTATTATTCTATAGTAGACAACCTCTACATTATCAAGCATTCCCCGACCATTATGTGGATCCACATCCAAAACACATGGGTGCTCCCATTCCCTTAATCCCATGGTCTTATCCCCTCTATCCTGGGTGGGCTATCTCTGTGGGATGGAATAGCTAGTGGTCCCTCCAATGGGTCTTCATGGTGGTTTGATGCCACATCAGAAAACGTCTATCCATATGGTAATAATTTCATTTGTTAAATCTACTTTTCTATTCCACCAAAATATTAAAAAAATATTGAATATAGGTAAAAATATAAAATATGTATTTCCTATTAAATTTATTTATTTTTTAAAAATTAATATTTAAATAATTTAATCCCAAAAATTGATTGTTCTTTATTTATAATTTGTATTCTCATTTATATAAGTGAGAATTAAAATAATTAAAATTTTCAATTTTCATGAAAAGTATATGGTCACCAGATCTCCCTCCTTCATCATATGTGATAAATATTAATTAAATATTATAGAACCCATTTCTCTAATTTTTATAATTTTTAATGTAAAAAAATTATCAATAGAGGACTATATTTTAAATGGAAACATATAAGAAATTAATATACACAAATTAATTTACAGAGTTCATTTGTAATTCTGAATAGAAAATAATAGGACATCTCATATCTAGACTAAATGTATTTTAATTAATTAACATTATTATTTCAAATTGCGAAATAGTTCACCATGGTTTCTCTTCTATCATAATAAGAGGACGAAAAATAAAATGTGAATATTAACTTATTCATTTGGTATATAGAAGAAACAAAAGATTTTCAAATTGATCAACATATCCAGATAGTAGAAGAAAATAGCAATAAAAATCAAGAGGATTATGAGACATAATATTAAATGATTATAGCTTTTATGTATGTTCAAAAATTCATGTATACAAATTATCCATAAAATGAGGTTAAAATGTAATTGTTCATCATGAAAATCATTTTAAATCAATGGAAATTCGCCTGTTCAAAAAAGAATGAATACCACACATCCCAATCCCATATATACCTATAATGTTTGAAAAAAAATTAATTACTTCCAAAAATATATTAATATATTTATATTTATATATCTATTTTCATTATTTTTTTAAAATGTTATTAATATTGATATAGGAAAAGTATCCTATTCATTACCACACACCAAATAAAAAAATTGGTCAAGTGATGGTATTTTATACCATAAATAACTAAACCCATATTTTATTATTTTTTACCATATGGTTAAAAAAATAAATGATGTGTCATGTGAACTATGTTCTGAATACCTAATGATACATAACACAAAATTTTCTATAAACCTAATACATCACCTTTCAATTGAATCGATCTTCCCCTACACATGTACTTTTGAAATCATTAAAAAAATTGTGTTAAATGTAAAAATAGATAAATTGGAATAAAAATTTTCTATTAAAATTATATTTCATTCACGGCCTAAAGGTATAAAATGAGGAAAAATGTCAGGTAGTTATCATGGATAATGGGTATATCAATAAAATTCCACTATAAATTGTCATGTAAATCTTAATAATCATCATTTTCAAATCATCTATATAAAATCATAGTAGGTGAAATTGACCATGTTATCTCAGAATATTTAATATGAAATGATTGTAAATATTTTATTATAATCCTCTAGGAATAAGATCATATCATTAAATAAAATATATCATTTCATGTGTTAAAATTATAAATCCATCAAATATATATTCTCAAAATAAATGCATGAAAATTTCAATTGATTGTGCAGAAACATGTGTAGAAGATGAATAATTTTTTTAAAATTCCTATGTTTCAATTAAATCTAAAAATAACCCATCATAATAATTCCAGTAATTTAATATAAATATTAAATCATTGAATATTATAGTTTATAAAATATCATTACTTATTTTTATTAAAAATTATATTTTATTCTTAGTCTGGATTGCATTTTTACAATTTAAAATATAATAAAAATATTATTAAATAAATAGTGGATTACATGAAAATTCTGAAATTTAATGATTACACCCCCATTCATTTTATGTTTATAATCTATTCAGTTTATGTGTTTTAGAAATAATTTTAACTTCTAACATGATGGTCCTATAATTCTATGTCAAAATTTGAAAGTTAATTCCATTATAATTAATGTCCAATTTTTTTTATGGGGATGCACTCCTAAACATGTTCATAAAACTATAATGAAATTATATTATAATAAAGAAGTAATTACACTAAAAATCACTTTATAAATTGTTTTTTATCATGACCATACATATCAAAATCGTTCGATCTACTATAGGAACGAAGTTTGACATTCAGGATCTATAAATGGTTGATGATGTGATTATAAATAGAGGATATGTCCTGTCCCTTTTTTAAAAAAAATTATCACTTACATGGTTAAAATATATAAAATCTAATTGGAATGAATCTAGGTATTTCCAAACCATCAATAATAATCATATTATATCTCAATAACTTATAACAATTGCTGACTCTCTTCTTAGAAAATGTGTCCACCTTAATTCCAAGATATTATTGAAACGTTTTTCTTTCAATTCCTTTAGATTATCCCGCCATTAATTATTATAGTTTTTAACACATCTATTATCATAATTTAATGAGTTTGTTCTACATATCTTAACACATCCTCTCACAAATCATCAATTTCATCATTCAGTTTTACCATCACCCAATGAATGGTGAATTTGACCTCTTATCAACTGACTATAAAACATAACTCTCTATTTAGGACAAAAAAATTAACTTGTAGACCCTAGGATGTTTCTTTCCCAAATAATTATGGACATATCTTCATCTATTTCTAAAACCAGTGTATATTATGGGATGTGCACCATACCTTCCCTAAAAATAACAACCTCATGTTGTCCTCAGGGAATCACACTGTTGTGTGTGTGAAAAATTAATCCTCATAGGAGTTGGTTTCATTTCTCTTATTTACATTATCATAAACGTTTTGTATTAATTATTTCTGATAGTTCACTAGAATAAAAATCAATACCTCCAAACATATTATCTCCAATATCATCAGAATTATAAAACTATCGGTATTTACTTTTTTCTTCAACAGGATCCTTTATACAAATGATAAAATATAAACCTTACATTTAATGGTTTCAATACGATAAAAATCCTAACATTCATTAGTATCTCATTCAAAAACATGTATTTTATAGGCTTGATCCCAATCAAATCATTGATTTAAATGTTGATGTGTAGTTATTTGAATGTCCCAAATTACTTTTACAACTTCTCAATGATTTTTTCATTTAATAGTTACCCTCAAAATTGATGGGGTGTTAAATATGGTGGTGGATGTTCACAATAATACTTATCAATTAAGTTTTAATTCTCATGCCTTTACTGGCCTTGTTGTATTAATTCAAATTATTTTTACTCAATATTTTTTTATATTTTTTTCAAACATTTTCATTAGCATCTTGGATTATATTTTCACTCTATAAGGAAATAGATTTGAAAACACTTTTTCCTAGGATACCTATATCACCTAGAATGAATCCCATTGTATCTTAAATTAATTATTTGTGAATCAATATAACTTGTATCAATAATTTCCCCATGTAACACCATTGTTTTCATTAGTTATGTCTCAATTACAAGATTTTGGTACCTTAATTCATAGAATAGTATAAAAAATATTTGTGGGAAACTCCTATTGTGTTCTTGAAACTAAAAATTGTCTCTTTCAAAGAATGGACATGATGTTTGTGGGTTATTCATTTTTGTTTTGGACAAAAATTTGATTTTCATGGATTAAAAATAAATTTATTATTGATTTTTCTATTTTTATTATGATTTCTATTATTCCCTTCATACCTTAAGATCATTTAATTATTATAGTATATGTAATAGAGATATTATCAATTCACTCGTTGAGGATATTCATTGTCCATCATGGAGTCGAGATTTTTTTACATCTTATCCATTTGTGTCTCAAACCAGAAATTTTCAACCATATGAACACCATGAACTATCTTCCATGGTTCCATTTCCATTAAAAGATAATGATGAAATTTTTTCCCACAATTATTAACTTTGTATTGTAGTTATCCTCATATCAAAACTCTCATAAATTGTCTCAATAATTTACATATTACCCAGTGATAATCCAATAAAAACAAATCAACTTGTGATTAAATTTGGATTACAAGAAGATGAAATCACTGAATAAAACTAAAAATCATCTTCCATGTAATATATAATGATTTCATTGTGTATTTCTCAAATTTATGGATACATTAATAAAAATCCATCTACATGGAATTCTTGAAAACTAATCTCAACAACATACTTACCAAATCCTTTCATGTGGTGATCAAATGTTCGATAAGATATGAATCCTTAAAATTCCATTATCCTTAAATAAAAATATGAATAGGCATAGTATTGCTGCATTTTATTGTGTTTTAGTTAATTGAGAATTGGAATATATATCTGAAATACTCCCAATAAAATATTTTGTGTCATTTTCATTCAACACACCACTTTTTATAGAATATATGATAATTTGAATGATCCTTATGTTTATCAGGAAATGATGGGACAAAAGTTGAGGTTTAAATATACTAGGATGAATTCCAATGTTTGTGAGTCATTTATTATAATTTTTTTAAACATTTTATTTATCTTCAATCCTATTTCACTATATCTTCTACAACATCTTCTACTTATCCTTGTACTTTTCCTCCTATAGCGATATAAATTTTCAGCCTATAGGATTTTGAGTTCTCAACATATTCATGTGTGTTATTCTATTTTCCAACTATCCTTTTGATCATATAATCTAATATTGTATATCGTTCCTTTTTTTCCATAATAGAGTGTTCATGAATAGAGTTTATCATGAAACCAAACCATATGAATTTAATGTTTAAAATTATTAAAAAGAGAAAAAAATATGTAATTTAGAAACAACATTTATCATTACTAACTACCATTCACCATCAATAGAACCACATTTTGAAATATCATGGGAGATTTGAAATCTCTATCATGAAATATAAAATAAATAATTTATCTTCTCAAATATCACTGACTAATTTAAAATTTAGTGGGGAGTAGGGTCAATCCACTAATAATTGGGTATAAATTTCATTACATGTCTAAGGAATATTAAATAAAATGAAGATGAAATTTTTTGGTTTTAGATTGAATGAGAGAGACATAAAAATATTTTATATATTCTGGTTTTTATTATAGTGAAGGGTAAGTGGTGTAATATTATTTTAATGTTATCATAACCTAACTTCAGTGTTCCTCCTCTATGAATTCCTGCACTCTATCATATGGTCTTTCCACTCCCCTCTTAGTTTCTAGGTTAATTCATTATTACGTGTCTGGTACCATATTTTAATATAGTAACATAAAATTCATTCATTTTTTTTGAAATTAATAAATATCACTAATCAAATAATTTAATGTGACTACTATTAAATGAATGTGATGATATGGTATGAATTATGAGTAATTAAAATTGATAAAAACACCCATTTAAAATATTAATAATAATGGTTTATAACACTTTATTGACTACCCATACATAAAAAATCCTATTGAAAAGGGTTTATCCTCTCATGATAGTAATGAGATGATGTGAAAATAAAATATAACACATAATATAGTAGGATCACTATAATTTAGAATGTTGTTTTTATAATACAGTATATTACACTTTCATAATTCCCAAAAGGTTCATCACTCATTCATATTATTATTTTCAATTTTTTGTCCCTCGGATAATTATCCCCATGTATTACAAATTATAAATTCTTATCTAACCACTATAAATTTTGGTCATTTAAACTACCCAATAATTATACCTCTATAGATTTTTATTTAATTTCTCAATTCTTAATTTTTTTACTTTGTGTTTGAACACCTATGTGTTTTGTGAGGCATTAAAAATATCATGTATTTTATAAGTCTTCATTACTGGAATGCTAAATTAATTTATCTCCCAAATATATATGTCATTATTTTTTTTAAATCATCATACATTATGATATGTACTGTTATTGTTTTGGGGAATCATGTGCATCAAGTTACATTGCCCTAAAACTGGAAATGCAGTGGATTGGACCATGTTTATATTTGGTACCTCCTATATTTCCTTGAATCATCCATAAAATGGACCCTCAAAGACTTAGTGATGTAAATGTGTTGCATACCACCAATCATCAACTTCATCCATAAAAAACATATTCCATGATGGATCAGCATTTATTCATCAACTCTTTATAAAAGGGAGACGTTGTTTAGTATGTTCCTTTTTGGTTATGGGAAGGATCCTTTTAGAAACCTCAATGGTTCCAATTTATTATCATCATGTCATAAATTAGGAAATACCAGACAATAGTATACTCTTTGTTTAGCCCATGGTGATGTGCAATGTACTACAGATGTGCCAATTACCTTAAACCCATTCAGACCTAACAATGTCCAGATATAACTCTTTTCATTAATGAGATTCATTATTCATTGAAAAAGGTTATACGATGGTAGTATATAGTCAAAAGGTTGATACATTGTAATTTTGGGAAATAGTATTGGTTTTTTCCTAATTAATGAGCTTCATCAATGGTGGTCATTATGGTTTTTATGGGTTTTTTGGGGTAGTCTAGTGTGTAGAGATTTAAAGGAGATAGTTTTTCTTATGTGGATGAAATCTGCAATGTTGATTACAAGATCCAAGTCTTAAAAAATGTTGTTTATATTTGATTAAATAATACTTAGACATTTCCATGTTCTAAATTTAATATGTATAGTTATGTCCATTCCATTTTATATCAAGAAGTACCTTACACCTTGCAACATGTCTGATGGTGGATCTAGGGCACCATGCATTATCATGAACTACCACTTCACATTGATTCCTTCACCCCACAATCATCTAGACCAACTCCTACCACAATAATGAGTACCTATTATCAATTTACCATCCTCTATTACCTTATTTTGTGGGTGGGTACTCCCTACAATTTGGGTTGGCTGATGGTCCCTCTAAGGTTATGATAATTGGATGTCTATCCAATTGGATGGGGGATGGACTAGTAGACATATTTCATGGATAACACCATATATAACTCCACATCGAATATATATACTCAAAAATAAAAAAATTACAAAACATTATAAAAAAGGGTTTCCCCTTTTCGTTATTTATTTTTAAAAAATTATTATTTAAATATATGAATACATTAAAGTGAGTATTCCTAATAAAAAATAATGGATTTCTCAATTTTAAAAATATAAAATTAAATAAATATGTTTATAAATTATTTTTCAAAAATTTATATCAACTCAATCATATGTGAAAATATAATGAAATATCCCTCAAACATTGATATATCCTTGTAATCCCCAGTCGAAGGTCCATTCTCTAGTTACTAAATCTCAAAAAATATACATAGAGTGTTATATAATTTCAATAAATCACAATGTATACTCTACTAGATTCATACTGCCTTGGTTCGATTTTATAATATATTTAATGTAGACTAATCATATTGTGGAAGGATATAAATCATCCATAAAGATAAACTCAATTTAAAAATTGGATTGTTCCATATAGTTAAGTTACCAAATCACAAAATATCACCATTTCATAGTGTATCCCTAAATAAAACTAAAATCTTATACCACTATCTAATTTACAGGGTTCCTCAAATTGATGAAAACATGTGTAACTACATTTTTATTTTCAATAGCTTCCATGGTGTCTTCCTTTCCCCAAATCACGAGAGGTTTTTCATTCTAAAATGTGTGGATTGTGCTCATAATATGCACATAAAAAATTGATACTCCTTGTTAAATTATCTCTTCAACTGGTGGTAGAGAAAATATGAAAACAACTAGGGGTACATTATCTTGTACATGAAACGTTATTGATGCCTTTTCACACTAAAAATCATCGATGTGATAAAGTTACATAATCTTGGATGGTTGCCTTCATTTCAAAAATATAGAAATAAAAATGATCCCCATTGATCAATGATTATTTCTACGAAGCTGACCTTATAACGAAAAGTAAAACAGAAAACATCCTATGTGATGCATGTAATAATGATATCTTGGAAAAAAGTGTATCCATGTTCTAGGTCAACATGTGGTAATTAATGTCCAAGTGAATGGATACATCATTCGATATACAAACACTAGATTCACTTCCCTAAATTCCAACCATGAAAACATTAACACTATTTCTATAATTATTAATCTAAAATCATATCATGATAATTTTCAAACTCATGTTCTAAGGAATATAAATTTCCCTTATACCTCCTTTTCAAGACTTGATCCACATTTTTTGGACTTTCTAGTATTAAGCTATGTCTAATCACCCTATTACTACCTCTGATTGTAAAGGGGTTAAAACTATCACAAATGGTCTATGTACCACATTTAGGATCCAATTTCCTAATTACATGAAAAAATAATCAAACAAATACACAACTTCATTGATATAAAATGATGAAATGTAAATCACAATAATTGATACCAGTGCATCTGTAAATCTAAATCCCACCACTAGAGTTCCAAATTACATGTAATATTAAAAAAGAATAAATACAATCCAAATAAAACTTTTAATAGATTCCAATATACTCAGACTGATGGGACTCTTTTCATTTTAATGATCGGTATGAACCTCAATCCATCTAAGAAATATATCATTATCCTACTCATGCTCCTCCAAGGATTTAACCTTCAGACTATATAATACATGACTATTAGAGATATAGCCAATTCAGGGGAGTATAAAATAATACCATATAAGACACACTGAAATAAATAAGAATAATTAACCATGTTTATTCATCTATTAAATACTTGTTCATATAAACTAATATATAAGGAATAATAACCTTAAAATTATACCGGATATTAAAATAATAGATAAACCTTCACAAGATGTTCCAAACAATACTAATACCCACATGATTCATCATGCAGATTTAAGGTAATTCTTATCTAAGAGGAATTCATCCATTATCCATGTTGACACTGAAGAAAATCATCTAAAAAGTCATTCCCTTCTATCCTAGACAAAATATGCTAGATGGATTTATGATGATCAAGATTCCCATATTGGGCATTACACAAAGGATCACCGGGGGATGATAGTAAAACTAATTTTCTAATATTCTTGAGAGTGGATTCATATGATATTAATAGTGGAAACTAAGACACTAGGTACCCAACCCTTGAACTATATTATAGTGGGTCCCACCCTAGACTTCATATAGGCATGTCCTGGTCTCTATCCAAAATTGAACTCGTACCGGGGATATAAATCCTATATCGATTATGTAATCCCACATTGTACATTCATAGTGTTAGAAAAAGAATCTCATTCAATAGATATTATTATAAAATGATGATATATTTCTCATAATAATAAATTGGATAATATATATGGGGTATAATGTGGGTACATGGCATGTCTCATTTTTTCTAAGTCGACCCGTGTCTCCCCATCTCACACATCATTTAAGCCCCATATCAATGTTTGGTTCTTTATCGGTACACAACATGTAGTGATCAAGATAACACTCGTCGGGCATCCTATCTGTTTCAATGTACATCTAGCCATCTCCAGGTCCACATTGTATTGTTCATGTACTATGGTCATTCTAGTGTATATTGTCACATCATATAACTCATTCGGGTCAATATACTAAACTTGTTCCCTTGTTCCTAGACCTATCATTGATTGTGTATCATTTAGGTTACATGTAGATATTTTAGCATTGGATCATATGTTGTATGACACATTCCAAAAGGCATGAAATATTTTTTATCATGTGTAATCTGTAATGTAGAATACATGGCCTTATATTTATTGTGTTAATTGCACTACTTTCCATGTTATGCCAAAATTTCTGATATCTCACTATTGTTTCATGACTATTTCCATTTCATGAACACATCCACTTATACATCAAATTATCACACCCATTATGAATAGATTAGACCTCTATATAGACAATTTTTCATACGTAGCTTGATTCTATCCATAGAATTTGATCTAGAAACCTCTAATGATGAACTATTTCATTATTAATCACCGAACCAAAACACAGAATAGATAATAATATAATCTCTCAACTAACAACATAAAACACCATAATAATTCAAATGATACTAGATCTAAATCAGCAAAGTCAATCAGTGGTACAAAATAGAAATTTTCATTTTTCGCCTAATGAGTAATTGTCAAATTTGGATTCATAGAAACATTGATTATGAACATTTGATTAGTGGGAGAGAAATTAAAAAATAATAATGATTGTTCCCTATCCATTTTTAGATTGTACAGTATTTATTAATTTTATAATGAAAATCATTTATCAATAATAAGAAACAATACAAATTTCCCTAAATCAAAAGTAAATATACATAAATACACAACAAGATCAACACATGAATCAATTTGTTGTATCATTTGAACAAAATTTATCTTAATATAATCATACTGGGAAATCATTCTTATAATAAATTTAACTACATGAGATATGATTAATCACTAATAAATAATGATATTTCATTTTCATTGTTAGTGAGATCTAGAATCTCTGATTGGAAAACCAATTGAAAATCCTTGATATATTATTGATCATTCTAGATTTATCAAAGAACATTCCACAAATTGATACCCAAAATATATTGGGTTAAGAAAAAAAGCTAAAATACTATCCATTACAATATAGTTTTTAATGTTATGATTAGGTTGTTTAGTTACAAAAATAAATAAATAAATTCAATTACTTTTTTCGACCATGAAAACACATCACCCAAATGCTCAATACTAACAGTTATCATGTAATTACAATGGTAAATCTCACACTGAAGAATCAGAAATTGACATAGATTTCCCATATGATCTGATGTTTTAGAGTTAACACACTTTTTTAATAAATATTTCTGTGGATGATATTTCTATATTTATTATATTTTTTAAATAATTTCCTAGATCACTCATCATTAGAATCTCTCTCAATCGTAGCACCTAACTATAAAAAATATTATATATTTTTCTAATATTTAATTGAAAAAATACATAATTCATGATTTCTCAATTTTTATATTTTCCAAATTTTTTAAATTTACTAGTCTTCTTATTAAAATTTTCAGCATGTATATTTCAAAATATTCATCATATAGAAATATTTTTTATCATTACTCTAATGGATTCAATATTGGAACAAACATAATGATCTATATTTAATTTCATATCCAAAAACAATAATATTTATAATATTTATCACTCAACATTTCTAACATGAGAGAAGATATAAAAAATTTCCTTGTAACTAATAAAGTAACTTATGGACAATTAAATTTGAATATATATTATTAATGAATTTAAGAATGAATAAACTTTTTTTCATTTCACAAAAAAAATTAGAACTATACCATGGAATTATGAAGATATTTTCCTTGTAGGTATTGATGGATTTTCAATCCCTCTTCTAAGGATCAATATGTTACCCTACTTTTTTTTGAAGTGCGTGGATAAGTTACTATTTTAATATTACACTTGTATACTATTTTTATGTTATGGTATCAACCACATAACTATTCCTTGTATTCCTAGAAAGAATCCACCATTGATCAGCATCACTATCCAACAGCTAATTTACCATAATATTTTTAATGTCATTATCACTAGAAAATATATAATATATTTTCAGTGGAACTAGTCTGTTTCAATGAAATTATTTTATTGAAGGAACCATTGAATGATTGAGGGAATATTCCCCTAAAACACAATATTTTGTCACCCCTAATTTTATTCATTATGAATATCAATATAATTATTTTATTTTTACTTCATCATGTTAACTTAATAAATTTCTTTTTTTTCAGTATCAGATTATAATGGATTTTTCATGATGATGGTCATTTTATTATATATACCATTTTTAAAAAATTAATTCTTCTTTGTTAGAAAATTCAATAAAACAAAAAATGTGTTATGAGGGAATCAAGAAAAAATAATTTACTTTTCATATAAAATAATAATAATATACCTTTAATTTATCACCAAATTATGATAACTTATTATGAAACTATGCAACATTAGGTTCACCCTTTCCCACTTTTAGTTAATCAAAATAAATCATATTTAATATCAAAATTTTCATTATAACCATATCTCAAAAATTAACAAAACCATGACGTGATACCATATATAGAGTCTAAATTGATATATACAAAAATATTATATATATTTAGGTAAATATTGGATATATCTCACAATAAAACATTCCTATTTATAATAAAGGATTACAATCATTAGATTCTAGTAACATAATAAACTTATTTCATGAATTATATTCAACATAAACTGGAAATTTCTTCTCATAGAGTATTGAGATAAGACATAAACTAAATAATAAATATCGTAATATTTTTTTTTAAAGGGAAAAAAATAAATGCTGGTATCTGGTTCTCTTTATGTGTAAATATTTTTTATACCATCTAATGATTTGATGTGAGAATAATGTATGCTTGAGTTATTGAGTAATTTATAAAAAAATAACATGTCGTTTCAGTACATGGTTATAAATCATGGGACTTGGATGTTTGCATTATCATAATATATGAAAATTAACACAACATTGTGGTAACTAATCAATCATAATATATGATTGTATATCATAGGAATAATAAACATCTTTGTTTAATAGACATATGTACAATGAAATAATATCCTTGTATAACACTCAATTCCATGTCTAACATTGGGATTAAATCCCATTCAAGATTATGTTAACTCTAGAGATATCAAATCCGAAGGATGGTAGAAGAAAGGTAGAGGGAAATAAGGAAATGAACGGTTAATATGGCTCAAATGTTGGACCCAATCAATGTAATAATTTCATGAACAATTAATATATTTTGTTGTAATTATGAAGGTCTGAGGAATCCCCTATCCATAGAATTCATTAAACATTTCATTATGGCCCACAAGTGCAAGGTTATTAAGAGTTATAATGAACAAAATTAACGTAAAATTGGAAGTGATATAACATTGATTACCTTTGATGAATGTTTGTGTCACACAACTCTATTGAATACTATATGTATAATTCATGGTCCTTGAAGAATGAAACCATCCACATTAATTAACGTTATTGAATCTTTTATAGTATTTTTAACTCTTGTAGAATATCTTATTATGAGATATAAATAATGTTTTTTGTATTCTTCCAATTTCTCTATATATATAAGGGAATTACGAGATTATTTGGAAGAAATTTCTGGGAGGATGGATAAAAATGGATGATTCTTAGAGACTTCAATGCTGTATTGAATCCTAAAGAAAAATTAGAAATAATTTTAACCAGAAAACCTCTTTTGAATTCTCTTTTATCATTGATCACTATAATCATATACATTTACTTGTTATAGGAGCTAACATTTATTGGTCGAGATACACATAGAATCAGATGAAGGAAAATAAACGTGATGGGTTTTTCTTCTAAATGAATTATCAATGTGTTGTCCATGGGATTTCAGGATTCACACTCCCCAATAATTTCTATAAACATAAACCTACCATTGTGGATATCAACACACAATTGACAATGCTAGATCTTATTTAATTTATATTTATCAATGAATGCCTTGAGATTCTTAAATATAGAAATATTGTGCTAGAAGCATAGAAAATGAAGCATATTGGAATCCCTATTCAAATGCTGGATGCGAAATCAAAACACATCAAGAAACAACACAATGAATGGAGTAAAAAATCATTTAAAAGATATATCATGAAATTATAATGCAAAAGAAAGGGTAACATTCACTCTATCCAAGAATCCGCATCAAATTACTCAATCTAGAGAGGAGAAAAAGGACAATCATAAGAAATATGGTTGATTGATGATCTTGGAATGTCTGAAAAAAATTAAACTGAATGTTAAGTGGATAAAATATAGAGATAGAAATTCAAAATTCTTCCATATACTATATAAAAACAAGAGATAAAAATAGGGGATAAAAACCAACATTAATGTCCAATACTATACATCTCAAAATGAAATTTATCTTGGATTTGTGGAACATTTTGTTGGGTTATACTCTATTAATCAGGAGGCCAACCATCAAAAAATAGTTGAAAACATATTTCCTTCCATTAAGTATCATAATAATCATGCTTTTACCATTCCTTAAAACAAAATGGAAATAAAATCCAATATTTTACCTCTTAATCTAGAATGTTCTCCTGGTCTAAATGGTATTACTATAATGATTGTAATGTTTTATTGGGATGAATTTTCAAAGATCTTACTCATGCCATTAAGAAATTATTCTTCCGATACATTAGGCCTTATGGGATGAATTCATGCCTTTCATCCTTGATACAAAAGAAGAAAAAGTCTCTTGATATTAAGTATTTATAGCCACTAAAACAAGATATCAAAATTCCTAATCTCATTATCAAGATCATTATAAATAGGATGGGAGTAATGGTTACTAACATGATCACTACAATTCAATTCATATTATTTTCTAGAATAAGAATTAATTTTTTTTCACAACCTCAATGATTGTAAAATTAATATGGAGAAAGACAATTGAATGGAACATTTCACATAAAATTTTAAAATCTAATGGAATTGAAACATTAAATTAGATATTCTCTTTTCATGTACATATAAGGTATCTGTTCTTCAGTCTGTTTATCAAGTTGATAATCATTATTATTAGTTAAAAAATGCTTTCCATTCTTATTAATAGATCACCTAGGGGAATCATTAATTGTCCTATTTGTTTGAGGGATTGTGACTAGCTCAAGGGATATTTATTTCCCATTGCTAAATCTTACATAAGATGATGTATCAATTACTATTCTCATACTGGACTCTATATGAAAATCAAGGAAACTATAAATTACATTGTTCGATTAAGTATGTTGTATACTAATGACATTATTTTTTTTAGAAAAGAATCTATCTGGAAAATATCTACTATAAAGGCTCGTTTCACAAATTAAAATGTTTGGGATGGAAATGAAATTAGCTAGGAGAATAGTTCATTGAATTTTGGAAAAGGAATCATGGCTAGTAAGTAGAGCAATATTACAAGATGTCTTATGGTGAAATGAGTATATGTACAATTTTCATATCTTGGTTATTTCAATTTTGGTAAATTTTTAATTGAAATTAACTAGAAGGAATGTAATCTTAAATTATTAGTCAACATACTAGCTAGAAAAGAAAGGAAATATCTCCATCTCGGATGGTATTTCATGGTAATTCATTTATTACATCTATGTTTTTATACACCTTTTCATTGTATAAATGGCCTATAAGTCTTATCAAATATCATCAAAGCATGGTATATGATTTTATATTGAGTGTTTCTGCCCCTGGAAGGATGCATGGAATTATTTGAAAAATTAAGCTTAATTGGCTAGTGGAATTATGGGTTATTGGGATCAATGATATCATGATATTTACTGAAGGAATTGTTGGGAAATTCCTATGGGGAATGATCTCTAATGAATTTTCTGGTTTAATTTTAACAAACAGATTTAAGGGGAGGCTTTTGAATTGATTGAATCTCTATCTTGCATCATCTGCGTGGGAATCTATCAACCACTCCATTACAATATTAATTTATGATATAATGCAGATGGTGGGTAATATATGAAATATTAATCGTTGGAATTACACATTCCTTTAAATACCTCTGTTGGACAGCTTGAACGTTCATTCCAAATAATAGCATTTCTCCATTACTGATTTTTTATTATAAATACAAACATTTGATAGTGTCGTTCCCTCTCTAATTGACCTCAAAATTCAAACATATATTTTCATGAACTCTGATACTTTGACACAGAATCATAAGAGGAATGGCCATTTTAAAATTAAGGATAACTATAAATTACACATTGAGGGATCCAATCAATAACCAACTTAGAGAATCAATTTATACTCTATGTCTATTCAACTATACACATTTATTCTAATTTAGAGAATCTTGAAACATATACGTCTATAACATAGTAAAAATAACTAGTATGGAAATTAACTTATTTCACCATTCCAATTATATATGTATATAGTGGAAAATACACAACATCTATTTTTGGAGTGTAAATATACTATAAAAATATACGCAAACACATGATTTCTATTCAGACCTAATATTGACAAAAATATGTAGTTGAATGAAGTATTTATTGGCATTAAAATGATGGATTCAGTCAAAATTTTCACAATCACTTCTTAGTTGTAGATTCACCTATGCTGACTCCACAATGGAAGGCTCCTAATGAAACATTGTTTATCATCAAGTAGAACACTATACATAATGGAATGACAACTATTCCTATAGAGTTTTATCCTACCTCTATGGTGTAGACATTTGAGATGAATAACATCAAATCTGATAAGTATATCCTTCCGAATATTGGTGTTTTTGTTCAATGGAAGAAACCCAAATCACTCAGATATATTCTTTGGAAAACATTGATAAGATTTTGGAATAATGTAAAGGTGGTTGGGTCCTTTTTGGGTATTCCTATTCCATCAGGATGTGGAATTATTTTCTTGTACTTAATGTTTCTTTGTTAAAGGATTTTTTATCAATAAAACGAGTTTAGGGTTTCCTATGAATCCCAATTATGGGATCTAACTTATGTTTTAAGGTATACTATCAAATTAAATTTAATATTTTTGATGGATTGAATCAGATTTTCAACAATGATACATTACATGAAAATAAGTACATGTAATGTTCTTTAGAGAGTCCTAACTCATTGGATTTACCTCCTCAACATGGTATCTCAAAACAATTTTGTAATCTTGCATTTATATATAGAGGAAAATCATGTGTTGGGTGATTTTTAAATGAATTGTTTCATGGAGAGAAACATGATGCGGTATTTTATGGCCCCAAATTATAATGTTCCAATGGTGGAGATAGACATGTCTTGTATCATGTACTCGGATTTATATAATAATCCAACTTAATATTGAGTCATCATCATCATCATCTTTCTTTAATAAATTTATTAGGTCTATTTTTAACCTAATCCTAGAGTTTTTGTAAAGAAGTTCCTAAAACCAATAATTATTTACATTGTTCAAAGACTAGAAATTAAATATTCTAATTACATGAATGAATGTCAATATATCAGAAAAATATACTGACCGACAATATTCCTCATACTAAATACATATTTATTATTTTATCTGTAACAAGGTGAAGGAGAAATATGAAAGGGTGAGATAATATGCTTAGTACGGGTAATCATTGGATATATCAATTATTGTTTGTATGAATGAATAATATAATAATATTTATAAGTGACAATGAAATTAAAATAAAATTTTCATAAATAACCTATATTAGTTCATAAACATGATTTATTGATTAAAAAATTATAATTTCAGAAAACATTTCCCATACACTGTGATAAATCATCATAAATCATTCTTGAAAAATAAGATCCTTTCATATATTTGTTCCACCATCATAAATATATAACAAAATTTCATATTGGTTTTTTACTACCAATTCCATCAATATAGTGGATAAAGACTTATGACATGTTTCCTATTATGGATCGGGATGCACCTATTTCAGATAGAGGATCATGTCACGCCTAATTTCAATAGTGGATCATGGATCACCGGTATCCCCATAGTTGATAAAGCCTATATAATTTCATCCAATTATTATCTAAAAATATATAAATTTTTTACCAATTTATTGAGGGATAATTTAGGCCCCACCCATCTCACAATCATAACCACACTTATGTGTGATAATTATAATAAAAACCTCATTATATTATATCATCTGACCATGAATAATATAAATATTCTTCATTAACATTTAATCAATTAAACATATAATAAAAAGTAAAAATTAATGGGATTTATAATAACATCATCAAAATAACCATTAAATATCATGATAATGAAAAATATGTTATCATTCATTCTTATCTGAGTAAGGAATAAGTAACATTGAAGGCTTTCATCATAGATGGAAAATTATATTGCACAAACAGTTGGAAAATTTCATGACAATAATAGTCTTTCAACTATGAAAAAAATATTTTAAAACATAAAACACTTCCAAAAAAATTTCATTCAAACAAAACCGGGAAAATATATAATGGAATATATAAAAATCATGAAAACCATTTCTGGAGGAAAATAACCGATCAATTTTATAATCACTAAAAATTAATAAATTTACTCAATATTTAATTAAAAAATTTAAAAATATACATGAATCAATAGAAAATTTATTTGGTAATATTGGATGTAAATTTTTTTATGTTTTATTGGGTTAATTAAAAGTTCCTTTCATAATTTTTTGTAAAATTTAAACATGCATTGTTTTTAAAATGGAATGTTGATTTATTTTAATATACTTCTTTATAAGTAAAAAATGTGTAAAAATTTAGTAAAAAATCCTTTGGATAATTAAAATATATTTTTGAAAACATTATAATAAATATTGATAATTAAAAAATTTAGTTTTCAACCACAGATGTAAATAAGTATGTTTTTTCTTAAAATATTATTTGGATTTGAAGTCTACATGAGGTGTTTAATGGGATTATAAAATATATATTCTCCTAGAATAAATATATTCGAATAAAATTCATGATATTATTGAGATATTAAACATTATTTTTCCACAAAATTGTCATAAATATATACAACGCTGATAAACAATGAGATTGTATAATAAAACAATTACCACTATAGTAATGTTGATTTATATTCACATTAAATGAAAAAATTAATTAATCATATAATATGATGTGGGTAACTAATATTTGGATATTTCATGTTCATGGTATTATATATAAACCTCATAATATATTATAGTTTCATAATGAAAATATTTTTCCTTGAAAGAAAAAATTCATAATTCTTTTTAATTCTTTGGTATATTTTGAACTATAAAACACCCGAAAGATAGCTACAAAAATGGATATGTAATTTCTATTTAAATTAAGTCTAATGATAATTAAATACATTCATGGTAATTACATAATTAATATAAAAAACACATGGTGAATGTGGCATGTTTCCCACCGAAAATAAAAGTTAGACTAGAATCCATTTTGTTATATCTTGATGTAAATTTTATGATTTTGAGCCTCCTGTATAATATAAATTAGTTTGTTATAAATATATTAATTAAATATATTTATATATCAAACCATATATTACATACATGTAACCATATTATTAAGGATTTATCAACAATTCATTGTTAAAATCACATTTTGGATAATTAATGCTAGTTTTGTGTATGTTTTATTTATTGTTTTACTATAACATTCAACATGGTGGGATAATCTACATAATTTTAACACTGATATTATAGACATATAAATTCATTATATTTTTATTTATATTAATACTTAAAATTTATGGATATTAATTTATAAACACATTTCATAGAGATGGAATATTATATGTTAGAAGAACACAATTTCCATATTCTTGATGATTGGAATGAAATTAAAGGAAAATAATATGTTCCAATCCTAGAATAAAGTTAATATTTGATATTTTTAGCATTATTTATTAAATTTTACCATTGTAACATTCCTTTAGACATTTTAGTGAAAAATAAAACACATCCCTTCAGATTGTAGTAACCTTTCATATACACAAATGATGTTAACATATCATGAAGTGGAAATTTCGATATTATATTTGAAATGATAATTGAAAAAATAATTTTTTGAAAATTTATATATATATATATATATATATTATTTTGATATATTTTTATTAACAACCTTTTAAAATGTAATATTATAAATACACATCACATCAGTCCATGAGTATACAAATAATAGTCTATAAGATTGGAGTTATTATTTTTTAACGAGTTTGAGTTTAATAAGGAAAATTTGGTATTATAATATAACGAGCCTAATAATTTCATAAATATGAAATATTAATATTAAAACTATAATTATATTTATCCATGAGATTTGGAGATGGATGAAGAATAACATCGATTCTCAATGCGGTAGTCCACCTTACATACGAATGATGTTATATTGTGACAGTAAATGTATGCTGAGATTTATATAGGATATTAAATTAACATAATAACAAGTAATTATATATTAAATTTCATTTTTATTATTTTATTAGTGTTTTCAAAAATGTGAAAGTTTAAGATGAAGATGTAAAAAAATCACATAGTTGAAAACATTTCCTCTTCTTCAGAAAAATTTATTATGATCAAATTAATAAAATACTATATTAGAGTTATTATTCTAAAAAGTCTCCTACAGTTTTTATAGAAAGAACAATAGTCATTTTTAAAATACTTTTTGAAAAAATGGCTTTGTATATATGGATAAAAGAGGATATGGGGTGGCCTTTTATATGTTGGATTAGTGGATCACTTGTAATTTTGTGATGGGAAAGTTGTTCCAACATATTTCACATTGCATATGTCTCTAAAATTAGGAATTATAGAAATATTGTGGTTACAACATCATTATATGGAAAAAAATTCATTTTCCGACATTTTTATTAGCCATTTTACAAAATATATTTCTATCTTAACCAGTGTTAGAGTCATTTTCACCATAAGTGCAGAATTAATTTATTATATTTTAAATTTTAATATGGTAAAATCTATGTTGAAAATATTTTATAATAAAATTTATTCTATACAAAAATTAAAGTCAATTTTTATAATTTTTGATATATTATGTGTTATAATTTAATTTGAATTTAATACTACAGACTCTAAAAAAATAATTTTTCCATAGATAAATGTTTCAAATGATTAAAATGTTTTTACATCAAAATTCTATACGTAATTAATTTCAACTACTAATGTTTATCGATATATATATAATTGAAATAATTTTAATATTAAAACCTTATTTATATTATTGTTATTTTTGATTTTGTTATCAGAAATACTAATAGTTAATTAAAATATTATTTTTACAATTCATCAAAATATTTAATTGATAAAAATATTATATTAAAAATATCCAATATAATATTAGAATTTTCATATAAAAATTATTTGTACTCAGAAAAATAAATTTTTTGAAAGTGGTAAAATATATTTTTAATACATGTCTAAAAAAGGACAAAAATCATATTTTAAGAAAAATATAGTTTTTAAGAACAATTTTTTATTTATTATTACATCCAATATAGAAGACACATAATATCAATGATAAAACAGTTGATAAAAAATTTAATATATTAATATTATTTGTATTATTCCCTAAAATTAATTTTTTAAATTTATTCTTGTTAAATACATCTATCCACAAAAAATAATTTTTCAAAATATTTATTTTCAAATAGTTATTATTTTCATTTCTAATTAATATTTCACCAATGAAAAAATTTTATCTTCATATTTATATAATATATTTTCATATTATGGAAAATATTATTCATGAAATAATTCCAACATCAATGTTATTTCAATGTTATTAATTAAAACAAATTTCAATGTATGTCATGTTTTAATAAAACTCAGTGTAATGTGTAATGAAAGGTAAACTATCTATTTTCTGTAATAGAATCTGAAATTAGTTTTTCATTTTGTTATATCTATCCATTTTTATTTATGAACTAAAAATTTTATAAAGGGCTAATTTTATATTAAAAAATGTATAATATCATATTGTTTTATAATGAACGGAACCTTAATAAAAAAATACTTTATGATTTAATGTATTCTTATATTACATGGTTATAGAAAACACATGATCTTGTTTTTTTATTTTATAAAAATGGAATAAAAGGTATGATAACAATCATTACCATTGATAATATTTTTGTTAAGTAGTGATCACATTATTAATATAAATATAGGGCATTAAGAAATAATGTTGACATGAAAAATGGAATTAATTGCCACATCTAAATGGAGTGTACCCTTTGAAACCCATTCATAGAAGCATCCATGGGTGACAGAATCATTGTGATTTATCTTTTACCAATCCCTATCTACAATCAAACAACTTATTCATGAGCGGAACCTTTTATAGTAGAAGTTCAAGATCATCAAGTTCACGGCCCGAACTATGTGCACCAAATGGCCCCATGAATACCTCATCATCATGCCCCGTACTCTTAAGGCATATGTTGGTGTATTAATGGGATATTAATAAAGTCAATAGAAATATAAACATGTACATTATTATTTATAAAATAATAAATAAATCATCACCATATTTTTGTTACATTATTAATGATTTTTTTTCATTTAATTAACCACTAATTTATTTTTTTGGTTAATATACAAATTCAATTAAGGGATTTATTTTGTTGAATTACAGGATTTATGGGGGAAAATATTTTTTAATAATATTTATTATTAAACAAAGGATTATTAATAAAAATTTTCATATAACTTTTATGAATGTAAATATAATGTTTATAAGGGTTTAGAAACTATTATTGTCAATACCCAGTATTTTAACCATAAATATTGAATCCTATAATAGAAGTGAAAATGAAAATTTTAAGGAAATTTTTATATTAAATAAATATTATTTTTGGAATTAGAAGGTAAAAATTGTCAAACGGTGATTTCTTCTTAATTTTCTAAGGGAGTCGAGTTTTCGTGAAAAAAGTAAATATAATATAAATATATGATCCGTTTATGACATCATGAAGTCTCAAAAATGATATTATAAATACTCTAATTGGTATCCTCAGAATAATATATCTTTTCCACTTTATATTATTTTATTTTATTTTTGTTTTATTAATTTTATAATGCCTTTATTAATCATCCAAAAGATACAAAATATATTATGATTTTAAATACATTTTCATAAAAGATTGAATCACCTATAGATAATCATGGGAAATATTTTAATACGTTCAGCCATTTTTATTGTAAAATAACTAAAAAAATCTACATTTTCAAAAAGCATAGTCAATAACCATGGGATGGTTAACAGTTTTGAATATTATATTATATAGATTCCAGGACATAAGTTTGTGAAATAATAAAAAATTACCCCATAATTTCCCATATAAATACACCCATCTTCCCACTTATATTACCTAAAAATAATTCTTGAACTTCCTTAATCTTTACTTCCACTCTTGAATACTCTCAAAGATCCAAAATATCTCAATAATCCCCTACCAAGCATTTGTAGACACACATTTAAGGAAGGGATCCTCAAATTCCTCTCATTTCTTCAATTCATTATGCCTTTATGAAACTAGTCAGTATAAGTTCAATTGAATATGTTTTCACTCAAATATTATCATTCCCATAGTATCCTATTATTTTTATTTTAATGATATAACATTTACAGTCTATCATTTTGACCCTTAGCTAATTTGTTACTATGCTGAAATTCCTTAAGGGATCTTCCACTCTCCACTTTTATCAATCATTCCTTTTATGTTATGTAATTTAATTTAATATTACATATATTTTTATATGTTATTTAATATCACCATACATTATATTTGGTTAATAAATTATTAAATATCATTTAAGCTTCATTTATACCGTCTTATATCCTTTTTTTACACTCGTTACCATGCTGATAATTTGGATGGGTTCGTTCCTTCCTCCAGAAACAAAATGTTTCATTATTATGTCATGACATATATTTAAAATTTATTATGATGTAAATTGTATTTACATGTACCTATTATAGTACATTTAAATTCTAAATTATGATAGACCCAATTAACCCTCATTAACTAATTTTATAAATTTCTATATGAAATTGTTATGCTGCTGATGTTGCACCATAATGTTTTCCTGGAAAAATAATTGTGTATTGAACACCATAACCATTTATCTATATATTTTATTAAAATTTATCTACATATACTTATTTATTTTGGACATAAATTTTTGTACTCTACATTCCATTATCATGTGATGGATTATGATTCTGAATGAATCCATGATTATATGATCCTTGTGGAACACAACATAATGAGAATGAAATGATTATGATGGGTTTGACCTGATAGAAATTCAATTAATTTGATAATTATTTGTATCATGATATTTCATGTTGGGAAAGGGGTGTACCTGATTCTTTTATGAGACCTTTTTACATGAAGAATTCTTAGATTTTTAGCCATGGCTAATGATTATGATAAAGTGTTTTAAGCAGTTTCCACTTTTCCCATGTTTTGATTTTCAGGTTATATCATGCCTTATTATTCGTGTTGTATTATGGACAATTGAAATGGATTTTGTAACATACATTATTATTTTCATGTTATATAATATTTATTAACATAATTGTATTTATATCTCACCACTTTCATATGTATTTCCTAGGTTATACTATACAGTTTTATGCTCTATCATGATAATGATGATTTCAATAATGATGTTTAAATTAATGTTAAAAGGTTTAATACAATGTACCTATTTACAAATAACTCTAGTATTCTTCATATTTTGGGGTGTATTAACTATAATTTTTTGTTATCAAATCATTACATAATTTTTAATAAAGGTATTTTTTTAAGATTGAATCAGATGAAAAGTTGGGATATTTTTTGGATTAAGATTTGAAAATTCTAGAGAATTATCTAGTGAAAAGGCTAGTTATAATAAAAAACCACAAGATTTTTCGGATTATAGATTATGTTTATTACCAGGAAAATACATCTCATTTTAGATACAAAATTTGGATGAGGATCTGGAACAATTGTACCATAGAGTAACAAATTAGACAATTTTTTCTGGGCCTGACTCGGGGTAGTCAGGTACACACCAATGAACCTTACTACGCACCTAGTTTGACAATCCTAGAAGTATGATTTGGTAATTCATAAGATCATTAAAATCCATTACTATGGGAGTAAAATATACCATAATAGCATAAATTATGAAATATATCATGGATAATAAATATTGAATCCATGTAATCTATAAGATAATAGAATACATGTAATCTATATGTTGTATCATTAACGTAATTAAATATGTCATGACCTGCCCTCGGTACCCAGGCCGTGACTACCACAAACCTGCCTTCCATAGGCCAGGGGATGGAGACTAGCACCAAAAGAATAAATCCTGATAAAAAGGGGAAGGCATTGCCTTATAAAGTAAAGAAATACCACAGAGTAATCCAGCTGAAGTAAACACTAAGTAAAACAGGGTACAATAGTAAGTGTGGAATGTATATGGGCCATAATACAAACACAAACTGAAAGTGAAGTACAACTGGAAAGAAAGTACAACAACTGAAAGTAAAGCAGAAACATCGATCCATACACTAGAAGTACCACCTGAAGGGTGGGTACAGATAGCCTCCTCAGCTCCTCGGGTCCAGTCGTCCGCTCCGTGTATGTCCCACCCAGTGGTCCACCTCCAGGTACCGACTTGCTCCCCAAGTCTCAACCACGATCAGTGTTGTCCCTCGTCTGCATCCAACACAACGTAGTGCTGGTATAGTCCATGCAGGGGTGACTATACACTACTCAGTAGGGTACCCAAGACCCCCAAAGGTCTCCCAGAATCCATAAAGGATAATCCACATTGGAAAGATACAATCACGAAGTAACATACAACAATACTTAGGTATATGGCCATACATATACCTAAGTCATCAGTTACAGGTCGGCTCCAACATTTGAGCCCAAGTTCGATCACGTCCACACAGGATAGTACAACCCAATCCACACAGGGAAGCACACCACAATCCACATAGGGAAGAAAGTCAATCATATCGGAGATAATTATTGAAAATAAAGACTCAGCTCACACAGGTATACTTCTTCATAAGGTGATAGAGATGATCAGTTGTAGCCACTGTTTCATCTAAGCTAGGACCCACATAGGATACTAGACCATCTAAGCTATCGAACCCACGTAGGATACAAGACCAGCTACTCTGCGAGCCCCACGTAGGATACAAGAACATAGTCAAACACTATCGAACCCACGTAGGATACAAGAACAGTAGTACTGCCAGACCCACGTAGGATACAAGAACAGTAGTCATCTCCGTCGAACACACAGAGGATTTTAGTATGGTCTTCATTACTGCCGAACCCACAATGGATTTTAGTGCAGTCTTCATCGCTGTCGAACCCACAGAGGATTTCAGTGCAGTCGTCGTCGCTAGCGAATCCACGGAGGATTTCAGTGCAGTCATCATCATCGTCGTAGTCGTTTCTAGCATTAGGGTTCCCGCACACAGCATGCTCGTTTCGAGGAGGGTCCGCTCCATGAGCCAAGGGGTCAATACATCAACTGACATGTAGTCTGAAGTTCATGTATCTCAATGTTCCGTCTCAACAAATGGAACTCAACGCGACAAACGATGCGTCAATCGGACGCCCGGTCTGAGAGTTATTGGCTCTTTCGTTCCAGATGCCTGGTTGGTTTTTTTAGTCAAAACAAACCCTAACATACTCCAACTTCTTTCAAAACATGATTGGAGTAAGCCAAAAGGTTCGTCCCACTATGAGGAATCCAACCAAGTCGATGGCATGTCAATCGGATGTCCAGAGCTCAAGTTATAAGAGTTTCCACTCTGAGGGCCCGGTTGGTTTCGTGTTCGAACCAACCCGGATGTACCCAACGTCCTCCGAAACCTTGAGAGTAATATACCGAAATGAATTTCTCGATCCAAGGATCACATCTCAATTGACGGTGCATCAATCGGAGGTCTGTATCCCAAGATATGGGCGTTTGAACGGAACTGTCCGGAAATAGGGGGTTTTGGGCCCGGACCAACCCGGTCCAAGACCCCCAGGGTCGGCCCAAACTTGGTCGACCCGAACCAGGTCCGGGTCTGGCCTTTTAGGGCGCAGCATCGCTTGGTTGGCACGGCCCGGACTAGCCAGCGTGGCCCAATGCGACCTAGAAGGCCTGGCTTAGTGCGGCCGGTTGGCCTGGCGCAGGCGCGACTCGATGTGGCCAGCTCGGCGCTGGCTCAGTCGAGCAGAAGGGGGGGGGGCTGCCCCCCTTGATCGAAACCGCGGCCCCATGTTGGGCCGCCCCTTTGGCAGCCGGGGGTTACGACCCCTGGTATTCCTTCCGAAATGGTCGGCCCGGTCTGCCCGGTCTGTGCTGCCGCCTAGGACCCCGCGGTTCCGCCCCTCCGAGGTGCCGGCAGCCGGCGGTTCTGGCCACCCCGCCTTCCACTGCCGCACCTTTGAGCCGTAGCCTTGTCCGACCGGCGAGGCGCGTCGGCTCCACGACCCTCTGTCGTGGCCCCACTCCGGCCACGACCCCTTCATGATTCTCCGGCGTGGCATGACGGAGCCGCGGCTTTATTCGGCCTCAATAGCGTGGCATGACAGTGCCACACTTCTTAACCCATTTTTCATTGTTTCTGCGAAGTTCCATTGCACCGTGCTACCTATGTTCTTGCCGCGACAAACACATCATCAAAGGGGGAGGAGGGTCAGTCGTGTTCATGCGGTCCGGCCCCCTCCCATTAATCCGATATCAAGCGGCTAAATAAAATATGTTTGGATGGTCAGAGAATATTTATGGACCAAAAACAACCCCTACCTTGATGAAGTTGTCTAATGAGGTTTGTCACGGGAAAGGGACGTCACGGAAGATGGCGTCGCGGAATGAGGATCGTCAGTGTTGCGGTACACGGCGTTGCGGTACACGGTGTCAGGGAGAAGAGGACCGTCAGCGTAGCGGTACACGGCGTCACGTCAACGATCTCCGATGAATCAGCGTTATTCATCGTCCTTCGTTGGAGGCCGGCATTCTTCGTCGGTGATGGTGCCCTCTTCGCATTCTTCAAGGAGATAGATGAAGATTCCAAGGCTTGAGCAATTCCACTCCAAACATCTCGCACAACGAAATAACCCTTACAGAAATAAGACATTGTCTAATTTAACTAACACACACAAGAAAACATTCAATTCAAAATTCAAAATGAATTCAAGAATTGAATACATTGAATAAATTAATTCAATTAATTAATTAAGAGAATTGACTTGGCATTTAAAAGGGGTGTTTCGGGTGAGTTACAAAATGAAATGCATGTGGGATGTTAAAAGGAAATAAAGAGGGTGGGGCTTGTGTGGGCCCCACCTCACAAATATCCTACCTAGTGGAGTTAGAATATTAGTGGGTCCCACTCCAACCACCATGCCTAGGTTATCACTACTTAGAATAGAAATAAAATTTATAGCACAATATTTTATTTTATTCTTTAGATAACCAATTTAATTAATAACCTCACCCGAGAAAATGCAACTTCGGAAAAAATGTTCTTAAGAAATTATCGGCGCTGCGGTTTCATCGGTTTTCTCGGATTTCAATTCCAATCACCGATTAAAAAGTTAGGAGAACCCACTCATTCGTTCACTGAACATACCCAAGCTAAACTTCGGAAAATTATTCCGGACACACCGAGCCTCGGAATCAGGTGCCGTCAAAAACTATGATCTCATAAAATCACAAAGAAAATTAATAAAAACCATTTGCTTGAAATTTACGGGACTTTACATTACTCCCACCTCCGGGCGTTATGTCCCCGTAATGATACATCATAAACTATGGGAACAAATGTTGGTACTGTGCATGCGTATGAGCCTCCTGCTCCCAAGTGCTCTCCTGGAGGTTCTCGTGCTGCCATCTGATGCGCACTAAAGGAATCAACCACCCACGTTGGACCCGCTCCTATTGATCCTGGATCTCCATCTGTACCTTTGCAAAAGATGCCCCATCGTTATGTCCAGCTTTCCATGGTTGATGATATGTGTCGGGTCATGCACGTATCTCCACAACTGAGATACGTCGAAGATATCGTGCACCTGGTGCAACTGAGGTGGTAGAGCCAGGCGATAAGCCACCTCGCCTACTCTGCTGAGAACCTGGAATGGTTTGATGAAGCATGGAGATAATTTGTCGCCTTGTCCAAATCACTGTAATCCACATCAAGGTGAGACCCACAAGAAGACGTGGTCGCCATCCTCGAACTCTAGTGGTGTCCACCTCCTATCATCATAAGACTTCTACCAGCTCTGAGTTGTCCTCATCCGCTCCTGGATGACCTGGACATTCTCGGTCATGGCCTGGACCATCTCTAGTCCCTCAAGTACTGACTCCCTAGGGTCTTTCCAGCACAGAGGTGATCTGCAAGGTTATCCGTACAATGCCTCGTATGGTGCCATCTCAATGGTGGAGTGGAATTTGTTGTTGTACGCAAACTCCGCCAAGGGTAGGTGGTCCTCCCAGTAGTGACCAATGTTGAGGAAAGTTGCACAGAGAATGTCCTCAAGAGTCTGACTGGTCATCTCCGTCTGACCATCCGTCTGTGGGTGAAAGGCGGTGCTCATATGTAGATGCATCCTGATTGCCTCCTGCAACCCCTTCCAGAGCCGAGAAGTAATGCGAGCATCTCGATCAGAGACGATAGATGATGGCAGACCATGAATCCGTACAATCTCCTGAACGTAGAGACATCCCAAACTCTCCACTGAGCCCTGCTCTCTGATGGGTAAGAAGTGATCTGACTTGGTGAGTCAATCGACAATCACCCAAATGGAGTCGTGACCTCTGGAAGTACATGGAAGTCCAGTCACAAAATTCATAGACATACCATCCCACTTCCACTCTGGGACCTCCAAGGGCTGTACTAAGCCCGCTGGTACCTGTTTCTCTGCCTTCACCTGCTGGCAGGTGAGGCATCGAGAAACGAACTCTGCTACAACCTTCTTCATACCCAGCCACTAGTGTTGTCGTCTGAGATCCTTGTACATCTTCGCCACTCCTGGATGTACCGCTAAAGGGTATGTTTGAAACTCCCTTAGCACCTCCTCCCGTAATGCAGCTGGTACCAAGGTACGTCCTCTGAAAAGGACATCATGCTCTCCCTCTAAAGAGAATCCATCAGGTGCCTGTCCTGAGGATATCTGTGCATTCCGTGTCTCATAGTCAGTATCCCCATGTTTTGCCTCTATGACCCACTATAGTAGTGTAGGAGTGGCTATGAGTGAGTGTAGAAAGGCTTCTCCATCTCTATCCATGAAGGATATCTGCAAAGCGTCTAGTTGCTCTGTCGCCTCCCCATGTAGCTGAATGATCATCCTCCTGCTGAGAGGATTGGATAGAAGGTTCCCCTTTCCATGAGTATAGACTATCTATAAGTCATATTCCAAGAGGAACTCGAGCCATCGCTGCTATCTCAAGTTCAGGTCCTTCTGCGAGAAGATGTACCTGAGACTCTGGTGGTCAGAGTAGACTGTGAAGTGCCCACCCATCAGATAGTGTCGCCACAACTTCAGAGCGAAGACCACTACTGCCAACTCCAGGTCATGAGTAGCATAGTTCTACTCTTGCTACCTCAACTTTCATGATCTATAAGTGATCACTTCCCACTACTACACCAGGACACATCCGAGTCCGGTCCCTGATGCATCGTAGTAGACTACGTACCCTACTCTCTCCTCCGATAGCCTAAGATAGGTGTGTTGGTCAACCTCTTTCTCAGCTTCTGGAAGCTCTGCTGGCATCTCTCTGACCACACGAAGGGTTTCCACTTCTTCGTCAAAGCTGAATGTGGTGCCACAAATCTGGAGAGGTCTGGCACAAACATCTGGTAGTATCCAGCTAAACATAAGAAACTTTTCACCTCCATCAAACTCCTGGGTGGCTCCCAAGATAGCACTGCCTCGATCTTCACAGGATCCACTGCAACTCCCACCTCAGAGATGACGTTTCCTAAGATGTGTACCTCACATAACCAGAACTGACCCTTTGAGAGCTTACCATAAATCTGGTGTTGTCGGAGTGTGTCCAGTAAAACCCGCAAGTGGTAGGTGTGCTCCTCCTCAGTGTTTGAGTATATCCAAATGTCGTCGATGAAGACCATGACAAATCGATCGAGGTATGGCTAAAATATCCTGTTCATGAGATAGATGAACACTGCTGGAGCATGTGTTATGCCGAAAGGAATAACCAAGAACTCATAATGGCCATACCGACATCTAAAGGCTTCCTTATGCATGTCCTCGTCCCGAACTCTGAGCTGATGATAGCCTGACCTAAGGTATATCTTCGAGAACCACCGTTCTCCCTTGAGCTGATCGAAGAGGTCGTCAATCCTTAGTAGTGGATACTTTTTACTCACGGTCACTTGGTTCAGGTGATAATAGTCTACACACAGTCGCAATCTCCCATCCGCCTTCTTGGCGAACAAAATCAGGGAAGCCCAGGGTGAAACACTGGGTCGGATGAATCCCTTTCCCTACAACTCCTCTAACTGCACCCGTAGCTCTCGATGCTCAGTGGGAGCCATCCGATATGCTGGAGTGGATATCGGGGCTGTCCCGGGGTATAGGTCAATATAAAATTCTACCTATCTGTGAGGAGGTAGTTCTGGAACGTCGTCAGGGAAACGTCCGCATACTGATCCACCACTATAGGAAAACTCGAACTCCACACGTCAACTGCTCCTAGGATGAGGCTAGCCAACTGATGAGTGATCGGTTATCCTCTCCTCTGCGTGAGTCCATCATGCGCTGTTATGGCTCCCTTCTTTCCAGTGAACATGAACCTCCTCCCATCGGTGTGAACACATCGCACCTTGTGCCTAATACAGTCAATTTGTGCATGGACTGTAGATAACCAATCCATGCCCAAGATGACGTTTGTAAGGCCTCGATGCCGCTACAAGAAGATCCTAGCCAATGCTCTTGCCTCCTACAGTAAGCTCACACTACCATAACTAGTGCATAATCATCGAGTCTTCTCCTGTAGGAGTCTCTAGCCATAAGGATCAAGCCAACGGCTCCGTTGGAAATTTCGAACTCCTAACAAGGGCATGGACAATAAAAGAATGACTCACTCCTGTGTCTATAAGAACTACAGAAAGGGTGGAGTATACACAGATAGAACCTCGAATCATCACTGGAATGTCGTGGTCAATACAGTATACCTGGTGAGCTAACACAAAGTAATCACAATGAAAACTTTTGAAACCCTCATGCAATCAGTGTCTTCATGCATTGAGTCGGAAATCAGAAGTCAGGGTCCTGGTGTACTGATACGTCGGTCGCCTCACCAACACTGGACTCCCTGGACTGATAACCACACTCAATACCCTTAACACTATTTCTTCACATAGAAGAAAGGTCAGAGTCCATAGTTATGTGGTAGAACCAAACTCCTCTGATACCAATTTGTCACGACCCACCCTCGGGACTCGTGCTGTGACTACCCCAAGTCAGCCTTCCATAGGCCAGGGGCTGGCGACTAGCACCAAAGGCGTAAATCCTGATAAAATGGTGAATGGATATCCTTATAAAGTAAAAAAAACACCATAGAGTATGCCAGCTGAAGTAAATACTAAGTAAAACTGGGTACAATAGTAAGTGAGGAATGTAAAAGGGCCAGAAAACAAACCCAAACAAAAAGTAAAGTAGAACTGGAATGAAATTACAGCAACTGAAAGTAAAGCAGCAACGTCGAGCCATCCACTAGAAGTCCCACCTAAAGGGTGGGTACAGATATCCTCCTCAGCTCCTCGGGTCCAGTCGTCTGCTCCGTGTACGTCTCGCCCAGTGGTCCACCTCCAGGTACCGACCTACTCCACAAGTCTCAACCATGATCAGCGCTGTCCGTCGTCTACATCCAACACAATGTAGTGCGGGTATAGCCTGTGCAGGGGTGAGTATACGCTACTCAAAAGGGACCCCGAGACCCCCAATGGTCTCCCAGAATCCAAAAATGATAATCCACAAAGGAAAGATACAATCACGAAGTAACATCCAACACTACTTAGGTATATGCCCATAAATATACCTAAGTCATCTGTTCCAGTTTGGCTCCAACATATGATCCAAAGTTCGATCACGTCCACACAGGATAGTACAACCCAATCCACACAAGAAAGCACAGCACAATCCACATAGGAAAGCAAGTCAATCATATCGAAGATAATGATTGAAAGTCAAGACTCAGCTCACACATGTATACTTCTTCGTAAGGTAATAGAGATGATCAGATGTAGCAACTGATTCATCTAAGCTGGGACCCACGTAAAATAACACCCCAGCTATGCTGTCGGACCACATAGGATACAAGACCTGCTACTCTGCCAGACCCATGTAGAATACCAGAACAGAGTCAAACACTGCCGAACCCACGTAGGAAATAAGAACAATAGTACTGTCGAACCCACATAGGATACAAGAACAATAGTCATCATCGTCGAACCCACGAAGGATTTCAGTACGGTCTTCATTGCTGCCGAAGCCACGGAGGATTTCAGTGGAGTCTTCATCATTGCCGAAACCACGGAGGATTTCAGTGTCGTCGTCGTCGTTGCCGAATCCACGAAGGATTTCAGTGCAGTCATCATCATTGTCGCAGTCGCAGCCAGCTCTAGGGTTCCGCACACAGCATGGTCATTTCTGGGATGGTCCGCTCCACGAGCCAAGGGGTCGATGCATCAACTGACACATATTATAGAGTTCATGTATCCCAATATTCCGTCTCGACAAAGGGAACTCAACGCGACAGACGGCACGTCAATCAGATGCCCGGTCTGAGAGTTATTGGCTTTTTTGTTCTAGAGGCCCGGTTGTTTGTTTAAGTCAAAACCAACCCGACCGTACTCCAACTATGTCCAAACCTAAAGTGGAGTAATACAAAAGATCCGTATCACTATGCGGAATCCAACAAAGTCGAAATCACATCAATCAGACGTCCGGAGCTCAAGTTATAAGTGTTTCCGCTCCGAGGGCCCGGTTGGTTTCGTGTTTGAACCAACCCGTCCCTACTCAAATTCCTCCTAAACCTTGAGTGTAATATACCAAAATTACCTCCTATATCCATGGATCATATCTCAATTTACGGTGCGTCGATCAGAGGTTCGTAGCCCATGATATGGCTGTTTGAACAGAACTGTCTGGAAACATGGGGTTTTGGTCCCGAACCGACCCGGCCCAAGACCCCCTGGGTCGGACCGAACCGGGCAACCCGAACCTAGTCCGGGTCTAGCCCCTTAGGTCACAGCCTGGCCCAGTGGGCGCGGCCCAGCCCAATCGGTGCGGCCTGGCCCGGCTGGCGCGTCACGGCGCAACACGGTCGCCACTGCCCGGCCCGTCCTGGGCGGCCAGGCTCGGTGCCGCCTATCTGGCATGGGCAGCAGGTTGGCCTGGCGTGGGCACGGCCCAGTGTGTCCAGCTCGGCGTTGGTCGAGCCGAGCAGAAGGGAGGGGATGCCCCCTTGATTGAAATCGCGGCCCCAGGTGGGGCCGATCCTTTGCCGGCTGGGGGTTATGACCCCCTGTCATCCTTCCGAAACAGTCGGCCCAGTCTGGCCGTCTAGTGCTGCCGCTGTGGGACCCCGCGGTTCCGCCCCTCCGAGGTGTCGGCGGCCAGTGGTTCCGTCCTCCACACCTTGCACCGCTGTGGCTTTGAGCCACGACCTTGTCCGACCAGCATGGCGCGATGGCGTCGCGCCCCTCCGCCGTGGCCCCGCTCCGGCCGCAGCCCCTTCATGGTTCTCTAGCACGGCGTGACGGCACCGCAGCTTTGTTCGGCCTCAATGGTTCGGTGCGACTACGCCGTGATTTTTCGCTCATTCTTATTTGTTTCCGCACGGTGTCGTTGCACCATTCTACCTTTGTTCGTTCCGTGACAAACACACCATCAAAGGCGGAGGAGGGTCAGCCATGTTTGTGCAGTCTGGCCCCCTCCCGTTAATCCGATATCAAGCGGCTATGAAAAAGACGTTTTGACAGTCAAAGAATATCCATGAACGAAAAAAAATCCCTACCTCGATGAAGTCGTCGAACGAGGTTTGTCGCAGGAATGGGACGTCGCGGAAGGCGGCGTTGCGGAAGGAGGATCGCCCATGTCGCGGTACATGGCATCGTGGTACACGACGTCACGAAGAAGAAGATCATCGGCGTCACGGTACATGGCATCGTGTCGTCGATCTATGAGGAATCAGCGTTATTCATCGTCCTGCATGGGAGGCCAGCATTCTTCGTCGGTGATGGTGCATTCTTCGCTTTCATCAAGGAGTAGGATGAAGATTCCAGGGCTTGAGCAATTCCCCTCCAACCTTCTCGCACAACGAAATAACCCTTAAAGAAATAAGACATTGTCGTATTTAATTAACACACACAATAAAACATTCAATTCGAATTTCAAAACGAATTCAAGAATTTATTACATTGAATAACATAATTCAATTCATTAATAAGGAGAGTTGACTTGGAATTTAAATGGGGGGTTGTGGGAGAGTTACAAAATTAAATGCACGTGGGAGGTTAAAAGGAAATAAAGGGGTTGGGGATCGTGTGGGCCCCACCTCACTAATATCTTACCTAGTGGAGTTTGGATATTAGTGAGTCCCACTCCAACCACTATGCCTAGGTTATCACTACTTAGAATAGAAATAAAATTTGTAGCACAATATCTTATTTTATTCTTTAGTTAACCCATTTAATTAATAAGCTCACCCAAGCAACCGCAACTCTAGAAAAGGTGTTCTTAAGCAATTATCTGCTATGCGGTTTCATCGGTGTCCTCAGATTTCGATTCCAAGCACCGGTTCAAATGTTAGGAAAACCCGCTTGTTCGTTCACTGAACGTGCCCGAGCTAAACTTCTGAACATGATTTAAGGCACACCGGGCCTCAGAATTAGGTTCCGTCAGAAACTGCATACTAGAAAAATCCCAAAGAAAATTAAGTAAAAAAATATCCCTTGAAATTTATGTGTCTTTACAAAATATGAATTTTAGTGATTAGAAGTAAAAATATATTCACACTTTATTTACATTTTTTTCTATCAGATAGAAAGGAATATGATGATTCTGGTAAACAATCAATGTGAATGGAAATGTCTGGACTACCCTAATGAAATGCCCATCCATGAGGGGGAAATAATGTCCCACATCATGGTCATACTCAATCAACTCACTCATACATGGAATATTAAACGGCATCCTGAGGATCATCCAAATACACCTAAAATATAACAATACAAAATTGAGAGATTTAAATGACAAATGCCTTATAAAATGAATGGATCGAATAATACATTAATTTCCAAAAAACAGATCTACTATATTGAGAAAATAATCTCCATACAATAATTCTCTAAATAGGATAAGGTTTTATCAGTTGTTTATCGTATGGAGGGTCATGTAGATAAATGTTGTACATTGATAAAAAATAAAAAACATGAGGAAGATATTTAATCGATGGCCTAGTTGGATTTCTAGAAAATGGTTTTTGAAAAATATTTTCCCAGTACCCTCCGACATAAAACTGAAAGGGATATACATTCCTTCAAGTGGAATGTCAACAAATCTATTGGGGAATACAAAGAAAACCTTAAAAGGATTTCATGATTCTCCTCCATAATGCTCATCACCACTAAAATGCATGGTTGAATTATTATGGGGTGGGATAAATATTATCCTATAGAAATATATGGAGATCCAAATCATTGATAAATATGAGAAAGCTATCTAATGTTCCTTCAATTTCTAAATGGAGATCTAAAAATTTCATGAGAATCATGTGAGTATTTAGTGGAAAGTGGAGGTCAATTATGGTGGTCTAATAGTAGATCTAACGATGAAAAACTAATTAAACATCACACATACAAAAGGTTTCGAATGAAGCTCCCTATAAATTTCCTAAATGGGATGAGAAAATGATTTTAGTGCTTGGTTGAATGGAAACTATCCAATGATTTATAGAAGGAAAAACCTTCTACTGTGTTAGAGGTAAATAATTCTCTTGTCAACCCTCTGTGTATTTTTCATTTATATAACTACACCGAACTGTGTAATTTCTCAAACCAGTGCACTCAGCCAAGTGTTTTTGGTGAGAAACAACAAACACCAAGGCAGAAACAAAGAGCTTTTATAGTCACAATAAACAATGTTGACCCGAAAAATGAGTGTTGATAGGTACTAAAGGTATTAATTCAAAAATAGGGGACATGTATTGTAATATTAGTTCAATTCATTCATTAATTTAATGAATCTTCATTAGAAAAATTAAAACAAAATTAAAAATAATGGAAAAGGAATTATCATTATAGACAACAAATGGGGGAATTATTTCATCCCATGTATATAACCACTCACCTTTCACAATTTTTTAGAGGAACATACCAATGAACCTAGTCATACTCCCTTTGGTGGAATGTGAAGAAATTATTCCAATGGATTGGATTTTCATATATAGAGCTGTTATAAATTGCCATGTGATTAAATCACTCTTTATATTTTGAAATGACCTCCCAATATGTACAAGTTAATGGTGGTTTTTGAATCATGCTTAGCACTAGAATCTAAAAAATGGATATTATTACCCAATGATGAAGCCTATATTTCTCAAATGATTTATTCAAAGGAAATTATAGACCATTAATACATTAACATTTAGAGGGAATACACATATGTCTTTCAAAAAGAATTTCCAACTATTCCTCCTAGTTGAGATGCTGAATTTTTCATCGAGTATTTGCCTGGGGAATTACAATTATCCATGAATCCATATTGATTGGTTATTGGGGAACTTGAGGAGGTGAAGAAACATTTGTAGAAGAATGGGGTTGAAGGGTTCATATGCCAAAGTTCTTCATTAAGGGGTGCACCAGCCATATTTTTCAAGAAGAATGATGGGATAATATGCATTTTCATTGATTATTGTAAACTCAAAATGATCATGATAATTAACAAGTATCATCTACCTTGTATTGATGACATGATTGATTATAAATATGGAGTACAATACATTATAAAGTAGGACCTATGGTCGGGATATTACCATGTTATTGTGACGAAGGTGGATATCCCCAAGTATCCTTTTCATAAAATTTATAGGGACTATTAATTCATTGTAATGTCTTTTAGACTCATTAATGCCCCAAAATCATGATGGAATTGATAAATAGGTCTTTAAAAATTACCTTGACAAAATTAAGTCATTATTTATTGATGGCATAATAATATACTCCAAAATTAAGGAGGTCTATGAAGAGAATTTGAATAATTTTCTAGACCATGAAAAGGAATAGAAATTTTACAATATATAAAATGTGTGTTCTTATTGAATTCAGTCCTTTTATTGGTGCATATAATCAGATTTAATGGGATATCAATGGACACATTAAAGACAGATGTAATTAATTGATGGCCGAGGCCAAAATCTATGACAAATATTCATAGTTTCCTTTGGGTTTCTATGTATTGTCGTAAATTTGTGAGAAATTTCTCATAATTTTCAAACCCCATTACCAATATAATTCATATGGGTTTAATGTTTTCATGGATCAAATAAATCATAAGAGAGAACAAAGGAGTTGAAAAGGAGTCTTGTCATTGAACCTATTCTAACACTACCCATAAGTGGATAGAATTTGATGGTATAAGTTGATTCTTCAGAGAATGTTATGGACTATGTGCTGACATAAATTGAAAAATTCATTGCCTATTCTCCATGGAAATTGAATGTTCTTGAACATAAATACCCAAAAAATGATCTGGAGTTGGCTGAATTGATTTTATCATTAAAATATAGTATAATTTTTCATTTGGGAGAATTGAAATATATATTTAAATCCCAAAATTAACAATAATATAATCACATATAAAGAAATGAATATTCACAAATAAATTTGGTAAGAGTAGATAAAAGACTATGAATTCTAAATTCACTACTATCCTAAGAATTTGAATAAAGTGGGAGATGATCTACGTAGAATGGATCTTGTAATTTTTCAACGACGATAATTGAGATGTATCTGATCTTATTAGACTGAAATATGATGGGCATTTGAATAAAAAAGGAATGAAAATCATTAATATGTTCACAAATTATAACTCAACTATCTTTTCAGGAGATGATTTAGGATTATATGTGAGATAATGTGGGAATTCATAACAATGTGGAGACAATATGAAATGGGAAATCATAATATTTCAATATTAATTAATATGTATTTGTATGATTTCAGTCAAAACTATGTATACCATCAAATCCTGAGTTAATGATGGATCCGTTAGAAAATGCACATATCCCATCCATTTCTAATCATCCTGGAATCATAATGTGGTATCACGATCTCCAAAAACACTGTTGGATGTATAGTATGATGAATGAGATCACAAAATATACATTAATATGTTTTGTATGTAATCATGTGAATGTGGTATGGAAAAAATCTAAAGGTATGATGCAACCATTACCCATACCAACATGGAAATAGGCAACCATCACCATGTAATTTGTCACTGAGCATCTTAAGACATATAGAAGTATAAAATCCAGTGGTGTATCTTAATACAATTACTATGAACATCATTGTGATTCGAGAAGATTTCTCATTAGATTAACATGAAAGGATATACATTAGTGAATTGGTTCGGCTGCATGTTGTTACACAATCGAATGTATCCGATTGAGATACAATATTAACCTTTATATTCTTTAATAGTATCTAGATCACTCTGAATATTGATTTGAACTTCATAATTTTCTATCACAGTCAATCTAATGTCCAATATAAGAGGACTATCGAGATAGTTGAAGGAATATTGAGATAATTGACAATTGACTTCAATGGGGGTGGTATCAACATCTTCCTCATTTTGACATCTCATAAAACAATTGTTTCCACTAATGCTTCAGAATGGATCCCAATAAAACCCTTTGTGAGAATAGTTGCAGAACAGTAGCATGATGCAATGAATTTGTGGAATAGAACCTTATTGGTCCTGAAATGATGGAGATGTTTATGACCATTCAGCATCAAATCAAAGACGCATAGAGTCAACCAAAGAGCTATACTGTCAATCAACGATGGGACCAAGAATTTCATGGGGTATACATGGTATTCCTATGCATGTCTACATTGTATAAATTGATGAGATTTTGGATGAAGGTAAATATTAATCCAAGTTACATCCACCCATTTCAGATACTTGATCACAACAGAGTTGTGGCATTTCTACTAGTACTCCCACAAAACAATTCTCATCTACATGATGTATTCCATGTGTCCCTATTGAGGATATACATATTTGAACCCTAAATTGTATAGAATGTAGAGGTGTTACCACTAGAGATTGATCTCTCTTCGGAGGAGCATCCTAAGATGATTTTTGATAACATAGATAATGTTCTACAATATAAAACAATCCACCTTGTCAAAGTGGTTTGAGGAAACTGCATATTTGAAAAAGAAACATGAAAACTAGAGGAAGAGATGGAAATAAATTTTTTTCTTATTTTTTATTGGAGTTAAATAATCATATATAGGGACAAATTTATCATGGGTGGAAGATTTTAATGACCCATAATGTTATAAATAAAATTCCCTTACAATTTATTGTTTTATAATATATTATGGTTATGGAAAAAAATAGGGGATTAATTAAATTTATTATATCCTATTGGATACAAAAGACTATTATGAATCATTAATATGGATAACATAGTAATTAAATAGCGATCACATGATTAATATATATACCAGGATTTATCAAATCAAATTGTCATAAATAAGGGAAGAGATGACCTATTCCAGTAGGATTGTTGTAATGACCCAAACATTCATTATTCGAAATTCCTCTTGATATAATTAAATTTTTATTATGGTTATATAATATGTTAACTTCATTGGTTTTATTTTTATGAATTTTATATTACTGTTATGAATTGTGATCATTGCATATATAGTAATTGAACAGTGATCACATGATTAGTATAAATATAGGGCATTAACAAATCCAATTTACACAGACAAAGGAAGCGATGGACTCATCCAATATACTTTCCCTATACGAAGCCCATTTTCTGGAGCTCGAAATGGCGGTGGTGTCATTGGGTATAGCTCTTGAACCAGAACAATCCATGATTGAACATGTTATGCTTGAGCAAAAACAACATTGAGATAGGTGGAAGTTAATAAGGATTACGACCCGAGCGATGTTATCTGAGCCAGCCCAAGAGTCTTTCACCATCACACACCTTAGCCTTTAGTCTAATAGGTGTGTTATAAGGAGTTATGTAACAAGACCCTATCACTATGACAATGTACATTATTTTTGAATAAAGAGCGTCCATTCATTTTATTATTGTAACTTTTTAAATAGTTTATAAATCAAAAATAGAATTTCTAGTTAATATTAAACTATGAAATCTATTTTAAGGAAATAATTTATTTTTTAATAAAATAATATTATTATAAAATATTATTATTAAATTACTTTTTATTAAATATAAATAATCATATTATTTTATTAATGCAATTGTAATTTTTATTATAGTTTGAAAATTATTTTTTTCAATGCCCAAATTTTTTTGGTAAATGTCATTTTTTAATTTCAATGTAAAAATTCACAAATTTAGGAAATTATTTAGTTAAAATGAATATTATATTTTGAATCAGGATGTTGATATTATGCAATGGTGAATTTTTCATAATTTTTTGAGATAGTAAAATTTTTTTTAATAAAATTGAATACCGTTAAAATATATAACATGTTTTATGATATCATAATGACCCAATAGTGATGTAATAAAATAATAAAAAAATTATTTTCTGAAAATATAAGTTTTTTCATTAAAATAATATGATTTTAGCATTTTTTGATTTATTTTACAATGCCTTTGTGGGCCCTGCAAGACTTATAAAACATTTTTTCTTTTTAAATTGTTTTCCTTGAGAGTTGGAATCACCTCCACATAAGCAGCCCTATTATTTTAAGAAGATTGGCCAATGGAATTATAAAATATTGTTTTCCACTCCCCATTGGAAATAACCATATTCAATAAAAAATGGGCTGGTTTGTGGTATTGATTAGTTTATAGTGAGGTGTCTCAATCCTAAATAATAATTAATTCCCTCTCCATTCTACTATAAACCCACCAAAGCTACCACTTCCACTTTACTCAATGCCTTTTGAGTTTGACCAACCCCTACCATCATTTCTCTATAATCCTTCCAAGCAGTCCCATGCTCCCAAGAAGCCTCTCTCAAGCATTTCCCAAGCCTTTGGGAACACACTTCAATGTAAGGGATTTCTACCTTTTTAATTTTTTTCTAATTTTCAATATAAGTTTTAATGTCCTTTTTTCAATTTAAAATGTTTGGGTTGGATTTTGCACCTCCACGATATTGTAATATTTATGTGTGGAGGATGGGAGACCCCATTATCTCTCATTAATGCCTCCTAGGTACAAATATTACCATTCCAAAATTCCTTGAGAGATTTCTCTCTCGTCATTATCATCAAAGTAATTATTTTTTATTATGCATCTAAATTCCATTACGCTTATTGGGACATAAATCTATATGACCCCATTACTGTCCATTTCATGTATATATAATGGGACACCTTTTTCTCTCTCCTCAACCATTTTCGTTAATCCTTATGTCATGTCGTTATACTGCCGAAATTGCACCACGTTTTCCCATGCCATGTTCTTTGCGTAGTGAATACCATAACCATGCCACTATCAAGGGTATTCAAATTTAAACACATATAAAAGTTGAATGGTAAATTAATTTATTTATTACACATTACATAATTGTGGAATAACTTATGATTTTTATTTATTCAATGATATATGTTGCACACTTTTTCATGAAATAAAATTTTTTAGAATGGTGCGCCCGGATAGTGCTTCAAAGTATTGTGTAAAGCATTGTATCATGATACGTCCTGTGAAATGGGTTTTGACTCATGATAATTCATGTGTAATGAGGTTATACTCGTGCTTCATGTGAAATGAGGGTTCACTCATACTTTATGTTCAATGATCCTTGGCTCATGCTAATTCCATGTTAAGTGTTGTTGCCACATTTCCATGTTATAATTATGATGCATTATCACACCTTTATTTTCATGTTTCTCTTTTTCTCCATTGATATGCCTATCGTAAACATGTATTGTATTCCTCATTTTATTCCATTTTTATTCCTTTATTGGGATTTATATCTCACTCATTTTTTATGCATGTCCTCAGGTTATCCCATGCAATGCTAAGTACGAGGGAATGTAGTGGTCATGTAAAAGATGTATTCAATAAAGATGTTGAATTTCATGTTTTATGTTGTCATATAATGATCCAAAGCCCTAATATCAATATACCCTTTGATATTCCATGTTTTATCAGGTGAAGAGTTTATGTAATAAATTAGGTTTAAGTGTGTAATAAAAAGAAGGGTAGTTATATTTGGTATCAAAGAGAGGTTTAATTATTTTTTGGGATTTGGATTAAAAAACCCTAGTCAAGACATAGATACAAGAATAAGTATAATAAAAACATTCCTATGTATTGGTGAGTATTGACTAAGTGGTTTTTCAAGAAAATACATCCATTTCTAGAAATGAGCAGTTAGAGGCGGCTCTGGGACAGATGTATCCTAGGGGTAAAACCCGAAAACACCCCTTTGAGCTAGACATGAATGAGAACAGGTGCATGACAATGGGCCTTACTGCACTATTGGTTACGACCCTCCAGGGGTATTTGATTTTGTAAATTCACAAGCATAGTATGAACACTTATTAAGGGAATTAAAAAAATGCCCCAAAGAATATATGTTTGTAAGTAGATCATGGATAGCATAGATTTAGGCCTATATTTTATAAGTTAAGTAAATAAATGTTATTTATAAGTCATTTGTTTTTTCCATGGTCTACACTTTATGTGTTATCCCTATCATTCCTTACATTATGTTACAATAAATCGTTAGACTTCATGTAGTTTAATATCAAAATTTGATAATTTCTATAGGGTAAATAAAAATTGGATATGTTTCATCAGCAGGATAAAGGATAGTTTTGAGATGGAAGGGGAAGAACCTCATACAAAACACTTCTCCCTTCTTGTAGACATACTATCTATATTTATTTCTATGTCAAGCTCGCATAGTATCAAAACCTTTTACAATGTCCAAATATCATGCAAGATGCTCTATGACATATCAAACACCTCCTCCATACTATGGAATCATCAAGGATCATGGATAAATTGTGATCAAATCATAAGCTCCCAACTATATCATATTTTATGGAATGAGAGGTACTAGCAGGTTATTTTCAAATACATCACCTTTTCTAGAGAGTATGATGCACTATTTGATTTTAGGATAGCTACCGAAGAGGGAGACCTCCGAGAAACAAATGTATATAGTCTTGGATTCTGATCTTTTTGGAATCATATGATATATATTAGAAGAACCATATTTTGAAAATTTCAAAGCTGACCCTATCAGACTATTTTACAAAAACCTCATGCATGGTGATGTTTTGAAACTATATGTCAGAAATAATTATTTTAAAAAATTACATCATATTTTCCATTAGTAAAATCCATGTTGTAAGGATTGTGTCTAGACTAAGGAAGTGGACTACATTGAAAGTGAATTGAGGTATTTTTGCACAAGGTGGACCCTTTCTCTCCATGATCAATGTGATAATGAGGGTGGTGGGATGATTAATGGTGGTTTGTAAGAAACCATGATGTTCGGTTTAAAACTAAGAATTCATTTTTTATGTAATCAAATTGTGAGGATGCAATTTTTTTAAGGGGGAAGACTGTAACGACCAAAACATTCATTAATGGAAATTCCTCTTGATCTAATTAAATGTTTATTATGGTTATATAAAAAGTTAATAGCATTGGTTTTATGTTACATGATTTTAAAATACCGTTATGAATTGTGACTGTTGAGAATATAGTGGTTGAACAGTGATCAAATGATTTTTATAAATATATGGCTTTAACAAATCCAATTTTCTCAGAAAAAGGAAGTGATGGCCTCATCCTGTAGACTTTCCCCATATGAAGCCCATTTTTTAGAGCTCTGAAAGGAGGTGGAGTCATTGTGCTTCCTTCTTGACCAATCCCAAGTCGAGTATGAACACGTTATGCTTGAGTTGAATCGACTATGGGAGAGGGGGAAGTTAATAGAGATTACCACCCGAGCGATGTTATCAAAGCCACCCAAAGAGTCTATCACCATCACACACCGTAACCTTCAGCCTTATATGGGAGTTATTAGGGGTTATGTATCAATACCATAGCACTATGACTATGTGCACTGTTTTTTATAAATAATGTGCATTCATTTTATTATTGTTACATTGTAAATAGTTCAAAAAGAAAAAATAGTATTTTTAGTTAATATTCAACTAAGTAATCTATATTGATGAATTATTGGATTTTTGAATTATATAATATATTAATAAAATATAATTAATAAATTAATTTTCATTAAACATAAATGATCACATAATTTTATTAGTGCAATTGTAATTTTTATTGAGGTTTGAAAATTGTTTTTTTCAGAACCCATGAATTTTTAGTAAATGTAGCTTATTATTTTTAAAGAAAAAATTCAAATATTTAGATAATTATTTTTCTAAAATTACTATTATTTTTGGAATCAGTACATTGAAATTATCCCATGATAAATTTTTCAAAAACAAATTAGAAAGTAGAATTTTTGGGTATGAAAATAATTATCATTTAAATATATAATGTGTTCTATGACATCATAATGACCAAATGATGATATAATAAAATAATAGAAACATTATTTTCGGCCAATATATGTTTAATCATTGATATAATGTGATTTTTTATTTGTTTGATTTATTTTACCAAGCATTAGTGGACCCTTTAATACTTATAAAACAATTTCTCTTTTTAAATTGTTTTTTTTGAAAGTGTGAACCACCTCTAAATAATCAACCCTACTTTTTTAAGATGTTTGGCCATTCGAATTATAAAATATTTTTTTTTGATCCCCTTTGGAAAGAACCATGGTTAGAAACCCTGGGATGGTGTGTGGTATTGATTAGTTTAATGTGAGGTGTCCCTAACCTAAACAATAAAGAATTCCATATCATTTCCTATATAAACCCACACAAGCTCCGACTTTCTCTTCACTGGAAGGATTTGGAGTTTGTCCAAACCTGATCCTCCTCTCTATATAATCCTTCCATGGTGCCCCAATCTCTCATGAAGCCTCTCTCAATCCTCTCCCAATCCTTTTGGATCACACTTCCAAGTAAGGGATTTCTTCCTTTCTCATTTCTGACCGATTTTCTTTAAGTTGTTATGACCTTTTTCATTCATTTACAGATGATGGGGTATGATTTATCACATCCCATATAATGTCCTATTTATGTTTGGATGATGGGAGACCCATTTCAAACTCATTAAAGCCGCCCATGTACACCCGTTACCATTCCAAAATTCCATGACCTATTTCTCTCTCCCTTTTACATCGAAGTAATTATTTTGTGTTATGCATCTAAATTCCATTACGTTTGTTTGTACATGTACCAATATGATCCCATTACTTTACATCTTATGTATATATTATCAGAAACCCTTTCTATCTCATCAATTATTTTCCTAAATCATTACGTCATGTCGTTATGCTACCGAAATTTCTCCACGTTTTCCCAAGCCAAGATCATTGTGTAGTGAATACCATACCCATACCTCAATCAAGGGTATTCAACTTCATAAAAATATACAAATTTAATAATACTTTCATGTATTTATTACAAATTTTTTAATCATTGAATAACATATTATATTGATTTATTCCATGATCAATGTGGAACACTTATTAATAAAATGAAATTTTTTAGAAGGGTGAGCCCTGATAGCGCTCTAACGCTTTGGGTAAAGTATGGTATCCTGATATATAAAGTTAGATGGGTGTTTACTCATGATAATTCAAGTGAAACAAGGTTTTACTCATTCTTAATGTGAAATGAGGTTTTAATAATGCTCCATGTGCAATGATCCATAGGTCATGCTAATTAAATATTAAGTGTTTTTTCCACATTTTCATGTTATGATTATAATGCTTTATCATGCCTTAATGATCATTTTTCTCTTATGATCCATTAATATGTCTATTGTCTAACATTTATTGAATTACTCATGTTATTAAATTTTTATTCTCTTACTGGGCTTTATAGTTCACCCTTTTCTTATGAATTCTCTCAGTTTATCCCATGAAATGCTGAGTATGAGGGAATGTAGTGGTAATGTAAAGGATTTTTTCAGTAATGATGATTCATTTCATGTTTTAAGTTTATTTTTAATGATCTAAAGACCCAAAGACACTATTCCTCTTGATATTCCATGTTGTATCACGTGAAGTGATTATGTAATACATTAGCTTTATGTGTGTAATAAAAAGAAGGGTTGTTATAATTGTACCCTATATAGCCCATTTATCGAAGATCCTGAGGGAGATGGAATCAATACGAATTTCCATTAACAAACCCCATGCTAAGATTATATAACTTAAGAATGTGTGAATTCATATATGGGATAATTTCAAGCTCATGATGAACATGAGGAACCAATGTTCAGAAAATATCCCCATGAGAGCTCCACCATCGCGCACATTACACTTAGGGCATATGTTGGTGAATTAATGGGATATGTATCAAGTCAAAAAATTAAAGGAATGTTACAGTTATTTTTTCGAAAAAGGAATATATTTTTATCTTATTATAGTTATATTAACAGTGATTATTCTTTTAATTCAATTCAACGAAATTTTATTTTTAGGTAATATTCAAATTCAATTATTAAAGGCATTTTGATGAATTAACTGATTTTTCAAATAAATATTATTTTAATTAAATTTTGTTATGATATAATTTTTTATTCATTGTAAATGGTCATGTAATTTTTATGTAGTGAAATGTATGTTTTATAAGTGTTCAAAAACATTTATTATCAAAAACACAAATTTTTTTCAATAAATGTAAAATATTATTTTAAAAGTCAAAATTCCAAAATATAGAAAATTATTTAGATAAGACAAATATTATTTTTGGAATAAAATGGTATTATTTATATAATGGTTAATTTTTAGTCAATATCACAAACACTCAAATTTTCATGTAAATAATAAATACCTTATAAAAATACTTTGTGTTTTATGACATCATAATTTCCAATTATTTTGTTATAAATACTTTCATGGATATCCTCATTGTAATATATATTTTCCACTGAAAAAAATTATGCCTATTTTATTACATTTAAAATAATTTAATGAATCCTCCGAATGATATAAAATATTTTAATAATTTAAATTCAATTCTTTTAAAGAGTGGCTCACCTTCACATTATGATGGTTGATATTTTAATATGATCAAATATTTACCTAATAAAATAAAGATAACATATGATCTTCTAAAAAAACCATAGAAAAAAAAACATTTTATGTTTTGTGGGATTGAATATATAATTATATATAGTCCAAAACATAAGTTTGTGAAATGTTAAAAATTCCCCTCCCATTTCTTATATAAACCAACCCATGATCCCACTAATCACCACTCGAAAAAAACATAAATAATTTTATTATGCCATACTACCCTCTCTATAATACTCCGACGACACCTATACTCTCATGAATCCCCTCCCAAGTATTTGTAGTCTCATATTCAAGTATAGGAACCTCTCTTTCCACTCCCACCATCAATCCTATAAACATTTTTGAATATTTTATTTTGATTTCTATTCATTATTTTTTCCATTAATTTTTTATCATTCCCTTACTATCAAATTAATTTCTATTTAATTATTGATCATTTAATCTCTCTCATTTTTAGCCTTATTTGTGACATTATTATGACGAAAATTTTTAAGTGATCATACAACCTCATCTGTTATCAGGAATTCCATTTACGTTATATCTATTATTTTTCCCAATGTTCAGGTATGTTTTTAAATATCCCACTTACTTCCCATTTTACTTAAAAATATAATATCTCCATAAACTCTCATTAAACCATCATAATAATCATTGTGTACACTATTTAACATGTTGAAAATTTGTATGGGTTATTTCCTTCCTAAAATATCACCATGTTTCATTATTATTCCATGCATTCTATTTACATATGAATATTTTTTGGAATGACTTTCTATATCTCTGTTACATTACTTTTCATGTCAAAATGATTAGAGACGAAATTTTATCTCATCTACTCATTTTGTGATTTTCTCTATTGCGTTGTAATGTTGTTGAAGTAGCACCATGATTTTTTCCTCACTAAATAATCATGTAGTGAATACCTTAACCATTTCTCTATCTTGTATATTCATATTTATTCACTTATACTTATTTTTGGGGGACACAAATATATTTATTCCACTTTTATTGTTCATAGATAATGTTATTATGTTGAATGAATCCATGATTATATGATATTTTGAAACAATTATGCATGATGATTATGTGATTATGAAGCGTGTGTTCTGATAACACTCCAATGAGTTGGGTAATGTTTATTATCATGATATTTCATGTTAGTATATTGGTGTACTTGATTCCATTATGGTAATTTTTTCCACCATGATATCATGGGAGTTTATCATTATCCTCTGTTTATCATGCAATGTTTTATGTTGTTTCCACATTTCCCATTTTATTATTATCATTCTATATAATTCCATATTACTCAGGTCCTATTATGCCATGTTGATATGACTTGTATAAAATTTATTTTTATCGTCAAATTATACCATGTTTATTCTTTTAATGGACTTTATAACTCACCTCTTTCTTATGTATTTCCATAGGTTATCCAATGTTATTCTATACTATGTAATGTTAAAATAGTTTTGAATAATGATGATGTAATTCTTGTTTAATGTTTTAATAAAATGTACAGAATTCCTTATATCACTATACATCTAAATATTTTGGGTTGAATTAAATGTAATTTTATTTAATTAAATCATGTATTAATGTGTAATAATGAAAAGAGTTGGCATTGTTTTTTATTTTACCCCAATTGAAATACATTTTTTCTCTCGAAACTCATCATTGTTATGCCAACTACTATGTATAAATATGACTCATAATATAATCATATTCTAGAATAGAATTCTAAACAATGTTGTCTTACCACAAAAATTGACTATGTGAATGTATTGTTTTATAAAACATTCTCTATATAATCCAAAACCACCTGTTGATGTTCCATGTAAGAATTATCATTATCCAATGCTACATCACATATCTTCTTTAAATGTGTAATATCATATATATACATACTTAGAAGAGATACATGAAACACATCATGAAATTCTGATTTTTTGGGAGGATTTATTTATATATTGGACACCACATCAATATTATAAAGAATATTAAATTTACTGATATGACTAGGGATTAAGATTTCATTATGTCAAAAGAACAATATCATATTTTGTTTTTGAATATATCATTTGTTTCTTTAACCTTTTCTCTATTAAGATAAGGTAAATTTTTTATTCCAGAATCACTAATGGTTAAAAGGATCCATAATATAGTGATATGTTATTCCATTTACCGCTACTATTAATCATAAAAAAATAGTTAATACAAGTTGTCCAATATGAAAAAGTCATAATATAATGATACAATACCATAATATCTAAAGCATAGTCAACATTATAAAATTATTGATTCCATAGATAGTTAATCTTATGAAAATTCAAAAATAAAAAATTTCTATATAAATATGATAAATATCCTACATTATACATAACATTATCCACTAGTATCAATAAGTATATACTAAAAGCCACATACCAAATATGTTAATAACATGGTCATATATTCTCTCTATATATAAAAATAATTAGAATTACCATAAAACCATAATGAAATCATAAATGATTACTCATTCCATAAATAAAAACATAGATTATTGAATATATTACATAACTACAATAGTTTTTAATACACTAGTTGTGATATCATCTACCAAAATATCATCAAATCATTAATTAGTTTGGGTTTCATCGATACTATCGGGTTTGTATTATCCATATTTTTCCCCTATTTATGAAAAGTATAAACTATTTTCTCAACAAAAGGATAATGTTAGTTAGAGTGAGTATCTACATAAGCGGTGAATTTAGTACCCAATAAAAATTACTATCTAATTTTTTTTATATATAATCCAATAAATAAATTTAAATATCCATGTTAGTATAAATGAATGTTCAATATATGTTCTGATCTATCAAAATATTTTTTAAATATTGATTATGTATCAATTAAAATAAAATACATTACAGATTAACATTTGGAATCAATTTACATGAGAAAAAACATGTAGAATCACAAATAAATAAAAACCATTAATGTTTTTGTTTTTTTTCATTTTAAAATGGAATAAATTTAAAGAAAAAAAATCAAAGGAAAAAAATAACATCATGGTGGAATAAAAACCAAAAGATTATTCCTAAGAGAATAACTAATTCACCCAACAAGGAAATCACCCGCTACTATTAAAATTATATAAAATAATCTATAATCCAGATCCTAAAATATCAATTTAATAATATATATTTCTAAGACATAGAGTTATGTATTTCCAAACACCTAAGAGAATTTTAAATTATCATCCATAAATGGACCACTTCTACATCACCATGGGAAATTAAGAATAATGAGATTTTGATAATATAGAATGTATCTTCCTATTCAAGTGTATGAGATAATGTGTGTGTTTATAAAACATAGTTTATACACACTACTAATAATGTAAAGAGAATAGACAGAAAGAGAAAAATAATGATATGATGTAATATCATATTGCTCTTGCATGACATTCTCTTCTTTTATTGGTTCTTAGAGTGTTACTTCAAATGAAGTTCAAGTTCACATTTAATAATTCAATATACACTAATGTTTTGGAAATACATTCTTATTATTATGTGGGATTTAATATGAGTGTTCAATGTGATTCACTTCTTCTATATTTGATCAAAATTAATAATGATTTCTGTATGGAACACCTCAAAGTAATATTCTATTAATCATGAAATGTTATTCTCTAGATCATAGTGTGTATTTTATGTGCATCTCTTAATGAGGGAGTCTGCTATCAGTTTTAAAAGCATCAAGCAATAGTTTCCAAATGGAGAAGAATATTCCTGATCTCTAGAATCCTCATACTCATTAATGAAAAATTATTTAATGAATCTTTTTAATATATTAATATCAATCAATAATATAATAAATTGCATTAAATTCAATCATATATCCATTAAGAATATTTTATTATACATAAAATATAATATTAGTGGTTTATTCATTGAACGACGAGACGATATCTGGCAGCAAGTCAGGGTTACTATACATCATTCCAAAGCATTATTACATTTTCATTCTGATAGATGGTCTTCTTTAATGGTGACTCATATTTGGTTGTAGGTATCTCCAAGACATCTCCAAATTTTAGTTTCAATGCTGAGTCATCCACATTCAATATATATTTATTAAAAATAACCAATATTCAATTCTTGTGGTGGTAAATTGTTGGATGAAGTTATTTCCAATGGTGAGTCATATCTTACAATGACTCAATATCAGTGTGGAGTCATTGCTAGATGCGACTCTACCTCAACAGTGAATTATACTTACCCAAAATATAATCAACTAATCATTTATTATAAATGATTTCATAACAAATTATTTCCCTTAACACTATAAGAATGAGTATTTGGAGGTCATTAAAACAATGTTTCGTATAATATGTTTCATTTGATAATCTCAAATCAGGGTATTTATCAACGGTAAATCAAGAAATTTTATATAAAATGGAATTAGATTTAAAGGTAAATGTTAAATGACATACACAATGTATCATAGGAAATTAGATAAGAAATAGTATCAACGAAAAGATAATATAAGGTATGGAATGAAACACATATTACAATTAATGACATTATGGTATCATTGAGAGAAAATGAATACTATAGATTATATTCCATATTGCCTTCTAACCCTTTTTTGATTATAAAAAAGGTAACATAAATAGAAAATGTAAAAATGAATCATATGAATTACATGTGACATAAGATTAATAAAGGAAGTGACAGTATGAGAAATAAATTAAAACTAAAAGTTATACAAAACATCACCATCGACGAAAAAAGGTCTAATCATGAATGATTTTGAGTTTTGGATAAATATTAAGTTGTTTTTCCTTTCAAATTTTATAATGTAGAAGGGTCACAACAAAATTATTAAGGATATCTATTGATGGATGTTGGTACTAGAGTCATAAAAGGGGTTTCTCTGATGATGATTGGTCTTAACTTTTGAATTTCTTCCCGGGTGTGTGTATATATATATATATATAATTAAACTAGTTGGAATCAGTTAATTGGGGTCTCAGGTTACATGGGGCATGAAGAACTATTTTTCAGAAGCAGTTAGAGTAAGATGAGTTGTTACGATTAGGGCATCCTAGGCCACTACATCAGTTCGTTGAACTTGTAGAAATGGATTTATAAAATTCATATAGAACATAACTATGTTCCCAATGCTCTCTATTAAAATAAATAAATATTTATTCTATTCCATAAAATCCTAATAATATAGTTTATCATCATTAGCTGATTTATTTATTAATTAAATTCTTGAGCAACATGAGGTATCCTGAAATTTTAACCAAGAAATATTAAATGAGCATTTATTTCATGCTTAGTATATAATCATGAAATTTAATACATTTTAGAATGTTTGATTGTTAGAATATTATCCAATAAATACTTTATGTACTACCTAACCATCATAGGAACATGGTAACTATTTTGCACAAGCACCCTCAACCTTTCTTGTGTTATATAGGATTCACCACCTAAAGAATCAGATTGATATTTTCTCAAAATAGTTTTGATCAAATAAACATAAAAAATATAGTATGAGCACTTAATAAATAATCCATATAAACAATATTCTCTATCATCTATAGAATGGATACCATGGAATCATAAAATGAATACATTAGTTCGTCCAATGTGGATATTATGGCCTTGATCACATTTTCCATCATTATGTTCTCTATCTATTATTCATCAATATGGTGCGTCATTTTAGGATTAAAATATTTCATCACAAAAGAAACTAATACAATGAATCGACTTCACATAACATAGTTAGTTGATTTAATTCATTTATTTACAAAATACTAAAATTAAAAACCATACTCTCTCTGAAATATTCTAAATCACCAATGGAGGAAAAGGACATTGTAGCTTGGGAAATGGAAGAAGAATCACTCTCTCAATGATTGCGTTTAGGTGAATTAGATGAAAACCTATGTAGCTCACTAGAATCATTAATATGAAAAAAATATCCTTCACGATCAACTTATTCTCGAATATAAGATCCATCATTCATTGGTTGATTTCCAGGAATCATTTCCCATTCATAAAACATTGGTTTCTTCCAATCTAAGAAACAAATACCCTATGATTTATGAAAATGAGAACTAAAAAAATATTCACACATACTGTATGTAAAACAATGGGGGCCTAAACAATTTACTGCACTTCACCTTATATGTCAAAAATATATATATCAACTTCTATATGCTTACCAAATGACAACAAATAAATAGTAACAACCTTCATCTACTCAATAACTAACTATTCAATAATTGCAGGATATACATTATGAATCTCCATAGATGGGAATTTCTCTATATCAATTGAAATTTTATTTTATTATATTAGAATCATAGAAACGTCACAGTAAATTATTGGAATTTTTTCAACATAGAAACTAATAATCTAGTGAACAGATAGGAGAATGATGTATTTCCAAATCCTCAAAAATAATAGATCCAACATAAATATTAGAGGCTCTACCATTTTTTTCACCATTTAATCTCCATATCCACATTTCATTTCTATATTACTCATATTCTCCTCTACTTATTGTTTACCCTCATTATCACCATTTACATATTCATATGAGGACTTAGTCAGTATTTTTAAATTATAGTCACATAAAATATCATTCTCGTCTTCATCATTTCCTTATATTAAATGTGTTTTTCTAATAGAGAGTTCAATAAGTTTTTTAGAAAACAGTAATTGTTATCTAGGGATCCTTGAGGAATATGTAAATCCATTCATCCTTCCCTTAGATATTCATGTTCCTCATTTCAATGGCATCCACTACTTCCTCTTTATATTAGTACACCACCACAAAATGTAGTTTCATACCAGGGTCCACAAGGACCTTTGATCTAAAAGGATGATCTATTATATTGAACTCAACATAAATTCATTCACTATAATCAACCAATATCTACTTCTATTTATTCCAACTATTCATTTTTCTTTTATATATCACTTTTTTTATATAAAAACCTCCACCTATTACTATAGACTATTCATCTAATTTAGTTATCCTTTTCACCTCCTTCATGGACAAGATGAAATGTTGATGGATTGGTGAATCTTATCTCAAATATGGATCCATCATCTCCATGAAGTGTGCCATTATATATCTAAATTTTTTTAACTTATATATTATATTTTACACATTGAAGATAAACATCATGAATCATCATATTGTAAAAATCACACTTCCATGGAAAAATAATTTGTTAAATTCACTTGAAGAAAAACTAGTATTCACTATAATGTTATATTTGAACTGGTATTCTGAGAATTCCATCACAAGTTAACTCCTTCATAGCATCTTCATACAAAATGTTATCTCTATAATATTGAATAAACCATTTGTAATCTTTTTACAAACCCTCATTCATAACACTTAATCATATTTCCCACAACCATGAGGAGAACAGAACATTACGACCATTTACTCTACTCTTCGTGTATACATCCTTCTCCTACAACCCAATCTAAAAAAACTAATAAATCTCATGAACCAACCAAGGATAAAGTTATATCTCATTAGAATAGAACCATTTGATACATATTTTCTCATACACAACCCTGATTACAAGATAATTAATCAATAACAACCACATATCCAAATAAATTTATTAGGGAAAAACAACAATCATCGAAGTATTTGGATTCATTGGATCAATAAAAAGTGAAATAATCATTTAATAATTCCACTAATTTTAAGAAAAAACATTTCCTGTAATGATTCTAAATCTATCTTTATTCATGCAACAGATATTTTCTCAGATGTCATGGGTGAAGAAAAATGAGGGTCGATAGTTATGAGTCAAAATGTCACAACATGGTTTGAGGGAAAAGGAGTGGGGATTATAAGGATTGGAATTAATAAGATTTTAATTTATATAATAATTATATTTTATGGATTCAAAAATGAAATATCGAAATAAAATTTCAATTTAATGAAACAATTAAAATAAATAACTCCATAATGAAATTAGAATTAGTGGGTTCAAAATAATAAAAAATAAAATTTATAAGATGAAAATTTATTTATAATTGTTTGTATGAAAAATGGAAAGTAAAAAAACAATAATGACTTTATCCAATGGTGATTAAAAATAAAAAAATGTGTAATTCCAATACAATGTAAAACTCTATGGTGGATAAAATCAATGGTTCCTAAACTCAACGATGTGTAAAATCAATAATTGGTAAACTCAACAATAATTAAAAGAAAGTTTATAAAAATTGATAATCATTCCTAATTATTATATAATGTAGTTTATTCTTTCAAAATACAATGCCTTACTGAAAATAGTAGTAATATAGTGTTTTAATGAATGTATTCAACTGTTATATCACCATTTAGAAAATAATCTCTAAAAAACTAATATCTTACAACGATGTGATTTTTTCCGGATTGAATGATAGTGTTATTATAAGTTTAAATATTACATTTATTATATCAATTTATTAGGACATGTCTTAATTGATATACATATCCTTGTATGAGTTGTTTTATATAAAAAAACTTCATGATTATATGTATTCATTATCAAAAGTATACAACACTGTAGAACATTGTTTCTTACTACACAATGAAACTATAGGCTTTCTTAAAAGGTAACATTTTCTAAATTTTATTTTTATATATAAATAACAACCATTGATATTTAAATTTGATTAACAAAATATGATAAATTTATTCCCCATAGGGTAAAACAATATTAAATTGGTGGTGTTTTGAGGTATTTGAATATTTTTTTTACAAAATATAATTGTCACCCCTTGGGGATTTCAAGAAAGTATGCACTAATACACAAAATCAACATGATATGTATTGTTTAATATGTTTAGTATAAAATTATTATAATCATAACAAAGTAATTTATTTTATCCAAATACATATTATCTTATCAAGATCCAATCTATAGGTGGAACTCATAGGATTATCCCTACTTGTTTATTGATCCAAACTAAAATGATTTTAATGTTATTTTAACTATTTAAATTGATTTAAAATGATACCTTATTTATTTTGAAAAATTTTAAAACCAATATATAATTTTATCTCTCCCATTAAACTCAATTCAAATTCATTTATTGCATAATTTTTTGAAAATTATTACATAATTAAAATTTCTATGTTGAAAAATACTTATATAAATTTTAACGACTAAAACTTCTTTTGATTATTTTATATAAATAGTAAAATCAGCTGTACCTTTTGAAAATCCTTTTTAAATATGAAATAATAATATCCTATCATGAAAATATCTTTTGGTATATTTTAAACTATATAAATATTATTTTTAAATTTAAACAGTAATTTGAAAATAAGGATTTTGAAATCCAGAGGTCTTTTCAACAAGAATACCATCGATTGTATCCCTATTTAACATTAAACTCTTGAAACTCAGTTGAAATAGTTTGATATCTATAATTTATAAATAGTAATGAAATAATATAATGAATTCAAATCTCGGTATAGGTACAACGGTCTATTCAAAGCATATACCCTCTTCTTGACTACACCCATGCGAAACTATTCAAGATGTGACAAACCCTTCCCCACAAAGTTTACCCCTCCTAGGCCGTCAATGTGAGAATGGAGATAATGACCCCCCGAGTCCCGCATACATTAGGCCCCAGGTTTGCGATTAGCATCAAGGGTATAATAAACAAACAGATGGGAGGCATTACCCTCTAATAGAACAAATGCGGAAGAGAGAGATAAGATAGACACCAACCAACTCCAACTCAGAACTAAAATATAAAAGAAAAACAAGTGCACATATGTAATTCCATGAAAAATTGCTACAATTGAAAGGGAAAAAACTACAAGCACCCAAAATAAAGTAAAAATAGCCACAACCAAAATCCCAAATAGCTCCTGTAACCCCAAGCTTGTAGAAACTAGCTTGATCTCTAACCTACTCTAAGTGACCTGAAAAACAGTTTATATATTCATAGGGTGAGTATAAAAGTATACTCAGTTGGATCCTCCCCGAAGCCTCTCATGCAAAAGTAATTAAAACATGCTAAAGCACAGTAAACAACAAGTGAAAGTAACTCATCACCAAAATAGGATTACTAAGTTCCCAACCTCACCATGGATACTCTCACCAAGTTACACATACAAGAATATATCATATATTAAAAAATATCAATGTTACCCTGCTACTACTTCCCCACTGGTTTGCCGTTTTTTCCCAACATCGCACGTCCTGTGCATCTCTCTCCAAAAAGGATTGCCCACAAACACCTGGGCGAAGCACCACAATATCCACCTCGTATAACAAAAACACTACTTCAACACACCAAAGTAACCAGGTAGTTTTCAAGAGCCGCCACAGCTCGCATAATGTGTATCATACGTCAGGTATTACAATTGAAGCCATTACATCCCATACACCGAGTAAGGATCCTCAAGGCATCACAGCCTATATTCATTACACCTATAGTAGTCCATATAAAACTATATCTGGAATATATGTGTGTGAATAACCACAAGACATTACAACCCCCTACACACATATATGGGGAAAACTAACCAATGTGCCTTCCAGCACTAGTATGTATCAAGAAAAGAGAGTGGGGTCATAGGGTGTAGTCAGCCATCCATCCTCCCCTCAGAATGTTGGGTAAAACTCCCCCGGGGCTTAGAATCCGCTAGGAGTTAGTTTCCCTTACTAATAGGGTGGAGTAGCGTATAGAAACCAAAAAAGTACATATTATACTATAACTCACAACCACACTATGGCCATAACCTAATCTTAGACACAACTGCAGCTTACATCTCTCAAACTCCGGGCAACTACTTCTAAGACTAGGAATCCTATAAGCACACAACCATTTAAGGATATTTATTATATTAATTCATTCCCTTTTTATCAGTTCCACTTTATCTTAATTAATTCTCTAAACATTAATTAACCATGAACAATTCCACATTAAATTTCATTAGCATCACACCCAATGTCAACCGTTCCTTCAAAGTTACAACCTCATCATTATGTTCCAACAACTCCATCTACATCATTAACACCATTTATTCAATTATTCAATATATAATAACTTTTCCACACTCCCAGGCATTCTATAAAAACATTCTATGCTACTAAACACAGGGGGCTCATCGCGGTGAGTAGATGTACTGCCCGTCGATTTTTTGCCACATATAGCGAGAGAATATACCCATCCTTCCTTGAGAATTTAAACATGGAAAGCATGTGGAATACACCTCGTGTATTCACATCTTTCAGAAGAAGGGTAAGCAAGAACAGCTGCCTTGAGTATTGGGGAAATGTAAAGTAGATAATCAACCAATAAGAATCAGCAAGCATCCAAAAATCACATCCATCCCATTCCATCATCCCTGGTGTCCTTCCTAACACCCACATGCTTAAACTGATGTGTCTCGCCACTCTAGGAATCATCCGCTGCCACAAACAAATGGCCTCTATTCCACCACATACCACATCACCCATCCAGGGTCATGAATCAAGACAATAAGCAGGAAAAACAATCATCCCTTCAATTGGATTATGGCCCATTAACAAATAAGAGGGTAACTCAGAACCCTTCAGGGAATCATCAAACAATAAAATTCTTTAATCCATCATGAATTAATAGATTTATAATCTGTTGGTACCAACATTGGGAAACCTAACTAGTAAGTTATCACAAAAGATTAAACATGATTACTATGCCAATTTGATTAACATCAAATTACAACAAGAACCATATTCGTTTTCATTACTTTTTATCATTAGACAAACAATTATCAATTAATCTCGGTTTACATTCTTTACCGATATCCATCATGAACGAACAGCTAAGAAAAGCAAGCATAGATATCATACTATCAAGAAAAACATGAGGTAATAACATACGATCGTACAATTTCATTATCTGGTTCAAAGTATTTATTACATCAATTCCATTTTCATCTAGTGGGATTAACCATGCAAACAATATAGTTTCACGTAAAATTAATAGAAGCAACGAATCCCCTACATCAAGGGTTTGTGATTAAAACCCCAAAAAACGAAGAACGCTCAGAAAATCCAGGTTGATTCTCCAAGAATCCTCCTTATCTCTCTTCTCCTAACACATCCAAGACCAGATATAAATATATATGGCATCCACACAATTAGATATACCGATAACGGGTGTAGATATAATTAATCGAGGGAAGAGGAGATGTAGATCCATGTGGATCTATGAAACCAATCTAGAACGAAGAATAATGGAGAAGACCAGTCACATACCTCACGAAACCAGCTTCGATTCACCAATGGAAGCCTTCGGATCACCTAAAAAAAGCTTGAGAGAGGTTCTTCTACCTTCAGGGGAGGGTAATTCCGAGTTATGGCCGCTTAGGAGCTTAAAAGAGAATGTTAAGGGCAAAACAGTTGATATCCACAATTTTAGGATCTAATTTATGAGCCCGCACGGTTTGCTCGCACGGTTAGACAAATAGTGCGCAAACCATGCGGTAGATACTGCCCCATCAAGCACTCCTCGCATGGTTAGGCTACACGATTAGAAAAACGGTGTGCTAACCATGCATTATCCACTGCCTCTAATATTAACTACCCATGGTATGGCCACATGGTTTAGACAAACCGTACGCGACCCATACGAAAGATACTACCCTTTAGTTTTCCTTAAAGATTCAACCAACAAACCCCCATGTCACAACTCCAAACAATGGTAGCTAGAAACATCAAAAGTAACTAAAGACATAATGTGATGTTACAGTTCAAAATGTTCTATATTTGAAACGGTTCATCGAAAAGGATGATTATGGAAAAGCGTTTAGGATAAGTTACATTGACCTCTCGGAACACCTCTAATGCCACATTTTCACAAAGTAGTGGACCAGAGAGGTCCAGGCCATTACATCTGATACCTCTCAAAACATTCTTGTCCTCGAGAATCCAAAACCCACATAAAGAGAAAATAGAACAGGGTCTGAACAACCACCCATCGAGATACCTCTTAAAAGAGAGCAGGCCACCAAAACTTCAAAATAAGTTCTTAAATAAAACATGAAAGGTCTACCCACACAGGGTACATCGTTACATGAAAAGAGTTAAACATCAAACAACTCTAGGTACTGAGTACATATCTGTGACTCATGTTCCTAGGTACACTCCTCCATGCCACTGTGTCACCACAATACACGAACTAATGGAATTGAACGCCCGCACAACACCTTATCCTTGCAGTCTTGGATCTCCATAGGTTTCTCCTCAAAGTTTTCATCACCATCAACGTCGATCTATCCCCAATATATGATCTGAGAGTCGCCATGAAGATAAAGGCGGAGCTATGATACATGGAAAAAATAATGTATCTGACTCATCTATTGGGGAAGTGCTACTCGATACGCCACAACTCCAACATGAGATAACACCTCAAAAGTCCCAAAAAATCGGGAAGAAACCATACTTCCATAACCAAGGCTTCACTACCCACAACGAGGAGTCACCTTCAGAAACACATGATCCACAACATTAAACTCTAAGGGTCTCCTTATTTGATTAACATTTGATTTCTGATGATCTTGCGCTGTCTTCATCCTCTCACGAATCACCTGAACCATCACTGTTGTATTCTGCACTAGTTCTAGTCGAAGAATTGCTAACTCTCCAACCCCTGTCCAGCACAACGGAGAACGGAACGGCTGGCCATACAAGGCTTCAAACAGTGCCATACCAATGGTGGAGTGAAAACCATTATAGTATGCGAACTCCACCAAGTGTACGTGCCTCATCAATGAACCTCCAAAATCAAGAACACAAGAGCGTAACATGCCTTCAAAAGTATGGATGGTTCGCTCTATCTGACCATCCGTTTGAGGATGAAAAGCAGTGCTAAGGCATAACTAAGAACCAAAAGCATGTTGGAGACCATTCCATGCTCTGGAGGTAAAACTAGGATCTCCATCAGAACTGATCATCCTAGGGACTCCATGAAGTCTCACCGCATCCTCTAGATACTTCCTCAAAAAAACTTCCACAGATCTTGACTCCTTGATTTCTATAAAGTAGGCCGATTTTTTTAAATGGTCCACTACCACACAAATAGAATCATGTCATCCCAGAGCTTGAGGTAGACCAATAACAGAGTCCATTGAGATATCCTCCCACATCCATTGAGGAATCTCTAATGGCTGGAGAAGACCACCAGGAACACGGTGTTCGGCCTTCACCATCTGGCAGACTAAACATCGAGACACAAACTCCACAACCCCATGCTTCAGCCCAAACCACCCAAACTGACTCTTCAAGGCTCATTTCAACTTTTTCACGGCAGGATATACTACTAATAGTGAACTATGGAACTCTCGGACGACCGTATTGAAAATCATCAAAGGAAAAAAAAAACCATCCATGATATAGCACTCAGTGTTGTTCATCTTCAGTCCAACCATTAGTGGCCTCAACACAAACAACTCGGACACTCCAGACATCCACCTCTACATCTCCCAACTGGGACTCTTCCACATTCTACAACAGGGATGATTGTACCATCATCTAGAAAATACATCCTCTACCCCCAAATTCTTCCAAATCAAGATGTAATGCTGACAATTCTTCCACTACTCTCCAAGAATCACTTAATTCACACACAGCATCACTACGTGACTTTTGGTACAGTGCATCAGCTGCAAAATTCCCTTTCCCAGGTGTATACGATATTTTGAAGTTGTATTCCTGTAAGAACTCCCTCCACTGACGCTATTGTAAGATCAGGTCAAGCTGGATGAAAAAATACGTAAAACTCTTGTGATTGGTGAAAACCACAATGCGATCCCCAATGAGTTAATGTATCCACAACTTCATAGAAAAACCCATGACTTCCAACTAAAGATCAAGGGTGTAATAGTTGCACTCATGGGGATTTAATTGCCAAGACCCATAAGAAACAACTAACCTCCCCTGCATAAGAACATAGCCTAACCCTAGATGTGAAGCATCGTAGAAAACATCAATCTGAACTCCTTCAACTGGAAGATAATGGACTTGAGAACTTACTAACATCTCCTTTAGAAACTTTAAAGTTGTCTGGAACTGATCAGTCCATAAGAATGCATGATCCTTCCTAGTAAAATCTATTAGAGGAGTCGCAACTCATGAGAAATTGGCTATGAACCTCTTATAGTAGCCTGCGAGACCAAGGAAACTTCGCAACTCTGAAACTATGTTGGGGGATGCCCAAGACACAACTGCTTCTATATTCCATGGATCCACAACTACTCTCTATTGGGACACAACATTCCTCATGAAACGGACTTCTTGAGTCCAAATCTCACACTTAGACAACTTCCCAAATAGCTGATGTTGATGAAGAACTCCCAAAATAGCTTGTAGATGCTCTGCATTCTCCTCTTCAGATGTGGAGTACACAAGGATGTCGTCGATGAAAACTACCACAAACTTGTCCAGGAACTCACGGAACATAGAATTCATCTATCCCATGAACACAGCTAGAGAATTAGTCATGCCAAATGGCATTACAAAGAACTCATAATGCCCATGAAGACAACATAAAGCATTCTTTAGGATATCCTCATCCTAACACGAATCTGAAGATATCCTAACCACAAGTTGATCTTTGAGAACTAACTTGCACCCTTCAGTTGATTGAATAAATCATCAATCTAAATAGGAGGATATAAATTCTTTATTGTCACTTTTTTTATGCGACGATAATCGACACACAACCGCAAACTACCATCAACCTTCTTCACGAACAAAACTAGTGCACCCACAGTGACACACTTGGATAAACAAAACAACACTGTAACATACCATACAGAAATATATGTAGCTCTAATAACTCATAAGTGGACATCCAATATTGAGAAATAGAGATAAGAGATGCACCTGGCTATTGTTCGAAGCCAAACATGATCTCTCATCGAGGAGGTAATGCTACAACCTCTTCTGGAAAGACATCAGGGTACTCCTCTCTGACCCTAAGAAACGTCAACTGCTAAACCTCTAAAAAACTCAAGAATCATCTCAGAAATCATGGAAGATAAGGATGGGAAGTGCCTATGACCCATCTGAGGTTCTTGCTCACCAACAAACACCACTTTCTCTCCATCCGGACCAAAGAAAGTGACCTTCTTCATGAAGCAATCCATGATAGCCATCAATGAATACATCCAATCCATGACTTAGATGACATCACATGAATGTATTCGTAAACATAGGAAATCTCCCCAAGAGTAGTGTTGCCCCAACACTAGCTCACAGCCCATACATACTTCAAAAAAGTCAGCTCAACCTTCAACTAGCATAGTCAACGCCAAGGGCACTGGAATCCTCTCTACCTAAAATCCCAAAGAATGGACAAGGGTTGGTGATATGAAGAAGTGTGTCTCTCCTGAATCAAAAATGGCATAAATCAAGGTAGAAAAAAAAAAGAAAAGGGTACCTCAAATGAAAGCTGGCTCGCTTGGAACTAGCATCGCTAGAGCATGAAGCTGACCATGACCTCCTCCACGGCCTCTCTAACCCTTATAACGACCACCACCATGGCCACTCTCTTCTCTCTAAGTATGTGGGGCATCATGGGGTTGTCCTCTTCCTTTCCCATCTACCCTCTGTTGATCTAAAGCTGGCACAATCAGCTAATGCTGCCTCGGCTGGAACTGTCTCAACGGAGGAACATAGAGCATAGATCCTAGTGCACGATGACCTCTATGAAATTTTGGGAACTCTCACTACTGATGTCCGCAACCACCAAAAGAAAAAAAAAGCATGTGATCCCTTGGAATAGGCCTAAGGGTTGCTCCCTCTAATGAAACAAGATGTGAAGGGTTGGGGCCTAACACTTGATGAATGAAAACACTTCTACTCTGAAAACCGAGAACCTCACACCACAAATTTTCATTGTAAAGGATCATGATGATCCCCCTCTCATGATGATTAGGTCCATGAAAAAGTCCTCTCGACAACCTCTACCATCGCTAGCACATCATGATATGTCTTCAACATAAATGGGGTGACCTGGAATTGGATCTCTGGATGAAAAGCCTCCATGAAATGCATTGCACTAGCCTCCTCATCTGGTAACTGGTCTGAATCATATCATAAAAGGCTATTGAAATGGATTCCAAACTCTCGAATTGTAGATCTCACCAGTCGAAGGGTAAGAAGCTCCTGGAGACTGGATGCCTTCATAGTCGAAGAAAGAAACATGACCCTAAACCTATCTCAGAACTCCTCCCTTGAGATCGTTGACTCCTCACGATCTCCCGAGGAACAAGAACCACCACTGCCTCACTACTCCGCACAACATCATCACAACTATGTACACCCAGTGCTCCTTCCGAGCATGGATCGAACTAAAGCCTTTATCAACCTCATACAACCAGTCTTCTGTGACCTCACTTGAATTGGAGCCCTCATACATCTGTAGACTTTGGCACTGAAACTCTCAGAGTTTCTTCCTCCAACTGTTGTCATTGTCATCCTCTACCCTACGGCGATCTGCTGGAACATCCTGCTAGACATTTTATTCACAAACCTGAAAAGGAAATCAACCTGAAGCCATACCTATAAAATAAAAAACCTTTGGAGCTCCTAAATCTGGAATATGGAAGACTTAACATTAATTAATTAATTGTTTTCTTTTAATCATTTTAAGTTATCATATCCCAAGGTCTAACCATTCAAACACAGGCACAAAGAATAATGATGCATGATCCATTACTATGTCTCTACCCTGCAACTAGTATCTCCATGTTTAGTAACCATTGTAAACTTAAAGATTTGTACATCGGATAATAGGGGGCCCTAAACACCTATGTCTCAGCCGTTATCCAGTGTATACCTCACTTGCTAAACATGAATGACCAAGTTTCCCTACCAACCCATGCAACCTCACCAATGCCTAACTCCAAACTCCATCATATCCCTCAACCAGACCTCTTATACCACTCTATCACGACCCCCTCCCCACAAAGTGTACCCCTACTAGGCCGGTAATGTGAGAATGGATATAATGACCCCTCGATTCCCACCTCCAGTAGGCCCCGGGGAGGAGACTAGCACCGAGGTTATAATAAACCCACAAATGGGAGGAAATACCCTCTATGAGAACACATGCAAAAGAGACAGATAAGATATACACCGACCAACTCCAACTCATAACTGAAGTATAAAAGAAACCCAAGTGCACGTATTTCATGCCATGAAAAATTACTACAACTAAAAGGGGAAAAACTACAAGTACCCAAAAGAATGTAAAAACTGTAGCAACCACAATCTAGAACAGTTCCTATAACCCCAAGCTAGTAGAAACCATCTTGATCTCCAACTTGCTCTAAGTGACCTGAAAAATAGTTTATACATACATAGGGTGAGTATAATAGTATACTCAGTAGGATCCTCCTTGAAGCCTCTCATGCAAAAGTGAAGAAAGCATGCTAAAGCACAGTGAACAACAAGTGAAACAAACTCATCACTTAAACAGGTTTACTATGTTCCCAACCTCACTGTGGCTACTCTCACCAAGTAATGCATTCAAGAATATATCATATAATAAATAATATGAAGGGAACATCTCTACTACTTCCCCATTGATTTTCTGTTTTTCCCCAATGTTGCACATCCTGAGCATCTATCTCCAAAAAGGATTGCCCGCAGACTCCTAGGTGAAGCTCCACAATATGTACCTTTTCAAAAAAATCTCCACGTCCACACACCAATGTAACCATGTATTTTTCAGGACCCACCATAGCTCACATAACATGTATCATATGATGGTAATTATACCTCAAGCCATTACATCCCATCCACCGAGTAAGGATACTCATGCCACCACAACCTATACATGTTACACCATTAGTATTCCAGAGAATACTATATCCAGAATATATGTGTGTTAATAACAACAAGCCATTACAGCCCTCTACACACATATATGGGGAGAACTATCCAATGTGCCATCCAGCACCAGTAACTTCCAATATAAGAGAGTGGGTCCAAAGGGGGTAGTTACCTGTAACGACCTGAATCCAAAGCCCCTCTACTGGTGCCCCGTACCCAGTCCGCTAAATGAACTCAAGCGCGTTTCCCCAAATGCCAGAGCCTGCCGACTAGAAGCAAGGGCCATGGTGAGTTGGTGGGGAAACTATGCCCTCATTTGGTAAGGTATATAGTGGAAAAACAACAGTCAACAAAGGAAGTAGTAACGACATGCATAACAAAAGAAACCAAATAGCGGAAGCAACGAATATATATATCAATGGTGACAATGATGCAGTAGGTACGAGTATCTATAAAAACCAGCAAAAAAACAACATCCTAGAATACAACTGAAAACAAGTGCAAATGAAAACAATAATAAACTCCTCAGCATCGCGAGCCCCGGCTCGGTGCCATGCTATACAGCTCAAGTGCAATAAAGAACCCGAAGTAGAAGGGCACTTACCCTTATATATACCTGCAGCAACATATTCTGCTTGGGCCCAAAAGCATGGCCCAAACAGGGTGTGAGATACAATCCCAGATGGCAATCACCCAAAGATTTGTGTCTAACAGTCAATGAATACATGGTAGTAATAAGACAAGAATCAGTAAACAGGAAAGCACAAGCAGCTAGAATCCACAGTTCTAACAATCAGAGTGCACAAGTAACATCCTTCAACAAAAGAAAACTGGTAACCCTCTGGGTAGCTCTCATAGCCTAACCCCTAGGTTTCAACCTATAAGTACTAGCAACCCTATAGGAGGCATACATAGTCTCACCCCTCTGGTTCAGCTATTAAAATAATATAATATCTGGGGAAGCACTCACCGTCAATTCCCCCTATAGTCTCATATCATGCTAAAGGCTCTCTGGGGAAGTACTCAACGTCTATTCCCCCTGTGGCCTGCACCGAGGAACTACAAACTCTCTGAGGAAGAAATCAACATCAATTCCTCCTGTGGTCTCACTTCGTAATTAAAAGACACTTTGTAGAATCCCATTCATCAATTCCTATTTAGTCTACTACTCTAGGTTCACACAGTACTGATTGAAACTAAACAAGCTCAGAGCGCATGAATCATCCAAGTAAACCTCAAGAACTATATGGCTATCAACTAATGCTCAGCAGCAATACAAGGCAATAGTCCACAATCCTACAACTATGAATGGCAACTGGAGAAACTTCTAACAAGAAAAACATGCAAGGAAAATCACATGAATGCAGAATAGATTATCCAAAAATACAAGCATTTACCTCGCCTCAAGCAATCAAACAAAGCAGGAAATAACAGTGGCAAAACAGGAAACATGCAATACCCCATTTAGGGGTATTGGTGGAATTTTTACAAAAGACTGAAAGAATTTCTTCAGAAAGGAACAAACGACCTAACTCTATCCTAGGAGATTGATATACATGAATTACGATGACAAATACCCCTTAGAACAACGTAGATCTGAGAAGATGCACAATATGCTCAACCTTTGATATCTTGAAAACAAGGAGGAATCAAGAAACAGGACTCAAGAAGAGGGAAGAACTCACCACTCTGATTCCAGCGGAATCGACCGTGCTCAAATCAGATGTCAGACAGAGAGGCGGGAGCTTGTCGAAGATCGGGCCATATGGTCGCTCTCGGGCAGACGGAATCTGGAGAAAAGATGAAATCGGGGGTTAGGCACAACCCCGATGCATTTAGTGAAAAAACAGTACACGTCGTGTACTAGGTCTTTCCATACTCCACCAAAATCGGCCTCCACATCACCCTTACACACCGTGTGTATGGCCTGGGTACGGCCAGCACATGGCTTTGAGAAGGAGAAGAGTACACGACGTGTACTCAGAAAGTTCACGGCATGTACTTAAAAAATTTCTAGAAAATTCACTTTTCATAAAAACAATAGAAAAAGGAAAAAAGTACGTGAAACAATGATCCGAGTTCTTACAAACATCCCGCCTTAATGAAATTTATCCCTGAATTTCCGTAACGTGGTGTAGAAGAAGATTCCCCGAAGAGCTCCCGCCACTGCGATCATACATCGGCGTCCCTCTCCCAAGTCTCGTCCTGTACTCGCCCGTGCTGCCATAGAACCCGTTCCATAGGGAAAGGCCACCCACGGAGAACCTTCGTACTACGATTGACAATCCGGATAGGATGATCCTTGAACAATACATCTGCTTCAAGTTCAACCTGCTCAGGCAGAAAGACATAAGATGAGTCCGAAAAGTAACCTCGGAGTTGAGAGATGTGGAAGACGTCATGCTTGGCCCAATACCTCGGGGGTAGCTGCACCCGATAGGCGACCATCCAAAATCTCTCCAAGACCACAAACTACCTAACGTACAGCAGTAAAAGCATACCTTATATCCAAATCCTCCTGTGTCCTAATCTCGGTGCGACACGCTGGAAAACATGATCACCGACCTCGAACTCCAGAGGTCATCTTCGTTGGTCAGCATAAGACTTCTGTCGAGATTGTGTTGTAGCCATCCGCTTCCGAATCAGCTCAATCTGCTCTGAGGTCTCCTGAACGAGAGGAGGTCCCAGCAAAGCTGCCTCTCCTGCCTCCAGCCATCATAAGGGTGATCGGCATGGCCTACCGTACAAAGCCTCGTATGGAGCCATCTGAATGGTCTCCTAGAAATTGTTGTGGTAAGCGAACTCCACCAAAGGAATATGCTTCTCCCAAGAACTGCCAATGTCTAGAATGCAAGCTCTGAGGATGTCCTCTTGCACCAGGATCGTGTGCTCGGACTGACCATCAGTTTGGGGATGGTATGTTGTACTCAAAAGTACCTATGTTCCCAAAGCCTTCTGATGTCCCTTTCAAAACCGATAGGTAAAGAGTTCATCCCTATCTGAAACAATGGAGTGTGGAACTCCATGAAGTCGAATGATCTCCCGGATATAAAGTTGTCCCATATCATCAACACTAAAGGCCTAATTAATCGGTAAGAAGTGCACAACCTTCATAAGCCTGTAGACGACAACCCAAAAAGCATCGTTCTCTCGAGGCAACCTCAGTAACCCAGTCACGAAGTCCATCGTGACGTTGTTCCACTTCCACTCTGGAATGGGTAGCTGCTGTAAAAGTCCTGCTAGTCACTGGTGCTCTGCCTTCACCTATAGACAATTAGAACATCTCATGACAAAACCAGCAACATCCTTCATCATACCTGGCCACCAGTACTGGCGATGAAGATCCCGATACATCTTGGTGACGCCAGGATGAACTGCCCAAATAGAGGAATGAAAAATCCCGCATCAGCTCCTCACGTATGTCTGTTGGCACCCATACGTGTCCCTAGAAATGCAAGATCTCATCCTCACCCATTGTCCATCCAAGAAGAGGGTCCTCTCCTAACACACTCTTCTATAAGACTATGCCTTCTGAGTCTAATAGTTGCCTCATTCGTACTCGATAAAGAAGTGTCGAGGTGACAGCTACAGAAGATAGGAAGGTCTGTCCCTATCTATCGTGCACCTCTTGATGCATCTCAGAGAATAGATCCATAAGCTACCACTCACTGCTGGCCTCATGAACTGCCTAAATTTGAGTTCTACTGCTCAATGCATTTGCCACTGCCTTTCCCTTTCTAGGTTTATAGGTAATCTCGAAATCAAAAGACTGAAGATACTTGACCCACCTGCACTACCTCGGATTCAGATCATGCTGAGTGAAGATGTACCTGAGACTCTTATGGTTGGTGAAGACCACAAAGTGTCCTCCCAATAGATAGTGTCTCCTACAGCATAAGGCATGTACAATAGAAACCTACTCCAGATCGTGCATAGGGTAGTTTCTCTAATGTTCCCTCAACTTCCGAGATGCGTATGCAACGAATCCATCTCCTTGCATAAGAACAGCTCCAAGCCCGATGCCTGAATCATTACAATAAATAGTGTAGCTCTTTCCTAGCTCTGGCAAGAGTAGTATCAGGGCTGACATCAATCTTCCCTTCAACTCCGGAAAGGCTGACTCACAAGAATATGACCATAAGAACTTCACCCCTTCTTGGCCAGACCTGTCAAGGGTGCTGCTAGACGAGAAAAGTCCTGAATGAAACATTTTTAGTATCCATCCAGCCCTAGGAAGCTCCGTACCACAAAGACATTCTTGGGTAGATCCCCAAAAACTACAGCTCTTAATTTATCTGGGTCCACTGATACTCGTGCCTATGAGATGACATGACCCAAAAATTGAATTTGATTCATCCAGAAGTGGCACTTTGAGAGTTTAGCATAAATCTGATGCTCTCTCAGTGTACTCAAAACGATCTCAAGATGTGTGGAATGGTCATTTCGAGTGTGAGATTACACCAAGATATCGTCCACAAAGACCATGACGAATGAGTCCAAGTAAGGATGGAACAATCGGTTCATCAGTTCCATGAAAACTACTAGTGCGTTCGTGTGACTGAACAGCATAACCGTATACACATATAGACCATACCTTCTCCTGAATGCTGTCAGAGGTATATCTGATGGTCTAACGCGCAATTGATGATAACCAGACCTCAAATCAATCTTCAAGAACACCCGAGCTCCTCAAATATAATCTAAGAGGTCATCGATCCTCGGCAAAGGATATCGGTTCTTGACCATCAACTGGTTCAGCTATCAATAATCCACACAAAGCTGACGGGTACCATCTGCCTTCTTCGCAAACAAGATAGGTGAACCCCAGGGAGACGTACTGGGTTGGATGAAACCCGTATCCTATATCTACTCCAACTGCTTCTTGAGATCCTGCAACATAGGTGTAGCCATCCTATAGGGAGGAATGGACAACGGTGCTGCTCCCGACATGGGCTCAATAGAGAAGTCTACCTCACACTCTGGAGGCAAACCTAAAAAGTCCTCTAGAAATACATCCCTAAAACAATCAAACACTAGATGAAAGTCCAACTTTGGAGTCCCCTAATCATCTAGATAAATACTAGAAATTTGGGCGGTCACCCCTCCTAGCCCAAGATGCTCAAGTCCTTCCCAACTCGCCCGAACGTCCCATTCACCTTTATGAAGAAAAGATTCACCCTATGGTGAGACGAAACTCACTCTGCGGTGATAGTAGTCGACGACTGCCTGGATGGGAATCAACCAGTCCATGCAGAGGATGACATCATAGCATGTCATCTCTAGGACATAGATATCCCATAATAAGCGATACCCTGCAACCTCAAGAGGGAACTCTCTACACTGGCGTACACTAGATATCCTCATTCCCAAGGGTGTGTCTAGTGTCAACAAGTCAGCAGAAGAAAAGATATAGAGTCCATGTCTCTCCATGATAGAAATAGAGATAAAGATATGCCTAGCACCAGTATAGAAAAGGGAAGAAGATAAAACTGAGGCTACTAAAATTGTACCTAGAACATTAGAAGGGTCGGGATCCTAATCCTGATAAGTCTGCTCCATGGCGAAAGACTATCCTACACCATGGCCCTGCGCCCCTGGCCGACCACTCTGGGAGGAACCTCCCTGCTGGTGCTACAGAACTGGTGGCTGACCTCCATGAACTCAACCTCCACCTCGGCCCGAATGGCTGAAAGAACTCTAGTTCCCTGACTGGTGAGAAACTGGTGGGGCTGCTCCTGAACGAGGTGTCATGGAAGAACCCTAGTAACCAGTTGCTGGTGAGAAAACCTGACAGAAATGCTGAAGGTGACCCATCTTGCCGCAAGATCAGCACTCCACATGGTCCCTATGGCACTACGGCCTTGTGTGCCCTGTCCGGCCACACTGGTAGCATGTCACCTAGCTTCTTGATGATGCATCTCGCTTCCTCGGATCACCACGTGTAGGCTCTCTATGGCACTTCTTGATGTCATCTGGATGCAAACTAGCTCTGGAAGAAGAACCGCCCTAGCTCGTAGCTCCGGATTCTCTCAGATTGCGCTCCGCAATCAATGCCTGGTTGAAGATAGAAGTGATGGAAGTCAGCTGGAAGATGTTCCCTTGCGAGCGGATCTCCCTCCTATGGCCATCCTCAAACTTCCTGGCTAATAACACCTCACTCCCATCTCGGAGGGTTGTGAAGTGCTGCATCACGGTGAAACGAGAAGAATTCTCCATGACAGAAAGAGTACCCTGCTCTATGATCAGGAAATCCCGGGCTTGATCGGCCCTCAGGGTCTCTGGGTAGAAGTAGTCATAGAACATGCACTAGAACTCCTCCCAAGCCATAACCTGCTGTTGACCCGCCTGTGGTATCATTTCCCACAACCTCTTGGCGAATTCTCGGAGCTTGTAGGTGGTGAGCTTGACCCGCCTCTCTAGAGGCGTCTCCAGATGGTCCATGATAGTCAGCATGGCTTCCATCTATGACTCTACAGCCTGAGGTCCTCCTTCCCTCTAGAATGTGGGAGGATGCTACTGCTGAAAAACTCACGTCAAGTCTGCCATGGTCGTGGCAGGAGGTGGAACTCCTTGTAAGGGTTGTATCATCCTCATGAAACCATATCTGAATTGCGCATCAGCACTTGCAATTGGTATAACAGCCGGTGCAAAGGCTGGCCCGACTAAGAGATCGACAGGAAGTCCCTGATCAGCCATGTCTAGCGTCTGATCACTATCTTATGACAGACGTACGACCGAAGGACTTCTCAGAGGCATATATCTGAAAGATAAAAAGTACACCTTTGAATAGAAGAGCATGGACAGAGAACACAAGAGTAAAAAACCGGAACAGTGGAAGGAAAACACACAAGTGTAAAAAACTCATCAACACAGTGTGTATAAAAACTACACAGTGTGTCTTCTTAAGCCACTGACATGGGCGTGTACTCCTGCCCTACAAGTCATATAACACCTCAACCAACAGGGCGTGTTGACCCAACACACGGCGTGTAATTGAAAACTATTCCCCTACCCGAGTCTCTTTACACAGAAAACCCACAATGTCTGACTCAACCTAAGACTACACGGTGTGTTCTTAACACACACAGCAGGTACTAGACAAGGTTTTTCCCACCCACGTTGTTAAGCACCCAGCGTGTTCTGAAAAAACTAGTCATGTATTGGTGAAGGCGACACCGTCCCATGTCATTTGTGACATGGTTGGGTTCCTCAACAAGAATACACGGTGTGTTCTGATCAAACACGTCCTGTGGAAAAGAAGGTAGCACCAGCCCGTGTTGTTCGTGACACGGCATGGTACCTGGACATGACTACATGGCGTGTTCCCTACGGACAAGATGTGTTCTTCCCGAGCTTCCCCAACCCATGTAGTTAGTGACATGGCCGGGTACATGGCTCCAAACATAAACGACATGTACCAGTTGTACACGGCGTGTTCCCGATGTTACTTTCACGACACCGTGTTCTTCTTACACGGTCAGTGACACGGCCTGAAAATTATACGACGTGTATCCAAAAAAAGTACACGCCGTGTATTCTAGGTTTTTCTGGGAAGTAGCTCAGAAACTGCTCAGACTCCCAGAAACACTAAAAGAATGGCAAAGAGGTGCCTAATTCCTATCCGTGAGGGCCTATACTCCCCACGAATCAAAGGTTGGAATCAACCAAAGTCATATACAAGAGAAAACAGGATCATGATCCACCAAATTACGATTAATGAGGGCCCATAATACCTCAATAACCAAAATTTGGCTTTCATTTTATGTAAGGAACAAACAATAGTTTTCTAACATAACAATAGAGAATCTTTCAAACATATATCACAACTTCATGCATAATATACACAAAGCCTATCACAATAGCATGCAATAGCTAATGCACCCTAGATGGCATGGCAAGAATGCATGGCATGTGATTCTACAAGTGCCTAGATGATGCATGAGATGGAACACCCTCAAATTATCGGGTTGCGATAGAAATAGAACCAAAATATCAAATCAATAGCCGCACAAGTCATGCGAATCACTCTAGGTGAAAACATATCAACCATAAAAACTCAAAACCAGCAATCTGCAATTAACGAGGTAGTATGGCCTTTCCCTGTACACGGGTTAGCTACTCCCAAGAACAACATAATACCAAGTACCGAATCCATCCTATCCCTGGATAATGTCTCCAAACAGTAAAGCAAGAGAAAATAACCCCTTTGATACCACTTTGTAACGACCTGAATTCGGAGCCCCTCCACTGGTGCCCCATACCTTGTCCGCCACATGACCTCAAGCGGGTTTCCCCAAACACCAAAGGATGCCGACTATCAGTGAGGGCCTTTGTGAGTCATTGGGGAAACTATGCCCTCATTCGGTATGGTATACAGAGGTAAAACAACAATCAACAGTGGAAGCAGTAACAATATGCATAACAACGTAAACCAAACAGCAGAAGCAACGAATATATAGAGAAATGGTGACAATGATGCAGCAGGTACGAGTATCTATGGAATGTAGAAAACACAACAACATTCTAGAATACATCTAAAAACATGTTCAAATGAATACAAAAATAAACTCCTCAACATCACGAGCATCGGATCGGTCGCATGCTCTCCAGCTCCAGTGAAATCAATAACCCGATGTAGAAGGGCGCTTTCCCTTATCTATACCTGCAGCAACATAGTCTACTTGGGCCCAAAAGAATGGCCCAAAAAAGGTGTGAGATACAATCCCAGTAGGCAATCACACAAAGATTTGTGCCTACCAGTCAATGAATACAGGGAAGTTATAAAACAAGAAACAGTAAATAGGAAAGCACAAGCATCTACAATCTATAGTTCTAACAAGTAGAGTGCACAAGAAAACAGCCAGCAACAAAAGGAAATAGGTAACCCTCTTGGTATCTCTTACAGCCTAACCCCTATGGTTCAACCTATAAGTACTAGCAACCCTTTAGAAGGCACACATAGTCTCACCCCTCTGGTTCAACTATGAAAACAATAGACTCTCTGTGGAAGCACTCCCCCTCAATTCCCCCTATAGTCTCATATCATGCTAAAATCTCTCTAGGCAAGCACTCAACGTCTAATCCACGTATGTCCTGCGTTGAGGAACTACAGACTCTTGGAGGAAGCACTCTACATCAATTCACCCTGTTGTCTCACATCGTAATTAAAACACACTCTGGAGAAGCCCTTTTGTCAATTCTCCCTATGGTCTACTACTCTAGGTTCTCACAGTCCTGAGTGTAACTAACCATGATCAGCGGGCGTGCATCGTCCAAGTAAACATCAAAAACTACTTGTCTATCAACTAAGGATCACCAGCAATACAAGGAAACAGTCCACAATCCTACAACAAGGCATATCAACTGGCGAAATGTCTAACTAGAAAAACATTCAAGGCAAAGCACATGAACGCAGTATAAATTATCCAAAATTACAAGCATTTACCTCTACTCATGCAATCAAGAAATGCAAGCAATAATATTGGAAAAACAGGAATCACGCAATACCCCGTTCAGGGGTATTGGTGGAAATTGCACAAAATACTCAAAGACTTTTTTTCAGTAAGGTACAAACCATGTACCTGGATCCTAGGAGATCGATATACGTGAATAACGACGATTGATTCCCCTTACAACGGTGTAGATCTGAGAAAACACACAAAATGATCAACCTACAATATCTTGAAAACAATGAGGAATCAAGAAACAGGACTCAAGAAGAAGGAAGAACTCACCGCTGTGATTCCAACTCAATCGACCGTGCTCGAATCTGAGGTCAGATGGAGAGGCAGAAGCTTGTCAAATATCCGGCCATATGATCACTCTCGGGCGGACAGAATCTAGAGAAGAATATGAAATCAGGGTTTAGGCGTGACCCCTGTGCGTTTAGTTAAAAAAATAAAGTACATGGTGTGTACTTCTGGAGTACACGACGTGTACTTGGTCTTTCTGTACACTTCCAAAATCGGCCTACACGTCACCCCTACACACTGTGTGTGTGGCCCGAGTATGATCAGCACATGGCTTTGAGCCAGAGAAGAGTACACAGCATGTACTTAGCAAGTAGTAGGCGTATACTTAGAAAATATCCTGAAAACTAACTTTTCTTAAAAACTCTAGAAAAAGGAAAAACATATCTGAAACAAAGATCCGGGTTCTTACATTATCCATCCATCATCCTACCAGAATGTTGGGGAAAACACTCCCCTAAGGGCTCATAATCCCTAGGGCGTTAGTTTCCCTTACTGACAGGGTGGAATAGCATATAGAAACAGAATAAGTACAGATTATACTATAACTCACAACAACACTGTGGGCATAACCTAGTCTTAGACACAACTACACCTAATGTCTCTCAGACTCTGGGCTGATACATCTAAGACTAGGTATCCTATAAGCACATAACCATTTAAAGATCTTTATTAGATTAATTCGTTCCCTTTTTATCAGTGCCACTTTACGTTAATTAATTCTATAAACATTAATTAACCATAAACAATTCCTCATTAAATTTCATTACCATCACACCAAAAGTTAATTGTTACAAAAAAGTTACAAACTTATCATTATGTTCCAGCAACTCCATCTCCATGGTTAACACCATTTATTCAATTATTCATTATATATTTACTTTCCGACATTCCCATGAATTCTAGAAGAATATTCTATTCTACTAGACACAACGGGCTCAACATGGTGAGTAGATGTAATACCTGTTGAGTCTTTTCCGCTTATAGCAAGAGCATATACCCATCCTTCCTTGAGAGGATAAAAATTGAAACAACGAGGAATAACTCGTGTGTATTTTCATCTTTTGGAACAAGGGTAAGAAATAATAGCTACCTTGAGCAGTGGGGAAATGTAAATCAGATAATCAACCAATAAGAATTAGCAAGAATCCAACAATCACATCTATCCCATTCCATCATCCCTAGTGTCCTCCCCAACACCCACATGCATAAACTTATGTATCTCTCCACTTTAGGCATCATCCGCTGCCACAACCAAAATGCCTATATGCCCCCACATATCACAAAACCCTTCCAGGGTAACGTCTCAACACATGAAGTAGGAAAAACAACCATCACATAAATTGGGATATGGAACTTTAACAAAAAATGTGGTATCTCATAACCCTTCAAGGAATTATCAAAAAATAAAATTCCTTAATCCATCGTGAATTAAAATATTTATAATCTGTTGGTTACAACATCGGGAAACCTAACTAGTAAGTTATCAAAAAAGATTAAACATGATTACTACACCAATTCGATGAACAACAAATTACAACAAGAACCATATACGTTTTCATGCATCATTATTGTTAGCCAAATAATTATCAATCAATCCCGGTTTATGTTCTTTACAGATTTCCATGAAGAACAATCAACTAAGAAAAGAAAGCATAGATATCACACTATTAAGAAAAACATGAGGCAATAACATTTGATCGATACAATTTCATTATTCGGTTGAAAATATTTATTATATCAATTCCATTTTCATCTAGTGTGACTAAATATGCTAACAATACAGGTGCACGTAATAGAATGTGAAGAAATGAATCCCATACCTCAAGGGTTTTTGACAAAAACCCGAAAAAACTAAGAACACACAAGAATGTCGAGTTGATTCTCCAAGAATCCTCCTTAGATATATTCTACTAACACAACCAAGAACAAGCATCATCATATTTGGAATCCACACATGTATATCCCCCCATAATGGATGTTGATCTAGGAAACCGAGAGAAGTGGAGATGAAGATCCAAGTGGATCTAAGAAACTGGTCAAGAACAAAGAAGAACAGAGAAGAACTACATAGCTCAAGGAACCAGCTTCGATTCACCAATAGAAGCCTACGAATAGCCTCCAAAATGATTGGGAGTGGTTATTCTACCATAAATCGAAGGTAATATCGATTTATGGCTGCTTAGAATCTTAAACAAGAATGATAGAGGCAAAACGGTTGAGATCCACAATTTTAGGATCTAATTTAAGTGCCTGCATGGTTTGCTCGCATGGATTGCTCGCATGGTTAGACAAACTGTGTGCTAACCATGCGGTCGATACTACCACATCAAGAAGTCCTCACATGTTTAGGATACACGGTTAGACAAATAGTGTGCTAAATATGCCTTAGCCACTGCCTCCAATAATAACCACTCATGGTTTGGCCGCGCGGTTTAGAAAAACTGTGCGCAGCCCATGCAGATGCTAATGACCTTTAGTTTTCCTTAAATATTCACCCAACACACCCCTAAGTCCCTACTCCAAACAAAATGTAGTTAGAAACATCAAAATTAACTGAAGATATAATGTGATGTTACAATTCACAACCGTCTACCGTTGAAACGGTTCATCGAAAAGGATGATTTTGTCAAAGTGTTGAGGATATGATACCTTGACCTCCCAGAATGCCTCTAACACTGCATTTTGACAAATTTCTGGACCGTATAGGTCTGGGACAATACAAAAGCATTATTACTAACTATTGTACAAGATTCATCAACCTTGTCTCAAAACACCCATTTAGTGCATATAAATGGGTCTTAGGTTCATGTGGATCATCCTCTTAAAATATGTTGTGAAAAAACTCATCCACGATCTAGGATCTATTCATAAAAACACAATTTAATTTTCTAGAGGATGAATAATAAATGAAAATTCCTTGATCACTCATGGAGGAAAACATTCCCATATTTTAAATAGTGTTATAGATATGTTCTTTTCAACCAAAATCCCTAATGTAACTAACCATTGTATTTCTACTATTACAAGTTTTATTAGGGTTCTTTATCATGATAGGCCTAATAAAATAATATTAATTATGTAAAAGGATATATTAATATCCACGACACAATTATAGAAAGGTAAATCATATACATTTATCATATTATGTTCAATCTTTTGATGTATTCTACTTCATATTTCTACAAATCCATTCTACTGAGTGGGAATAGTATCAATGAAGTTATGAATATATATATTTTGAGATAAAAATAATTTAATGTCTTTATGTTTAATATCATGGCCGTGGTCACTTCGTAGGGTCTTAATTCAATGTTCTCATCAGTCTTTTACAGTTTTATAATACCTGGTAAAAGTAAAAAAATATAAAATTTTGTTATATAAAAAAGAATGAAATATTATAAACAAAAATTTATTCAACATGTACATAAATAATGTGCTTTCCATTTAGACTGGATATAATAGATTTTCCAAAAAATTCCAAGTAAACCAACTCAATAGGCTGAGATGTTGTAAATTTATTCTTTAATATAAAAGAAATTTTGTGTTATTTCACTTTTCGGTCGGGGTTGTAGACATTGTAATTTGGGAACACATGATTTTTTAGATCACTGACAAAACCTTACCTAGTAATCCTTCAATGTGAGAGAATATTATATATCTATATTCTCCTATGAAAAAGATAATATTATCTATGATTGTGAGTGTAAACATGAAACATGTTTATAATTTAAAGAATTAAGATTAAAAACATAGATATTCACTTTTATTAAATGATTTAACAATAAATAATATTTAGAATTAAAATTATTGAAATCATTTTATTCCAAATTTCACATGAAAACAATCATCACACAATACTGACATTATAATATTATTATATATTAAACAATAAAAATAAAATTTATATATTAAAACATAATTGATTTTAACAATTTGGAAAAGGAAGACGATAATTCAAATTGTATTGTCACCAAAAATGACATGTCCACCCTAAACAGTTATGAGGATCTTGAAAAGTGACTAATATGTAATCTCTCATAATTTCCATATATATTTTTTTAAAATTATATGGAATTATTTTAGGACTAGGCGTTAAGATGGAATTTGATTCTGAGGCCCCGAGACCTTTGAATGAGCCGTCCAAAATTGGTCTTTTTTAAATAGTGTGTGTGATTAGTTTTCCTAAAAAACAAGAATAATAATTAAAAAGTTTCCCTGATGATAAATATACAAGCACTGTTGCATTTATGATGGTGAGTTTACCATAAGTGCGACAAAAGATTAGTCGGTGAAGCCATCTAGTGAGAAAACCAAAAAATAGCATAACTATAAAATAAATTATTAATCAAAATTATTTTATTTTTAAAATTCTTATAACTCATTAATGGTGATTCAGATAAAAACTATGAGATCACTGCCTATCTCATCAGGGTATGCTTTCTTTAGGTAGATCCCTACATTGGCCAGTCAGGACCAACAATGAATGTTAGTTGTTGGAAATAAATAAAATAAATAAGTAACAATTATTTTAATATCAAATCTGTACATATCATAAATAGTTACTCAAATAAAAAAATATGATATTTCCATTGTACTCATGAGGGCGTGTTCCTCTTATGTGCATCCTAACCTCGACTGTTGCATATCGAGAGTGAAAGTAAGTTTTTTACTCTTTTTTATGTATGATTAAGTAAATGTGAGAGTGGGTTATTCTTAATTTTGAATTTTTTCTCGCATAAAATATTTGAGGGTACCATAGAATTCAGAACATAAGGGTTCATCTAGATAAGTCTTTACTTTGGCTGGAATGGGACAAACAAAAATGATAACTTTCAGTCTCTTCGATAATTAATAAAACAACCATAATATTTTTTTCATTTCCCATTTGTTGAGTGGCGGACGATGATACAACATTGACAAAATTTGGCATATTGATAAGGTTCATTATTGTCTCATAACTCATAGAATAATTAAGCGTTAATAACTCCTATCAAAGGAGTTGTTGCATAAATGAAACAATGTAGCGACATGTCGTCACAATGTAACAGAAAGGATGCAAGGTGTTTTCCTTTTATTATGATTGATGTGTTGGTGGAACAAGTAATTAAACTACGTTGAGTCTCTAGAGAACCTACCATAGACTTCCTATCTAATGAATAATTACAAACAACGATGAACATGAAAAACCTTCGACGCACCTCGAAGAGCTAAGCTTGATGTGATGATCAATGTCGACGTCTTGAATCATCAAGGATATAATGTTGAGCCAATAAAAGTCAAAGAGGGAGGGGATTAATTTGTTCATTTTATTCCTTACTATTAATATAGAAAGGATGAAAGTAGATCAACCCATGAACATGTCAATCTATGAATAGTGCATTTATACAGGAGGGTAATTTTTTTTGTATTTTCTTTAATTGGGGTGGAATTATCATTTTTTATTGGACTGATATCTACAAAGCTCCCACAATAATAAACTTCTATCATGGATGGTGTGGTCTAAAATGAACAAGGGCTTACCACTCCTCATCAGAATCGATGAATTGAAAGGATTGAGACCTTCATGGTAAGGTGAACATTTGACGAAAACCATAGGATTTGATTTAATATAAAACTAACCACTGGAGAAACTCTGGAGGCCCACTGAAGGGACCACCTACGGGGGCTCGCGGCAGCCGGTGAGGGCTCACAGCAGCCGGACGGGGCCCGCAGTGGCAAGTGGGGGCCTGCGGAAATAGGCGGTGGCCAAAGGTGGAAACTGTGGGAAGATGACAGTGATGTGCATGTCGTTGTGCCATAGTGGCTGGAGGTCACACCGTACTGGTCACGGTAGTAGGGGGACACATTGCCAGGCGGGTACTGTGTGGTTGGGTGGCTAGCAAGCTATGGTCCCTCGACCACGGCTCAATGATACTTGCATTTCTACGGGGAAATTGGGATGACTAGACGCCACCGACATCTAGGTCCCATGATTTCCCCATGAGTATCCCATGTTGTCGGTCATCGGGCTGGTGGGAAGTTCCCCCTACTATGTGGGTTATGCCCCTAGTCACCATGTCAGCTCGGTCCCGCACCCAGAGGACTAGACATGCACCCCAGCAGGGCACACTCACTGACCAGAGTGCTGGACCCATGCAAGTGGGTCGGACCCGTACTCACAATCTAGTCCCATGTCCTTCGGGCTAGGCCATATGAGACCAAGCCACCGGGCGAACCAGTGGGCTGGACGCTCAGCCATACCGGGGTGGGCCTAGGTAAGCCCTACTAGCCAGGCCAACCGGCTAGGATAGGCTGGACAGACCTAGACCCAAACTGGGTCAGGTCAATTCTATCGGAACTAAACTGAGGTATGTGAGACCCTAGTGTAGGACAGGTTGGTTCAGTGTAATCGTGTCGGACTACACCGAGATGCAATAAGACCCTGTTTACTAAAATAATTCTAACATGAAAACCAAGGGTCTAATTGATGAGATGTTTTCACTGTGGGGACTCTCTCTATGTGGATGGTTGTTTGGCATGCCTTGTGGTGGATTTTTGTGAATTTTATGTGTCACAAATGACTTTAGATGAAATTATCTCAGGTGCGCTATGTACAGAATATTGTGGTTGGATATGACCTGAAAACTACAGATGTTCGACTATGTTAGACACGAATATAGCTTAGTGGGAAGAAATAATGTGTGACATTGCGTGTCAAGATGGTAAGTACTATTGTGTGTCTTTTTAGGCCCATGGTATGCGACGCGGTGGCATACCCAAATTGGCCAATATTAGTTTAAAGAAATTCTATGTGACATTTCTGGAAAACAGTTTGCAATGATGAGGATTACATAAGTAGTTTATGGTTTTTTTTGAAACACTTATGTGTGACATGAAATCCCCATTATACTTGATAGTGGATGAGTTCTCTAGTAGGTGAGGTTTTCGATGATGTGATTGATGATTATTCTATCACTACCCTAAATGTATACCTGTTTTATGGTGTCATGTTCTTCATGATTCGCTTTTTGGATTGTTTTTAGGTCTTTCCTTTATAGTTTTTGGTTACCAACTATGTATTTTATTACTCACCCCTCATGGGATTATCCGACACATTTCGTGTCTAGTGAAGACGATCAATGTTTTGACCATGTCTTTGGTGGAACCGGACTTGGAGGTACTCAGGGATATGGGTCGATGGATGCTATGAAAATGGACAATGTGGCCCCCCAAACAAGATGGGACCAGTAGGATCAGGTGGATAAGATGTTCTACATAAGCTTCCAGTTACTACACCGATCTCACAATCATGTGGGGTTTTCTGCGTAAGTCCATCAGAGATTCGTTTGTGTACATTTATTTTTTCAGTTCATTTGTTGTGTTTGTATTATGGACATCATATATTAGTTTTACACGTACTCACCTTTCATTAGTGATACATTATTCTTCCTTTTAGTTTGTTGGATGTGTTTGGATTTTTTTGTGCGTGTATATGTACTCGGGAAATTGGCTCCCACATGTAGGTTGATGCCTTCAGCGCTACCCGCCAACCCCAGGCCTTCGAGAGGCGGTCATTGGTTATGTCACAACAGGGGTTTTGGGGGATGGGGTTGTGAAAAAGAGGTATTAGAGGAGGTCAGTTCTACCTTAGTGATATATAGTGTACTATTTTTGTTTTGGGGTCAATATTGTTAAGTGTATTTTGATCATCTTTCTGTTTGTGGATTCCACGAATCGTGTGGCAGCAAGCATATCCATACACCAAGATCCAAAAATCTATTTTCGGACTCTGTACCAAAAGACTGTAATTGCATGTATTTTGGAAATGTTTTACACTTGATCTCATTTAAGTCATCTCACCAGGTATTACTTATTGAATATGGGTCATCTTGATTATCTTTCAAGATGGCTCTACGTTGACAACCATCTTGGCTTTCACTGTATGACCATATGGATGGTCAACAGTGTTATGATGCTTAAGAATGAGGACCGTTGCCTTAAATGCTACCTTCAGGCAGTGTCCCAGCAATACCATTGCTCATTGGTCAGTAGTTACTATCTGTGCTACTAGTAGAGGAAAAATATAGGAGCAATGCCTTATAAAATTTTCAGCAATAGATACCCCTCAAGTTCCAAAGAGAGCCTGAATCATATGTGTCTATGGATTGGAATTATATAAAACCTCTAGTATATTAATCAACTAATTTGGATTCTCATACTAAATAAAAAATTCATCAGATTCAGTGTTAGCATAATTCCATCTAGTTTTATATATTTAATAAAACAAAAAATTAATTTTTTAACAAAAATAGTCACATTGGGAGAACAAATTTTAATAAAAAATCCGTTTTAAAAAGTTTAAATCATTAATAATTATTTCTAATCTAAGAAACATTTGTTTAGACCATGTTTACTCATAGTATTTATTATTATCATTTATGTTTTTTCATAATTACTTTTTGTATTTCAATAACATATCCCTTATAATTTCCACACTATGTTTCTGTGAAGGAATGTTGTCATGCACTAAGTGATTATCATGTCCAACAAAATGCATCCATATCATATTTATCACCCAAAGGTAACACTCTAACATGTCAAATCTAATTATTGTATCCAAACAAGGATGAAATATCTCCAAAACCAATATCTCTATCCATTACCAAAATATCATACATTTTACTATATTTAGATTCACCTATATGATTATCTATTGAAATTTACACTTACATTTCAATTTAAATATCCCCAATAATGTCACCAATATCTTGTAATACAAGATTTCAAATAATGACTAAACCTATATACTAATAGAAACAATATAGGAAATGGATTTTATTGTATAAATATAATATAATTTTAGATGAGTATTCAATACATTTCATAAACACATTCAAATGGGAAGTAATTTTAATTTTAATTTGATACATGAGACACATTTTCTATTTTTTATGAAATATATTCAATATATCCATATATTATCTTCATAAATAATACCTCTCTATAGGATACCCTACTTAATCATTCCTCATATCATGGCTAGGAGGTAATAATATTGTATAATTCAAGATGAAATGAAATGTTAATCATATTTTATACCATTTTATGATCATATTAATGCATCATATAATAAATGGGAATATTATCATGATCATAACTACCTTTTTTCTTACTAGATCTATCATAGATCAAAAACCTAAATGAGGGAAAAAAGGAATTATAATATTATAAAAAATGGCCAATAAGTGTGAGAAGTCATTATAAATCAAACATTAAACAAAATCCCATTTCATATATGAGTGGAAATATAATAAACATATAAAAAAATTTCATAAGTCAAAGCTAAATAAAAATATCAGTAAAAAAAGAAAATGACATAAAAATTATTTCACATTGTTTATTATGATGCACCTGTTAGATATAGTAGATTAGAACTCAGTTTTTCTCTATAGAGGATTATGACTCACCTATTCGTCATAGTTGATCATTTCCATAGTCATGTTTCCTATTTTTAATTCATGAGACCTAAATCATTAGTATTATCATTTGAGGGAGGTATAGGACCCTACATTCTCATAATAAAACACAAACCTATGTTAGTAAAAATATCATCAAAATATCATTGCAACATAAAATAAAAGAATTTATAATGATAATCGGTTTCATAAACATTTCATCAATTCACCATATAATAACAAATGAAAATTAAATGTGTTTTATAATCATTTAATCAATATAAACATTAACCATTTGGAGGAAGAATATGTATGTAATCATTCTATAATATCCCTAGTAAATAATAAGTTACATCGAAGGATTTCATCTTAGATGGATATTGATTTTGAAATATCAGAGGAAACATTTATTGGAAAAATATCCTTTCCACTTTAGAAAACAATTTTTATAACATAAAACACTTCCAAAACTTATTTAATGAATATAACCTTTTAAATAAATAAATTTGTCATTAAAAAAATTAATAATTTATTGAGGAAAATATACATTCCATTTTTAATATATATAAAATTCGATAAAATATTTTCTTAAAAAGATTTATTGAAAATTAACATTGAAACATATAAATAATTATTTTATCAAATGATTTGGTCTTAAATACATAATATTTCATTCATTCACTTTGAGACAATAAATTTCTTTTCTCACATTTTCAATAAAATAAAACTTTTTTTTCGAAAAAAATGAAATTAACATTAAAAATAAATTAAAATGAAAACATTTGTAAAAATATCTTTAAAAAATCCATTTTATTATGATAAAATATATTTTCAAGAAATATTTTGAGAGAATTGGTCTAGAAGGAAAAGGGAATTCTGACCGAAGATATATATAATGATGAAATTTAATAATTTTTTTAAATGAAGAGATAAATACAGAGGAAAACAATGGGAAAACAAGTATTATAATATATAAACATATGTTAATACATGTAATTTTATTCATGAGATATTTAGAATAATATGTCATCATTAAAATCAAAAACATTAATAATTCTGATAAACAATTATATTTTATTATAAAATATTTACCAATTTGGTGCATTTTCATCATTAGACGCATTAAAGAATAACATTATATGAAACATAAAATATCATGATAATATATAATTTCATCATATTACATGACAATGGGTCTAAATATAAACCTCTTAGAAGAATATCTCTGCAAACACACAATATGACTCAAAAAAGCCCCATTGAGACAAAAATACCTTACTACTTTAAAAAACATTGAATTATAAACCCATTGAAATAAATATCCCTAAATTAATATTTCTAACCCAATAATTTTCATTATAAACATCATGAAATTCAATCCATTGATATATATAAACCATTTAAATACCCGAGAATTTAATGATTTTTTTTAATACATTGGAATATTATGAATCTGTGGTTTCTGACGGCACCTGATTCTGAGGCCTGGTGTGCCCAGAATCAATTTCTGATGTTTTGTTCGGATACGTTCAGTAAATGTACATGCGGGTTTTTCAATCTTTTGAACCGGTGCATGGAATTGAAATCTGAGGGCATAGATGAACTCACATTACTGTTATTCACTTAAGGGGACTTTACCGTAGTTGCATTTGCTCTAGAGGAGAAGTAAATTTTTGGGGATTTAAAATAAATTAAATAATATTGTTGTACACAATTTTATTTATGTTTGGTGGTTATTTCCTAAAAGGGGATGTTTGAGGTGGGGCCTACACCCACAGAACCTCCCATGAGAGGATATTTGTGTGTTGGGGCCCACATGATCCCTAACTCTCCATGTCCCCATTAACCACTATTTATTTATGTTGAAAACTCCCCTCTTTTAATGTTACTTGCCATCTCCTTCTCACTCCCATAAATTTTTGCCAACACTTATTTATTAATGAATTTAACTCTACAATTAATTTGTTAAAGTGTTTGAATTTTCAAATTTATGTGTGAATAAAATAACAGCCTTAGCTAATATGTTTGTTTGGGCACTCGTTGTGTTGGGAGAACTTTGGGAAACCTCTTGAGAATTAGAATGAACTGTTCCTCTACACGAAGAACACTCCATGACTTGATGAATGGGAACCATTTTCTCCCCACTTTTTTTCAACTAGAACAAGATCGTGAAGAACGCCTCCATCCTTTCTTCTTCATCCACATCATGGGAGAAGTCACCGCTCGTGAGGAACACTATTTATGACAATGAATTCCAACGTTGATGGGACAACACCGTTCTCCACGATTCCGTCTTCTCCGACGACTAACTACCATGACACTCGTTTTGCACGACTCGTCGACGAACGAACCTCAATTACAAGGTAGGGGGTTTGATATAATTTTAAGTGAATGAAATTATTTTCTGTCCTTGGTGAATGATTGTATCTTCTTCAGCCAATTGATATCGCCTAATGCGGTGGGTTCAGGCTGAACGAACACGGCCCGACGACCCTTCGATGGTGCTTGAATATTTTGGTGGACGCAACGAGAGGTGGTGGTGACCGAAGTTGACGACGACCGAAGGTGGAGGCTGCGTACTGGCCCATTAGAGAACCACTGCACCAGGTGCCGTGTGGACGGAAGAGACTATGGTTGGGAACCGGGCTGCTCCGATAAAGGAGAACTGGCTGGCCGTAGCTGGCCGAACAGGAGGATCGTGACGCCTTGTGGCATCGCGCTGTAGAGGACCACGGCATGCGCTCTGCGGGACACTTCGATGGACGAACTAGGGGCTAAGCTGGTCGGGCCGCACCCCACCAGGCTGGGCCGCGCCACACCAAACAGGGCTATGTCACACTTGGACGGACCCTCCGAACCAGGGCGGACCGACCCGCCAGCCCACTGGGCTTGACGGGTCGGGGCCATTTCAGTTAAATGTGAACAACATTAAGACCGCGCGTCCGATCGATGGACCATCTGTGGCACTGAGATCCTCATGACGATATGGACCTTTTATGATACTCCAATTGAGTTTTGGATGACTTTGGAAAATAGAGGGGTTTGGAAGGTGTGTAATTCCAACCGGGCCCCTAGAACAGAAAAGCCAATATCATTCAGACCGGGAGTCCGATTGATGCGCCGTCCATCGTGTTGGGTTCCTTTTGACGAAACGGAACTTCGTGATACATCAGCTCTAGTCTTTGTGATAGTTTATTAACAGATCCCTTGGATCGAGGAGCAGACCCTCCCAGAGTGAAGTGTGATGTGTGCGGGAACCCTAGAGCTGGCTATGACTGTGACAACTACCGTACTGGAATCCTCCATGGGTTTGAAGATGATGAGAAATGTAATGGAATTCTCAGTGGGTTCGAAAGTGATGACTACTGTACTTGTATCCTATGTGGGTCCAACAGTTTGAATTCTGTACTAGTATCCTGAGTGGGTCCGAATGAGTAGCTGGTCTAGTATCCTACGTGGGTCTGACATCTTAGCTGGTCTAGTATCCTACATGGGTCCGACTACTTAAATGAATCAGTGACTACATCTGATCATCTCTATTTCAATACGAAACATGTATACCTTTTTGATCTGAGTCTTGAATTTCAATCATTATCATCGATATGATTGACTTGTTTTCTTGTGTGGACTGGGTTGTGCTTGGGCTTGAGAGTTGGAGCTGAACTGTGATTCATAACTTAGGTATATTTATGGGCATATACATAAGTAGAGTTAGTTGATACTTTGTGATTTTATATTTCTTCTCTGGTTAATCCATTGTGGATTCCGGGAGACCTTCGGGGGTCTCGGGGTCCCTACTGAGTATCGTGTACTCACCCTTTCATAGGCTATGCCCACTCTACGTTGTGTTGGATGCAGACGACGGACAACACAGATCGAGGTGGAGGCCTGTGGAGCTAAACTGTACCCGGAGGTGGACCACTTGGCGTGACGTACACGTAGCGGATGGATGGAACCGTGGTGCTGAGGAGGCCATTTGTACCCACCCTTCAGGTGGGATTCTTGGAGGACAAATTAGTGGTTGTATTTTTAGTTTACTGCAGTTATACTAGCTTTTTAGTAGTACTGTACTTACTTTTGGGCATGTATTTCTAAAACCCTTCCTTTCAGCAATTACTTTTGTGTTCTGTATTACATAGGTATTTCTTCTGTTGTGTACTCTATTGTGTTTGTTTACTTTTATAAAGACAATGACTTCCCTTTTTATCATGATTTTCATCTTTGGTGCTAGTCGCCAGCCCCTGGCCTATGAAAGGCGGACTTGGGGTAGTCACAGCACGGGCCCCAAGGATGGGTCATGACGAATTGGATTCAGAGGATTCGGTTCTACCATAGAAATTAGGACTCTGATCTATCAGACTATGAAGCAGTAGTTTTAAGAGGAATGAGTGTGTTTTTATGTCCAAGGAGTCCAGTGTTGTTGCGGTGGATGACGTATCCATACACTAGGACTCTGACCACTGACTTCCGACTCAGTGCATAAAAACACAGATTTCCTCTGTGTTTCCTTTGAAAAGTTTTCATTGTGATTTCATTGTGTCAGCTCCCCAGGTATACTTTATTAACCATGGTGCCCCTATTTCATTTCACGATGGCCCCACAAAGGTATCCAGCTAGGGTTCTGAGTTACGTACGGGATGGTAGCCCATTGAGCGACGAGGCCTCGGTGTAGATCCCCATCACAGTGGAGGAACCAGCAGTACCACTACCCGCTGGGCCACCGATACAACCAGCCCTAGCAGCAGAGAGTGCATGCCACCTGAGTGTGTTGCATTAGTGTCAGTGCCAGAGGCCACATAGGTTCTGAGAAGAGAGGGACCCACATGCATCTGAGGATTGGATGGAGGCTATCATCACAGTTTTCATATTGGTAGGGACACCAGATGACCTTATGGTGATCATTGCCACAAGTCTCTTGCCTGTAGTAGCAGGTAGATGGTGAGCTTGATGTTCCAGGTGCATGACGAGGGATCATTTTGTTGTACAGACTTTGAGAGTCTCTTCTGCTCAGAGTTTGTTCTATCCACCCTTCATGCGGTGCATATTCACGAGTAACTTCATCTACAGCAGGGCAGCATGACATTAGCTCAGTACTCAGTGAGGTTCACTGACCTCTCATGCTACTCCACGGACATGGTAAGGAACCCATTCTTTAGGGTTTGGACCATTGAGTAGGGACTAAGACATGAGATCAATGCTTCGATGATCTCCCACTATATTCTGACGTAGGTAGGAGTACTGGAGTTATCCTGTCTTGTGGAGAGAATTCATTCTGAGCCGACACGTGCTTCGAGACCCACCGCAGGATGACACATTGCAGAGTCCTCAGCAGCCGAATGTAGGATGTTGATGCAGAGGTCCAAGCGGACCAAGCCATCAAGTGGGCCACCTCAGAATATAGGTTCGGTTGTGTGGGGCACACAAAACTGAGCTAGCTATACGTGGAGCACGCAGTGCTATGGATGCAGCGGGGAGGGGCACATGTCTTGAGACTATCCGACCTGCCATGCGGATAAGAATCAGACAGTGTAGGTACATCGCATGCCGAGGAAGAGATTTAACCGTGGTGGTTCGCCGGGAGTGGGCGGACGAGGTAGAGGAACTGGTCGAGTAGCGAGTGGTGGACGATGGTTTGAGGCTCTACCACCACCACCAACAGGAGGTCCACCCCGACCATAGGGAGCTGGGGGAAAAAGGCGGGTCCATCTCCAGGAAGTCAAGTCCTATGACCACGGCACACATGAGAAGATTCGAGGTAATATCTGTGTCTACTCCACACTTGCTACAGTACTTATAGACATAGGTGCGAGTCATTATTTTATTGTTGCTACCCTTGTTCGGATCTCAAAGATTCCAACGGATACGTTGGCTCGATCCTTATGGCTAGAGACTCCTATGGGAGAAGACTTGACGATTACGCACTGGTGCCGACAGTGTGAGCTTACTATAGGAGGTTAGAGCTTCGGCTGGGAACTTCTTGTAGTGGTGTCGAGGCCTTACGACATTATCTTGGGTATGGACTGGTTCTCTATAGTCCATGCTCAGATCAACTACATTAGGCACAAAGTGCGGTGTGTTCGCATGGATGGTACTAGGTTAACCTTAATCGGTAAGAAGGGAGCCTTTTCAGTGCAGGATGGACTTACGCAGAGGAGAGGAAAGCCGATCACACAACATTTTGTGAGTCTCATCCTCTGAGTGGTTGATGTGCGGAGTCTGATTTTTCCTATTATAGAGGATCATTATGCAGATTTTTTCCTGAAGATGTTCCAGGACCACCTCCTGGGCGAGAGGTAGACCTCTAAATAGACATGTACCCCGGGGTAGCACTGATATCTACTCCATCTTTTCAGATGGCTCCCGCCGAGCTATGTGGGCTACGGGAATAGCTAGAGGACTTGCAGTGGAAGGGATTTATCTGACCCATTGTTTCACCATGGGCATATCGGATTTTGTTCTCCAAGAAGGCAGTAGGGAGCTTGCGACTGTGTGTCGATGACAGATTCCTGAATCAGGTGATCGTGTAGAAAAATTACCCACTACCGAGGATTTAATACCTCTTTGATCAGCTCAATGTAACACGATGGTTCTCAAAGATTGGCCTTTGGTCAGGCTATCACCAGCTCAGAGTTTGAGACAACGATTTGAAGAATACGGCCTCCAGGTGTCAGAATGGCCACTATGAGTTCTTGGTTATTGCTTTCGGAGTAACCAATGCTCCAGCAGTGTTCATGAGTCTCATTAATAGGATCTTATAGACTTACCTAGATCAATTTGTCATAGTATTCATTGAAGACATACTGATTTACTCGACTACTGAGGAGGAGCATGCCTACCACATGCGGGTTATACTGGATACAATCTGAGAGCACCAACATTATGGTAATCTCTCAAAGTGCCAATTCTAGATTCAAGAGGTTTACTTCTTGGGACATGTCATCTTGAAGGCTGAGGTGGCAGTGGATCCAGCGAAGATCGAGGAAGTTCTTGTTTGGAATCCAGCCAAGAGTGTAATGGAGGTTCAGAGTTTTCTAGGTCTGGCTGGGTATTATTTGATATTTGTGCCAGACTTCTCCAGAGTTTTATCACCACTTTCATCATTGAAGAAGAAGGGGAAACCATTTTTGTTGTCATAGAAATTCTCACAGATCTTTGAGGAGATGAGGCATATATTAATGAGTGATCCCATATTGAGGCTACCAGAGTAGGGCATTGGGTATGTAGTTTACTGCAATACATGAGGTACCAGACTCAGGTGTGTCCTAATGCAGGAGTGAGCAGTGATCACGTATTGTTCATGAATGCTGAGACAACACAGGCAAAACTACAATACCCATGAACTAGAGTTAGTAGCAGTGGTCTTCGCCTTGAATATGTGGTGAAAATATCTAATGGGAGAGCACTTTACAATCTATTTTGACCACCAGAGTCTTATGTAAATCGTTTTGCAGATGGACCAAAACCTGAGATAGTGATGATGGATCAATTTCTTCCGGGACTATAACATCGAGATAGTCTATACTCATGGGAAGGGGAACTTTGTAGCTGATTCCCTCAGCAGGAGATCGAGAATTCAGGTGCTAGGAGAAGTGACAAAGCAGTTAGCCGCATTGCGGATATCCATTGTGGATATAGACGGAGCAGCCTTTCTTCAATCTCTCAGAGTCACACCTCCACTTCTTCATCGAGTCAGGGTGGCATAGTATGGGGATATTGACTGTGAGACACGACGTGCTCAGATATCCACATAGTAGTGTCTTGATGGATTTTATAAAGGGGGGAGCACGTCATACTCTTCAGGGGACGTAATATGGTACCAGTTGCATTACATGAGGAGGTGCTGAGAGAGTTTCAGACTTCCCCGACAGAGGTACATCCAGGAGTGGAGAAGATGTATCAGGACCTCAGACGATAGCACTGGTGGTCAGGTATAAAGAAGGTTGTAGTATATTTGGTATCATGATACCTCACTTGTCAGCAAGTTAAGGTAGGGCACCAGGTACCAGCAGGATTGGTACAACTCTTAGAGGTCCCAGAGTGTAAGTGGGATGAGATATACATGGATTTCATGATGGGGATTCCATATACATCTAGAGTGCATGACTCCATCTGGTTGATTGTAGAACGACTCACCAAGTCGGCCCACTTCTTACCAATCAGAGAGTAAGTCTTAGTAGAGAGATTGGGACGTCTCTACATTCAAGAGATCATATGGATTCATGGTGTGCCAATGTTTATTGTTTCCGATCGAGATGATCAATTAACTTCTCGAATATGGAAGGGGTTACAGGAGGCTTCTGGGACGCAGCTACATCTGAGTACTACCTTCAATCCTTAGACGAATGACTAGATAGAGAGGACCATTCATACTCTTGAGGACATTCTCCGTGCATGTGTCCTCGACTTTGGTCGTAGCTGGGAGGATCACATACCCTTGGTGGAGTTTGCATACAGCAGTTACCACTCCACCTTCGGGAAGGCCCCTTATGACGCCATGTACGGCCGACCTTGAAGATCACCTCTGTGTTGGAATGGCCTAGGGGATTCAGCACTTGTAGGACTAGATATGGTTCAAGTTATGATGGAGATGGTGTAAGTCATCCAGGAGCAGATGAAGACAGCACAGTACAGACAGAATCCTTATGCTGATTGGAGACAGAGACCATTGGAGTTCGAGGATGGAGATCACATATTCCTATGGATCTCACCTCGATGCGGTCTACATATATTTGGCAGGTGCGGCAAGATATCTCCGCATTTCATCGGTCCTTTTTAGGTCCTCAACAGAGTAGGAGAGGTGGCTTACCACATGCACCATACACCTCAGTTGCACCAGGTGCATGACGTCTTCCACGTATCTCATCTGAGGAGATACTTTCACACACCATATCACATCATCGACCACAGGGAGCTAAAAATCGATGATGGGGATACATTTAAAGAAGTCCCAGTGGAGATCAAGGATCGACATGAGCGGATCCTACGTGGACAGTCGATTCATCTGGTGCGCATTTGCTGAAGCACAAGAACCTCTAGGAGAGCACATGGGAGCGGGATCCTCAGATGCGTGCTCCGTACACTTTTTTCCCTTGTGTGTGTTATAGCATTACGGGGGCGTAAATCCATGAGGTTAAAGAAATTTAAATACCATGGAATTTCAAGGAATTTTTTTAATACATAGGAATTTTACGAGTCTGCGGTTTCTGACGACACCTGATTCTGAGGCCCGGTTTTCCCGGAATCAATTTATGAAGTTTTGTTCAGGTACATTCAGTAAACGTATGTGCGTTTTTTATATCTTTTAAACAAGTTCTCAGAATTGAAATCTGAGGGCACTGATGAACTTGTTGCAGCGGTATTCACATAAGGGGACCATTACCACAGTTGTGTTTGCTTGGGAGGAGAAGTTAATTTTTGGGGATTTATAATAAATTAAATTAAATTGTTGTACACAATTTAATTTATGTTTGGTTGTTATTTCATACAAATGTAAAGTAGAGGTGGGACCCACACCCACATAACCTCCCATGAGTGGATATTTATGAGGATGGTCACACACGATCCATAACCCTTTAACTCCCCATTAACTCCCCATTATTTATTTTGGAAACTCCCCTCTTTAATTGTGACTTTCAATCTCCTTCTCACTCCCAAAAATTTTTGCCAACACTTTTTAATTAATGAATTGAACTCTAAAATTATTTAGTTAAAGTGTTTGAATTTTTAAATTCATGTGTGAATAAAATAATAGCCTTAGCTATTATTTTTTTGTCACTCTTTGTGTTGGGAGAACTTTGGGAAACCTCTGGATAACTAGTAGGATGTTTTCCTCGATGGGAAGAACACTCCATGACTCAAAGAACGAGAAGAATTTACTTTCCACATTTCTTTTAAACTAGAACAATATCTCGAGGAACTCCTCCATCCTTTCTTATTTCTCCAGGTCAAGAGTGAAGACACCGCTCACAAGGAACACCGTCTACGACAAGGACTTCCAACATTGACAGGACGACACCATTCTCTATGACGTCATCTTCCACGACCCCAGACTACTACAACGTTCATTTTTCGTGGCTCGTCGTAAAAAAAACCTCAATTACGAAGTAGGGGGTTTGATATAATTTTATGTGAATGAAATTATTTTCCATCCTTGGTGAATGCTTGTATCTTCTTCGGCCAATTGATATAGCCTAACGTGGTGGGAACGGGCCGAACGAACACGGCCCGACGACCCTCTGATTCTTCATGAATATTTTGGTAGAGGCTATAGGAGGCGGTGGAGACCAGAGTTGATGAAAACCGAAGGTGGTAGCCATGCGGAGGCACGTTAGAGAACTGCGGCACTAGGTGTCGCGCGGGCAGAAGAGACTGAGGCCCGCAACCGGTCCACTCAGAAGAAGGAGAACCGACAGGTTGTATCCGACCGAACAAGAGGACCACAACACCAGGCTATGGAGGACCACAGCCCGCATTCCATGAGCCGATTTGGCAGACAAACCTTCCGGCTCATTGGTCGACTGGAAGGAAGAATCCACAACACCCATGGGCACCGCGGGCGGAAGATATGCGGCCCGTAACTACGGGCCACTCGCACCGGGAAGACCAGCCTGATTCGACAGGCCAGATAGGAGGGCGGCGCTGCTCGAGGCCGACATTTCGGAAAACCAGGGGCCACACCCTCCGGTCCGCTCAGCCAGCCGTGAGCCGGGCCCCGCCAGCCGGTACGGGCCACACCACACCGGGACAGGCCGATCCACGCAGGTTCGGGCCGTGCTCCACTAGGCTAGGCCGCACTCCACCAGGTCGACCCCCAGTAGGGTCGGACCTACCAAACCAGGTCGGGCCGACCTGCCATCCCACTAGGCTTGACGGGTTAGGCCCATTTCACTTAAATGTGATTAACTTTAAGACTGCGTGTCTGATCGATGAACTATCTGTGGAACTGGGATACTAAAGATGAGATTCACCTTTTGTGATAATCTAATTGAGTTCAGGACATCTTTGGAAAATGGCTGGGTTTGGAACCAGTGTAATTCCAATCGGGCCCTGGGAACAGAAAAGACAATATCTTTCAGACTGGGCATCCGATTTACGCATCGTCTGTCATGTTGGGTTCCTTTTGACATAACAGAACATCGAGATACAAAAACTCTGGACTTCGTTATAGTTTATGCATCGTCCCCTTGGCTCGATGAGCGGACCCTCCTAGAATCGAGCATGCTGTGTGCGGGAACCCTAGAGGTGGATGCGACTACGACGACTGCTGTACTGAAATTCTCCATGGGTTCGATGAAGACATCAATTGTACTAGAATTCTCTATGGGTTCGATAACGATGACTACAGTACCTGTATCCTATGTGGGTCTGATAGTTTGACTTCTGTACTAGTATCCTGAGTGGGTCCAATAGAGAAGCAGGTCTAGTACCCTACGCAGGTCCAACAACTTAGCCGGTCTAGTATCCTACGTGGGTCTGATAGCTTAGATGATTCAATGACTACATCTGATCATTTATATCTCTATACGAAAGTGTATAACTGTGTGAGCTGAGTCTTGACTTTTAATCATTATCATCGATGTGATTGACTTGATTTCTTGTATGGACTGGGTTGTGAATGAGCTCGAGAGTCGGTGTCGAACTGTGATTGATAACTTAGGTATATGTCTGGGAATATAAATAAGTAGATTTTGTTGGTACTTCGTGATTGTATCCATATTCTGTGCATTATCCTTTTTGGATTTTGGGAGACCTTCGGGGGTCTCGGATCTCTACCGAGTATCGTATACTCACCCCTACAAGGGCAATGCCTGCACTACGTTGTGTTGGATGCAGATGACGGAGAGAACATGTAGAGACCCAAAGCTTGATGTACATGTACATTACATTACTTTTGTGGAATACTTAATACATAACAAAAAATAGACACCAAAGGACCATAATATTTTAGTGTATTTGGAAAATCGGAACATAATCTTCTAATCGTGGTGAAGGATCTTCAACATCTCCAATAAAGACCGTCCCCTTTTGTTTTATACCTAAAACTTTTCATTAGATACTAAGGAAAAGAAAACATATAGAGGGTGAGATCAAATGCCCAGTAAGGGTAAAATAGAGAACATAAATATATCCATAAACATTTGAATGCAAAAACATGAATATAAAATCTAAACATCAAAATCATGAGCAAAGATATAAATCTTGGAAGTACGTAAGGCATATATCAAAATAGAACATTAATCATGATAAAATATCATGGGAATAAAACATGTAATTGTGGAAAACCATTAAGAAAATGATATGATTTCCATAGTATCCAATGCATTGCTGCTAAGACCATCTTAGTGGGCAATGTCCCTTTCTGAATCGAGTTCACTCCTTGTTTCAGTATTGTAACACTGAACCAGATTAACTTACCATTCCAGCCATGTCTATCTCATGAGATATAAATCTTTACCCAATTCATTGGATGTATATATAGGTTCCACCCATCTCATAATGAAATCATTATTACTTGTGCACAAAATGAACATAAATAATTCATCATTACCAAAAGTATAAAATGGGTTTCATAAACATCATCCCATCAAAGAATAATCCATAAAAAATGGATATCATTTCATCATAAGAAAAGTAAAACCATGTAAATCATAGATAAATTATACTAGAAACATACAAATATGAAATAATTTCAGCTTAGATGGAAAATGGTTTTGATAAAACACTTGAAATGAATTCTGGAGGAAATACCCTTTCTTCTTCAAAATCATTTTATTTTCACAAAATGACATGAAATTTTAAAAGAAAAGGATTTTGTTGAAAATAGTCTTGAAATATTATAGATTAAACTTTATGAAAATAAAGTGTTATAAAACATTAAAATTCCATTCATTCCGTATAAGTTAAAAAAACATTCTTCTCATACTTTTACTGAAAAAGTCAAAAAGTACCTCGTATGGTAAACAAAAAGAAAGATTCCTTCCATAACACAAAGTAAAAGTAAAAGAGGGGTAAAAATTACATTAACCGTACATGGAAGAAATTTAAAAAATTAATTAAAACATTTATAGAACATATGGACATGGAGGATAAACATAACCCCAGTAAATACTTACGAATAAACAATCTCGAGTTAAAATGAGATTGAAAATTTTTCCCTTACCATAGGTCTGATATGCATCGTATGTATCCGAACCTCCTATATAATTATTTAAATAATGTAATTTACTTATTACAGAATCATATTCATTGTAATTATATCATATATGGTTCAATTATGACATTATATTACCCATTCTTTTGTAAATTCCATGTTAAAGCAGTGTTTTGGGTAAAATCGTTTTATTTATCGTACTTGTTTGGACTTGTTGTTCTTGGTATTATTATTATTATATCATTATTTAATTACTTCCAGAATGTAAATAATGATTTATATATCATATATATTCAGTATATATATATATAATAGATAAATAAATGAAATGAAATTCAACGTTCATGGAGACGGTAGGCCTTACCTCTGCATGAACGATGTTCTCCTTTGCTTATTCACTTGAATGGAATTAGGTAAATAATATATAAATAAATCCAGTAGAATTATTATGTTATATATAACATTATTATTTATTATATATACTTTATAATCATTATTTAATGGTTAACAAGGAGATTGAATCTCATCGCGTTGTGGAGACGGTAATCCTTACGTACGCACGAGCGATTATATCATTCCCATAATTTATGAATGGAATTAGAGTGGATGATATAATATCTCATAATCCGTATGATGTTATAGAATACATATATAGTTATTATTTACACCATTATACCCATCCAAGTAAGGTGGTGGTGGAAAAACAGATTACACTACGGCGTGGAGACGGTATTCCGTACGTACGCACGCAAGGTGATTTCGTTTTCCATATGATGGATAGAAGAAGAAATGGGGTTGTTTCATTTTTATAATAACATATCAGTATATTAGAGATACTGATGTTATTACTTTATAATGAAACAACAAAAGACGAATAATTTTAAGAATAAAGAAACTTAAAAGAATCGGAAGAAGAGATTACCTCTTCTTCGACCCACCTTCATTAAGCTTGCTATTAAGGGACTAGAGTTGGTCCTTTGAGAAGACCAGAACCTCTAGAATGTTTCTATGGAAGTGGAGAAGAGAAATGGGTAGGGGTTGAATGATCATGAAGGCTCAAAAGGTGAGAAGAGAAGAGGGAAGGGGTGCCCTTTTATCAGGGAGGAGAGGGGTTGTCACGACCCGTCTTCACCAAAATGAGGGAAGGGTCAGCAGATTGTCAGGCCCTTCCTTCTTTAAGTTGAAGGAGAGATAATGACCCCCGAAACCCGCCTTCAATAGGTCCCGGAGTGGCGAATAGCACCAAGGGTATAGGAAATCCTCGCAAAAGGAAGGAATTACCCTATTTTTATAGGATCGAAAGATAAGGAGAAGAAAACCCAACAACACCAAGGTAGAAAGAAAAGTAAAGCCAAAAGTAAACCATTCCCACATGCATGCTTCAAAAGTGAAAGCCACAACGTGAAAAAAGGTGACTACAAGGTAAGTACCAAAAGAAAAAGAGAAACAACTACAACTACTCCAAAAGTCCGAGCTAGTAAGGTCCTGCGAGATCCCCGAAGTCCTCCTGGAAACCTGAAAGCAGTTTTATATACGTGGGGTGAGAATACAAGTACACTCAGTAGGGAAAACCAAGACTCTCGTGCACAAGTGGGGGAACGTACTAAAGTCCCGTGAGAAAAGAGTAAACCAAACACCTAACAAGGAAAACTATCCATCCCAGGCCTCACCAAGGCTCACTCCCCAAATAACGCAAGTCAAGTAATATATATATAATAAGAGCACATCGATGTTTGGGTACCCCGTGCCACTTTCCCACTGGTTATTGAGACATCCTACGCATCGGACCAATCCCTCCATTCTTACCGCAGTCCCACTGCCACACCCGCCCGCACACACCTGGGCCACAACCACACGCAGTCCCACTGCCGAAATCCCGCTCGCACACACCCGGGCCTCAACCACACGCAGTCCAACTGCCGAATCCCGCCCGCACACACCTGGGCCAGAACAACCACCACCACGCCCGAAGACACCTGGGCTAAAGGATCCACCGCCACGCCCGAAGACACCTGGGCCTCATCCCGAAGACACTTGGGAAACCACCTGCCGCACACACCTGGCCAACCACCACAACGCCCCGCCCGATGGTTCTTGGGCTAATAATGGACTTCAGGCCATCACAGCCTGCCCGAAGGTACTTGGGCTATCTGGGAAAGGGAGCAGAAATGGAGCTAATAACCATCCACTAAGGATAGTGTTGGAAAAAGCACCCTTCCCCCGTAAATGGGGGTGTTCGGAACTGAGTGCTCAACTTGGGTGGGGCGCGAATAAGAAACACAAAGCTACAAGTATAGATATAGGTAACAAACACTCACCCAAAGCTTAGGTTTTCCTAGCCAACCTACAGAACACAACACCACTGCATCCAAGTCACAGTTCACGACCCTTTCCCACAAAAGAAAAACATTTGTTCCATTCTTGTTTCACGTTCAGTTAAAATGTTCAATTAATTTTTAAGCACTACTGGGAACCTACCATAAGCATAACCAAGGAAAGTGTCAAAATCATAGATCAACCAAAACACTCACACCCGGTTCCGTTAACAGAGGATCTCTCCCCAATTTGTGATATCTACAAGTAACCACTCTGATTTAAAACTCACAACCACCGAATCCATACCAACTGGAGATCCCATCCCCCAAATTCACACAACCACCGAGAGTATAAAAGAATAGGGGATCCCATCCCCTCCAACATTTCCAGCAATCGGCCCGAAAGGAAAACAACCAACTACCACTACCAACACAAGTCAGGGATTTTCAGATTTAAACGACTTAACACACTCCATGGTTTCAAATTCCGTGTGTTCTAACCAGGAGTTATCACAATAGGGTTGATTCAGGTGTTTTCAATTATTCAGCCGGATTTACGTGGTTAACCAATTTCATAGCAGGAGTTCACAATTTCAGCAACCCATTTAAAACATCACGAGGGGATTCATCAGTGCACATACAATGACCACCAACGGCCTCAATTTTCAGAAAGCAAAAACCAGCACAACTAAAAAGGATGATCACAAGATAAAGCATAAACAATGATCACAACCCCTTCCCTTTCTTTCTTTACAACTTCGTTTATTATCTTCATTAAGGTTCGGTTCAACCAATTCCATAGGAACAAAAATAACACCCACCCCACATGATACAAAAAAGTGAGAGACGAGAGAAATTCCCCACCTGTTGATAGATGATCGATGTTTAGGCCGGGGGCGCGGAACTTTACGGATAATGATGCGGCGTCCCGATGCACCCGAAGAGCCACGATCGAAGAAGGGGGAAACCACGGCCTACCCTTAATTTATAAGAGCCGGGGACGGTTGAGGTGAAAACGCGAAACCGCGTAAGACGTGGAAGTCGTGGGTTGACCACGCGGCTTGACTCATCATTAAAGGTGCTGAGTGGTTTAAACCGACTCATGAGTCGATTCAGTATTTAATTAAACTTTTTTGCGTGTTTCGGGTCTTTAAGAAACGAGGCAGAATAGGGTTTAAAACCCTATTTGCGAAAAAAGGAGCGTTACTGGAACAACTTGGCAAGGTCGGGTGACGTCGGCCGGTTCCGCCGATCAGTCGCACCGATCGGTCTCACCGATCGTTCGCACCGATCCGTCTCACCGATCAGTCTCACCGATCGGTCTCACCAATCGGTCGCACCGATCCGTCTCACCGATCGGTCTCACCGATCGGTCGCACCGATCGGTCGCACCGATCCGTCTCACCGATCGGTCTCACCGATCGGTCTCACCGATCGGTCTCACCGATCCGTCTCACCGATCGGTCGCACCGATCCGTCTCACTGATCGGTCTCACCGATCCGCACCCCTTAAGGATCCGGATTTTGGCAAAGGAAGGGACCAAGGGGGGTCTGGGTCATCACATCAGATTCCTCTTAAACAATTTTCGTCCTCGAGAATCACAACAAACCAGAAGGAAAGAGAGGGTCTGAACAACCATCTTCGAAAGATACCTCTTAGGAGTGAACCTCTGCTAACTAAAAACACTCCCCTGTCAAGAACTAAGCAACATACCACGCCAAACCGCCCGGTCATGTGGGTTTGGGGAGTTTCCCTCTCCCATGTCAAGATATTATCCGCTTTGGGCGGCACTGACTCGCCCGCAAGGGGTCAATCGCATCCACCTTAATGCGTCTTGATTAGGGGTCGGGTTCCCTCTTCCCTTTAGCCGGGGCTTTTCACACACAACAGAGGAAATAAACCAGTACATTTCATAGCCAAAAGTCAAACGTTCTACCACAATAGGTACAAAAGGAACAAAGCTCAAAACAACTCAGGTTATTGGGCACGCATCGGTGCTTCCATCTCCCACGTACTCTCTTCGAGCCTTCCATGTCTCCACAACACACGAACCAAGGGAATAGCTCGCCCATGAAGCACCTTCTCCTTGCGATCCTCGATCATCACTGGTTTTTCCACAAAGGTTACATTGTCCTCGATGTCCAGTTCACCCCAATCAAGGACGTGTGAATCATCGTGCAGATAACGACGGAGCTGGGATACATGAAAGACATCATGTATCCTTAGCAGCGGCGGAGGTAACGCTAGCTGATAAGCCACTTCGCCGACCCGTCGTAACACTTCGAAGGGTCCGACGAATCTGGGGGAAAGCTTACCCCCCTTTCCGAGCCTCCGTTGCCCACGCCATGGGGAGACCTTCAAGAACACGTGGTCTCCAACCTCAAACTCCAAGGGCCTTCTCCTGGTATCAGCATTTGACTTCTGTCGGTCCTGGGCCGCCTTCATCCTTTCCCATATGAGCTGAATCTTCTCTGTCGTGTTCTGAACTACCTCTGGGCTAAGGATGCCTGCCTCTCCTACTTCAGTCCAACACACAGGTGAACGGCATGGCCTCCCGTACAAGGCCTCAAACGGGGCCATACCGATGGTAGAGTGGTAGCTATTATTGTAGGAAAACTCTACTAGAGGAAAGTATCACACCCATGACTCTCCTGAGTCCAGAAAACATGCCCGTAGCATATCCTCCAAGGTCTGGATGGTTCTCTCCGTCTGTCCATCTGTCTGAGGATGGAAAGCAGTGCTAAGGCGTAACTGGGTGCCAAATGCATGCTGCAATCCTCTACAGATTTGTGAGGTAAACCGTGCATCCCTATCCAAGACTATAGACCTCGGAACTCCATGCAACCGCACCACCTCATTCACCTACTTTCATGCCAAAGCATCCAAAGTACTTGACTCCCTGATTGCCATAAAGTGAGCCGATTTCGTCAACCTGACCACCACCACCCAGATGGCGTCGCACCCTCCTTGGACCTTGGGTAGTCCCGTGACGAAATCCATTGAGATGTCATCCCACTTCCACTCGGGAACAGCTAAAGGCTGCAGTAGGCCGCCCGGAACCCGGTGTTCAGCCTTCACTTGCTGACATACTAAGCATTTATCCACGAATTCTGCCACCGCTCGCTTAACTCTGGGCCACCAGAACTGCCTTTTCAGCCCCTGGTACATCTTGGTAACTCCTGGGTGCACTGCCAGGGGTGAGTTGTGGAACTCACTGAGAACCTTGCCATGCATCACTATTGGAACAAACAACCTTTTCTGGAAAAGCATCCGGTGCTGACCATCCTCTGTCCATTCTCTTGGAGCATCGCCCTGGTCAACCCGATCATGCATCACTTCGCACTCGGGGTCTCCCCACTGAGACTCCTCCACTTGTCGAAACAGAGATGACTGCACTATCATCTGATATAGGCATCCTCTGCCACTATCCATCTTCGCATCCAGGTGTAAGGCAGCCAACTCCTCCATTGCCTTCCAGGCATTTGCCGACACTCGGACCGCATCCTTCTGCGTCCTCCTGCTCAAGGCATCGGCCACCACATTTCCATTTCCCTCAGTATAAGAGATTTCAAAGTCGTAGTCCTGGAGGAACTCCACCCATCTCCGTTGTCGCAAGTTCAAGTCCAGCTGGGAGAAGATATACTTTAAGCTTTTGTGATCTGTGAAGACCACAAAGCATTCCCCGATGACGTAGTGCCGCCATAAATTTAGCGCAAAAATGACCGCTGCAAGCTCCATGTCATGGGTGGCGTAGTTACGCTCATGGGGGCGTAGCTGCTTGGACCCGTAAGAGATCACCCCTTGTTGTTGCATCAACACGCATACCAGGCCCTATCCTGAAGCATCACAAAATACCTCATAGGCCATCCCTTCTTCTGGTAATCTCAACACTGGGGCACTAACCAGATTTTCATTTAGGTAGCTGAAGGACGACTCGCATTGCTCGCTCCACACGAAAACCTGGTCCTTCTTGGTCAAAGCCATCAAAGGGGATGCTACTCATGAGAAGTTGGGTACGAACATCCGGTAGTAACCCGCCAGTCCGAGGAAACTCTGGACTTCCGCCACATTCTTGGGTGCTGCCCAAGAAACAACTGCCTCAACCTTTGATGGGTCGACTGCAACCCCCTGCTCAGACACTACATGTCCGAGGAAGTGCACTTCTCGTGTCCAGAACTTGCACTTTGACAACTTCTCGTAGAGCTGGTGCTGTCGGAGGACTTCCAAAACTGTCCTCAGGTGCTCTGTATGGTCCTCTTCTGACCTTGAATAGATCAGGATATCGTCAATGAATACCACCACAAACCGATCCAGATACTCCCGAAAGATGGAGTTCATAAGCCCCATGAACACGGTCGGGGCGTTCTTAACACCAAAGGGCATGACCACGAACTCGAAGTGCCCATACCGGCACCTGAACGCCGTCTTCGGGACGTCACTATCCTTTACCCTCAGCTGGTGGTATCCGGACCGCAGGTCGATCATTGAGAACCATCCTGCCCCTTTCAACTGGTCAAAAAGATCATCTATCCTTGGGAGAGGGTAGCGATTCTTGATCTTCACCTGATTCAACCTCCTGTAGTCGATGCACAACCTGAGGCCACCATCTGAATTCCTTGCGAACAAGACCAGAGCACCCCACGGTGACTCACTTGGACGAACATAACCCATCTTCATCAGATCGTCAATCTGTATCCGCAACTCCCGTAGCTCCGAAGGTGCCATCCGGTAAGGAGCCATCGAGATTGGTCGAGAGCCGGGCTGCAGGTCTATCCCGAACTCGATATCACGTCGAGGGGGTAGAGTCGTCACCTCCTCAAGGAAGACGTCCATAAACTCACGGATGACCTTTGGTACTTCCACCATTTCCGCATCTACTGATTCTACCGTCAGTTCGGTCAACAAGGAGAGGAGAGGTTCCTCCCTCCTGTTTCCCTTCGGACAGCTCCGCTCGCCGGTGAAGGTAACACGTTGGCCGTCCAAACCTGAGAACACCACCCTTCTTTGGAAAGAGTCGATGACAGCGCACACAGAAAATAGCCAGTCGATGCCTAGGATGACATCGTATGGCTGGATCTATAGCAGAAGGAGATCCCTAACAAACTGATGTGGCCCTAACATCAGTCTACATCCCTGACAAACGAACAGCAAGTCGGTCTGACCTCCAACTGGTGTGCTCAACACCAGGGGCACTGGAAGTCTCTCGGTATCTAGACCCAAGGCACGGGCTAGACTGGGTGCAACAAAGGAGTGCGAAGCTCCGTTATCGAACAAAGCATAAGCAATAGTGCTAAACACGTTGATCCCACCTCGAACAACCTCGGGCCCTGTTGAAACTGTTGCCTCTGCGGCGTGTAACTGTCCACGCCCAGCTCCCCTGCCCCTCGGCTGTCGGCCACCTCCCCAACCACGCCCTGGTCGAGGTCCCTAGGGAGCCCCCTGAGGTCGGCCTCCTCCTCCTATGTCTGCCTGCGGAGGAGCGAGAGCTCGCTGTCCCTGCTGCTGCTGCCGGAAGGGTCTGGCTGGAAACTACTGTTGTGGTGGATGCTGGGGATGACTGCCACTGCTGTACTGCACCCGATCAGGGCACTGACTCCGGAGATGTCCAGGGCTCCTGCAGATGAAGCACCGTGGTCCCGAGCCTGAAGGGAAAGAACGTGGGCCAGGGGATCGAAACTGAAACTGCTGCGGTCTGCTCCCTGCGGGTCGGAACCTGGAGGGTCCCGATGCTGGAGGCATGGTGCTGACGGCCTTCCCCTTCGATGGTCCCAGCTAGATCCCTTCTCGTGACACTCTGCCCAGAGCATGCATCCATTCCACCACTTCGGCCTTCTTCTGAACCTCTAAGTATGTCGAAAGGGTAAAGGGGGTGACATCATACTGGAGGGAGGGTCGGAGCGCCTCCTCCAAACGTCTTGCCCGAGACTCCTCATCAGGAAAGAGGTCCGGAGCAAAACGTAGGAGGTCCTTGAACTTGATTCCAAGTTCCCTCACGGACATGCTCCCCTGCTGGAGGGAGAGTAGCTCCTGCCTCTTCTCCGCCTTCATTGTCGAGGAGAGGAACTCCGCCCGGAACTCCTTCTCGAAATCCGCCCAAGCAACCTCAGACTCTTTCCTATTCCCCAGGTGAAGCATCCACCACTGACGTGCCGCTCCTCGCATCTGGCTAACAGCCAGAGTAACCCAATACTCGGTCGGGGCCCGAATCAGGCCGAAGGCTATAACTAGCTCCTCTATCTAGCCTTCCGTCTTCATATCGGAGGTGCTGCCCTCATACTTCTCGAGGGCCTGTCGTTGGAAGGCTCGAAGAGTCTTCTGCCACTGGTCGTCCTCTTCCTCTCGATCAGCTCTCTGCCGATTGGCCAAAGTAGTCTCAAGGGCCTTGATCGCCTGTACCACACGTGGTCGCCTTCCAGGTGCCATAGCTGCAAGGTAAACAAGGAATGCCTAATCCCAAGTAGTGTAGAATATCGTTCTTAAAACTTATTAAGATTTAATTTATTCTTAATTCCCAAGACATCCCAGAAACACAAGAACACAAGTCATTATGATGTATGTACCTTTCCTAGGGTCTCTACCCTGGAATCAGTGTGCCCTCACATGGTCGTTCGGTAGGTCCAGAGTCCTTGCATCGGATCACGGGGGGCCCTAAAATCCCGTGTCCTAGCCGGTCTTCCCTGACCTAATTCATGCTCCAAGGTCACCCGACACCGTTGCCTTACCATCCCATGAAATCCTTACTGTGCCTAACTCCAGACTCCATCCTATCTCTCAACCTTCCTCTGATACCATTCTGTCACGACCCGCCTTCACCAAAAGGAGGGAAGGGTCAGCAGATTGCCAGGCCCTTCCATCTTTATGTTGAAGGAGAGATAATGACCCCCGAAACCCGCCTTCAATAGGTCCCGGAGTGGCGACTAGCACCAAGGGTATAGGAAATCCTTGCAAAAGGAAGGCATTACCCTTTTTTTATAGGATCGAAAGATAAGGAGAAGAAAACCCATCAACACCAAGGTAGAAAGAAAAGTAAAGCCAAAAGTAAACCATTCCCACATGCATGCTTCAAAAGTGAGAGCCACAAAGTGCAAAAAGGTGACTACAAGGTAAGTACCAAAAGAAAAAGAGAAACAACTGCAACTGCTCCAAAAGTCCGAGCTAGTAAGGTCCTGCGTGATACCCGAAGTCCTCCTGGAAACCTGAAAGCAGTTTTATATACGTGGGGTGAGCATACAAGTACACTCAGTTGGGAAAACCAAGACTCTCGTGCACAAGTGTGGGAACGTACTAAAGTCCCGTGAGAAAAGAGTAAACCAAACACCTAACAAGGAAAACTATCCATCCCAGGCCTCACCAATGCTCACTCCCCAAATAACGCAAGTCAAGTAATATATATATAATAAGAGCACATCGATGTTTGGGTACCCCGTTCCACTTTCCCACTGGTTATTGAGACATCCTACGCATCGGACCAATCCCGCCATTCATACCGTAGTCCCACTGCCACACCCGCCCGCACACACCTGGGCCACAACCACACGCAGTCCCACTGCCGAAATCCCGCCCGCACACACCTGGGCCTCAACCACACGCAGTCCCACTGCCGAATCCCACCCGCACACACCTGGGCCAGAACAACCACCGCCACGCCCGAAGACACCTGGGCTAAAGGATCCACCGCCACGCCTGAAGACACCTGGGCCTCATCCCGAAGACACTTGGGAAACCACCTGCCACACACACCTGGCCAACCACCACAACGCCCCCCCCCCGATGGTTCTTGGGCTAATAATGGACTTCAGGCCATCACAGCCTGCCCGAAGGTACATGGGCTATCCGGGAAAGGGAGCAGAAAAGGAGCTAATAATCAGCCACTAAGGATAGTGTTGGGAAAAACACCCTTCCCCCATAAATGGGGGTGTTCGGCACTGAGTGCTCAACTTGGGTGGGGCACGAATAAGAAACACAAAGCTACAAGTATAGATATAGGTAACAAACACTCACCCAAATCTTAGGTTTTCCACGCCAACCTACAGAACACAACACCACTGCATCCAAGTCACAGTTCACGACCCTTGCCCACAAAAGAAAAACATTTGTTCCATTCTTGTTTCACGTTCAGTTAAAATGTTCAATTAATTTTTAAGCACTACTGGGCAACTACCATAAGCATAACCAAGGAAACGTCAAAAGCATAGATCAACCAAAATACTCACACCCGGTTCCGTTAACCGAGGATCTCTCCCCAATTTGTGATATCTACAAGTAACCACTCGGATTTAAAACTCACAACCACCGAATCCATACCAACTGGAGATCCCATCCCCCAAATTCACACAACCACCGACAGTGTAAAAGAACAGGGGATCCCATCCCCTCCCACATTTCCAGCAATCGGCCCGAAAGGAAAACAACCAACTACCACTACCAACACAAGTCAGGGATTTTCAGATTTAAACGACTTAACACACTCCATGGTTTCAAATTATGTGTGTTCTAACCAGGAGTTATCACAGAAGGGTTGATTCAGGTGTTTTCAATTATTCAGCCGGATTTACGTGGTTAACCAATTTCACAGCAGGATTTCACAATTTCAGCAACCCATTTAAAACATCACGAGGGGATTCATCAGTGCACATACAACGACCACCAACGGCCTCAATTTTCAGAACGCAAAAACCAGCACAACTAAAAAGGATGATCACAATATAAAGCATAAACAACAATCACAACCCCTTCCCTTTATTTCTTTACAACTTCGTTTATTATCTTCATTAAGGTTCGGTTCAACCAATTCCATAGGAACAAAAATAACACCCACCCCGCATGATACACAAAAGTGAGAGACGAGAGAAATCCCCCACCTGTTGATATATGATCGATGTTTAGGCCGGGGGCGCGGAACTTTACGGATAACGATGCGGCATCCCGATGCACCAGAAGAGCCACGATCGAAGAAGGGGGAAACCACGGCCTAACCCTTAATTTATAAGAGCCGGGGACGGTTGAGGTGAAAACGCGAAACCGTGTAAGACGTGGAAGTCATGGGTTGACCACGCGGCTTGACTCATCATTAAAGGTGTTGAGTGGTTTAAACCGACTCATGAGTCGATTCAGTATTTAATTAAACTTTTGTGCGTGTTTCGGGGCTTTAAGAAATGAGGCAGAATAGGGTTTAAAACCCTATTTGCGAAAAAGGAGCGTTACTGGAACAACTTGGCAAGGTCGGGTGACGTCGGCCGGTTCCGCCGATCCGTCGCACCGATCGGTCTCACCGATCGGTCGCACCGATCGGTCGCACCGATCCGTCTCACCGATCGGTTTCACTGATCGGTCGCACCGATCGGTCGCACCGATCGGTCTCACCGATCCGTCTCACCGATCGGTCTCACCGATCGTTCGCACCGATCCGTCTCACCGATCGGTCTCACCGATCCGCACCCCTTAAGGATCCGGATTTTGGCAAAGGAAGGGACCAAGGGGGGTCTGGGTCATCACAGGGGTACCTTAGGAAAACTTAAATTTTGATTTTATAATAAAGTCATATTCAGTTTTTAATAGCTCAATATTGATTTATTTTGAAGATAAGGTGGGGATGGGTCGAAATCCTCTAATCCAATAGGTTTTATACAAGTTTAGGTTACTATATTATCCTTATCATTTAGATTTAACTCTAAGTTAAATAATTTAACTTTTGCCGTGTTTTTTTGTTTTCTTACACTATATGGTTAATAAACTTACTATAACAAGCCAAAATAACCCCAAGTGGTTCATTATTAATATATATATATATCCTTATATATGTCATTTGGATGAACCTTATATTTTTAGAAATAAAATAACAATTAATAATATAATATTTGTTTTAAAAACTATTTTATGTCAATTTTGACACAATTTGGTACTTGATTTTTTTAAAAATCAAAAAAAGCATGATTAGTTAGATCAAAGTTAATTGAATCAATAATAACATGTCATATTAACATATAAAATTATTTTAACTCATAAAAAGTCCCAAATTACATTTATTTGGTTATTTATAACATATTATGTTAATATTTTATTAATAAGATAATTACTGTATCATCATTGTGTCATAAATAAATTAAATTATTTAATACTTAAAAATTATAAATAAACTACCATTATGTAGGAAATAGTTTTAGCTTTCTCATGAATATTTATAGTAAAATTTATCTTATGTATAACCCTATATTAAAAATGTTTTAGTTATTAAACGTTGATTTTAACCATTTTAACTTTTCTTTAAATAAAATAACAATAAATGTCCTAATCTAATCTAAGTTGACCTAAAGGGTAATATTTAATCCCTACGATTGTTTTTGGTTGAACTACATTTATACAATAGAATTAGGACATGTGTTAGGGTAATATAATATCATTTTTACCCTTAATTACACTATTTACTTTTAACCATGGTAAATAAAAGTAAAAAGTTACTATTCACCAAAAATTATTTTTATCTTATTGAACCACATTTTACTTACTGATATCAACCGTGTCTCTCGAATTTTTTAAATTCCACGCACAGAAGCGGTAAAATTATGTTTTCTGTGAATTTGCAAATTCTCCTAGGAGGTGGGTAAAAGACGGTCAAAAGTTCAATAAAATTTTTATATATCCAAATTATTATAAAATGAATCCAATGAGTTACATTGAACATATATAGGTATTATGAATCTATTTTTAAATAAATTAAATTTAAATAAAATAAATAATTATTTAAAAAAAATTCGGTATTTAAATAGTAACCCTGTGTTTTCACTATTCATCAAAAATTGAAGGTTTTCAGAAAAATACCCAAAATTCACACTAGGATAATTTAGATATTCTGACTCCAAAAATGAAGTCCATTTTGAAAGATAAATTTTAAAAATGTGGGTATTACTATTCATAATGGCTAGTTCATAATAATAATATAATAATATCTCGTTTAGTGAAACATGGTATTGTGTACTACACACGCTATCGAAGAAAGTCATGATTGCGTGTAATGAAAGTCAAGTCAGGGCTACATGTAGTGAAAGCTCCATTTGGTGTTGCGTATAAAATAATCAAGACTTACTTCCTTTATACATTAAACAAAATCTATACTTAATGTTGCGTAGAATAATTTACGCAAAACGAACTTGAAATTGTGTATGACACGAGCAAAGAATAGTGTTTCATATATTGTAAGCTAATACAATGTTGTGTATAGTACAAGATAATCTTGGTGTAGAATACAACACAAGACATCAACGAAATTAAATAGAATAATTCTCATAAAATCTCTGATTGTTACATTCAACCCCCCTTAAAATGAGTTTTGCCCTAGAAATTTTTCCGGGTAAAAAATGGTTTACTATTCAAATGCTTTAATAGAAACCCACATCGTAAAAAGGAATTCCAAAACTTATCTTTAAAAACTAAAGTATGAAACGTAATGGTTACCCAAATTAACTAATCATTGGGTTTCCATATAGGAGAACATAAGTGAAAATATATATATGGAAGAGAAATCTAACCATCATGTTCTGATGGAGAGTGGAAGAGAACATGGCTATGAAAAAGCCATCAATCACAAAGCCATAAATTTCTGATGATCTAAGGTACAATCTGATTTATCAGATATGAGAGCACTAGGACAAGAAATTTTTGATTTCAAGATCATTTCACTAAAGTTGAAGAATTGTTGAATTAAAATAAATACTTACTTGATTTTGGTATAATCTCACCGTTGCCTGTGCCTCGAACAATTTCCACTTAATATCCAAAAGAAATGAAGTTGAATTTGTCTTCTGTGAAGTGTTAGCAGATTATACGATAGAATGATAGGTCATTCCATCTATTTCTATCTCAAAATGTTTAGCACAATTATTAAATATACAGAGGTCTATCTATGCTGAGATTAATTGTATATGGTTGCAAAAATGGACTTATAATTCATCTATCATAGCTCTTAATAAAATAAAAGTAGTTTCCACTAACCAGGGACTTCCTGTAGGCCAGTGGTAGGCAATAAAGGCATGTCGAACTTTGGTTGTGGGTTCGATTCCCACATCCTTGTCCGACGGGACGGGTTGTCGCCTGTCCTGCAGGTTGTCCTTTTTCTAAAACTACATTATTATAACCTTCCATCAATAATAATAAAAAAGTTTTATCCTTAAACAATACTAACTTATGTCCCACATAATCCATTCCAATCTTTAGGCTTATCCAAAATACTTCTGTCCAAGCTCACAGTATAAAGAAAACAATTACTATAAATGTCATCTGCCGAGCATGTGAATACATCATTTATCCCTCATATATCAGAAGATATATCTTGTTGATCGCATTCCAAACATGTGAATACCTTAATCATGTATTCTATTGAAAAATGAATACCCACTAAATCTTAGTGAAAACATGAATGCTCTCAAAAGTTAACTCTTTCCACATACCAAAATCAAAAAATTCTATATACTCAAACCATGATATATATTTTTCCTTATATCAGTCATGAGCTCATGAATACAGCCAAACATTTCATTTTCTCCTTATCCCTTCATTATGTGCATATCATCTTCATTCCAAAAATATATCAATTACATTCCATGGTTACCGGTACCATAAAATTATTGAAAACCATAATAGACCAGTACATAAATATTCTAATATTCCACGATACTATATACAACATTATTTTGTAATACCATTACATAAAAACTTACTAATTCCTCCACATCATTGTCATATTAAATATCACCAATAGTGATTGCATGTGACTTCTCTTTGTCATTTGCCTTAAGTGGGTTCTCATGTAGTTAATCATTAACCCTTGGATTAGGGCATTGATTAGCATAATGCCCCATTTCCTTTCACATGAAGCAATGAAGTGTTGGTGGTGTGTTCTCCACAGTCTTTTATTTATTCACAACATTAGCAACACTTTTTCCATTACATCGACACTCAGCTGCTCGATGAAGTTCTTTTCAACACTTAAAAACATTTTCTAGTCCTTTTAAGACAATATCTACCACGCTTCTTTCCACACTTTGAGCATGAAGTAACATTCATTTTCTTTTCACCATTTTCCTGAGATTTTTCATTGAACTCCATCTTTCGTTTCTTATCAAATCCATGAGATGGATATGTAACACCAATTTCCAGTTCTACCTTGATAGCACAACTCATAATTTCATCATAGCTACTGAAGTCTGTTATAGATAATGCCCATTGAAGACTTGGTTTTAAGCCACTAAAGAATCGATCAACTTTACTTTCAGTTTGAATTATAAATCCAGATGCATACCTTTATAGCCTTGTAAAATTCTCCTTGTATATACCAACAGATTCATCATCCTTTTTATTAAGCTCAATGAACTCATTTTCCATATTTGTTCAATGAATACGAGGGATGTACTTATTTAAAAACATGTTCTTGAACTCGTCCCATTCCATTGTTTCAATTTCATCTTGGGGCCTTGTATTCTTGATATGATTCCACCATTGATCATCATCACCTCCCAAATGATATACTGCTAAGACGACTCTATCAGGTTCAAGAACATTGCAAGACTGAAAATTTCTTTTCAGTGCTACAGATCCATTGTTCATCCACTAATGGATTAGTAGACCTGCTGAATGAAGGTGGACGCTGCCTCATGAAGGATTTAACAGAATATTTCCCCATTATATGCTCATTTGGATGTCCATAAGGATTCATAGCATGTGTAAGTATTGAAATACTATTGTGCACTCCATATCCCATAAAATTGGTTTGATCAGGAGTACAATCATAACGTCATCTATTACATTGATCAACACGATTCAATCAAGTTCTAACCATCATCTAAAACCCAAAAAGAATAATGTGAGGAAAAATAATGATAGGAAAAATAACATAATAAAACGGAGAGTACCTTCCATATCTAACATCCTTGGTTTGATTCTAATATCATTAATGTAATTCAAGGACTATAACCTATACTTATACTTAACCTTAGGGACATCCCTAGACATAACTTAGAAATATCTCTAGGGATCTCACTAAAGTTCTCACATTCATGTTTCCAAAGGTTGACTAAACCTTTCCTCTGATACCAACTGTAGAGACACAAAGCATAACGTACATGGATTTTACATTACTTTTGCGGAATACTTAATACATAACAAAAATAGACACCAAAGGACCGTAATAGTTTAGTGTCTTTGGAAACTCAGAACATAATCTTCTAATCGCGGTGAAAGATCTTCAACATCTCCCATAAAGATAGTACACTTTTGTTTTCTTACCTAAAACATTTCTTTATATACTGCAGAAAAGAAATAATATAAAGGGTGAGCTCAAATGCCCAGTAAGGGTAAACATAGAGAACATAAAAAAATACATAAACATTTGAATGCAAAAACATGAACATAAAATCTAAACATCAAAATCTTTATCAAAGATATAAATCGTGGAATTATGTAAGGCATATATCAAAATGGAACATCAATCATGATAAAATATCATGGGAAGAAAACATGTAATTGTGGAAAACCATTAATAACATCATATGATTTCCATTGTAGCGAAGGAACTGCTACCAAGGCCATCGTAGTGGACAAAATCCCTTTCTGAATCGAGTTCACTCCTCGTTTCAGTCCTGTAACACTGATCCGGATTAACTTACCATTCTAACCATGTCTATCTCCTAAGATATAAATCTCTACCAAATTAATTGGAGGGAGATATAGGTCCCACCCATCTCATAATGAAATCATTCTTACTTGTGCCACAACATGAACATAAATCATTCATCATTACCTAAAGTATAAAATGGGTTTCATAAACATCATCCCATCATAACATAATCCATAAAAAAATGGATATCATTTCATCATAATAAATGTATAACCATTTAAATCAGAGAGACATTATAGTTGAAACATACACATATGAAATAATTTCATCTTAGATGGAAAATGGTTTTTATAAAACAATTGAAATGAATTCTTGAGGAAAATATCCTTTATTCTTCAAAATCATTTTCATTTCACATAATGCCATGAAATTTTAAAAGAAAAGGTTTTTTTTGAAAATAGTCTTGAAATCTTTTAGATTAAAAATCATGAAAATAATGTGTTATAAAATCGTAAAAATCCATTCAGGCTGTATAAGTTAAAAAACATTCTTCTCGTACTTTTACCGAAAAAGTCAAAAAGTACCTCGTATGGTAAAAAAAAAGAAATATTCCTTCCATAACACAATGTAAAAGTCAAAGAAGGGTAAAAATGACTTTAAAATTACATGGAAGAAATTTAAACATTTTAAGAAAACATTTTGAGAACATATGGACATGGAGGATAAACATAACCCCAGTAAATACTTACGAATAAACTATCTTGAATTAAAATGAGATTGAAAAATTATCCCTTACCTTAGGTCTAATTTGATTCATACGTATATGAAACTCCTGTATAATGATTTAAATAATGTAATTTAATTATAAAAGAATCATATTCATTTTTATTATATCATATATGGTTCACTTATGACTTTATATTACTTGTTCTTTTGTAAATTCCTTGTTAAAGCAGCGTTTTGGGTAAAATCGTTGTATTTATCGTACTTGTTTGGACATTTTGTTCTTAATATTATTATTACTTATATCATTATTTAATTTCTTCTAGAATGTAAATAATTATTTTTATATCATATATATTCGGTATATATATATATAATAGATATATAAATGAAATGAAATACACCATTCATGGAGACGGTAGGTCGTACGTACGAATAAACGTTGTTTTCCATTCCTTATTTACTTGAATGGAATTAAGTAAATAACAAATAAATAAATACAGTAGAATTATTATGTTATATATACCATTATTATTCATTATATATACTTTATAATCATTCTTTAATGGTTAACATGGAGATTGAATCTCAACACGTCGTGGAGACGGTAATCTGTACGTACGCACGAGTGATGATATCATTCCCATAATTTTTGAATGGAATTAGAGTGGATGATATAATATCTCATAATCAGTATGATTTTATATAATACATATATAGTTATTATTTACACCATTATACCCATCCAATTAAGGTGGTGGTGGAAAAACAGATTACACCACGACATGGAGACGGTATTCCGTACGTACGCACGCACGGTGATTTCATTTTCCGTAGGATGGATATAATGTAAAATGGGGTTGTTTCATATTTATAATAACATATAAGAATATTATAGATACTGATGTTATTAAATTATAATGAAACAACTAAATAATAAAAAATTTAAGAATAAAGAAACTTGAAAGAATCGGTAGATGAGATTAGCTCTTCTTCGATGTACCTTCTGTAATCATTCCCTTATGGGACTAAAGTTGGTTTTTTTAGAAGACTAGAACCTCCAGAATGTTTCTAATGAAGTGTAGAAGACAAATGGGTAGGTTTTGGCCGAGCTTCATGTCTCAAAAGGGTGTGAAAAGAAGAGGTAAGGGGTGACCTTTTATAAGGGAGGAGAGGGGTACCTTAGGAAAGCTTAAAATTATATATTATAATAAAGTAATATTAGGTTATTAATAGCTAAAAATTAATTTATTTCGAAGATAAGGTTGTGGTGGGTCGAAACCCTCTCAAAAAACAGGTTTTAGACAAGTTTAGGTTACTATATTATCCTTATCATTTAGATTTAACTCTAAGTTTAATAATTTAACTTTTTCCGTGTCTTTTTGTTTTCTTACACTATATAGTTAATAAACATACTATAACAAGCCAAAAAAACCCCAAGTGGTTCATTATTAATATATATATCCTTATCTAAGTCATTTGGCCGAACCTTAGATTTTTAGGAATAAGAAAACAATTAATAATATAATATTTTTTTAAAAATACTATTTTATGACAATTTTGACACTATTTGGTACATGTTTTTTGTGAAAATAATAAAAGCATGATTAGTTCTATAAAAGTTAATTGAATCAATAATAACAAGTCATATTAACATATAAAATTATTTTAATTCATAAAATGTCTCAATTACATTTATTTGGGTATTTATAACATCAATTATGTTAATATTTCATTAATAAGATAATTACTACAGTATCATTGTGTCATAAATAAATTAAATTATTTAATTTCTACAAATTTCAAATAAAATACCATTATGTAGGAAATATTATTAAATTTATAATGAATATTTATAGTCGAATTTATCTTATGTATAACCCTATATTAAAAATGTTTTAGTTACTAAACTTTGATTTTATCCATTTTAACTCATCTTTAAATAAAATAATAATAAATGTCGTAATCTAATCCAAGTAGACCTAAAGGTTAATATTTTATCCCTAAGGTTGTTTTTTTTCGAACTACACTTATCCAATAGAATTAGGACATGTGTTAGGGTAATAATAATATCATTTTGACCCTTAATTACAATATTTACTTATAACTGTGGTAAATAAAAGTAAAAGGTTACTATTCACCAAAAATTATTTTTATCTTATTGAACCACATTTTACTTATTGATATCAACCGTGTCTATCGGATTTTTGGAATTCCACTCACAGAAGCGGTAAAATTACGTTTTATGTGAATTTGCAAATTCTCCTAAGAGGTGGGTAGAAGACGGTAAAAAGTTCAATAAATTTTTTATATGTCCAAAATTATTATAAAATGACTCCAATGAATTACATTGAACATATATAGGAATTATGTATCAATTTTTACCTAAAGTAAATTTAAATAAAATAAATAATTATTTAAATAAAAAGTAGTTTTTTAAATATTAACCTAGTGTTTTCACTATTCATTAAAAATTGAAAGTTTTCAGAAAAATACCAAAAAATCACTCTATGTTAATTTCGATATTATGAATCCAAAAATGAAGTCCATTTTGAAAGATAAAATTTCAAAAAGTGGGTATTACTATTCATAACGGCTAGTTCATAATAATATTATAATAATATCCCATTTAGTGAAACTTGGTATTGCGTACTACACACGCTATCGAAGAAGGTCTTGATTGTGTGTAATGAAAGCCAAGTCAGGGCTGCGTGTAGTGAAAGCTCCATTTGGTGGTTCATATAACAGAATAAAAACTTATTTCATTTATACATTAAACAAAATATATACTTAATGTTGCGTATAATAATTTCCACAAAACAAACTTGAAATTTTGTATAACGCGAGCCATGAATAGTGTTTCGTATACTGCAAGCTAATACGGTGTTCTGTATAGTACAAGATAATCTTGGTGTACCGTACAACACAAGACATCAGTGAAATTAAAAAAAATTCTCTTAAAATCTCGGGTTGTTACAGCACTGATCGAGGTGGAGTCTTGTGGAGCTGGATAGTACCCGGAGGTGGACCACATGGCAAGATGTAAACAGAGAGAACGCCCGAACCCGAGGTGCTAAAAAGGCCATCTGTTCCCACCCTTCAGGTGGGATTCGTACAGGAAGACTCAGTGGTTGTTGTATTACTTTACTGCAGTTGTACTAGATTTTATGTTGTACTGTACTTACTATTGGGCATGTATTTCCGACCCCTTTCCTTTCGACAGATACTTTTGTATTCAGTATTACTTGTGCTTTCTTCTGTTTTATACTCTGTTGTGGTTGTTTACTTTTATAAAGGCAATGCTTTCTCTTTTTATCAGGATTTATGCCTTTGGTTCTAGTCACCAGCCCCTGGACTATGGAAGGTGGGGTTGGGGTAGTCACGACACGGGCCCCGAGGACGGGTCGTGACAAACCACTTAAATGAAACATATATTGAATATGGAATGTGTCTCAAAATAACTAAAATCGATACGTAAATCTGTTACATTATGTCCTTATTTCCATCACTCCTATTAAAACCATTTTTATATCAAATATAATAATATTATACAAAAATTAAATATCAATAAATATATAGAATACGACATATGGTTTACTTATGACCTTTTTATAACTCATTATTACGAATTCAATATTAAAATAATGATTTAGAAAATAACACCATATTTCATATGCATATTTTTATTTTTTATTTTTGGTGTTCTCATATTGATAATTGATCCATAATTTAATAAAATATAAAAATTATTCAAATATAATATATTCTCAGTGTATATGTGCAAAGATTATTTCTTAAATTATAGAGATAGAAAATTGAATGCAATGTTCAGAAAGATGACATGTCAAACATATGAATTTCTAAAATTACCATTTCATAATGGATGATATAAAGGAAAGGAAAATAATATATTACCTTAAATATTATTATTTATTACATATATATCACTCATATTAAATTTATTATACCCTTATTACCAACTATAGAAGGCATCCGTGATAAATAAATCACACCACTTCATAAGGAGGTAGACTGTTGTGCACACGAACAATGTTATCATATTATTGAGTTGGAGAAATGTGTTATATGTGATATCATAATTAAAAAATAATCAATTCATTATAAATTTCATATATATTATGTTAATATATAGTCATTAACTTCCATGAAAAATTGAAATTAGATGTACATATCATAATGGTTCGTGAGGCTGTAATACTCTGTACACATGAGAGACATGATTGTTTTCCAAAAGTTTTGATGTTACTAATGATGATGTTATATAATAATTCCCTAATTTAAATAATATAATTTATATATCATATATAAATTAAATTCATCATTATAACTATTTTTAGAGGTGTTTATGGGGAACAAATAACATTGGATCAGGATGAGAAAATTTACTATTCAAAAAAATTTTGATTTTATTTAACATTTTGTGGAAGATAAAATTTATATAGGTTATTAAATTAAAATAATAAAATTTAAAATATATCTAATAAACTAGTATTATAATTTTATAATTTAAAGAATATATTTTATAAAGTTAGTATAATAATTAAATAAAAAGTTCCTATTTAAAAGCATTACATCTTCTTCAGAATACCTGATTAGGTTTTAAATAAATCCTCTTAATATTGTATTTCAGATCTCAACATGTCCTCTATGGTGTGGGGATATATTTAAGGAATAAATTTTGTTTTTTTAAAGAATGTATTTTTAAATTTGAAAGGGAGATGAGTTGGGTGGGGTTTATAAGTGAGGTGTAATACACACACAATTTTTTTAAAAGGTTCACAAGTATTTTGGATATGTAAAAAGAAACCCAAATATAACATTATAGAGACTTAGAGGCGATATGATTTATTTATTACAATAAAAGTAGTTTTGGACATGTTTTAATGTCATTTTATCACTTGTAATTTTTATTTCACTATTGGTAAACACATTATCAACTTCTTCATAGTAATTAATTTTTAATTTATTGACTGGTTATTAAAGTAAAATAATATTCTGGAATGATATGAAAAATAAATTTATTATGAATCCAAATATTGATTCTATTTTTATAAATTCCATTCATATATATTTAAAATTTTAATTTATTATTAATCATTTATAAATGATGAAAATGTAGCTTCCTAAAGATAAAATATTAAATTTATTATAAAACATTATGTAAAAATTAAATATCAACATCATTACAATGAATAAAATTGTATTATTAGATAAATAATTGAATTAATTTAACTTTTATAACAATATGAAAATAATTTGTATTTTTTAATATTTATATAATTAAATAAATGTTAATAATAAAAACAAATAATTTTCATTATTCATTAATAAATTTTTAAATTCATTAATTTCAAAAATATTCACTCCATGATATTGTTTACATAATGTTTTAGATATTTTTTAGAAACAAATTTTAATGATGTAAGAAAATTTTTATTTTAAAATATATGTGAACAAAGGTGACAAAATGTCATTAAAAAAATACAGTTTATATCATTATATTAGATTTATTATAAAATATTTTATAAAAAAATACATAATATGAATGTTGAATATTTTTTGGAATATATAACATATATATTTCATTATAATTATTGACATAAAAGGTTCCTGTTATATTTATTGAGGTAAAACGTCTTTATGTAATAAAAATATTAGTTTTAGGTAAATTAATAATTTATAATAAAATCGTTTTTATTTTAATTTATAATCAACTGGCCTCAAAATATTTCATTTTATATACATGATTAAATAAATTTCAATCAATATTTATTAAATATTATTATGGTAAACTCGATTATTCTTGTAAAAAAATCGGAACTCAGTGTTATAAGTATCAAAAGCAATATTGAGTATTTCGTATAACTCAGTTTTAAAATTATGTTTCCATTTATAGAAAATTTATAAAATATTATATTTAATTGAAAATTATATTTTTTAAAATTAACTAGGTGTACAATTTAGTTCTTCTTCAGATAATTTTGTTAATCAAGGATCACTGCATTGGATATCATATATCGAAGTGTCCAATAATTTTTTTATGTAAACCACAATCTAGTAAAAATAATCATTTGAGGTGTTAATTAGTACCTAATGTATTAGTGGGTTATATAATTATTTCTTCACCCATAACATAACAAAAAATAATTAAAAAATATTCAATATCACAAATTGATTCATCATTTCAAAAAACTATAACAAACTCAATAGAATGAAAAGACTTTCTTTGAAAATTATATAGAATAACTACACCATTAACCATATAGAGAAATAAAGTGCAAGTACGAAATGAAAATATACATAATAAATCATATTTATTACCATGTTAAATAGAAATTGATTAATATTATTTAATATAAAATAATTTTGAAAATTAATTAAAACTCAAGAGATAATATCCTCTTCATAAAAAAATTTTAAAATAAAATTACATAAAAATTTAGAAAATTCCATCCTTTATAAAATACATAATACATGTAAATGAATCATCATGGATAAGGAAGTTTATTATAGTAATAAAATTCATTCTTAAAACATATATTAAGAAATACCTTTCCATTTATAGATGAATAAAATATTCATGAATTTTTTCCAAATTGAAATGAAAAGATTCTATTTATTAATTTGTTGTAATAATTGATGATATAAAAATAATCCAATTAAAAAATCATAGAATACAAGATAAAATTCAGTAAATAATATGATTTATAATCCTATCGATGATAAATTTAGTGATGGATAAGTTTATAAATTTGTTTTTTCATAAAAATATTTTTTTCATTAATTTTTAGTACAAAGGATAGGTGAATGAACTGAAAATATTAAAAAACCTGAAATATCATTTAGAGAATAAAATGTTAGTGGTTTTATAGATTAGTATAATATAATTTAATACATGGGAATTAAAAATATACATGTAGAAAATAAATTATACTGTAACATAAACCTATACCTCATGTACATAATTTTTTCAAATGTTCTCTTAACCTACTCATATTCATGTATTGCCCTAGGGATTGAATTTTACTCCATATTTTGTTTTTTGTGATAACATATCCTTTTTTTCAAAGGTTGTAATGTTGTGAAATTATTTTTTTATATATTTCCTATACAAGATTAATGAATTGGGGAGGAGTAGTGAGAATTGGATGTTCAGATATATGAATTTGTAGAGTTACAACATTATAAATATTTAGAACAATAAAGTATAATATCATAAATATCAATTTATTATTGACCCAAATAAATAATTTATATATGTATGGTGAGGAAAATTTAAATACACTAAACCAATGATTCTTTCAGGTAGTGTCGTATTCTTTTTTGGTAATTATCTCTCCTATTAACATCTATTAAAATTTTTATCCCTTTCTATAATGGTAAGGTTATTATCATATTAGCTACTCATTATAGTTAAAAATTATAATAAACAGAAGAACAAATTTTATTTAATCTTATGAAAAACGATAACCATTTTACAAGATTTAATTTTTAGATATGCTAAAAAATATTTCTAATATCAAAAAATTTAACGCATAAATCCCATTTTATATAAAATATATTTTTAGGCCTAAAATTGAAATTAATCTCATTCTGTTAGTAGTAAAAATAGGAAAGTGATTCTTGATATATTTTATTTAATATATTATCTACACATTTGAGTATCATAATTCAATATAAGTAATTAATTTAATTTATTATTTACAAATAAACTCTAAATAATAAAAACATTTTCCAGGGAAATAATTGTAATTATTTTCATGTGAATTTTTATTTATTTCAATCCAATTAGTTATAAATGCATTAATTATTATTATAAGATACATACATTATAATTATAAATAATCATTTATCATTTGAAATATATGTGTATTATTTAGATAAAAATACATTATGTATAGAAATATTCCATTATAAAAATCATTGTTTTGAAAGATATTGTTATTACCAATAAAATATGAGTAGTTATTTCCAAATCATTATTCAATAAATATATAATGAATAAAATATTTATACATATATTTAAAATATTTTTAATACCTATTCATATTCTCTAATCCAATGGATATGCTACCATAGTCATAATAAAAAATAATATCTAAATATTATGTCATTTTTCATCTACGTTTGATGTTTCATGTAATGAAATTGGTTGAACAATTGAAGTTAATTATAGTTAAATATGTTATTTAAATATTTCCTCTATTGTATATCACATTATAAATCATTATTATTATGGGGATTCATACATGTTACATTATTATATACATTATTTTTAATCAGATTTTTATTCTTTGAAGAAAACATATATTGTCTACCATCATAGTGTATTGTTTGGAAAATGAAAAATATAATTATTACTTATATTGTCATTATTTTTATTATTTGGTTATAATATTGTGTTCCTATTATCATGTATCGAAATAAAATTAATAAATACCTTTATGTTCAACTAGTAGACATTTATATGTTTTTTCCTCATACCATAAAATATTGAATAATGTTTACAAACTTATTTAAAAATATATTTACATGTAATAATGTTGGTTCAATTTATTTTTAGAGTGGGTGTACACTAATAGGTATCATAATATTATTTCATGGTTATGTAATGTGTTATTGAATTTCCATTTCATATATTAGGTTATATATTTATTATATAAAATCATATAAAGATATATGAGATTATTTATCTATAAATATCATCAAAATGGAATATTGTCTTTATATTAATATATAATGTTTAATTTAATTTTTTTAGAAATGATATTGTTGTGTTATATTAAACAACATTGAATATATTTATTTTTAATGTTTTTTTGATAAGTTAATTAATGTTTTTTTATTATGTTTTCATTATAAATTTTTAAGGATTATTTTTATGTGACATTATTTTGAGGTTTTTATTTATATTTTTTAATATCAGTCAGGGAGGGTAGATTGAATGTTTTCTCACAAACAAAAATCATAAAAAATTTAGTTTGTTTTCAGAATTATATATGATTATCCTTCAATAATTATGATTATGAAATTAATTCCATGTGTTAAATAATTCCAATATTTTTTCATCATTATAAAAAATTAATATTGTATATTTAAGTATATTAAATTATAATAATAAACAATTTTAAAATTTTCTTTCTAGTTGACTATTTTGAAATATTTTCTACATTTGTGTGTTTATGTATGATATTCTAGAGTGATATTTGATATAAGATATTCATTTTATAAATTTGATATAGTAGTCTGTGATACTTATATTAGATAAAATTATATAATGTATTATTTTTTTAAATTAAAAATATGAAATAAATTTATAACCCTGATATGGCGGTCTTCACTGGGCTGTGGCTTAATATTATATTAAACACATTATAGTGGTAAAAATTGAATCATGGTTTAGAGTATGAGAGTGGATACATTTTTGATTATTTTTAATGTTTCCAACAATAATATATAATATTCAATATAATAATAATGTTATAATGAAATTTGATATTTTAATAGTAAAATAAATTTTTAAATATTAAAAAATGTTTAAAATGATAACGATAAGTCTTAAATTATTTTAAATAATTAAATATCTATGAAAATTTTATATTTTCTATATGAATTTTTATGAAATTTTCAGAATCAAATCAGTCCCCATTGATATAAATTTATACTTTCCCAATGTTTGGAATTTTATAGTATTAAAATATAAGATTCATGGGTTGACATAACCATTAATAAATTCATATTTATCATATTTTCATCATTCCCATATCTAACGGATCCTGAATCAAGTTTATTAATGGAAATTCATCAAAATTCATGTGAGATTAAAACATCTTATAGATGGATTAGTATTGAAATATCTTTTTTCAACATCAATGTATTTGTTAATAAATTTATGTGTAATTTTAATGATAGATTTGTAGATCAATGAATATATAGTTATTATATATTTATTTTAATTTTTCTTATAGAATATTTTTATCTAGTAATATAAAATTATTTAGGATTAATATTTACATTATGTTTTGAAAATAGTAATACCATAAAAAATTATTCTATATTAAAAATTTAATTGTTTTCATTTCAGTTTTAAATAAATGAGAGAATATGTAAAGTGTTATTTTTCTATACCATGATATTTTAAAAAGAAAATGGCCATGGTACATGATGTTACAAAAATATAAAAATATATTAATAGGATAACATTCATGTTCAATTACATGTAATGAATCAAAATTATAATCTGTGTAACATTGTTGTGTAATGTATTGATGAAAATTAACACGTCATAAAATGAAAGAAAAAAATCATGTGTAATACCAATGAACCAATTCTAGTAGGTAAACACCCTTTCCTTGACCATGACACTCTGAAAATAAGTAATCATTAATTTATTAAATAATAAAAAAATTTATAATTAAAAATTAAATAGAATAGTTTCTTTTTGAAATTCATTATATCAAAATTAAAATATTATGATTTTATGATATTTTATTGAAATCATTATTTTATAGTCTAAAGATATTTTTTGAATTATATTGTAAATTTTATGATGTTTTAAATATATTATAATGTACTAAAATTTTGGGAAAAAATAATTGTAACATAAAAAAATTATATAATTATAATAGGAAATTTACAATATTCTTTTATCATAATAATCTAATTTTCATCATTTTTTGGAATAGTTTAAACGTAATATTAATAACAAAACTAAATTTGGTAATTTCTAATAATAATGAATTTTATTGAATGATTCGGTTTTTGTGTGACTCTTATTCCACATTTAATTCATTTTTTATAATAAATAAAAATATGTCATTAAAATTTTTATCCATCATAACTTTATCTAATATTATTAGAGTATAAAACCATTACTTCTCTAAATAAATTTCCTGATTAAGTGTATCTAATTTGAAATTATCTATTCAAGAATAATATAATAATATTCGATAAAATAATTTAAAAATTGAAGATATTATTTATGAATATTTTAAAAAAGATACATCATAATCAATTTCATTCAAAATAGAAAGTGAAATTTGAAATTAATTTTAAAGGAAACATTAAAATAAGGAAGAAGTTATAAATTTACCACAAAAATCATTCATTAAAGTAATGTTTTTGATAAATGATTGGTTAACGTGATTTTTAACCCAAAAATATTTTCCTCTTCCCATTTTCCAATTTTTGTACGTTTAAACATTATTAACATCCATATATTGTTTAAATTGTAATGGTTATCCCACAATAACATTACCCTACACATATAAAATATTACTATCTTCTCCCGGTGAAGTCATGCATCGCTATATAATTTATCCTTGGAAGTATCTCAATTATACCAACATAGATACCTCTCTATTTTAGAAATATTATATCCACACAGAGTTTGAATAATAACATATTTTGAAATGGCACTTCTTAAGAATATCCAGGTAACTAATGTGAGTATTATCAACTATATAGATTCTCTTCATAATTATTTTCATTAACGTTTATTATATAGAAACTAATATAATTATATTAGTATTATCAAAATATGTTGATTTTAAACTCTTAATAACATTAACTATATTCTTTAATTGACCCTATTAGTAAAGAATAAATAATGGATGGTTTATGGGTTTTTCTGACTTCTTCATCAACAATGCAATATACATTGTTTTCCATCAGCACCATCGATGGATGGATAAATGGATTTCCTAAAATGAAAGATTATATGTTTAAAATATTATTTTGGTAATGGAGTTGAAATTTTTTAGATAATTTTAATGATATTAAAAATTAATGATATATGTTAAAATAAATGATTAATATAAGAATGAAAAAATAACCTTTTAAAAATATTGTGTAATATTTTCATATAAATTAATTAGTCATATAAATTATATATATTTTAATATTTCAAACTAATAAAATAGTAACTATGATAATTATGCTTCTAATTAAATTATGTTATAATAAAAACACCTCATGATGAATCATTAAATAAGGGAAGGTTCATGCTTTTATTGGATTACCAACAAAATTTCAGAATAATATAACATTATTTCATGGATGACTATGTAATAATATTTAACATTTAAATTCTATATAAATGGGTTGATAATGAATTTTCTATTTTGATGATGTTATATCCATAAATAATTCATCAATTATGGAACCAAATTTGTTCATCAAAAATAATAAAAACATTATTATTGTTGTCAATGTCTTCAATGATAATGATTAAAACCCAATGAATTGAATTTGAAACGTTATAAATTTTTATAATACATCCATAACAAGGTAATTATTTACAAAAATAGTTATTACCATCATATTAAGATGGAATAATAACACTTTTATTATTAAAATAGTATATACTCTAAAAAATAAAGGAATTGACAGGGGAAATTATAATATTCCATGTAGATAATAGAAATTTTTGAAATGTATAAAAGAAAATATTTATGAATGTATATATTATTACTATTTATAAATATTTTATTATGAAATATATTTTTATGATAATAGATGTTAATTAACATTTTTGAATGTCAAGACAGTTGTTAGGGGTTTCTATCTCAATTTCTTCTCTTTAATCAATGTATTGTAAAATACCCTAAATTATAATTATATGTTTTATATAAATCCTATTTAAGATATTATATAACTAAATTAATTTATAAATTATATTTTATGATAAATTTTAATCCCTCTCTTTCAATGTGGTATTATTGATTTGTATCATTATCTGTTAGTGGGTTTTTCCTCTCAATTTACCTTCCTTATGACTCACATCATATTCACTAAATATTTTCTTATTATTGTCACATAAATTTATGTGGAATAAATTTTTCCCTATTCCTCATAAATTTTATGGTATTTATATTATTATATTGTTACCCATAATAGTAGCTCCCAAAATTCCGAACACAAGAAAATTTTATTTGAAAGCTGTATAAGAAACTACATCAAAAGTAGAATTGATAATATGATATATTGAAATTATTGTTTTTTAATTATTTTATAGAAATTTAATATATTATTTATGTTTCTCTGCATGAAATGATGAGTTATATTGCATTTCATGAAATAATATGTTTTTTATTGCATGCGTCAAACGCAAGGTTGAGTTTTACTGAAAAAATAAATTATTAAAATATTATTCTTTAATATAAGAATTTATAATGTGGGCATTAAATTAGTGGATGTCAAAGGTACTAAATTAATCTTGGAAATATATTTTTTAATTCATTAGTTTAGAAATAAATATCTATGAATCTAAAAAATTGAAAAAATGGGAAATTATTTTATAAAAAACATTTCTTATGCTACCAAATGTATTTTATATTAATAATGTAAATTAATTAATTTAATTGAATGATATTACTTGAAAATGTATTATATTTTAAAAAATATATATTCATCATAGAGATATTATCAAGATAAGATAAGAATATATACTATTTTGTAAATAATTATGGAACTATTCAAGAGGCTTACTAACCAGTTGTAGTAGCGAACCAATTTTTAATTAAAATTTATTATAGTGATTAAGATTGAAATTAACATAATGAGGTACTAAACCATAAACAAAAGGTGAATAATTATCTATATGCACGTAAAATGCTTTTTATTTCCATATTAATGTAATATCATTCTATTTCCTATAATTTTTATTATTATTGGTTCCTCATGACTTCGAAAAAATGTGGGTGGATTTCTCTTTCTCAAATATTTTTAAGAATAACACTCCTCCGGAAATAGAAAATGAAACTCACCCCTCCCACTTATTCACACCTATAAATAACGTCATATTTCCCACAATCTTTCAAAAAATTCTCTCTAATCGCCTCCCTTAATAATATTATCATATATATTTTTATAATAAAAAATAGTTTCCTTTTGTTGTAAACCAAAATTAGTTAACTGAATAAGTAGAAATTTTTTCTAAAGTTAATTTGGTTTCATGTACTTCTCCACCCATTAAATTAATTTTAATTATTTTTTATATAATATAATAATTTTTTGTTATATATTTATAGGTTTTTATGATTGGAATTTATAATATATTTTCAGAGATATCAATCATATGGTATGAATAATCTTTGTTTGTTTATTCGACAGACTACCGCCTCACCATCCGATGCCATTTATATTTTCCAGTTAACATATTTAATGGTTGGAAATTATGATTTATTTTTAATTTATATATGATATATAAAATATTAATAATTTATTCATTCTTATTTAATTATTTAATAATAGAAACTATCATTCTTTCAATTTTTTGGGAATATGATAACATTGTTTCTGGACGTGTGGACTTTCGCCTCTTCAATGAGATGTGATTAGTTCTAACGATACATTGAATGTATAAAAGATGATTTTAATAAAAAAAATTGAAAAATATTAAACAAATTTTATTGTAGAATTATATACAAATATACATATATATTATATACTTTTCATTTTTTTGAATATGGGATGAAAATAGATGTAGTGTTAATGTGTCCATATGACCTATCATGTCCATGAATATTGAATTTAATTTCTTATATCCAAACATTATAGACTATTAAAATATATATATATAATGATTATATATGATATTTGAATTTTGGTTTATATCATCTAGATTATGAAATTATGATCTATATAAGAAGAACAAAAACAAGTCAATACTAACCCAATAAACTATGAAATTAACATATAAAACCTTGAAAATAAAAACTTGTTACTAATAAATCGGTAATTGTAATATTATAATATGTTCATATGTGATAATTTAAATATAATTACATTTTTTATAAGATATTAATATTCATTAAACCACTATACATGAGGTCAAATACAATAAAACTAAAAGGAAGCATAAGGTATGTGATGGTTGTCTGACTGGTCATTCAGTGAGAATACACAATATTTTCCATATATTTATATTTTGTGGCATATATACTACCCCTATATAATTTTATTTCACAAATAGATTTATATTTCATTAATTAAGGGTTTCATTTTAAATTGTTTTCATTCATGGTGATTATAATTCAAAAGTTGCAATGTATTAAGGGATTTCGTATTAATTTCGATTATTTGAGGAATGATTTATCGTTGGTTGTGCAATTTCTTATATATAGTTTACACAATTCTAAATTTAAATGAAATATCCATTATAATTCATTGTTAATTTAATTTTTATTTTCAATTATATTCATTTCATATATGGATTTTTTTTTAAAAATAACAATGTTGTAATGAAATTTCATAACTCTATTCCTTTTTTAGTGGGTAATATTTATTCTTTATTGTCGCTTATTTTACATGATTATGAGTATAATGAATTTTAAAATATATTTATGTATTAAATATTTTTATATGTGGATTTCAATTTCATACAAATAATAAATTCATTGATCAATTCTCACTTCTATGTTACGATTGCATTAAGGGTATAATGTTATTCTAATCGATATTTATTGTTGTTGGAACTCCCTTAAAAAATTTTAACTGATAATTATCATATATTTTTTTTAATCACCACTATTTATTCAAGACCTTTTCTGTTAATATTACCATTTTCCACTTTATATTACTAAATATGATTTAAAAATGATTTTATGAATACCCAACATCATTTCAATCAATAGTTGAAGAAGCTATTTTCTTATAAAAATTAGGTTCTATAAAAAGTCTTTAAATAATTTTTTTAACCATTCCAAAATGATTTATTAAATAAAATTGAATAAATTTTTTATTTTGAAAATTTTTCCAATGTAATCTAATTTTCTTTTTCTAAACAATTCCATTTTAAAACTTTTTAGCATAAAAAATGAATTTTTTTTACATTGTATAAAATGTATATATTTATCCTCCATAATTTTTTTGAATACTATTTTCCAATATTAAAAGTTATATTCTAAAAAAAATGACATATTGGAAATCCAAATTTTAATAAAAAAAATCCCTTTTAGAATGTTTAAATCATTATTAATTATTTCCAATCAATGGAATCTTAGTTTTGACCAAGTTTACACATAGTATTTATTCAAATCCTTCATGATTTTTCTTTATTAGTTTATATATTTCAATAAAATATCCCTCATGATTTCCAAACTATGTTTCTATGAAGGAATTATGTAATGCACTATGTGATTATCAGGTCTAACTCAATGCATACATTTCATAGTTATCACCCCAATGAACCACTAAACCATATCCAAATCTAATTATTATATCCAAACAAGGATTAAATATCTCTATAACCAATCTCTCTATCCTTTAAAAAAAATTAGACATTTTTACGATATTTCGATTCACTTATAGGCTTATCTATTGTAATTTACACATATATTTCAGTTTAAATATCCCAAAGAATGTCACTAATATTTTCTAATCCATATTTTTAAATTATGACTAAACCTATCTTCTAATACAAACTATATAGACAAGGGTTTTTAATATATAAATATAATATAATTTTAGAAGAATATTAAATACAATTTATAAAAATATTCAAATGGAAATTAATTTTTATTTTAATTGGATTCATAAGACACATTCATAATTTTTCATGAAATATATTCAATATATCCATCTATTATCTTTATAAATAGTACCCCTCTATGGAATACCCTACCTAAATCATTCCTTACATCATGGATAAAAGGTAATAATAACGTATGATTTAAGATGATATGTAATGGGAATCATATTTTATACCATTTTATGAGCATATAGATGCGTCATCTAATAAATAGGTATATGATCATGATCGTAAATATCTTTTTTCAGATTGGATAATTCACAGTTCAAAAACCCGAATCATGGAAAAAATGAATTATAATTTTAGATAAAATTTTCAATAAGTGTGAGAAGTCATTATAATTCAAATATTAAACAAAATATCATTTCATATATGATTAGAACCATAATAAACATATAAACTAATTTCATAAGTCAAAGTTAATTACTAATATCAGTAAAAAAGATGAAAATGACCTAAAAATTATTTCACATTGTTTATTATGATGTACCGGTTATCAGTAGTAGATTATGAATCTATTTTTCTCTATAGTGGATTAGGATTCACCTATTCGACATAGTGGATCATTCCCATAGTTATGTTTCCTATTTTTAACTCATGAGACCTAAATCATTTCCAATATCATTTGTGGGAGATATCAGACCCTACATTCTCATAATGAAACACATAATTATGTTAGTAAAAATATCATTACAATATAAAATAATAGCATGAATAATGAAAATTAGTTTCATAAACATTTTTTTAATTCAACATATCTTAAACAATTAAAAATAAATGGGTTCTATAATCATTCAATCAATATAAACATTAACCATTTGGAGGAAGAATATCTATGTAATCATTCTATCATATCCACAGTAAATAATACGTTACATCGAATGATTTCATCTTAGATGGATATTGATTTTGAAATATCATAGGAAAAAATTTTGTTGAAAAATATCTTTTCCACATTGAAAAAAACTTTTTATAACATAAAACACATCCAAAACTTGTTTTAATGAATATAACCTTATAAATATATACATAAATCATTAAAAAAATTAACAATATATTAAGGAAAATATATATTCCATTTTTAAAATATATGAAAGTCTATAAAATATTTTCTAAAAAACTTTCATTGAAAATAATCACTGAAACAAATAAATAATTATTTTATCAAATGATTTGGTCTTGACTGCCTAATATCTCATTCATTCCCTCTGGGATAATAAAATATATTTCTCACATTTTCAATAAAATATAAACTATATCTTTTCGATAAAAAGGAAATTAACATTAAAAATAAAATAATAATAATTTTTTTGTAAAAATATAATTAAAAAATCAATTTTATTATGTTAAAACATATTTGGAACAAATATTTAGAGAGAATTTTTATAAAAGGAAAAGCAATTTTCAACCGAAGAAATATATAAAGATGACATTTAAAAAAAATTTCAATAAAGAGTAAAAAAGAGTATAACAAAGGGAAGGCAAGTATTCTAATATATAAACATATGTTAATAAATGTAATTTTTTTCTTGAGATATTTATACTAATATGACATCATTAATATCAAAAACATTAATAATTATGATAAATAATTATATTTTATCATAAAATATTTACCCATTTTGTGTATTTGAATCATTATACCCATTAAAGAATAACATTATATGAAATAAAAAATATAATAATAATATATAATTTCATCATATTAAATGTCAATAGGTCTGTATATACACCTCATAGAAGAATATGTCTGCAAATAATTAACATTTCTCAAAAAATACACATTGAGACAAAAATACCTTACTACTTTAAAAAACATTGAATTGTATACCCATTGAAATAGATATCCCTAAATTAATATTTCTGACCCAATAATATTCATTAGAAACATCATAAAATTTGATCCTTTTATATATATAAACCACATAAATGAAACATATGATCAATATGGAATGTGTCTCATAATAACTAAAATGGATTTGTAAATCTGTAATATTATGTATCAATTTCCATCATGCATGTGAAAAACATCTGTATAACTAATATAATAATATAATACATAAATTAAATATCAATAAATATATATAATACAACATATGGTTTACATTTGTCATTTTTATTACTCGCTATAATGAATTCATTATTAACTTAATGTTTTAGAAAATAACTCCATTTTTCATTTGCACGTATATATTTTTTTATTTTTGGTGTTCTCACATTGATCATAGATCCATAATTTAGTAAAAATATAAAAATTATTCAAATATAATATATTTTTATTGTATATATGAATAGAGTATTCCTTAAATTATAGAGATAGAAAATTCAATACAGCGTTCAGGAAGACGACATGCAAAACATACTCATTTCCAATATTACCATTTCTGAATGGATGATATGAAAGAAGGAAAATAATATATTACCATAAATATTATTTTTTATTACATATATATCACACATATTCAATCTATTGAACCCTTATTACTAACTATGGAAGGCCTCAATGATAAATAAATCACACTAATTTGTAAGGTGTTAGACTACTATGCACACGAACAATGTTATCATATTATTGAGTTTGAAAAAATATGTTATATGTGATATAATAATTATAAAATAATAATTTCATTATAAATATCATATATATTATTTTATTCCATCCATATTACCTTCTAAATAAAATTAAAATGAGAAGTACAAATCACGATGGTTCATGAGGCTATTGTACTCTTTACACATGAGAGACATTATTGTTTTCCAAAAGTTTTGATGTTACTAATGTTGATGTTATATAATTATTCCATAATATTAATAATATAATTTATATATCATATAAAAATTAAATTCATTATTATAACGATTATTTAGAGGTGTCAATGGAGAACAAATAACATTGATTCAGGGGGAGATAATTTGTTGTTCAAAACAATTTTGATTTCATATAACATTTTGTGGAAGATTATATTTAAATAGGTTATTAAATAAAAATAATTAAATCTCAAAATATATCTAATATTCCCATGTTATAATTTTATAATTCATGGAATATATTTCAAGAAGTTATTATAACAATTAAATAAAAAATGTATATTTATATACAATACAGCTTCACCAGAATACCATATTAGGTTTAAAATAAATCGTTCTTATATTGTATTTCGGATCTCGACATGTGCTTCATGGTGTGGGGATGTATGTAAGGAATAAATTTTTTTTAAACGAATGGATTTTTTATTTTTGAAGGGGAGATGAATGGGGTTTCCGTTGTATATGTGAGGTGTGATACACATATATAAATTTTTTTAAAGGTTCACCATTAATTGGGATTTGAATAATGAAACAAAAATATAACATTATAGAGCCTTAGAGGTGATATTATTTATATATTACAATAAAACTAGTTTTGGAAAAATTTCTATTTCATGTTATCCATTTTAATTTTTATTTAACTACTGGTAAAAAAATTAGAAACTTCACTATAGTAATTAGTTATTAATTTATTAACTCATTATTAAAGTAAAATAATATTTTGAAATGATATGAAAATTCATTTTATTAAGACTCCAAATATGGAATCTATTTTTATAAATCCCTTTTATTTATATTTAAAATTTTAATTTATTATTAATCATTTATATATGATGAAAATGTAGTTTTCCAAATATAAAATATTAAATTGACTATATAGTAATATGTAAAAATTAAATATCAACATAATTTCGTCAAATAAAATTATATTATTGCATACATAATTGAACAAATTTATGTTTTATAACATTTTTAAATAATTCTTACTTTTTACTAATCTTATAATGAAATGAAAGTTAATAATAAAAACAACCAATTTTAATTATTCATTAATAAGTTTTTATATTATTTTGTTTCAAAGATATTCACTCCATGATATTTCTTACATGATTTTTTAGATGTTTTTTTAAATTAAATTTATTGAAGTAAGAAAAATTATATTTTAAAATATATGTGACCAAAGATGACAAAACATCATTAAACAAAAATTTTTTTATATCATTAAATTTGGTTTATTATAATATATTTTATAGCAAACACATAATATGAATTTTAAATATTCTTTTGAAAATATAACAAATATATTTCATTATCATAATTCGCATAATTGTTTTTTGTTATTTTTTTGACGTAAAACGTCTTTATGTAATAAAAATATTCCTTTAAGGAAAATATATAAATTATAATAAAATCATTCTTATTTTAATTAATAATTAACTGGCCACAAAATATTTCATTTTATAGACATGAGTAAATAGTGTTCATTCTTTATTTATTTAATATTATTATGGGAAACACGATTATTCTTGTAATCAAATTGAAACACATTGTTATATGTAATGATATCTACACTGAGTATTTCTTATAAATCGGTTTTAAAATTGTGTTTCCATTTATAAAAAATATAAAAAATATTATATTCATTTTGGAAAATAAATTTTTTATAAATAATTAGGAGTTAAATTCAGTCCTTATTCAGATCATTTTGTTAATCAAGGATCACTACATCAGATATCATAGAAAAGAGTGTCGAATAATTTTCTGGATGTAAACCCTAATCATGTAAAATTAATCATTTGAGTTGTTAATAAGTACTTAATGTATCAGTGTGTTATATAATTATTTCTTCCCCCATCACATAACAAAAAATTATAATAAATTCTTAAATATCACAAATTGATTCATCATTTAAAAATACTATAACAAACTTATTATAATGAAAAGTGTTTCATTGAAAATTATATAGAATAACAACACCATTAACCATATATAGAAATAAAGTGCAGGTACCAAATGAAAATATCCTTACTAAATACTATTTATCACCATGTTAAATAGAAATTGATTAATATTATCTTATATAAAATTATATTGAAAATTAATTAAAACACATGAGATAATATCTTCTTCGTAATTTTTTTTTAAAAAAATGACATTAAAATTTAGAAAATTCCATCCTTTATAAAATGCATAATTCATGTAAATGAATCATCATGGATAAGAAAGCGAATTATAGTACAAAAATTCATTCTTAATCAATATATTAAAAAAGACCATTCCATTCATATATGAATAAAAATTCAATATATTTTGTCCAAATTTCTATTAAAAGATTCAATTTATTAATTTTTTGTTAATTGTTGAGGATATAAATATAATCCAATGAAAACATCATATAATACAAGTTGAAATTTCGTAAATTATAAGATTCATAATCATATATAAGATAAATTTCGTGATTGATAATTTTAGAGATGTGTCAATTCATAAAATTACTTTTTCAGTTTTTTCTTAGTACAAAAGATTTGTGAATGAACTCAAAACATTTAAAAACTATAAATATCATTTGGAGATGAAAATGTAAGTGGTTTAATAGAATAGTAATATATAATTTACCACATAGAAATTAAAAATATAAATGTGGAGAAGAAATTATACAGTAACATAAACCTATACCTCAGGTAAATATTTTCTTCATATTTTCTCGAAACCTATTCATATTCATGTATCACACAAGGGATTGAATTTTAGTCTTTATTTATATTTTTTTGATAACTTATAATTTTTTATAAAGGTTGGAATATTGGGAAATAATTTTTTATAGATTGTCTATACAAGAGTAATGATGTGGGGAGGAGTAGTGAGAATTGTATGTTCACATATATGTATTTGGAGAGTTACAACCTTATAAATATTTAGATCAATAAAATATAATATCATAAATATCAATTTATTATGGACCAAAAAAAATAATTTATAAATGTATAGTTAAGAAAATGTAAATAAACTCAACCAATGATTTTTTTAGGCAGTGTATTATTCTTTTTTTGGTAAATATATCTTATATTAACCCCTATTAACAATTTTATCCCTTACCACATTGGTATGGTTATTATCATAGTAACTACTCATTATAGTTAAAAAAATTTGATGAAAAGAAGAAGCAATTTTATTTATTATTTGGAAAAAGATAACCATTATTTCACAATTTAATTTTTAGATATGATAAAATATATTTAAAATATCCACAAAATTAACCCATAAAACCCATTTTTATAAAAAATATATTTTCAAGAATAGAATTGAAATTAATCTCATTCTATTAGTAATAAAAATAGGTAAATTATTCATGAAATAATTTATTTAATATATTATCTACATATTTTAATTTCATAATTAAATAGAAGTGATTAATTTAATTTATTATTTACAAATAAACTCAATTTAATAAAAACATTTTCTAGAGAAATAATTGTTATTATTTTCATGTGGTTTTTTTTATTTCAATCCCATTAGTTATCAAGGTATAAATTATTATTATTATTTACATACATTATAAAAATAAAACATTATTTATTATTTACATTATATGTTTATTATTTAGATAAAAATACATTATGTACAGAAATATTCCATCATAAAAATCATGTTTTTGTAAGATATTATTATTACCAATAAAATATGAGTACTTATTTATAAATCGATAATTAATAAATATACAATGTAGAATCTATTTATACCTATATTTCAAACTAAATTAATACCAATTCATATGCTCTAATCCAATGGATATACTACCACAATATAATCAAAAATAATATCTCAATAGTATGTCATTTTTCATCTACTATTGATGTTTCATTTAATGAAATTGGTTGGAAATTAAAATTAACTATAGTTAAATATATTTTTTAAATATTTGGTCTATTGTATATCACATTATAATTCATTACTATTATGGTGATTCATACATGTTACATTATTATATATAGTTTGTTTTATCAGATATTTAGTCTGTGATGAAAACTAGTACTTTCTACTATCATAGTGGATAGTTTGGAAATTGAATAATATAATTATTAGTTACATTTTAATTATTTGTAGTATTTTGTTATAATATATTATTCATATTATCGTGTATCGTGTATCGAAATTAAATTAGTAAATATGTTTAAGTTCAACTATGGGACATTTATATGTATTTTCCTTATACCATAAATTAGTGAATAATGTTTACAAACTTATTTATAAATATATTTACAAGTAATAATGTGGGATCAGTTTATTTTTATAATGGGATTACACTAATGGGAATCATGGACTGATTTCATGGTTATGTAATGTGTTATTGAATTTCTATTTCATATTTTATGGTATATATTTATTATATAAAATCATATAATGATATCTGAGATTATTGATCTATAAATATCGTCAAATGTAATATTATCTGTATATTAATATATTTGGTTGAATTAAATTATTTTTAGAAATGATATTGTTGGGTTATATGAAAATTACTTAGAATATATTTATTTTTAATGTTTATTTATTTGATAAATTAATTTTTTTTGTCATTTATGATATTTTCGTTATAAATTTTTATGGATTATTTTTAAGTGACATTATTTTTGAGGTTTTAATTTATATTTTTTAATATCAGTCATTGAGGTTAGGTTGAATTTGTTCTCACAAAAAAAATCACAAAAAATTTACTCTTTTTTTAGAATTATATATGACTATCTCTCAATAATGAGGTATAAGAAATGAATTTCATGTGTTAAATGGTTCCAATATTTTTTCATCATTATAAGAAATTAATATTGCAGATTTAAATATATTAAATTACCATATTAAACATTTTTCAGATATTCTTTCTAGTTGACTATTTTGAAATAGTTTCTCCATTTTTGGTTTTATTTATGATATTCTAGACTGATGTTTTATACAAGATATTCATTTTATAAATTTGACATAGTAGTGTTTGATACTAATATTAGACAAAATTATATAATGTGCTATTTTTTTAAATAAAAAATATGAACTAAATATATAACCTTGATTTGGAGGTCTTTACTAGGTTGTGGTTTAATATTATATTAAACACATTATAGTGGTTTAAATTGCATCATGGTTAATAGTATGAGAGTGGATACATTATAAGTTATTTTGAGTGTTTACTGCAATAATATATAATATACAATATAATAATCATGTTATAATTAAATTTGATATATTATCAGTAAAATAATTTTTTAAAATATTAATTTTTTTTAAAATGATATGGATAAGTCTTAAATAGTTTTAATTAAATAAATATCTATGAAAAATTTATATTTTCTATCTAACTGTTTGAGAAGTTTTTAGAATCAAATCAGTCCCCATTGATATAAATTAATGGTTTCCCACAGTTGGGAATTTTTTTCTATTAAAATATATGATTCATAGGTTGACATATCAAAAGGATATTTCAACACGTTTATTAATAGAAATTCTTCCAAATTGATGGATGTTTAAAACATATTATAGATGCATTAGTATAACAGTATTTTTTTCTACATCCATGTATTTGTTATTACATTCATGTGAAATTTTAATGATAGATTTGCAAATCAATGAATATATAGTAATAATATATTTATTTTAATTTTTCCTGTAGAATATTTTGATCAAATAGTATAAAATTATTTAAGATTAATATTTACATTTTTCTTTGAAAATGGTAATACCATAAAAAATAATTCTATATTAAAAAGGTAATTTTTTATTCATTTCAGCTTTAAATAAATGAAAAAATTTGTAAAGTGTTATTTTTCTGTACCACTATATTTTATAAGGAAAATGGTCATGGTACATGATGTAAAAAATATGGAAATATATTAATAAGGAAATATTCATGTTTTATTACAAGTAATGAATCAAAATTATAATTTGTGTAACATTTTTGTGTAATGTATTTCTGAAAATTAACACATCATAATATTAAATAAAAACATCATGTGTAATACCAATGAACCAATTATATTTGTTAAACACTCATTCCTTGACCATGACAGTCTAAAAATATTTATTAATGAATTTATTAATTAATAAAAATTTATAATTAAAAAATGAACAGTATAAATTCATTTTAAAATTCATAATATCTAGATTAAAATATAATTATTTAATGAGATTTTACTGAAATCATTTGTTTATAGTATAAAAATTTTATTTTCTAATATATTTTAAGTTTTATGGCATTTTAAATATATTATAATGTAGTAAAATACTGGAAAAAATAATTGTAACATAAAATAAATTTATAGAATTATAATAGGATAGTTAGATTAATCTTTTATAATAATAGTCTAATTTTCATCATTTTTATGGAATAATGTAAATTTAATAATAATAATAATAAAACTACAATTGGTATTTTCTATTAATAATTAATTTTAATGAATGATTCAGTTTGTGTGTGGCTTTAATTCCACATATAATTTTTTTATAATAAATAAAAATATGTCATTAAAATTCTTGACCATCTTATCTTTAACATATATAATTAAAGCATAAAACCATTACTTATCTAAAACAATTTCCTGATTAAGTATAAATAATTTTAAATTATCTATTCAAGAATATGTTAATTATATTTGAAAAAATAATTTCAAAATTTAAGATTTTATTTATGAATATTTTAAGAATGATAAATCATATCCAATGTCATTCAAAATAACTAGTTAAATTAGAAATTAATTTTAAAGGAAAAAGTAAAATAATGAAAAGGTTAAAAATTTACCATAGAAATCCTTCATTAAATAATTGGTTTTAATAAATGATTTTTTGAAGTGATTTTCTTCCAAAAATATTTTCCTCTACCCATTTTCAAATTTTTGGACTTTTAAAATTTAATTAAATCCATATATTGTTTAAATTTAATTGGTTATTTCAAAACTACATTACCCTTCACGTATAAAATGTTCTCACCATCTCCTGGTGAATTCTCACATCGCTATATAAATTCTCTTTGTAAGTATCTCAATTATACCAACATAAATCCCTCCCTATTTTATAAATATAATATGAACACATAGTTTGAATAATAAATTATTTTCAAATGACACTTCCTAGGAATATCCAGGTAACTAATGTGAGTATTATCAACTATATAGATTTTCTTCATAATTATATTCATTAATGTTCATTATATTCAGTATGATATAATTATATTATTATTGTCAATATATGTTGATTTTAAACTACTAATATCATTAACTTTATTCTTGAATAGACCCTATCAATAAAGAATAAATAATGAGTGGTTTATGGGTTTTGTCGACTACTTCTTGAAAAATGCAATATACTTTGTTTTCCATCACCATCAACAATGGATGAATATATAGATTTCCTTAAATGAAAGGTTATATGTTTAAAATATAATTTTGGAAATAGAATAGAAAAATTTTAGATCATTTTAATGATATTAAAAATTAAAGATCCCTATTAAAATAAATGATTAATATAAGAATACAAAAACAATAACCTTTTAAATATAATGTGTAATATTTTCATATCAATTAATTAGTCTTATAAATTATATATTTTCAATATTTCTAACTAATAAACACTAACTTTGAAAATTATGATTCATTTTAAATTAGGTTATAACAAAACCGCCTCATTTTGAATCATTAAATAAGGTTAGGTTTATGATTTTATTTGATTACCAACGAAATTTAGGAATAATATAACTTTATTTCATGGATGACTATGTAATAAAATTTAATATTGAAATACAATATAAATATGTTGGTAATGAATTTTTTATTTTTATGATGTTATATACGTAAATAATTCAACAATTATGGAAACATCATTGTTTATCAAAAAATAATAAAAACTTTATTATTATTGTCAATGTGTTCAATCATGATGACTAAAAACCCAATGAATTGAATCTGAAACAATATAAATTTTTATAATTCATCCATAAAATGCTAATTATTTTAAAAAATAATTATTACCATCATATGAGGATGAAATATTAAGATTGTTATTATTAAACAAGTATATACTGTAAAAAAGGGATTGATAGGGAAAATTATAATATTCCATGTAGATAATAGAAATTTATGAAATGTATATATGAAAATATTTATGAAAGTATATATGATTACTATATATAAATATTTTTTTGTGAAATATATTTTTATGATAATGGATGGTAATATACATTTTTGGAATGTCCAGACAACTGTTAGGGGTTTTTATCTCAATTATCTCTCTTTAATCAATATTTTGTATTATACCCTAAATTAAAATTATATGTTTTATATAAATCCTATTCAATAAATTATATAACCAAATTAAATTATTAATTTTTTTTATGATAAATTTTAATCCCTCTCTTTCAATATAGTGTAATTGATTTGTATCATTATCTATTAGTTTGTTTTTTAGCTCAATTTTCATTCATTTATACTCATATTATATTCAATAAATATTTAATTTTTATTGTCACATAAATTTATTTTGATTAATTTTTTCCCTATTCCTCATAAATATTATGGTATTTATATTATTTTATTGATACCCATCATTGTAACTCCCAAAATTTCTAATGTAAGAACATTGTATTTGATAGTGTGTATTAAGAACAATATCAAAAGTAGAATGTATTATAATATATATAGAAATTATGGTTTATTAATTATTTTATATAAATTGAATATATTATTTATCTTTCAATGCATGAAATGATGAGTTATCTTACTTTCCATGGAACAATGAGTTTTATTATTTCATGCGTCACATGCAAGGAAGAGTTTTACTAAACAAAAAAAATATTATTAAAATATTATTCATTAATATAAGAATATATAATGTAGATATTAAATTAGTTTTTTTTAAAAGTAATAAATAAATTTTCGAAATATATTTTTTAATTAATTACTTTAAAAATAAATATCAATAGATATAAAAATTAAAAATATAGGAAATGATTTTATAATGAAAATTTTTTATGCTACCAAAGTTGTTTTATATTTATAATGAATATTAATTAATTTAACTGAATAATATTAATTGAATATATATTATATGTTCCATTAAAAAATTATATACATCCAAGAGATTTTATCAAGATAATATAAGAATAAATACTATTTTTTATATTAAAAATGAACTATTCAAGACACTTATTAACCGCTTGTAGTAGCAAACCAATTTTTAATTAAAATTAATTATAATTATTAAGATTGAAATTAACATAACAGGGGATTGAACCATAAACATAAGGTATATAATTAGCTATATGCGTAGAAAAATCCATTTTATTTCTCTATTATTCCAATATCCTCTGTTTCCTATTATTATTATTATTTTTTGTTCCACGTGACATCGAAAACATGTTGGTGGAATTCCCTTTCTAAAATATTTTTTAGAATACCACTCCTCCTCCAATATAAAAAGGAACTCACCCCTGCCACTTATTCACACCTCTAAAGAACATTATATTACCCAAAATCTTCCCAAAAAATATCTCAAATCGCCTCCCTTAATCATATAATCATATATTTTCTTATAATAAAAACAATAAATGCCTTTTGGTGTAAACCAAAATGAGTTAACTAAATAAGTGGTAATGTTTTCTACAATTACATTGGTCTCGTGTACTTCTCCTCCCATTAGGTTAATTTTAAATTTTTTTTATATAATATACTAATTTTTTGAAATATATTTATATGTTTTTATGAATGGATTTCATCATATATTTTTAGAGATATCAATAAAATTGTATACACAATCATTGTTCGCTTATTCGATGGACTACCGCCTTGTGAACTGATGTTATCTATGTTTTCCATTTACCACAATTAATGGATAGAAATAATGATTTATTTTTAATTTTTATATGATATGTAAAATAATTATAATTTATTAATTATAATTTAATTATTTTATAACACATACTATCATTCTTCCAAATTTTAGGGAATATGATAACATTGTTTCTGAATGTGTGGAATTTCGCCTCTTCAATGAGATGTGATTAGTTCGAACAATACATTTAATGTATAAAATATTTATTTAATAAAAAAATTGAAAAATATCAAATAATTATGATTCTAGAATTATAATACAAATATACATATATATTATTTACATTTACTATTTTTTGAATATTGGATGAAAATAGAAGAAGTGTTCATGTGTCCATATGACCTATCATGTGGGTGAATGTTGAATTTAATTTCATATAACCAAACATTATGGACTATTCAAATAATATATATAATGATTATATATGATATTTAAATTTTGGTTTAAATAATGTAGACTATAAAATTATGATCTATGTAAGAATAACAAAAACAACAAATCAAAACTAACTCAATAAACTATGAAATTAACACGTAAAACAATAAAAATAATTAATTATTATTAATAAATAGGTAATTGAAATAGTATAAAAAGATCATATGTAATATTTTAAATATAATTATTGTTTTTTATAGGATATTAATATTCATTAAACCATAATACATGAGGTCAAATACAACAAAACAAAAATTAAGCATAACATAAGTGATGGTTGTCTCACTTTTCATTCTGTGAGAATACACAATATTCACAACATATATATATTTTTTGGGGCATATGCTCCCCATATATAATTATAATTCATGAATAGATTTATCTTTTTGAATTAAGGGTTTCATTCAAAATTATTTCATTTCTAGGGATTATAATTCAAAAGTTACAATGTAGTAAGGGACATCGTATCGATATCTATTATTTGTTGAATTATTTGTCATTGGTTGAGAAATTGAAAATATATGGTGTACATAATTCAAAATTGAAATGAAATATCCATTAAAATTCATTATTAATTTTATTTTTAGTTTCTGTTATGGTCATTTCATTATTTTATTTTTGAACAAAAATTAACAATGTTGTAATGAAATTTCATAACTCTATTCCTTTTTCATTGGGTTATATTGATTCCTTGTAGACCATTATATTACATGATTATGAGTATAATGAATTTTAATATATATTTATGTATTAAAACATTTTATATGTGGATTTTGATTTCATACACATAATAAATTCATTGATCAATTATCACTTCTATGTTATGATTGCTTTAAGGGTTTATTTCAAAATGTCCTTCTAAATGATATTTCATGTTTTTGAAACTCCATTAAAAAAATTAAACTAATAATATTAATAAAAAACATTTAATTTTCATCCCCACTATTAATTTAGGACCTTTTGAGGTAATATTACCATTTTTTCACTCTATGGTACTCAAAATGTTTTAAAAAAGATTTTATGAAAACCCAACATCATTTCAATCAATAGATGCAAATGATATTTTCTTATAAGAATCATGTTATATAAAAAGTTTTTAAATAATGTTTTTAACCATTCAAAAAATAGTTATTAATTAAAATTGAATCCTTTTTGTATTTTGAAAATATTTCTGAAGGAATCTAAATTACTTTTTCTGAACAATTCCATTTTCAAAACTTTTTAGCATATAAAATGAGTCTTTTGTTAAATTGTATAAAATATATAGATTTATCCTCCATCATTTATTTTAAGACTAATTTTCAATATTAAAAGGTATATTATAAATAATTTATTCAAAAATTAAAAAACTTTGCAAGACATGTATTTGGAAAAAAATATCAAAATAAAAATGATATAATCATTAAAATGATTTAGATGATCTTTTTATAGTATTATCATTAATCAATGATAAAACCCATTAATATTAATCTATTTTGGGTATGTTCTATAAATTTTATCCTTATTCATACTCTAAAATTATTATGATTGATTTCACTTAGGATATTATATAAATTAACATCCAAGATTAATTCTTGCAGTCCCCTTAAAATATTTAATTTCATGAATCATTAAATATTAAATTATACCCAATTGTCCATATCAGTTAAAATGTATTTGATCATTACCTAAATAATATAACAATTTTTACATATAATGTTTGTACTAAAAATTATTTGATTATATGGGGAAATATTGATAAATTTGTATCCACTACTCAATTTGGATATTTGATAAGGACCATTATTCCCTAATTAAATATATAGTTAATTATATATGGAATTATTTGGACTGGAAATGATGGGTGGGTCCCAAAAATGATATTTCCCCTTTATTCATCAATAATTTATCATGAGAAAATATGTTTTTTAAATTAAATGGGATTCTTCCTATTGATTTAAACTGTCCTAAGGAACATCTTGACGATATTGGTTTTTGTGTTCTTGAAACATGAAATTCAATAATAAATCAATAAATAAATTTAGAATTTAGTTATTATATTTTTAATGAGATATTCTCAATGATATTATATATGTATGCATTTCAATCTCTTATTATTTATCTAATGTAAGAAGTTTTAGTTATTTACATTAAAAAATTAATTTTCCTTATACAGTTATAATAAATGAGATGTGTTATCTATTTTTTAACTTTAAAAAGTATTTACTCAATCCCTCTTAGTTTTTGGTTTACATGAAATGTGTGTTCTATTATTTACCTTGGATTATTGATTGTTTTCATTGAATCGTTATGTTTTATGTAGTACTTAACGCTAAAAAATAATCTGATCCCACACATATTCTTTTTCCTTTCCCTAGGAATTGAATAAGTGTACTAAAAATATATACAACGATATTCCATATAAAATAATGTCAATATACTAAAAAATATATATATTTTAGGGATTTCATTAATATTTAAAAAAGTAATCATGTGTGTATCTGGTTTACCAATACTACTAAACTCATCAGTCCTTCATGATGAATTTCCTTGTAATCATCCCAATGTAATGGTAGTGGAAATTGACTCTGGGATTCTAGGGATGGGGCTCTATAGTTGTTAATAATGTCAGATTAAGAGAAAAAATTGGAGATATATTTGAGGTAAGATAAATAAATGATAATATCCCATAGATATAATTTGATGATTAGTAAACAAGAACATCCTAATATTTCAGTTTGATATATATTATGTGGAATTAAAATCAATATGGCAGTGTCTGGATACTACAAGAGTATGAGGTTCTGGAACATATATTCCTAGGGGTATCCTCTCAAAAAAGATTCATCGGTAATGATATAAGCGCACAATATAACATGAAAATGGGATAAATAATGCACCTTCTTATATACTCCTATGGGATATGCTACGGATAAATCCCATTTTTTTATAATCCTTTACTATGGATTTTAATGGAAAATTAGAAAGACTAACATTGGTTTAAACTGAGGTGTCATAGATTAAAAATAATGTGTCTTGATTTAGACCCCCAAAATATGATTATATGATGTTTTTGATGTGATAATTGTTGCTCACAATATTTTTTTGAAGTGATGTAGACTCCCAAGGATAATCATAGTTTAATTCGTAGAATTAACTACCAGGACAATGTTTGGTAAAAAATAGGGTAAAATTACTTTCATGGAGGCACCCTAAACATGGGCGCGCAGCACAACGACACAAATAAACATCTACAAAATATACTAGAAAAATGAGGCCACCTACCACGATTTCATACCAACGATACAATCTGATGTCGGCAATTTAATCTTCATTTAATGGAATACATCTAGGAAATGGGTGAAACCATTCAACCATAAATACAATTTCCAAGAATGAAAATTAGGTAGAATTAATCTAGATGTAGAAATCTCTTACCGATTGGATCTAAATGAGACTAAAGACGAAACTATCGGATTTTGGACCAAGAATCATGAGAAAAAACAAGCTATGACCTCCTAGTTCTTCCACCTAGTTATTCTCATGTACAAAAGAGGAGAAAATAAGGAAGAATCCCATTTAAAGGTAAAAACAGAAGTACACGACATGTATTCCCACATACATGGCATGTATATCATTTTACTCTTCATAGTTTCTCTGAATTACATTACAGGTCCCATATAAACCTGCTGAAATGACTACATGACATGTATCAAGATGTAAACAATGTGTAGTGGATTTTTCTTCTCTCTGATGCCAACATAGTCACACATCATGTATCCCAACCATACACAACCATACTACATAGAGTGTATTTTGGATTATATGGTGTGAAACCCTAAAACAACCATTTTCCTATTTTCCCCTCATTTTCTCTAAAAAACAACACAAGGGTAAATAGAATATATAAACAATTGTACATAAAAGAAAAAACTAGCTACATACAATATTTTTTTGTATATTTCGTATTTATCATTGGAATAAGGGAATGAGAATAATAATCATAATTTGAAAACCCAATGTGATTATAGAAATACATTGACACATATTCAATGGAAATATCCCAAGTGTAAAAGATTACAATGTGTAGTGATAGTGAAATTATATAAATATGAGGAGACAATTGTAGATGATAGGCTTAAACCATATACAGTGTAAGGTACAATTCCTTTGTATTATAACCTTATGAAGGATTTTTTTGATTTTCATTCATCTCATTTCATTATTTATTTAGTTTTGGGGTTTTTTTATTTTTAAATTTTAGATAATGTCATTATTGAAATAAATTCAAACTCAAACTGATAAAATAATGTTTCAACCATTTGCATGTCAAGTGTGTTCCATAACCATTGATGTAGCCGAGATGATATGGGTTTTATCTATGATTGAGTTTGTTGTTTTTGATATAATCTGTTTTTGGACTTACTGACAACTTACATACCTTAGATGAAATATTATACTTGATGAGTCAGTTTTACAACTGATGAAGGTGTCAAGCATATCTTTTTAGGGGTCAATAATGTCAGGATAGGTGTAAGAGTATTATTAGCACCAATAGTGGGAATGATCTTAAATCAGTTGGTAGTATAGTCTTTGTAATTGATTTATAAGATCAATTAAATGATTTCTTTCAGTGGTGGTAGATTATTTTATAGAGGGTTTTCATGAAAACATCTCAATGTTACCACTTATAAAGATAATATATTTTATTATTGATCTACTCATTGGTACTAGTCCTATATAACATCTCTCTAATAAAATGAAACTGACTAATTTATGGGAATTAATAGTTCATTTGGAAGACCTAGAAACCAGCGGTTTCATTCATTCTGGTACATATTTGTGGGATGCACTAGTAATGTTAATCAAAAAATATGATTGAACTCTAAGTATGTGTGTGGTTTATCATAATCAGAAAAAAGTTATGTTAAAGCATCAGAATCCAATTCCACACAATGATGATCTATTCAAACAATTATGGAAGGGTTAGGGGGTCTCTAAGATTCATTTTCATTTAGTATTTCACCAATTTGGATTTTGGAAGGAGAATATTCAAATGTCAACTTTCAGAAAAATATATGAAAATTATAAATATGTGGTAATTCATTTCATTCATAAGAATTCACAATATGACCTTATGGAATTGATTAATTATATATTTCAATGATATCTAGAGTCAGTTGACATGGTATATGTCGATGAAATTTTGGTATATTCAAGGACAACGGATGAGAATGAGAAAAACATGCAGACATAATTTGTAATCTTGAGAATATAATTTTTGTATTCCAAATTATCAAATTGTGATATTCAGATATTAGAGGTATGATTTCATGGCCATATAATATATGAATGTTGTATTTTAACAGTTCCAGAGAAGATAAAAGTTGTTATCTCTTAGAAACTTAAGAATAATGTATTTCAGATAAGAAGTTTTCATGGTATAAATAGTTATTATAGATTATTTTATTAATATATTTTCATGACTAGATTCACCAATGATGTCTTTGAAAAAGAATAGTGGTCTATTCCAATGGATTGAGGAAATCGAGAAATCATTTTATGATCTGAATGATTCCCAAATATCTGAAAAAATTATTATATTTCAAGAGTCAAGACAAGGGTACATGGTGTATTAAGTTTCTTAGTGATTTTGGTGGGGGTCTATTATAATAAAAGGATACCATGTTCTTTGATATGGGTCAATGAATATAACGGTTCATGAGAAGAACAACCCAACACATTATTTGGAGTTAGTGGTAATCATATATGCATTAATGACCGATTATTTTTATCTATTTGGTGTGAAATTCCCTACGTTCAAATAAAATAACATCATCAAACATATTTTCTCACAATATGACCTAAATCTAATATAAATAATATGGAGTAATTATCTTCAATTTTTTCCACTTACTTGATATATGGACAATGAAAAGGAAATTTGATGCCAGATTTAGTAATCAGAATGACATATTCACATTTGGAAAAACAATATTTGGATAAGTGGTAGCTGATGCCGGTCTTAGACGACATGCATGAAGAATCTAAAGATAATGTGATGTTGTGGTTTCCATTCGAGTTTCTATTGTATTAGATTTGGTAAAGACGGTAAATGAGGGACAAAAATCCAATAAAAATGTGTTGAAATGGGTCAAAATTCAATGGTGGGGAAACCATTGATGAATATAAACATGATTAGAATTTTTTTGGGGTTTCATGATCAGATGGTTCTTCCTAGGGGTTATCTGGAAGAACGTATTCATTATTTCCACCTTTCAATATGGGGTGTCAATCTTGGAATATGGAAGATGTATAAGGTTTTGAAAGCACATTTTTGGTTGGTCAGTATGAAAAGGAATGTGTATAAGTTTTCTTCGTGGTTATTGAGTTTTTTGTAGGTTAAACTAGAGCATCAATATCTAGTAGGTATGTTGCAATAAATACCAATCCTTATTTGGGGTCTGTGAGGAATGGTACATAAACACGGTGTTTTATGGGTGATAATAGATCTTCGCCCAATGTTTGAACATTACATCCATATTTCTGAGACTTATACAGTAGAGGATCTTTCTTAAATATTTATCCCAGTGTATATTTTTTGATGGAAATAGAAATTCTAGCATGGAAACATTATTGGTCTAGTGCGGGATTTGTGGCATCATGGTAATATTCTGGAGGTGAAATAGAAAAATGAGAATGAAATGAACAAGGAATGGTCAAAATTAATTCAGTGAAATGATGGTTTTCAACATCATGTGGATGAAAATACTATTTTTGAGGAGAATTCACAACACCAAGTTTCAGGTAAGTGATAATTTCATTATTATTTTTATGTATCTAATTAATAGCTCTGGAGTTTAGGAGAGCATGGATAACTTTTGTAGTGTTTTGGGTCTTTTATATGGGTTGAAGGTTTCTTTTAAACTATACAATACCTCTTGGTAACCATTAATTGTAAAATTTGGGAAAAGGGGATGTTTCGTGGGTGATGCTTGAATTTATCAAACTATCTTCCCACCTAACTGAAATTATGTGGTTTAGAATAGTAACACTGGTTATTTGAGGTTGTGCATTCCGCATGGTTGGATCATATTTTGCGAACTATGTGAGGAAAACATGTGAGGTTCATCCTTAAGGTCATGTATTTCAGATAGTTATCGAAATACTTTCCTAACCATGTGACTAAACAAAAAAGACATGAAATAAATACCTTAAATGGTGTATCTCACTCATTTTTCCATTTAACCCATTCCTTTAATCACTTACATAGACCTAACATGGGATTTTTAATTTCCAATGGTTAACGAAGGATCTCCCATCGACCATAAGGCGATTAAAAGGATTCCTTAGGAGATTAGAATCCAATTCCTCTGGTTATGTGATCTTTCTATATTGTTCATGATGTTTCTCATAGAGCTACTTCACCAACAATCTCAGTTTCCTAGGTCTACACCCACTCTTGGTAAACCTATCATTTTAGATTAAATATATTTTTATATTTCTCATGGATTGTGATAGTGAATGATTTCTAAGGCATGCTTATGAAGATTAATCGTAGTATTGTGACATTTTTCATTCTATTTATCCTTTTCAATGAAACACTATATATAGGTGTCTTCAAACTCTACTCTTATATTTAGAACATGAAGGAGTAGTTTCAACATTAAATTTTTGATTGAAATTGATGGTATTTGTTGTGAACTTATTTTTTAAAGCCATAATTGAGGTTGTTTTTCAGAATAGTGTAAAATTGAGTGTTTTGTTGAATGTAATTGGGTTTCTTGATTTCAAAATTTTCATTTTTAAAATGTGGATATGCAGGAATGGTGGAAAGTGGTCTAGAAAAATCCAATAAATGGTATATTTTCATTAAATATATTATATTAGTTAATTTGAAATTTTTTCAATAAGGGAACAATTTTATTAAATTTTTGTAAGTGGTTGTATTTTCATGGTTTTTGGGCCTACCTAGTTGTATGTGTTTGTGTGTATTTAGAGAAAATAAGAGTCAGGAGTCCACCCATAATAATTTCTATTGATATGTTCTAGGAAAACTCACTTCAATAATTCATGTTAATTTGTGTCATAATAGGGTAGGAAGGCTTCCCTATCATTACTTGGATGGATAAGTGTCAGTGAATTCTATATATTACCATATTTCACACATGGGTGGTTGTGTGTATTTTTATAATGAAATGGTTAAAATAGAATGGAATGTAAAGTAATTTAAATATTTATTGATTTTATTTCCATTGAAAACTATTTATTCAAGAATCTGATAATATTTATAGATAAACAATTTTTGGAATTGTATTAAATATATATTTTTTATAAATTAATTATATAAGTGTTTCTGACATGTACATTAATAGTTTCATGATATTGGAAGACATCCGAGAAATCCTACTATGTTTTAGAACTGAACCATACATTTATTAATTTTTTATTTTGTAGATATTATATATCCAGATACAAGAAATATTAAAGTATCACACATCATCGGTATTTATTCATGATATATAGGTTGTATCGTGGTGTGGAATCATGTAGCAAGTTGAGATCCAGATTCATGTGTTTTTCCATGATTTTTTATAGTTCATATTCTTTTATTTTATTTTATGTTAGTTTTTTATCTGATATAGTACTATTTTATTGGTTTTGATATAAATTAATTGTTTCAGTTGTTTATCATTTTATCATGAATCATTTCGTTTTTTTTTGTTATGGTTTTTTGGTTGGATGGTTACCATCATAGGGGAAATCATGCCCCAAATATACTAAATTCCTATCGCATTTATTTACATCCATTGGAGTTTTGGGGATTTCTCTTAAGGCTACGTAACATTACACAACCTTCTCATGCTAATGAGAAGGGGAATGATGTTTCAAAATTGATAACATTGAAAACTATATAAAATGAACATCAACCAAAAATTAATATTGACCATTTAATTGATTGGATAAATCCATCCCATCAAAGGTAATTGTTCTCTCAAAACATTTCATCATACGATGATATAATGTTATGTGACATTATAACCAAATAATTATTATCTAGGATGTATGTATTCAAGAGTATTCCGGAGAAGATGAGGTTGATTGTGAATCCTAGGATGAATAATTTAGTGAAGTGGATGAAAGGAAGTGTGTAATTTAATTCATGTGATAAATGTTTTGTGAATCATTTTATGGATTAAAGGATTGTCACTAAAGTTTTTTTCAAGTGATAATATAAAGAAAATCATGCTCACCTAAACAACGGAAGGGTACATGTTTTCAATGATCAATTCATTAACTATATGGTGAAATGATATTATGACAACCAATTCAAAAAAGGTAAAGGGTTTTATAATAACCCAATCATAAAATACATTTACCAAACATTATTTTTGTAGAACATTTCACACTTCACTCAAACACATGCCCATTGATCGTATTAATTTAGTGCCATTGGAAAGATAAGATATAAACATATAGTTTGGTGAATGGTCATCAATGTTTCCCATAATGATATTCAGCTTCAATATTCCTACCTAAAACTCATCATCATAACTTATTGAATGTAAATAAAAGAAATGGAGATATAATATTCAAATTAGTAGTAGGAAATAGAGATACATAAGTATAATCATAAAAATAAGGGTATGTGAACATGAGTATAACATTAGAAGTTTAAGCACTGAATAAAAATTATTATATACAATAGTCAGGGGACAATTAGTTGAAGTTCATAATACATGATTCCTAATTAAATCAATACAATAATCCTTGAAATCATAACATAAGAATATGAAATGGAATTTTTTGCAGATACATAAACACCTAATATCATTCTAAATATGCCAAGGAGTATTGACAATACATAACTATGAATTTCATTATGACTTCAACAGCAAGATAGGACACACCAATATACCCATTTTTAGTCCTGTAATTATAATTTTTCAGATTTCCCCATCTTCCCAATGGGGATCAGGTTTCTCCATCTTCCTATAGTGGATTTCTCTTCACCCTCTTCTATATTATATCAGGGTACCCTATCTTCCCATAGTGTATCATGTATCTCTATCATTGATATTGGATAATGTCAATCAACTTGTTTCCTTAATTATTTTATGAGATATAAATCATTAATCAATTTTTTGGAGTGATATATAGGACCCACCTATAAAACCCCATGTTTTCAAAAGAGAATCCATTGTTTGATAGCCAATGTGATACCCAACGCCAAACCCAGACAAACATTGATTACATAAATATTAACATTTTTATAATTTCAATAAAAATTAGGATATAAGTATGAATAATTTATTTATGTAATATATGTATTCTTAATAAATATATTGGAATATTGTAGTAGATAATCCAACCATTTTTTGAAATGTATTATTTTATATCAAAATATATTTTCATAAAACAATATTATGATTAATATAATAATTTTCAATAACATTTATAGATGATATTTGATAAAATTAAATCCTTTTGTTATAAAATTATACCCAAAATATCTTATTGTAAAATTTTGTGATTTTATGAATACATAAATTTTTCAATGTACATAGAAAATTATTGGTTTTATATAAAATTTAAATATATTTGGATAAATTAATTAACATATATGAACATATATTGTTTTAAATTTATTTAAATTATATATAAGTATTCCCTGGTTATTTAAAATTCAATTTATTACATTTAATTCATTTTAAACTATATTTCCTTGCATGTTTATATATTATACTAAAAACACACTTTTTATACAACTATTTAAATTGACATTGTATTTCTTCTTAATAATTAAATAAATTAATCCTTAATAAAGAATTATTAAAAAGATATTTTTAAATTAAATATATAAATTAATTAATTATAATCCAAATAATTAAAATTATTTGTTTTAAGGTTAAAGAAAATTCATCTTTTCCTGTAAAAAATGATTTTTTGGAAAACTAATTTTTTTCATGCTTGTAGTTTTTATATTAAAATTCATTATTCCATCAATAGGAATTTAGATTGATAAATTTATTAAATATTTAAAATCATAATTATTAATATTTTTTAATACAACTAGCATAATGTTTTTACACTATTAGTAGTAAATGTGGTAAATTGTAATTACTAGAGTAAAAGTAAATTATTTAAATTATGAGTACAAATAATTTAACATATACTAGGAAAAAGTAACCCTAATCTTTTTAAATTTTATATTTTGTTATAATTTTAATTATTATTATACATATATATTATTTTATATATTTATAAATCATTATGTAAGTAGTTCGGTAAAAATTATATTCTGATGCAATAAAACACAAATCGTTTTGGGCTGTATTCAAATTCAATTAAGGAATTTATTTTGATAAATGATGTATTTTTAAAAGAAATTATATTTTAATAAATTATTATTATAATTTAATATTTATAAAATATAATATATTTTATAATTTTAATAAAGTGAAATGTAATTTTTATAAGGGTTCAAATAAAATGTTACTTTAAAAAAACACTGCATTTTTATATAAAAGTCTATATTTAAATTAATATTTATAATAAACATATTTATAAAATTATTTAGATAAAATTATATTATTTTTGGAGTTAAAATGTTAAAATAATCAACTTGTGATTTTATTATAATTCTCTGAGATATTCTACCTTTTTCGTAAAAATTTGTAACATTGTGGTTCCTGGGGCTTCCCAAAGGCGCCCCAAACCCGGTTGGTATCATAACCTCAAGAACATTTCCTTAAATTCCAGAAATTGTCGACTTTCAGTGAGGTACACAGTGTGTAATGGGGAAACTATTCGATCTTTGGTAGAGTATACATAGTTGAAAGGAAATGGAAAACAATAATGGAAGAAGAAATACCATAAAAAAATAAAGAGTGGAAGGATGATAATAATTTAACGAATGGAGCATATAAAAAATATTCATGTCATATGTGTCTCGGAAAGAACCCAAATAAGTCAAAATTCTATAAATACAATACTAAAACCAAATTATTGAAAAATAGTAACTCCATCCACATCGATAGCCTCATCTTGTTCCAATTCTCCCCAGCTCCAAAAGCAATCATGTACATGGATGATGAAGGTTGCATGACCTTATCTATACCAATAACTATATAATCTTTTGGTTTCTAAAAACCTGACCCAAATACGGTGTGATATGATTCTCATTAAGAAACCCCTAAATGATCTACGCATAACTATTACTGAACATATACATCATGTAATATATATATATATATGAAGCTATAAACTAGAATGTACTCAAACATAAAAAATCATATAGTTTTCAATAACATTCATTTTCATTTATCAATTATTCAGTCCATCAAATCATGTAAAAATTAGGATCCAGCCCTATTACTATATCCCATGTGTAAAAGTAAAAAAACATATGTCTTTAAATATCATCTATAAAAATAAGTATGGTTGAGTGAAAGCTTCTGATTTTTCTTCCCAGACTCATCAGAATCAATTTATTATTAAAATAATAATCCTTTTGTGATTGTTCTAATAGTCAAATCCCTCTGGTCTAACATATCATTAAATAATTTAATAACGACCCTTTAGGTAGCTATCATAGTCTAACCCCTTTGGTATAACATTGCACTAATAATTTACAAACGACCAACTGGGTAGCTCACATATTCAATACCCCATGGTCAATACAGTATGAATAAATTATAAATGACAATGTGGAATCTCTCAGAGTCAATTACCGTTGGTCATCAGAACAAAAATTTATTTAATAATACCATTCAGTATCATGGTCTAACCCCTCTAGTCTAACATAACAACAATTAAAATATAAAAGACCCCATCTCATAAAGATCCCATTGTCAAATTCCCATAGGTCAATCATCAACAATTATTATCACATGCATCTCAAACAAATAGTATCTCTATACTAACAACACAAGGGTTGGAAACAAGGAAATCCTAACATGTATCCACGACCAAGGGACCATAATCAATCAAACAAGGGAAAAACACCCAAAGCGTGTCTCATAAACAAGGTATCTAACCTCACCCATGTATCAATGCCCATTATCAATCTTCCAAACCATATCATGTAATAAATAGGGTCTAATTCCAAACACACAATACACCATATGTGGTAATACGACACTTTTACCAAAGATAATCAAAAGATAATCAACTATTGGCACAAAACACCTAACTAAATGTCATATGATCAATACTCTTTAATGTTGGACCCTGATTTCGCCTAAAACAATGTGTATCTATAATGAAATGAAAAATTTTCAACCCTGAATAACTCATGGGAAAGGAGGAATTAAGATGAAAGGCACTAGAAGAGTAGATTACTCATTGGTGGGATTCCAATTCACCTAACAATGTCTCAATCAGGGGTCAGATGGAGACTCAAGAGGGGTTTGGGTTTCTTCAGCCCTTCTATTTCTATCCTTTATAATCAAAGGGGAGAATAAGATGATTTCGCAGTTGAGACATGACCCCTCTCCAACTTATTGAATAAAATGAAAACTACATGGGGTGTTAATTAAATTTATATACCATGTAGTAGCATTAATAGGACCCTACCTTATGTGGGTTTTCATGTCACCTACCTCACCAGGTACTCAACTGCTACTCATCTAGTACACGATACCCGGGTACATGGTGTGTACTCATAAGTACACATCTTGTACATTGAAAATTTTAATTATTCCATTTTACTAAAAACAACCCCAATCTAGATCTAAACCTGAAATGTAGACCCGAGTTTATCAAAACTGTCACCTTAAAGTAATTCATCCCCAAATTTCAAAGACAAGGTTGGTGAGGAAGAAGCTTTAAACAACGTTGGCCAATATGATCATATGTCAGCCTCCCACTTCAATGTCTCATCATGCACTTGCTCATGCTGACATAGCACCTATAATAGAAGAAATGACCAGCCACATTGAACCTTCATCCTATGGTCCACAATCTCAATAGGGTGATCTTAAAAGGATAAATCCATCTCTAATTAAACCTTATCAGGTTTAAGAACATGATAAATTTCTGAAAAGTAACATTGTTTCTATGAAACATGAATGTCATCATTCATATCCTAGTATGTCTGAGGTGACTGCAAATGATAGGAAACCGCACTGACTCTCACCAAAATCTCAAATGGTTTTATATATCTTAGTGAATGAATACAATGTATTGTAATCATCTTGTTTCTGAACCTCGATGTGATAGATAAGAAAACCAGATCTCTGACCTCGAACTCTTGAGGACATCTCCGTTGATCAGTAAAATATTTTTGGAGAGAAATTGCAGTATCCATCCTCTTCGAAATAAATTCCACCAACTTAGTAGTATCCTAGACAATATGAGGTCCCAGTATAGCAAGATCTCTCACTTCCATCCATCATTTAAGTGATCCACATGGTCTAAATTACAATGTCTCATATTGTTCTATCTAAATCATTTCCCGAAGAAAACAATATTGTAGGAAAACTCCACTATGTGTATGTGTATCTCAAAGAGCCCCTAAAGTCCAAGAAGCTGACTCAAATCATTTTTTCAAATACATTAATCGTGCACTCGGACTGGCCATCTATATGGGGATGGTAAGCTATACATAGAAGTACATGTCTACTTATATCCCTCTATAGTCCCTTTAAACAAGATAAGTAAACCAGAAATCATTGTTTGAAAAAAATAGAGTGAGGAACCCCATGCAAAACAAATGTCTCTTAGATTTAAAAGATTCCATGATCATCAACACTAAAGGTTTCATTAATTGGAATTAAATGTGCATCCTTCATGAGACTATAAAAAATAACCCAAAACACATCATTCCATCAATGTGAATATGGTAAACTCTTCATAAAATAAATCCTGACACCATTCCACTTCCACTAAGAAATTGTTAACTACTGTAAAAATCCCGATTGTCACCGATGATCAACCATCACCCACTAACTGGTGGATCATCTTATAAAAAAACTAGCAACATCCATCTTCATACCTGGCCACTAATATTGATGGTGTTGATCTTGATACATCTAGGTAACACTAGGTTTAACTGACCATTCAGATAAATGAAAATATCACAACATCTCCTGGTGTATGTCTAAAAACACCCTTATTCTCCAATGAAAATGAAAAACCTCATCTTCACCTATAGTCCACCCCAGAGTTTGGTCCTGGTCTGAAACACTATAACATAGGACTAGGCCTTCTGAATTAGTTAGCTTCCTTATTCTCACTCAATCTAGAAGAGTATAGGTAACAGATAGAGATAAAATAAATTTCTACCTTTTTCAATTGTACACCTCACAATGTATGTTAGATAACATATCCATAAGCTTTCAATCACAGATCACATATTGAACAGACTATATATGAGTCCTCCTAATAAACTCATCAACCACTTTTTTTCCTTTCCTGGTTGTATTAAAAATTCTAATGTCAAGGGAAGAAGGTAATCAACCAACCTTCAATATATAATATTCATATCAGGCTGCTTAATGATATACATGAGACTTTTGTATTCAGTGTATACTAATAATTGATCTCCTAAAAGAGAATGTATCAAAAAATGTAAAGAATTCCCAACTATAGTTAACTCGTGATTGTGCATCAATGAATTCATCTCATGTTGCCTAATCTGTCTGGACCCATATGCAATGACTCCTTCCCCATACATAAGAACTACTCCAATCCCGATACATGAAAAATCGCAGTATATAGTTCAACTCTATCATTGATCTAGAAAACTTAGTATTGGTACTAAATTCAACCTCTCATTAGTCACCTAAAAGGTTGAGTCATAGGGATCTATCCATATGTACTTCATAGCCTTCATGATTAGGCCTTTTAGTGGCACTGATTAGTGTGAAAATTACTGAATGAATAGCTTGTAGTAACCAAACATCCCCATAAAACTATATACCTCAATGACATTCTTCATATCCTCCCATGAATCTACTTCCCTCACATTATCTGGGACTTATGATACTATTGTCTCTTAGAAGAAGTGACCCAAAAAATGAATTTGATCCTTCAAAAGAGGAATTTTGTGAGATTACCATATAACTTATTCTCTCTCAATGTACTAAATATGATATCAATATGGGTGTATGGTCATATCAAGTTTGAGATTACATCATGATATCATCCAGAAAGACTACTATGTGGGAATCCAAGTTAAGATGGAACACTCAGTTCATTAGTTCCATGAATACTACCGATGAGTTTTTGAGACCAAACAACATAACCATGTACTCGTATTGACCATACCTACTTTGAATTTATGTAATAGGTATATCTGATGTTCTAATGTGTAAATGATGATATACATTTCCCATGTAAATCTTTAAGTACACCATGTATCCCCAAGGTTTCTCAAAGAGATCATTATTTCTGGGCAAGGGATATCTATTCATGACTATCAGATATTTCAGCATCCGATAATCAACAAAATGTATGAGGGTATTGTCCACTTAATTCTCAAAAAAATATATGATAATCCCATGGATATGCATAGGGATCGATGAAACCCATTTCTTGAAACTTTTCAAACTACTTCTTGAGCTCATTTAACTCTGGTGTAGCCAAAAAATAAGTAGGAGAGGACACAGGTTCCACTCATAGAACAATATCAACAGATAAATCCACATTCCTTAATGGTGGTAAACTAGAAATGTTTTCCCGGTATACATCTCAGAAATGATCAAACAATAGAGGAAAGTCCATCTATGAAGTCCCCTGGTCTTCTAGGTATAGACATGCGATATGGGCTATAAATACTCCAAACCCAAGTTCTCAAGTCTAGCACTACTCGCCTAGACATCCCATCCACCCCTGTGTATAATATACATATCCCCTAATGATTTAAAACACACCCTACACCAATATAAATTAGCAATGTCAGAAAAAATAACTATGAGTCCATTCTGATAATGACATCAAAGCATGTCTTCTCTAATATATAGAGGTACCAAAACAAATCAGACCCATCATCCCCAAGAAGGTACTCTTCCACTGATATTATCATTCTATCCTAACAACCAATGGAGTTTCTAGCATCATATTATCCTCACAAGAATTGATATAGAGCCCAATTCTCACCACAATTGAAAAAGATATTAAACTATGAGAAGACCCTGTATCCAAAAGAGCAGAAGTTAAAACTGTGGCATCTATAATTGTACCACTGAAAAGAGAGGTCCTAGGATCCTACTCCTACTAGGCCTGATCCACTACAAATTTATTACCAATAACGTGACCCTACAACCCTGCCTTACTTCCCTAAGTAGATCCACCCTTCTATCGATGAAAATATGCCTTTTAGCTTTGACAACCACAACCACCTCCTTGGCCTAAACTGCTTAATAAACTCTAGTTACCTATATGAGGAGAAACATGTTTTCTTTCTCTTGAATGTGGATCCATTAAACATACCCTCTCACCTGCTTCATGTATGAACATCCAAAAAAATACTAAATATGGCCCATATTTCTGCAAGATCAGTACTCGATTGGGTCATTCAAGAAATGTTATCTCATATGACCACTCTTCCTGAACAGGTATCATACCAACTAGATCCCTAATGAAACATCATTTAAAAGATACCAGAAGCACTTCCTGCAATATGTCCAATGAGAACCAGCCCTGGATTTTGAACTTTCCTGGCTCGTAGCTCCCAACTCCCACAAATTGCACTCGGTAAGCGACGCCGGGTTTACTATAGTAGTCACTAAAGTCAGATTAAAAAAATTACATGTGATAGGGTTTATTTTATAAGTCCATCCTCAAATATCCTAGACAAACAAAAATCTTAACCTCCCAATCAATTGGTGAATAACTAATTCTCTTTAATTCATGAATAAAAATCCATCAATGAAAGAGTGTCACGATCCACATTCATGAACTCCTGTTCTCAGTCGGCCCTCAACATCTCAATGATAAAGTAATCATATAAGGTCCTTTAAAATGTTGCTCAAGATAAAAATTGATCAGGTCCCTCACATGAGATAAAATACCACCATCTTTTTATGGAATCACATAGAATTTATTTCGTGAGAATCACGCTCCCCTCGGGAGGCATCTCCAGATGCTCAAAGATTAAATGCCTGGACTCCAACCATGACTATGATTAATGGTATCCTCCATCCTCTGAAAAAGTGGGATGATGCTACAGATTTAAGACACATGTCCAATCTTAGAAATTTAGAGAAGGATGTAGTTCTCCTAGAACGGAATGCATCACCCTCTAAATTCCTTCACAAAACATTTCCACAACACCTCTGTCTGGTATAATAGTTGGTGAAAAAATGGGGATGTTTGGAATCTGTTCATAGTCCTTGATCTCTCATTTATGATGTATGCGCATCACCATGGACATGGCGTAATACTAGAAGATTTTATGGAGGCATGACACAGATAGGTCAGGCACACACCATAGGACAAGATTATAAAAGACTACAACATAGTAGAGAAAAAATAGAACAAGAGACGAAATGAATTCATGTTTAATAAATGGGTTAGATGGTTTGTAGAACCTCCACATGGCATGTTCTCTTTAGCCATTAAAATGTGTGTGTACCTCTATAAAATTAGTCTTATAACACCCCATATAGATGATAGGTTCTTTCTGAGACCTGACATGTACTGGAATATCCCATACTTCCCGAGTTCTTCTAAATGGTCAGAACTACACAGTTCTCTCCTTGTATAACCCTACATCGAATGTTCACCCTAGACACAACGTGTAATACATTATTTCCATACACCTATGTCATTATCCAAATGTCCAGACACATGGTAGAATACTAAAAAACATTAATAAGATAAACACAGTGTGTAAGACCTAAGAGTCATCCACATGTGTTGTTAGTCAAATAGCTGGATACAGGGTCTTTTACATCACGATGTATACTCACAGTACCCGGTGAGTTCTAACAACCCTTTTTCAACCCTTTTTCTCTACACATACAGTCAGTCAAATGATAAAATACTACAAGGTATGTAAATACAATACACATCATATACTTATTAAAATCCAGTTCATCCAGAACAGAAGAACACAGGATATGTGTTTATAACAGCACATGTTGTGTTGTCTGGGTTTCTAGACTGTAAGACTCTATAACAACTCCAGTACCCTTAATCAAACAATTTTTCGTAAGACATTCCAGGTTCGATTCTTGAGAGCCCATAGTCCACAAATATAATTGTTTGGAATCCTAATTCATATAATTCCTTAATAGAATTCAATTAATGTTCTACATAATCCACCAATTTTTGACCGAAGATATCTTCTAACACCTCAAGGACAAAATCAAGGTGCCAATCTAAATGAAAAATTACATATAATGGTACCCTATCAAAATAGAATGAAATTATATAATGAAATCTATCACAACAACATTCATATATAGAAAAAACATTTATCTCAACAACATTCAGTCAACAATGCATCATAAATTGCATAACAATAATGCATGACATGTGATGACTCGAAAGTTCCTTTATAGTCCATGAGATGAAATTACCTCTTCTCATTCGGTTTAAATAGTAATATACCCAAAATGATATCAATAGTAACATAAAAAATCAAATGAATTTACTAATAGTGAAATGAAATCAACTATAAAAGTTGCTGACTAGAAAAATTAAAAATTCGTGGTTAGTTGGCTTTTCCCTATACACAACTCATCTACTCTCGGGAACAGCTTATTTCCAACAACGTATTCATTACTATACCAATTTATTGGATCCAAATATTAAGGAAATGAGTAAATGAATTCATCTGATACATATTTGTTGCATCCTGGTTCCGGGTGTCACCTAATGGTGCCCTAATCCCAGTTGGTGAGATGACCTCTAGCACTTTTCCCCAAATGCCAAAACCTACCGACTAACAACAATGGCCATGATGTATAATGGGGAAACTATACCCTTATAGGCAGAGAATAGGTAGTGGAATGAAAACAATAAACAATAAAAAATGATTAATAACATAAAAAAAGTAAACAATAGAAGAATGATAATATTATAACAATTGGAGAATATAAAAATGATGTATGTCACATGTCTCTAGGAATGTAGCCAAACAATTCACAATGCTGGATATAAAATTTAGAAACCAAAGTAAAGAAAAATAGTAACTCCAACATTATTTAAAGCCTTATAATGGTCCCATTCTCTTACGGTCTAATAGAAATTAAGTACCTGATGAAGAAGGGCACTTTCCCTAATCTATACTTGCAACCATATACTCTGTTTGGTTCCAAAAACATGACCTAAACATTGTGTGAGATGAATCCCATAAGGAAATCACCAATAAATTTGTACCTAACATTTAGTTAATATATATAGTAGGTAACATACTAAAATGATGTAACAAACTAGGAAGTACTCCAAAGTAAATATCCATACAGTTTTTATTTACATTCATCTTCATTTAGAAATTATTCATTCCATTAAATCGTATAAATATTGGTATCTTGCCTAGGCTATCTATCCTCTGTGTAATTGTAAAAAAACAGTTGTCTCAGTAGAATATCTAAAAAATAAAATAAGACCATGTCCAATCTTATTCTTTGTCTTGGCATACCTGACACAATCATTATATTATTCAAATAATAACACTTTTGTGAATGTTATCATAGTATAATCCCCCGATTCTGTCGTAACAACAATTCCTTTAATAACAACCCTCTGGGATGCCCTCACAGCCTAACCCCTCTAGTATATCCTTGAACAAATCATTTACAAATGACCAACTAGGAAGCTAACACGCTCAATACTTCTGGTTTGACAAAGCATCGATATATTATAAATGACCACATGGTAGCTCTCATGGTCATTGCCCCTTGGTCAACATAACATCAATTCATTTAATAATGACCCTCTAGGTAGCTTTCTTGGACTAGCCCATCATGTCTATCATAACAACAATCCATACATAAATGTCCCTACCTATGGAAGCTCTTTAATTCAAATCACCCTTGGTCAAACATCTCCAATACATATCACAGGAATATCAAACAAATAGTAACACAATCCAAACAACACAAGGCATGGAAACGAGGAATGACTAATATGAATCCCAGACCAAATTTCCATAATCAATCCAACAATGAAAACAAACCCATGGGGTGTCCCATAAACAAGGTATCTAACCACACTCATATGAAATAACCCTTTATCAATATACTAAACCATAATAGGTAATAAATAAGGCCTAATTCCAAACAATAAATACCCCAAATGTGGGTATACGACACTTTTACCATATGTAATTCAAAGACAGCCAACAAAATTCACAAACCATCTACCACTATGTTATGTGATAAATACTCTTGAACTTTAGCCCTTGAATTTTCCTAAAATTGCATAAATATATAAATATATGAAAACTTTTCAACCTTGAATAACTCATGAGAGATGAGTAATTATGGTGAAATGATCTAGAAAAATTGGGAACTCAATTGCAGGATTCCAACATCCCCGGTGATGTCTCATTCGGAGGTCAGATAGAGAATTTGGAGGATTTAGGAGTTGACTATCCCTTCCATCGCTCTCCTATACAAACCAATTGAAGGAGAATAAGATTTGTATGATGATATCGGTCCGAAATATGATTTATCAAATAAAAATAAAACTAAACATCATGTTCATTAAATTTTCATACCGTGTAGCCACCTTAATCGGCCACCACCTGAAGCGGTCTACCAGGTCACCAAAACTACCATGTACTTGGCCATTACATGACCAGTATTGGTACCGGACTACCTGACATGAACTACTATGTAAAAATCCTACACTTATAAAATTCTCATTTCTTCTTTTTTCTTGAAGAAAACACGAAATCAAGATCGATCCCTAAAATGAATATTCAGGTTCTTATAAAATTTAAATACTATATACATAATATTTTTATATTATCACATCATAATGACCCAAAATCAATTTAAAAAATACAATAAATGGGATCCATGAAAAAATAAATGTTTTAAAATTAAAATAATGTGATATTATGTTTATTTAATAATTTGAATAATGCCTTTCATAATCCTCCAAAAAAATTAATATATATAAAGTTTTTAAAATAAATTCATTAACACAATGACTAATTTACACATTAAAACGGTTATTTTATTATTATATTAGGACCTATTTATTATTAAATAATTAAAAACACAACCATTTTTCAGAATATATGGTCAAAACCATGGTAAGGTTAGTGTGTTTTTTTATTTTATTATATATAGTCCAAAGACTATATTTGAGAAATAATAAAAAATTCCACAATCATTTAATATTTTAACCCACCAATGATCCCATTTCACTTCACTAAAAATTTGTTATCTTATTTGTAATCATTCCTCACCTCTCAAGAGTCCACCCAAGGATCCCCCAATATCTTAACAATCCCCTTCCAAGAATTTTGATTCATACTCTCAAGGTTGATGACCTTCCTCTATTCCTTTCAATTCAACAAGCTTCTTTGAAATTACTATTTTTAATTTAAATTAGATATATTTTCATTGAATTATAAAAATTACATTAATATACAATTTATGTGTCTTTACTGAGATACCATTCATCCCCTCTCATTTTTACACTTACCTATTTCATCACTATAACTAATTTAATTAATGATTTATCTCTATTTATTTCAATTAGATAACACCATTTATGACATGTCTCTCAATTTATATATTATCATGTGGGTATAAATTCATCCATATCACCCTTACCATCCTTTAAATATCAAGATTATTAGAGTCCCTATTCACTCTCATTAATGTATACCAAGAACCGTTATGTACTAATCTTATCATAACAAAATTTAGTATGGCATCATTTTTCTTCGCTTATTATATTCTAGATTACTTATTATATTATTAATTATATTTCTAAATATTAAGGATTTTATATGTATTTAAATAAACCTATTTATTTATATATGGTTTCAAAATGTTGAGATACAGAATTATCACTACTCAATTCATTAGATTTTTTTATGTGACATTATTAGTATTTCAAAATTTCACTGTGATTTTTTATTACATATCAATTTTGTAGTTAGTATCATACCCATTTCCTTTCCAATGTACTCAAAATATTAAAACATTAAATATATTAATTGGGACTTATATGTATATATTCCAATATCCCTATCATGGAATAAAATACGATAATGAATTAATCTATGATGTATGGTCTATGTGTCACATATAATCATGAGAATGAAATTAATGAGATCGGTGAGCCCAAAATTATATATCACTCCAACAAATTCGGTAGCATTTAGTTTCCTGAGATGTTATTTTGGGACACAATGTTATCCAAATTTATTTCTGATACGTTTTCTCCATAATTATAACATGGTATTTATCCTTGACCAGTATTTAAGATATAGTGTTTTATGTTGTTTCTACATTTCCCATGTTATGATTATCATGCTATATCATGTCTAGTTATCCATGTTCCATTTATTCCACATTAATATGACTATATTATAACATGTGTTACCTTATTCCCTGATTATTATCATACCAATATTTAGATTCCAGTAAATTCTTTTGTATAACCTAATGTTATCCTGAAGAATTCTTAGTGAGATGTTGTGATAGAGTTATTCCAAAAAATAATTTTCCATGATAGAATTTCTTTGTAATTTAATTAATTCTAAAATTACAATAGACCCTGAGATCAACTGGGTTATATTCTGAATAATTTTTTTTGTTATAAATAATTTATTAATGTGTAATAAATTATAGGTTTGTATAAGTTGGTATCAATGGAAATCATAATTCATTTTTTGGAGAAGGATATGAAAACTCAAGTGATAGTCTTAGGGGTAAAACTGTGTATAAGAAAACGTCACTAAATTTTGGTAATTATTTTGTATGTTATATATCATGTATATTCATACATGTATATATACTATAAGTGGATGTGGTTATAGCACAAATGTACCCAGTGGTAACAAATCCGATAAGGTTTTTCGGGATTGACTCAGCATAACCAGGTATATGAACAAATGCCCTATTTCACCCCTAGTTATAACCTAATGTGGGTAATTCATTTGTAAATTAACAAAATTATTATAACCATTATTAATGGAATAATAATTCACTTAAAATTCTATTCTATGTAATAGATAATGGGTAATTTACATGTAAGACTATAAAATATAAATTCCATGAAACCAAAATCATTTGTAAGTTATCCCATTAATGTTTTGGAAGTCAAATTTCTGTTTTTAATAGATTAAAATTATTCATCCATAATATTCCCTTTATTCTAGTCAATATATGGGAATAGGGAGAACCCAACCAACAACCACCATATTGTGAAATGCGATGACTACACAAATGAGATGCCTAACATGACGAGAAATCAAATAAGAGATGTTGGTAATATTCCAAAATAACAATAAAAAATAACAATTAACAAATATCACATAGTTTAAAATATAAATACATCAAATTATAGTACAACAACATTTCATGAATCTTCATCTCAATAATTTTATAAATGAATGAAAATCCAATTCCTATATGTCTGAAATGTGGAAGGAAGCACTAAGGGGAACATCTGAAATAGATTAGGAGATGTTTTAAGTGTGGTAACATGGGAAATAATGATTCCAATTTCAATGAAAAAATAAATAATGTGTCGGATGGAAATAATGATCTATCTTTTTTACCTTATAATATTATATGGGGTAAATTTGGATAATTTGGGCATTATCAATGCTAATACACTATTTCAATGGCTGAGAAGCATGATGAGCATCAACAAATCTCCATGAATAGGGGAAAATGGCATGTACAATGATGACATATATCATTATTGTTAAAAAACATGTAACCTCTACCCTAAATTATATTATATAATATTTTACTTTACACCCTATTCAAATTATTGTATGCTTTATAATAACATAGAATCACCAACCGAAATCATTTGAAATCATCAAAAAAACCATGACTATGTATAACATGTGGATTTTAATGGGAATGTTTTTCATGAAAATACATTCAATATTTTTTTAGTTTAATATGATATTATCCTATTTATAGAATGTTTTGGCTTTTATAAATGCAATATACATTTATGGGATAATTAATTCACCATCCTTGCCATTAATCAACATTATATTCTATAGAAGTGCATGGAAAATGTTGAATATTATTTACTATGGATCTTGTTACATTAAATTCAAGCTTATCAATGTCAAATTATTAGGTCTATGGGAAGAATTATGCTATGGAAATATTTGAAATTTGGAAAGTAATTTATTTATATAGAGTTATGTGTCATTTAGGTTGTAATACTAGTATATAAATTATATTCTTTATATTATCATCATGAATCCCCTAATTGTTTTTTCATATTTTTTTACATTATGTATTTTAAATTTATGTGTAGTGTTACCAAGAACCAATAAATTTTAATTGCATATAAAGTAATATTATAAAATTACTTGATTAATTGATTAATAACCATTAATAGGTCATTTATGGTAGATAAAGGCATAAATATTCATTTTATGATATGCTTAAGGATAATCTTATGTTTAAAATCATTTATAAAACTAATTATTATTTATTTGGTATAAATTTCATTAAAAAATTTCGAAAAAATTTTATGTGAAAAATATTATTATTTTGATGTGATTAACAATATTTTGAGAAATGTTTTCATTAAGTTTATGAATATATTCCTTTTAGGATTATCTAAAATTAATGATATTTCATTATATGGATTTGTAATAATAATATTAATATTCCAACATTATAAAAAAACCACTTTAATTTTAAGGTTATTAGTGTGATATATGGGTATTTATTTAATGAATGATCTATGATAATGCATTGGGTTTTTTTAATTTTGGATATGAATATTTTCAGTACTTATCTAATATTATGATAACCATTTTTGGAATTACTGATGATATGATGGATATCTTGTTATTCTTTATTGAATTATGTGATTTGTTAGAATTCTATTCCAGTGACTTTGGTAAAAAATACATCTTGATTTATAATCATATGGAGAAAAAGATGATATTATAGTGTAAATTCGTTATAATTTTAATGTATGATTATTTAAATATGATCCCAGTTTAGATGATAAATGATTTACCTAACTTGATATATATAATCTTGAGTCCAAAATGTTTTCATATACTAATAAATTTATGTTTATTTTATCCTTTATAGAATTATGGGTTCATGTTCAGTGACATAATATTGACCCTATTTATTATCAAAATCAATTAGTTCTTTATTCTTACAATTATATTAAAATTTTATTTTTTCACTTGCAACTTATGTCATACTACTTGGAAATAGTTTTTTGTGATGACCATCATATCGTAAATTCTATCTCTTTAAGAAGATGTTTTATTAACCCATTTTATTATGTGGGTTGTCATTAAAGAAATCTAGGTTTTTCAAAACCATTCATACCAATTTCAAGTGTAAATTTGAAGAAATAAATTTATTAAAGGGGGAAACAATCTATCACCCTACATTTTCAAAAAAGAAAACATTGTTTGCTAACCTACGTGATATGTAACTCCAATCCCAGACAAACCCATAATTATTTAAAACATACCATTTAATCCATTCCTTAAATTTTTTGGAAATGATTAGGATTTTATAACATAATATATATATATATATATTTATATCAAAAATATATTTTTAAATTCTTATTTATTAATAAATCACTTTTCAAAAATGTTTTTTTTGATCTCTTTAATATTTTTTCATAAAAAAATATATTAAAAATATATTATATTTATTTTCTAGAATATTTTGATACATATTTTGATAATATTAAATACTATTAGTTATATCATCACATAAAATTATATAATCGTGAAATGATTTAATTTTTAAGAATATATAATTTTTTCAATGAGTAGGGAAATATACTTTTTTATTTAAAATTTTCATTTGTTTTATTAAATGAATTGTTTTAAAAGTATATATATTATTTTAATTTTAATTAATGGTAAAATATGTATTTATTATTTATATATAATTATGTTTATAACATATAATTCATCTTTATATTTTATTTTAGTACATATTTATTTTTGGTATTAAAAAACATATTTATAAAAATTGTTCTACGATTCCTAATGATTCTCCATCAAAATTGATAAAAATAAACAATGATGAGAAGTGATTTATATAAAAAATTTAGATCCCAAATAAATATTTATAAATTTAAATCTATTAAATTAATATTAAAATTTAAATAGTTAATGAAAAATCGTCGTTGCCTTGAAAAATTGATTTTTGAGAAAATTGATTTCCATCATGCTTGAGGGTATTATATAAAATTACATTATTAAACCTTTATAAATTTAGTTTTATAAAATGGTTTCTATATTTGGAATCATAATAATTAATATATGCTAATACGTTTAACTTAATTTGTGTAAAATATGAATAATAAATGTAGTAAACATTAACTACCATATTAAAAGGAAAATATGATTGTCAAAGATACGAATAATTTAATAATTCCTCGAATATGAGTAACACTAATACATATTCTTTATTTGTAAGGACCTATGTTATTTAGAACTGTAGTTTTGAGTAGAAATTTGAATTTTTGTTTTTGGATGCTTATTAGGTGTAAAATCATCTATTTCCTATACCAGTTGACCGTGGATAATTTTTCTGACTACTCCATTGGTCCTTAAATAGGGTGTCTACCCTAGGAAAATTGTTTGGTGGAAATCTAAGATGGCTGATTATTACAAGAATAAATAATATATCATTTTATTTAATTAATTATTATCTTATAATCGAAGGATTGGTTAATGATAACAATAATATTAAGAATCAGATTGATATTTCATCTCTATCATTGAGTCAATAATGGGTAGTTTATCCTAGGTTATGCATAAACATGATTCGTGCATCTGAGCAGGCCCGTGACCCGTTTTCCATTATTTCCTTTTATTATTTCCTTTTAATTCTTGTTATTTACATCTCCTCATTACAAAAATCTCCCATATAGACCTCCTTGGTCATGTGCTATGGAAGAATGTGGAGATTGAGAAAAAGGGAGAGAAGAATGTGAAGAGTGGTACTACTGTGAAGCCCTCAACTTCTTGAGTCAATGTACGACATCTGTGGAAGGTGAAATAAACTGGTTCAATGGTGATGTCTGCCCAAAGGTTGGCTAATTTATGTTTTTTCCATTGATTTACTTTAAACATGTTTTTACTGTCATTAAATCCTAATACATTTTTCTAGTGTCCTCTTGAGGCCCGATTCGTTGTCTTGAGGGTGAAAACGGGTGTTTCGGGCGATCTGAGTGATTTCACAAAAGGGAACCCAGGATACAAGAAGTGTGTTAAAGGGGAACATTCATTGTGTTCTTCCTATTCTGGGAAGAATTTGATTTATAATGTAGATTTTATTTACTATGAGTACACGTCATGTGGTGGCACATAGTCGTGTGTGCATTAGTGTGAGAAAGAACATGAATTTTTTTCTTTTTAAATAGCACACGCTATGTACATTGAAGTGAACACCATGTAATTTTACACATGAATCCCCCATGTATTCTTTCCATGTATATGCACACATCCAGGGGGAATGTTAATTATACACTCAGTTTACTCTGATGTACATGCGATGTACTTTTTCCATCTTAGTAGTTTTGGGTATTTTGTGACCCGGAAGTCAGAATTGGCTGTGTGAGTAGTCCATTCTATGTGTTTCTTCAAATAGATCGCAAAGGTGGAATGCTATTGATATTTGGAGGTAATATAAATGGTTTTTTGGGGGATTCTATATAAATTTAGAGGTTCTTACTCCAGATGTTGAGTTTTGTTGTTTCCTATGTGTGAGACTTGGTGTGCATGATATGTTGGTTGTTCAAAACAACCATGTTTAGATAGTTGATCTGAGATGAGTTGTGAGCTATCTCACGTGACTTATGGTTTTTTGGATGTCCCCTAGTGAAATACACCCTTCTAACCTACAAGGTCATGAGAATGAATGAATCTAAGGATCTGATGTGGGATTCCACTACATGTGTACTAACCTATAGAGTACCTTGTAGAATTTAACTAGTGTTAATCTTTTGAAAATCATGTGTATGATTCCTCCCTTACTCTTATATTAGGATTCCATGTTGGATTCATTCGTTCATGTCTACTTGGAGGATACTGAGATAGGTTACACTTCTGTGTATGACTTGTGGGAGGTAGTGGGTTCATGTGGTTTGAAAAACACTGAGATGTTCTGTAGGGTTTGTGTTGATATGGTGTTTTGGTGTCATCTAGAACCCATGTCAGACATTCAAGCCCATTGTTCAGTAGATGTAGTGTAAGTTTGGACAATGAGACAATCCTCACTCAATTACTTATATATTACTTGTTTTTGATGTTCTAGTGGTCTTTACTAGATGTTCCTCCATATTGGGGGCTATTTAGCATGGCTTGAGTCATTTTTCTTTTTTATTATGATTTCCTGAAATTCTTTCTTAGGATTTGACTACTGATCCATGTTATTTCATATGTTTACTCAATACATCGAGGTACATCCTGGGAGATGGTTGTTGATCATAATTTTATATATATTGTTATATTTATATATATATATTGATGGGATGACCATAAGTGTTTCCTGGTATCTAGAAGTTGATCTTTACTTGATGATATATGATGGGGATGATTATTCTCACATTGATCTTTGAATTGAATGATTATTATCTTCTGGATCAATTACGATACATTGAAGTTGTTTCATTACGGCTCACCAGAAAGTAATCTCTTTATAAAATCATAGTGTCCTAAGAATCATGGTTGATTAAACACTCCCATGTGGCCGGGATGATTATGCTCTCCTTCGACATTGATCAAAATGATTCCTCTCTAATGATCAGTTACGATACTCCAAGGGTGTAGCATGGTTTCTGACCTGAGTGTTCTCTCTTTATGGGTGTCCTAAGGGTACACCCCTTATGGAACCTCACAGTCCTAATCTCAAGACTGCCTATGTACCAAGACCAAGAGCCTAGTGAGTGGACTATATTTATTGTCCTGAGCAGCATGGTGACTTACTCTGTACCATTTCACCTGATATCCAGACTTGAATCCCGAAATAATTCATTACATTTGTGGATGATTACTCTCTCCTAAACCAATTATTAGATAGATTACTCTCTTCTAGATCTATCAGTATTAACTACCGGTATAATCTATCATTCTTTATAATACTAACAACCGGTATATGGTATCCTTGATCAGTGATTAGACGCGATTATGAGTTAACTAAAGTGTAGGACAACCATACCCCTGTGGTGAAGTGTCGTTCTTAGATATATAATTATGAAAATGGCTGATGCATGTACATGTCGATGGTATTTGGAAACATATATCGAATTAATGATACATGACATTAGTGGAACGACATCCGGCTCAATGCCCTTCCCCAAGATGTCTAAGAGATCAGGTTTATAGACTCATGGAATGACTGCTGATGGGGTTACATGTTATTTGATTCACATAATCATAAATATTCATATTTATGTATATGTGTATAGGTATGGGACTATACATTTATACATATATAAATATGGACATCCATGGCGGCACATTTCACGTTGACATGGATTATAAACCTTTGGTTCAACTATGGTTTCAAATTTTGTTTTTTTTTTGTTGTTTTCAATCTTGCCTAACCACGTTGTTGTGGAATACACTTTTAGCATTACAATTATAGGGTGATTTTTGGGGTGGCCTACTAAGATTATTTATCAACAACGAACATTCACTATAGTTTACATATAGACCTTATATTTGCTTCTCTGGTTGAGTATGAGTTGCATTGTGGACTGGGATAAGGTCTGGTGTTGTATGATTGTGCAGAGCTGCTTGAATTTTTCTACTAATTGTGTTGGTGCAGTTCGATAGTGTCTGGAGATCAGGTATGTAGTTCGATTAGATTTATTAGCCGAGTCCTGAATGTTTACATTCAATTTCTTTTCTGTATGTAATAAAGACCCGACCATAAACCTTACATAATCATGAATTAAATGAATAATTCAAATTGAATATATTTTCAGGTTTAGTGTCTTAGAAAATTATGCCATAACTATTAAATTAAAACTAAAAAATTAACAGGTAGAGACTTGTACTCAGTTTCTATTTTTTTCATAAATTAAAAACTCAGGAAAAAAATTTGTAATATCTTGTTCCATGTTTTAGAAAACATGACTTTTTCGTGATCCTATCGTTGACCATATTCATCTTTAGGTCATCTGAAAAACTTTTCCAAACATTGGATGAGCATAAAAAGCATTGTAAGGCTTATAAAATAAAGAAATAAAACATTATTTCATCAACATGTATATAACATATGATCTTAACATAATTCATGACATCCAATGATTTATGAATCACACATAGAAAACATAAAGGTAACTTGTGGAATCTAAATCATACTTACATAGTAGCTAACATAGATTCATAGGTAGTTACATTTGGAATACCCATCACAGTATATTCCCTAAATCTCTTAGGGAAAAAATTCATGGTTACCTCTATCATGTTATCCAATTCATTGGAGATCTATCTCAGGATAACCGTCCCTAGGTTTCTCCCAAAACCACCTGTATACGTAAACAATGCCCAATAACTATAAAATATTTGTAACACATAAAACAAACATAAAGAAATGATAAAATTTCCACAAATCAATCACAATATATCATCCAAATATATTGACATAAAAATCCTATTCTATAAAAAATTAAATACCAAAATTCATAAAAGATTTTTTGGTGTTTATTTTCCTTTTAAAAACATTATAGTTTGTTATGGAAGCCAAATAACAAATAATACTCACGATGATGGTAAGGTCATTATCACTGTGTATGTTAAAAAGAACATTATTTTTTGTCATTTAGTAAAATGATTATTATAAAAAATAATACTTTTGAACAAATATAAATGTCAAAGGGTTTTAAACAACGTATTAAAGAAATTAGTGTATTAAAAAAATATGCCTCAATGAAAGTATATTGAGACGGAATCCCTTACCTCATGTCTGGTTTGACCTGTTCGTTCATTAATCTCAGGAATAATAAATTAATGTTATTTTCAAATTTCTTAAGATCCTATTTCCTATTTATTATTCCTTTTATTTCACTTATTATAATTTTATAAACATTATGTAATCTTTTAAGTTAATAACGGTGATTTTTTCGATATTTGGTACTTGAGTCAAAATTGAACATCTTATAATTACAATTTGTTCGTGTGGTCAAATATCTATTATCTCAAGAATTAAATTCATGATTTAGATATCATATATATCATATATATCCATTATATGTATGTACTTATAATAGTACATAACATTTGGAAATAAGAAATGAAATGCATTGTTAATGGAAGTGGTATGCCATACGTACACATGAATGCTACTTTCATTTTTATTTATAATTTTAATGGAATTAAATCTTTATGAAACATAGGTATAATATAATTATAGTATAATATCATATATTGTATTATTAACTCCATACTTTATATGTCCCGCATATGGAATTAACGTGTCATGTCACTTTGGGGGGCGGTAGTCCGCACTTCCTCAAATGAAATTATCACGTTTACACATAATAGAAACCATAAAGGTCAGATATAAATGAAAAATAAAGAAGTATAATGAAAAAATAAACATAATATATATTATATATAAATATAGTTCCATCAAAATGTAAACCATGAGAAGTGGTAGGATATAATTGAACAATCAGCGTTTTTGTGAGGCGTTAGTTTGCCATCCATAGAAAAAATATGTTCTTTACCCATTAGATTGAGGTGTGTGTATGTGTAGTTCGAAACATTCTCATACAAACATCCTAGTATACTTAGGATATTGTTTTTGTCATATTTGAAAAGAATAAAAAGTGTTTAAGGGGTTAGAAGAGTAAAATATAACCAAAGAACATAAGAGAAGACGTTACCTTTAAATCGGGTAACTCCCATTGGTTTGAACCAAAAGGGTTTGTGGAAGTGCCTTCATCTTATGTTAAGGATTATAGGAGGAGGAGAGGTATGTATGGTGATTAATTAGTCAGTGTTTTGATGATCCATGAGTCATGAGTGGTGTGAGGAATGTGATAGATGTGAGGGTTAATTTAAGGGGGAGGAGGGGCTCTTTAGGATAGTGTGAAAATATTATTTTATTACATAATGATTATTGGTTTATAAATGTCCAAAAATTATTTAATTATAATATAAGATGAATCATTGTATAAATAAAGTGATCTAATTAGAATTGGACAGGTTTTGAATATTATTTTAATCATTATAATATTATTTATTTAAATCTTTTATTGATGAGTTAAACACTACATCATTATTGTGTCATAAATAATACAATATATTTGATGTCTAAAAATTATAAAATAATACCATGATTTAATAAATCATTAAATATTTCCGTAGAATATTTATAGTCGAAATTATAACTTATATAACCCTATGTAAAAAATTAATTTACTAAAAGATAGTAGTTTATGTCATTTATGTCTTTACTTTTTGTTAATTAAAATAAAGTGACATTATCACTCCCATGTGGCCCCATGGGGTCTCGAGATCGACCCCAAGATGCCCATGGTTGGAAGTGTATAGACCAATATAATTAGGACACATTTTTGTTAAATTTTATATTATTATTTTAATATTTTTTACCCTTATTTACAAATTTTGCCTTTAACCATAGTAAATATAATATTTACGGAAGTAAATATTCATAATGTATATAAATAAAAGTTACCTATTTACACAATTTGGACCTACTAATTTCAATTATGGAATCCATTTTTCCAAATTCAAAACATAGAAGTGGCAGAAATTAATTTAACATTAATTCCTACTATGAAAACAAAAGCCATGTTTTTATGAAATAATAACTATCAAAAGATTTATACTTTTTATGTCAATTTTAATAGTTAATTATATTCAATGAACAAAATTGGATTAAATAGTAAAATTATAATCTAATTAAAATTTAAATCCAATTAAAAAGATAATATAACCATATAAATATATTATATGAAAAGGCAGTTTTGAATTAAAAGACAGTATTTTCCACTATTAATCAAAAAATGTATTTTATCAGCAAATTAACAAAATTTTACCCAAAGTGAATTTTAAGATTTCAATTCTAAAGAATAATTTTATATTGTCAAAACTATTATATAAATGTGACCAAAAGTATATTTAAATAGTGTTCTCCATTAAAATGCAGTAAATCAACCTTTTAATGTAAATTAAATTAATTCACTTTTTAAGCCTCTAACATTTATTGGATAAATGTAAAAATATTTAGCAAACATGTATAATCATATTGTAGTTAGTTTTATTCATTCTATCGAATACAATAGCTAGGTGTTAGCTACCATTTAAAATAATAATATTATATTATTAGTGTGTAACGTAAGATTTCAAAGAAACCCATTGTTGTGAAACAGGCATGCCATCGTACATAACATCCTCTTAAAAGTATAATTAATATTTAATTTACAAATATTAAAAAATATAAAATTTTTATATTTCTTTATTTACCTGGGATGTTACATCCTTCCCCCATTTTGAAAATTGTGTCCTTACAATTTTATTCACTTATCAAACAAATAGGTGTATTTATACTTCATATCATTTTAAGATTCCCACTTTGCCTCATCAACCATACAGTATTCCCACAAAACCTTTACCTAGTAAATTACCATATTTATTAATACATGCTATCATAGGTCAAGAATCTTTACTGGATGTTCCTCATAAGAGATATTCTCTTCTAACTAAACTACTTCTGGACTTGAATCATGAGATGGATCCGACATATTTTTTCTCAATATTGAAACATTAAAATCATTATGTACCTAGGATAAACTTAAAGGTAAATCCACTCAGTATGAAACTGATCATACATTCTCTAGGATTTTAAATGGTCTATTGAACTTCATACTCAAATTTCCCAAATTGCCAAAACTCATCACACATTTCAAAGCAAAAATGAATAGAAAGTCATGATCACCGACCTCAAAAGAAAGATCATTCCTCCAATTATCCGCTGAACTTTTCTACCTACTCTAAGTAGTTCTCATGTGCTTTTGATTCAACTGAACTTTTTCTGCCATTTCTTCTATCAATTCTAGTCCCATCAGCATCCTTTCACCTACTTCATCCAAAGAAGCATGAGTTTGAAACTTCTTCCCATATAAGGCCTCAAATAGATCCATCAGTTTACTAGAATAAAAAATAGTATTATAAGAAAATTCAACAAAAGAAATATGTTGGTCCTAACATACATGTTAATACAGTTAAAAATCACATAGCATATCCTCCTAGGTCTGAATTATTCATTATAACTTCCCATCTAATTGTGGATAAAAAGATGTTATAAATTATAATTCAGTACCAAACGACTTCTGAAGTACTTTCCAAAATTTAGAAGTAAACTTGGGATCACGATCAGATACAATGGAGAGGGGAACACCATAAAACCTGGAAATCTCTTTAACATATAGCTGATAATGTTTATCTAGTGAAAATATATCATGAATAATAAGGAAATCAAAAGATTTAGTCAATCGATCTAAAATAACACAGATTGCATTATTATTTCAAGATGTCTTTGGTAATCCAACTACGATGTCTATCGATATATTTACCCATTTCAACTCTGGCACTGGTAAAATCTGTAGAATCCCTTTTGGTAACCACTGCTTGGCATTAACCTACTAACATATCAAACACTTTATAGTAAAATCTGTTATATCATATTTCATTCCATCCCTCTAGTAATACTCTCAAAGATCTATGTACATCATAATACTTCCTAGATGAACTGAAAATGGGGAACTTTGAGCTTCACATAACAACTCATTCTTCAACTATGAATCACAAGGTTTGAATAATCATTTCCCAAACCACAAAACCCATAATTATTAGTGATAAAATCAGAAAACACACCCTTCTGAACCAACTCAACATTTTTATGAAACTCAATGTCTACCTTTTGTGCTTTAATTATTCTGTATGATAGAGATTATTTCAATAACAACATTAAAAAAATAGAAGGGTTTCCTACACCAAAAACATCCATTCCAAAGATCATGAAATCAAAAACTAAAGGATTTTGTTTTAAACATAGCATAGTTAATAATGAATTACATTTTTGACTTAAAGCATCAGCTAGTTTATTTTGTTTTCCCAGATGGTAAAGGATCATGAAATCATAATCCTTGATTAATTACAACCATCTCTTTTGTCTCATGCTCATGACATTCTGAGTGAATATATACTTAAAAATTTCTTGTTATGTATATATTTAACATTTTAATCTATAAAAATTATGCCTCCAAATTTTTAAAGAAAAAACAACATAAGATAAAATAAATCATTTGTATGGTAATTTAACTCATGATGATTCAACTGACGTGAATCATAAGAAATTACTTTGTCAATATGCCTAAGGAAACAGCCCAATCCATTCAACGAAGAATCACTATAAATAAAAAACTCACTATTTCTGGAAGGTAGTGCCAAAACGAGATCATTACCAAATATTATTCTAAATTATTCCAATCAATTACCACATCTTTTTTCAAATAAAATGAACACCATTTTGAGTTAATTTATTCATTGTACTCGATAACTGTGAATAATGTTCAACATACCTCCTGTAATAACCTAACAAACCAAGAAAATATTGGATACAAATTATATTTAGGGGTTATGGAAAATCTTAAACCACTTTTAGTTTAGTATGATCAACAATTATGCAATTTTTTGAAACAATGTGACCATGGAATGAAGTTTTTTGGAACCGAAAATCAAACTTTCTAAAATTCTCAAAATGTTTCTTTTCATTTAAGGTCTGTAAGAAAAACCATAAATCACTTTCATGATCTTCTTTACTTTTATAATTAACAAAAATATCATCAATGAACACAACCGCAAATTTATCCAAGAACACATGAAAATTTATACTAAAAATATCCATGAATACAGTAAGTGCATTGGTTAAACCAAATGGCATAACTACAAATTCATAATGGTCATATCTTGTACAAAATGAGGTCTTTGGAATTTCTACTTCATTTACTTTCAACTGATGGTTCCCCAACCAAAAATCAATCATCAAAAATACTAAGCTTCATGGAGCTGATTAAACAAATAATTGATATGAGTAAAAGGATACTTGTTCTTAATAGTGATGTCATTCAAAACACTATAATCAATGTAGAGTATTATTGAACTGTCGTTCTTTTTAAAAAATAAGACAGGATCACCCCACCGTGAATTTCTAGGTTCAATGAAACCATTATCTAATAACTCTTGAAGTTTCATCTATAACTCAAAATGTTCAACTTGAGCCATTTGATATGGGGGTTTTTAAATTGCCTTATCATTATGAACTAAATAAATAGTAAATTCAACTTTCTGATCATGTATAATAATAATAAAATCGTCTAGAAAACATCTAGGTACTCATTTACCACTTGAACATCATTAATCAGAATATTTACTTTGTTTGCAACAATTTTTTCATGGTAACATTCATTTCCATCTTTCAATAGTTTCTCAGCATCCTGATATGTCATCCAAATTAAGGGTTCATTCTTGTACAGAAACTGATAATCTTTATGAAAAGGAACCTCTTTAGCTCTGCATCCAATCTTAAAATGATAAAAATAACGCTAATACATAACCAAAATAACATCAAACACTACTAGAAAAATAGAAATTAGGCTTGCAGGTAGATTATTTTTTCACACAAGGACATAAAGGTTCTTATAATTTATTTTTTATTCAACATTTCCACCATTTCATTTTTTCAAATGTTTAGGATTTCAATATTGAGATGATATTACCAATTTACTAGAAAACTTCTCAGAAATTAATGAATGTGTAGACCCTGAATCAAAAAAAACATTGTAATAATATTATCAAAAAAAATGTAGCTCATACTACTTCATTTGATGGACTAACATTTTATGAAGTTGTTGCAAACGATTTCACCACCCTATTCTTCTTGTATTCTAGATTATTTTGCCTTGTTGAGTTCTTTGTTGGACAATCATTTTCATAATGACTCATTTCATTGCACCTAAAACTTTTTACAAACTATAAATCTGATTTTTTTTTCATAGCCTTACCTAACTATTTTTCAGTGTAATTATGAGTCATATGTCCAATTTTACAACTTCGGTTGGACTTATAATAATTCAAATTACATTCCCCAGATTTCTTATTACCACAATTTTCATAAACATTAAACTCATGTTTCATACAATCATAATTTTTTTATAGAGTTCTTAACATTCGTCTACCACCTCAACCTCTTATTCTACTTTTTTTAAAGAACAGATGATCATCAGAAAACTCTATTTCATCCTTCTCCACACATTGAACTAGTTTTTTATAAAATTTTAACTCATGAGAAGCTAATTCCATTCGATACATTTGATTTAATTTTGATTAAAAACTGTTGTTTTTACTATAACTATCTCGTATGAAATTTGGAGCATACATTGCCAGTCGAGTGAATTGTTTTCATAAGTATTAATTGATACATCCTCCTCCCTCAATTCTAGGATTTTTTTTCCATCCTATGATGAACCTCCTTTAAAAAATATTTCATAAGAAGTATACCATTGAATTCATCCAATTAAGAGCATCAATATCCTCACTGTCCCTAATATTTATCACCATCAACCACCACTGATTAGCTTCACCTTCAAAATCGTAAACTACGAGACTACCCATTGGATGTTCTAAACACCCCATTACATCAATAATGTTCTCCAGTGCATTAATACACCCTTCATCTAGAACAGAGTAATATGATCCTATGAAAGATGGAAGAGGTTTCCTCATGAAATGTCCACTACTTACATGTTCCTCTATGATTTATCTGGATGATCAGGTGCATGGGTACCACAACAATTTATAGCCTGAGTCTACTTTTCCATCACAGCAACAAATAGTTCAGTTCCAATTTTGCCAATCTCAGGTTGCTGATTTGGAAGGTTGTCTTCCTCCTGATGTTGTCCCAACAAAGATGCCATGTTTCTACTATGAAAAACCATTGTGAACATAGAAATATCTGGGGCATAGCAACATGGTAATCTATAAATGATATATAACTTCAATCATACAAAAAATTTATTTTTGGTAATTAATTCAAAAATACCTTAACTCCTAAAGTTATCTAAAATGGCCTCTTATACCAACTATAAGGACATGACCTTAAACATTACATAATCTTGAATTAAATGAATAATTCACATTGAAGATATTTTCATGTTTAGCATTTTAGTGAGTTATTCCATAAGTATTACATTACATCTAAAAAATAACAAGGTAGACACTTCCACTTAGTTTCAATTTTTTCTTAAAATAAAAACTCATGAAAAAAATGAGTCATGTCTAGTTCCATGTTTTATGAAGCATGACTTTTCCATGACCCCATCCTTGACACAATTCATCATTAGGACCTATGAAAAACACTTCAAAACATGGGATGAGCAAAAAATGCTCAGAAAGGGTTATGAAACTACGAAATAAAACATTAGTTCATCAATACATACAGAACATAAGCCCTTTAACATAACTCATGAAATCATAATATTTATGAATCACACAAAGAAAAAAATTATAAAGATAACTTGTGGCATCAATATCATACATACAGTTTAGTTATCACAGCTACATAGAAAGTTCCATTTGGAATACCCATCATAGTATATTCCCAAAATCTCTTAGGTAAAACATTCATGTTTATCTCCATCACATTTCCCAATGCATGTGAGAGCTACCTCAGGTTCACACACAATAGGTTTATCATGGAACCACCTATATACATAAGCAATGCCCATGAACCATAACATATTAATAACACCTAAAACAAATATTATGTAAAGATAACATTTTCACATTTCAATAAAAATATATCATTTAAATATATTAACATATAAAATCTATTATCAAATTCATTTTCAGTTCCAAAATATGTAAAAGTGTATATGGTATTTATTTTCCATTTAAAATAATTTTATCTTGGTAAGGAAGTCGTAGATCAAAAAATACTCGTGGTAGTGGAAAGGTTATCGTCGCCACATATGTAAAAAGAGACATTACATTTTGTCATTTAGTAATATTCTTAGTAGATAAAAGACAACTTTAGAAGAAAATAAAAATTATATTGGGTTTATAAAACTTTTAAAAAAATTTCTTCTATTAAAACAAAATGTGCCTCAATGAACAGAGATTGAGATGAAGTCCCTTACCTTGTATCTGAATTGACTTGTTTGTTCTTTAATCTCTAGAATACTTTTTTCATGTGGTAAAATATTCATTATCTCCAGAATGATATTCATGATGTAGATATCATATATATCATATATATCTAGTATATGAATGTATTTATAATTTTATATAACATTTAGAGAAAATAAATGAAATTCACCATTCATGGAGATGGTAAGTTGTACGTACGCATGAACACAACTTTCATTGCAATTTATTATTTTAATGCTATTAAAACAAAATGATTCTTAGGTATATTATAATTACTATATTATATCATAAATAATATCATTATATCCATCCTTTATACATCTCACATATGGCATTAACGATTCATATCATTTGGAGGTAGAGGTAGTCCGCACATCCTCAAATGAAATTATCGCGTTAACCCATGATGTAAACCATAATATTATGATATAAATGAAAAATACAGAAGCATAAAGAAACCATTAACATAATATGTATTATATATAAATATAGTTCCATCATAATGTCCACCATGATAGGTGGTACAAGATAATTGAACAATCATCATTTCTTGAGGCATTAGATTTAAATTCATAGAAATAGTATGTTCTTTACCCATTAGATAGTGGTGAGAGTATGTGTTGTTATAATAATTCTCATAACAACATCCTAATTTATTGAGGATACTGGTTTTGTTATTAATTAAAGGAATAAAAATATTTTAGGGGTTTGGAAAAGTAAAATAAAACAAAATAATATAATAGAAGACCTTACCTTTAAATCGTGTAACTCCATTTGGTTTGAACCAAAAGGGTTTTTTGAAGTTCATCTACCTTGGTTAAGGCTTCTTGTATGAGGAGAGTGATATATGGAGCCTAATTGGTAAGAGGTATGATGAACCAAGGGGCTTTAGAGGTGTGAGTAATGGGTTAGAGCTGAGTGATTTTTATAAGATGTAGGAGGGGATCTTTAGGAATGTGGGAAAATATTATTTCATTACATAATGATTTGCGATTTCTAATTGTCAACAAATTGTTAAAGTATAATAAAATATTAATCATGGTCGAAATAAAAAATTCCAATTAGAATTTGACAGGTTTTTAATATTATTTTAATATTTATAATCTTATTTATTTAAATATTTTATTAATGAGGTAAACACAACATCATTATTATGTCATAAATAATTTAATTTATATGATGTATGAAAATTATAATAAAAATACAATTATATCGGAAATGTTTTTTTATTTCCAAATAATATTTATTGTCAAAAATATAACTTATATTACCCTATGTAAATATTAATTTACAAAAACATATTTGTTTATCTAATTTTTTTCTTTACTTTATTTTAATTAAAATAAATTGTCATTATCACTCCCATGTGGCCCCATGGGGTCCCATAATCGACCCAAGGATGCTCAGGGTTGAAAGTGTATGAAACAATTGGATTAAGACACATGTTATGTAATTTTATATTATTATTATAATATTTTTTACCCTTATTTACCAAATTTACCCTTTAACCATGGTAAATAAAAAATTTACTAAAATAAATATTCATAATGTCCAAAGATAAGTGTTATATATTTAAACAATTTGTACCTTATTATTCTAATTATGGAATGAAATTTTCCAAATTCATAACACTGAATTGGTAGTAAAAAATCTAAAATTAATTTTCATGGTCAAAATTAAAGGTGTTTTTTAATTAAATAATCACTATCAAAAGATTGCCACTTGTTTATATCCATGTTTAATGTGAAATTACATTAAATCAACAACATTGGATTAAATGGTAAAAACATAATTAACTTACACATAAAAACCATTTATAAATATAATATAATGATATGAATTAATTAAATTAAAAGGTAGTTTTGAATTAAAATACAGTATTTTTCACTATTCATAAAAAAATTAATTTTTTTAGAAAAATACCAAAATTTTACCCAAAGTGAATTTTGATATCCCAATTATAAATAACAATTTTATTTTTTCATAATTAATATATAAAAGTGGAAAAAGAAAAATTAAAATAGGGTTCTCCATTAAAATGTGATAAACCAACCTTTTAAAATAAATTAGATTCATTCACATTTTAAGCCTCTAACATTTATTTTATAAATGTAAAAATATTTTACAAAAAATGTATAATAATATTATAGTTAAAATTATTAATTCCCCCCAATACAAAAGCATGGCATTAACTACCATTTAAATTAATAATATTATATTATTAGTGTGCAACGTAATATTTCAAAAAACATGTTGTTGCGTATCGGGAATGTCATCGAACATAGCATCCCCATTAATGTAAATATAATATTAAATTCACAAATATCAATAAATATGAGAATTTCATATATCTTAATTTACTAGGGATGTTACACTATATCCTTATGGTCAAACAAGTGGGTTCTAGTGTTGTGTTGTATTGAATATATTTTGGGAATTTTACATAATTTAACTTTTACAAATTCTTATATTTCAGTTTTTTCTTCTAGAATATGTTTACATTCAATTGTGTCTAATAAAAGGATATTTACAATGTTTTATACTCTTATATGAGGCCATATTCTCCATATTATCTCTTCATAGACCCTCCCTACTAGTCGAGAGACTCTTTCGTACAGGGAGGCACGCTTGAGGCCTTTTGGAAAAACCACTCGGAGCACCAATTTAGTGGCTTCTGGGTCAGTATGTTACAAAGTGGTATTAGAGAAGTTTATTTTATTGGTCTTCACTATTTTAAATATGGTATACATGAGTGTTAGGAATGTTCCAAAACATGTGATGGATATTGGACCGGTGCGTCGAGAACACTTATTCTGGTAAAAATTCTTAGTTTCCAAAGTATGGGATGGCTGTTCTGAATTTTCAATGTTATAGTTGTATATTATTTTTTCAATGAGTGACATACATATTGTGTTAGTGTTTTGGTTTACTATGGGTATTTATCTCTTGTCCATTGGTAATATTATAGGGATTTATTTAAATCTTGGATGATAATAATAAGAGGCATATCATGCATCATAATATACACTAGGGATTCACAATATATAAGACTATTAGTTTTTTACTGGCGAATGAGACCATTGGGTCTGTATATAGATAATTGTTACTAAAATTGAAGGTTACATGGATATATTTTGGGGGATTTTTTGTAAAGGTTGATGACAAAGTCCTCATGCACCTCTTATATAGTGACCCTAGTAAGTCAATGTGGAACATGATGCCTTTATGTTTAACCCTTTGATTAATGTTTCTTGTAAGGTATGTGTTAACTAGTCAGATCATTGAGTATGGTGCTGATATATAGCAAGGATTTTATTATGAATTGGACTTCCTATAGGTAATTATATATACATATTCCGGATTAGTGGCAGTTCAGTTTATCTCCCTCATTGGTTGTGTCCTCCACTGAGTAGTTTTTTCTAGGTATCAAGCCCCTTGTATGTTTTTTTTTCAGTTGTAACATTCTAGTTCATTTTGATCTCTACCTACCATTTATTGGTTATAGATCTTTTAGGATAGGTGGATAAGCCTTGTGAACCAGTTTTATTGCTTTTTCTATGGTACTAGGAGGAAGACATAAAGACCCTTAGTTTTTACTCAAACCCTTGTAGGCCAATGTATGTTTTTTGTGTGACCTTCATGAATAGTTGGCATGTGTTTTCTAATTCCATTTTCAGAAGTGATATTTTTTTTATTATCTCATTCCAATTAAGGAACGTAAGGTGATAGAGTTTTTCATTATCGGAATTTTGATGTATTCATCTTTTGATGGTGGCCTCTTGGGTGCATGCTTTTCGATACTAACTTTGACAGGAAGGACTGTTCATGAGCCTGGCTTGGTCAGACAGTGTTTCTAATGTTACTAATGAAGTCATGGCATTGGGAGATGATGAAGAATGTGACGATGGAATGTGTATGTTTTAGGTGGTTAAGATACACCCTGCTTGTGTGTAGTATTAGTTGAAATTAAATTGATGTGTGGTCAAATGAGAGTTGAGGACTGATATTTCATGAAATTTTTGTGGGATTGGATCCCCAATGTTGTGATAAAATTTCCCTCCTTTTAGATGTGAAATCATCATATATAGGGGATCTATGAGGCAGTTATCCCATGGCTGAATCCTGGTCAGGTTTTGACCGGTGATGATACTGGATAGGTTGGTTCCAAATGCACCATTTTTATAATTTTAGTGTACTCTTGAATGAAATTATAATGCTCTAGGTTGATCCATATTGTGTATTATATGAGAGGTTAGACCCTACATCGACCTCCTTTTTCATTCTTAATGTATATCCCCTTTTTGGAAGTGGGAACCTATTGTGGTCATAAACCAGAAGCGGTGTAAGGAAAACTATGTTTTGGAGGGTTCACCTTTGTTCGTTTGAGGATGGTTTTTATTGTTTTTCTAAAACATCGATGTTTTCCTTGAGATTTTATGTCCGGAGTTTTCTTTTAAGATGACGATTTGGGCATCCCTATTGTAGGGTGTACCAGATCGGTCATAATTAAATTTATTATATGTATAAGTAAGTGGTTAACACTAATAGGTTAGTTGTGGGACAGTCCATATAGCATGGTTGTGTATATGATTCAGTTGAGAGTGTGGTTGTTTTCCCTTTCACTAAGCTCCTCGCGGAAGATAATGATTGTGGTGGGGAGTTTGTCAGGACCTCTATTTTTCTTTACTGTAGTTTTCAGTTCAAATTTGAATTTTGGTTGTTGCATGATCCTAAGGGTTAAAATGTTCTTTTCTACTATCATTAAACCAGGTATAATTTGTTGTACAAACTTTTTTGGTCCCAGAATAGGGTGTTTACCATAGGAAAGGGGTTTTTTCTATAAACATGATTTGTTCAAATTTAAGAAGAAAAATTAATAATTAATTTTATTAAATAAAATATTAATTCATTCTTGCAGTTTTGTATGACAATAATTTTTAAACAAATAATAAAATTTCAATTATATCTCTGTTGTTGAGTCCAGAATGGTGTTTTTTTCTTAGGCAAGGCATTGACATTAGTACGACACTAGGGTTACCCCAAACCACTTGATCATTTCATTTCATTTCTTCTTTTCCTTTCCTTTTCTTCATTCTTGCTCATCCTTGTGCATTCCACATTTCTGATACTCCTTTTCTATGTCTTATACGAGAAATAAATATTTAGCAAAAGATATATAATGAAGACATCATTTGTACAGTTGTGAAGCCCTCAACGTGTTGAGTCATCGAACGACATGTGTGGTTGGTGAAATGAATGAATTATTAAGAGGTTTTCCATCGAAGTTATGTATTTTTACTTCATTCTCATATATCCCCCTGAAACAAGCCTATTTATGTTCTTAATGACTTACAATTATTTCTTGTGGCCTCTTGCGTCTTGATCTATTGTTTTAAGGGAAAAAATGGTGGTTTCGGGTGATCCGAGGGATTTCCCATTGGGGAACCATGGTTACACAACATGTTTTCCCAGGGAAAACCATATGTTCATCCAATTCTAGGATTAATATTTATTCTTTATTGCACAATGTTTACTCTGATTATACTACATGTGGTGTTACATGGCCATGTCTACATCATTGTGAGAATAAACATTAGTTCATTGTTTTTAAACTGTACACATAGTGTACTTTGAAGTACATGCCTTGTACTTCTACACAGGCACACCACATGTGTTCTGTCTAGTTATATATACACATATAGGGTACAGATAGGATTACATTCTATTTAATATGATGTATATTATATGTATTTATTCCATCATAGTATTTTGGGGTATTTTGTTCTCTGGTAGTCATAATTGGGCATTTGAGTAGTCCATTCTGAGTTTTTTTCAACCATGTAGATTATAATGGGAGAATACTCTTGACATTGAGAGGTCATCTAAAAGGTGTTATGGGGGGTTTCTATCCAATGGGAGAGGTTCATTCTAATGTTATTGAGATCAGTTGTCATTTGAGAGTGACACTTGGAGTGCATGATAGGTTGTGTGTTCAGACCAACCTAGTTGAGACCATTGATCTGAAATGAGATTTGAGTGATCTCTCTTGACCTATGATTTTTGGGACTCCACCCTTGTGAGATGTTGTATTTTGGCCTACACGGTAGTGATAGAAAATGATTCCAAGGATCTGTTGAGGGATGCCTTTACTAGTGTGCTGACCTAGGGAGTCCTTTGTAAGATTCCTATATTGTTCTTCATTCAATAATGTCGTGTTTTATTTCATCCATACACTTCGCTAAGTATCTTTAGTTGTATGCCTTCGATCGAGATTAACTAGAGGATTATGAGTAGGATGCCTCCATTGTGTTTGGCATGATTGACCCAGTGGGTCCTGGTGGTTTGGAATACCCTTAGTTGTTATGTCTGGTTTGGGTAGATATGCTGTTCGGGTGTCACCAAGAACTCATTACATACTTCAACGAACATGGGGATGGGGATGTAGTATCAGGTAGGGAATTCGATTCACCATCAATCATTTTGTTTAATTATTACATGGTTTTGCTTATCCAGTATTGTTTTCAAGTGGTGACATATTGTTTTTGGGATGGCAAGTAATGGTTTGTAGTGTCTAGATATTGATGTTTACATGAGGATATATGATAGGGATCATTACTCTCTCCCCTACCTTTTAAGGGAATGATTCCTCTTATTAAAATAAATTACGAGACTCCTAGGATGTATTATTATAGCTCACCAGAGAGTTATCTATTTTAACAGGCATTGAGACCCAAGACTCATGGTATATTAGTCACTCTTGAGTGGTGGGGATGATTATGCTTTTATTGGACTTTATCTAAATGAATCATATCTTCTAATCTGTTATTAGACTACATGGGTTTAGCATGGTGGCTCACTATTTATTTCACTATTTTTTGATAGCCTAAGGGTATTCCCTTTATGTATCATTTGAGTCCCAATGTTGCAACCACATATGGACTAAAACCTAAGGATAAGACATTGGACGTGATTCAAAGGCCTATGCAGCATAGAGACTAGCTCAGAAAATTTTAAAGGATATTTGGACATGCTTCCTAGAATCATTCATTATATGTAGGGATTGTTACGCTCTCCTAAACTGATGATTGGAATTATTACGCTCTTCTGGAGCATTCATGATTGTCTATCATTATACGGTATCCTTCTTTACCGGATTGACTATCTGTATATGGTATCCTTGTTCATTGATTGGAGGTGAGTGTGAGTGAACCCAGGTATAGGGAGAGCATCCCCCTATGGTGATGTAGATTTCACAATGACATAATTTAGGCTTTGGATGATGTAGGATATTGTTGATGAGATTACAGACCCAAAAATTGATTTAACAATACATGACTTTAGTTTCATGACATCTAGATCAATTCCCTTGCACAATATTTCCTTGAGATTGGGTTTATAGAACCAAGGATCAACTACTGATGTGGTTATTTGTTATTTTATTTAGTTACTCATGAATATTCATATATATGTATATTTCTATTCGTATGGGACTATACATGTTTATTTATAAAGATATGGATATCTCAAGTGGAACTATTCTGGTTGACCTGGATTACAGTCCCAGGAGTCGACTGTGGTTGTGTGTTCGGTTTTCTTCTTTTGGTTATGTTCCAGCTAGCCTAATCACATTGCTCCTACAAACACTTTTGGAATCACAATTATCATTTTCTTGTTGGGGTTGCGTACTAAGATTATTTCTCACCCTTGCGTGTGAACCTTAGTGTATGTGTAGATCTGATGTATTCCTTTAAGTTTGAGCACATGATGTATGGCAGAAAGCGCTGTAATCTATTGTTACACGATGGAGTTTAGATGTTCAAGTGGTTTTATTGATCGGGCTGGTGTAGTTTGACAATCTTTGTAGGTTGGGAACGTGGATTGCATTAGAGTTAGTACTAGAGCTGTGTATTTTTTCTTTCATTTTATTTTCTAATAGTATCCATATGGGTGACCCAATGGGTCACCAATGTGGTATTGTATCACATTTCAATTTTTGAATTTATAGCATTTTACTAATACAACATGGTCTATTACAATTGTTTATTTTGTCTGCACTCGGTTTACTTTCTATGGTTGATGATACATGTATATTTCACCAATTGGTTAATATATTATAAGGGCATAGTCTCTCCACTATCACCTCCTAGGCCCCTACTTTTAGTCGGCAGCCTCTTGCGTGTGGTAAGGCCCACTTGAGGCCTGATTGTGAAACGCCTTAGAGAATCAATTTAGTGACTTTTGTTTCAGGACGTTATCATATTGTATTTAAATGATATATTATTTTGTAATTAGTTTGATAAAAAAATATATTTTGGTACACTAAAACACAATTAAAGTTGTGTTGTATTCTAATTAAATTAATAAATTTATTTTGATTAATAAATTGACTATTGAAATAAATATTATTTTATTAAATCTTTATAATCAAATAATTTTTATTAATTATAAATTTTCCATGAATTATTATGTTGTCAAATATAATTTTTATAACGGATCAAATATATATTAGTATAATACAAACCTATAATTTCTAAATAAATGAAAATTTTGTTTTAAAAATTGAAAATTCCCATATTTAAAAATTTTCATAGATAAAATGAATTTTATTTTCGAAATCATAAATTCATAATTATTTAACAGGGTCTTTTACATAATTTTCTAATACAGTCATATTTTCAGGTAAAAATTTAATACCATATAAATATGAATTGTCTATTATGAAAACATAATGAACCAAAAATGACATAATAAATAAAATAAATTGGATCCAATAAAAAATATATGTTCTAAATTTAAATTAATTTCATTTCATGATTATTTTATTATTTTTACAAATCCTCTTGTGAATTCTCTATAACAATTAATATATCATTTGTTTAATAATCATTTAGATTATAGTATGACTCACTGATAACTATGAAATTGATTTAATTTTGTAAATTCCACCCATTTCTATAGAAAATAATTGAAATCAATCTCATTTAATAGAAACCATGGTAAAACCCGTTGGTAGGTAGGTGGTTTTTATTTTTTTATAAAATATTGTCGAGAACCAATATTTCAGAAAAAAGGAAGAACTACAAACCCATTTCCAAAATAAATCTTCTAATGTTCCCCATTTTTTGAATAGAAATATATTTAACACATCCATACTTTTCCCTCCCTTATCATGGATCCTCCCAATGGGAAACCAAACTCTCTAAAATACCCTTCAATGTATTGGGAGTTGCACCATCGATGTAACGGACCACACCACCACTTTATAATTCAAGATACTTATTAGAAATTAGTAATTTTAAATTAAATTTGAAAAAGTTTCACACATTTATAGAATTAAAATACTATCCATTTTATATTATTTTAATGATTGATTATTCTTCTTCTCTCATTTTTCCCCTTACCAATGTCGTAACTATACAAACAATTAGTGATGGATTTTTATCATCTCATTTCAATTCGAGAACCCCATTTATGTTACGTATCCCAATTTCAAATTTTTATTATGATAATATTTTCTTATATGTGACCAAAAATATCCATTTTAACTCTATATTATGAGATTACCCAGTCACTCCCATTGATCCCTCCAATTAAATTTTATTCATATACATTTCCATGCAAAACTTTAGTATGAGATCCTTTTTCCTTCTCTTCTTCATTAATGTTTGATTATTACCTAGTGAATTATATTTTCAATTAAATAGTTTTGGATATGTATTTATATGTCCCTATTTTAAATATTTGGTTTAAAATTTGTGAGATACCCATTTCTCACTAATCAACACATTTTATTAATATTTAAGCAATGTAGTTATGCTGTTGAAATTTCATATTGATTTTTCATATCAAAACAATTGTACTGTGAATACCAGTCAAATTTCCTATCAATTTCATTAACCTTAATACAAATATAATTCTTTTACATGGTTCTTAGAAATATTTTTTCCAATCTCCTTAATATTGAAATAAAATATAATGATGAATGAATACATGTCGTATGATCTATGTGGCTTACACAATCTTGAGAATAAAATGAATGTGATAGGTACACCTGAAATTATATATCACTCTAATGAATTGTTTAATAAATAGTCTCAAGATATTTCATATTGGTTAAAGGAGAGATCCTTATTTTATTAGGGGAATTTTTTATATTTTTATTACCTAATAGTTTTCTTTGACCTATGTTTATGATACAATGTTTTATCTTATTTTAAAATATCTTCTGTTTTGATTATCATTCTATATCATGAATTATTATTCATGTGACATTTATTCCCCTTAGATATGACTATTTTATAATATGAATTTCCATATTCAATGATATTTACCATATTGTGATTTATTGCACAACCCATTTTTATTTATGTTCATAGGTTATCCCAGGTAGTTTTAAAATGCAAGAATTCTAAGGAAGCCTTGTATAAAGATGTTTTTTTTCATATTAAATTCTCCTGTAGTGAACCTAGATCCAAAATAAACTAGTCATATAGATCTTCAAGAATATAGTAATTGTAATCTAATGTAATTAATCACGTATTAATTTGTAATAAATTTCAGGGTGGTCATACACGCATCACATAATGGAAACAATACATATGTGTGCCATTGGATCATAAATTATTCATCCTATCTGAACCCATAAAAATAAATGATTTTCATGAAGACTTCATCATAACATTACTAAATGAAAAGAAACAAAATTCATAAAAATAAATCAATTATAAAAATAAACTTTTCAAAAAAATAATAGGAAAAGTATAAATAGATTAGATCCCCAATAAAACATAATTAACAGCAAATCACGTTATTTTTTATGCCAAATAATTTTGAGATGTCACTTTAAATAATTATTGAGGATAATATCCCTTCCATTTTTGATATAAAATAATTTTTCAATCATTATATAATAAGAAAACCTCTACTTTGAAAATATATACTCAAGCAAATAAAATGATATTTGAAACCACTTTTAAAAATACATGAAATTTATTTCCTTTAAAATATAAAAAAATATGATTAAAAACACAGTTGTTACATATTTAGAAAACAATATTTTCAAGGAAAACCATTTTTTAATTGAAGGTAAATTATGAAAAAAAAAATTACTTACTAATTTTGTTGCATTATATCTATAAATCACATGAAAAATAGATCAAAAATTTATTTATAAATACCCTTATGTTTTAATAATATAGCCTATAATCAAAATTCATTTGTAGTATATACACCATCAATTAGAAACTATTAGTTTTTAAATCATGTGTCCTACAAAAATAAAATTGATTAAAAAATCCATTACCTTATATATGGAAATAATTCATAATCATTCCAAAATCATATATAATAAATATGTTTTTATTATTAATATTCCATAGAACAAAATTAGTATATATAATACCATATATGTTTTTATTATGAAATTATATTACCTATTTATTAATAGTTCTGCCTTACTGTTATGTAACAATCTCTATCTATGTTGTTTTTTCATAAATGTTTTGAATTTTTATTCTTGATACCCTTTCATCAAGCAAAATTTAAATATTGAAAAAATATAATTAACAATATTAATATCATATATATTAATTTTTAAAAGATTAATAATAATTTATAATAGATAGAAATATTAAATGGAACACCCCGTTCACTAAGGCGGTACATCATATGTATGCATGAACATTGTTCTATTTTAATTATCACATTGAATGAAATAATATGAATGACATATATATATATATATATATATATCTGTGTGTGTGTGTGGGTGTGGGTGTGTAGGGGTGTGTGTGTTTGGGTTTGTGTATATATATTATAATTCCATTAGAATTATAATTTCATATATATCATTAAAATGTACAAAATCCCATCATTAATTCATTCCATATAATTTTTTGTTCAGTCACATTACTTGGATGATGCGGTAGTCCACACGTCCTCCATTGAGTTTTCACAATTAAACAATGATAAAAGAATGACAACATATTTTATGTAATAAATAAATAAGAATAAATACCTCATAAATATAATGAATATAATAACAAAAATAATTTCATTCATAATTACCACCGAGATCGGGGTAAGTGTAAAAAATGAACAGTCATCATTTCATGAGGTGCTAGACATTGAAACTCAATAATGGTAGGTTTTCTACCCATTTGATGGATGTGTGATCAGGTATATCACTATACCAATATATAACAACATGTTAGTGTATTTATTATTCTTATTTTATTTGATAATCATGAAATAAAAAGAATCGAAGGTGTTCAGAGTAAAAAATAAAAAAACAACATTCATTAATTAATTTTTCTTCTTCTTTGGGTATCTATTTTTAATTTCAAAAAGGACATTCTGGGTTAGATTTATTAAAAATGTATAGAATATAGTATAAATGGTGTGAATTTTTTAGGATATTTATTAACATTTTAAGGGAAAAAATAGGTTCAATGTGTGAAAAGAAGGGATTGATGGGTTACCTTCTTTAAGAGAGGAGAGGGGCACTCTAAAAATTTCTTAAAATATTAATTTATATAAGTAATTAAATTCCATTCACTCTAATATTATATTTAATATGGTTTTAATCTCATCAAAAAGTATATTTTAGATATATTTTTTTTTCATTTTAAACCTTATCATTTTGATTAACCCATAATTGATCGATTTTAATATTTACTATAAACAAAATGTTTTTAATATTAAGTAGATGTAATTTTAACAAATATTGTGTCATATGGACCAATAATATAAATTTTTTGAATTTTTTATCTATATCTAATCCATTTGTATTAATATAATATTTTTTTGATTTTAATTTAACTTAATAAAATATTATTTTCACAAAAAATCATAACTATCAATTCTGACACTATTACATTCCATAGAATTTGGAAAATCAATACAACAATATATGTTATAAATCATTATATAACACTCTCAGAATATATCATATTCACCCTGACAATTCATGTATAACATAATTATGTCAAATTATATTTCATTTAATATTTCTAATATCATTTATTTTACTATTTCTATAGTTAAATAAATAATTCATCATTATTGTGTAATTACATATGAATTTTTTTCTATAATAAATATCAAATTAAATTTCCAATATTACCAAAAATCATTTATATTTCAGAATAATATGCATAGTATTATGTATCCTCTATTTATCATTACATTAAAAATATTAAAAATGTTAAAATTAAGAATGTAAAAATTTTCCACTCTCATTGATTTTAACAATATCCAAGTAATAGTAATAGAAAAGTGAAATAAAAATTAATAAATTTCAAAACATATGTGTAAATAAAATAATCAATGTTTCATAATAAAAAATTTCCATGTTTTATGAATGATTTATCAAATTATTTCTATCATTAATTACTCGATTTATCAATTACCTTGGTAATAAAAGTTGTTAAATTTTATATTAATCTTGTCCAAAAATAAATTTTATGCAATAACTAAATTTAGAAAATATGATTAAATATATATTTCCCATTTTTTCAAATTTTAGACACAAAATTCGATATAATTAAATTAAAATTAATATCTCTGAAGGAATGGGAAAACTAGTTTTTAATGTGAAAACATTCAGAATATTAATAATTTGTTAAATCCAAATTCAATGAGGAATTAATTCCAATTAAAAAAAAATTAATTAAATGAAAAAATTAATTAGTTATATATTATAACAAATAAAATAAACCAGTAACCACTAGTAATTATTTTGATAAAAAATTAATTTCTAATAAAATTTCATGATTTTTCATTATACATCAAAAGATGAATCTTTTCAGAAAAATACAAAACCATAAACCAAATTAAATTTTTATATCAAAAATTCAAATAATATGTTTACTATTTCATTAAAAATTAATTAATGTTTCAAAAAATATATATTTATAATGCGTTTTCTAATAAAAGGCTATAAAATTAACCTTTTAAAAAATACAACTTTTTATTCATAAAATTGAATATATTATTTTTATTTTCATAACAAATCAATCTGATTATTATCAAAAAAAAATTCATGATATGTAGTAAATAAATTTTATTAAAAAAAGTCAACAATCATGTTTTTCTTAATTTCTTATGATATAATGGTTTTTGATAATAGAAAAATAGATTTCTTATAAAAGGAACTTGTTTTATATTCAAATAGTTTTAATATCATTTCTAGATAATTGATAACCAAATGATTCTTTTTTTATAGTTGTTTAAATTATAATTTTCATTCTTTAATTATTATTTATTTAAATTTCTATTCAAATGGGAAGGAGGTAAAAAATATATTATATTAATAACAATATTAATATTATATTGTAGTTTAGAAAATCTCATCATTTCATGTAACATAAGATATGGAAAGAACTCAATATTATGTATAAAAAAAATACAAAAAGCACGGTGTGTGCACTGATATGCAGTCTATATATTTTCTATAGCTTCCACATAACATGATGGTTCATATAAATCATGAAAAATATAGTGATTTCATATAATATAATCTATATTAAGTGATGTTTGAGTTTTAAAATATAAAAAAATTAAATTAATTTGAAGAATATAAATCACAAAATCCATTGTTGTTACATTATACCCCACTTAAAATGAATTTTGACCTATTAATATGTATGGGTTGTTAATGGTTTAATACATGAATGTTTCATTTCATAAAAACCCCCAATGTCAAAATAAATACTAAAACACCCTTTTAAAAAGTGAAATTTTCGAAAATAATGGGTACCCAAGGTAACACATATCTAGGTTTACAAAAAAAGAAAATAGGAGGAATGTGAATAAATGGGAATGTAATTGAAATCTAATAATCAATTTATAATGGGGATTAACAAAGGACTGTGTTAGGATAAAATTTAATGATCAGAAATCTCTAAAAAAAATTGTTAGAAAAAGGCCATTGATATAATCCCAAATGATGATAATAAGAAAAAATAAAATTTCAAGAACTGTTTTCATAATGTTAATGAATTTTTAGGAGCAGACATATATACACGAATTCAAGAAAACTGCACCATTTTTTGTTCTAAGATCAAATTCCACACCATCTGATATTCCATAAAATGAAGGTGAATTTTAAATTCGAGAAGTTATAGAAAATTATGGGATCCCTAAATTGAATGATAGTTTTTTAAATATTCCTTTATCACAACAAAAATGATATCATATGTTATTCAATATGTATAAGTCCTCTTATGGATAGATAAAACCATAATCTCTAAATCATCAATAGCAGTATAACATAAACTACTATTTAAATGGTTTTCCTTATAACTCGTTTAAAAGATTAATATCCCAAGAAATATAAATAAGGTCACTAAATGTTGCAAAAGTATAAGAGCATTGAACCCCAACATATCATAAATAATTTCTTACCTGACATATACCAAACCTGTAAATATTTTCATCATGTATTATTTTGAAACATGGTAACTACCATACATCCATATTGAAAAAAATGCCTTCATTCATATTCCATTGATTATTGGACATATTCCTTATGTACGAAAGGTTTTAAACTCTATCTATGTTAAAAAAAACCACATTGTTAAAAAATATATAACCAACTCAAAGGTAATTAGTAAAGACAAATTTACATATTTATATCCAACATATCTTTATCCCAACATCACTATCTCAACATTAGGTACATATTAGGGTTATCATCTCCTTAATCATTTGATTCCAATGAATATCACCATGAGATTAAATTACTTTTCAAGGTCTTTATAACTATTCAATATATAATTTCAATCCATAATGAATAAATTATACATAAAATATTTGAATATCACATAATCATTGACATCCAAAACATTTACGCATCAATAATACAACTTTATTATTAAACAATTACTCATTATATATTATCTGAATAATTCCATTAATATAAAATATGAATTATGTATTAAGGATCCTCATCTAAAATCTAATAACACTTATTATGTTTAATTTAAACTATACTGTTAGAACATATGATTCCATTAAAATTTCATTTTTTGTACATTTTTCATCAAATGTATAACCAATATTTGTACCACCTTTTTGATTATCTTCACGATACTTCCTCTTTTTTCTTAGATATTCATAATTCACATAATTTAAAAATCTGAAAAATTGAATGTTATCATTGTGCCTTTCAATTCATTCTATTGACAAATACTATAAAGCATAGTATGAGAAACACTTATAATAGAATGGAAATATATAATCATGTAAAATTAATTATAGGAATCCAAATTCATGATATATATTTTAAATTTATGGCACCTTAGGTGTTTCACAATAGACATTTCTATGAATATCATTTCCAATATCCCTATAAATATCCATTAATATTTCACATCCACATTTGCAAAGTATAAATAATCCTTTTATTAGATACTAACTATAACGACCAAGTCATAATGATCAATGAAATTAGATGATTTTTTTATATAATTTCATAAATTACACAATCACACCCCTAGATACAATAATATTTTAATCCCTTTTTAAACATAGAATATAAACATCTAGTATGGTGAAAGAAATTCAATTTTACCCACAAAGATATTCCTTTATAGTATTCATACCTAAACCCTTTTTTTATTACCTCTGTAAAGGAAATATAATAAAGGAAATGATGGAAATCTTAGAAAGGGTCCTTAAGGGTGATACGTAAGTGTAATAATTATCATAAAGGTATATGAACATGAGTATCATAGTAAAAGATCATAACCTACATCTGACATATCATTTACATAATTCATTGGGAAAATAATGGTAGTACATAAGACATGAATCGTGTGGAAATCAATAACATAATACATAAATGCATTACATAATAATGAAACATGGAATTTTTTTCATATACATAAATATGTAATATCATTCATGATATTTCATGTCAATTTCCAAAACATGATAGGACACTATATAGGGACTTCAACTACTGTGTAGGACACACCATCATCCCCAGTCATAGTCTTTTCCATTAAAGGGATCGAGTTTACCCTATTACCATAGTGAATCATGGTTCTACACCATCCCCTAGTGTATTGGGTTTCCCAATCATCTATTGTTTATCAGGTTCTTAATATCCCCAATGGGGACCATGTTTCACCATATTCCATGCTGATCAAGCATGTTGAATTTTCCCTATCATTATCTCATTAGATATAAATATATACCCATTTTTTTGAGGGAGATGTAGGTCCCACCAATTAATGAAATGATACATAATTCATAAAAATCAATAAATATTATAAATAAAATATTCTATGAAATAATTATAACAGTATCACTGGACATGAACTTAGTAAATCATAACTAAAATCAAATAATGTTACCTTATATAGAAAATAATTTTAGGATATCATTTGAAATAATTCATGAGGAAAATATCCTTCAAATTTTTAAAATTAAATACTTTATAAATAATAAAATATTAAGAAAACCATATTCCATTGAAATAACCTTGAAATATTATAAATTAAACTTTTGAAACAATTTTAAATGTCATTTAAAATATTTTCTAAATAAATTCCAAAAAAATATTTTAAAACATATGTAAAACATTTTAAAAAACATTATTTGGAAGGAACATAAATTTTTTAATGAAAAAAGAATAATATTACATGAAACATATAATATTATGAAAATATGTAGATTAATGATAAACGATGTCAAATGGAAGTATTCAAATGTTTTAAATTAATAAATAGTTTCATACGAAAACATGTGTCCCAAAAAAAATTGAGAGAATATTATTTATCAATTTGGTAACATTTTAACCGCAATCACGAGAAATAAAATTGATAAGTAAATACCAATAAATTTTCAAAATGATACTAATTATATAATTTCTATTGAAGTATGTACAACACCAAAAATAAATTAGTATTGTATAAGGCATTTCCCCCAACAAAATTAATGTGATGAAAAAATCCATTACCTTATCACTTGGTTCTCTTATATGTTTATTATAAATTTAAAACACCATTATTAAAATATATAATACCATATATGATTTTATTATGACCTTATATTACTCTTTTATAAAAAAATTCAAAGTCAATGTTACATTTTAGGTAATATTAGTGTTTTTTCCATCTACATTTTGACTTATATTAGTGATAATTTAACTTATGTCATGATTGACATATAATAGAGTTTATACAATGATAGAAATATCATATATATTATATATATAAATATTTATTATATATTACAAATCACATAAATAGGAAAATTAATACATTTTTCATTGAGAAGGTTGGCCGTATGAACGAATGAAAACTGTTTCAATTTTATTTTCATAATGAATGAAAGAAAGTAATTGATATATATATATATATATATTCATTAAATTACCATTATTATTTCATTTATATATAATAAATTTACTAAACTCCTCTTTAATTCATTCCATGTAATGTGTGATTGAATCACATCACTTTGAGGAGGCGATAGACCACACCTCCACAAAAAATGTTATCACATTTACAAAATTGGAAAGAATGAAGGTGTGTTTTATATAATTACTAAAGAATCATAAATACATAATTTATATAATTTAAAAAACATTTTTAGATCATAATTTTTACCATGATAGTTGATTAAGGAGAAATAAAAAATTATCAATTCACAAGCCATAGTCCACCATACCCTCGAATAATAAGGTCATTAACCATAAGATGGAATTGTGTTTAATTATAGGTATAAAAAAGAATATAACAAAATATAAGTATATTTAGAATAAATTTATTTTATATATACATTTAATGAAAATAATTGATATTCTTTTAGGAATAAATAAATCAAAAACTATTTATTGATGATCACTACCTCTTTTTAGTCATATCCTTTTGGTTTTCACAATACATCATTATTCATTGGTTTTATGAAAAATATAAGTATTATAAGATAAATTAAATGAATTTTCTATGATATATGGATATATTTTGGCTGAAAAAAAAAATAGTTTTGGATGTGTGATGACAAAAAAAGGAGATATTTTATTTTATAATAGAGAGGAGGGGAACTATTGGAATTTCATAAAATATTGATTTATAATAAATTAAATATTAATATAAATACTTAAAAAATGATATTTATTAGAAAAATATATATAATAATGTTGTAATATCATCAATAAAGATATTTTATAAATGTATTGGTGTCATTTTAAACAATTTCAATATGATTATCCGTTCAGTTAAGCCATTTTAATTTTAATTATGATAACAATGTTTTCAATATAAAGATAATTCAATTTTAACAAATAAAGTGAAAATTGAATCCTAAATAAAAAATTAATGATATTTAATACTCTATCACATCCCAATAAACTTATAAAATATTATAATGATTTTAATTTAATTTAATAAAATATTAATTTCATAACATTTAATAAATTTAAATTTTGAACTTATTCATTTATTTGCCTATTGGAAAATCAATACCTCCACATAAAATTGATAAAATTTATTGAAAACACTCATAATATGTCAAATTTACCTATAAATGTAATTTTTATACTTTATGATGTAAAATTATATAGGTATTCAGACTTATAAAATCATTCCATTTATAATTTAATTAGTGGAACTATTACAAAATCCTCATTGTGTTATTATTAAGAAACATATTTCATCACTAAAATATAAAAATAAATTTTCATGATATAGAATAGATATTAATATTTATATAAAATATATTTAGTCATGAATATATTATATTTACTACTATATTACAAATATTATACTTATTATTAATAAGAGTGTGACATTTTTTCACTCTCTTTGATTTTAATAATATAAAATTCCTTTGAATGAAGACATGTCTGAAAAATATAAAATTTTGATACTTGGGTGTTTAGGATATAATTAAATTAATGTAACAACATTTGAACTGGTTTTGATCAAATTTATAATATTTATATTATATTTTACCATTAATTACCTGATTTTCTACTAACCTTAGTAAAAACATTATTAATTATACAATTAATATTTTCTAAAAAATAAAATATACCAAAAAACAATATTTTCACCTTATGATTACAATTTAGGAATAAATTTTTCATAAATATTGACAGATAATAAGATAAAATAAATTTAAAATTAATCCCATATAGAGACTTGGAAGACAAGTTTTTACTGTGAAATCATTCAAAATATTGAAATGTTTTTATATCAATATTCAACGAAAATTTAACTCAATTGCCATTAATTATACAAAATTAAAGAATTATCTATTTATACTTTAAAACCAAACAAATATATAATTTTACACTATAAATTATTTTTATGAAAACTATGTTCTCAATTAAAATTCAGTATTATTCACTATTCAAAAAAACAAGACACAAATCGAAAAAAATAACAAACATTCTTCCAACAAAATTTTTGATATCACTTTTTCAAAGAAAATGTTCTGTTTTTCATAAAAAATTTAAAATGGTCAAAATTTATTTTGAAAATGGGTTTTCTATTTAAAGGAAGTAAAATAACCCTTTTAGAAAACAACTATTTTAATTCATAAAACTAGATTTATTCTTATAATATTCTTATCATATATATCTAATTAGTGTAAAAAATTGATTTATGATGTAATATTATTTTTATCATAAAAATTCCACTATTTTATTATTTAATTTATAGAGATAATGTTTATTTATGTTGGAAAATATTTCTCATAAAAAATGGAATCTGTTTTATTATCAAATAGTTCTCACATTCATTTCTAGCTCATTTATAACAAATGGATTAATTTTATATAAATATATAATTATATTTTCCTTATTTATGTAATATTGTTTCATTAATATTTTAACACATAGGTGGTACCTATAATAATATTTTAATAATAATGTTACCATTATAATTTAGTTTAGTAAAACATCATCTTTCATGTAACATAACCTATCAAAATAACTCAACATTTTATGTAACACAAACCGAGCATACTGTTACATATACCACATGATAATATATACATTCCATGTATTGCAAGGGTAAATTTATTTTACATATAAAAAAATACAAATATAGATCTTTCATATAAGAACTCTATATTTCTAGTGTTTTGTGAATGGTATAATATTGAAAATATTTTACTAATTTAAAAAATTATTCTCTAAATCAGGGAGTTTTACAAACATATCCCTATGAAACAAAAATGGGATAAGTAAAAAATTACGGGACATTATTTTTTGAATGGAGATTTATGAATGATGTGTTGGAGGTTACATTTTCTAGTACATCAGTGTCATGTAATTTTTTAATTATTTGGGGTCTTTATACTCTTTTATACCATCAATTTATGCTAAATAAACTCAATATTTACCATGAATACTACTTATCAATATAAATAGATAAATCTAGTTGATGTATTATTGAAACAAAGAATTGTGAAGAATTTAAAAATATGGTGCATCGATGTTTTATATTTACACATCATGATATTAAAATGGTGGTGTAATTTATTACAATTCCGAATTTGGACCTCTTTTAATGTATAATATAAAAAATTATTTCCAAGAGAAAGAGATTTGAGTTTGTGAAGTTTTAGGGGAATCGTCATTCTTTAGAGTGAATTATTCATCATCTTAATCATATATGAATCCTATTTAAGTCTATATAGATAAAAATTACTTGTAGTGTGGATGATTAATTGTAAACTATAAGAGTTTATGATATCTTTTGTACATAGGATGTACCTATGTTAAAGAATTGTTGTTTTTTCTATAATAATTGTATGGTAATAAATGATAGAATGATGTTTAGTTATCCATTAATTGAATTCCTAAATCAAATACAACATATTAATCTATTTATATAATGGATCAAGTGGAGTTTGTGGGGTTAATGATACAAATTCATGACATTAGTGATATGGTATATATCATTTATATTGATTTTACGTAGGTATATCCTATAATATTTGTGTAAAATAACAATTGGTGTATGAGTATATTCACATATTATTGGGATATAAATTCCATTATAATAATAATTAATTAACATTTACCACTAATGGATGAAACATTTATTAAAATCCAAGGATCTAAATGCAATATAAATACCTCTCCTCCATTTTCTAATGGTAAACTAATTATGATAATTTATAATATACTAATGATAAACATTTGAACAAGGTATTAACATTTTATGTTGTGGGTAGTTACCATTATATTGAATAATAAATATTTTTTCCAAGTATATCTAAATAATAGACTGATTTTGGATTATATATATAAAATTTTGGTAGTATTCAATGCAGATAAGAAGATATATTTTTTGTGTTATGAAGGGAATGAGATTCAACATCAAATATTTTTGGATATTATTATAAAATTACAAATATATGTGTAGTATATTTATTATGAATTTGGTATCAGTGAAGCTTCCATTCATATCTATATTATCTCTAAGGAGGGGATATAAGTTATGACTTCAATGGAAAATAAATCCAGATAATATCACACACAAATGATCATAATAGATATCCAAATATTAATCTTCATAGAATGACAATATTATTTGTTAATTCAATGAATAGTTCAATTGGCCAACCCAATAACAAATTTAACATGTAATGGGTTAAAATTCATATATTAAAGGGAATGTGAGATATGTTTTGAAGTGTTAATGTGGAGATTCATTGAGGATTTAGTTGTAATTCTATAACAATTTAATGAAGGGTTATTTATTTTTTTGTGATTCATTTATGAAAGAACATTATTTTATCATTATAAAAAATGATTGTGTGATTTTCTATGTATCAATGTAATTTACATTTAATGAACAAAACTATCCAACTCATTAACATTAAATGGAAGATGTAATCATTTTCATGAAAATATGGATGTAAAAACTAAATAATTAATGGTACTTGAAATATATTGGCCACATTTATATTATGTAGATATTCATTTAGATGGAATGATTATGAAGAAATAAATATGGTTTTAACTAATAAAAAACCACGATTTCTTGATAATGTACCACCCTTTAATGAAAAATAATATGGGAAGTTAATTTATTAGAATGGGACTTTGAGTTTTGAGAATGGTTATGGAAATAAATCTATCATATAAAGAGATCTAAAAATTATGGATATTGTTATTTCCATAAAAGATGATCCATAATTACATAAAAAGTAATTGTGAAACCAACATTATGAGAAATGATAGTGAATTCCTGGTAGGATGATAATAATATTTAATACAAAATAAATTTTGTTACTGAAATGAATTTGATAGATTTTATGGATAATGATATAGTGTATAACTGATAGAATATTTCATGTGTTCCATTCATATAGGAATTGAAGGTGGATCATATATATAAATTAAAAAATAAAAATTTCTATATACACTATTGTAGAATAATGATTTATTATTATCTAGATAAATTTTTTGGATATCTTGTAAAAAGAAGAAAACTACAGATTTTATGTCTTCTTCCATAGTATTCTAGTAAATAGAGTATTAAAGACAACATCATATGAGAGTTTTAAATCAACATCCAATTCATTTATAGGGATGAGACATGTTTTAAATGATGTTTACATTTATCTAACAATGAATCCATGGATTATAGATTATATATGGGTCATCTTTGATCATCATACTATGTATACTCATTTTAAGTGATATAATATGATCTACTAATTGAATTGATAATTCAGATTTATATAAAATAAATTAATAATCTTCATGTGGATTTTCCTTTAATCATGTATTACCATGAACATTAGTTCACATTACAATTAGGATACTTCAAAAGGATCTCAGCCTTGAGAAACATTTAAAACATACATTTAATTTATAGATTAATGGGAAGTTTAAAATTTCTATCTGAACATTTGGTGACATGATGATATCATATTCTCTTGAAATTCACTATAACTGGAATAATTTGCAACCTTTTATGGAATTTATATAATATAATATCTTCTATTCACCCATGAATATGGAACCATATTTTAAATTTTATTGGAATAGGTATCATAGATTAAATGGTGGGGAATAATTTTTTGAAAGAAAGTTAGTTGGACTACATTATATTGAAGATACGATATATAATTTTTCAGATGTTTAGTAATACATTAATGTAGATATGAGAAGTTAAAATATATATATTAATAATAAAATTATAGAAATGAAATTTCTTATTGGGGATCATGTATTCTAAAATATTTCACCATTGAATGCTGTAATAATATTTAATAAAATGGTTAATGTTAAAAATATGTACATAAAGACTATTGATATAAGAGAATGTGTTGGATAAATAGCTCTCTAATTAGATATACAATAATAATTTTCTAATGTACACAACATAATCCATGACTTATTAATGAGATAATACATACAATATATGATGCTTGTTCTTGAATCAGATATAATAATATAGGAGACAGAATTTTCTTATAATGATGAATTTTTCAAGAATACTGATCCAAGATAGAATTTATTGTAAAATCAGACTAGATTTCTTGTGGAATTATTGTGAGGAAATATGAAAATCTAATTTGTCACATGGGATGATGAATAAACCATAAGAAAGGATTATACACATTTATTCAGTAAATAATTTATAAATAATAAATGATGAAATTAAAATGCATTGATAATTTCATACCAGAGACCGAAAATTTTTAGGTAAACTACATATGTAGACAATAACAATCAAAATAACCTATATTTATGAAATTATTTTAAATTTAAATTTGATAGTTTAGATAGATAATATTAATTTATTTTTTTTAATTATTCTTCATTTAAATATATTTGAATGGATTATTTTTTTTAAGAAGGTTGTTTTCATTGAATTCTATTGATTCTATGAAACAAAAAAATTATAACTTTATTATCATTAAATAAGGTGATGGTATTTTTTTAAAATCTATTATATTATCAAATATGATTTTAGGGAATAATAATAGTCATTTTAACATAATATTTGAAATTATATATCTTATTTCCAAAATTTGTAAAAGAAATTAAAATGAAAATTTATTAATAATTGAATTTTTTTTCATTTTATTTAATCATATATTTTTATGGTGTATTTATTCTTTCCCCTCTATGAAGTCTATATATATTAATTATTTTATAATAATAAAATTTATATCCTTATAATTATTACCCATTATATATTTATCTTATATATTTCATCATAAAAAATTTATTTCCCAAAACTCTCTCTTTAATTGACTACATATATTCTTTTTTAAATTATATTTTTTAAAATATAGAAACTTTCATTGAATTTTTTTCCTTCAAATTAGATGTATTATATTTTGTATAATTTTCATTGTTAATCACTGTAATTATAATTTATTATGAAAGATACAAAATTGTTATGATTCTAAAAGTAAATCAGTGATGATAAATATAAGAATTGATAATCATTAAAACATTCAGAGTTTTATAAAATGGAGTGGTTTAGGGAGTTCTTATTCATACAAAATTTATTTTCATTTTTTTTATTTTTGTTGGATATGTAATATAAATTGTAACACTATATTATTGAAAATATTGGGGCTAATCCCAATAACATATTAATTTCATTTTTAATATAGAAACACCTTTAATAGTTGAAGAAACACTTATTATTACAATTTCTCCTAAATAATATAGAATATTTCCTAATAGGAACTTCTCCTACACTCATGAATATTATGATATAATTATATTTATTAATTTCATAATTTATAATGATATTTACAATGAAAATTCAATTAAGTAACATGAGTATTGTAAACTATTTAATTTTTTTTGTTGATTATACTGATTCAAATATTTTCTATATAAATAAATATGATGATATTATAATCATTTATTAAATTTACATTCGTTGTATTAACAATAATATAACTCTTTATCAAAATAAAATATCTTTTTAAAAACCGTTCTTTGTGTATTTTAGGGACAACCACTTCCCCAACAAAAACTATTTGAATTTCCATCACCACCATACAATAATCAATATATGGATATTCGTGAAGGATAAATGTTATTTTTAAAATAACATAAATTACATCATATGAGACATTTTATTACCTACAAATTGAGTGACCAAATAAGTTACAATTATTTATTGAATCTTTTAAAATAAAAATATTTAGAGGATTATTATTTATTAAAAATTTTTATTGATTTATTTTCCATTACTTATTATTAAACATCACCCAGTTATGATTTATAACATTTTGATAACTATATAATAAAATTATTTTTCAGTGATAATTATATTACACCAAAATAACATCAAACTCATTCACTAATTATTTGTGTCTGCTAGTTTTTTTTGGTTTGACCACCCACTGGATTAATAATATTTTTTATAGTATACATGAATATGAAGAAATATTTACATGTATTATATGATTAAAATGTGTAAATTATTATTTATTTTTCATTTAGAGATTTTATATTCATTTAAAATTCCTCAATTATGGTAACAACCATTGTTCACAAAAAATTACCAAATCATGCTTATTGAAGTCATAATTTCCAAGGTTAATGTCATGAAAACTCATGAATGTAATAAACAAATACTAAATTATTATAAATAATCCCAAATATTAATGCTAACTAATTAATTATATTTAATTCTAGATGTATAGTGAATAAGATCATAAATATTTTGAAATTAGTTCAGAATGATACATATATATATATATATAAATAATGAATATTGGAAGAATTCAGGTTTAAATTGATATTCATAAAGTTTATTTATGATAATATATATGCTTATGGTTATAAATTAAATCATATTGATAGATAATTTTCTAATAAATATGGTTAATGTATGTGAGTGATTATTAAGACTATATTTAAGGGTTTTCCATACCAAAATTAACTCATATTTATTTATATTTGGTATTATGCCCCTTTTTTCCAAAACCAAATTGGGGTATATAAGAAATGTTTCAAATAGTTTTCTTAGCCTCATATCAGTGAAAAATATATAAAAAAATTAATATATTTCATGGATATTTATACATATTCAAAGTATCGTCTCATATATATATTACATTGATGATGTTACATCGTGTTAATATGATGATACCCCATGACTACTTAGTTAATAATTATATATTCTATTATACCTCCAAATTATTCAAATTAATTACAAAGTATATAATTTTTATTTTTTCCCATTATATATATAGTATTGTATTATTTTTTAATATGAACATTATTGAATGTTATTAAACGCACGAATGGGTATTATTGATAATTCATTAAAGATAATCACATAAAGGGAGGGCCTCATAATTATACATCACCTTAATGTGATAATGGATATCATGAGGCAAAAAATTTTGGAATTATTTTAAAATATTTTGATAATAGAATAAGTGATTTTTACGAGTCATATAAAATAATTTCATAATATCCTGGATTATAAATACCATAATTATAAGACTAATCATTACTGTTTTCCATGCATTTATAAATTTTAGGTATTTTTAATGACCGTGATTTTATTGGTTTATGGATTAATTATATTCATATATTGTTACCATATAGCTTATTTCATATTTTTGTTACATAATTTTCATATAAATGATAATCCTTAATAATAATATTACACCACACATATATTTAATTCATTTCCAATAGAACAAATGTAGTGTAATATTTTTAATTTTAATGAAGATGATTTATGGGATAATTATTTTTTCCTTGTGACCTCATATTGCATCTCATGTTGTCAAATTTTTTACATATTAATATCTATTATACAAGACTAATAAGACATCCCATTCTATGGGAAATATTTTTTTATATATCAATAATTTAATATATCATCAAACTCTGGGATTTTATAGTGAGGGATATTACATGATTAAATTTTAATAATTGTGTTTTGTTATTATTGAATTGTTTTTTATATAAGAGATATGAAAATTTTTTGTTATACCACATTTTGTTAATTTATGTGGGGAAAAAATTTATCGGGTCTTGGTGAAATCACTAATAGAAAATGTTCGTGGTTGTAACGTAAAGTTTTTCCTCTTTGGGGTAAATAGTGACATTTTATAGCTAATAAGTAGCCATCGTTTAATAATTCATTAATTGATAATTATTCTTTTCTCCATTCGTAATAATATTTTGATGTATATGTACTCAATCCTAAAATTAAATCTATTGATGTATTTAATCACTACTAGAAATATTTATGTGAATTTTACCTTAGTCTATTGTATACTAACAAGGATTATAATAAAAAATGTGAATATAAATAGTATCTTATGTTCAAATATAAATTTGTAAATTTATTTATGAAATTAATGTATCGAATATTCAATATTAAATACCATATTTTATAATTTAGTTAAACTATATAAAATGGCATTATGTTGATTTGATTAATGATTTAAATAATGAAATATTTATGAATTTTATTTTTGTGAAATTTTATGATATAATCAATAATGATAATATAATTAAATATTTATTTATAATAAATCAATTATATTTGAATATTATGGGGTTTATATAAAATAACATTTATGTTTCTATAGTATAAAGTTTTATATTAAAATAAATTTGACTCCTCAAATTAATTTATTTATGAAATCTCCAAAAATAGGGTATAAGTATAATATATTTATTATTATTTATTTATAAATTCATCAGGAATGTCCAAAAAATAAATAATTTTTTGAATCTTTCATCTATATATTACATTTTTCTCATTATTATTCATAAAAAAACTATTAAATAATGATTGGAAGTATTATATTATATTATTTTTTAAAAATATTCATATAAATTTAAAAAAAAAACTTTTTTAATATCATTATAGGAATGATATATTATTTAGTTATGTATAACAAAAAATATTAATTTTTTTTTGATTGAATGTAAAACGTTGAAATTATTTATTTTGAATAAGGGTGATAATTCAGGGTGAATTATGGATTTCTATTATATAACAACACCACTCTTTATTTCACACTTAAACATGATTTCTGAGATAAACATGAACTTAAATCAACCCATAAGATCAAGAGGTCTAGTGTATCTGGGGCCTGGGAACATTACATAACAACATAGAACACTAAACATAACATCATTATTGAAAACGTCTTTTACATGACCACATCCTTCCTTCTTACTTATAATTGAATGGGGAAACATGAGGAAAATCATAAGAAAATGGTGATCTATAAACTACATAAGGGAGAAAACAAGCCATAAAATGAATAATATATTACATGATAGGAAATATTAATATCAACGAAACACATGAGAAATGTGAACATAAAGAAATGATATCGCATGCTTATCATAAAATGGAAATGTGTAAACAACATTTAACATGATTTCGGCATGATACAAGGAATATTTCACATGGATCATGAGTAAACCATCATTTAACAAGAATTTTAATGATTAAACAACTATTTAACTTGATTTATCATGATACTAATATTCACCAAATTCATTAGAGAACTATTATGGCACACCCTTCTTAATCAATTATTTCATGCAAAAGTGTTCCACATGGATCATATAAAATGGATTAATTAAACATCATCCTTTATTACATGATAAAGGAATGTGAATTTAAAACAATAAACTTCATTATAATCATTAAAATATTTATAAAGTTGAAATTCTTGACAGAGGAATTTGTATGATATTCACTACATAATGACATTTTCTAGGAAAATCATGATTCAATGTCCACAGCATAACAGTGTGACATAGGAATCCATAAAAATGGTTGATGAGATAAAAAGGGTTGTCTCATAATATGTAAATTAAATGGACTATTAGTGGGTCATATAATAACATGTTCCTACATATTAAATGTAATTTATGTTCGTAATACAAAATTAATTGCTTGAATGTAAATGATAATAGAGAAATTAATTATGGAATTTCGGCATGGTAATAGGTGTATATGGTAGACATTAATGTGATAGAAATATGTCTATCATAATTCAAAAATAAAGAGTCATGTATGTGGGAGGTGAAAAAACATACCCCACTATTTTTATTTGAAAACAAAATTTAATAACAACATAATGAAATTTAGATAGAAATGAGAAAGAAAGATATCCCTTACTAGGATGTGTGATCCCAAAGGCATAAAAGAGGATAGAGTGTGACTTTTTTGGATCTTGGGATGCATTTATAGGATTATAGAGATATGAGGGAATATTTTGGTATAGCTTTAAATGCTTTGAATAAAAAAGAAGTGGGGTCTTGGGTGGGTTTTTATAGGAAAAGAGAATAAATTCATTAATATTTAGGTTTTGGACACCACAAAATAATCTAATCAAAACCACTAACCAACTCATGTTTTCCCATGGTTTTTTCATAAGGGGAGTAGAAAAATTTATTTTATATGGTTAATGGCCGATCATTTTAAAATATTACACTTTCATAGGTAATGGTGAGTCATAATCTCAAAGAAATAAACTTAAATACTAAGAATGTATTATAATTCTTATAGGGTTCTCTAATCTCCATAAAATTAATAAAAAAAATTAAAATAAAATTATTTTAAAGATAACACATATATTTCTTGATCATATCATTTATATTTATTTATTACATCACTATTTGGTCGTTTTGAAGTCATTAAACAAATTATATATTTAAACGGAATATAATTTGTTTCCAAAAATTTTACTATCTCAGATAATTATGAAATATTCACCATTGGATATTTTCTATTTCCTGAATCCAAAATAATATTACTTTTATTTTAATAATTATCTATATATATGAATTTTTAAATTTAAAATAAAAACTGATATTTTTTGAAAAATCATGGGTTTTGGAAAAGAAGGTTTCAAACCATAATAAATATTACAATTGTATTCATAAAAAATTATATGATCATTTTTATTTATTAAAAATTAATTTATTAATAATATTTTATTAAAATTTAATTTTGTTAAAAAAATCAATTAATTCATGAAAATATATTTCTTATTTGAATATTAACTAAAAATACTATTTTTTTAATATAAAACCATTTACAATGAAATTTATATTATTTTCTATATACAAAAGTAATGGACATTATAATAGTGATATGGCCCTGTTATATAACCCCCTATAACACACACATGTGACATAAGGGTAAGGTGTTTCATGGTGAGAGACTCTTGGGATTGCGTGGATAACATCGATCAGGTGGTAATTTCTATTAAAATCCAATTCTCTCGTCCATGGTTCCATTCAAGATTAAAGTATTGACACTCAACTTGAGCTTGGACTTGAGTGATGCCCAGTGATTCTACCTCCTTTTTGAGCTCCAACAAATGGGTTACGATTGGATAGATTATACATTATGAGGTAATCACTTCCTTTGTCTGAGTAAATTGGAATTTTCAAATCCATATATTTATATTAATCATGTGGTCGTTGTTCATCAGATATATTATCAACAGTAAAAATTCATAATGGTATTTAAAAATTAAAAAATATAAAACCAAGGATGTGAATATTTTATATTTGCAATTTACATAATAAGATATTTAATTACAACATGGGGAATTTTCATTAACAAATGTTTGGGTAGTTAAAATCATCTCCCCTTAAAAATATTCATCTTAAATGTTTTTCCACACACTAAAATAGATATGGGTAACTCTTCTTTATTACTTCCTCGGATTCCAACATTGCATCTTCATACATGTGGTTTTTCCACAATACCATGATGAGGGTCATGGTCTTATTTTGTAGAAATTTTTCCCTACAATATAGGATCTTCACTTGTAAAGACCCGTAAAATTCAAGGGAAATTTTTTCTTAATATTCTTTGGGATTTTACAAAAACACAGTTTTTGACGGCACCTGATTCCGAGACCCGGTGTTCCCGGAATCATTTTCCAATGTTTAGCTTGGGTATGTTCAGTGAACGAATGAGCAGGTTTTCCTAACTGTTGAACCGCTGCTCGGAATCGAAATCTGAGGACACCGATGGAATCACAGCGCCGATAATTGCTTAAGAACATCTTTTCCAGAGTTGTATTTCCTCGGGTGTGGTTATTTTTTTTGGGTTAAGTAAAAGAATAAAATAAAATGGTGCAACCAATTTTATTTTATTTAAGGTAGTTTAACCTAAGCTAGGTGGTTGGAGTAGGACCCACTATATCCTACTCCACTAGGTAGGATATTTGTTGGGTAGGCCACACAGGAGCCCCATCATTTCAACTTCCTCAAACCCCTCCTTTAATTAGGTAACATACCCGCACCCCCCATTAAATGAAAGTCAACTCTTGCATTTAACATAATATTAAACACCTCTTTAATTGGGCAGTTTAAACTTCTCAATCAATTCAATTAATTGAATGATTCAATTTTAAATTTCAAATCATTTTTCATGAGTATTAAGATAAGCCAACGCTTATTTTATTAGTGTTGTTTTGGTTGTGCGAGAGGATTTTGGAGAGAATTTGCTCTAAGTCTTGAAGTTCTTCTTCCTCAACGAAGAACGTGAGGAACGTCGAGCCTTCGACGAAGAACTATATCACCGCAAAGGGGAGTTCGTCGTATCGTCTTCTTCCCTCCTCGCAGCTGGTGAGAGACACCATCCTCAGAGATCGGCCACGCGATGCCGATGAATCTTTTCACCGCGATGCAGAAGACCCTCTCCTTCCGCGACGAACCTTCGTTCAATGTTTTCTTCAAGGTAGGGGTTTGGTTTTATGTCCTGAATAATGTTGGGAATTCATCGATAAACGTTTAGCCACATGCTATCGATTAACAATAGGGGGCCTATAAGGCCCCGACCTTAAACCTTACTTAATATTTAATTAAATGAATAATTCACATTGAGGATCTTTTCAGGTTTAGAGTTTTAGAGAATTAGGACATAACTATTACATCTCAAAAGATTACAAAGTAGACACTTCTACTAAGATTCCATAAAATAAAAATTCTTAAAAAGAAACATGTATACTTACATGTTTTAGATAGCAGGAATTTCCCTTGATCCTATCCTTGACCTTATTCCACATTATGTCCTGTAAAAAACATTTCAAAACAACCTGGGGTGAGCAAAAAAACCTCAGTAAGGGATACACAAAGAATGAAAACTATTAGTTTTTCAAACATCAAGTAAACCATGTATACTTTATCAAAGTAATACCTTCACCTTTATGAAGTAGTAAAAAATCTTCACTAAATAAAATATCATTACATACACTTTTGTAACCAAATGATTACAATAAAACCCAAATAAATAACACATAACATATAAAGGTAACTTCGGACATAAACATACTTAAGAGGAATAACCATACGGTCAACTTCCACACATATCACTTAATGGAATAGCCATAATGCCGACTTCCATACCCAATGCATTGGAGGTTATAACGTAACCACCCGTCCTGGTATTCATGGAACCACCCATCATATGGTTTATCACGTAACCACCCATCAAATGTCCAAGTACCATTATAAAATCATAAAACATAAAACAAATTTAATGGAAAGAAAAAATATCCACACATTGATCACAATATATAACATAAATATATCGAAATAACTAATCCATTATAAAAACCATTTTCAATACCAAATTAATAATAGAGTATATGGTATTTATTTTATTTAAAAAACATTACAGCTTGTTGAGGAAGCCAAAGACCAAATAATACTCGCAGCAGCGGAAAAGGTTGTTGTCCCCGCGTATGTTAAAAGAAACATTCATTTTTGTCATTTTGTAAAATGCTTCATAGAAAAAGATTCCTTTTGTATAAAAGTAAATGTAAAAGGGGTTTATATACTGTATAAAATAATGTTGTGAATAAAACGAAATATGCCTCAATGAAAGGAGATTGAGATGAAGTCCCCTAGCTCGGGTCCGACTTGACTCGATCGTTCTTTAACCTCTTGAATAATAAACTTGAGTTAATTTATACTTGCTTAAGAACCTTTTTCAAGTACATTATTCCTTTTATATCACTCATTACATTGTCATGAACACTATGTAATTATTTAGGATAATAATGGTCGTTTTGATGATATTTGGTACTTGAGTCAAAAGTTAACTTCTTGTATTTACAAGTTGTTCACGTAGTCAAATATCCATTATCTCAAGAATTATATTCATGATGTAGATTCCATATATATCATATATATCCAGTATATACATGCATTTATAATATTACATAATCATTTAGAGGTAAGAAATGAAATTCACCGTTCATGGAGACGGTAAGCCGTACGTACGCATGAACGCTACTTCCATTTCAATATCATTTTAATGGAATTAAAACATAATGATACATAATAGTATTATAATTCCAGTATGTTATCATATATAATATCATTAAATTTATCCTTTATATGTACCACATATGGTGTTAACGAATCAAATCACTTTGAGGGGGCGGTAGTCCGCACTTCCTAAAATGAAGATATCGCGTTTACCCGTAATGGAAACCATAAAGGTATGCCATAAATGAAAAATACAGAAGCATAAGTAAAAAATAAACATATTATATATCATATATAAATATAGTGACATCTTAATGGCCACCTTTGAAGGTGTTATATGAGTATTGAACAATCATCGTTTCGTGAGGCAGAAATTCGCCATCCATAGAAACAGTATGTTCTTTAACCATTAGATGAAGGTGTGTGTAAGTGTAGCTAGAATACATATTATAACAATATCCTAGTATATTGAAGATACTTAATTTGTTACAAAATAAATTAATAAAAAGAGTTTAGGGGGTTTTATAAGCAAAATAAAACAAAAGAACACAAGAGAAGACACTACCTTTAAATCAGGTAACTCTTTTTGATTTGAGCTCAAAGGATTCCTTGGGAAGAATTCTGCCCAAAGTGAGGCTTCTAGGAGTAATATAGGGATGTGGAGACACAAAATGGGCAGGGGTTGGCTGATCCAAAGGCTTGAGGGGTGTGGGTAAGGTGGTAGAGGTGGGGGCATTTAATAAGAGGAGAGGAGGGGCACTCTTGGAAAGTAAGGAAATCTTACTTTATTTTAGAATGAGTTTCATATTTAAATGGTCCCACATTGATATAATTCGAGGATATGGTGATAAGAGTTCGAAATATACCCATACAATAGGTTTTGGACAAGTGTAGTTCTTATATTTTACATTATATTTTCATTTTATTTAAATTGTTAAATAATGAGGTAATCGGTGCATCATCATGATGTCATAAATAATTTAATTTATTTAATGACTAAAAAATATAAAAAAACTCTTATGATTTATTAAATATTTTTAGATTTCCAATTAATATTTATAGTCAAAAATCTGACTTGTATAACCCTATGTAAAAATTGTTTTTGTAAAACAATACATGTTTGTGTCATTTTTACTTTTACTTTAAATAAAAGGCATTAATGTCATTATCTTACCCAAGTGGCTCCATGGGGTCCCATAAATCGACCCATGGGTTGTATTGGTCAGACGTGATACAACCAATAAGGGTAGGACATGTGTCAAGTTCATTTCATGTTATTAAAACATTATTTTTATATTAAATTACACTAATTACCTCTAATCGCGATTAAAAACTTAAAAGTTACTATTCACCATAAAATTATTTTAATCCCATGGAACCAAATTTTACTTCTTAATGACAACCATGTATGTTGGATTTTTTAAATTCAAAACATAGAGGTGGTAAATTTTCATTTAAATGAAAAATCAGTTTTTTAAGTACCACTTAGTAGTTTCACTATTCATCAAAAATTGATGTTTTTCAGAAAAATTCCAAAAATTCACCCTAAGATATATTTCATATTCCAAATTCAAAAATTATGTCCATTTTAAAAAATTAAAAACATATAATTTTCATTAATTAATTCAATAATTAATTCCCGTTGTCAAAACAAATAGCGTGTTTTTATGAAACAAAAAGTATCAAAAGATTGACACTAGTTCAAGTTCGATTTCAAAGTGAAATTAATTCCAACAACCACTATTGGATTAAATGGTAAAAATATATTCTAATTTCACTTTAAAACCACTTAAAAAGATAATCTAATCATATCAATAAATTATATTAAAAAATATTTTGATATAAAATACAACATTTTTCATTATTCATTAAAAATTGATCTTTATAGGAAAAATACTAAAAATTTACACAAAGTAAATTTTGATGTCCCAATTATAAAGAAGAATTTTATTTGTTACAATAGAATTTATATGAGTGACCAAAGTTATATTTAATGACGGTTCACCATCAAAAGTTGATAAGTGGACCTTTAGTGAATATTAGAGTAAATATGCCTAAAATTGAATTATTTTCATATTTTAAGCCATTATCCTTTATTGGATAAATGTAAAAACATTTAACAAACATATATAATCATATTTTAGTTATTTCTATTCATTACAGCCAATATAACAGCTACGTGCTAACTAACATTTAAAATAATATTATTTTATTACTAGTGTGCAATGTAGGATTTCTAAGAAACTCTTTGTTGTGTATTGGGTATGCTATCGAACATAAAAACCCATTTAATGTAAAATTAATATTTAATTCGCAAATATTAATAAATATGAAAATGTAATATTATTTATTTACATGGGATGTAACATCCTTCCCCCCTTTTGGGAATTGTGTCCCCGCAATTTTATTTACTTATCAAAATAAGTGGGGGTATTTATCCCTCATAGCATTTTCAGATTCCCGCGTTGCCTCTACAACCATATGGTTTTTCTACAAAACCTTTACCTGGTGAATTACCTTATTCCACAACACTTTCTCTCTTGAGTCAAGAATCTGGACTGGTTGTTCACCATAAGAGATATTCTCTTCCAACTGAATTACCTCTGGGCTCAAAAATGAGATGGATCTGGCATATACTTTCTCAACATCGAAACCTGAAAGACATTGTGTACCTGAGATAAACTTGGAGGTAAATCCACTCGGTAAGCAACTAATCCAACTTTCTCCAGAATTTCATATGGTCCAATAAACCTTGGACTTATCATTCCTTTCGTACCAAATCGCATCACACTTTTCCATGGTGAAACTTTGAGAAAAACATTATCAACTACCTCAAAAGATAGATCCTTCCTCCGGTTATCTGCATAACTTTTCTGTCTTCTCAGAGATATTTTCATGTGTTTCTGAATCAATTGAACTTTTTATGCCATATCTTTTACTATTTCTGGTCCCATCAACTTCCTTTCACCCACTTTATCCCAGAAAACTGGAGTTCGACACCGTTTCCCATATAACGTCTCAAATGGTGCCATCTGTATACTAGAATGAAAGCTGTTATTATAAGAAAACTCAACCAAAGAAAGATGTTCATCCCAACTTCCCTAATAATCCATCGAACAATCACATATCATATCATCCAATATCTGAATCGTTCTTTCTGACTGCCCATCTGATTGCAGATGAAAAGTTGTACTAAAATTTAATTCAGTACCCAATGACTTTTGAAGGCCTTTCCAAAAGTTAGAAGTAAACCTGGGATCACGATCAGATACAATGGAGAGGGGAACTCCATGCAACCTGACTATCTGTTTAAAATACAATCGAGAATGTTGATCTAGAGAGAAAGTATCTCGAATTGGAAGGAAATGAGTAGATCTATTCAATCGATCAACAATAACCCAGATTGCATTATTACCTCTAGATGTCTTCGGTAATCCCATAACAAAGTCCATGGATATATTTTCCCACTTCCACTCTGGAACTGGTAAAGGTTGATGCATCCCTTTCGGTAACTACCGCTATGCTTTAACCTACTGACAAGTCAAACACTTAACAGTAAAATCAGCAATATCCCTTTTTCATTCCATCCCACTAGTAATACTCTCGCAGATCTCTGTACATCTTAGTACTACCAGGACTAACTGAAAACGGGGAACTATGAGCCTCACATAACAACTCATTCTTCAACTGTGAATCACAAGGCACACATAATCTCTTCCCAAACCTCAAAACACAATCATTATCAATGTTGAATTCATGCATCTTACCCTTCTGAACCAGCTCTACCTTTTTCTGCAACTCACTGTCTTGCTTCTGTGCTTACTTAATTCTGTCTGATAGGGACGATTTCACTGATACCTGAAACAAAATATAAGAACTTCCTGCACAAACAACTTCCATGCCAAAGTTCATCAAATCAAAAACCAAATAATCTCATCCCAAACATAGCATGGTTAATGAATCATTACTTTTTCGTCTCAAAGCATCGGCCACTTTATTTGCTTTTCCCGGATGGTAATGAATTGTACAATCATAATCATTGATTAATTCCAACAATATCCTTTGTCTCATGTTCAATTATTTCTAAGTGAATATATAATGTAAACATTTTTGATCTGCATATATTTCACACTTTACTCCATATAAATGATGCCTCCAAATTTTTAGAGCAAAAACAACAACAGCTAATTCCCAATCATGTGTAGGGTAATTTACCTTATGAGTTTTCAACTGACGTTAAGAATAAGCAATTACATAATCATTTTGTATAATGACACAACCAATTCCTTTCAATGAAGCATCACTATAGATAACAAACTCACCATTCCTGGAAGGAAGTGCCAAAACAGGTGCATTCACCAATCTTCTTTTCAACTCCTAAAAAACAATCATCACATTCTTTTGTCCCGATAAACTTAACACCCTTCCGAGTTAGCTTAGTCATTGGACTAGATAACCATGATGAATTTTCAACAAAACTTTGGTAGTAACCTACCTAACCAAGGAAACTACGGATCTCGGTTACATTTGTAGGTCTTGGCCATTCTTTAATAACTTTTGTTTTAGCGTGATCAACAGTTATGCCGTTTTTTAAACAATGTGACCAAGGAAAGAAATTTGATGTAACCAAAACTCACACTTTCTGAATTTTCAATACAGTTTCTTTTCTTTCATGGTTTTTCAAAATAACCCTTAAATTAATTCCATGCTCCTCTATACTTTTAGAAAACACCAAAATATCATCAATAAAAACAACCAACATTTTTCACCAGAGTCAACAGAGCCATCACTGCAACAAACTGTTTAGTTCTGATTCTGACCATCTTAGTATGCTGATTTAGAAGGTCATTTACCTTAGTATGCCTTCCCAAAAAAGAATCTCTGTTTCCTCTACAAAAAACCATTATTAACACTAAAATACCTTAGGTGAACCAAAATGGTAATCTGTAAATGCAATATCATTTCAATCATACCATAAATTAAATTATAATTTAACACTTTTCTAACTCCTAACGTTTTCTAAACCAACCTATGATACCAACTATAAGGCCCCGGCCTTAAACATTACTTAATATTGAATTAAATGAATAATTCACATTGAGGATCTTTTCAGGTTTAGAGTTTTAGAGAATTAGGACATAATTATTACATCTCAAAAGATTACAATGTAGACACTTCAACTAAGTTTCCATAAAAAAAATATCTTAAAAAGAAACATGTCTAGTTCCATGTTTTAGATAGCATAACATTCCCTTGATCCCATATTTGAACCTATTCCACATTAAGTCCTGTGAAAAAAATTTCAAAAAAACTTTGGGTGAGCATAAAAAGCTCAGTAAGGGATACACAAAGAATGAAAACTGTTAGTTTTTCAAACATCAAGTAAACCATGTATACTTTATCAAAGTAATACCTTCACCTTTATGAAGTAGTAAAAACTATTCACTGAATAAAATATCATTACTTACCATATTGTAACCAAAATATTACCATAAAACCCATATAAAGAACACATAACATATAACGGTAACTTGGGACATAAACATACTTAAGTGGAATAACCATATGGTCGACTTCCACACATATCAGTTAATGGAATAGCCATACGACCAACTTCCATACCCAATGCATTGGAGGTTATAACGTAACCACCCATCTTGGTATTCACGGCACCACCCATCATATGGTTTATCACGTAACCACCCATCAAATATCCAAGTACCATTATAAAATTATAAAACATAAAACAAATATAATGTAAAGAAAACACTTCCACACTTTGATCAAAATATATAACATAAATATATTGAAACAACAAAACCATTATAAAAACCATTTTCAATACCAAAATACATAAAAGAGTATATGATATTTATTTATTAAAAAAAACATTATGGCTTGTTGAGGAAGCCAAAGACCAAATAATACTCGCGGCGGCTGAAAAGGTCATTGTCACCGCGTACGATAAAAAAAAATCCTTTTTGTTGTTTTGTAACACGCTTCATAGAAAAATATTTCTTTTGTATAAAAGTAAAAGTAAAAGGGTTTTATACACCGTATAAAAGAATCTTGTGTGTAAAACAAAATATGCCTCAATGAAAGGAGATTGAGACGAATTCCCTTACCTCGGGTCCGACTTGACTCGATCATTCTTTGACATCCTGAATAATAAACATGAGTTAATTTATACTTGATTAAGAACCTTTTTCAAGTTAATTATTCCTTTTATATAATTTATTACCTTGTCATGAACACTATGTAATTATTTAGGATAATAATGGTCGTTTTGTCGATATTTGGTACTTGAGTCAAAAGTGAACTTCTTATATTTACAAGTTGTTAACGTAGTCAAATATCCATTATATCAAGAATGATATTCATGATTTAGATGCCATATATATCATATATATCCAGTATATACATGAATTTATAATATTACATAATCATTTAGAGGTAAGAAATGAAATGAACCGTTCATGGAGACGGTAAGCCGTACGTACGCATGAACACTACTTTCATTTCTATTTCATATTTAATGGAATTAAAACATAATGATACATAATAGTATTATAATTCCATTATGGTATAATATATAATATCATTAAATTTATCCTTTATACGTACCACATATGGTGGTAACGAATCAAATCACATTGAGGGGGCGGTAGTCCGCACTTCCTAAAATGAAGATATCGCGTTTACCCATAATTGAAACCATAAAGGTATGCCATAAATGAAAAATACAGAAGCTTAAGTAAAAAATAAACATATTATATATCATATATAAATATAGTGACATCTTAATGGCCACCTTTGAAGGTGTTATATGTGTGTTGAACAATCATCGTATCATGAGACAGAAATTCGCCATCCACAGAAACAGTATGTTCTTTAATCATTATATGAAGGTGTGTGTAAGTGTAGCTCGAATACTTAGTTTAAAAACATCCTAGTAAATTGAAGATACTAGAGCTGTTACAAAATAAATGAATTAAAAGTGTTTATGGGGTTTTATAAGCAAAATAAAACAAAAGAAGACAAGAGAAGACACTACCTTTAAATCGGGTAACTCTTCTTGATTTGAGCTCAAAGGATTACTTGGGAAGTCTTCTGCCCAAAGTGAGGCTTCTAGGATTAATATAGGGATATTGATACACAAAATGGGTAGGGGTTGGCTGATCCAAAGGCTTGAGGGGTGTGGGTAAGGTGGTAGAGGTTGGGGCCTTTTATAAGAAGAGAGGAGGGGCACTCTTGGAAAGTAAGGAAATGTTAATTTATTTGAGAATGAGTTTTGGATTTAAAAGGTCCCACATTGATAGAATTAGATAAAAGGTGATAAGGGTTCGAAATATACCCATTCAATAGGTTTTGGACAAGTTTGGTTCTAGATATTACATTATCCTTTCATTTTTATTTAAATCATTAAATAATGAGGTAATCGCTGCATCATCATGATGTCATAAATAATTTAATTTATTTAATGTCTAAAAATTATAGAAAAACTACGATGATTTAGGAAATAATTTTATATTTACAATGAATATTTATAGCCAAAAATATGACTTTTATGACCCTATGTAAAAATTCTTTTAGTAAAACAATACATGTTTGTGTCATTTTTACTTTTACATTAAATAAAAAGTATTAATGTCATTATCTTACCCAAGTGGCTCCATGGGGTCCCACAAATTTACCCATGGGTTGTATTGGTCGGCCATGATACAACCAATAAGGGTAGGACATGTGTCAAGTTCATTTCATATTATTAAAACATTATTTTTATCTTAAATTACACTAACTACCTCTAATCGCAATTAAAAACTTAAAAGTTACTATTCTCCAAAAAAATTATTTTAATCCCATTGAACCACATTTTACTTCATAATGACAACCATGTATGTCGGATTTTTGAAATTCAAAACATAGAGGTGGTAAAATTTCATTGAAACGAAAAATTAGTTTTTTAAGTACCACTAAGTAGTTTCACTATTCATCAAAAATTGATGTTTTTCAGAAAAATACCAAAACTTCACCCTAAGCTATATTTGATATTCCGAATTCAAAAATGATGTATATATTAAAAAATTCAAAACATATAAGTTGAATTAATTAATTTAATAATTAATTCCCACTGTCAAAACAAATAGTGTGTTTTTATGAAACAAAAAGTATCAAAAGATTGACACTAGTTCAAGTCCGATTTCAATGTGAAATTAATTACAACAACCACTATTGGATTAAATGATAAAAATATATTCTAATTTCACTTTAGAACGACTTCAAAAGATAATATAATCATATTAATAAATTATATTAAAAAGAGGTTTTGATTTAAAATACAACATTTTTCACTATTCTTTAAAAAATGATCTTTATCGGAAAAATACCAAAAATTTAGACAAAGTAAATTTTGATGTCCTGATTCTAAAGAAGAATTTTATTTGGTCCAATAGAATTTATACGATTGAACAAAATTATATTTAATGACGGTTCGCCATCAAAATTTGATAAGTGGACCTTTAGTGAAAATTAGAGTATATATGCCTAAAATTGAATTCTTTTCGTATTTTAAGCCATTATCCGTTATTTGATAAATGTAAAAACATTTAATAAACATATATAATCATATTTTAGTTATTTCTATTCATTCCCACGAATACAACGACTACGTGTTAACTAAAATTTAAAATAATATTATTTTATTACTAGTGTGCAACGTAGGATTTCAAAGAAACTCTGTTGCGTATCGGGTACACTATCGAACATAGAAACCCATTTAAAGTAAAATTAATATTTAATTCTCAAATATTAATAAATATGAAAATGTATAATTCTTTATTTAGCTGGGATGTTACAGGGCTGGACCGCACAAACACGGTCGCCCCCCCCCCCCCATCCTTATTGTTGTTGTCCTATGTTGCGGAATGGAACGGAGATGGTGCAGTGCCCTCACACAACGCGGAAACGAGGGAACCGCGGCAAAGGAGTGTGGTGCCATCGCGCCGCACCGTTAGGGATGAACAAAGTCATGGTGTCGTCATGCTACGCTGGAGAAACATGAAGTGGCCGCGGTAGGAGCGGGGCTACAGCATAGGGGCGCGGTGCCGTCGCGCCACGCCGGTCGGACCAAGGTCGCGGCCTTTGGCCATGGCGGAGCAGGAAGCGGTGGCCGGCCTCCGACCACTGGCATCGGAGTAGGAGGGCAGGACCTTAGGGTCTCGCGACAGTAGCACGACCGGCCATTCGGGCCTGCCGAACAAGGAACCGGGGTTCATAACCCCCGGTCGGCCGAAGGAGCGCCCCCCCCCCCCCCACACATGGGGGCCGGAGTTTGCCAAACCGGGGGGCAGTGCCCCCCCCCCCCCCCCCTTCCGCTCGGGAATTTCAGCCGACCAGCCTGGCCACGCTGGCCAGGCCGAGCACGCCAGGCCGCACCGCGCCCACCAGGCCAGGCCGTGCCCTATTGGGCTAGACTTGGACCCAGGTCAGGTCGACCCAGTTCGGGCCGACCCAGGGGGTATCGGGCTCGGTCGGACCGAGCCCGAACCCCCTATTTCCGGACCTCTTTTGGTCTTTTTCCCATAACATGGGCTGCAGAACTCCGATCGATGCACCGTCTGCTACGATGTGATCCATGGATCGAGACGGTCATTTCGTTTTATTACACTCCAGGTTTCAAGGAACTTTGGGTTCTGTTGGGTTGGTTCGTATACGAAACCAACCGGGCCCTTAGAGCGGAAATGCTTATAACTTGAGCTTCGGACGACCGATTGATATTCCATCTACTTTGATGGATTTATCATAGTGTGACGGTCCTTTTGGATAACTCCACTCAAGGTTTAGACATAGTTGGTGCACGGTTGGGTTGGTTTTGACATAAAAACCAACTGGGCCCCTGGGAAGAAAAAGCCAATAACTCTCAGACCGGCCGTCCGATTGACGCGCCGTTTGTCACGTTGAGTTCCTGCTATTGATACAGAACTTTGGGATACATCAACTCTGACCTCTATGTCAGTTGATGTATCAACCCCTCGTCTCGTGGAGTGGAACCTCCCGAAATGAGCTTGTTGTGTGCGGGAACCCTAGAGTTGGCTACGACTACGACGAAGATAAAGACTATACGGGAATCCTCCGTGGGTTTGATAGCGACAACTATAGCACTCAAAGATCTTCTTTGGGTCAGTGCCTACCGATCCTGTGTGGATCAGATCCTGTGTGGGTCAGCGCTCAGCAGTCCTGTGTGAGCCAGTGCATACTGATCCTGTGTGGGTCAGATCCTGTGTGGGTCATTGCGGGGGTTAGTACCTATCGATCCTTTGTGGGTCATTGCGGGGGTTAGTACCTATCGATCTGTTGTGGGTCCGATGGCTTAGATGAATCAGTGCCTATATCTTATCATATTTATCATCTTATGAAGAAGTATACCTTTTTGAGCTGATTCTTGATTTTCAATCATTATCTTCGATATGATTGACTTGCTTTCCTGTGTGGATTGTGTTGTGCTATCCTGTTTGGACGTGATCAAACTTGGGCTCGGATGTTGGAGACGAACAGAAATTGATGACTTAGGTATATGTATGGGCATATACCTAAGTATTGTCAGATGTTACTTCATGATTGTATCTTTCCTTAGTGGATTATCCATTGTGGATTCTGGGAGTCCTTCGGGGATCTCGGGGTCCCTACTGAGTAGAGTATACTCACCCCTGCACAGGCTATGCCTGCACTACATTGTGTTGGATGCAGACGACGGATAGTGCTGATCGTGATAGCGGCTAGTAGAGCAGTCGGTACCTAGAGGTGGACCATTGGGCAGGACGTACACGGAGCGGACGGCTGGACCCGAGGAGCTGAGGTGGCTATTTGTACCCACCCTTCAGGTGGGAGTATCAATGGATGGCTCGACATTGTTGTTTTACTTTCAGTTGATGTAATTTCTTTCTAGTTGTACTTTACTTTCAGTTTGGGTTTGTATTCTGGCCCACATACTTTTTCATACTTACCTTTGTACCCAGTTTTACTTAGTTTTTACTTCTGCTTACTTACTCTATGGTGTTTGTTTAATTTTCAAAGGAAATGCCTTCCCTTTTTGGTCTGGATTTACACCTTGGTGCAAGTCGCTAGCCCCTGGCCTATGGAAGGCGGGCATGGGGTAATCACGGAACATGTTCTAAGGACGGGTCATGACAAATTAGTATCAGAGGAGTTCGGTTCTACCACAGGACTCTGGACTCTGATCTTTCTTCAATGTGAAGCAATAGTGTTAAGGGTATTGAATGTGGTTAATCAGTCCAGGGAGTCCAGTGTTGGTGTGGTGGCTGACGCATCCGTACACCAGGACCCTGACTTCTAATTTCTGACTCAATGCACAAAAACATTGATTGCATGTGTGTTTTAAAAGTTTTCTTTGTGATTACTTTGTGTCAGCTCACCAGGTATACTGTTTGACCATGGAACACCTATTTTTTTTGGATGGACCCATGACGGCAGCCAGCTATGGTTCCGAGCATTGTGCGAGACGACAACCCACCAAGCAACGGGGCCTCGGTGCATGGCCCTTTGACAGCAGAGGCACCAGCGGTACCTTTACCCACCGAGCCATCGATGCTACCAACCCCAGCCGCTGATAGTGCATGTCGCCTTAGCGTACTGCATAGGTTTCAGTGTCAGAGACCGCCCAGGTTCCATGGGGAGATGGACTCTCAGGCAACCGAGGATTAGCTGGAGGCGGTTGTACGAGTTTTCAGGTTGGTGGGGACACCAGCCGACCTCATGGTGATCCTCGCAGCAAGACTCATGCACGCTACAGCAGGCAGATGGTTGATCCTGATGCTCCAGGTGCACGACGAGGAATCTCTCCTCCGGACGTACTTCGAGAACCTCTTCCACTCGGAGTTCGTCCCAGCCACCCTCTGTGCAGTGCGCATCCAGGAGCTTCTACAGCTACGGCAGGGCAGCATGACGGTCGTCCAGTACTTTGTGAGATTTACCGATCTCTCATGCTATTCGAAGGATACGAACGGGACCCATTTTTCTGGGCCCATACCTTCAAGCGAGGACTGAGGCATGGGATCAGGGCATCGATTATCTCCCTCAGAATTCTGACATAGGAAGGAGTACTTGAGAAAGCTCTTCCCATAGAGAGATTTCTTGCAGAGCTTACGCCAGCAATGAGACCTACCGCAGGGCGGCACGTAGCAGAGTCGTCTGCAGCATGCAGTCGACGAATGTCACAGTGGTCCAGGTGGACCGGACCATCAAACAGACGACCTCAGGACACTGGCTCAGAGGTGCGGGGCACTCAGCGCAGAGCCAGTCTTTCGAGAGGTAGACAGTGCTACGCTTGTGGTGGGCAGGGGCACATGGCTCGTGATTGCCCGACCCGCCGTGTGGAGGATCAGTAGAGGTTGAGGAACCACCCAGGTAGAGGCAGAGGGTCGACCGTGGCAGTCCGCAGGGAGCAGGCAAACGAGTCAGAGGAGTTGGCTGAGAAGCATGTGGTGGGAGACGCTTTGAGGCTATAACACCAGCACCACCAGGAGGTCAACCCCGACCACATGGAGCTGGCGGGCAGAGACAGGCATAGCTTCAGGCAGTGGAGGCCTATGACCATGGTGCGCCCGTGATTATTCGAGGTACCATCTGTGTCTATTCCACCCTTTCTTCAGTTCTTATAGACACAAGAGCAAGTCATTATTTTATTGCTGCTACCCTTGTTCGGAGCTCGGAGATTCTGATGGAGCCATTGGCTCGATCCTTATGGCTAGAGACTCATACAGGAGAAGACTCGATGATTACGCACTGGTGCCAGCAGTGTGAGATTACTATAGGAGGCGATAGCTTCGACTGGGATCTTCTTGTAGCGGTTTTGAGACCTTACGACGTCATCTTGGTCATGGATTGGTTATCTGTAGTCCATGCTCAGATTGACTGTATTAGGCGTAAGGTGCGATGTGATCACACCGATGGGAGTAGTTTTACCTTTACCGGCGAGAAGGGAGCCTTTACAGTGCAGGATGGACTCACTCAGAGGAGAGGACAGCCCATCACTCATCAGTTGGCTAGCCTCATCCTAGGAGCAGTTGATGTGCGGAGTCCTGGTTTTTCTGCAGTGGTGGATCAATATGCAGATGTTTTCCCCGATGACGTCCCAGGGCTACATCCTCGCAGATAGGTATACTTTTATATTGACCTGTACCCAAGTACAACCCCGATATCCACCCCAGCATATCAGATGGCTCCCGCCAAGCTTCTAGAGATACGGGTACAGCTGGAGGACTTACAGGGCAAGGGATTCATCCGACCCAGTGTTTCACCCTGGGATTCCCCGATATTGTTTTCCAAGAAGGCGGATGGGAGCTTGTGACTTTGTGTTGACTATCGTCACCTGAACCAGGTGACCTTAGGAACAAGTATTCACTACCTAGGATTGACGACCTCTTCAATCAGCTCAAGGGATCACGGTGGTTCTCAAAGATGGACCTTAGATTAGGCTATCATCAGCTTAGTGTTCGAGTCAAGGACGTGCAGAAGACGGCCTTCAGATGTCGGTATGACCACTATGAGTTCTTGGTTATGCTTTTCAGTGTAACCAACACTCCAGCAGTGTTCATGGGTCTTGTGAACAGGATCATTCAGCCATACCTCGATCGATTTGTTGTGGTTTTCATCATCGACATTTTGATATACTTGACCACTGAGGAGGAGCATGCCTACCAATTGCGTGTTTTATTAGACACACTCTGATAGCACTAGCTTTACGACAAGCTCTCGAAGTGTTAGTTATGGATACGTGAGTTCCACTTCTTGGGACATGTCATCTCTGAGACGGGAGTTGCGGTGGATCCTGTAAAGATCGAGGCAGTGCTAGCTTGGGAGCCACCCTGGAGCGTGACGGAGGTGCGGAGTTTCCTAAGGCTAGATGGGTACTACCGGAGATTTCTGCAAGACTTTTCCAGAGTTTCGTCACCACTATCATCTTTGAAGAAGAAGGGGAAACCCTTGGTGTGGTCAGACAGATGTTAGTAGAGCTTCCAAGAGCTGAGATAGAGATTGACCAGCGCGCCTATCTTGAGGATACCGGAGGAGGGAGTAGGGTACTTAGTCTACTATGATACATCAGGGACTGTACTCGGATGTTTCTTGATGCAGGATCAGGCAGTGATCGCTTATGGATCACTTTAGTTGAGGCAGCATGAGTAGAACTACGCTACCCATGACCTGGAGTTCGAGGATGGCGACCACGTCTTCTTGCGGGTCTCACCTCGACGTGGATTACGAAGATTTCGCCGAGGCGGCAAGTTATCTCTGCGCTTCATCGGACCATTCCAGGTCCTTAGAAGGATTGTTGAGGTGACATAATGCATGGCTCTACCACCTCAGTTGCACCGGGTGCACGACGTCTTCCACGTATCTCAGCTAAGGAGATACGTGCATGACCCAACTCATTTCATTAACCATAGGGAGCTGGACATTGATGATGGGGCGACTTTTGCAGATGTCCCAGTGGAGATTGAGGATCTATAAGAGCGGGTCCTACGTGGATGGTTTATTCCTCTAGTCCGCATCAGATGGTATCATGGGAACCTCCAAGAGAGCACTTGGTAGCAGGAGGCTCAGATGCATGCTCAATACCCACATTTTTTTGCCTTGTTTATGATGTATCTTTATGGGGATGTAAATCCATGAGGTGGGAGTAATGTAAAAACCCGTAAAATTCAAGGGAAATTTTTTCTTAATTTTCTTTGGTATTTTACAAGATCGCATTTTCTGATAGCACCTGATTCCGAGACCCGGTGTGCCCGAAATTATTTTCTGAAATATAGCTCTGGTACGTTCAGTGAACAAATGAGCGGGTTTTCCTAACTTTTGAACTAGTGCTCGAAATCGAAATCTGAGGACACCGATGGAATCACAACGTCGGTAATTGCTTAGGAAAACCTCTTCCGGAGTTGCGTTTCCTCAGGTGTGGTTATTAATTATTTTTTTTGTGTTATGTAAAACAATAAAATAAAATGCTGCAAGAAATTTTATTTTAATTAAGGTAGTTTAACCTATTCTAGGTGGTTCGAGTGGGACCCACTATATCCTACTCCACTAGGTATAATATTTGTAGGGTGGGACCCACATGAGCTCCACCTTTTCAACTTCCTCAAACCCCTCCTTTAATTAGGTAATGCACCCACACCCCCCATTAAATGAAAGTCAACTCTTGCATTTAATGTAATATTAAATGCCTCTTTAATTGGGAAGTTTATACTTCTCAATTAATTCAATTAATTGAATGATTCAATTTTTAATTTCAAATCATTTGGTGTGAGTAATAAAATAATCCAACACTTATTTTATTAGTGTTGTTTTGGTTGTGCGAGGGGATTTTGGAGAGAATTTTATCTATGTCTTGATTTTCTTCTACCTCAATGAAGAACACGAGCAACTTCGTTCCATTGACGAAGAACTCTGTCACTACAAAGGGGAGTTCGTCGTACCTTCTTCGTCCCTCCTCGCAGCCGTAAGAGACGCCATCCTCGAAGATTGACGACGTGACGCCGGCAAATCTTTTCTCAATGACGCCGATGACCCTCTCCTTCCGCGAAGAACCTTCGTTGAACATTTAATTCGAGGTAGGGGTTTGGTTTTATGTCGTGAATAATATTGGGCGTTCATCGATAAACTTTTAGCCACATGCTATCGATTAACGAGAGGGGGTCGGACTGCACAAACAGGACCGACCCCCCCTTCTTTATTATTGTTTTCCTACATTGTGGAATGGAATAGAGATGGCGTGGTGTCGTTGGACCATGCGGAAATGAGGGAACCGCGACAAAGGAGTGCGGTTCCGTTGTGCCGCGCCGTTGGGGATGAACAATGTCGCGGCACCGGCGCACCGCACTGGAGAACCTCGAAGAGGCCGCGGCGGAGCCGGAAGCGGCGGCCAGCTTCCAGCCGCCGGCGCCGGAGCAGGAGGGCGGGACCGCGGGGTCCCGTGGCAGCAGCACAGCTGGCCAGCCGGGCCGACCGAATGTGGAACAGGGGGTCGTAACCCCCATTCGACCAAAGGAGCGGCCCCCCACATGGGGGTCGCGTTTTCCCAAATAGGGGGGCAGCGTCCCCCCCCTTCCGCTCGGCCGTTATAGCTGAGCCTGCTGGCCACACTGGCTAGGCCGAGCGCGCCAGGCCGGGCCGCGCCCTATTGGGCCAGACCCAGACCCGCGTTGGGCAGACCCAGGGGGTATCGGGTTGGGTCGAACCATGCCTGAACCCCCTATTTCCGGACCTCTTTCGGTCTTTTTCCCATAACTTGGGCTGTGTACCTCCGATTGACGCACCGTCAGCTGTGATGCGATCCTCGGATCGAGAAGGTAGTTTTGGTATATTACACTCAAGGTTTCATTGAACTTTGGGTTCGGCCGGGTTGGTTCGTACACAAAACCAACCGGGCCCTCGGAGCGGAAACACTTATAACTTGAGCTCCGGACATCCGATTGACATGATGTCGACTTTGATGGATTATTCTTAGTGAGATGGACCTTTTGGATTACTCTTCTTGTGGTTTGGACGTAGTTGGTGTATGTTCAGGTTGGTGTTGACTTAAAAACCAACCGGGCCCTGGGATGAAAAAGCCAACAACTCTCAGACTGGGCGTACGATTGACGAGCCTTTTGTCACGTTGATTTCCTGTTGACGATACGAAACATTGGGATACATCAACTCTAGACTCTATGTCAGTTGATGTATCACCCCCTCGACTCGTGGAGCGGACCATCCCGAAACAAGCTTGTTGTGTGCGGGAACCCTAGAGCTGGCTGTGACTACGACGACGATGAAGACTGTACGTGAATCCTCTATGGGTTCGACAACGACGACTATAGCACTCAGCGATCCTCTGTGGGTTAGTGCCAACCAATTCTATGTGGATCAGATACTGTGTGGGTCAGCACTCAGCCGTCTTATGTGGGCCAGCGCATACCGATCCTATGTGGATCAGATCCTGTGTGGGTCATTGCGGGGGTTAGTACCTATCGATCCTTTGTGGGTCATTGTGGGGGTTAGTACCTATCGATATTTTGTGGGTCCAACGGCTTAGATGAATCAGTGGCTATATCTAATCCTCTTTATCGTCTTACGAAGAAGTATACCTATGTGAGCTGATTCTTGATTTTCTATCATTATCTTCAATATGATTGACTTGCTTTCCTATGTGGAGTGTGTTGTGCTATCCTGTGCGGACGTGATCAAACATGGGATCAGATGTTGGAGCCGAACTAGAATTGATGACTTTGATATATGTATGGGCATATACCTACGTAGTGTCGGATGTTACTTCGCGATTGTATCTTTCTTTTGTGGATTATCCTTTTTGGATTCTGGGAGACCTTCGGGGGTCTCGGGGTCCCTACTAAGTAGAGTATACTCACCCCTGTAAGGGTTATTCCCGCACTACGTTGTGTTGGATGCAGACGACGGACATCGCTGATCGTGGAAGAGTCTATTGGAGCAGTCATTACCTGGAGGTGGACCATTGGGCGGGACGTACACGGAGCGGACGGCTGGACTCGAGGAGCTAAGGTGTCTATCTGTACCCACCCTTCAGGTGGGAGTACCAGTGGATGGCTCGACATTGACGTTTTACTTTTAGTTGATGTAATTTCTTTCTAGTTGTACTTTACTTTTAGTTTGGGTTTGTATTCTGGACCACTTACTTTTCCGTACTTACCTTTGTAACCAGTTTTACTTAGTGTTTACTTCTACTTACTTACTCTGTGGTGTTTGTTTACTCTTCAAAGGTAATGCCTTCCCTCTTTTTTGTCGGGATTTATGCCTTGGTGCAAGTCGTTAGCCCCTGGCCTATGGAAGGCTGTCTTGGGGTAGTCGCGGCACAGGTTCCAAGGATGGGTCGTGACATCACTAAATTATCTTCATAGGATAGCTCATTCTCAAATGGTACCAACTATGGATTGATTACATGCGATGGGTCAGGTTTATACCTCCTCCAAAGTGATACATGGAATACATCATGTACTTGAGATAGGTTAGGTGGGAGTGCAAGTCGATAGACCACTACTCCCTTGAGATGAAGGATATCCCAAGGGATGATGTTCTTTGAAATACTCTTTACCTTCTTCCCAAATCTCATAATCACTTCCAAAGTGATATGCAGTGGAATACCACGTCTCTGATATTAAAATCCTGGTCTCATCAATTATTATGAGCATTTCACTTTTTCAACTATGAGAAGATTTAATGTGTTATTGTATGGTCTTATCCTTATCCTCCATTTCATTGACCATTTATAGTCCAAGGAGTTATCAATTCCCAACATTATCCAAACATGTTGTTGTCATGCACATATTCCCATACATTTCTTCAAAAAGATCCATTTGGATGCTTTAGTGGGAACTGTTATTGTATGAGAACTCAACTAGGGGAAGATGTTGATCCCATCATCTTCTAATGTGAATTGAGAATACTCCCAACATGTCCTCGATTGTGGGGATAGTTCACTCAGATTGACCATCAGTTTGAGGATGATAAGTTGTACATAAGTTCAACTCAGTATTCAGAGCTTGTTGAAGAATCTTCCAAAACCTAGAGGTGAATCATGGATATTTATTGGATACAATAGAATGTTTTACTCAATCATGCCTTCCCACATACATAATATATATCATTAACAATTGATAGAATGAGAAATCCTCAGAAATTACAATGAAGTTTGTACTCAATTTAAGATGATCCACAACAACAATTAACATTTTGTTCTTTTAGATGTATTTGGAAGTCTAGGGACAAAATCAATGATGATTTTCTCACATTTACATTCATGAATGGTTAATGTTTGCGTCATCCCTTTTGACTTAAGAATCTTAGCCTTCTCATGATAAAATACCATGCCCATTTATGTATACTCTACAATCTCCTTCTTCATGTTATCCCGCTAATAAAGATCTATGAAATCTCAATACATCATTGTGTTTCCTTGGTTAATGGAGACATTTGAATTATGTTCATCACCCAAAAAATCATTATTTAACTCCAGATATGATCGGACGCGTAGTCTTGTCCCAAATCTCACCATTCCACTTTCATCTGAATTACAACATCATCCTTTTGAGAATTCATTAACCATTCCAATAGAGACAGTTGAGCAATCATTTTTGAAAGGATTGATGATGCCCACTTATTTATGATTCCCATTTACATCATCATAAAATCAATGAATATTGGATCTTTTTGAGTTCACATTGTTAACATTTCCAGGGTGTCAATGGATTGATATTTCATAGTCTTTGGTCAGCTCTATCAATCTTTAATGGCACTTTTTCAACACTTCATGTGTGAATATATACTTTTTGCTTCTATTACATACATATATATATATATATAATCTCCACAAATAGGTAATTTCATCAAATTTTTAAATTAATGATTACTACGGAAAACTCCAAATCATGTATTGGATAATTTTTCTCATAAACTGTCAAATTATTTGAAGCATTAACAATAAATTTATCATTTTTCATCAACACACAATCCATGAACATCATCTAAGAATCAATAAATACCACAAAATTTTCTCCATTTGTGGTTTGTGTGAGAACATGAATATTGATAAGCCTCCTTTTCCACTCTATGAAACTCTATTCACATTCATCACTCCAAGAAATCATAACTCCCTTACAAGTTATCATGGTAATAGGGTTTCATAATCGTGAGAAAATTCTCACAAATTCGTATTAATATCCATCTAACCCCAAGATGCTGCAGATTTCTGTCCCTGATGATGGCCTCGTCCATCCATCAATTGCATCTTTCTTGTATGGATCCATAGATATACCTTTTATTGTGATGATATGACCTATACATGATACCTAATTCTACAAAAAATCACACATTCTGTACTTTTCATTGTGATTCTCCTTTCATAATGTATCAAGTACAGTGCATAGATACTACTCATGCTCTTACTTGATTTTGGAGTATATTAGAATATCATTTATAAATACTAACACAAATTTGTGACGGTAATCCTTAAAGACTTTATTTATCAAGTACATAAATATTAATAGATAATTAGTGAGTATAAATGGAATTAATATGAATTCATAGTTCTCATGCCATGTACAAATAACAGTCTTGGGGATATACTCCTTCTTCACCATTACATGGAAATATCCTAAACGCAAATCCACCCTTGAAAAGTATTGTGCTTCACATTGAATATTGAACAGTTCTTAAATTCATTGTAGAGGATACATATTCATTATCAAGATTTTTGATCTCATGATAATCAATACAAAGGCCCATTGACACATGATTATTCTTTATAAAGAGGACTGGTGCACCCAATGGTGAAGGCCTTGGACATATAAACCATTTATCAAGATTCTCCTGTAGTGGTTTCTTCATCTTTAAAATCACCACAATAGACATTATCTATGGAGTTTTAGATATTGGAAATTCCCCAAGTATAAGATTAATTGGGAATTCAACATCTATTCTAGGAGAACGAAAATGAATATTCTCATGAAACATTTTACTGAATTCTGACATAATAGGAATGTCTTCAAATTTCTATTTTTCCATACACACAATCATCTGATCATGGTACTCATGCTCATATTGAAGTAATATCCACGCTAGAGTGGATGGATCTAAAAAAGATTCAACCTCAGTCTTGCACTTGTACAGAAGCGGTGGTCGATTCTTTATATGGAGATAGATTTCCCTCTCATGAAAATTTATATAGGGTCTATATAATGAAATCCAATCCATGGGAGGTGTTATATTCAAGGGATACAATGATTTCCCCATTCTCTGTTTTCAACGACATCATTAGTTCCATTATTTTTGGGGTGATGTTATTATTCTACTAAAAAATTGTGGAAGTGAAGAATGTGTAGAACCCGAATCTAAAATTGTTTCCCCTATTCATGAATGAATAGATATAGTACCTATCACCACATCATTTTCAAAGTTCGTTACAGCTGTAGTGATTGAAAATATTCTCTCTTTATGCCTTGGAGGTTGTTGGTTGCCTATGAAAACCCTTTTCATATGGCATTGTTTTTCAAAGTTCCCTAGATATTTGTAGATGAGATAATGAACAATGTGTAGGGGGAAAATGCAGCATTACACTCCTTTTTCACTAGGGTAGGTTTTTCATACCGATATTTAATATCCAAGTGCCCTTATCTTCCACACCTAATGCATTTTCTCATCCCTTCATGAAATTTATGGGGTTCTTATTTCTTCTCCTTTGTCATGTGGGGTGACGGATTTTCATTGTACCATTGGATTAATCCATCAGACATCCTGAATTGTAGTCCACATAACACTTCGTATCCCCATGACACCTGTTAGATTCTCTTATCTCCATTTTAATTGGAGGGAACTTCGTACAATTTTCTCATAGCTCTCAATGTCATAGATCTCTAGGGATTTCTGTAGGCTAGGTTTTATCCCTTCAAAAAATTCATCAACCATGTCTTTGGGGGCAGCGAAAATGCCGAAGGTGTATCACCCAAGCCTTGTGATGTTTGACTCATATTCTCTGGTAGATTTGTTGCTTTTTTCCTAAAGTCAACGATTTACATATCCAGCATACGTTGGAGGGTGCAAGGAAAATATTTGTCGAAAACCGTTTTTTAGAAATCCTTCAATTCCAACTCCTCGATCTCCTCCCCAAGAGTCGTATTTCTTAATAGTTTCCACCATTGATCAGCTTCACCCTCCATACTATAATAATCCATAATTACCTTCTATTGTTGAGAACATTTTAGGCTAATGATGAACTATTAAATGGAGTTGATCTATTATTCTGAAATTGAGGGGTCGAATGATCAAATAAAAGTAGGAGGCCTTCGTATTAGGAAGTTATTTATTTCAACCTGTTCTTTCTTAAGGGGGAGGGGGGTTGAACATTCAATTTGACCCATGTTCCTATTACAAACTTTTGGTAAGTAAGAGATTATAAAGAAAACTTTTTCAATTCCATCTCCCATTGGATTGAGAATCTCATTAGAACATTCATCACATTGATCTTCGCATTTTTTATTAGCCCAAGTCCACCTATTACCAACCATTGGCTGGAATAAAAGAAATGTTAGGGGTAACAATTAAAGGTTAATCCAATTAAAAAAACAGATGAATTATAAATATATTTTATTTATATAACTTATGTATTTATAGTCTTCAATCTATATTATACATGATCAACTTCACCACATATATTCTTAGGGGAATTTTATTATTCTCATAATAATGGATCATACTATTATTATGAATTTACTAAATAATATCCCCTGGATTATATAAACCAAGAGTGAATCAAGGCCCATTGTTCTTCTCCTGTTATCATTCGAATCAAGCTCAAAGATGTGTTTTTGGTTTTACCCATAGAAACATTTGTGTCAGAGCTGCCTCTATCTACTCGTATCTAGACAGGGATGTATTTGCTTGATAAAAACCTTATTCAATACTCACCTAAATTTTTGGATATTTTAATTATAATTATTCTTATCCCTAAGGCTTTCACTAGGGTTTTCTAATCATAATCCAAAAAAATAACTATACATATCCTCTGATATCAACTACAACGACCATGCACATTATTTGACAGTTAATAATAATTTATTACATAAAATATTCTCCTGATACAACATAAATTATCCAGATGTATAGTATCCATAGGTCTTAGGATCATTAAATAACTACATAGAACACAAAACCCAACATCATTATTGAAAACATCTTTTTAATGACCACATAATTCATTCTTACATAGCATTGTATGGGGAAATCAGAGGAAAATAATATGAAAATGGTGATGTATAAAGACCAATAATGGATTAAACAAGGAATAACATGATTAATCTCTTACATGATAATCAATAATAATATCAATGGGGCACAATAAAATCATTAACATAGATGCATGATATAGCATGATTATCATTACATGAAATGTGTGGAAAATGTTAACATGATTTTAGCATGAGCGAAGGCTCATTGAACATGGATCATGAGTAAACCCTCATTGAACATGAATTAGAATAAGGAAACCCTCATTTCACTTTACGTATCATGACAGTAATCTTTACCAAATAAATTGGAAGCATTGTCATGGTGCACCATTATAAATAATTTCCTTTTAGGCATAAGTGTGCCACATGGATCATATATCATAGATTCATTAATAATCTTCATTTATTACATGATAATGGAATCTGAAATTCATAAATTAAACCACATAATCATTATGTAAATGTGTATAAAGGTGAATATTCTAGATAGGGAAATTTTCATGGTATTCACTACACAATGACTATGGCTTGAAAAATCATGGTGCAATTTCGATAGTATAACGAGGAGACCTAAGAATTCATAAAAATGGTTGTTGATAGATAAAGGAGTGTCTCCTCATATGTAAATGAAATAGATAGTATGGTTTCATATATATATACATGTAGAAACATATTTATTGGAATTTTTTTCTAATACAATTTAATTTCTTGAATTTAAATGTGAATTGGGAAATTCAACACGGAATTTTGGAATGGTATCATGTGTACCTGAGAGGCATTAATGGGAGAGAAAGAGGTATATAGTAGTTAAATAATAAAGAGGAATGTATATTGGAGGTGAGAAATCATACACAAAAATTTTTATTTGAAGTGAAAAGGTTATGACACAATAATGAAATTTGGAGAAAAAATGATAAAGGTAGAAATCTTTTACATGGAAGTGTGATTCCACTGGCTTGGGAGAGGATTGAGAGAGGATTCTTGGAAGATTGAGGTGCCTTGGGATTATTATATAGATAGGATAGAAGATTTTGTTAGAGATCCCAAGGCATTTAGTGAATAGGATGTGGTATCTTGGTTGGGTTTATATATGAAAAGAGAGGGAATTAATTAATATTTAGGTTTTGGACACCACACATTAAACTAATGAAATCCTCAATCCAACCCATAGTTTTTACCTAGCGTTTTATCTTAAGGGAAGTGGAAAACATTATTTCATAAGTCCAATGACTAAACTTCTTAAATATTTGTATATATATTATTAAGGTGAGTGACACCCTCAAGGAAATCTATTTAAAAAGTTAAAACATTTTAGAAGTTTTAGTCCACTAAGGCATCATAAAAATAATCCAAAATAAACTAAAATCTTGTTCTATTAAAGATAAATCATATATTTGATTTAAGAATCATTTATAATACGTTATTACATCATAATTAATGAATTATGATTCCATAAAACTCAATATATATTTAAATGGAATTTGATTTCTACACAAAAATTCAACTTTCTCAGAAAATTATTCAGAATTCACTGTTGGATAATTTCGACATACTAATACCCAAAATAGTATTCATTATATCTAAATAATATATTAAATATGCAAATTTTTACCTATAAAATAAAAACTTCCATTTATAAAAATATTCATGGTTATTGGAAAAAAGGGATTCAAACCCTAAAAAAATTACAACCGTATTCATAAAAAATTATACGATCATTTGTATTTACTAAAGATTAATTTATTAATAATATATTATTAAAATATTATTTAACTCAAAATTCAATTAATTCATAAAAATGGATTTCATAATTTAATATTATCAAGAAAAATAATATTTGTGATTTAAAACCCATTTTCAAAGTGACAACAATAAAATGAATGTATATTTTATATTATATACAAAAGAATTTCCCATAATCATAGTGTTAATTTATTATTACATAAAATCATTAACACACGTAGATGACCTAAGGGTATGGTGTGTGATGGTTACACAATCTTGAGGTGGTTTAGATAACATATCTCTTGTGGTAATATCTATTCACTTTAACTTATCACGTAGTCAGTTTTGTTCATGATTAACGTGCTAATGATCAGACAAGGATTGCTAAAGAGAGAATCCCAGTGATGATACCTCTTTTCTAAGCTCTGACATATGTGCTTCTTATGGAGAAATTATACATTATGAATCTATCACATCCTTTTTATTTGAAAATTGGATTAGTTAAAATCTAGAATTTTTACTAATCATGTGATCACTTTTCAAATAGCTATATTAGAAATGGTAAAAAAAATTAACAGTATTTTAAAATCAAATAACATAAAACAAAGGATGTGGATATTTTATATAACCATTCTACATAATAAGTTATTAATTTAGATCAAGAGTAAACATCATTAATAAATTTTTTGTTCATTACAATTTAATATTGGTGCATTTATATTTCATTTAGGACAAGGGAATTTTATAAAAAATTTAGAGGTAGTGAGAATTATCAATTTCAAAAAAATATCACTTACATACAGTAATACATTATAAATTGTATAATCTGAAATGATCTAATTATTTATGATGTCATTTCCAGAGAATTATTGAGATAGGAATGACAATAACATAAGATTTTTTACAAGGATCAAAACACCTTATGTAAGGGAAGATAATAATTTTGGTTTATTGGTTGTTATCCCTATACACATAATTAAAATAATCTATTTCCATAGTAAGGAAATACAAAATATGATTTACTTGAACACTGATAACAAGATCCATGTAAATAATTAAAATTATGAATTAGATGTAATTGTTATAGGTTATGTGACTCTGGAAAATAGAAATAGTGTTCACCATTATTCCAGCATTTTAAATTAATTGAAATAATTTTTAAAATGATCATATAATATATGACTCTACCTTTATCTCACAACATAAACAATTTAAATGTTGGTCACATATATATATATATATATAAATTAATACTATTGTTTCCTAATTCGATTTTTTTGGGATGATCATCATATCCAAATGATATCAGATATTAAATCACAATCATCCCAAAGTATTGAAATATATATTAAAATGGATTTTATTTGTTACCATATAATTTAGAATTATTGAAATTTATTTTTCTTAGACCAAAAATCCACTATACTCATCAAGTTAGATACCATATGTTGAGGATACACTAATAGAGTGTGACATGAGTCAAATATCTATAATGGTGATGCTAATAAATCATTGAAATATAGGTGGTATAATAATTGTTTTTCCTATATCATCATTTTAATCATTAGACCACGAAACATTGTGGCATTTTGTAATATCCTATTATTTTGGAGAAGGTTTAATTCCATTCCCATTTTGAATTTCTAGTGCTTTTTGAGTAATTTTTTTTGATCAACATAACTTAATTCCAAGTTATAATTTTACCTATTGTTATGTTTATAGAATATTATTAATGATCAAAACGTTACTCAAGTGTTTAGATGGTATCTAGGTCTGATGGTGTCTGCAAATCATGTTTTCAATGTACACAAACTCAGGTCTCAGGTTTGGGAAAAATTTGTGGCTTCTAAGGGGAAATAATAAATTACTCTGATTCTAATATACATTTTGTAGAAAAACATGTTTTATGGGTAACATGACTATGTGGAACCTATTTAATTTTTAGAAGATGGGATTCATGCAGTTTCCTCATAGTTTGGAAAATTGTAAGGAATGACCACGTAAGGATCCCATTTGTATTGTGGGTATTACACGATTATCCAAACCATGAGAGCCCACTGTGTGGCTCATTAAAATAAATGAAATTAAAAATTGAACCCTCTTTTATTATTTTCATCTATCCTTCTTTCTCTCATAGTTCATCCATGCATAAATGGGGGTTTCCACTCCCACTACACATTATGATAGTCGTCACATCCAGAAAACATTCTTTGACCTATTTGGGTTTTTGTAGCTACATCAGTAATATATTGAATTTTGAATCCTACTTTATTTCATTATATATTCATATAGATTTCATAATTTGCGGTATATTTTTTAGCCTATTTTTTGGGTTTCCACTAAAATCCCAATTTCTCCCAAATCAACTCAAGTTAGGGGCTATTATCCGATTAGTGTACACCTAACAACATGAGGTAGGTGATGCAAATATTTCATAGTGATTTCGTGGGTGTTTTTGGAGTATAGTTGTGAGATTAACTTTAATAGAAATACAATATGAATTTAATCTATTGGATTTAATTAATTAAAATTTCCATATGAGATGAATATGGGCATTCTAACATGATTTTGTAAAATATTGAATCTGGGTGAGAGGCTAAAACATTAGGATATTTTTTTTGGGTTTCTCATTTATTTAAATTAAATAGAATTATATATATGTGTGTGTTAATTTAACAAGAGATCCATGGGATTGATATGGGATCATATTGAGGATTAAGGTTGTATTTTACATCATTATTGAGGAAATGTAATTGTAAGAGTAGGCTATCCCCAATCCATTTAGGTGAAGTTTATCCCATGTTTACTGACATGGACATTTGGATAAGGAAAAAAAGACACCAGTCTATGGCTGTGGCTCGTGTGATATTGGATGCTGTTGAGAATTGGAATAGTGACATGGTCGTTGGGGCATGTGGTGCCCTAATGGAATGGATAATGATGTTACTTGGTGATTACCCCTTACCTGTGATGGCCAATGCACCATTCTAATTCATGTCAACATAACTGGACTGATAAGATGGGATTGTAGCGAAAATTTATATTGGTACATGAGAAATTTTGATTATGATTATAATGATGGGTTGAGGAGCCATTCTTAGAAAGTAACAAGGATTATATGGGGCCGTCTTTTTATAGTATTGAGACTATTAGTTTTGGGAGGAGGATATACATACATGAGTTTGTTAGTCTGTGATCAATTAAGGGGTTGTATAAATTCAATCATCGAGACATATACTATTGAGAAGACATTGATATAACTTGGAGGACACAAATCACTATGGCTATGGTATCGGGCATCAAATAAATAGGGTTTCTGATGAAAAAAGGTCTGTGGGAAAAAGAATTTGATTTTTGGGGAATTGATTCAGGACATAGAATGTTCCAAGACCAGAGGTGTTAGTTGTAAAGATGTTCCATGTGAATATATTAGATATTGAACATAAGGTTTCAACTAGACTGATTCAAATCATGGGTGCCTTAGCATGATGCTAAGGATCCACTCTACTATAGTATACTGACATTGGTTGGTTTAGGTGATTTATCCCTTGTGGATTTTGAGCACAAGTGGAGTAGTAAATTATTATTCATGTCTGATATGATGTTGTATTTATTATTTAAACACATCTTTTTAATATGTGGTGTAATATAGGAACACATTGGTAGATTCCTACTGTGATCCTTTCTTTCACCATACATGAGCCCTTTGGGATGCATGTAGACTTTATGGATTTGTGTTCAGATAATGGTTCAAAAATAGGATCTATATCAGAGTTGATGATTTATCTTGGTATGGAAGAAAAGTGTTCATGGGATTCTACCTCAGATGGAGTTCCCTTTCAGTTTTTCAATATCCGCATTATATTATATATATATATATACTGAGGTCAGCCATTTGTTACACTATTTCTTAATTTGTCTATATGACCTATTATGTATGTATATTAAATTTTTTATTCTACAAATGAATTAATGTTTAATTCTCAAAATGTATTGTTTATAGTTTTTTTATTAATACTATTTCTTATTATAAATTTCTACCAGCACCTTAGGTGGGTTACGAGCACAATGACTGTTGGTATTTCCATTACCATACATATATTAACTTATATTACACCATTATTATATCATCACAGTTGGGATAGTCTCCCCAATATCACCTATTTATAAGCATAATTCTATTTAGAATAGTTTTAGCTATGGGGATACATGCTTATGGCCCAGTGGAACAAGACACAAAGAACAATTTTGGTGTCTAAATGTGTTGGGGCACTATAAATGGCATCTAATTATTTTATATTACTTCTTACATGGTTATACAATTTACTATATGGAAGAATTTATATTAGGATATTTTCAATACTGGTTTAGAACCCATTTATAGGTGCCTATAGCCTCGTATATGGGGGTGGACCTGTTTAAAAATTATAGGAATTAAGTTATATTTTTATCATTTTACTACTGATTTGATTTAACGCATTATTGTTCCACATGGATGTGTAATTAATATTTTTTACTATATTATACCCATGACCTGGTATGGTATGTGAGGTGATGTTTTATCCTATTCTCGATTGGAAGGGGTGGATTTTTCGTTATTCTAATTCTTGATAAGCACAAATGAAATCATTATGTATGTTTGTGTGTGTGATGAAAATTATATGATATGTTGTAAATAAATATGTAACAGACATGATATTATCAGGGGAAGGGCTAATTAGGTTTTGTAATGTTGATCAATATGTTAGTAGAAAGGGACGTTATATTCTAGATTCATGGTTAATTAGATGGTTGTGACATAAAGAATATGTGATACCTAGCTCTAATACGGTAGGTAAAGGGCCACGATGTAGAATAATATGAGGAATGGTTGTGATGTGGGTCTTTAAGGGTAGTGGGGTTGTTCTCTCTGTTACTAGTTTCTATATATGTGTTATATATATGTTTTCTTTGTTGTCTAGCCATTATATTAGTATTCAGCGTGTTTCCACCTATATAGGCTTCAATGGAGAATTGGTTAGGCAATGATGTGGTTCTTCTAGATAATTCACATGTGAAGACCCTTTAGGGTCATGATGAGGCCCCTTTGGGTTAGTAAGATCATGATCGACAAGTACATGCTTAGGTATTGGCTCTAGTGTGGATAAGGAAGCCTCTTGATATAATTGCATTTTTCATGGTTTTTTGAACACCTCATAGTTATCAAGCTATCAGTATTCTAGGGGATTGAATGTGGATATCAATTAGTAGACACATGTATGTGATATCTAGATTGGTAGTTCCTTCCAAAACAAATAATAATATTTTAGGGTCAGGGTGGACCACATGTGGCTAGGAACTAGATTGTATCGATGTAGATGATCATTGACCCTCTTAATATGCCTACATGAAAGAGGGAGATGCTGGAGACCTATATTATTATGGGGTTTTAAATGCATCAGTATCATTTGAATGTCCAGGTGGGAAAACAAGAGGTATTCTCCTATAATTATTTTTAGGCTATGTTATTCGATCACTTATTATTGATTATACTACGGGAAGAGAGTACATGGGAGTTTATGATCCTATAAATGGGTGGCATGACTTTCATGGACTATGAAATGACAATAATTGAGTTTTCTCATTTATACATGGTATGGTTAGTGGTGAATCCTCAAGTGAGATACAATTAGTGGATTTTTTATGGAATGCCATTCATGTGAATGTAAACATCATTAGGTAAGTATCATTTTTAGAGATGGTAAATCATGTAATCATTACTAATGGAAAATTGATGAACCAATCATATGATAGTCATGTGATAGATTCATTGACGTCATTGGATATGTTATAGATAAAAGTATGTGCAAATAAGATGAGTTAAGGTAGCACAGTCATGGAAAGGACTTAGAATAACAACCTCAGAGTGGGTTACCATTAGTGTGTATTTTGTGAGGGAAGTCGAGTCATGTGAATACATAGTTTCATTGAGCACCAAAGGGTTAACCAAAATGTTGAATGATTGATCATCTCTCCCAGATCGACCAGAATATATCTCCAAAATATTGAAATCAAGGATTAGTGTATACTAATGGTTCTATGGTCACACAGAGAATAGTATTAAATGATGGTATCCATATTTTAGCTCCTCACTAAGGTCGTGGTAGAGTTAGAGGTGCCCATATTTTGGGTAAGTGTAAGGTGGAATGTGTATCACTATAAAGATTATTGGGATTTATGATGTTATGATTTAGGATGGGTGCATTTAATAGGGTTTACAGGGTCATAGGATTCTACTGAGTCGGTTATAGTTATAGGTACATTGTGAGCTTAGTTTTGATTCATTTTGTTTTATTTTCGCAAGGCCTTTTTAAAAGAATCACTATTTTGGGTTCATGAGGTTAGTGAGATTTAATTATATACTAAAATATACTTTCTTATAGGTTGGTATCATTTTATATGTGTAATATATATATGATGTGTGCACAACCATGATTTATATTTGGGAATCAATGGATAAGTGGCATGTATATGGAGTGATGGAATCCTGGAATCAATACAATAAATGATCTCTTGAGGTGTGTAGGCATCTATGAAATAGTGGGATGTTGGATTTTCTAAAGGTGTGGGGCATTGGGAATGTTTTTGAGAATATGTTCAGATCTTGTTCCTCATAGGTTTCATGTGCGGAATTGTTATGAGGTGATCTTTTAATGAGATGCAGAGCAAGATGGGTGTCAGTTAAGACACAATAGATCCTAACAAGGGGTGGTAGTAGAGATGAATCATGGGAGAAAATTTGAGTAAATTTATGGTTGATGGGCCATCAGTTTTCTTTTCTTTTTTGGTGTAGAAGGGATCACAGTAGGTATATATTAGTGTGGCCAGTGCCTTGGGGGAGGTAAATTATTCACAATTTGAATTGGGTAATCTAGGATACTTCTAAAGAGATCGATATATTCTGTACAATCAATGATTTAGGATATATAGATAGGGGATAATATATGTAATGGTAGAGATATTATAGCATCCAACATCTATATAGAGGGTTCAATTCCTCAACCATTTTTAATTTTTAATGATTGTCGGGTAGACAAACTACTTCCTCGATCATTGAATCATAATTACAAGTTATTCATAGAATTAATGCATTATTTTTAGATGGTTTACAATTATATGTATGTGTATTGGGGTTATATTTTGGTTTTGGATCATTCTGAGTATGAATATCCATGATTTCAATAATTGTATAATATATTCCATATATTCAACTAAACATGCAGCCCTCCAAGTTTACGGAACACAAATTGGAATGAAGGGAAAGAGGGGTGCACATTCATGTGGATCCATAGTTATCTATACCATATGTTATTCTCATTGTTGTCAGATGGTATTCAAAAACTATGAGGGACAACCACTACTTTAATCCTTTTGGGTAGTTAATGTTGCACGATTGGTGCATTATTATCGAATCCATGCGAGAAAATCATACACTACATTTATAGAAAAAAATGACCAAATTTACACACCCTTTTTGTTTTATTTTCTCATACGATGTCCCATCATTCACCTATTCCAATAGGGGGTTTCTTCAACCATTAGTATTTGAGCAAATCTTCACATCTGGCCTTTGATCATTAATCCATCAGGTGAGTTGGAAGCTCATAGATAATATCTTGAATGATATTCCCTCTTTTATTATTTTCTCTCACCATATGAAACAATATATACATGGAATACAATTTACCATATTTTCAATGCATTCTTATAAAATGTAGATTTTATCATGATGATCATGATTAAGAGGCTATGATCGAATGAGTGGATTTTTACCAACATCTTGTGGGAGGTGCATATAATTATATGTTATATAATGTGTGTTTTGGGGGGATAATATTTGAGAATTCCATTTTGGTTACTGATTAATAAAACATGAATTTATTCCCTTTTATTTAAATAATTATATTGAGCATCTGAGATACCAATGGGAGTGCACACAATAGTTTAAAAATAGTTCAGTCTTTATCAGAGGCCAAGACCTTAGAATATTTTTGCTTTCGTGTTTATTTTTTTTTAAATTGAATCACATTATATATATATATGTGTGTGTGTGTGTCTTTTTTATGATTTCCATGGTAATTATAAATGATGAACCAATGATTTAGTTATCATTGAACATCTGCATTGAGGTGGTGTAATCATTAGGATGGAGTTAGCTTGAGGCATTTGGGTGATGTTAATTAGTGGTTGGGCATCATGGTCGTTGTGGTGGGGTGAGGATTTCATCAAAACATTGGTGAGTCTTTTGTGATATTAAATTGGTTTGAAAATTTGAATTGTGACATGGTTTTAGGGGAATTTGTTTATAGAGTGGTGTGTCTTATGATCTTGCATGGAGATTTTCTCTCTTCAGTGATAGACAGTGCACCATTTTGTGTAATGTGAATACATTAAGACTTTGATGATAAGGAGGAACTCACTACTATTTTTGGTATAACCATACATTAAACGATTCCTAAGATGATTTTGGGAGGTTCTAGTCATATAAATACATGGGGATGGTGAGGTTTGATATGTTGACAGAATTTAGGAGGTTGGTGGGGGATGAGGCACACCATACATGAGGCTGGTGGGATAGGATCATTTGGGAGGATGGATATCTCCATTCTTCAGGACATTGGTTGTTGATCCAATGTTGTTATTATATGAAATAAAGACATCACTATTACTTAGACATCATTCTTTGATATTGCAATTTTTCTTTTTATATGAGGTTTGTGGTACAAGGATTTGGTTTATTGGGGAGTTTTTTAGGGAAATTAGATGTTTTTGGAAATTAGGAGTTCATTCAACTGGGCTGTCGAGTGATGTTATTAGTGGTAGAACCATGGGTTATCATGGACTAATTCACTTTAAGGGATTCCTTGTTATGAGGATTAGGATCCTCTCCACAATGGTATATCATCATTGGCCAAAGCATGTGATTTATCCCTTATGAACGTTGATAACAAAGGGAAAAGGTAATTATTATTCATGTGTGTCGTTCTATTATATATATTATTTAAAAATGATTGAATAATCACACATTCAATACAATAACACATTAGTTGTGGCCTATATAGAATCTTTATCACACCATATAGGGTCCTTTCAGGATGCGTTTAATATTTCTAGATTTTCATTCATGTACTGTTTTAGTTTTAGGAGTTGGATATTGTTGGTTGAGTTAGCATGGGATGGAAGGAAATGTACCACATGTTCATTCATGATATAGGGTTCATTTTTTGCATTATTTCTAAATCATAATTTTTTTATATGTATTTAATGAGGTAGACCATTATCCATAATTATAAATATTTGAATTTATGAAATGTTATGTAGTCATGTTCAGTTTTAGATTATAGAAATTATGTGATTTCATTTTTAATTATTCAAATGGCTTATTTTGAGTGTTGTTAATATTATTATTTATGATGATATATTTTTTCTTCATCAATATTTACATTTCTGGTCTAGTGTTTTTGACATTCCATTATATTTCATATATTAATTTATATTGTACCATTATTATATCATCAATAGAGGGCATTGTATCTCCAATATCAGATCATTACACAATTGTTAATAGTTCACAACATTTGAAATATTGGGAGATACACAGAAAGTCGAGTGGTACATGGACCATTATACTGTACAAGTGGATAAATGGGTTGGGGAACGACACATAAAGTAGCGTCTCACTACAAATTCAGTACAAGTATGGAAAAACATGATTTAGATTATCATTTTTCAGGAAAAATATATTGAATTGTAAAAACATATTCCATATATGGTCATATGTATTGTAATATTATCATATATGGTATTAGGATTATTGCATCATATTCAATCATTATTAAATGAAAGCTAACCCCATATCTAAAGAAAAATTATAGGGTAGATGCATTTTATTCAATATATAATAAAAACATATCTTATGAGTGTTTTTAACAATCACTAGTATAAATATATAATGGTCCTAACTATTAGAAAACATAGACTTTTATATTATTCACCATTAGTAAAAAAATAAATGGTATAAATAATCGATATATTTATGGAATAATATTATTTATTTAATAAATAAATATAATCTTACAATAAAATCATGTTCCTAATAAAATCCATGATTAGAGTGGTTTTGATGATATTCATTCAATTATCTATTGTTGAAACATACTAGTATTTATTCACAACATTTTCCACCTTCTCCTTGATGATGTCATTCTTTATAAAAATATTCGGTAATAGTGAAAATTGTACTAGATTCATTGAAATTATTAATTACATTTGAATTTAAAAACTAATCACCCATGTATGCCAAATAAAAAAACACATGTTTTATATTTTTTACTTTATATATATCCATTAATTTTTTGAATGTGACGTCACAACAAACACATCTTCTAACAACATTAGAGCCACATAATTATTATACTATGAGGTTAAATAAACACATATTATTTAGATAAATAATTCACCTCCAACATTAACCAGTTAATCTCTAAAATATATTTTTTTATAAAAAATGATATATCTAGAAATCTTAAAAAATGAATTTTTTAGTACCATTGGAAAAAATTAATGGATCAAATATTTCTAGAAAAACATTTCAATAGTGATAAACAATTACAAAGAGGGAGTTTGTATCATAAACTATTACATAATTATTTAAATACACCATTCCAATCATGGATTTATCAATCATTACATAGTTCTCTCACAATCAATTCAACACATTATGTGATCAATTAATACTATATACTGTATTAGTTATCATTTACTCTTATGAACCATCACCGTATATGATAAACCCTTTCTATCGATAACGATAAATATATTTATCATTCATTCCATCATATAATAATGATGTCACATCCCAATGGAAACAACTATAGTTTATTTTAACAAAAATAAGATAATTCATTCCAATAAATAAAAATATTGTTATAAGAGAAACTATTCAATCAAAAATGACATATTTGAAATGAACATATTCATTGAATACAAGGAGACATATGATTGTTTCCTCATGATCATTATCATTGACTTTATTTCAAAAAAAAAACATTTTAGTATAGTAACATTTTTCAATTGTGGAATGGATAAAATTTATAAACATTAGTTGTAATTAATTATGTTGTATTATTCTTCCACCACTAAAATCTAATCCACATGTTTTAAGGATTCAACAAAAATTTATTGTTCATCATTTGAATGCTTGTTGTTTTCACTATAAATTCTCAACCATTTATGGGTTAATTTATTCCTATTATTGTATGTAATATTGATTTATATCTGAATACTTATTATGTGAAATTGATACATTGAATATAATTTATCTAATACATAATAATTAATTTTGATTTAGGAATCAACATAAAATGTTTAAAAGTATTTTGGAATATAAAATAATCATCATTTGTCTTCTACAATCTTATATGGGTTCATGAATTTTTCAACCAATGGGAAATATGTTTTATCCCTATTTTTTTGAACTAAGTCACATAAAATCTATTAATAGTATTCTCCACACACCTATTTTCACATAGTTAAATTCTTATATTTGGTATATTCCAATGAAATAATACATTTTTTACTTTATATTTTAACTTTACATATATTTTCAACTTTATTTGATAATGCATGTGATTTCTATGATGTTTATACAAATAAAAAATGAGGCTTTTTAAATGAAAAAATCATGCTGTTTTTTGATGTATTTTTTTTATATAGGGATGTTTTTAAATTACATATGATAATGGTTTTTTCATATCAATAAAATAATTTTGAATTTTCATTCTCAAAAATTGGTGTTCAATATATGTTAAATGATTAATAACATCATCAAGATTCATTAAATAGTTAATATCATTAGTCAAATTCACTATCCTTGGTTCCCGCTCCCTATAATATAGTAACATAATAAGTTTCTTGGATTACATTTTCTCTGTTTAATGTCTCTTTTCCTCATCATTTCCCACATATCATTAAGAATATGTGGTGTGTCTATAAAATTTGTTATATGGTATATTTTTCACTGAAAAATGATTGATATTGCTTTGAATGTTCTATTTTGGATAAATTGAAATGTTTTTAATTTCATTTCTATTATTCCTACATTACACTCATGAAAATAAAATTCATATATTCATACATTATCAATTTGATTCCATATTTATAGAGACTTGAATTTTTCTCTTAAAACAATTCAGACATCTATAATAAAATAATTCATCTTCAATCTAAATTTAATCCCATTAATTAATTTTTTTAATCTTTTATGATGAGTGGTCATTGAAAAATAAAAATATACAACATTAGTATTTTTATTCTTAAAATAATGGGTTTCTAAACTCCACAGATATTAATTGATCATTTTAAAAAAATGGTAATGTACCATCTTCAGAATATTAAATATCATTAATGAAAATTTTATTATGTAACAATCATCGTACAAAACAATTATAAAATATATGTGGATAAAATGCATTTGTATCCCTATTGTGCACCTCTATTAATTTGATATTTTCAAGATTATACCTCCCTTAATGAGAATTTAATTTATTTTTATGTAGAAATAACACAAATGAAATAGTGACAAATTAGTTTGTAGTTTTTTTTATATTATCAAACCTTATATATGTCTCCTCAATGTAATCAAATTGATTTGTAAGAATCCAATATATAATATTTTATATCTTAATTATAATCCTAGAATATATAGTTTTCTAGTCCATCATTCAATATATTTGTTCATCCGAGATTGGTGAGGTTATAATATCATATATATTCATTATGGCCATATTCATTACTAAACCATCGTCATTATATATAGGGTAATCTTCTCTTATTGAAATTTGGTTCATCATATAAAAATGATATCTATAATTTCTTAGTTGTTGTATGATTATATTTTCCATACTTATTCATATTAATATTATTATAACTAACAATGAATTTTATATTGTTTATAGTTTCGATATTATAGTCGTTCCAAATAACATTTACAATTACCTTTTTAACACATTGAATACTATTTATTCTACTTGTGTTCTCCCTAATAGGAGGAGTAATTGAATTTTCATTCATTTTGAATTAATTTCATATCAATAATTAGAATCATGGGTGTCTAATAGTGTTTTCTTTAGGATTAAGGGACAATAATTGAGCCATTTATTAACATTATAAACTATATTTGAAATACTTGACAAATCCATCATTTTCCACAGTGAATTATTTGAATCAGTAGTTTTGGATTTTCACAATAAATTCTCCTCATCAAAAATAATTTATTATTGACTACTTATGTCCACCTTTTTAGAAGTTATATTTTTAGTTCTATCATTACCATTTGGAGTAAATATTTATGAAATCAGTAAAAAAATAAAAAATTTAGTTTCAAATCAATTCTTATATTCATATAGTATGTAACCTTTTTTTTCAATATTTGATTTCCATAAAAAATAAATCTTCATCTATAGTTTATTCATCTCTATTTTTAAACTTTAATTTCCTTTTATACACATAATGAGTTTGTCAGTAAGAATAAATCCATCCTATGTGTCCTCATAACCTCTTTCATTTTCATTGGTCTATTTTTATTCTCACTATATAGCAAAATTAATATAATCTCTTTTTATTATTACACAAAATCCCCACACCAATTAAGTCATATTTTTTTATAAAAGCATTTTATATTAATTTTTGGATCCATGAGGAAATAAAGATTTTTTTTCTTTTTTATATTTTATTCGTATTTTAATTTACTAAATATTACTCATTTAACAATACTATAAATATTATTCCTTCAAAATGACTATTCAGAATAGTCACCCACATAATCATCTTCACCATTATCAGGTAAACCTGATGAAATATTGATAATATAGATGGAAATAGAAAATATATATAAAATATTGCCTCTAAATATTCCATTACAAAATATGTGATTTTTAGAAATTGATAGAGAAATTAAATAATTTTTATGAAATCTTAATGATCATTCATTTCATCCATATTAGACATCATTGATTCAGGATTATCTGATCCCTTTATATCATTAAAAGAAGTGTCCAATTATATTTATACTTTTATCAATAATTTTTAACATATTATTGTATCATTGGATATAAAAAAAATTATAGTTTGTGTATACGTTTTAATCATCGAGGTCCAAATCCTAATTGACTGAGTTCAGAAAATTAAATTTATCATGGCAGAGTTTCATCATCATCTTCAAGATGGTATAATAATTACTTAATTAACCATATTTTTAAAATGTGAGAATATTTTTTTACTCTAATAAATGAATAATAGTCTAACATAACTTATGAAAATTTGATATATTAAAATATAGACAATTAGATTTTTAAAATAGATAATTTCACCATATAATAACATTCATATATATCATTAATTTTCTTCCATATTTGTTTCCATATTTTTCCCTTAAATCTCATTAGCATTTTCAATGAGCACGTTTATAGTCAAGCAATAAAATATCTGTTATAGAATATGGTAGAGATATTTTTATTTGATTATGTATTATTACATCATTAGGAAGACTAAATCAAACTTTAATGGTGTTAAGAATATCAACGATTACTTATAAATGATACAAAATCATCATCACTCTCTATAGAAAATTCCAAGATATTTTTAATAATTAATCACTAAAATATCACACTCTATCATTGAAATAATAAATCAATTTATAGATTAAATTTTATATTTTGAATTACATTTCACATGTAAACACTATTATAATAGTGATAATATAAATACAATATATTACCTATCATTGAATTCAATATTCATCTAATCTATTAATGTGAAAGTCATTATTTATTTAGGTTGAATTATAACATTTTTAATTATTTCCAGAATATCTACTATGAAATATTAAGGAATCCAAAAAACATCAATGTCCATTCATTGAATCCTTTTAAATGGAAGATATGATATATTTTATTTTTAATGATATTCATAGAATACATGTATCACATCATTCAAATATATATAATATCAATTTCAATGTTAGATATTCATGACTGATTCTGGTAACCATTTCATCAATTTGTAGAGAGCCTTAAATATTTATATGAGAGACTATATGAATTATAATATATAGGGTTAATTTATAAGGACCCAACCATAACCATTACATTATATTGAATTAAATGAATAATTCACATTGAGGATCTTTTCAGGATTAGAGTTTAAGAGAATTAGTACATAACCATTACATCTCAAAAGATTACAAAGTAGACAGTTCTACAAAGATTCCATTTTTTCATAAAATAAAAACTATTAAAAAAAGTTTCATGTCTAGTTCCATATTTTAGATTTCATGAATTTTTCCTAATCCCATAATTGACCATATTCCACATTATGTCCTATGAACAACATTTCAAACACATGGGATGAGCATAAAAAGCTCGGTAAAGGTTATAAAACAAATAAAGAAATCATTTGTTCATAAATACATACAAAACATGAAATCTATTACATACCTCTTGAAATCATAAGATTTTATGAATAACACATAGAAATCATAAATCATAATGGTAACTTGTGGCATCCATAACATAATTATATTTTAGTTATCACAACTACATATGGAGTTACATTGGAATACCCATCAAATTATATTCCCTAATTCTCTTAGGAGAAACATTCATGTTTACCTCAGTCATGTTACCCAGTGCATTGAAGAGCTATCTTGGGCTCACCCCCATATGTTTATCACAGAACCACCCGTATACATAAATAATTCCCAAGTACCATAACATGATCATAACACATAACATAAGCACAAAGGAAAGAAAACATTTCCACAATGAAATAACAAAATATCATTTCAATGTATTGAAATAATAAATCCATTCTCAAAATCATTTTCAATACCAAATATGTAAAAGGAGTATATGTTATTTATTTTACCTTTTAAAAACATTATGTCTTGTTAAGGAAGCCAAAGATCAAATAATACTCACGGCGGCAGAAAGGTCGTTGTCACCACTTACTTAAAAAACATTCCATTTTTTTGTATAGTAAAATTATTCATATAAATATATTACCTTTGAATGAAATGAAATGTTAAAGGGGATTATACACCATATAAAATAAATTTATGTATAAAACTAAATATGCCTCAATGAAATTAGAATGAAACGAAGTCCCTTACCTCATGTCCGACTTGACTAGATTGTTATTTAATCTATTGAATAATAAAATAAAGTAAATATATAAATTCATAAGAACATTTTTCAAGTTTATTATTCCTTTCATATCACTTATTACCATGTAATAAACATTATGTAATCAATTATGTTAATAACATTCATTTTGACCATATTTGGTACTTGAGTCGAAAATGAACACCTTATATTTACAAGTTGTCCATGGGGCCAATAGTCCATTATATCCAGAATGTAATTTATTATTTCGATTTCAAATATATCATATCTATCTAGTATATAAATATATTTATAACAGTACATATCATTAGGAGGTAAGAATTGAAATTCACCGTTCGTGGATACGGTATGTTGTACGTACGCATGGACGCTACTTTCATTTCTATTTCTTATTTTAAGGGAATTAAAATATAATGATACATAGTTATATTATAATTCTAGTATAATATCATGTATAATATCATTACCTACATCATTTATACGTACCACATATGGCATTAACGAGTCATATCACTTTGAGGGGGTTGTAGTCCGCACTTCCTCAAATGAAATTGTCACGTGTACCCATAATGGAAACCATAAAGATTAACTATAAAATTTAATTACAGAAGTATAAAGAAAATATAAACATAATATATATATATATATATCATATATAAATATGGTTTCATCTTAATGGCCACCATGACAGGCGGTAGGAGATAATCTAACAATCATTCTTTCATGAGGCGTTAGTTTTCCATCCACAGAAACATTATGTGTTTCTCCCATTAAATGGAGGTGTGTGTAAGTGTAGTTGAAAAATTCTCATGAAAACATCCTAGTATATTGAGGATACTGTTTTTGTAATAAAATAATGTAATAAAAAAAGTTTAGGGTTGGAGAATTAAAATAAAAGAAAAGAAGTTAAGAGGAATTGTTACTATTAATTTGGGTAACTTCTTTTGCTTTGAACCAAAAGATCATCTTGAAGTGAATTCTTCCTAAGGTAAGGCTTCTAGGAAGAGGAGTGGGATGGATGGATTTTAATTGCACATAGTATGGATTATCCAATAGGCTTGAGAGGTTTGATGAATTGGTTATATGTGAGGTCTTTTTATAAGGAGGAGGAGGGGCTCTTTGGGAAAGTGTGAAAATATTATTTTAGTATTAACATATATTCGGTTTCAAAAGGTCCAAAAATCATTACAGCTGAATATAAGATGACTCATGGTTGATATATAATCATCCAATAAAAATTATACAATTTTTGGATGTTATTTTAATATTTATAATCTTATTTAAATAAATTGTTTATTAATGAGGTAAACACTACATCATTATTGTGTCATAAATAATTTAATTTTTTCGATGTGTAAAAATTATAAAAAAATAAAATTATGTAGGAAATATCTTTATATTTCTAATGAGTATTTATATTTGAAAATATAATTTATATAACCTCTTGTAAAAATTAATTTACTAAAACATTTTTGTTTTTGTTATTTTTGCATTTACATTAAGTTAATTAATATAAAGTGTCATTATCACTCCCAAGTGTCTCAATGAGATCCCCAATCGACCAAATGATGCCCATTGTTGTAAATGACTCAACCAGTAAGGTTTTTACTAGTGTTAAAGTAATTTTTAATTATTATATTAATATTTTTACCACGAATTACCCTATTTATCATTAACCTCGGTAAATAAAAGTCAAAAGTTTCTATTCTCCAAAAATTATTTTCATCATAATGAACTACATATTCCTTAATAATAATAACCATGTATATCGTATTTTCAAAATTCAATTCACAGAAGTGGAAAATATTCAGTTAAATGAAAATTATGTTTTTTAACTACTACTATGTGGTTTCACTTTTCATCAAAAATTGTAGTTTTTCATAAAAATACCAAAAATTCATCCTAAGATATATTTGATATTCTGAATTCAAAAATTATTTATATTTTTCCAAATTTAAAACATAAAAGTGGCATTAATTAATTTAAAATTAATTCCCGTAGTTAAAATAAATAGCGTGTTTTTAAGAAACAGTAACTATAAAAACATTGACACTTGTTTGTGTCCAATTTCAAGGTCAAATTAAATACAATGACAAACATAGGATTAAATGGTAAAAATAAATTCTAATTATACATTAAAACCAATTAAATGGATAATCTAACAATATAAAAATTATATTAAAACACAATTTTGAATTAAAATATAACATTTTTCATTATTCATTGAAAAATGATCCTTATCGGAAAAATTCCAAAAATTATCACAAAATAAATTTTGATGTCCCCATTCAAAAGAAGGATTTTATTTGGTAAAATAGAAACTATTGAAGTGACCAAAAAAAGATTTTAAGAGGGTTCTCCATTAAAAGGTGGTAAATCAACCTTTTAATGTAAATTATGCTTAAAATTAGATTTTTTTATATTTTAAGCCCCTATCTTTTTATTGGATAAATGTAAATAAATTAAACAAACATGAATAATCAGATTGTATTTAGTATTGTTCATTCCTGCAAAAACAATGTCAAGGATTTAACTTCCATTTAAACTAATAGTATTATATTATTAGTGTGCAATATAAGATATCAAATAAACTCATCATTGTCTATCAGGTACGCTATCGAACATAGAAACCCCTTCAAGGTAAAATTAATATTTAATTCAAAAATATTAATAAATATGAAATATTTCTTATTCATTATTTACCAGGGATGTTACATCCTTCCACCCATTATGTAATTGCATCCTCACAGTTCTAATTATCAAAATAAATGTTGGTACTTATCCTTCATAGCATTTTCAGATTCCCACGTTGCTTCTTAAACCATATGGTTCTTCCACAAAACCCTTACCTGGTGAATTACCATATTCCTCAAAAATTTCTCTCTATGGCCATGAATCTAAACTGTTTGTTCATCATAATAGATATTATTTTCCAACTGAACTACCTCTATGCTCAGAACATGTGATGGATCTAGAATATAATTTATTGACATTGAAACATGAAAACGATTGTGTACTTTGGATAAACATGGATGTAAATCCACTCTGTATGCAACTAATCCAACATTATCTAGAATTTTATAAGGTCCAATGAACCACAGACTCAAATTTTCCTTCTTACAAAAAATGGATCACACTTTACCATGGATAATATTTGAGAAATTCATGATCACCTTCCTCAAAAGAAATATCTTTCTTCCGGTTTTCTGTATAACATTTCTATCCACTGTGATTTGTTCTCATGTTCTTCTGAACCAACTGAACTTTCTCTACCATCTATTATACCAATTCTGGTCCCATTACATTCCTTTCTCCTACTTCATCCCAAAAAGCTAGAGTTCCAAAATTCTTTCCATATAATGCCTCAAATGGAGCCATTTGTATACAGGAATGAAAACTGTTATTATATGAAAATTCAACAAAAGAAAGATATTGGTCCCAAATTCCCCGATAATCCTTCGAGAAATAATGTAGCAAATCCTCCAATTTCTGAATTGTTCATTCTGATTTCCCATCTGATTGAGGATGAAAAGTTGTACTAAAATTTAATACAGTACCCAATGAATTCTAAAGGCCTTTCCAAAAGATAGAAGTAATCCTGGGATCACAATCCAATATAATGGAGAGGGGAACTCCTTGAAACCAGGCTATAACTTTAACATACAACTGAGAAAGTTGATCTAGAGACAATGTGTCTCAAATAGGAAGGAAATTATCAAATTTAGTCAATCGATCAATAATAACCCAAATTGCATTATTACCTTGAGATGTTTTCGGTAATCCCACAATGAAGTCCATGGATATATTTTCCCATTTCCACTCTGGCACCGGTAAAGGATAAAGCATCCCTTTCCGTAACTACCACTCTATATTAACATGCTGACTAGTCAAACACTTCACAATTAAATCAACTATATCTCTTTTTATTCCATCCCAACAATAATACAACCAAAGATCTCTATACCTCTTAATACTGCCAAGATGAACTGAAAACAGGGAACTATGAGCTTCACATAACAACCCATTCTTCAACTGTGAATCACAAGGCACACATAATCTTTTTAAAAATCTCAAAACATGGTCATTATTAATGTTAAATTTAGGAATCTTACCCATCTGAACCAACTCTAAATTTTTCTGTATCGCACTGTCTTCCTTCTGTGCTTTCTAAATTCTGTCTTATAGAGATGATCTCACTAACACCTGATACAAAATAGAAAAATTTTATAGACCAACAACTTCTACTCCAAATTTTATCAAATCAAAAACCAAAGGATCTTGTTCCAAATGTGACATGGTTAATGAAGCATTACTTTTTCAACTCAATGCATCAGCCATTTTATTTTATTTTCCCAGATGGTAATGGATCATGAAATCCTAGTCCTTGATTAATTCCAGCCATCTCCTCTTTCTCATGTTAATTTCTTTTTGAGTGAATATATACTTTAAACTTTTGTGATCAATATATATTTAACATTTTACTCCCTACAAATGATGCCTACACATTTTTAAAGACAAAACAACAACAGCTAATTCCAAATCATGTTTAGGGTAATTTAACTCATGAGGTTTCAACTGGCGTGAAGCATAAGAAATTAGATTATCATTATGCATTAGGAAACAACCATGTCGTTTCAATGAAGCATCACTATAAATAACAAACTCACCATTTCTGGATGGTAGTGCCAAAACATCAGCATTCACCAATCTTCTTTTCAATTCCTTAAAACAATCATTACAATCTTTTGTCCAGATGAATTTAACACCTTTTCGAGTAAACTCAGTCATTGGACTAGATAACCTTGCAAAATCTTCAACAATCCTCTGGTAATAACCTGCCAAACCAAGAAAACTACAAATAACGGTTATATTTTTTGGTCTTGGCCATTCTTCAACAACTTTTGTCTCACCAGGATCAATCATTATGACATTATTTGAAATAATGTAACCAAGGAATGAAATTTTTTATAACCAAAACTCATACTTTCGGAATTTCCCAAACATTTTCTTTTTAATTTATGGTTTGAAATAGAACACTTAAATGACTTTCATGTTCCTCTTTAATTTTGGAATAAACAAAAATATCATCAATGAACAAAACCACAAGCTTATCCAAGAACTCACGAAAAATTCAATTCATTAGATCAATGAATACAACTGGTGCATTGGTTAAACCAAAAGCCATAACTAAAAATTCATAATGGCCATATCTACTATGAAATGTTGTCTTCAGAATTTCTGATTCCATTACTTTCAACTGATGGTACCCTGACCTCAAATCAATCTTCGAAAAATACTGATCACCATGTAGTCGATCAAAAAAATCATCGATATGAGGCAAAGGATACTTGTTCTTAACAGTGAAGTTATTTAATGCTCTATAATCAACACAAAGTCTCCACTACTGGAAATAGTATATTTCCCAATAGTTTAGAACCATTTGGATATGCTGCAGAACTATTGATATTTCTTATACCAATGGTTCTGCCAACCATAGGGAAGTAAGCCATTGGGAAAAAAATTTCGCAACGGTTTATGTAGAACCGTTGGGATAGGTTAGTTACATTAACCTATACCAATGGTTTGGATGAACCGTTGGTATAATTTTTTCCAACGATTCAACTAAAATGTTGGTAAAACCTCTTTTAGGAACCCTTTTCCAACGGTTTGTAAACTATTGGGAAGAGTTTTTTTACCAACAGTTCTCATTGAATCGTGGGTAAATATCCTAAAAAATTTATGGCAATGGTTTGAAACCGTTGGAATAGGCTATGCTATGAAAATTGCACAGTAGCCTGAAATTTACACAGTAAGGTCTACAATCCCATTCCTGCATACTGTAATTCTGTCCATTGTGCTATAATTCTCAATTCCCTCTCGTTTCCAATTATTTATCATATAACTCATACACATTTAACATTTCACCCTAGAACTATACACATCCAGAATTAAATCTTAATTCATAACATAATTATAAACATACATAATTGATTTAGAATTCAATTTAAAACTTAGATGACAATTATATGTAGAATCTAGAATTCAATTCATAATTGAATACATACATAATTTTATTTTCAATTATCAATAAAGTACATAAAAAACTGAATAAGTAATTATATGTGTTATACACAATTAAGAATACATACTAGTGGGTTTTAATAAAAATAATGTCTATTATAAACATTTTACATACAATTGGAGTGATATCGGCCACAATGTGTCTCAGATTGAGGTGGGGTTGACTCATACAAGTCACATATGACCCATTGATTGTTTTCCTAAAATATCAACATATTCCGAAAGCGTTTAGTCGGTCACAAAAGAGAGACACTTTGAGTGGTGTCGGCCACACCATGCCTCAGATTGAGGCGGGGTTGACTTCTACATGTCACACATGACCCATGGATCGTTATCCAAATGTTTCAGTAGAATCTGAATGCGTTTGGTCAGTTTTCCATATGCCAGCTTTACTTTTCACTTAAAATGTTGTCCATTTCAAATAAAACTGAGACACATCGAGTTGTGCCGGCCACACCGCACCTCAGATATTATCAGGGATTACACTTACACATCACATATGACTCATGGATCGTTGTACTAATGTTTCAAAGGATTCTTAATGTGTTTGGTCAGTTTATCATATTCCAGTTGTTGGTTTCACTTAATATGATGTCCATTTTAAACAAAACAGAGAAACATTGAGTGGTGCCGACAACATCAACCCTCGGATTGAGGTGGGGTTGACTCGGACACGTCACAAATGATCCATGGATCATTTTCCTAAAGTTTCAATATAATATGAATATGTTTGGTCAGTTTTTCGTATATCCGTTGTTGTTTTCACTTAAAATGATTTCCATTTTAAATAAAAGAGAGACACTTTGAGTGTTTTCAGCCACATCATGCCTTAGATTGAGGCGGGGTTGACTCGTACATGTCACAAATGACCCATGGATCATTTTTCCTAAAGTTTCAATGGAATCCAAATGCATTTGGTTGATTTTCTGAATGTCAACTATTGCTTTCACTTAAAATGATGTCCTTTTGAAACAAAAGATAGATACTTTGGGTGGTTTCAGCCACACCGGGCCTTGGATTAATAAGGGGTTTACTCGTACATGTCAAATATGATCCATGGTTTGTTATCCTATAGCATAAACACATTCCTAATGCATTTGGTTAGTTTTCCATATATAAGTTGTTCTTTTCACTTAAAATCCCATCCATTTTAAACAAAAGAGACACAATCAGGGTGCTACCAGCCACATAGTGCCTCAGATTGATGCGATGTTGACTCATACACATAAAAAATGTCTCATGGATCATTGTACGAAAGTTTCAATGGAATTAGAATCTGTTTGGTCGATTTTCCGTTTGTAAGTTGTTGTTTTCACTTAAAATGATGTCCTTTTGATACAAAAGAGATACACTTTGGTTTGTTCCGGCCACACTAGGCCTCTTATTGAGGTAGGGTTGACTCGTACATGTCACATATGACCCATGGATCATTTTCCTGCATCATCAACATATTCCGAATATCTTTTGTCAGTTTTCCATATGTCAGTTTTTCTTTTCACTTAAAATATCTTCCATTTTAAACAAAAGCGACACAGTTAGGGTGCTACCGGACACACCATGCCTCAGATTGATACAGGGTTGACTTTTTCACATCACAAATGTCTCATGGAACGTTTTCCTATGGTTTCAACCGAATATGAGTATGTCTGTTCTATTATTCGTATACCAATTTTTCTACTAAAAATGATGTCTACTTTAAACAAAATACATACACTTGGAGTGATACCGATGAAATCGTGCCTTGAATTGAGGAAGGGTTGACTCGTTCAAGTTACAGATGACTCATGGATTGTTTTCCTAAAGTATCAACATATTATGAAAGTGTTTGGTCGATTTTCTGTATTCCAGTTCTTGTTTTAACTTAAAATGTTGTTCATTTCAAAAAAATGAGACACATTGAATGGTGTCGGCCACCCCATGCCTCGGATTTTGGTGTGGTTAACTCATACATGTCACATATGACTCATTGATTGTTGTTGTATAGTTTCACAAAATTCAGAATGTGTTTGGTCAGATTTCCATATGCCAGTAGTTGTTTTCAATTAAAAGGTTGTCCATTTCAAATAAACCCGAGATTCTTTGAGTGGTTCCAGCCACATCGGGCCTCAAATTGTGGCCGGGTTGACTTCTACACGTCACATATAACTCATGGATCGTTTTCCCAAAGTTTCAATGGAATCTGAATGAGTGTTGCCTAAATTTCCAATGTCAGTTGTTGTGTTCACTTAAAATGATGTCATTTCAAAACAAAAGAGAGACAATTTGAGTGGTTTCGGCCTCACCACACCACGTATTAAAGAAATAATAACTCTTACACATCACATATGACCCATGGATCATTTTACTAATGCTTTAAAAGAATTCCAATGGGTTTGGTTAGTTTTTCATATGCCAGTTTTACTTTTCACTTAAAATGTTGTCCATTTCAAATAAAACTGAGACACATCAAGTTGTGACAGCCACATTGTGCCTCATATTTAGGTGGGGTTGACTCTTAAGCATCAAATATGACCCATGGATCTTTTTACTAATTTTTCAATGGCATCCTAATACTTTTGGTTAGTTTTCCATATATCAGTTATTTTTTCCACACAAAATGATGTCCATTTTAAACAAAAGATAGAAACTTTGAGTGGTGCCGGCCACACCACATATCAAATTGAGGTGAGGTTTACTTTTACACATCACATATAACCCATGTATCATTTTCCTAAAACATTGACACATTCAGAATGAGTTTTTTTGATTTTCCTTATGTCAGTTGTTGTTTTCACTTTAAATGTTGTTCATTTCAAAAAAAAAATGAGACACTTTGACTGGTTCCAATCACACCATGCCTCAAACTAAAGTAGTATTGACTCGTAGATGTCACATATGACTCATTGATCATTGTGCTAAATTTTTAGAAAATTCAGAATGTGTTTGGTCAGTTTTCCGTATGCCAGTAGTTGTTTTCAATTATAATATTGTCCATTTCAAATAAACCTTAGAAACTTTGAGTGGGTCCGTCCCCAACGGGCCTCCGATTGAGTCGAGGTTGACTCATACACGTCACATATGACTTATGGATCATTGTTATAATGTTTCAATGGAATCTAAATTAGTTTAGTTGGTTTTCCGTATGTCAGTTGTTGTTTTCACTAAAAATGATGTCGTTTTGAAACAAAAGAGACACACTTTGAGTGGTTCCGGCCACACTGCACCTCATATTGAGGTGATATTGACACTTACACATCACATATATCCCATGGATCGTTTTTATAATGTTAAAATAGAATATGAATGCGTTTGGTTGGTTTTCCATATGCCAGTTGTACTTTTCACTTAAAATGTTGTCCATTTCAAATAAAACTGAGACACTTTGAGTTGTGATGGCCACACCACGGCTCAGATTTAGGAGGGGTTTACTTTTAAACATCACATATGACCCATGGATCGTTTTCCTAAAGTATAAATGGAATTTTAATGATTTTGTTTGGTGTTTTGTATTTCAGTTGTTGTTTTCACTCAAAATGATGTCCATTTTAAACAAAAGAGAGACACTATGAGTGGTGCCTTCCACACCACTCCTCGGATTGAGGTGGGGGTAACTTTTAAACATCACATATTATCCATGTATCGTTTTCCCAAAGAATCAACACATTCAGAATGCGTTCAGTCAGTTTTTCCTATGTCAGTTGTTGTTTTAACTTAAAATGTTGTTCATCTCAAAACAATGAGACACTTTGAGTGGTTCTGGTCACACCTTCCATCAGATTAAGGAATAGTTGACTCTTACACGTCACATATGACTCATTTATCATTGTTCTATTGTTTCAACAAATTTAGAATGTGTTTGGTCAGTTTTCTGTATGCCGGTAGTTGTTTTCAATTAAAATGATGTCCATTTCAAATAAACGTGAGACACATTGAGTGGTTCTGGCCACACTGGACCTCGTATTGAGTTGGGGTTGACTTGTACACACCACATAAGACTTGTGGATCGTTTTCCCAATGTTTTATTAGAATATGAATGCGTTTCATCGGTTTTCCATATGTCAATTGTTGTTTTTACTTAAAATGATGTCCTTTTGAAAAAAAGAGAGACACTTTGAGTGGTTCCGGACACACCGCGCCTTGGAGTGATGCAAGGTTGACTCTTTCACATCACATATGACCCATGGATCATTTTTCTAATGTTTCAATTGAATACGAATGCGTCTGGTCGGTTTTCCGTATGAGAGTTGTACTTTTCACTTAAAACAGTGTCAATTTCAAATAAAACTTAGGCACTTCGTGTTGTGATGGCCACATTGCACCTCGGATTTAAGAGGGGTTGACTCATATACCTCAGATATGACCCAAGGTTTGGTTTACAAAATTTTTTTTGGAATCCGAATGCATTTGGACAATTTTTCGTATATTAGTTATTGATTTCACTCAAAATGATGTCCATTTTAAACAAAAGAGAGACATTTTGATTTCTTTCGGCTACACCGCACCTCGGATTAAGATGGGGTTGACTCTTACACTTCAAATATGACCCATGTATCATTTTACTAAAGGATAAAGACATTCAGAATTTGTTTGGTGGGTTTTCTGTATGTCAGTTGTTGTTTTCACTTAAAATGATGTTCATTTCAAAAAAATGAGACACTTTGACTAGTTGCGGTCACACCATGACTCATATTAAGGCAGTTTTGACTTGTACATGTCGCATATGACTCATTGATCATTGTGGTAATGTTTCAACAAATTCAGAATGCGTTTAGTCAATTTTCTGTAAGCTAGTAGTTGTTTTCAATAAAAATTTTATCCATTTCAAATAAATGTGAGAAAATTTGAGTGGTACCGGCCACACCAGGGCCTTAGATTGAGGTGGGGTTGACTCGTAAACATCAAAAATTACCCATGGATTGTTTTCCTAAATTTTCAACTGAATCTGAATGCATTTTTTCAATTTTCCATATATTCCTAAAATGTTGTCCATTTTAAACAAAAGAGAGACACTTTGAGTGATCCTGACCACAATATGACTCAGATTGAGGTGATTTTGACTTGTACACGTCACATATGACCCATGGATCATTTTACTAAAGTTTTAGTAGAATATGAATGTGTTTGGTCAGTTTTCTTCATTTCAGTTGTTGTTTTCAATTAAAATGAAGTCCATTTTAAACTATAGAGAGACTCTTCGAGTGGTGTCGGCCACTCCATGCCACGGATTGAGGCTGGGTGGACACTAAAACTTCACATATGGCCCATGGATCATTTTCCTAAAGTATCAACACAATCCAAATTTGTTTGGTCAGTTTTCCGTAGTTCAATTGTTGTTTTCATTTAAAATGTTTTCTATTTCAAATAAACCTGAGACACATTGAGTTGTGCCGCCCAAACCTTGCCTTGGATTGAGGCATGATTGACTCGTACACATCATAAAAGACTCATGGAACGTTTTCCTAAATTTTCAATAGAATATGAATGCGTTTGGTCGGTTTTTCGTATGTCAGTTGTTATTTTCAATTAAAATAAAGTCCATTTTAAACTATAGAGAGACACTTCGAGTGGTGCTGGCCACTTCCCACCTCAGATTGAGGCTGGGATGACTCATTAACATCACAAATGACCCATGGAACGTTTTCATAATGTTTAAATACATTCTGAATGTGTTTGGTTGGTTTTCCATATGGCAGTTGTTGATTTCAATTAAAATAAAGTCCATTTTAAACTATAGAGAGACACTTAGAGTGGTGCCGGCCACTACACGCCTCAGATTGATGTTGGGTTGACTTGTACATGTTACAAATGTCCCAAGGATCATTGTCCTAAATAATCAATAGATTAAAACTTACAATCTGCTTCTGAGTCGCTTCATTGATGGCACGTTCATCCTTTTTTCTTCTACTCGAGAAAAATAGTTTTGCTCAAGGCACGCGTCCTTCAATATTCTGTATTTTTCTCTATAATGACATTTAAAACTAAAGTTATATGAAAAAATTAGAAAAAGATTAAATAATTTAGGAAATAAAAGAAAGTGTAAGTAGTAAAGAAAACTTATAAACAATTGGCATACCTGCTTCCTCTCATGATATGGTATCGTAGTAGGTCCTCATGTTTGTAGGCTCTCCAAAGCTCGCCTAAATCCTTTAGACATTCCTTTCGTGCACCCTAACCATCGAGAAAATAAAATCGAAGATGACATCAAAATATTAATTCATTTAAATAAAAAAATAATTCATGCCATTAAATACAACATTTTTTTACCCATATCTCTACCCAAGCCCTATCGTTGACCTCATGTGGCAAATGTCTCCACGATAGCGGGCTGATGGGAATGATGTCGGATTATTTGGCAAGCATCGCCAAAAAACTCTGACATTGCTAACCTATTTTCTCAACCATTTAGTTATCTTCATTTTAATCCACCATAACCTGTTTGCGGTGTTTCCACATAGAACGCATGTGTGTATTCCCCCGCCCCTGCCTCCTATCAGTAGATGTATTTGTCATGAAGGAAAAACATATATTTTATCAAAACGTGTTATAATGAAAATAAATATTGCTATAAAATTTTTTTAGGGTTATATAAATATACCTATGCCAGTTTGATTGTTGAGCGCTGCTGGATCCACAGAAACTGATGGAACCACTTGTGGTGGAACAGGAGTCGAAGATGAAGGAATATAGAAGCTCGGAGAGACATAAGTAGAATGAAAAGAAGATGGGATAGTTGTATGACCGGATTCTGACCGGGGAGTGGGAATCATCATGGGATATGAAAATGATGGGCCAGAAGATAAAAAAGGTGGTGAAAACATGGGAGTCCAAAATATCATGTGTGTCCCTAATGATACACCGAGATCAGAATGTGGTAAGGATGACATGTTAGTGGGAGGGGCAGGGTCTATTTAGGTACGTGAAACTGCTCATCCACCTGTGGTACGAACCATCCTCATACCACTGGCCTGAGAACTAGGACCAGTACTAGGCTCCTCGTCAAATAATTGTCGACGTATAAGTGGATCCTACAAAAATGTTTACAAAAAAATTAATCACATGACATTATATATTCATTAAATATATATATTTGAAATAAAGTAATTACTGTAGGCACTAATGGTGGAACGCCCCTATCCACCATTCGATGATTGTTCTCCATCATTTTTTTCATTTATCTCTCTTCAATTGGATGCATTTACTTCTTTTGAAAACAAATATCTAATTTATTAGAAAAAGGAAACTAATGTGTAACCCAAAAAACTAAATATATGATGGAATAAGGGTTAAATTAAAATTTATTTATATTTATTTTCATTAGGTCTATAAAAGGAACATGCCTCAGGTCCCATTATGTGTTATAGGCATCCCAAATCATTCACTCGTGTTCAATAACTCATTATTGGATCCTCTATGGACATACCTTTCATTACCCAATTAATTCCCCAAGTCAAGTACACCCCATGGGTGAATAAATTTTACGCTTCTACACTAATAGGTTGTTCATGGATTGTAAAAAGATTTAATTTCATTAAGTATAGACAAAAACATTTATTTTTAAATTTGAGATTAATAATAATGTATGTCAATGATAACAACATTATTGAATAATACTTGTGACTTATCTAACATTTTTATGGACGTCTACACATGCCAGCATGGATAGTGAAAAGTACCACACCCTCATAAAAGTGAGTATTGTCCAAGAAGGACACATAATATACAATCTACAATGAGAACCATATTTAATTGACCCTAATGTTATATTAGTACAGTCATCTTGGGGGAAATGGAATATATAATATCCTAGTTAACTGATGAATTCAAAATCTCCTATTCCATATGTTGGACACTATCAAAGGTAAGAAATCATGTGGTGATGGGTTTATATCATTCAATTTCTTACATGCTAGTAATAATGAAGGCTTGAATTAATGACTTGAGTTCACTGATTAAATAAGGGTAGAGGTTTCATAGGCTGTGTAAATAGAATGATTAAATAAGGGTAGAGGTTGCAAACATTTTTCATGGTGGGGGACTCTCAGCCAATTTAGAAACTAAAATAAATTCCCATTATAGGTATCAATAAGAAACATTAGCATCAAAAGAAACTCCAAATAAAAAAGGACTACAAACATCAAACACTTCAAGAATTCACTACTATGAATGGTTTATCCACATGTTTAGCTCTAATTATATGCCTTAATCATGAAAAACCTCTATAACTCCCAATTTTCACCAATAAACATATAATATCCCCCATCATCACTGTATGACTTGACACCAATATGTAAATATCTCAAAATATCTTTAAAAAAACTCATTAATAGGCTTAAAATGTAAATATAATCTTAAACCAACCATGGAATCTCTTTCACAACACATTCTCTCACACCAGTTATCTCATGTGTTACTTAATACCAAACATAGTCACATAACAAGTGTACTATAAAAAAATACATTACACAAGCCTTATTAAAAAATTCCCATTTTAATCCAACAATTTCCTCAAGATTAAATCATTTCTAAAATATCATTCGAAATCCATTTTAACTAATAAAGCCCCTTTGATAATTTTTTACAAATATTTGTAGTATTCTCAAGGCACCCCCATTTGGAAAAGTCACATTAAATGCACAATTTCCACACCAAACCATTGTAAAAAATTAACCTGGGACAATCATCAACCACAAATAACATAACTAGAAATTAAAAACATAGAAACCAAATGTGATATAGAATTTAATGTTATGTTAGTGGAAATGATATTAAATAGAGAAAACAACATCATAAATGGTTCTAACATCATAACTTTTGATTAAAACCACCCATAATAGGAATGTGAATGCCTCATACACCTAATCCCTAAAAAAGAAACCAAATATCCAATTAAAACATTGATTTTAGGGTTTCCAACTTCAATAAAAATGGATAAATAAGTAAGATATGTGGAAAATGATCAATAAGACATGACGATTTGGAATTATCCCATCTAAGCTCATAGGGGAGTCTCACCGGATTTGATAGAGTTCACCTGGGGGGGTGTGTGTGTGGATTCTGCAAATTGGGGGACATAGGTTCTGGAAATTGGGGGAGAAATGCAATAGGAGGAGCGACTAGTGGAGGAGGTCTGCCCGATTGTATTTCTGGACATCGTTTCCCAATTGTTTTTGAAAACCATTGGGAAAAGGATGAGTTCCCAATATTTTGAACCAAACCATTGAGAAAGAATTGGGGAAGTGAAAATTTCTCAACGGTTTTGTTAAACCATTGGGAAATCATCATCCTTTCCCAACGGTTTCATCAAATAGTTGGGAAAAGGAGAATAAGTGGAATATTTCCCAACGGTTCTATCAAACCATTGGGAAAAACAAGATTCCCAGTAGTGCTCATTGAACCATCATTCTTTTTTTTTAAATACAGGATCACCACATGGTGATGTGCTAGGTCAAATGAAATCATTATTTAATAACTCCTACAATTGATTATTTAAATCTAAAAGATCAATTTAAGCCATTAGATAATGGTTTTTTGAAATTGGATTAAAATCAAGAACTAATTCAACATTAAATTCAACTTCACGATCATGTATAATACTAGGAAACTCATCAGGGAAAACATCAAGGTGGTCATTTACCACTGGAACATCATTAATATGAACAGTTCCTTTCTTTTCAACAATATGTGAAAGTTAACATTCATTTCCATCTTTTACTAGTTTCTTAGCTTCCTGATATGTTATCAAAAGAAAAGGTTCATTCTTGTATACAAACTGGAAATCATACTGAAAAGAAACCTATTTCCCTCTACAGTAAATCTTTGCGTGATAAACAGAAAGCCAATACACACCCTAAATAACATCAAACTCTAATAGCGGCAAAATAATAAGATTTGCTGGTAGATTCTCTCCACACACAAGGACATGAATTTTCTCATGTTTTCTTTTTGTCACAACATTTTCTCCAAGTGTTTTTACCATAAGTTAGGTTTACATATCATGATATAAAATTCCCAATTTACTAGAAAACTTAATATAAATGAAAGAGTGTGTAGACCCTAAATCAAACAACACATTGGAGATAATTTGAAAAAACAAACAGTGTACCTGATACAACTTCCGTTGATGGCCCAACATCTGCTGAAGTAGATGTAAAGGATTTCACCACCCTTTTCTACTTGTAGTCTGGTTTCATTACTTCAGTTGAGTTCTTTGTTGGACACTAATTTTCATAAAGACCTATTTAATTAGACTTAAATCATTTTACTGACTATAAATCAGTTTTTGTATTATCATTACCCTAATCTTTTTCAGTTCAATTAAGAGCCTTATGTCCCATTTTACCACATCGGTAGCACTTACCAAAATTCAAAAGTCACTCCCTAGCACACATTTTACCACAATTTTCACAAATTGTAAACATATGTTTCATATAATTAGACTTTTTTGAAGATTTCTTCCCTTTCGCCTACCACCTCGACCTCTTATTCTATTCTTTCTTCAAAGAACACCTGATCATCAGAAAATTCTATTTCCACATTCTCTATAGAACGAATAAAGTTTTTCATAACTTTTGATCTCATGAGAAGCTAAATACCTTCGATACATTGGATTTAATCCTGAGTAAAAATAGTTAATTTTACTATCAAGATCTTATATGAAATTTCGAATATACCTTGCTAGTCGAGTGGATTTTTCTTCATAAGCAGCCACCGAGTCATACTCCTACCTCAATTCTAGGAATTATTTTTCCACTCTATGACGAGCCACCTTATGAAAATATTTGTCAAAAGAAATAAATTTGAATTCATCCTAATCGAGAGCATAAATATTGTCACTATCCCTAAAATTATTCACCATTGACCACCACTGGTCAGCTTCTCCTTCAAAACGGTAGACTGCGAGACTAACCTTTTGATGTTATAAATAACCCATGGCATCGAAAATATTTTACATTGACTTAATAGAACCTTCTGCTAGAAACATGTCAAATGATCCTCTGAATTACGGGGGATGTTGCCTCATGAAATGTTTAACTACTGACATGTTCCTCTTTGGTTGATATGGATGATCTCGTACATGGATACCACCACCATTTATAGCCTTTGTTATCTATGTCATAACTACAAAAAACTATTCATTTCTGATTCCGACCATCTCTGGTTGCTAATTTGGAAGTTTTCTTATTCCTGATGTTGTCCCAACATAGCTATCATGTTTCCTCTATGGAAAACCATTCTAAATAGAAAAATATCTTAGGCGAATAAACATGGAAATTTGTAAATGATATATTATTTCAATATTAACTTAAATTACATTATGGATATTAATTTAACAATAACCTAACTCCTAATGATATCTAAACTAACCTCTAATTCCAACTATAAGGAAACGTTCATAAGCATTAAATAATATTGAATTAAATGAATAATTCACATTGAGGATATTTTCAGGTTTATAGTTTTAGAGAATTATGACCTAACCATTACGTCTCAAAATATTACATAGTAGACACTTCTACAAAGTATCCATTTTTTCATAAAATAAAAACTCTTGAAAAAAAGATCCATGTCTAGTTCCATATTTTACATAGCATGACTTTTCCATGATCCCATCCTTGACCCTATTCCACATTATGTCCTGTGAAAATCATTTCAAAAATATGGGATGTGCATAAAAATCTCAGTAAGGGTTATAAAACAAAGAATGAAATCATTTGTTCATAAATACAAAAAAAACAAGAACTCTTTTACTTACCTCATGAAATCATAAGATTTTATGAATAACACATAGAAATAATAAATCATAAAGGTAACTTGTGGCATCCATAACATACATATATTGTACCTATCACAGCTACATAGGGAGTTACTTTGGAATACTCATCACAGTATATTCCTTAAATCTCTTATAATAAAAAATAACGTTTACCTCTGTCACATTACCATGATTAGAACACTTACTATAAGAATAAAGGAAAGATAACATATCCAAATTGCAATAAAAAAATATCATTTCAAGGTATTGAAATAATAAATCCATTCTCAAAATGATTTTCAATACCAAAATACATACAAAGACTATATGGTATTTATTTTTCCTTTTAAAAAAATTACGGCTTGTTAAGGAAGCCAATGATCAAATAATAGTCATGGCGGATGAAATGTCACTATCACCACTTACATAAAAAACAATCATTTTGCTCATTTATTAAAACAATTCATATAAAATGATTTCATTTTAATGAAATGAAAAGTCACAGGGGTTTATATACCATATTAAATAAAGTCATGTATAAAACTAAATATGCATCACTGAAAGGAGATTGAGATGAAGTCCCATACCTCATGTTCGGCATTACTTGATCGTTCATTAATCTCAAGAAAAATAAATAAAAGTAAATTTCTACTTGATTATGAACCTTTTTCATGTTTATTATTCCTTTTGTATCACTTATTACAATGTTATAAAATCTATGTAATCATTTAAGTTAATAATGTTCATTTTGTTGATATTTGGTACTTGAGTAAAAAATGAACACCATATATTTACGAGTTGTCTATGGGGTCAATAGTTCATTATATCCAAAATGACATTAATAATTTAGATATCATATATATCATATATATATTTATTAAATAAATATATTTATGACAATATATATCATTTGAGGGTAAGAAATGAAATGCACCATTCAGGGAGACGGTAAGCCGTACATACGCTTGCATGCTACTTTCATTTCTATTTCTTATTTTAACGGAATTCAAACATAATGATACATATGTACATTAAAATTACAGTATAATATCATATATAATATCATTAACTTCATCCTTTATATGTCCCACATATGGAATTAGCGAGTCATATCACTTTGAGGGGTCGGTAGTCTGTACCTCCTCGAATGAAATTATCGTGTTTAACCATAATGGAAACCATAAAAGAAAATTATTAAATAAAAAAAAGAATAAATAAAACATAAAATTAATATATATATATCATATATAAATATGGTGCATTCTTAATGGCCACCATGATAGGCGGTATGATATAATCGAACAATCATCGTTTCATGAGGCGTTAGTTTCCCATCCACAGAAACAATATATTATTCACCCATTAGATGGAGGTGTGTGTATGTGTAGTTAAAATAATTAACATAAAAACATCATAGTATATTTAGGATAATTTTTTTGATATAAAATATTCGAATAAAAATAGTATAGTGGTTGGAGAAGTAAAATAATAGAAACAAAGTTAAGAGAAACTGTAACCTTTATTCGGGTAACATCCTTTGGTTTGAATCAAAAGAACTTCTTGAAGTTCCTTATACCTAATGTAAGTCATTTAGGAGTAGGAGATGGATTTATGGAGTTTAATTATGTAGAGGTTGGATGATCCACAAGGCTTGAGATGTTTGAGTAATTGGTTATAAGTGAGGGATTTTTATATGGGGGAGGAAGGGACCTTTAGGAAAGTGTGAAAATATTATTTTACTATAAACATATATCCGGTTTCAAAAAGTCCAAAAGTCATTAGAGTCTATGATAAGATGACTCATGGACGAAATAATATCATCAAATAAAAATTGTACAGGTTTTGGATGTTATTTTAATATTTATAATCTTATTTAATTAAATGATTTATTAATGTGGTGAACACTACATCATTTTTGTGTCAAAAATTATTAAATTTATTCGATGTTTAAAAATTATAAAAAAACCATGCTATAGTAAATCTTTTTATAATTACAATGAATATTTATAGTCTAAAAGGTAAATTATAAATCCTCTTTTAAAATGTAATTTACTAAAAGATATTTGTTTTTGTAATTTTTTCATTTACTTTATGATAATTAATAGACAGTGTCATTATCACACCCATGTCGCTCAATGGAGTCCCAAAATAGAATTTGAAATTTTTAATTTTAATGAAAAAGTCAATTTTTTAACTACTACTAAGTGGTTTCACTTTTCATAAAAAATTGATTTTTATTAGAAAAATACCAAAAAATCATCCTAAGCAATATTTGATATTCCGAATTAAAAAATGATGTCTATTTTTCAAAATTCAAAACATAAAAGTGGAATTAGTAAATTTAAAATAAATTCATGTTGTTAAAACAATGAGCGTGTTTTTAAGAAACAATAACTATCAAATGATTGACACTTGTTTATGTAAAATTTCAAAGTGAAATTAATTATAATGACCAAAATTTCATTAAATGGTAAAAATAAATTCTAATTACAACTTAATTCAAAATAAAAAGATAATATAACCATATAAATAAATTATATTAAAATGAAATTTTGAATTAAAATACAATATTTTTCACTATTCATTAAAATATGAACATTATTTGAAAAATTCCAGAAATTTACTCAAAGTAAATTTTGATGTCCCCATTCTAAAGAAGGATTTGTTTTGGTCAAATATAATGTATTAAGGTGAAAAAAACTATATTTAAAAAGGGTTACCCATTAAAAGGTTTTAAATTGACCTTTTAATGTAAATTATGCTAAAAAATTGATTCATTCATATTTTAAGCCCCTAAATTTTTATTGGATAAATGTAAATATATTTAACAAACATGTATAATCATATTGTAGTTAGTTTTATTCGTTACCTCCAATATAAATACTAGGAGTTAACTACAATTTAAACTAATAATATTATATTATTGGTGCGCAATGCAAGATTTCAATGTAACCCATTATAGCGTATCAGGTATGCTATCGAACATAGAAACCCCTTAAAAATAAAATTAATATTTAACTCAAAAATATTAATTGATATGGAATATGTCTTATTCATTATTTTCCTGGGATGTTACAAAATTATTGGTAATTGAAGACAAAAACATTCAATTATCAATAACATGATTCTTTTCAACAATTGAAGAAAAATGTTCCCAATAATGACACAATTATAATGAGATAATTATTTATAGATAATAGACAATAAAAAAATGTTTAATACAATGTTCAATAAACATTATTAAAATGTTTATAATTCCTGGTGTGTATTAGGTTTGATCATTATATAACCAGTTCAAATTATCATTAAAATGTCAATGATTTAAGTGTATTGTATATAATTATGAATACACAATCAATTGAAGGGGATAAAAATTATAATGATATATGAATATCTTATATATTTTTTCTTATGTATTTGGAGAGAATTTACTTTATTTTTATCCTAATCCAAATCCTAAAAAATCATATATTAATTTATTATATAACAGATAATATAATCATTTTATCATACAAATAGTTTTATAGTAAGTCATATAATTATTTATGGACACAATAGAAATTACAGCACGACACATTTGGAGATAGAAGGACCCTAACAAATGGTTCATAAGAATGTATTAATCCAAAATGCCTCCTAATAATTTTTATTCATTAACTAGATTTATATATTCTTAAATTTATAAAAACATGGGTGTAACACCCCGAGCTTCCACGATACGCTTCTCATTCAATAATACAATAGCTTGCATTGTACGCAACTTCGAGTTCTAAAACATCGCGACAAATCAAACTAGCCGTTATGAATAGTAATAACCACTTTTTAAAATTATAGAAATTTTATATTTCAAAATGGACTTCATTTTTGTATTCGTAATATCGAAATTAGCCTATGTTGAATTTTTGGTATTTTTCTGAGAACTTCTAATTTTTTATGAATAGTGAAAAATACATAAAAACAACTTTTTTAATCAAAATAATTTATACAGATAAATTATACTATTTAGTGGTTTTAAGGTATAATTAGAAAATATTTTTACCATTTTATCCAATGGTGGTCATTAGAATTAATTTAACATTGAAATTGGACATAAACAATTGCCAAACTTTTGATATAAATTGTTTCTTAAAAACACGCTATTTGTTGTAACAGCGGGAATTAATTATGAAATTAATTAATACAACATATATGTTTGGAATTTTGTAAAATAGACATCATTTTTGAATTCGGAATATCAATTATAGCTTAGGGTGAAATTTTGGCCTTATTCTGAAAAACTTCAATTTTTGATGAATAGTGAAACCACTAAGTGGTAGTTAAATAACTGTTTTTTCGTTTAAATGAAATATTACAACTTCTGTGATTTGATTTTCAAAAATCCGACATACATGGTTGTCATTAAGAAGTAAAATGTGGTTCAATGAGATTATAATAATTTTTTGGTGAATAGTAACTTATTAAGCTCTTAATCGCGATTAGTGGTAATTAGTGTAGTTTAAGGTATAGATAATACTTTAATAATATTAAATGACCTAGACACATGTCCCAACCTCATTGGTTGAGTCATGGCCGACCAAGACAAGCCATGTCCTAACTTGGGGACCCCATGGATCCACTTTTGTTGGGAAATGACATAAATTAGTTTTTATTTAATGTTAAAGTGAAAATGACACTAACATAAATTGTTCTACTAAAACAATTTTTAATTGGGGTTATACAAGTCCAAATTTTGATTATAAATAGTCATTGGAAAGCTAAAAAGATTTCCTACATCATAGTATTTGTTTTATAATTTTTAGACATTAAATAAATTAAAGTATTTATGACATAATAATGATGCAGCGATGACATCATTATTTGACGATTTAAATAAAATGAGAAGATAATGCAAAATCCGAGGCTTACACTTGTCCAAAGCCTATTGGATGAAGATATTTCGAAACCTTATCACCTTAGCCTCGAATTATATAGATGTGGGACCTTTAGAATCCGAAAAGCATTTCGAAATAATGTAACATTTCATTACTTTCCAAAAGTGCCCCTCCTCTCCACTTATAAAAGGCCCCCACCTCTTCCACCTTATTCACACCATCAAGCCATTTGGCTCGGCCAACCTCTGCCCAAATACTCTCCCAACATTCCTTCCTTACTCCTAGAAACCTCACTTTGGGCAGAACTCTTCCCAAGGAAGCCTTTGGCTCAAATCAAAAAGAGTTACCCGATTTTGAGGTAATGTCTTTTATAATGTTGTTTTGTTTTATTTTTCTTCTCCAACCCCCTAAACTCTTTTTATTCATTTCTTTTGTAACAACACCAGTATCCTCAATATACTAGGATGTTGTTATAAGAAGGATTCGAGCTACACTTACACACACCTACATCCAATGGTTAAAGAACATACAGTTTCTGTGGATGGCGAATTTCTGCCTCACGAAACGATGATTGTTCAACACTCATATAACACCTTCAAAGGTGGCCATTAAGATGTCACTATTTTTATATATGATATATAATATGTTTTTGTTTTACTTATGCTTCTGTATTTCTCATTTATGGCATACTTTATGATTTCCATTATGGGTAAAACGCGATAATTTCATTTTAGGAAGTGCGGACTACCGCCCCCTCAAAGTGATTTGAATCGTTAATGCCATGTGTGGGATGTATAAAGGATGGAGTAAATGGTATTATACACTATATTATACTGGAATTATATTATACATTTATATCATTATGATTTCATTCCATTAAATATGAAATTGAAATGAAAGTAGCGTTCATGCGTACGTACGGCTTACCGTCTCCATGAACGGTGCATTTCATTTCTTACCTCTAAATGTTACGTAATATTATAAATGAATGTATATACTGTATATATATGATATATATGATATCTACATCATTAATATAATTCTGGATATAATGGATATTTCACCACATGAACAACTTATAATTATAAGAAGTTTATTGTTGACTCATGTACCAAAGGTCGACAAAACGACCGTTATTAACTTAAATAATTACATAATGTTCATATCATTGTAATAAGTGATATAATAAGGATAATGAAGTTGAAAATGGTTCTTAATAAGGTATATATTAACTCTAGTTTATTATTCAGGAGGTTAAATAACGGTTGAGTCAAGTCAGACACGAGGTAAGGGAACTTCTTAACCCAACTTCCATTCTTTGGGTTAATCTCCTACTTTCAAATTATGTCATGATATTGTTATGTCATATCTTGTATTTGTACTTTCTTTATGTGTAATTATAGTGAATACACATAATAGATATATTTTATTTAAATGATATTTGTAAGGGAACTTCTTAACCCAACTTCCATTCTTTGGGTTAATCTCCTACTTTCAAATTATGTCATGATATTATATCCTATTTTTTTATTTTTACTTTCTTTATGTGTACCTATAGTGAATACACATAATAGATCTATTTTATTTTTAAAAATGATCTTTTTAAGGACTTCGTCTCTATCCCCTTTCATTGAGGCATATTTTGGCTTTATACACAACTTTCCTTTTATACGGTGTATAAAACCCTTTGACTTTTGCATTTATTCAAAAGGAATCTTTTTTATACGAAGCGTTTTACTAAACGACAAAAGGGAATGTTTTTCTTTCCGTACTTATGCGGCGACAACGACTTCTCCGCCGCCGTGACCATTATTTGAGATGCGGCTTCCTCTTCAAGCCATCATTTTTTTTAATGAAAAATAAATACAAAGTTTTAACTCTCTTTTATTTTTGTATTGAAAATGGTTTTGAAAGCATTTTTATTATATCAATGTGTTGTATTTATATCTTGTGATTGAAATGTGGAAATGTTATGTTTCCTTTATGCCTGTTTTATGAGATACGATTATGTTATGGTTTATGATATGTTTAAACCTATTCATATGAGGAATGCATTGGACTTAATAAGTGACGGGTGGAGCCCGCTATAGCTCCTCGATGCATCGGCAGGTCTCATGAGACAAACTAGTGTCTTGGCACAAGGCCTTGACAAAATCTTATTTGTAGTCTTGGCACGAGGCCTTGGCTATGTGGTTATGATAGTCTGGCATTATGCATTCCATCATTATGAAAGTGGTTATTGATATTGCATGTGATTATTCGACCAGTAGAATATCCATGTGAAGAAGTAAATGGCATTATCTCATTTTACTTTTGCCATATTATGTTGAAGTTCATGTTTAAAAGGCTTTTGTTTTAGTTATACATTGCCTTAAATGTTAATGTTTATTTATGAAAGCTTCCGCATTATTGTTATCCTTACTGAGCATCTGAGCTCACCCCTTTCAATGTTTTAATATTTTCCAGGATGTGAAGAAGTATTTTATGAATGACCTGCAGGGATAGTCGGAAGAGGATATGAGTGTGGACTATGGAGACTTTGTTATTGTAGTTTTTCACTTTTTGATGTAATGAAAGACTTATGAATGTATCTAGTGTTTCCAAGGCTACTAAACTAATCGGTCTTTCGAGACTTGATCCTTTGTGATCATGCCAATGTTACGAAGTAATGCACCGGCTCTGGGTAGCTGGGGTCGGGGCGTTACAGTTGGTATCAGAGGCAGTTTAGTACTAACCTTGGAAGCTAGATTTAGATAAACTCTGATTAGAGCACGTAGACCTAAGATGAACTCTGAGGATTAGTATAAAAGAACTTCCTAGAATTTTGGTATTATAGAGATGTTATGACTTTTCCGAGCAATACATCCCTGTCTGGATACGAGCAGGTAGAGGCGGCTCTGGCACAGATGTACCTAGGGGTAAAACCCGAAAACACCGCTTTGAGCTAGACTCGAACGGGAACTGGTGCACGAAAACGGGCCTTGCTGCACTCTTGGTTACGACACTCCCGGGGGATATGCTTAGGATAATTCTCATTTTACTTACAAACCACTATGAAGGGTTATGAGTACATACTTCCTCAAAGAAAACATTTCTTTTTATGATTATGGATTATATCCATAAATAGTTCAATTTATGTAAAGTGTTTTACAAGTATGGAATTATGTATTTTGATTCATAAACTAATCTAGTTTATGCCGTTGTATAGAAATGGCGCCCAGTAGAAGGAATGTGAACTCCAGCGGTACGTATGATCCAAGGAGTAAGAAGGATAGTATCTTTCACGGTATTAAGCCAACATTTCGAAGGGAAATAGTCTCCCATGTGTTCTCAACATATGAAGAAATAGTATCATGTGTTAATAGGATAAGTAAAGAATTCTCTGAGTCCTATGGCTTTGAAGCGAAGCAAGAGATGAAAGGGATGGAAGAGAGAATGATGGATAAAGGGATGAGGGGAAAGAAGAATTTTCCAATATGTGGTAATTGTGGGAAGAAACATCATGGAACTTGCCTAAAGGGAATGGGAGTTTGTTATAAGTGTAGAGAAAAAGGACACAAAGTGCGTGACTGCAAGGGTAAGAAAATGGTTTCAAATGTACAATGCTTCTTCTGCAAGGATTGGGGACACTACGCAAACCAATGTCCAAATCATCAGAGCATGCCCCAAATGATGTTATTGGATAATAATCAAGTTATGATACTACCACAGATGAGGAGTAATGATTAGAGTTCTTATGTTGTTATTAAAGATTTTTTTTTAATTTGAGTGTTGTATCAATGATGTACTGGTTATAATAATTATGGAGTATATAAGGATTGTACTGCAGTACTATTTCATCAAGGACTTGAGATTGTGTGGAACCAAGAAAAGTGACTCCACAGTAGGTTAAATTTTTGGAAAATATATGGTTGAGAGAATGATAAACCATAATATGGTTTTGATACTGAGATTGTGATTTTGGAATAAGACGTGAATGATTTGGATAAATTATATTGGATATACTTAACTTCCTTGAAACTGATTGATGTTTTGTATACATTTTTGGATAGAAGGAGTATATCTAGTATTCTATAAGGAATAAGGGATCATGGTAATTCAGTATGTTTAAAAAGAATACATGATGAAGGTGCTCACATGTTGTTACGTGGGATAAAGGATCTTCATTATGTTTACCTTCCTTATAAAATTTGGACTGTGAGTTGGACAGATGTATTTTGGATAACTATTAAGGTTGGAATGGATTAAGTTGAACCATGGATAGTATTGTTTAAGGTTAAAAAATTTATGAAGATTATTTTTGGAATATTATGATACTATAGTTTTAGGAAAAGGACAACCTGCAGGGTGGGGCATAACCCGTCGCGTCGGACAAAGCTGCAGGAATCGAACCCACAATCATAGTGCGACAGGCCTTTATTTCCTACCACTAGCCTACAGGAAGTCCCCGGTTATTACAAAATAATTTTACTAATCTAAATGGTATGTGTTAACATTTGGAACCTTATACAATTAGGATAAGTATAATATTTTTGAGTTCTATTATCTTTTGAGTGAAAGATGAGTTGAAGGTTGAAACTCTAATGTCAAACACATATATATATATATACCTATCTCTTATTCAATGAATAAATTAATTCTTAAACTTTAGTAAAGGGATATTAAAACAAAAAAAATGTGTTATCCTAATAACTTATGTTTTGTTGAACTGATGATATTTTAAATCAACATAGATTGAAGGCTTTGAGGCCCTCAATTTGACAGTTGATTGTTATTGATGACCTCAATCACTCCCTACAAATATTTACGTTTTTCCTCCAATTATATGTCTCTAATTGCCACCAATGTTCTCCTTATCGAGATTATAATTTGGCGGTGACTTTCTTATTTCCATTTACCTCTTATTAAGGCTAAATTGTATTAATCTTATTTCCGATGTGGGTTTTCCACAAAGGTATTTTCCCTTTTCAACCTTTTATTTTCAAAGAAAAATTTCAAATTGCGAGGACGCAATTTATTGAAGGAGGGGAGAATGTAACACCCCGAGCTTCCACGATACGCTTCTCATTCAATAATACAATAGCTTGCATTGTACGCAACTTCGAGTTCTAAAACATCGCGACAAATCAAACTAGCCGTTATGAATAGTAATAACCACTTTTTAAAATTATAGAAATTTTATATTTCAAAATGGACTTCATTTTTGTATTCGTAATATCGAAATTAGCCTATGTTGAATTTTTGGTATTTTTCTGAGAACTTCTAATTTTTTATGAATAGTGAAAAATACATAAAAACAACTTTTTTAATCAAAATAATTTATACAGATAAATTATACTATTTAGTGGTTTTAAGGTATAATTAGAAAATATTTTTACCATTTTATCCAATGGTGGTCATTAGAATTAATTTAACATTGAAATTGGACATAAACAATTGCCAAACTTTTGATATAAATTGTTTCTTAAAAACACGCTATTTGTTGTAACAGCGGGAATTAATTATGAAATTAATTAATACAACTTATATGTTTGGAATTTTGTAAAATAGACATCATTTTTGAATTCGGAATATCAATTATAGCTTAGGGTGAAATTTTGGCCTTATTCTGAAAAACTTCAATTTTTGATGAATAGTGAAACCACTAAGTGGTAGTTAAATAACTGATTTTTCGTTTAAATGAAATATTACAACTTCTGTGATTTGATTTTCAAAAATCCGACATACATGGTTGTCATTAAGAAGTAAAATGTGGTTCAATGAGATTATAATAATTTTTTGGTGAATAGTAACTTATTAAGCTCTTAATCGCGATTAGTGGTAATTAGTGTAGTTTAAGGTATAGATAATACTTTAATAATATTAAATGACCTAGACACATGTCCCAACCTCATTGGTTGAGTCATGGCCGACCAAGACAAGCCATGGCCTAACTTGGGGACCCCATGGATCCACTTTTGTTGGGAAATGACATAAATTAGTTTTTATTTAATGTTAAAGTGAAAATGACACTAACATAAATTGTTCTACTAAAACAATTTTTAATTGGGGTTATACAAGTCCAAATTTTGATTATAAATAGTCATTGGAAAGCTAAAAAGATTTCCTACATCATAGTATTTGTTTTATAATTTTTAGACATTAAATAAATTAAAGTATTTATGACATAATAATGATGCAGCGATGACATCATTATTTGACGATTTAAATAAAATGAGAAGATAATGCAAAATCCGAGGCTTACACTTGTCCAAAGCCTATTGGATGAAGATATTTCGAAACCTTATCACCTTAGCCTCGAATTATATAGATGTGGGACCTTTAGAATCCGAAAAGCATTTTGAAATAATGTAACATTTCATTACTTTCCAAAAGTGCCCCTCCTCTCCACTTATAAAAGGCCCCCACCTCTTCCACCTTATTCACACCATCAAGCCATTTGGCTCGGCCAACCTCTGCCCAAATACTCTCCCAACATTCCTTCCTTACTCCTAGAAACCTCACTTTGGGCAGAACTCTTCCCAAGGAAGCCTTTGGCTCAAATCAAAAAGAGTTACCCGATTTTGAGGTAATGTCTTTTATAATGTTGTTTTGTTTTATTTTTCTTCTCCAACCCCCTAAACTCTTTTTATTCATTTCTTTTGTAACAACACCAGTATCCTCAATATACTAGGATGTTGTTATAAGAAGGATTCGAGCTACACTTACACACACCTACATCCAATGGTTAAAGAACATACGGTTTCTGTGGATGGCGAATTTCTGCCTCACGAAACGATGATTGTTCAACACTCATATAACACCTTCAAAGGTGGCCATTAAGATGTCACTATTTTTATATATGATATATAATATGTTTTTGTTTTACTTATGCTTCTGTATTTCTCATTTATGGCATACTTTATGATTTCCATTATGGGTAAAACGCGATAATTTCATTTTAGGAAGTGCGGACTACCGCCCCCTCAAAGTGATTTGAATCGTTAATGCCATGTGTGGGATGTATAAAGGATGGAGTAAATGGTATTATACACTATATTATACTGGAATTATATTATACATTTATATCATTATGATTTCATTCCATTAAATATGAAATTGAAATGAAAGTAGCGTTCATGCGTACGTACGGCTTACCGTCTCCATGAACGGTGCATTTCATTTCTTACCTCTAAATGTTACGTAATATTATAAATGAATGTATATACTGTATATATATGATATATATGATATCTACATAATTAATATAATTCTGGATATAATGGATATTTCACCACATGAACAACTTATAATTATAAGAAGTTTATTGTTGACTCATGTACCAAAGGTCGACAAAACGACCGTTATTAACTTAAATAATTACATAATGTTCATATCATTGTAATAAGTGATATAATAAGGATAATGAAGTTGAAAATGGTTCTTAATAAGGTATATATTAACTCTAGTTTATTATTCAGGAGGTTAAAGAACGGTTGAGTCAAGTCAGACACGAGGTAAGGGAACTTCTTAACCCAACTTCCATTCTTTGGGTTAATCTCCTACTTTCAAATTATGTCATGATATTATATCCTATTTTTTTTATTTTTACTTTCTTTATGTGTACCTATAGTGAATACACATAATAGATCTATTTTATTTTTAAAAATGATCTTTTTAAGGACTTCGTCTCTATCCCCTTTCATTGAGGCATATTTTGGCTTTATACACAACTTTCCTTTTATACGGTGTATAAAACCCTTTGACTTTTGCATTTATTCAAAAGGAATCTTTTTTATACGAAGCATTTTACTAAACGACAAAAGGGAATGTTTTTCTTTCCGTACTTATGCGGCGACAACGACTTCTCCACCGCCGTGACCATTATTTGAGATCCGGCTTCCTCTTCAAGCCATCATTTTTTTTTAATGAAAAATAAATACAAAGTTTTAACTCTCTTTTATTTTGGTATTGAAAATGGTTTTGAAAGCATTTTTATTATATCAATGTGTTGTATTTATATCTTGTGATTGAAATGTGGAAATGTTATGTTTCCTTTATGCCTGTTTTATGAGATACGATTATGTTATGGTTTATGATATGTTTAAACCTATTCATATGAGGAATGCATTGGACTTAATAAGTGACGGGTGGAGCCCGCTATAGCTCCTCGATGCATCGGCAGGTCTCATGAGACAAACTAGTGTCTTGGCACAAGGCCTTGACAAAATCTTATTTGTAGTCTTGGCACGAGGCCTTGGCTATGTGGTTATGATAGTCTGGCATTATGCATTCCATCATTATGAAAGTGGTTATTGATATTGCATGTGATTATTCGACCAGTAGAATATCCATGTGAAGAAGTAAATGGCATTATCTCATTTTACTTTTTCCATATTATGTTGAAGTTCATGTTTAAAAGGCTTTTGTTTTAGTTATACATTGCCTTAAATGTTAATGTTTATTTATGAAAGCTTCCGCATTATTGTTATCCTTACTGAGCATCTGACCTCACCCCTTTCAATGTTTTAATATTTTCCAGGATGTGAAGAAGTATTTTATGAATGACCTGCAGGGATAGTCGGAAGAGGATATGAGTGTGGACTATGGAGACTTTGTTATTGTAGTTTTTCACTTTTTGATGTAATGAAAGACTTATGAATGTATCTAGTGTTTCCAAGGCTACTAAACTAATCGGTCTTTCGAGACTTGATCCTTTGTGATCATGCCAATGTTACGAAGTAATGCACCGGCTCTGGGTAGCTGGGGTCGGGGCGTTACAGTTGGTATCAGAGGCAGTTTAGTACTAACCTTGGAAGCTAGATTTAGATAAACTCTGATTAGAGCACGTAGACCTAAGATGAACTCTGAGGATTAGTATAAAAGAACTTCCTAGAATTTTGGTATTATAGAGATGTTATGACTTTTCCGAGCAATACATCCCTGTCTGGATACGAGCAGGTAGAGGCGGCTCTGGCACAGATGTACCTAGGGGTAAAACCCGAAAACACCGCTTTGAGCTAGACTCGAACGGGAACTGGTGCACGAAAACGGGCCTTGCTGCACTCTTGGTTACGACACTCCCGGGGGATATGCTTAGGATAATTCTCATTTTACTTACAAACCACTATGAAGGGTTATGAGTACATACTTCCTCAAAGAAAACATTTCTTTTTATGATTATGGATTATATCCATAAATAGTTCAATTTATGTAAAGTGTTTTACAAGTATGGAATTATGTATTTTGATTCATAAACTAATCTAGTTTATGCCGTTGTATAGAAATGGCGCCCAGTAGAAGGAATGTGAACTCCAGCGGTACGTATGATCCAAGGAGTAAGAAGGATAGTATCTTTCACGGTATTAAGCCAAAATTTCGAAGGGAAATAGTCTCCCATGTGTTCTCAACATATGAAGAAATAGTATCATGTGTTAATAGGATAAGTAAAGAATTCTCTGAGTCCTATGGCTTTGAAGCGAAGCAAGAGATGAAAGGGATGGAAGAGAGAATGATGGATAAAGGGATGAGGGGAAAGAAGAATTTTCCAATATGTGGTAATTGTGGGAAGAAACATCATGGAACTTGCCTAAAGGGAATGGGAGTTTGTTATAAGTGTAGAGAAAAAGGACACAAAGTGCGTGACTGCAAGGGTAAGAAAATGGTTTCAAATGTACAATGCTTCTTCTGCAAGGATTGGGGACACTACGCAAACCAATGTCCAAATCATCAGAGCATGCCCCAAATGATGTTATTGGATAATAATCAAGTTATGATACTACCACAGATGAGGAGTAATGATTAGAGTTCTTATGTTGTTATTAAAGATTTTTTTTTAATTTGAGTGTTGTATCAATGATGTACTGGTTATAATAATTATGGAGTATATAAGGATTGTACTGCAGTACTATTTCATCAAGGACTTGAGATTGTGTGGAACCAAGAAAAGTGACTCCACAGTAGGTTAAATTTTTGGAAAATATATGGTTGAGAGAAAGATAAACCATAATATGGTTTTGATACTGAGATTGTGATTTTGGAATAAGACGTGATTGATTTGGATAAATTATATTGGATATACTTAACTTCCTTGAAACTGATTGATGTTTTGTATACATTTTTGGATAGAAGGAGTATATCTAGTATTCTATAAGGAATAAGGGATCATGGTAATTCAGTATGTTTAAAAAGAATACATGATGAAGGTGCTCACATGTTGTTACGTGGGATAAAGGATCTTCATTATGTTTACCTTCCTTATAAAATTTGGACTGTGAGTTGGACAGATGTATTTTGGATAACTATTAAGGTTGGAATGGATTAAGTTGAACCATGGATAGTATTGTTTAAGGTTAAAAAATTTATGAAGATTATTTTTGGAATATTATGATACTATAGTTTTAGGAAAAGGACAACCTGCAGGGTGGGGCATAACCCGTCGCGTCGGACAAAGCTGCAGGAATCGAACCCACAATCATAGTGCGACAGGCCTTTATTTCCTACCACTAGCCTACAGGAAGTCCCCGGTTATTACAAAATAATTTTACTAATCTAAATGGTATGTGTTAACATTTGGAACCTTATACAATTAGGATAAGTATAATATTTTTGAGTTCTATTATCTTTTGAGTGAAAGATGAGTTGAAGGTTGAAACTCTAATGTCAAACACATATATATATATATACCTATCTCTTATTCAATGAATAAATTAATTCTTAAACTTTAGTAAAGGGATATTAAAACAAAAAAAATGTGTTATCCTAATAACTTATGTTTTGTTGAACTGATGATATTTTAAATCAACATAGATTGAAGGCTTTGAGGCCCTCAATTTGACAGTTGATTGTTATTGATGACCTCAATCACTCCCTACAAATATTTACGTTTTTCCTCCAATTATATGTCTCTAATTGCCACCAATGTTCTCCTTATCGAGATTATAATTTGGTGGTGACTTTCTTATTTCCATTTACCTCTTATTAAGGCTAAATTGTATTAATCTTATTTCCGATGTGGGTTTTCCACAAAGGTATTTTCCCTTTTCAACCTTTTATTTTCCAAGAAAAATTTCAAATTGCGAGGACGCAATTTATTGAAGGAGGGGAGAATGTAACACCCCGAGCTTCCACGATACGCTTCTCATTCAATAATACAATAGCTTGCATTGTACGCAACTTCGAGTTCTAAAACATCGCGACAAATCAAACTAGCCGTTATGAATAGTAATAACCACTTTTTAAAATTATAGAAATTTTATATTTCAAAATGGACTTCATTTTTGTATTCGTAATATCGAAATTAGCCTATGTTGAATTTTTGGTATTTTTCTGAGAACTTCTAATTTTTTATGAATAGTGAAAAATACATAAAAACAACTTTTTTAATCAAAATAATTTATACAGATAAATTATACTATTTAGTGGTTTTAAGGTATAATTAGAAAATATTTTTACCATTTTATCCAATGGTGGTCATTAGAATTAATTTAACATTGAAATTGGACATAAACAATTGCCAAACTTTTGATATAAATTGTTTCTTAAAAACACGCTATTTGTTGTAACAGCGGGAATTAATTATGAAATTAATTAATACAACTTATATGTTTGGAATTTTGTAAAATAGACATCATTTTTGAATTCGGAATATCAATTATAGCTTAGGGTGAAATTTTGGCCTTATTCTGAAAAACTTCAATTTTTGATGAATAGTGAAACCACTAAGTGGTAGTTAAATAACTGATTTTTCGTTTAAATGAAATATTACAACTTCTGTGATTTGATTTTCAAAAATCCGACATACATGGTTGTCATTAAGAAGTAAAATGTGGTTCAATGAGATTATAATAATTTTTTGGTGAATAGTAACTTATTAAGCTCTTAATCGCGATTAGTGGTAATTAGTGTAGTTTAAGGTATAGATAATACTTTAATAATATTAAATGACCTAGACACATGTCCCAACCTCATTGGTTGAGTCATGGCCGACCAAGACAAGCCATGGCCTAACTTGGGGACCCCATGGATCCACTTTTGTTGGGAAATGACATAAATTAGTTTTTATTTAATGTTAAAGTGAAAATGACACTAACATAAATTGTTCTACTAAAACAATTTTTAATTGGGGTTATACAAGTCCAAATTTTGATTATAAATAGTCATTGGAAAGCTAAAAAGATTTCCTACATCATAGTATTTGTTTTATAATTTTTAGACATTAAATAAATTAAAGTATTTATGACATAATAATGATGCAGCGATGACATCATTATTTGACGATTTAAATAAAATGAGAAGATAATGCAAAATCCGAGGCTTACACTTGTCCAAAGCCTATTGGATGAAGATATTTCGAAACCTTATCACCTTAGCCTCGAATTATATAGATGTGGGACCTTTAGAATCCGAAAAGCATTTTGAAATAATGTAACATTTCATTACTTTCCAAAAGTGCCCCTCCTCTCCACTTATAAAAGGCCCCCACCTCTTCCACCTTATTCACACCATCAAGCCATTTGGCTCGGCCAACCTCTGCCCAAATACTCTCCCAACATTCCTTCCTTACTCCTAGAAACCTCACTTTGGGCAGAACTCTTCCCAAGGAAGCCTTTGGCTCAAATCAAAAAGAGTTACCCGATTTTGAGGTAATGTCTTTTATAATGTTGTTTTGTTTTATTTTTCTTCTCCAACCCCCTAAACTCTTTTTATTCATTTCTTTTGTAACAACACCAGTATCCTCAATATACTAGGATGTTGTTATAAGAAGGATTCGAGCTACACTTACACACACCTACATCCAATGGTTAAAGAACATACGGTTTCTGTGGATGGCGAATTTCTGCCTCACGAAACGATGATTGTTCAACACTCATATAACACCTTAAAAGGTGGCCATTAAGATGTCACTATTTTTATATATGATATATAATATGTTTTTGTTTTACTTATGCTTCTGTATTTCTCATTTATGGCATACTTTATGATTTCCATTATGGGTAAAACGCGATAATTTCATTTTAGGAAGTGCGGACTACCGCCCCCTCAAAGTGATTTGAATCGTTAATGCCATGTGTGGGATGTATAAAGGATGGAGTAAATGGTATTATACACTATATTATACTGGAATTATATTATACATTTATATCATTATGATTTCATTCCATTAAATATGAAATTGAAATGAAAGTAGCGTTCATGCGTACGTACGGCTTACCGTCTCCATGAACGGTGCATTTCATTTCTTACCTCTAAATGTTACGTAATATTATAAATGAATGTATATACTGTATATATATGATATATATGATATCTACATAATTAATATAATTCTGGATATAATGGATATTTCACCACATGAACAACTTATAATTATAAGAAGTTTATTGTTGACTCATGTACCAAAGGTCGACAAAACGACCGTTATTAACTTAAATAATTACATAATGTTCATATCATTGTAATAAGTGATATAATAAGGATAATGAAGTTGAAAATGGTTCTTAATAAGGTATATATTAACTCTAGTTTATTATTCAGGAGGTTAAAGAACGGTTGAGTCAAGTCAGACACGAGGTAAGGGAACTTCTTAACCCAACTTCCATTCTTTGGGTTAATCTCCTACTTTCAAATTATGTCATGATATTGTTATGTCATATCTTGTATTTGTACTTTCTTTATGTGTAATTATAGTGAATACACATAATAGATATATTTTATTTAAATGATATTTGTAAGGGAACTTCTTAACCCAACTTCCATTCTTTGGGTTAATCTCCTACTTTCAAATTATGTCATGATATTATATCCTATTTTTTTATTTTTACTTTCTTTATGTGTACCTATAGTGAATACACATAATAGATCTATTTTATTTTTAAAAATGATCTTTTTAAGGACTTCGTCTCTATCCCCTTTCATTGAGGCATATTTTGGCTTTATACACAACTTTCCTTTTATACGGTGTATAAAACCCTTTGACTTTTGCATTTATTCAAAAGGAATCTTTTTTATACGAAGCGTTTTACTAAACGACAAAAGGGAATGTTTTTCTTTCCGTACTTATGCGGCGACAACGACTTCTCCGCCGCCGTGACCATTATTTGAGATCCGGCTTCCTCTTCAAGCCATCATTTTTTTTAATGAAAAATAAATACAAAGTTTTAACTCTCTTTTATTTTTGTATTGAAAATGGTTTTGAAAGCATTTTTATTATATCAATGTGTTGTATTTATATCTTGTGATTGAAATGTGGAAATGTTATGTTTCCTTTATGCCTGTTTTATGAGATACGATTATGTTATGGTTTATGATATGTTTAAACCTATTCATATGAGGAATGCATTGGACTTAATAAGTGACGGGTGGAGCCCGCTATAGCTCCTCGATGCATCGGCAGGTCTCATGAGACAAACTAGTGTCTTGGCACAAGGCCTTGACAAAATCTTATTTGTAGTCTTGGCACGAGGCCTTGGCTATGTGGTTATGATAGTCTGGCATTATGCATTCCATCATTATGAAAGTGGTTATTGATATTGCATGTGATTATTCGACCAGTAGAATATCCATGTGAAGAAGTAAATGGCATTATCTCATTTTACTTTTGCCATATTATGTTGAAGTTCATGTTTAAAAGGCTTTTGTTTTAGTTATACATTGCCTTAAATGTTAATGTTTATTTATGAAAGCTTCCGCATTATTGTTATCCTTACTGAGCATCTGAGCTCACCCCTTTCAATGTTTTAATATTTTCCAGGATGTGAAGAAGTATTTTATGAATGACCTGCAGGGATAGTCGGAAGAGGATATGAGTGTGGACTATGGAGACTTTGTTATTGTAGTTTTTCACTTTTTGATGTAATGAAAGACTTATGAATGTATCTAGTGTTTCCAAGGCTACTAAACTAATCGGTCTTTCGAGACTTGATCCTTTGTGATCATGCCAATGTTACGAAGTAATGCACCGGCTCTGGGTAGCTGGGGTCGGGGCGTTACAATGGGTACTTCAAACTCACTAGATTCATTATTACACTGATCTACCACAATTTAACTAATTTTAAATAGATCAATACTCTTTTTCATGACAAAAATTACTTGATGTAAAAATCTCTCAAAACATTTTTACTCATTTGTAGGGTGATTGATTTACACTACTGGATGATATTCCACATTAACCCATAAAACATAGAGGCATGAAACTCTATCTTATAATAAAATCACGTGCCTACTCTAAAAATAGCATTAACCATAAATTTTTTGGATTGAATTTTGATGAAAAATCCTATAAAAAATTATTCACATTCCCATTTCCTTTAAAATAATTCCACTATTTGCATGGGTATTTATATATAATATTTCTTCATTCCTATTATTTGAGTACTATATTTCTCAATATCTCTTATAGGATAAACACATTCTCATTTCATTATCATCATGGAAGGATCTATGAAGTGTTTACATAATGCATCTCATATGATATTAAATTAATTGGATTGATGAATAACAAATGTAACATTCCACTCACATTATATTCATCTCAACTTCATGAAAAATAAAATGAGTTATGTTTCGTTATTAGACACACCATCATGTCATATATATGAATACAATAGGAGAAAATCATTATATTAACTAAAATTACCTCTATGTAGATTCTAACTGATTGAGAATAAGGATACCGAACAATAAAACCTAAATGAATAAAAAAATCACAAATTAATCATTCTCAATAAGAAAAATGTATAATATTGGTAACATAAATATTATCTATGAATTCCATACTATGATAGAATAGTGATTTTTATGGAACAACATCCCATGAAACATGATTTACTTCATATTGAACTTGTCACAATTATGATCAACTTGACTAAGAATAGCGACCCCAAAGAAAATTTATTTTTATGAGTATTCATAAAGAATAAAATTATCCAATGTCACATGAAGATAAAATATGGATCATTCTTATCATTTTCTTGGGGACATAGGAATTTTAGAAAATAATGGTTGAATACCAAAAATATAATTTTTCTATTTTTGGATATTTATGTTTTAAATTATTTTAATCCATTACATTTTATTTTTTTAAAACTCAATATGGAAGATATAAATTTCAGTTTGTGTAAATATTGTTTTGATATATTTATAGTAGAAAACAAAACCATTATTTATATAAATGATTTTATGTTAATATTTTGTAAAAAAACTAATTTTCTGTTGGTATAGGTCTGTAAATCTAAATCATTAGAAGTGTACAATGATAAATGGAATACCTGAAATGATATGATGAGATAAGAAATATACATAAAAATAATGATGGAATTTATAACCAATGAAATTAAATATTATTATGTAGAATATTCAAATAAATATTATATGAAAATAAAAAACCATTAATTATAATATATTATGAAATCATTATATTGCTAATAGAAATAGATAGGTTCATATTACTTGCATGGGAATTTTTACACATAAATTGGATAGTCTAAATATCTGGTAAACTGGATTAATTTTTATTACAATACAAAATATGGATATGGGAAAATAGTGATCCAATAAACTACCCATTATTCATATAAGATATAATTATATTTAAGGTTTAAAAATATATGCAAGTGATGAGAGAATTTTCAATATAAACAAGAGGAGAAATAGTAATTCATGTAGTTCTTTTAAATTTGGGGATAATATAAAGAAATAATATATGGTTTAATTGTGGTTCTCTTAAATATATCTAAAATAAGGAATTGGATTAATTTAAAATATGAATTTTAATTTCATTAAATAGTATTAGTGTTTATAATATACAAATATTTTATTCTAGTTTTTATTTATCCCATTAGAGTTTTATTTATAAATTTTTATGCATTCATGTATTGGTCTATACTATTTAATATGAATAATAATTTTTTCGGGATTCCAACCACATTCATAAATATAACTATTTAGATGTGGTTTAAAATATATGAAATTATTAGTGTATATATTTGATCTTTAAGTCACTTCAAAAATTTAATGTGTTGAGATATATATAAGATATGTTTCTATATAAACCAATAAAACCTAATATATTCAATAACATTTTAACAAACACTAATAAACTCACACAAAAATGATCAATCCATAACTGAATAACTTCTCATAGATTACTTCATATACCCAATTTATTAAATATAAATGATAAAAAATTATAATTTAAATGGAATAGGGAAATGAGAATAGAATCTAGAATTGTGAATAAATCAATTTAACTCCATGTTAGTAAATATGAATCTCAAATAGATATTTTCTAAATGATTTTAAATATAAACTATAGTGGTCATCGAAAACCAAATAGATATCAATAGGTCCATATTCAATATTTTTATAAATATTAACAATAATTATAATAAATATATTAGACACTACTCAACCATGTTTGAAAATAACAATTTAAATATTTAGAATTCAAATGAAAAATTAATCCAAAATCCAAAAAAAATTTAAATCAGTATTTCCAAACAAAATAATTCGAATAAATAACACATAATGATTAAAATTAAAACATACCCAAAATTATACATAGATACAAAAAATGAAATCACTTTTAATAGTAAATATAAATAACTAGTTGAAAAATGATAGAATCCATTAGGTGACACTCATTTTTAAATTTCAAAATTAGAATTATTATTCTAAAAATCACCCATTAAATACAATATATGGAATTAAAAAATCATAAAAACAATATCACAAAAAATATAAAAACCATACCTTGGGTAATCATAAAAAAATAATTTTAAATTCATGATGATCTAAAATAAGTATTTTTTTTATTTACCACTAATACATTTTTTAATCAAATCTACAAAACAACATTCTCTACCATTATGTTTTAAAACATATTGTTATTTTGTAATAGTATTGTAATTATCATGTTATATCGCTATATGTAGCATTAAATTCTCACTTTCTACAAATATTATAAATAACATGATAACATAAAATTCAATGGAATAGCACTAATTGGATCCAATGTCACAAGTCAAATATTCCCCTTCACCATGCATCTCATAGAAATATCTATGATTCATGGGCATATTATAGATCTAATCTACATCTAATACATCTTCAAAATAATATTATATTTTGTAAAATTATGTGAATAAATACTCATTCTGTTCATTATCGTTATAAATTTCTATCCACATATGAACATTAAAGGAATAAATATTATGATTTTTTTTAATATATTTGCAAAAATAGGCCATGTTTAATTTGAATATATATTAACGAAAAATTATTATAGTATATTAATTTGACAATATCAATCAACATTACATAATACCCAACTTCACAAATTGTGATTTAAACATTATTCTTTGTTTTTAAACCATATTTTAGAAAATATAGTTATATCAAAAACAATTTTACATTGTATGCAATAAATTTCATAATTTTCTTTTGTGTCTGTTGAGAAAATAAAAAATATAAACAGACACATCGACATGAATATTGATAAAATGGCATAATAAATAAATATTCTACATTTATAACATATATATAAATATATTGTTTATGAATTTTACTATTTGTGAGATTACAATATATGGAATCCATTATATCAATTATTTTTTTATAGTCTTTCTTATATGTACATCATCCATGGTGAACTTATATGTGTCCTCATATTTTTTCAATAAGTAAAAATTGAATTGATCTATAATATCCTTTTAGCATCCCTAAAAAATGCATTGATTTTGGAATTGTTAGATTTTATACTAACCAGTGGTGGTATTACATGAACAGAAAATGGTTCCAATACATTTCAATAGTTTAAAATTAATGAAGTGAAAATTTTAAAATCTTGTAACAAACACAACAAATAAGGATAATTATAATAAAAACCTAAAAATATAAATGAAAAATTAAATGTAAAAAATGTGATCCAATAATAAAAATAAACAAATTAATTTTTATTAACAAAAAAAATATTCAAAATAGATCAATTATGAGTCTATTAATATGTCAAGAAATATGTTATTGGGTAGAACCACTATAGTATCCATAATCATAGAAACACCAAATACCTACCTCATGGAATCCTTGACCATGACCTAATAAATATAGGATAAAGAAATATGAAATTGTCCCCTTTATTGTATCATGAGAAAAATAAACATATATATGAAAAAAAATTATATTCGTGTGGTGAGAAATAAAACATTGTAAGATGGTCCTTATATTTTTCTAATGTCCCACTATTAATACTATTTTCCCAACTAATAATTTATTGAAAATGAATATGATGAATATTTTAAAAATAAGATAGTTTGAAAATTTTATCTATATAAAACCACATAAAAGATGCACAATAGTAATATAACCAAAATATTGATTTCCATTAATTGATGTATAAGTAGTACATTTAATACCCTTGATATATCTAATCACGTCCTCTCCTTCATACACCCACGGATTGTAACATCCTGACCCAGCTCACCTCTATGATGATGGATGAACATGTCGCCACATGACCCTTAGCACGCCTCCTCATATGCCAAAGGTATCCAACTAACATCTAGGGAGTATGTATAGTCCATGTGGAGACTATACCCTCTTATCAGATTTTCACTATGGTATAATTGATAAAATAACAAACCACAATAGATGTAGTAATATATATTTGACATAGAAGCTGAAGACAGATTTCATATAACTGAACAAAAGTGGCCAATTCCATTTTTTATGATAGGTGAATTCATGAAATTGTATTTGTACATTACATAATGAAGTAAAAATAGATACATGTTTTTCAATACAATATAATATAATACTCAAGTAATGAGTCAAAAAAATTCAAAGGTGATCCCCAAGAGCGTCCTAAGATTCATCTCATTCCATTACCCCTAACTACTTGATAAAAGAAAACATCAACTAGCAGGGTCCACGAAACTACGTACATGAAAGGTCTACTCAGGTACCCATTGCAATGGAGGCCCAATAAAGGTGTGTGATATTAATCTCAGTAGGATGGTTCATCCGGTGTCTAGACTAATACCGATTGTGTAATATAAATTAAATTGTTTGAAGGCATGCATAAGGTAAGTAAGCAGTACAATTTAACTATAATACCCACGTACCTACTTCGTCCCTCATCTGGTGTTTGGACATGTAATCAATTCAATAATTGATTATTTCCAATTTATTCATAATTCACATGTGAAAAAGTCACCTACCAAGTCCAAGGAGTTTCTTCCAAGGTAAAACATGGTTATATAATGACCGAGCCTGATGGGATTTAAAAATAACACATACTTTTCAATTCAAAACCCAATGAGAGTATCCAAGGAATCCCTAGAAGGTATTTAGTAATAAATATCAATGATAATAAACAAGGAATCATAAGTCACAATGGATACTAACCCTATAGTATTTGGGTCTGTTAATGGGTAAAGTGTGTAATACAATGAGCGTAGTCCATGGCATTGCACGATGACGCTCCTGTTGAGTCAATAGAGAGAATCCAACATAAAATACTATTAGGAAAGGACTATGTCCAAGGAACCTGCTTCTAAATTTTTGATCCATTATTTCTATCCAAGGTGTATGGTAGTACTACATGAGGACCCAATGATAGTATAGAGGGAATCCATTCACAAGACAAGAAATGAGATCTTGGCGAGTCTTAACTATAGCAACCCATTCATGAATTTGGAATGGGGTACACGAGTGATCATGGAATTATCTGATCAGAATACAAGAAAAACATGTGTCTAACCATTGATATTTAATAATGAAGAAAAATAATAGTTAATTTTTCACCAACCCATTCCATCCATTAGTTTGGAAATGTCATGTAGCATTACAAAAAATGGTTTATTGGATCATTCCTTCCATTCTATTAGTGTGGAAAGGTCATGTAGCATTTAAACAATTTAATTATCAGTTCATTCCTTGCCTCCAATTAGTGTGGAATGTTCATGTAGTATTTCATCCATTTGGGAAAAACAAATAATTCATATTTATTAATTCAGGTTCACTCTATTACCTTCTATTAATATGAAAATGGGTCATACAGACATGAAAAAATTAATAGATTACTCTTAATAAGGACAACTGTTAGACTTAGTATACTTTCCAATTCACATTTCAAATTTAATTGTTAATCTGAACCACATACCATAGGTGGGAAAAGTGATGAGCATACATGGTACATTCTATTATTCAATTTTAGGAAAATTCAAAAACTTATTATAGAAGGTCTTAAAATTATAATGGTCAAGCCAAGGCACACCCGAACAGTAGCCAGAATGTGTCAGAAAAACTGAACAATGATCAAGGCACTGCAATAAACATTATGGGACTCAAAAATACCAAAACCACCAAATCATAACAAGGAGAAAAAGAGATATCATTCCCTGAAGCACTGCCGGTGAACTGAAAATACTTGAACCACCTCGCCTTCAGTTGTTGTTTCTAGAATGCTCTCTATCATGACCTAATGATTCATTTTCAAAAACTATCATAAAATGAAAATCAAGAATGAGGTCTACACAAAAGGGCTAGGGTTTGTCTCTATCTCATGGGAAATAGTTAGGATGACTAGAAGCTAGGAAATGGGAGGATAAGTGAGAGAGAACCATAACATAAAAATCATGGAATAAATTGGAGGAAAATTAGCAGGATTGAATGAGGAATATGAAGGTGAGGATAGGGGTTCATGATCACCTATAGGGAAGATCCTGAGGGGAAACTTTTCATATAATGGAAGAGAGAGGTGAGGAAAGTATTAGGTTTTAATTTTTTTTATTTTTTATTTAATTATTCACTTAAATAGAACCAACCATATGGTTCTACCCACACAGTTTATGAACCCATGAACTGGTTCGGCACAAAGCCCTATCCCTTTTTAAAAATGTTCGCATGGTTACCAGCAATGGGACGTTGGGTTTAGCAGACCATGTGGAAACTGTGATCCCTCTACAATCTTTTAAAACATGATGTCTTTCATGTTTGATTAATTATTAACTTCTCTAGTCACTAGGGAAACTTCTCAGGACATCGGCCATGCCTAAAAATTAATCTTTGAGTTATCCATTTCTCAGAATATCATTTCAATACTCGATTATAAAAACTATAGTTTTAGAAAAAAAAGTTCAAACCAGCTGTATTTTAGTCCAGTTCAAAACACAAGATTCTACAATATACTCACCTTAAAACAACTTGTCCCAATAGAATCCTTTGGGTACAACATATTCACTACCCGACCTACAATGCTTGGGAAGTTTCATTTTGATGGTTGCATTATGTTCCCATTATCCAATGAACCTTATGAATTTCCTATTCATTCTACAGATCAGCCTTTATATCCTAAGACAATGTTCAATATTCTAAAAAAACATAGAAACATAGGTTTCAAGATCCTGTTCACATAGAGATACGATCATTTCAATGTCCAGATAAACACTCAACTGATGGGGTTTCCCACCATATGTCATAACTTAAGGAAGGGTAAAAAGAAATACCTGGTACCTACACCATGGGAATTGATGTATAAGGCACAACTATTATTGTTATTACAACACCCCTCTCATGATTTAGTTAAAAAGATAACTGTCAAATTTTTTGAACTAACAAAACTGGTCAAGAAATATTTCTCATATGACACTACAGACCATAAAACCCCATTTTCCTTCACGTCACAATGTTCTTTTAAATTGATCTCTACAACAGTAAAAATTTAACTAATGGTAGAGAGGATCAGTTGAGGCATATGACAGACTTATCTCGAAGATCTCCAAATTAGACGCAAAGCACAATTTAAAATAAATGGCTGGGGTTCATGAGTCTGAACATTGAATTTCTACATGGGATCCCATAAATCAACTAGGACTTACCATGCCTTGATTAGAACCTGTATTTATCATGTAACACTGAAAAAAGATCTTCCAAGAAGCTCAATATCTCTTGAATGTTTATCATCCTATAAGACCAACACTCTCTTAGTGCATCGAGGATGAATTCAAGATAGGTGACAAGCTCGACTATTTAGAAGGGTATAGTAATAGGACTTAAGACGGGGTATTCATTCAAGAACACAAAGAAACTATAACATAAAATAGTCGAACCAGAACAATGTCATGTTGTTGAAAAAAAACATATATATAACAACACATTAATGACTCAAAGGAATTTGAGATAACCTATCCATTTTCCAGTATTCCCCTTAGGTACTTCCCCTTCTATATGGAAGGAAACATTTACCAGGTTCTACACAACACTTCCCACCTTAAGAGTGTCCTAGCGGAAAAAGGAAGGAAAACTAACTGCTCAAAAGCGTGATAGATTATAACAAACGGACCAGAGTTTCAAAAGAGTTATTTCATTCGATAAGCAACCAATGTATTAAAATGTAACATATTTTTTATGCTCAAGTAAATCTATATGGAGATGACCCAGTACCGTACTTGACATTACAAGAAGATTCATTTTGGAGTCATATTGCATCATATAAACATTTTCATTGAAAATGCCATGTCAAGTCATCATTAATAAAAAGAAAAGAGGGGAAAATGACTTATGAAGCATCTGACCATACTCGAGGAACATCTAGCCAGCTAAATATGAGCTTTACTCAATGACCAAATCCATAAAAATGTCATGGAAGACATATCCACCAGTCCGAAAAAGGTGTTCAATATAAAAATGAATGTCATACATTAGAAAACGACACACAAACAACACAAAAACTGAGAAATGTTATTGCACTATCAAGGAAATTAACATCAGAAGTTTAAACCTACCACATGTTAGCCCCTTACGAAGAACAAGCATCCCCCTACCCTGGGTCACGTCATCAAAAATTCACTAGTATCAGAAGATGATCATAAATCCATTAATAATGTAAAGAATGCCTATGAAATGTAATAATTATAGCATTCCAAGGAATCCCAAGAAATGTCTAAAAACACCTTTACACGATGGTTTCAAATAGTGGACACCACTACATGTTCCATTTCTACGCTGTTATATTTAATCACATTTAATCATTAAGAATCAATGATTTGATAAAAACATCAATGTACCATTTTTTTTAAAAAATCACAAGGTACATCATTTTTAACCAACACCCCACAAAAATAGAAGAATGTTTTATAAAAATCACATTTAAGAATAAATTTTACACTAGTTGACATACCATAATTTTCCGGAAACTTATCAAAATAAATTTCTTTTCAAGCATATAATGTGACCTACGAGGGTCACATTTTATCCAACCTATGATTTCTATAAAGCAACCCAATATATATTACGTAATTTATTAAAATTTGGAACAACCAAATGGGATATATCATAAAAACATTCCCCAACTAACCTAATTGTGTGCAGTTATATTTTTAAAGGATAATAAATTAATTTCTGATCAAATTCACATCTATATCACATTTATAAAACTATCACAGGGCCTCATGTCATCAAATTTATTATGGGTTTTCATTTCCCAATTCCTGAAGCTCCCATAAACTCTCTGGATTGAGAATTGGATACCATTAATCTATACCAATGTCAATTAATAATTTTAAATTATCAAACTGAACTGTCCATAATATATGGGTGGCCATATAATTGTAACACCCCAATATTTCATAGTGCATTATTTCTTCAAAGTAATTAAATAACTTGAACTACATGCAACACTATGTTTAAGCGCACCACGACTTACCAAACTAGCAGTTCAAAAGTGGTTATGAATAGTATTAATTAAATTTTGAACATTATATAATTATTAAAAAAAATTAATCCATATTATGGTTTTCTTAGACATAATTTATGAACTAATTAATTTTTTCAGATAAAAGAAGTATTATTCAAACAAAATGCAATTTTAGCGCCTTTTAATGGTGAACCCTTGTTAAATCCAATATTTTAAACTTTTATATATTCAATTTGACAAAATAAAATTTTTATTTAGAATCAGGACATAATAATTTATTTTTAATATGTTTTTGGTGATTTTCTGATAACTTCCATATTTGGATGAATAGTGAAAAATACTATCTTTTAATGAAAAAAACATTTTTAATCAAAATAATTTATATTGAAAAATTATTAATTTTAAAAGTTTGTAAGTATAAATATATTATATTTTTACCATTTAATCCAATTTTGTCCATTTCATGTAATTTCACTTTGAAATTGGACATAAACAAGTGTCAATCTTTTGATATTTGTTATTTTATACGAAATGCACCTTTTGGTTTTGACAACAAGAATTTATTTTAAATTAATAAATGAAACATATATGATTTTTATTTAGTAAAATAGACTTAATTTTTGATTTTGGAATATCAAAATTAGCTTAGGGTGATGTTTTTTTATATTTCTAAAAACTTTCAATTTTTGATGAATAGCGAAAAACACTGAGTTATTTTTTGTCACTGACTTTTTATTTAAATAATTATTTATTTTGTTTAAATATATTTTAGGTGAAAATAGATTAATAATCCATATATATGTTTAATATAATTCATTTGAGTCAATTTATAATATATTTAGATATATAAAAAGTTTATTAATCTTTTACCATCTTTTACCCACCTCTTAGGAGATTTTACAAATTTGCATAAAACATAATTTTACCACTTCTGTGAGTTTAATTTCAAAAATATGAGAAACATGGTTAACCTTATAATGTAAAAAGTGGTTCAATAATATGGGAATAATTTTTGGTGAATAGTAACTTTTGACTTTTATGTACTGTGGTTAAAGGTAAATAGGGTAATTCAAGTTAAAAAAAATAATATAATAAGAACAAATTACCTTAAAACATTTCCTAACCTTATTGGATGAGCCATTCCCGACCATGGTCATCTTTGGGTCGATTTTTGGACTACATGGAGCCACTTATTAATGATAATGACACATTATTTTAATTAACATAAAGTAAAGGCAAAAATGACAAAAACAAATATGTTTTCAAAAATCAATTTTTACATGGGGTTATATAAGTAATATTTATGAATATAAGTATTAATTGGAATTATAAAAATATTTCTTAAATAATGGTATTTTATTTTTAATTTTTAGGCATTAAATAATTAAATTTATTTATGACACAATGATGATGCAGTAATTACCGTATTAATGAAATATTAAAATAACTAATATTATAAATATCCAAATAAAAGTAATTTTAGAATTGTTAGGAAATACACTAATTTTAGAGGTCAATTTGACATGTTAGGGTTGGTTAGAAGAATATTATTTAAGTAATAATACTTTTATGATTTTAGAAAAAACAAAATACCAAATAGTGTCAAAATTGACATAAAAGAGTTTTTAAAACAAATATTATATTATTAATTGATATTATATTCCTAAAAATATAAGGATTGGAAAAAAGACATATATAATGGTAGGTGTATAATCAATGAACCACTTGGGTTTCTCTTTGAAGTATATTGTATGTTTATTACCCATATAATATAAAATACAAAGAGACATGGTAAATGTCAAACTATTAAACTAAGAGTTAAATCTAAAAGATAAAGCAAATATAGTGACTCAAACCTATCTAAAACATACTGGTTGAGTGGTTTTCAACCCCTACCCAAAACAGCCTTTAAATAATTCATTTTATATCCATTATAAACTGATAATGATTTTTTTATAAAAAATTATTTCTAGTTTTTCCTAAGGTGCCACTCACCCCTCTTATAAATGATAAGTTCCCCTTCTCTCTAATTCACACCTTCAAATCCATTTGGATTAGACAAACCTGAACCAAATACCCTCTCAAATATACTCCCTTATTCTTAGAGACCTTCCTTTAGTCATAATGGCATCCTACGGATCCCTTTTGATCAAATCAAAATGAAGAACTCGAAGAAGAGATAAATATTTCATCACCTGTTTCATGTTCCATTATTCTTCCACTTACTCTTTCTTTGTTATATCCATTCTTAAATAATAACTCGAGTATATTCTATATACTATGATGTTATTATAAATATGGTACAACCATATTCATTATTTTATCCATCCATTGAATGACATCTCACATTAGGTGCGTATTTACAATTTACTGTCTCCACGTCGTGGTGTAATTGTTATTGAATGTATTGTTATTTGGATGGGTATAATAATGAAGTGTAATTGATATAAATAATAAGTATAGCATGATAATGATTCTATGTATATTATATACCAACCAATTATATATTATTTTAACATCAATATAATAAAATTGTCAATTGTGTGTACGTACGGATTACCATCTCCACGAACACGATGAGATTTATTCCCCATCGTATCCATTCAATAATAATTTTCATTTGATGATTAAAAATAATTTTTAAAAACATAATATCATTCTGGATATTAATAACATACACCTCATCCATAACAAATATGACTCACATAACAAGAAATTTAAAGGAAGACGAATCCGTTAACACCTGAAACGACGATAATACTATGATATTATTAACAAAGAAATGTTAAAAGATCATATATGATATCATATTAATGTATATATTTCTTCTATAATTAAATAAAATTTATTTTAGAATTATACAGGAGGTTAACCTACCCTTGACCAAGGAAATGTACAAGGTAAAGTTTAATTTCCCAATCTCTTTATTATCCGAGTTTGATTTTATGATAGTGTCTACTAGAACCTCTTTGTCATCCACATACAATATTCTTAAAAATCTATTTCAAATTATATTTACTATTTAATTGAAAATGGGTTAAGGTCATTTATAAACTTATTTTAACCTATATTTTTTGAATAGAATCTTTTCGTCGTTTTTCAAACAAGGTACTTTACGAACATTCTGAAAATATCAAGGTAATAATTTTTTTTAACTTATACGGCAGGTGTGGTTATTCTCTGCCTTTATAACATTGTAGAAGATTCACATACAAGATTATAAGAATATTTTAAAAATAAATGTTTTCATTATAATTATTTGACTTTTAAATGATTTCAAAATAGAAAGATTTATTTCTCTAAAAAATTGTTTTGATTTCATTTATGTCAACATCCTTTGATGGATTTTAAGTTTATTTGAAGTTGATTTATTACGATAAAAAACTTACATATTTTATTGAAGGTTTTTTGATATGTTTGACTATGGATGTGATATTTTAATACCATTCATGGTTTATATTTAAAGTTTTGACATTTCCTATGCTAGTTTTAATACGAATGATTATGTTGTATTTCAATATTTTCACATGAGGAATGTATTGGACTTAGTAAATGACGGGTGGAGCCCACTATGGCTCCACGATGCATTGGTAAGTCTCATGAGACAAATATACATGGACTTGGATGATGCCTTTCCCTATTTGATATATGTATTTTTCCAAGGCCTTAATCATTTTCAAACATCTTGGCTGAGGCCTTGACAATATGTTTCAGAATGTCTGGCATTATACAATACATCTTTATGAAAATAATATTGATGGCTCATGTGGTCATTCAACTTGTAGAATAACCATGATTATGTTTTATTATGGCATTATTTACTCATCTCATATTCCTTCCATAAAAGAATTAATTTTTATTATTGGTAAAGGCTTATGGTTTCAATTATTCACCTTGATTAATATTTATGTTATCTTCTGTTGTATTGCTTACCCTTACTGAGCATTTGAGCTCACCCCGTTCTTATGTTTTATTTTCCCAGGATACGAAGAAGTATGTTATGACTGACCTGCAAGGATAGTCTTTGAGCTATCAATGTTTTCTATGGAAAAAATGTTGTTGTGATTTTCAATTTCATGATGTAATGTAAACCTTATGAATGTATCTAGTACTTCCAAGCCTACTAAACAAATCGTTCATTAAAGACTTGATCATTTTTTATCATTCCAATGATATATAATAATGCACCAACTCTAGGCTTCTCGGGTTGGGGAATTACAATTGGTATCATATGAAGTTTAGTAAAAACCTTGGAAACTAGATTTATATAAACTCTAATTTGAGCACTAATCCCTAAGATAGAATTTGAGGATTAGTACAGAAGTACATCCTATAATTTTTGTATTGTTGACATTTTGTGAGTATTCCAAAAAATACATCCCAGTATGGATAAGAGCATGTAGAGGTGGATCTGGCACATACGTACCTAGGTGAAAACATCAAAACACTACTTTGATCTAGACTCGAATGTGAACTGGTGCATGACAATGAGAGTTGTTGCACTCTTGGTTATGACACTCCTATGGGATATGCTTAGGATAATTCTCATTTTTTTACAAACAATTATGAATGGTTTATGAGTATATACTTCCCCAATGAAAACACTTTTATTATTATGTATTATATTGATAAACTATTCAATTTAATTTAGGTATTTTACAAGTTTGGAATTATTCATTGCAATTCATAAACTCACCTAGTGTATTCCATTGTATAGAAATGTCGTTCAGTAGAAGGAATGTGAACTCCAACAATATGTTTGGTTCAAACATTAAGAAGGATCATATCTTTCATAGTATTAAGTCGACATTTTGAAGGAAATAGTCTACCATGTATTATTATCATATGGAGAAATTGTATCATGTGTTAATAATATAAGTAAATAATTTGATGAGTCCTATGGCTTATAAGGAAAGCAAGATAAGAAAATTATGGAAGAGAGAAAGATGGATAAAGGGAAGAGGGAAAAGAAGGATTTTCCCATATGTGATAACTGTGGAAAGAATCAACATGATAAATTCTTTGTGGGAATGGGAGTTTTTTATAAGTGTGGAGAAAAAGGACACCATGTACATGATTTACAGGGTAAGAAAAACGTTTCAAATGTACAATGATTCTTCTTCAAGGAGTTGGTAAACTACACAAATCAATGTCCAAATCATAATAGTATACCCCAAATGATGCTATTGGATAATAATAATGTTATGACACTACCTAATATGAATAGGAATGATTAGATTTCTTAAATTGTCATTAAATTATTGTTTCATTTGATTATTTTATTAATGATATACATGTTATAAGAATTATAGGGTATAAAAGGATTGTACTGAATTGATATTTAGTTAATGACTTGAGATTGTGTGGATCCAAGAAATGTGACTCAATAGTAGTTTTAATTTTTGGAAAATATATGGTTGAGAGAACGATAAACCATAACATGGTTTGATAATGAGCTTGTGATTTTTGAATAATACATGATTGATTTGGATAAATTTATCAGATATTCTTGACTACCTTGAAGCTGATTAATGATTTGTATATTCCATAATTGTTGGAGTTTACATTATTTTTGGATAGAAGTAGTACATCCAGTATTCTATAAGGAATAAGCGATCATGAATGTAATCAAAAAAGATTTATGGTAATTTAGGATGTTGCAGTGTTTTATAAGAATACATGATGGTGGTGTTCACATGTTATTATGTGGACAAATGTTTCTTCATTGTGTTTACCTTCCTTATAAATTTTGGACTGTGAGTTTGGACAAATGTAATTTGTCGATGCCTTGGCTAAGGCCATGAAAAAATGTTTTAGAATGTCTGACATTATATATTTACTCATTATGATAATAATATTGATGGTTCAGTGGTCATTAGACTAGTAGAATATCCATGATTTTGTTTTATTATGGCGATATTTACTCATCTCACATTCCTACCATAAATGTATTCATGTTTATTATCGGTAAAGGCGTGTGGTTTCAATTATTCACCATGCTTGATATTTTTGTTATCTTCTGATGTATTGATCACCCTTACTGAGCATTTGAGATCACCCCTTTCTTATTTTTCATTTTCCTAGGATATGAAGAAGTATATTATGTATGACCTGAAAGGATAGTCTATGGGATTTCAGTGTTTTCTATGGAAACAATGTTGTTGTAATTTTCTATTTTATGGTGTAATGTAATCATTGTGAATGTTTCTAGTACATCCAAGGATACTAAACTAATCAGTCTTTCGAGACTTGATCTTTTGTGATCTCGAAAATGATACTTAATAATACACCGACTCTGGGCTTCTGGGGTCGGGCGTTACAATAATAACCTACAGAGTTCCCATACACTTTATAGTTTGAAATTTGTCTCCATCCATTGAAAACAAACTAAATTTTTCAATTGTATTTTGTAGTCTTTCTTAATATGGTTCGACTACATTGATTACCTTTTCCCAGCTATAAGATTCCCAAAGAAAGTACAATTGAAAACAGTCGCCCATTTTTACCGTATCCAATAACCTAGTACAAAAAAAACTATTTACATCAAACAATATTAGCTAACATGTCACTACAAGTATCTAACATAGAGAAACTAGTTGTAATCACCGTATCATGGAAATATAGTCTCCAAAGCATGATAAAACAATCTATAAGCATAAAATTCATTTTATTGTATTACATAAATAGGTATAAGTCAAATAATGGAATATCAATAAGGCATAGAATCATACTAATCTGGAATCCAACTAATACAACTACATGGCATGGTTTATATGTATGGAATGTAATTTATTTTGTGCATAATGTAGTTCATATTATAAAACATCATTTCCATATCTGGACAATAAAAGTTTCCACTTGGTTATTCATCGTACGTTGGTTGATCACTCCCAATCACGACTATTAACCATTCATCACTACCACAAAACTAGGAAAGGACAGCGCCACACATTAATCAGCGCTAATGAAAAAGTGCATATAAAGAGAGTTACCTTTATCAGTGCTAAAAAAAGAACTGATAAATGTACCCCTTTATCAGCGCTTTTCTTAGAGCTCATAAAGGTACACCCTTTAACAGCACTTTTTTAGCACTATTAAAGTGTACCCCTTTATCTGAGTTTTTTTAGTAGGGCTGATAAAGGTTCTACTTCCAAAAAAATCATTAAAAAAATTTATTAATGTTTAAATATATAGATATAGTTATATTGATATATATATAATATATATATATTAAATATTATTTAAAATATATTTTATATAAGTATAAATATACAGTTACACTTAATATATAAGATATTTAAAAAAATGGATTATAAAAAAATTATAAAAATATTTTTAATTAATAATTTGAAATTTATTATGGAGTAATAGTCATTTAATAACAATTTTAAGACAAAAAAAATTTAAAAAATTTAAAAAAAATATCCAAAATCTGTTGAAACCGCAACTCAAACTTCAAATGGCCATAACATTTGATCCGAGTGTCCGTTTGAGCTCTATTTCTTATCAAATCGAAGCATGTGACGAGCTATACATCACTATGACCGTGGTTTTCCTAGTATAGGTTTTCTCGTGGCCAAAAAAGGCCCTGAAGGCCTCCAAAACTGAGTTTTTAGTCGGGGTACCATAATTTTTTAAAATTTTGTGGATTTTCAGCCACGTTTAAGAGGATATTATTTGCTTTTTTTTGGTGGGGACTGAATTTATTCCAAGGTATTTCAATCATATTGATATTATTTCTTTCAAATTTTATCATTTGTTATAATGCACTATTATTTATAATCAAATATATAACTATATGTACATATTGTCTATATATTCATAACGAAAATTAAATTATAAATATAAATAATAAAATATATTTACATATAAAATATATTATCTTTATCTAAAAAATAACTAATTTCAATTTTATTTAAATTAGAAATATATGAATATTTATATACTTATATATTAGTCTAACTATATATATATATATATTAATATAACTACATATATATATTAATATGACTATAAATATATATATTAATATCACTATAAATATATATATATATTAATATAACTATATATTTATATTAATATAACAATATATATATTAATATAAATATATATTACTATAAAAATAAATATAACTAAATACATAAATATAAATAAATTGATATATCACTAATAAGAGAACAAATCAATATAGGGGAGTGGCAAAGGATTCGGGCGCGCAGGGGGGTGGTCTCGAGATCCAATCCGGGTGGAGACAGGGACGTGCACGCATGGGTGAATCCGGGGCTAGCACTGATAAATGGTGGAGGGGTGCATGCGGTCGCTGGAGGGGGCCAGAAAAGCACTGTAAAAGGTGGGCTCAAGTGCTATAAAATCCCCCCCTAATTGGTATAAATTTTTTAACTTTTTTAATTTTTTTTAACTTTTATCAGTGCTTTTAAAAAAGAACTGATAAAAGGGGTCTTTATCAGCGCTTTTTAGAGCGCTGAAAAAGGGGACCCCCCTTAACTTCGCCAGCATTAATACTACTTTTCTAGCACTATTAAAGGCCATTTTTAGTGCTGATAAAAGTCATATTTTTAGTAGTGGCACCAACACTTTCCCTATCTCCTGGACCGGTCGCCACCTGACCCCAAGCATGCCTCCCGGTATGCCAGAGGATACCTACTAACAACGAGGATGTATGGTATTTTTTTATAAAGAAAATTAGTAAACCAATTTTTTTTAATTCAATAATATAAAAGACTCATGTTAAGAAAAGTACTAAAATATCAAAGGAGATCCCCACATGCATCAAAATATCTGGATTAATCCATTACTCCTAACTCATGGTTATAAGAATAGAGAAACTAGCAAGTTCCATGGCCCTGTAAAGTATAGCAATCTACTCTAGTTCCCCAGTGCAAGGGCTGCACAAGTATGGTGTGATATATAAATCTCAGTAGGTTGGCACCATAGTTGTCTATCCAAATCATGAAATTGTAATATAAAATAAACAGTGTGTAGGAATGAAAATGATAAGCAAGAAGCTCAATGTAACTTAATTCCCAAGTACCTGCTTCATCCCTCTGCTGGAGTCTAGAAATGTAATAAGTTCGTTAATGGATTATTTCCAATTTATTCATAAGTCAGAAGTGAGAAACTCGCATATTGTGTCTATGGAGTGTTCGTCAATAGTAAAACGTGGCTAATAAATGACCAGGTCTAATGGGATTTAACTATGTCACCTACATGTCAATGATGGTCCCATGGAGTGTATCCATGACATCCTTTGATGATATATAGTAATAAATAGCCAAGGTAATAACCATGGAAAATAATACACAAGTTTTACTAAACTAGTAGTATATGAGTCTAGGTAAGGGGTAACTGTTCAATCCAAGAGCATAGTCCAAGGATTTTGACGATGAGGCACCTCCCACATCTAATGAGTGCAACTAAGGTTAAACAGACCTAATAAAGGAAGGATCCATGGAGTTTATCCAACGAACCTTCTTGTCAATGTTGGATCCAATGAGTTTATCCAAGGCATCCTGTAGTAACACATGGGGACCCAAAGGTAGTGTATCAGGAATCCAAAGTCATGACAAGGAATGATATATAGGAGAGTCTTAACAATAGAAAACTATCCTTGAATTTTTAATGGGGTACACAAGTTCTCATGGTTTTCTGCTATCAGAATCCAAGACAATCTCGAGTATAACCATTCCTATTTAATAAAGAATTCATATAATAATTCTTTTTGGTCCAAGTGTTGACATCAATTTGCGTGTATGGGTTAGGTAGAATAGTATCCATTTGTTAATTGGATAAGGCCTTGCCTTCCATTACTGTGGAATGATTATGTAGCATAATATCCATTTACTTTTTGGTTCAAGCCTTTCCATTCATTAGTGTGGAAATGTCAAGTTGAATGGAAACCATTTAGTTAAAACCATTAAGCCCTAATCAGTAATTAAGGATCTCTCATTTAACTTCCATAAACATGGTATGTGTTCATACCGATATGAAAAAATTATTAAATTACTCAAAATAGGTCCAAGTTATATACATAATATACTTTACAATTCACATTTTATAATTTATTGTCTATTCAAAGCACTTTTCTCGAATAGTTAATGTGATGATAATACATGGTAATTTCCCATATAAAATTTATAGTATATGTCAACCACTTAATATATAAGGTCTTAAAATTATGATGGTAATGCCAAGGAACACACGAACGTTGTACTGAAGGGCTCAAAACACTGAATGAAAATTAGGGAAAACATTACACATGATAAAATCTAATTCAAAACTAGGCCAAGAACATAGGCACTCCCTAGTCCCTTTGAATTATTTTAACAGGGTAACTCTATTTTTTAATGACATTAGGGACATGTCATACATAATACATATTTAAGCATGAATTCAAGCCACAAGAATTATAAAAATGATAAGAAAATAAGGAATGATATAACCACTAATTTTTAGCATGAAGACAGTACAACTCCATTGGACATGATTTTTTATAGAATCCTGACATTACATATCACACAAATCATTTATCACATTTAGTATTTTTTAATATGAAACATGCTATATCACATTTAAATTAATGAAAATATAGATACTGCATTGCATGAATTTAAATTCTAACTAGATTTCAGTAATAAATTTGTTAATGAATTTATAAAATTGAGGGCTTGGCAAGGTCACCTATCTCAGGGTGTGCCAAGTCATCCACATCGGCTCTTCGATATTTCTTACTAAAACCAGTTTCCCTCCCACTGAGCATATGCATATTCATATACATATAAGGACACTTATCCCTTATGTACACACTCAAACACTAGTACAAAGAATATTTTTAACGTCACCCATTTCACGTCAGTTTTTTAAAACAGATGTGAAAATCTCCGAAAATTGATTTTTCACATCAGTTATTATATAACCAACTTGAAAATACTTTTTTGCTGATTTTTCTGTTCATTTATTAAATAAACGACATGAAAAATCATTATAATTTATTTTTTACTTGGTTATTTAATAACCGAAGTGAAAAATCAATTTTCCCTTGATTTTTCACGTCGATTCTTATAATAACTAACGTAAAAAAATAAATTATAATGACTTTTTCACATTGTTTATTTAATTACACACATAAATAATGTCCAAAATCATGTAGTTTATTTCAGGAGCTTCGATTTTATAGGTCGTGGAGCTTAAACGGATTTACGGATCAAAAGTTATGGCCATCGGAAGCTAATCATCCCTAAATAAAGGCTTAGAGAAGGCCAACTTCAGAGGATCATAACTTTTGATCCGTACCTCCATTTGAGGTCCGTGACCTATCAAATCAATGATTAAAAAATGAACTACATTTATTTATGAATTTTTAATGTTTACTTAAAAAAATCATGAAACTTTGATTTTTGACGTCGGTTCTAATAATAACCGACCTAAAAATGTGGATTCATGAATATTTTACGTCGATTTTTAAATAACCGACGTTAAAAATGCATAAAAAAATATATTTCATTACATAATAATAGATTTTATAGGTCACAAGGCTCAAATGGACTTACGAATCAAATTTTATGGCCATTGGAAGATGATCATCTCTAAATAAAGTTTTAGAAAAGGCTAACTTCAGAGGACCATAACTTTTGATCCGTAACTCTGTTTGAGCTTGGTGACCTTTAAAATCGAAGGTTGAGAAATGAAATACATTATTGTAAATATTTTTAATGTCGTTTATTTAATAACTGACTTAAAAATTCATGCATAATGATTTTTTACGTCGGTTCTTATAAGAAACGACGTAAAAAATCGGCGAAAATTGATTTTTCACGTCAGTTTTTATATAAATGACATGGAAAAGGAGAGAAAATTTCAATATTTTGAACGTTGGTTATCATAAAACCAATTTGAAAAATTATTTTAATATCCCACCAACGTGGGATTTCAAATTTTCACTAAAAGTATCAATTTCCACGTCAGTTATTAAATAACCTACCTAAAAAAAGTCATGATAATTGATTTTTCACGTCAGTTTTTATATAACCGACGTGAAAAATCATGGAAAATTTTAATATTTTTCATGTTATTTATAATAAAAACTAACGAGAAAATTATTTTAATATCCCGCCTATGTGGGATTTCAAGTTTTTCACATCGTGGGCTCAAAATTTCCAATTGCCGCCTAAATTTCTAATACCGCATTTTCTTTTTCTATATCATTTATATGGTTTCATTATACAAAAATCATTATCTAATGATCCTTTCATTCAATCATTATCATTCCACCATCTCAACCCATTTTATCTTCAACGTGAATCCACTATTTCTTCATTCCGTGATCTCGTCAAGTATTCTTAATTATGTTTCCATGATTTATGTTTTGTTATGATTAGTTTTCTTAATTTATATACCATTTAATGATTTGTATTCACTATTTATTCTTTGTATCATGGTAAAAATAAATATCCTCATTTAGATTCTAAATTTTATTCCCAAGCGAAGCTTCTGTTGCCTCATTCGATCTTTCCTTGGAAAAAATACATCAAACTTCTAGTGGTCATAACTATTGATCCGTTGCTCCGTTTGAGCTCTATGACCTATCAAATAGAATCTCGGGAAATTATCTACAAAATGGGAAAAAAAATTAACATTGGTTATTTAAAAACCGACGTTAAAAATGAATTTTAACGTTGGTTTTTTTAAATAACGACGTAAAAAATGACTTTTAACGTCGGTTTTTAAATAACCGACGTTAAAAATAGCATTTCAATGTGATTGTTTTGTATAAAATTTGGTTTTTCATGTTGGTTTTTTAAAAACCTAAGTGAAAAATAATCAAAAAACATTTTTAACATCAGTTATTTAATAACCGACGTTAAAAAACATATTTTTTTTATGTCGGTCGCAATAACGTCGCCACAATGTTGCCACAAAACCGATGTTAAAAAGCAAAAAAACGACGTAAAAAAGATTTTTTGTACTAGTGACATTTCCATGAGCATGTTCAAGGGGATCGTAACATGTATTTTTATATTCATACATTATAATCCACTCATATACGCATGCATTTTCCATTGTATCCATAGGAACACCTTTCTCCATACGTGAAATTCATTACTAAGTGTGAAATTACACAAAACGGGGGAACCTACAAACATATATCCAAACATACATATGAATACGTAAACGAGTCCCCCATGTCTCGGTGTCTCAATACTGATGATAAGTAAACCAAACAATACACAAAGGATACTAGTATCCTTTAAAAACTAAAAGGTAACATTAAAACCTTCGTGAAATCAAACAACGAGCATAAACCCTTACCTCAGTTAGAGACGATGAAACAAAAAGATATAAAAACACATTGTGATGCTAAACACAGTACAAGAAACATTCAGGGGATAAAAAATACCAAAAATCACAAATATTATCATGGTGAAATAGGGAAAATTAACCATGAAGAAAAGCCAATAGACCGAAACCATCTAAACTGCCTCCCTATCGGTGTTGGTTGCCAGAACACAGACCGTCAAGACCCAACAACTCCTTCGCACAATGTAGAATTGAAGAAAAAGAAAAAATGAGGATAATCCCAAAGAATTAGAGTTTGTTCGAAACACATGGGTGACAGTAAAGTCGATTTATAGCTGGTAAAAGGGTGATGAAGTGAGAGAGAACCATACCCTGGATAATCTTGCGAGAAATCCAATGAAAATCAGCTAGATTTAATGAGGAAGATATGTCCAGGGGGTCATGCGTAGTGAGAGGGATAAGTCCAAGGGTTTGCATCATGTATGAGGAATGAGGGAAGGGAGGTTAGTTTTAGGTTTTAAATTTATTTTAAACTTATTTAAATTTTTAGAAAGACCAAACTGCATGGTTTAACCTGGACGGTTTTCCAAACCATGCAAAGTGTACAACCAACATTGGGAGAGGCACATAGTTTAGGAAATCCCATATAGGCCGTGAGAAATGCCATTATTCCTTTTTTATATAGGACTGCATAGATACCTACAATGGGTCATATGGTATAGCAGACCATGTGCAAACTGTGAATCCTCTACTGACATTAAAAACATGATGTTTTTTGGTTTTCGAACATCCAAAACATCGCGAGCCACTCAAGAAACTTCTTTTTCCATAATCCATTCCCAGAAAATCATGTATTTGTGAACCATAACATTGAATCTCCTTTGAAGGCTATATTTAAAATATGATGAGTTTAGTAAAAGAAAATTTTCAAAAACACCTGTATTTTAGTGTAGTACTAAAAAATGGATTCTACATGGATGAACATAGAAATCCATATTACCATAATGATTAATCATTCCTTCAAATAAACATAATCTGGATTCCATTCTTTATTGTCCATCCATGTGAATTAAATCTTGTTAATTATATCCTAATTCCATTTAATTTTTACACGATCACATTAAACAACCATGTCATTCCAAATATAAATTAAAAAATATAAATTGTTTTAAGAAAAATATTTATTAAATTTTCAAACATGTTTCAAACATGATGTACTACCTAGTCAATATCAACCTATTCGTGAGTGTAATTTAAAAACTTTTTAAATAATAGAATCAGAACTAAATTTAGTAGGAATGAAATTGAAATACTATAGGTCCATCACATTCTATTGAATTTATTTTGTTAGAAAACAATTTGGTGATTTATAATCTATGTCATGACCTAGTACCTACATCCATATATATTATTATATTCAATTTATACATCCACACTCATACAAATATTTCTCTCAACAAATATAGAATATAAAAAAATTTATTAAACAGTATCATACCTCAAACATGTGGTTCTAAAATCATTCTTTAACAAAACATTTCTATTTCCATATAGTTACTCAATCTATAATAGGTTAATATTTGAGGCCTCAAAAATGGTCCTAAAATAAAAGTTATCCAACCAAAATATTTGATCATTATATACTATAAATAACTAAACATTTTTAATCAATCACAATAGAAAAATAATTAATAGTTTTTAGGATATATTTATAAAGATAATTCTTTTTGGTTGACAAAATTTATTTTAATTTTTTAATTCACCAGGGTAAAAGTAACATAATGAGAAATTTTAAATATTACATTAGATATTGTTTTAGGTTAATAAATAATTAATAATTATTTGGTTATAATAATCACATTTATGAAATTTTCGTACCAAAATAATGACGTAAAATGTTTTCAATAAAATTTTCTATAAATGATTTGTTTTTGATAATTAGTTTAAATATTTTTAAAACAATATCTTTAATTTATATTTCCAATAGCATAATATTTTAAATCAAATGTAATTTACTTCAAAAAAAGAATTTTAATTCACATATATAAAACATAAGCTTTTATTGGTTATAGAAAATAAACCATTCTAAATGGTTTTATTTTAGCCAAACCACATGCTAATATTTTGTAATAATCTTGAGTTAATTTATTGGAAATTACACATATTTAATTTGATTAAATTTAAAACCATGATAATGATAATTATGTTATTTTCAATGATTTTTTAATATATAATTAATAGAATTTATTAAAATAAACTATAACTTATAATAGAATAATTCAATACAATTATTATACCAATATTTAAATTTATATTCAATAGTTCAACTATTAATCAGTAATAAATAACAATATTAAATCATAATTGTGATTATAATATTATTCATTAATTCGTTTTCCCATGATATTTAATGATTTTATTTAAAAATAAGTATTTAATTTTTTACAAATTAAATTTTATTAAATTATTTTTTAGTTTTGGTTCATCAATTCCAAAATATATTGGAAGGTTCATATTTTATTAATAAAACCATATATTACATAGTATAAAACTAGCGATATAGGTTGAATTAAAATATTGAAAAATATGAAAACATATTGTTTAATGAAATTAAATTCTTCTAAATCATGCATTGAAATTACAGTTACAGTATTTACTAATATTCTATGACACTACAATCAATTTTAATCTCATTTGGAATTATTAAACCTTGAATAAAGTAATTTAGTTGTTATAAAATAATAGTTTTTTACAAAAAAAATCATTTTCATAACATATAAAGGGGACACTTATAACTATTAGGCTACACCAATTACATTAAATTTCTACTAAATGCTAAAAAAATTATAATCCAATATTCATTTCTCTTATTAGTTAGCCTACTCTATAAATTAGATTTCCTAATCCGTTAAATTCAAAGGAGACATTCAAAAGAATGTTCTTGGTCAAAAATTGAGTGTTACTTGATGTTTTATTTTTTCATATTATTCAATACAATGAAAATATTTCCTAATAAATTATATATAATCAATATAATACCTATAGTATACTAGTGACTAATATTATTATTTAATTACTGTTATTTATTCCTTACCACCTACATAAAAATAACAATGAAAATAAATATTTATTTTTGTAGAAAATCACCACCATAATGTAATGTTTTTTCGATTTTCCATAATTTTACATTCATTATTAAAATAATTTAATATATGTTTAAGGCCAAAGAAATATTTTATAATATATTTTTTTTTCTTTTGTAAGGAAATTATAGAATAATATACAAATTTTATAACCATTTTAACTTTTACAATCATGTTACGTTCATGTTTTCTTTGGTCAAAACACAAACATGAATTGTGATATTAAAATATATAATGGACTCCTAAAAAAATAAACACTAATTTTATAGAAATATAATAATAAAAATTTTTCTTTATATTCAACATAATTTATAATATTTATTTAACTCATTAATAAAATACTATTCCCAAATAGTAAAATCACGAAAATTAGCCGACATTCATTACATTCTAAAAAATAAATCATAATTTAGTAATGTAATTATAAAAACAAATTATTTTAATTAATATATCATATATTGTACCATAAATGATCAATTAATTATTATCCATTTGCTAATATTTATGAAAAACAAAACTTTTAATATTACAGCTCAAAACAATCAAAATTACGCTCACCCAATATTAAAAATTAATAATTAATCACTAATATAAATTAGGAAATAAATTAATAATGTTGTTTCTAAAATGATACATATAAGTATGATATTTTTAAAATGAATATATTGTAATTTTTTATTTTAATATTGGATCTTATAAATTATTCTACTATGATGGGAAATAATTATTGGTTTCTTTTTTCATAAATTAACTTCTTGACATATAATTTTTAATATAAAAATTTTTTCCAATTAAATAGTGTATTTTAAAACCTTAATATATTGTATAGTGTTCCTCTAAATAATAATTTTATTTTTAGTTTACTTGTAATAATTTTATTTATGTTTTTTAAATGAACAAAAATTATGTCCTTATAAATATTTTTATTTCAATTTCGATCATTTATATCATAATATATTCACCCCATGTTGTCTTTATGGTCACTATAAATATTAGTTGATGTAATATTATTATATTCCTTAGGAATTGTATGATATTTATGATTTATTTTCATTATCCCTCTCCCACATATTTTTGCCTTAGGATGCTTTCTAATTCATTATCAACCTCACACAATTACATTATGGAATCAAAATGTTTTAGTCAAGAAGAATTGTGTATTGTTTCCCAAAAAATTAATGCCTATTTGAATACTAGAATTTTTTATGTTAATAGAAGAGATACATCTAGACGTTAAGCCCCTATAAGTACTTATTGGATTACCAACTCAATCATTACTTGTTGAACTATTATTTCTCCAAAGAACCTACACTAGTCTTGACACATCAAGGGGATTCGCGTTGGATAATACCCACCCTATGAGAAACCTTAATAAAGGATTCAACCTAATTCTGTATAATTGGTCTAACCATGAAAATATAATATATTCTATTGATAACCAAAAAATTTGAATGTATATATCGGTAGTGAATTTTCATTATTTAGTGGATAAAGATCTTTTTTTCAATAATAATTAATGTTTCTATGGAAAAATATTATACTACTTATCCACATTATTAAATTAAAAAGGGAGATGTTGTAAATCCATATATATAATAATTCAACAAAAATAATTACCTATGAAATTAAGATCATTATCTATGTGGTTTCATTATGAATATTATGATACATGTTTATAAATACGTATTCTATTTCTCCATATTCTTTTAGAATATGTTATAACTTTAATTATCATGTGGATGTGTACTTATTTTTTAAATTTTACTTATAACATATATGTCAATTATGTAATTATTTTTTTAGTATCATTCATGTGGATAATATAATGTACCTAATGTAGTGAGATGTGGTGCCCATAATTATATGGACCATCAACGAATTTTTTGGCCTCATAAGAAAAAGAACTTTTTTACTTTTAAAATTCCTGACAATAGTGGGAATGATGTTATGGTTGTGACCATGATGAAATGAATAATTTATTTGAAGATAATATATATATTGATATTTTTATCATTATTAATGTAACACTATGAGATATTAAAATGTAATCTATATTTGGTAGTGTGTCAACATGCAAAAACATGCATAAATGGACCAATAAATGTTATTATATAAATAAATATATTATAAACATGATAATAGATTATATTATATGAGTAATATTAAATAAATTTTAAATTATATATAAATTTCTACATAAAAATAAATTTTTTTATAAATGTTTTAACAAATCACTCCAGTATTTGTAAAGACAATTTTTTCTTCAAAATATTGTTTATTCAATAAATTTATTTTTTTTTGTTTTTATTAAAGGAAATTATTATTAATTTATGGATCATAAAAAAACAATATGACAATAAATATATCATATTTGATATTAGTATTTTACATTTATCTTATGGTTAAATTATGATATCTTTCAAAAAAATTGATGTTTCAATGAATAATGAAAAAAATGTAAACATTATTTTTTATTAATGTACATACAAAGCCATATTAATTTTGTGATAATATTTAAAATTTAATTAGATATTTTTTATTTATTAAACCCTATTTATTGTATTTTCAAGGAATTTAATATTTTATTATTATTATTTAATTTATACATAAAATCCTTTTTATTAAAAATCGAATTTCTTACCATTTCACTTTTTAAAATATAAATTCAGATCTTCCACTTATTATTTTTTTGAATATTTGATTATTGAATTCATATTGAGTATCATGATTTCTAAATTAAGTTAATAGTGCCCTTTTATTTTAGGTCTTCAGGAATAGTATCCATAGTTAATATTTGTTGCTAAGATACAGTTAAAATGGCATAATTATGAGTAATTTTTTTTAATAACTCATAGGATACTCCTTAACATAAATTAATTATATTGTATTACTCTCTATCCTGAAAATTCATAAAATATTCTATTACATGACCTTATTTATCTATATGTCCATGATTATGACCTTAATAATACATTATGTAAATAATGAAACAAAAAATCATCATATTCCATTTAAAAATCTATTAAGTGTTTAGAAAATGACACATGAATGTTATGAATTAATATAAATTGTTAATTTGAGAATAATTAAATTTAAGTAATTGTGATAATTTATTTAATGTTGTTTATGTAGTTATATAATTAACATAAATTCTTTCTCAGCACTTACGATATATTTTATTAATTAAAAGAAAAATTAAGTTAATGGATTTTCAAAAATTAAGAGTAAAATAATTTGATTGAGTTATTCTGTTATAAACATTTATTTGATAATTTTGTTATATTTTTTGTGTGTTTAATGTTTACAATCTAAATCAATATTTCCCGTGTGGTTTTAATGTCAAAGTGAATGATTAGTGTAAAAATATATATTAAAAATATTTTATCAATATATTATTTTTTAAATTATTAAAATTTAATGAGAATATTATATTATTTCATATTAATGGTAAATGAATGATAATTTAGTCCATGGTTAATTTATGAATTGTTCTTCCTTTTTTAAAATATTTCATGGCTCGTATTGGAAAAAAATTAATACTGATGTAATTGTCAAAAGTGGATCAGACTAGATAATAAATGGTAAGGTTGAAAACATCACCAAACCATGTACATTACTTATTGTATGAAAATTTTTCAAATAATATTTTCATATATTATTATATTATCAATTTCTATATATTTTAATTCAAAAACTAATTCATATAAATTGATTACTTCAAGAAATTCCAAGAGTCGCCCCCCCCCCCCCCCCCGCACATATAAATGGACACATATTCCTCTATTTAGATCACAAATCAAAAACTTTTTGGATCAAAACTTTACATCCCTTATACCTTCCAAAAATACATACCATATTTTATAGTCATTTTTTATCACAAATCCTTCATATAAAATCATTTTTTATACCATAAGAGTTTACACAAAGAAGAGTTAGAGTTCTTACTCAATGGATTTAATATTATGTTATATTCAACCTCTTTATTGATTATTAAAAAATTATGAAATAATTACACCAATAAAATACATATATAAATGTTTAATTATTTTATTATAATAACCATGATTTATCACATATCCTTTTATATGGGAAGCAAAACCATCATTCATGTGTGTGACACACTCCAACCTCACAAACTGATGTATTCTATTTTCCATATCCTCCACTTGCAAATGGTATTAATTAATAATATAAGGTATATATATATTTATATGATATATATGAAATAAATATATAACTATTTATATATAATATATGATTTAATTTCTTTCATATAAATTCTGAAAAAATGAAAATTTTATTTCTGGCCTTATATGGAATACGATGTATATGAGGCCTTGTGATTCATTTTTCATCACGACATGAAATGGATGTTATACAAAATAATATAAAAAATAATAACATTTTAATCTTTATAAATTAATCACACTGAAATTTTAAAATAATGCTAACCTTCTTTTTATTATTATCCATGGAAATTGTAAATTTCTCGCATTCATACGTTTGACCAACTAATATCATGAATCTAAAATAATAAAATTTTCATAAACATCATTAATGTTTTGGTTTAAAAGTATAATTGTTGTATAAAAATTATAATAATATCAATATTTTTATTATTTATATTAATGGATACCTTACACATAGGCCTATTCATCCTACAAATTTCATATCAAAAATATGATCATTAATATAATCAAAACATACAAAAAAATATCAAATAGTTATATAAATTAAAATTATATGATAATAAATGAGAAAAAAATATAACAAAAAATTAGATAAATGTTTTCAATAATTTAATTAATTTACATATATTTATTATTCTTAATGATAATTAATATATGTGACTTGTCAGACTTAAGGTAGTGTACATTCTTTTAAAATCATATTTTAATTTTTCAATCACAACTAATTTTATTCCATGTTGATATTTTCAAGAAGACCACTTATTTTTAATTTAATGTGGAAAAATCAAATTATAAAAAAATGTTTTTCTTTTTTCCATTTAATTAAATGTCTATCAAAAGTAATTTTTTTTAAAAGAAATATTAATTTATTTACCAAAGAACAAAGTAATGTTCTATTTGAACATATATGATGATAATATCTTTACCAAAATCCATAAAAAATATTTTATATTTGGATTCTTTATTATGATATAATGTTTAATGAAATTAAATAATCATTTTTCCCTTATTGGATTTTTAGTTTTTTAATCAGTTTTAAAATATTGTGAAATTCAATATCTAAATGTGATTGTCATATCATTTTAATAGAACTTTTAAAGGAGGGTATTTTAAACAAAATATGAAAGATATAAAATAATTTATACTGGATATGATTCATGAGAATTATAGATTACAAAATTCTACGATTGAGATAGTATATATGATATTTGAGACCAATATTGTCTCTACTATAGGTGTTCCAAATAAAACTTATTTGAAGGGTGTTCCCAGGTTGTACTACAATGCATTGGGTAATATTTATAGTCATTAAAATTGATAACTGAATTAATCATGGAGGTTAATTCAATGGATTTTACTAGGAATTATTTAATCTGGAGCATGTTAGGTATATAATTCTCCAATTTTTTAAAATAAATGTTTTTCATTTCATTCAGTGGGGTTTCCCTTAGAAAATAGTTAGTGATTATCGTGTGGAAATTATTTTTTTAATTATTTTAGTGAATATTTTAATTAAGATAATCATTTTGTAATTTAATTTTTTTAGTGGAATAATAGATTTATTCGTTTTTGGTGGTCTATTTATCATTTTCTGCAAATCACATTTTTTAAAAAAATTTATATAGGTTAAGAATATGTAATAAAAATGTTGAAGTCATGTTTAATTACATAAATATTAGTCTTGAAAATAAAACATGTTTCTTTTTAAATTTGTTATGTTGTGGGAATAATATATTCGAACTATATATTCACACGTTGTAATTTTGGGTTTTGTAATATAAGATTTATGACCCAAATCTCTATTACTCAAAAACATTAATATTTTCAAGATTGAATGAAAGTAAATACTTGACTAAGAATTAATTATTATATAATTGTTATGGAAAGTTCCTAATAGTATGTATTATTTTATGGTTTACAGAACTTAATAAATTTTCATGTTTTCATGTGAGTTTATCTTATGAGTTATGGATAGTATGATGATTTTATAATTTTATATTTTATCATAATAATAATTGTATGTAATAAATATATTATGTTTTATGTGATATGTTTTGAAGATGATTAATGATATATTAGGAGATTTTTGATTTGGTTAAAGTGTATGGAATCATTATATTTAATCTAAGGAACTAATTTAGAAAAATATTGAAACATATTAGTGATTCATGTCTAAAGGTATGAGGTATCCTCTGAATATAACATATTATTTTACATTGGTGATATTTTTCTTATTATTATGATATCATGGATAATATATTATTGATTTTCTATGGGTATTCTATTTATAATAGAATCATTCATTTTGTAAAATAAATAATAATTTCATGTTTTATTGACTTTTATTTGTATTGATTAAATATAATTAATTAGAATTAAGGGAATATGATCTCAAACAACCTCCCATTCCATTCAAAATGAATGAATTGTACGTATCATGAAAAAATCCTATGCAAATGATAATAATTTCTTTTGGAACATCCAAATCACTAAGAATAAATTTTACTATCCATCTAATAGATTTTCCATTTCCCCAAAATTTCAATTTATGGTGAGATTTATTTTATATGATATCAAAATCTAAATTAATTCATCTGATTCAAAAAATATAATACCACCATGGAAATTCCTATATATTTTCTTCGGATATGGACTTCATGATGGTTGACAATGTGGAAATGAATAGTAATAAAGAATACACTGGATTCTTCATTTATATGATGAAATATTTTCTTAAGTTATATCAATGTTTAATAATTTATTGATATTTTTGAATAATAAATAAATATTTCATATCATTGAATATGAAAATAAACAAATGGATAATATTAAAAAAGTTAAATAAAAAAAATTGAGTCTATGAATGATATTTTTATATATTATAAATACTCCCAGAATCATGAAACACTTACATATTGTTAGATAATAGATTTTTCTGTCTTGAAAACAATTGATTCAATGAATCGATATATATGAAAATATGTTGAGGTTAATTGTTGATATTTTTTGGAGATAATAATTTCAATACATATGATAATGGGATAAATAAACCACTAGGTTAATATATACTTGATTTTAATGAAATTATATTCAATTGTGATTATTTAAATTGTTTTGGAAAAAAATTGATTCAATGAATGAATTAGAAGTTATTGTTTTTTATGAATACTGATATATTTGATGATTATCATCATATTGAAGGAATTTTTTTGAAATTATATTCATATGGTTTTATTAAATTGGAAATAATTTCACATAGAGAAAGTCCAAATGGATTGAATTGAAATCCAATGTTCCATAAGGGTGAAATGATTACAAATGGAATACGTGATGTATTAGATAGTTTGAAATTATATAAAACATTACAGATAATGATTATGTTTATGTTGGGAACATTATTTTTTTATATAGATGACCATGTGGTAGAAAAGTGATTTAATGTTTATGTGTGTAACATTAATCTTCATGAAAATAATTATATTTTTCAACACATTATACAGTTATAAAAACTAATATGGTAATTTATTTGAGAAACAAATGTTGAATTATATTTTGGTGGTATATACGATTTTAATCATTCTTTACGGTGACTCATGTCATTTATGGAAATTATTTTCATATCTTGGACTTTATATTAAATTAGAATATATATTTCTGAGTATATGAACTTAAGAATAACAATTGATAATATTTGATAAATAATAAATTATTCTTACGGAATTTATCACCAACTACCATTGAATTTTGTTTAATTAATAGATTATATTAAAAATCACAACCATTCAAATTATTTTAATTTATTATTTCACGGATTCGGTAAGCCTCCTTAAGGATCGGGTTGTGTATTGTTCTAAATTTTTTGACATTATTAATTTTGATGGGTTTCAAACTGGTGCACATATACCATACAGTTGGTGGTAAATATGTGGTCCGCATGGGTACCCCATTAGTTATACACTATTTAAAACAATAAAACCGTTTTTAGAATAAAATAAATTAAATGTTTAAAAAATTATAATATAATTATTATTGTGTAAATAATAATATTATTATTATTAAAAATTTCTTAATAACATTATTTTAAATTAAATATTTATTTATATAATTATTTTTTAATTCTTATTAATATCATGATTGTAGAAAATGAAATTTATACAATTATTATTATCATTATTTTTATTATTGTTATGATTATAAATATGTGGTTAATAATATTAACATTAATAATGTTATGATTATTATATTTATTATAAATTATATTAACTATTGATTTAGATTTTTTATTTGAAAACAAACACGGGGACACGACCTGATGTGTGAGGGGTTACCTCTCCTACTCCCCTTTGTGGAGAGACACCTCTTCCTCTTTGGTGAAGTGTGACACTATGATGAAACCCCCTCCCATGGTGATGAAAAATCTCCCCTTCTCATCCAAGAACCTTAATGGTGTGGGATTCCTCCCCGGGATGAACCTCCTCATGGTCGTGACTCCCTTACTGCTAGTATATTAAAGCATGTGTGCGCAACTCGGTCACGCTTGACCTCACATCTGCAGATCTCTCACATTTATTGAGGTTTCTTACAATGACATCATTTTTTTAAATTATTTTTCAGGGTATAGTCCTTCGACCCCTTCTCCATCATGACTTTGGAAATTTGTTTCACTATAAGCAATGGATGTGGTTTTGGCCAATACTAGTGTTTATAGATAATACCCAATAATATTTTCCAACTATCATAAAGTTATGAGAATGGTTTCTTGGGACTCATTGGTCTATATTTTAGAACCCTCCTCCATGGGAGAGGTGGACAGGATCGATTCACTTTGAATTCATTAGTTCTATTAAGATTCAAATCTTTTTTATGGGGGTTTTCACAATCTAATTTAGGGTCTATTGTGATAAGATACTCACTAGTATTTAATTGGATGTGTGTTTCTCCTCACTACACTAATTAAGGGTGCATAGTTTCGTTGTTATGTTGTGGAATTAAATTCTAAGTTCGCATGCTTTTGTGGATGTGTGTGTATGTGAGTAGTAGGTGGTTTGCGTTATAGATAATTTCCTCGAAAAATTCTTTGAGGTAGTTGTCTCCAAGCCCTTTCAACAAATTTCATTCCATTTTATTGTTGTGTTATTTTATTTTTTCCTTAAAACATATTTCTCACTCTTATTATAGTAATAGTTAATTAATAATATCATTTCATGTTGGTATATTTTTTAGAAAATATAATTTTTCTTGTTTATATATTAATTCCCATGTGTGTTCCTTGCCATTGGATTGGGAAAATTTCCATTTTCCCTAAAAATGGTTTTTTTGGATATTTGGGGGCGTGATGGTTTAATGAAACATATTTTTGGATGATAATTAGCATGGTTTTAATGATTTTATGAACACATTGTGTTTTTTGTAAATAATTATTTTTCATAATAAATTTTGTGTAGGTGGTTTCATTAATAATGGTTAGGTGTCATACACTAGTACTATTCCATAGGATGTGGTTACATCCATGGATGAAATGATTTCAACCATGGATAGGCCTAAAAATGATGATGAAATTTGGGGTGGTGATTCCCTTAAACATTGGTTTACTAAAAATGACTTTTGACTTCTCATTCCCTCTACATTTGATATATGGCTCCATGGTTTAAAAAGTAACATAATGCATTATCAAAATTGAGTGAAATGTTTTATGAAACATTTTGGGTATGATAACTAGGAATTTTTTTTATTATAAAGGTTGTATGTCTTTTTGTCACCACTTCATGTGTTGTGCATTTATCAAACTCATATTTATATAAAGTAAATATGAGGTAAGGTCCAGTTTGGAAAATGTAACATGTTGGGGTGTGTGTTCGAAGCATAAAGTCTGAATGGGAAGGGCATAGTGTAAATGTAATTTATTGTGGTTGGTAATGGTTTTAAGGTATTTAATTCTCTTTAATTAATGTACAATATATAGTATGAACTATAGTTATGTTTGGATTTTTGAAATGGTTTTTTTAAAAACATTGTTGGGATGTGTTCATTTCCTGTTAGTTGATCGAATAGATTGGCAGGTTCCTCGGTATGGGACCTCCCTAGTGAAATGAATGTTTGATGGGAAGGGACCTCCCTTGATGTGGCTGGGGTGGTTCCAGATGGTGTTGTGTGTATGCGGTTATTCCTAAATGTCACTTATTGTTTGAATTGCATGGCACACTCCCTTTTGAAATATACATGAAAACTTAACATAGAAAAGAGGCTTTCCGTGAATGAATACAACACATATTTATATTGTGCACTTGTTTTTTTCCCATTTTAGGTGGATGTATTGTTATTATTGTTATGGGATTGGGCCCCTCGACCATGACATGTTGGGTGATGGTTGGGTGTTAGGGTGATAGTTCTTATTATTTCCCACGTTTCCCTATTACAAGTATCACAAGATTCAATGGTTTGGTGGTGTAGAAACATGATCTTTGCGCTTCATATAGGTTTTTATTTGAAAAAAAATTGATGTATGGATTGTTTAATAGGTATTTAAATGTGTATTTTTTAAAGCAGAAATTACTACTCACCTTTTTCTCACATTGTACATCATTATAAATAAATATGTTGACGAATAATGTTTGTTTGTTTTGAAAATGTAATATGTATATAAATTTTTTTATTAATTTATTTCAAACTAGTATTGATGGAATGTTTTTGGGTAAATGTGGCGTGGATTTTTTGGTGGTTTCTACTAAGTTATTAGCTCACACCCTATCTATACCACTCGATGTCGGTAGACCTGAGCTATTTTTCTAGTTTAGTTTTTTTGATTTCCCTTACATGTCATTACGATTGTATCATGGTTGGTCATGTGGTTGGTAGTGACAAATAGGTCATTGGGAGATAATGTGTTTGGGGTTCTGTTTTTTTGTTTCAGTCTCAGGTTTTTATTTTTAGTTTTCAACTTGACGAATTGTATTTTGTAGATGGATTTGTCTATATTGTTTATTATTAGTTTTTGTTTCTTCTAGATTTTTTTGGCTCATTTATCTATTTTATCTAAATTATTCGTTTTATGTTAAATTTTTGCCTTTGGTGTGTTTTGATTCCTCATACTATTTTCCATCATGTGGGTTTTAGGAATACCCATTGGGAGATGTTGTTGATCAGATTAGGTTACTGGTTTAGGGTTTACAAAGGATGGTACATGAGAAAATAGTATCATAGGAGGCCCTTGTTATTTGGGGTATCCTGTAGAAGGACATTCGGACTAACAAGACTTGAGAAGTATATAGAGGAAGAGTTTCGTGAACTCTTTATCACATTTATCCTCATGTTACCAAATAAATTCTATGAATTGTTTCTTTTATATTGGGGTTTTTTTGGATGGAGGGTTGTGATGGAGGTTAATCGGTATATTTTATTGCCTTATAAGTGTTTGTGAAGCATTTTAAGTCAATGTTCCCCGTTCATATTCCCCATAGTGTCATTCTTTATATTGGGCATGGCTCACCACCACATGGTTTGGTTAAGAATAGGCAGTTGTTCCCCCTTCTGGTGGTTTGTTATTTGTTGTGATTCATTTTAATATCAATTGATGTTAGTGTTTGTTAAAAATGAAAGTGTTTTTGAAATTTAAAATGTTATCTCTCAATATTTTTTAAATTGGTGATGTTTTTTATTATAGGGGAAGTGTTTTGATTGGGAAAAATATTTATTTATTTGAATTCGATATGGAAAATTGATATTTGGAACTCATCATTCATTATGGAGGGATAATTGTGTGTGGGATTGATTGGAGAGTGTGTGGGGGCACTATAACATCGCTTATTTAAGTGGTATTGGATGAACTCACATGTTTTTGTTTATAAGATACCATAGGTTGGTATTAAAATTTAAATAGAAATGGTGGTTTAGAAAAGAGAAATTAAATTTTTGGAATTTAATTTGGCTTAAAAATAAGTTTTTAATATTTTAATATTCACTCAAAAATGTGACAATTTTTAATTTATTTATAAAATAAACTTTTTGAAATGAAATTTTTGGTTTTTATTATGTTCCTTTGAATTACAAGTTGTTTTTTTTATATTGGGTTGTTTATATTGATTTTTTAATGGTTTTGAAACTAATTTTATGTTGTGGATTTCATGTTGTTCAAGATGCACCACATACAAAGTCTCCCAAGGTTGCTAATGTGTCATGCACATATCTCAATTCTTTTCTTGTGTTGCTGGTTTATTAACGTAATCAATGTCTGTTTGAGGAAATTGTTAGGTTCATGGAGATATATTGTGTCATTTGGCTTCAGGGAACACTAAAGGGTGTTACGGTTTTTGATGCATCAGTTTTATTTTATGTTAAATTAGTGGGCTATAAAATTTGGTATTTCTCATCGTTGATAGATTATGGGATGTAGTTGGTGGTGTTCGTCTTTCTAAAGGGTACACATCTACTGAGGGATGGAATCCAGAGAAAAATGTCCTCAAGAAGATATCTTCACCATTGTTAGATCCCAGTTTGTCGGACCATTCTCTAGTGTTCTAACAGCATAGCCCGTTCATGAATTCTAAGACGTCATGTTTCATCCCTCTATAAACATACCACCACTATGGTCATTTTAATCATAAATAGTAAAGAGTTGGGTACTAGTGGATTCAAATGACTAAATTTGATGTGGATGATGCTTCGGCCATCAGGGCCCCTACCACATATCTCACGGTGAAGCTATCCCATAGTCAAGATTTGTCAAGGGTGTGTGGAAACTTATTATTTATCATGTTTTCAGCTATGGGATAAAAATAATAAAATTTTCATTGATCTATTATTATTTTTGATGTAATATTATCTTTGTTTTTGTGGTGTGATGATCCTTTTCTACCATAATCAATGTATCATTTTTTACTCTTAGTGTCGTTTCAAAGTCATTCTAATTTTTTGAAGGTTGTTAGGCTTATAAATAAATGGATCATTTCTGATTTTGTGTGTCTTCATAATTGTGTTTCTAAAGGGAATTTTTAGTTTCATGAAATTAATGGGTGGTGTTTCTAGGCCCATTATTATTTTGGTATCCTTTTGTTGGGTTTACCTCTACTGTGATTTAGTTTTATATAGGATTCCTCTATAAAAGTGTCTTGTTATTTTGGTTTTAGCTATAATGGTTTTAATCCATGTGGTGGTGTTTTTATGTTAGCGTTGAGAAAGTGGGTTGGGTCCAGGATAGTATTTCCCCAGTCTCCAGTTGTGGTGGGGATTTTATTTGGTCAGTTTCAAAGGTGTTGAGTTAATTAATCATCCTCAAGTTCATGGGTTTTTTATAGTAAGCTTTCCATATAAGTCTCTAGGGTGTTGTTCTGTCCACATGTATAAATTGAATGAGTTTGATTTTAATGTTATCACAACCCCCTGAAGTTTTGTGTTTGAGAGTCATGGATTATGTGTTAAAAAAATTCTTGTGGTGGGGAGAAGCCTCCCATTTTCTATCCTCAGTCTCGAGTAGTGGTTTCCATGAATTTTTTAGGAGTGACGTGTGTTCAGTATGGTCACCATGAGCCTTTAGTTTTTGTTTACATTCATTGAGGCATGGTCTCGAGTTATGTAACTTGTTAGCTTGGTGACATTCAAGGGGCAGAAAGTTTAGGGGTGGGGTGTATTTTCATACCCCGACCAGTAAACTTATTTTATTTTATAATTTCGTGGTTTCATTTATCTCTATCATGGTGGAGGTTTAGCGACTTTTTAAATTTTTTTATTTTAATCAATTTTAATGTGTTTTACATCGGTTAATGGGCACTGCATGGTGGGCGGTAATCATGTAGTCTTCTCCAATGCCTCTTTGGTAACCCACTGCTTAAAATAGTCAAAATTTTATGATAATAAAAGAAGGAAAATGTTTAAAAACATAATAATATTGTTTTTATTATTCTATAGGTAATGATATTATTGTTATTTAAAAAATTTATAACATTATTTTTATTAATATTGTTATTATTATAATTATTATTAATGTTTTATTATTATCATGATGGTTTAAAATGAATTTTATAAAATGTTTATTTTTATTCTTCTTATAATTTTTATTTTTATCATAAAATATGATATTATTATTATTATTATTATTATTATTATTATTATTATTATTAAAAACGACCTGCTTTGTGAGGCATGGTCTGCTTTGGGAGGCGCGACCTCACCTCCTACCCTTTGAGGCACGACGACTCTACCTCTCTAGTGAAACATGATTCCATGATGAATCCACATCTCTAGGTTAGGTGTGATATCCCCTACACTTCTTGGATTCGTAATGGAATGAGATTACTCTCATGGTCATACCATCACTCAATCGCAACACATTTCTTGTGTTTTATAGGATGGGTGCTCTACCTGGTGGCACGTGACCCTCTTCCACAGATCTCCCTCATTCTTTGAGATTTCTTCTAGTTTATTTGTGTTTCTCCATTTATTTTTCAATGTGTAATACATATAACTCTTATCCTTCATCCCTTTGTTGATTCATTTATCTTTTAGAAAAATATATGGTTTTGGCCAAACATAGGGTTTAAAGATACGAACTAATTGTTGTGTTCATACATCAATATAATATGATAACTATGTCTTGGAACACATTGGTCTATAATCCAGAATCTGCCGCTATGGGGCATGTGGATGATATTTATTCACAATAAAGCCATTGGTTCAGGTAATCTTCTAAACCTAATGTTGGGGTTTTTCCCATCTAATTGGGGGTATATTATGATATGTGAGTCCCTAGTCTTTAATGGGATCTATTTTGATCACCTCCGCACTAATAATTTGTGTCGAATTTTGTCGTTACGGTGTGGCAATAAATTCTACATGTGCACGCATTTGTGGAGGTGAACATAAGTGAGTAGGTGGTAGTTTTTGTTAGAATGTATTGGATCAACCAATTAATTGTGGTTGGTGTCTTCATTCCCATTCTTCCAATTTCATTCCATTCCAGGATTCAATTTCACTAATTAATCCTTAAAACATATTTCACACCCTTATTATTCTCATAGTTAATTAATCATAGCATTTTTAGGTTGATATATTTAATTAAAAAAAATTTCATTTTTAACCTATTTATTCCCTTATGTGTGCACTGGATTTAGATTTTGATAATTATCTTTTTCCATCAAATTGGTTATGTTGGACATATGGGTGGTGCTTTCATTATGAAACAATTTTTTGGAATTTTATTCACTGGGTTGTTTTGGATTTTTTACATGAGTTTTTGTGTAAATGGTTATTTCTGATAATAAATGGTGTGTGTGAGGTTTCATTAACAAAATTTGTTAGAAGACCACTTGTGATATGTCATTAGATTTGTCACATCCATGGATGCATATAGTGCACCCACAGATGGGCCTAAAAATTATGATGATATTTGGAGTGTCACTTTACTCAAACCATGATTTTTTTAAAAGGATTTGAATCTCTTCTTTACCTCTCCTTTTTATAAATGGATCAATGACTTAAAATTTTACTTATAGAAATTTTAAAATTTTTGTGAACTGTTTTATGCCATGTTTAGTGTTTGATAACTAAGAAATTGTTTTCTTAAAATATTTTAAAGTCTTTTTGGCACAATTGCGGGCATTGTTCATGTATCAAACTCATTTTTATGGTAATGTGTATATATGGTAAGCGCACATTTGGAAAATGTGACATGTATGGGTGTGTGTTTGAAACCTAAAGGCTAAATGTAAAGGGCATTGTGGAAATATAAATTTTTTTGGCTATCATTTTTTTTGGTATTTCATTCACATTGATAAATATACTATAGATGGGTGTAACTAAAAATCCATTTGGTGTTTTGGAATGGTTTTTCAAAATCATTTCTTAAGTTGGGTTTCTTACCATGTCGTTGATCCGTGAGATCAGGAGGGTCCTCAATATGGGACCTCCCTTATGCATTGAGTATTTGATTGAATGGAAAAACCCTCGAGGGGGAAATGAGGTTCCATATGGTGTGGTGTGATTGTGGTTATTCATATATGTCTTCTATTATTTGAATTTCAGGACACACCCCCATATAATATATACATTGGAACCTAGCCAAGTAATGCGGTATACTGGGAACAATTGTGGCACTTTTTCAGAGTATGCAAAGGCATATGGCCAATAGTAGGGGATGTATTGTAATAATTTATATGGCATTGGGACCCTCTACAAGGATTGGTTTGGCGATGGTTAGGTGTTAGTGTATTATGATGTTATTTGGTAAGGAATGCCTTTAGGTTGAGTCAAATGTACAAAACATTCTGGTCTTCTTCTAAGTCCCTAGTACTTCTAATGTTTCCCCATTATCATTATCCCAAGATTAATTTCCCTTGTTGTATATATGAATGTTCTTTGTGCCTAGTTTTAGTTTTTATATATAAATACAATTGATTTATTTTTCTTTTTAAAAGGATTTCAACCTCGATGTTTTGAAAGTGAAAGAGGAACTCTTATTTTATTGTCTTTGTACTTTGTTTTAAATTAATAGGGTGAAGAATTATGTTTTATTTGTTTTAAAATTTTTATACGTATATAAAATCATAAATTTTATCAATTTATTTCAAACTAGTATTTATGTAATGTTTTTGGGAAGAAGTAACCTGGATTCTTTTTTGTTTTCCTACAGAGCCCTTTTCCCACACCTTTCCTATACCTCTCAGTGTCGGTAGACCCAAGTTGTTTTTCAGGGTCAATTTTTTCCAGTTTTCTAAAATAGGTTATCATTATTAGATCTTGTATGGTCATGTGGTTAGCCGTAACCCAGAGGTTATATGGAGATCGTGCATTAGTGGATTAGTTTCATCATTTTAGTTTCAGTTTTAATTATTAGTCTTCAGATTGTAGAGATGTATATTGTAGATGTAACTATTTTTATTATTTATGTTAAGATGTTGGTTAATGTTTTTAATTTTGTTAATTTATCTATCTTTTATTTATTTATTTATTTCTGGTTATATTGATCCATCTAATATGGTTTGATGCTTGACAGTAGTTTCCATCATAGGGGAATCGAGAATGCCCCTAGGGACATGTTGCATACTAACTTTAGCGACCAATTTAGGGTTAACTCGGGATGGTACATGATAGTAGGGAATATTTTGTTTAATTTTTTATTTAATTATTCTTCAAATATTTTATTATAATCTTTGGGTTTAATTTTTTAGGTTTCAACTATTAATTATATATTAAATCATATAAAAGATTACACATTTTATTTATTATCATATATTATTATAAAAATTTAGATTTTTTTAATATATCAATATTGGTGGAATATATTTATATCAAATTATGGAATTTTTTGATCTGTTAGAAGTTTTTTCTCTCACTTCATGGGAAATAATCTTCTTGAAAGATAATTGTTTTTGGAAAAATAAGAAATTATAGTTCAAATTGATTAATCGATGAAATTATTCATGTAAATTAAATATATATCCTAATGTCCACTGACTCTATGGTAATGTAATTCCAAAAATCAGGAATGAAGATCTTGAAAATAATGTTTAACTTATTACAATATTTGTTTAAAAACCCATGGTCTTTTTCAAAAATCATTGGTTTATCATTTTCTGGATGCTTCCATTAATATCATATTCCAATTTTTATTGATTAATATTATTATTCACTCTCATCATTTTTTTAAATTAACTTCTATTTCATTTTCATATTTTTACATCTGCCTTATCTTTTTCATACATGGAAATATCGCTTTATGAAACTCCCGATGAAGTTTATAGTTCCCTGTCTCACATATTAAGAGGATGTACTATGAAAACTTTTTTAGGATATATGTTTTTAAAGTGTTATATTCTGATTGAAAAAATATGTTACAACTATAATTTTAGAATTGTTAATTTACATTATTGATGGTATGATAATATAATTTAATAAAATATGTTATATTGAGAAAACATTATTTGACAATTTAAATGAGATGCATCTCCGAGCCTAAACAGACAATGAATTATTATTTTTTATATATATCTATTCTAACTAATTAATTAATTTTTATGATATTAATAAGATTATCTAAAATATGAGAAAAAATTAATTTTAATACTCAATAAAAATTTATTGATAAATTTTTAGTAAATATTAATTCAATTTTCAATAATGTCAATTTATGCTTTAAAATTACCCCTTTAGAAAATCAGTTTTCTTAATTGTTTGTGTGAATATAGTAATAAATTTAACAAAATTTCAAAAAATTGATTTTAAATAATTTATATATTATATCAAATTGGAATTAGAAAATAACATTTCAGTTAATTAATTTTTTTTTGAATTTCGATTTAAAAATTATTATTTAAAAATTCTACAAAATAATGAAAACTATATTCTATTTTGATTTTTTTAAAACTGTACATTGTTTAATTTAATTACATCCTATAGATTATAAATAAATAAATAATGGTCTTTGACGTAATTTAATAATTTAATTTATCATAATGATATATTACATATAAAATGTAATTTTTTAGAAAAATTGATATTCATTGTCTTTTTTCTATTAAAATTTAATTTAATTTTTTAGGATTATGTGTTTTGAATCATGAAAATATGATACGATATTTGTAATCAGTATATCATAATTTGATAAATATTACAGTTTACTTTTTTCAAATTATTTATAGCAACCATTAATAAATTGTTAAAATATTAAATGTAAAATGAGTTAATAAGGTGTAAAAAAATATTATATGAACTAAAATATAACCCTATTGCCTAACTATATTTCATGGAATGATTTAATTTCATCTATGATCATCTTTAATAAAAATATGTGAACTTCTATTTATGTATGATCATTTTAATGACATTTATAATACAATAAACAATGAAAAATGGAAATTGTCACCCCTAGCATTTATATATCTCTAATGTGTTCATAAATGGATATTGCATGCTTTCAACCAATATTAATAGATATTTTTAAAATAATGAAATTATTTTCAAGATTAAAATTTATTTTAAATATTTAATATTTAAATTATAAAATTATATTCTTATTAAATGATGACACAATATTTATTTATTTAAAAATAAAAAAAAATAAAAAGATTTAGAAAGTTTTTAATGTAAAATGATTTGAGTGAGTCATGATATTATAATTTTTTTATATAATTATGAATGTTTTAGGATTATTAAAGGTTTATATTAGAAATAAATCATCGTCTTAATGTTCATAAGGTCATGATAAATTAATTTTGTGTACATTGACTTTAATGATATTTTTTATTAAATAATGTTTCCATAAATGAATTTTAATTTATAAAAAACATGTATTCATCCAAGTAAATATTTATCATTTTATAATATCAAAATGGTTCATTTATTGTATATTTTTCTTTTATAGTATCATTCTTTACACCAAATGTAAGAAAACCCTAACACTATCATAATTTAAAAAATATATTAAAAGTTTAAAATAGATATGGGTGAAACCATAAACAAACAAGTACATTTTTTATTTTATGATATTATTTAAAATCATACAAGTCTTATATTAAAATAATATGTGTTTTATCCATTTTAGTATGAAAATTATTTTATATTTATTTAACACTTTAAGGAATTCAATGAGTTCCCCACCCCTACCATATAAATGGGAACCTATTCATATCTGTTTCTTATCGCATCTTGGAAAAGAAATCAACAAAAAATACCCAAATACCTTTATAATAGAAATCTAATTATTATATTTTTCTTGTGATTATCCATAAATATACATAGGAAATGTTTTTTAAAAAAAATATGAGGTTTTTCGAACAAGAGAAAATTTTCTCAATAGAGGGTATTTATTTTATTTATTCTTGTACCTAAATTAAACAATCATTAAACAAGATAAAATAAGAATACAAGTATTTTAAATTAATTATTTTATATTATTTTTATAAAATAACTAATAACCATCTTTTGCGCCATTAAATAGTAAACAAGTACATATTCCAATTGAAAATCAAACAACCGCCTCACAAAAAGATATTATTCATTATAAATGAACTCATACTATAAAATAATTTAATAATGGTTTTAATTCATATATAGGATATTCATTAAATATATATCCTTTTTTGAAGATATTATATGATTTAAATTTTATACCATTATATTAAGAGAAAAATGATACCATCATTCGCGCGTGTGTGTGGACTACCACCTATACTACGTGATGTGATTCATTTATCAAAAACACATAACATGAATGATATAAATATATATATTTAAATTTAAATAAATTTTATTTATTTTTTAATATAATAATTATTTTATAAGTATAAAATATTTTTACAGTTTTTCCATAATGATATTTGACAAGTGTTATATTAACTCTTTTGTATTTTAAACAAATCTAATCCATGATTGTAACATAAGTCATTTTTCATAACAATAATTCATGGATGGTTTTAAAAGTGTAAATATTTAAAAAAATATAATTATATAGTAATTATAATTATTTGGTAATAGAGGAATAACAAAATTGACTGTATCCATCCTACCAATATGAATTTTGACATATGTGCTATGAATTCATCAAAACATTAATATACACAAAAATGTTTATTTAATTGAATAGGAATAAATATGAAATAAAATATGAAGTATTAATAAACATGAAAATGGTTATTAATAAATTAGTTAATTAAAATTATATAATTCTGTAATAAGATAAATAATGAATGGGATGATTCAAACTCAATGTTAAGGGGAATTATTTTGAAAATACTCTTTTAATGATTCCAAAAAAATTATTTTACACCCATGTGAATATTTGTAAACATTTAATCATTAATGTGTATATATATATATATATATATATTATAATAATAAATTTAATTTTTTTCGATTGTTAAATATATTAAAATGCATTCATATGGAATGTTTTCATTAATTTCAGTTTCTTTCTATACAAAGGAAAAATAATATTCTATTTTAACTCATTCAATGACATAAACATTTCCTACCACTATAGAAATTATTTAATTTTTTGTTTCCATTAAGAAAATTATTATTTTTCATCAGAAAAAAAACATTACGAACAACCTAGGTGTTTTTTTTGTGAATATGGGTTTTTTAAGCTAACAATATTTCAATATGCATAAGTGTATTTATTTAGTTTCAGAAGTGTTTTTTTGGGATTTATAAAAAAATATGTCGACAGAAACATATGATTTGACCTTGAAATAGATTCATTAATGCAAGGACCTAGATAGAGATCTAATGAAATGGGTAATGATCCCTATCATTACATTCAAGAATTAGGTTGTTAAAAATGGGGGTATATCCAATTGATTTAACTATTACTTATTTATTTATGATATAAAATATTAATATGGTCCAGAAACTTTCGAAACCAAATGTATTTTCTTACTATTGGATTCTATTATTATAAATGATTGTTTTTATCATGTTGAAATTATTTATTTCATAAGATAAATGAATATTGTGATAGAAGGTATGTGTTTTATAGATTTCATGTGATTCACAAGACAAAGTGAATTGATTTTTTTTTATTTTCCTTACTATTAACATTGTACTCAAGTAAATTTTTAAAAAAAATTATAACGATTAATGATGTGTAAGAAATGAATATGTCCTAGTCAAAGTCACAATGATTTGTAATGAAAAAAAAACAGGTTGTTCTTAAATGATTTATATGTTTCCATAAAGGGATATTGAATACATGATTTTAATTTTTAATTTATGGTAATGTTTTAAACGATTTCATACCTCATTATATAAAACAATAAACTAGAAATACCCTTTAGAATATATTAAAATGATTAATTATCAAAAAAACCCATGATTATATAATGATTAGATTCAGGTCCTTATAATGAAGTCCATCACTATGTATTTTTCTATTAGTATATATGAGATTAAATTAATTATTATTTTATCTATTTATATTATTCACACTCAACATGATCATTATATATAATTCTAATTGATTAAACACTCTAATTTGATTTTATTCCAATTTTTGAAAGTTTCTATAGTAACTTTATAATTACTATTCTTATTAGCTCGCCGATATTATATTTTCATTTACTAGGTTACATAGAATTAAACTATGAAAATAAAATCATGGATTCTCTAATAAGAATATTATATTTACCTAAATATTTAATGTTATATTTTGTTTTTTTCAAATTTTATTTAGACATCATATTTGTATATAGTCTCCATGGACATCTAAATTGATTTAACCATTATGAATTGAATCCTTATGTTTTGTACCAATGTATTAATAATATTTAAAACATTTTATTACTAAATTTAGGTTGTCACATTTTTTTATAGAATATTGATTAGTATAATCCTTTGGAACTAGATTATGCATTGAAAATATATCATAAGTAATATCATAATCCCTTCATATAATCAAAATCTATTACATGTGTATGGATTAATTTTTTGTTCAATATATAAAATGATATAATTTAATTATTTATATGGAATTTTTTAGATAAAACCCTAATATGAGGAAGGAAAATCATGTTAGTATCTTTTATCAACGTTGGGATTCCCCATTAGACCATGTCAATTTGGATGGTGTTTGAATTGAGTATATTATAAAAATATTATGGAATCAGACTTAGGTAATGACTAATAATGATTATCATATAACGAAACATTATATTAAATAATGTGACTAACGATTCTCACACAAATCAATATAACAAATATAGACTCCATTCCATAGAATAAATAATCTCTTAGTAGTTTAATAATGTATGAAGTCCCAGGAGAATATACTTAATCGTCTATAATACTAGGAATTGGAGAAATTTGTTATTATTATTTATCTTCAATGGGTATATTTTAGTAAATGGTGGTTATTGATAAAAAATATGAAGATGAAATATGATATAAAGAGAACTAAATGTAATATTTTAAAATATGATATTCATTAAAAAATACATCCCTCATGAGAAATGTGTTCTTCTTAAAAAGAAATCTTATAATTTAATGTTTATGAAAAAAGAGAGTGTTATTGACCATGGTGGAAATTTTAAATAATTTTATAATCATAAAGTAGATTTTATATGTAAACCAAAATGATATAATGATTGTTTGGTTTATGGGATTTAATCAAGACATTAAATAGAACTAATATGATAAACATTTACCTAATTTGATTATATAGTGTCATTTTACGTCAATAATATAATATATTTCTCCATATCATACCTATTTAAATGATATAATAATTAAAATAAGATAAATAACATCCATGTATTGTGAAATTTATAAATTATTATAAATGGAATGACTTGACATTCATGTTGTGATAATTGGGGAATGAAACAAACATGTAATTTCTCAAATTGAAAAAGTTATTCGTACACGATTGAAAATACATTCAATCTTGATAATTAATTCTAGATAAAAAATGATTTCATTAATTTTCGTTGATCAATATACAAAAAATTATTATTTACTTGAACTAATACTTTATGTGTTAATGGGGTACACACAAAAGGAGGCTTTTGGTGAATTTCCAAAATTATGCAGTAGTGAAACCTCTATATGAGGTTCCACAACATGTGATAGAGGGGAGAATGATCGAAAACTCAAATATAATTACTAATTTATATAATTTTGAATCATCACAATCTTTTATATAATGTAAATTTAAATTGAATATTAAAAAATCACATGGAACCCTAAAAAATGAGTTTTCAATCAAGAAACCCAATGGAGATACTATTGTAATAATGGTTAGTATGTCAATCCAGATAAGGATTCAATGAACCACTATAAATTCTAACATGGTTATCATACCAATGGTTCACTTTTACAAAATGACATGTATGGGATGGATTATCATGTAATACTATAAAAAAATAATAGTTTTGTATGAAACGATTTATGAAACTTGTGTAGTTTTATCCTTATGTAGTAGTTTGGACTTTCTTTTTGAGTCATTCTAAGATAATTCACTCAAATACCAACTATATAATACCTATATAGTAGAAAATAAGATTCATAACATTTATGGAGAGAAAAATTTAAATTGATTAATTACGTATTATATATCAATAATTTGAGGTGTTTCATGAACCATTAAAATCACATGTACCAAATCCAGAAATATGTTTCTATATTGAAGTCACCCTAAGATAAAAACCTGTATATATGACTCTATAGAGAATATTCCCAATGTGAATAGCGGTGGTAGAGAAATATATATGGATTTATGTGATAAGGGATTCCTCTAGCATAATGTTTCACTTTCAGGATCCCCTATTCTATTTTATAATGGATGATGGGTAATTAATTTTATTTATATATTAAATTGTGATAAATAACATTAATATTTTTAATATCTTTGAACTCCCTCTCATTAAATTAAATTTTCAACAAAAAATTAGTGAAAAATACATTTATGATATTGATAATTTTTATGGTTATCAGGAATTAATGTTTGAAAAGGGATGATTCCCCAAATACTATATTTAATATGAGTTATAGAAACTATGAATTTGTCATAATTTCATTTGGATTTTTTAATACATTATATATGTTAATGGATATAAAGAAATATTTAATCTAGTACTATCATGATGATTTCATCATTGTATTCATTTATAATATATTTATATAATATAAAATATTTAGAGATAATGAGAATGAATTCTTATCATTGGGGGAATCTCAGAAAAAATGAATTCTATAGGAAATTATATGTATAATTTTTTTAATTTGGTTGTTTTATTTCATTTCTTTATTACATCTAAATATAAAATAGTTTCTGATACTTCCAATATAATGTATATTAATGTACGGTACAAACATATGATTTTTGTAAATTCACGTTCATTTCCATAGCATTCAAGGTTACCATATATTTTTTGTTACAAAAATCCCGATTAACAATGTAGTTTAACAAGTCGGAATGTGTCAGGGTTAAATTACAAATTCAATATAATGTGATTATATTTTCATTCAAATAATGTAGTGATTGGAAAATTCACTAAAATTTTCTATGCCATTTCCAAATTAAAAATTTTAATAAAATTTCTTGGAACGTAAAAAATTTTCGGATATTTATTTAGTGAAATATGATATATTTGATTCCTATATATCATGGAAACTAAATATTCATGAGTTTATCCATTCAAATCATAATCATAAATTATTATTTTAATCATTTTCATTGAGATACTAACGCACTATCACTATATTGAGGGATGTGAGACAAATTAATATTCAAATATTTTAAATATGTTTTCCTCATAGATAGTGTTTTTCATAAGACAATATAGATGGATAGATCACCTCATGTTCAATTTTATCAAGATATAATTCTATTATGTGAAAGAAAAAAATTATTTGTTACCTAATGTAGGAGATATCAAGGATTTCTGAACATGATGTGGATAAAAAATAATTAAATATTCATATAGTTGTATTGTGTAAGGAGTATGAATCATTATGTAAGGGAAAATATCACAAAATATCTAAAGGATATCTGATCTATAATTACAGTATTTGAAAAAAAAAATTATAATGTTATGATCATGGACTAAAATATAAAATTATTTAGATGAATTTTTGTGGAAAATTTGTCATTTCCAATAATGATAATGTGTTATGTTTTTCCAAGATACTATTTGACGCAATAAAATTTTTGATAAATAAGGCAAAATTATATTTATAAATATATATATACATTGGTAAAATTTATATTTTACCCTTAGTAGAACAATGACATATAGTAATTTAATAGAAAATTTCTCAAGGGATTGTATGTTGTGTTAAATTGTGAAATATGTCACAAAATTCATAGCTTTTAAAAAATAAAGGATGAATGATAAATTACTAAACGAGTCATGATAACTGTCACCAAAAAATTTAGATTTTGATAAAATGAATAAGTGTACTTTTTTAAAAAATATATCATGAAAAATTTATAATTATATAGGTTTAATTTTTTTTATTTTCCTCCCATATATTAACTTTTCATGTAAATAAGGGAGGAAATACAAATTACGTGTCTTATATGACTATTATAAAGATGAATTGGTACTTATTACTGTACATCAATAAATTTTATTCCATTAGTACACTATATTCGAATAATTACATCAGAATTGCCATAAGATATCTCTTAACACTGAGGTAGATGTGAGTAGTTCCTAACACCATGAAATTGATGGAAAGTCACTAAGGACTATATAGACACTATAAGACGTAATTTTTTCATTCAATCCTAACATTTATGGTATGTTAAAATAATATAATTCCTTTTTTTACATTTAATGTAATAATATATTACATTTGAGTATAATGGTGGAACAATATAAATAATTGTATTGGAAGAGACTTCAAAATCCATTATGATGGGATAGGGGTTTGGAGAAGTGGCATGTTTTAAAAAATCATATCGATGTGACTATAGTGGAAGTGATAATTTTTTAGAATCACATTATGATAAATCAATAAGGTAAAAAATCTGTATGGGTAATCAGAGAAATGATCTAGAATTTAATGAGAGGTATCACATCTTAATAATTGTATTTCAATGGATGGGATATATATAAATTAGGATGAATAAAATATTAAACTATATATAAATAACAAAATTTTTTTCTTGGAAGTGGTGTTGTGGAATACAATCATGTAAACCTAACTATCCACTCTAATGTTCATAATAATTTATTTGTTTCTTTTTAGAGGATATACTTAAAAAAATCACATTAACTAACCACTAATGGAATATAAATGCAATATGAATATTGTTATATTGAATATCCAATATAAACACAAGAATCTAGAGAATTATTATTTTGGATGAAGACAATAGGACTAGTGAAGGTGATTTTAACAAACCACTGGATAGAGCCGGAAACATGAGAATAAAAATAGACATTGATAAATAATTTCCATCAATTTTCTGAAATATTTTGAATATGATTGAATTTTTTTGGTGGGGCTATAATATTTGAGACCAAACTAGTTGAGGTAAACACTATATCCCAAAAAAATATCACACAATGTACAATTTATCAAAATAAAAAAAATCATTTATTAATTTTTAAATTATAATTTTCTAAATAAAAATATACATATTTTATAAAAATTGAACCATTATTTATTTTACCATAAAATAATTCCATTATGATAATGTTTTGATATTTTTCTAAAAATTTTAAATTTTTTTGAATAGTAAAAAAATATTGAATTTGTAAATATTTTCTATTCAATGAAATCATCATAAAAGAAGAATGACATAAAAAATATATTTAATTTTTTATATAATATTTTTATATATAAAAAGTAATATTCATTCTTTTAAAAACAATATGAATAATTTATAAAATAATTATTTAATGTTTTCAAAACATTTATAATATTATAACCTATTATACAGACTTCATTCATTAATATAATTTTTTTTCATAATATATATTAAATATATATCTTAATCTACATTTAATATTATAGATTATCATCAAGACAATATAAAATATGTTTAGTTTAATTTGCTTTATAAATTTTTAATTAGCCTAATTAAATTCAATTGTCAATTAAAGTTGTGGAATAATTAATTTAGAAGATTTATTTTATTCATATTAATAATATTTTGTATAATTAAATAGTATAATATCTTATATTGATTAATAATATAAATTTTTAAATTAATATATGAATATAAAATCTCTTGTTCTATTTCATATTAGTAGTAACTATGATAAATAATATATAATGTCAAAAACAAATTTTTTTACAAAACACTTTTCTATAGTAGAAATATATTAATTTATAAATTATTATTAATTTTTTAGTTAATGAATTGTAATTAATATGGGATTAATTTAGGTTCATAATATTAAAATTTTGAAAATGTGATATTTTATATTTATAGTAATATTATAATAATATAATGTATAACTAGTTTCATAATAATAAATTAATTTTTTAAAAATATTAATGCATATTGGAAATTGAATTAATTTTTTTTTAAATATGTGCTCATTTGTGGGGTTGAGTATTTATTAACCATATCTTTCTAAACCCCCAATTATTTCTCAAATTTGTTACAATTAAACCTTGAATTTTTGTAATCCATTATTGAAAAATAACATGTTTTAATAAAATTGAATATGTTATCACATGTAATAGGGGACAGTTTCACCGTAGCATGTTACAATCATTCATTCCAATTTTATCTTGAAACAATTAAAATTATAACATACTATATGGTTCCCACTTATTAATAGTCTTTTCATCGCAATTGTATTTCATAAACAACTTATTACTGAGGATATGATTGTAGATAAATCTTAGTCTCCTAATATGAGGATTACATAATCCAATTCTTCTTTCCATTCAAACCCCCACCAATACATTTTTAAATAATTTTATCGGAATCATAATTATACTATATAGTTATTATATTAATTTAATAATAAATATTTATTCATCCCCATCAACTTAATAAAATAAAAGTACATTAAATTTGTTTTGTGTGGGATTCTACAACCATGATGTAAAAATTTTCATTTTATTATTAATTCTCATATTTTACTAAAATATAGAACATATAATTTCAATACATACATATATTGAAATAAAATTACTATTATTATGATATAATAATTTAATTTATAACAAAATAATTGTATGACCATACAAACCAAATGAATTAGTATATTGCTATTCCTAGGTCCATTGAATAATCATATTGAATAATGCGATAATAAATTATCATGGATTATTATTGGATCATAAATATAAATTTTATTAAAATATAATTATATTTAAAGGATTCTATATTCTTATAAAATTTTTATATTTATTATTTTAACAAATTATGAAAATATCATCATTAATAATATAAATCACTAAAATCACCTAACATATATTCCATTTTTGGACAACATATCTAAAATACTAATCGAATGATATATAACCAATAGAAATTATAATATCTTCTCAGTTACATTACTTTAAATGATATTTTAATGATGATAATTTCATTAATAATACAAAATAATATAATTATTTAAATAAACTTGTACAAAATGATAATGATTACTGACACACTATATTGAAAATATTTAATAACCACTTGAAATATTTGAAGAGAATTATTATTAATGTTTATTATAAAATATTTTGAATAAGGATCATTTTATGAAATAGAATATTATGTCTACAATTATTTTTATATTAGATCGCATAGTGAACTCATCTATGTCGGGAGAAATGGTAATTGTTTCCTCTCTATAATTTCCACTCCATTATATATATTTCATTTTACACATAATGCTTGATTTGGAAGAGTGTATGTAAGTCCCCTATGATATTTCGTGTTCTGATCCTCAATCATTTTATTATGTTATGGAACCATGATATTAAATAGTTTTAAATATAGTATTTTTATGTTTTTTTCAATCCACATTATGTTTAATTTTGGAGACTGTATGGAGTGTTTTATTTTGTTGCATTCAGATATATTGGTTAATCATGTGTATTTTCCTAGTATTTTTCAATATTTTGGATGTTAATGTATTGAGGAAGGGTAGGAATATCACAACATTAATTTAAAGAATTTTCTCTTCAATTATATTGTTAATTGATATATTTCATGAGTAATATAGATTTTTAATTATTTGGAGGTTATAGAATGAATCTAGTGTCACAAAGGTTGAATGATATGGAAACGTGTCTTAAAGAAAATGGTTGGGTTCTAACAAGATAAAGATAGTATACATTCTAAATAAATTATTTCTGAATATAATTATTTCACAATAGATTCAAAAATAATTTATCCTTCACATACAATAATTTTGAGGTTTTTTAAAACACAATGGTGAGTTCCCAATGTTTATAAAGGATGTTGTATATAAATAGGTTGCCACCCATCACTTGAATGCATTTATAGAATTTGGAGAAAGGGTGAAACAGTAATATTTTTGAAATGATATATTTTGAAGTAAATTCATTTGATAATTTTTAATTCTTCAAAAACACATCAATTGTGAATTTTTTTATAACAATATGAAATTATAGAATTTCATATGTTAGGGTTTTGATCGTACCACGATTCACTGTGCCATTTTCACCGTTACATCATTGTATTAAAGTAAATTTGTATTGTAAATTCTATAAATAATAAAAAATTGGATTCCATGTTTGAATCATTTATTTTGTGTTTATCTCTATTAAAAAGTCCATTGTTACTTGTCTTGAAAATTTCATTGAAGGTGGAGGTGACTTGGATGGCCCATGATGATGTCCATGAAAAATGGGCCAAACTACGTAGGTTCCAAGAACACAAATGGATTAATCCACACACTGATACTATATCGTGCATCTAATTGGGCTGAAATTATGTGAGATGGTCCAGAACCTATTGTGAAACATTTCATATGAGGAGACCCATGACTCATTCGGCCATCTGATGGCCCTTCCGACCCGATCTGTCTAGCACAACAAATCTGCACAGATTCAAAAGTGGTATGTTGTAATCTTCCCATATCTCAGGATATAGGTGTCCAAATTGTGTCAAACATACTGTGGAGACATCCAAGATTTGGGGCTATAAATTTTTTATTTTCTCCAAATCGATATAAGGTTGTATGGAGGTCAAAACACCAGTGACAAGTGGATTTAATAATTTTGTGTGCACAAAACCACCTTCCCATTTCCCTATAAATGGAACCTTGAGATCCTCATTTGAAAGTTCGTCCAGGAGGCAAAGATCTAGTATTTTGGAGACCCAAAGAAGTTCTATCCTCATACATTATGTTCTGGAGGTCCCTATCCACAATGGGGATTCAAGGATGAAGATAAAGTTTCACCCGAGCCTCCCCCTCTTCTAAATGGCGAGCTAAATGGTAGACAGTCATTTTGAGGGAGCTACACATACATGGGAGGGAGTTCATGCACATGAAACTCTACTTGTTTTGTGTGATTTGTGTGTGGATTATTTCACATAGGTTTTATTTAAATATTTTTCTACTCTGAGTTCATGTTTTGGGTTTAATTAATTGAACCTCTTTTCATTTCAACACCGATTGGGTTGAAATTTATTGTGGGAAACTTAAGTTGTTTCGATTTGGCAACACAAGGATCCTCTTTCTCTCAGACATACAAAATATTTTAGTATGCTTTCATAACCTTTAATATTTTCTTGATGTCCGAACCTTGACAACATGATTGTTTTGTCAAGTGTTGGTACATTGTGCAATGTTTAGAGAGGCAAGAGGGGAATCAAGATCGTGACAACCCTCAACAAGAGAATTAAACAAAACCTTATGGAATTTTCACAACAATGAAATATCCATGATGTGTAGTGAAAATGAATTGATCTCTTAATCTCATAATTCTTAATCATCTACCTTATTCTTTCAGCTATTAAACTCTTTATGTTAAGTTATTTTCTTAAAACTGTTTTCAAAATCACCCCCTCTTTTCGTAATATTTATTTTAAATACTCACTTTAATCCACCAACGCTCCTTGAGAGAATACCTAGGGTCATCCCTAAACTATAAATAATCCTTAAAACCTAATCAATTTGATGTTTCATCATAATGTGGTCAAATTTTGGCAACGTTGTCGGGGATTGCATTGAATTTTAGTGCATGTTTTTTAAGAAACAAAATTGTAAATTTTGTGAATATTTATCTATTTTATACCTATACCTATATTTTTGTATTATGATCCATTTGTTGTTTAGGTTTGGTGCATGACATGTTCTACTCCAGGAGACATACAACCTTTCAAACCTGAACTAGAGATGATCCTACATCAGCGCCCCTCAGATACACAAGAGGAACCTTTGAAGGAGGATGCACAAAACATCAACACTCATCTCGATCCTTCTTCTTCTTCTTCAAGAACCCTCATTAAAATTGAAATTAATGTTAATAACATGGCTGAAAACCATCAAACACTAAAAGAACTAACCTCACCTGATGTTGATATTCAGCCCACATACATTCAATTACAAGGAGTGGTACCCAATTTTGATGTAAAATCTTGTATAATTCATCTATTACCAAGATTACATGGACTTCCTATAGAGGATCCACACAAGTACATAAAATAATTTCATACTATTTTTTCAACATTAAAACATGCTAATGTGGATGAGGAACATGTAAAGCCTAGTGCCTTACCATTTTCCTTGGAAGACACTGCGAAAGATTTGTTATGTTATGTTAATTACCTAATAAGAGGCTGGGCGGACATGAAATTCCTTTTTCTTTAAAAATATTTCCCTGCCTCTCGAACTACAACAATATGGAAAGAAATTTGTGGGATAAGACAATATCAAGGGGAAACATTACATGAATATTGGGAACATTTTAAAAGTTTATGTTCAAGTTGGCCACACCACCAAGTAAGTGACAAACTTATATTTCAATATTTTTATGAATGTTTAATCCCTATTGATAAAAATATGTTTGATGTTGCTTCATGTAGTGCGCTAGTAGATAAAACCTCAATTGCAGCAAGGAACATAATTGAGAACATGTCACAAAACACAAAACAATTCGATACAAGGTCTAGCGTGCCCATTTGATCTATCGTTGAGGTGAAACTTACTGAATTTGAGAAGAAGGTGGACACAATGTTCGAAGAGGTAAGTACCCTTCATAGACAACATGATCTTTCCGAAGGGAAATCCCAATATCCTCCTCCTATCCATTGTGGTATATATTCTTATGACACCCACTATTCTGACCATCGTACTCAATTGAGGGAAACATCTGAGGGTTGTGAGGAAAATATTTCCAGGACGCATCGATAACCAACCCTTTAGGAAAGAAGCTTACAATCCATCCAACCCTAGGAGGAAAGAGAACCAAGCCTATAGGAAAAGTGGGTATTCAAACCAACCACAACAATAATAGAACCAACTGGAGCAGAGGAGTCATAAACCACCACCAACTAGAAATCCTCAACCACCCCAAAGGCCTTTCCAACAAACCCATCTAAAAACCCGAGCCTAGTCTATATGATATGATGAAGAAAATGGATACCAAGCACATCCAATTCCAACAAACCACTCATGTAGCCATAAATGACCTCAAACCCTAATTAGTCCAACTAGTTAACTCAGTGGGTTAAATTCAATGTCATGGGTCAGGTAAATTTCCCACTTAACCAGTATTTAACCCTAGGGATAAAGGAAATGTTAGTGACAACACCCTTAGAAGTGGAAAACATCTATAATGTAAAATGAATCCTTAATTAGAGTCATCCCATCCTGAGGAAACATCCATCCCCACCATTAAGAATGTTCGAAATGTTGAAGAACCTTTTCCTAAGATAATCACTTCCAAAGGAAAGAATGTGAATATTGATGAGTCACAAAACCTAACCATTCCTCTTCAATTTCCTCAAAGGGCCACCCAACCATGAAAATAAAAGGAAACTGAACTTGATAAGAAAATTTTGTAAACTTTAATGAAAGTGAAGGTTAACATCCCATTGGTTGATGTTGTGAAGTAAATTCCACGGTACGCTACGTTTCAAAAGGAGATGTGTACATACCGAAGGTGACATTGAGGTGATAAGAAAGTCAGCTTGGGAAGGAATGTTTCAACATTGATAGATACATCACTCCCCACTAAGTGTTATGATCCTGGATCATTATCAATTCCATGCACCATAGGGGAGTATTCTATTTCTAATGATATGCTTGATTTAGGTGCCAATATAAATGTGTGCCTCGCTCTATTAACTCTAAATTTCAGGTAGGGGAACTGAAGCCCACTAGAATTATTGTTCAACTATATAACCGGGGTACTGCACACCCCTCTGGTGTGTAATAGGATGTTCTTGTGAGGGTCCAAAATATAATTTTTCCTACTGTCTTTTATGTGTTTAAAATGGAGGATGATAGGATGAATGGACATGCCCCGATTATATTAGGGAGACCATTCATGAAAACCACCAAAACCATAATTAATGTCCATAATGGTACACTATATATGGAATATGGTGGTGACATAGTCCATTTCAACATACCTGATGCCATGAATCACCCCTCAAATGAACATTCCTATATCTCTATTTATTCAATTGATCTACACCCTACCTCTGAAAAAACAACATTTCTTTCCCCTGATCCCCTTTTTGAGTTTTCATCGTTGATAGAAATGCTAGTAAATGATTCATGAATTGATTATTGTAGTGGTCTAGAAATTTTTCATGCATGTTTATTGATTGATGATTTATTCAACACTAATGATCCACTGACCATTGATGATACTGCTAAGCTTGTAAAAGCTCATTCCTCATATGAGGTTGATACCATTGAGTAGTTAGATGAGATCATTGACATCTCACATTCACATACACTCACATAAATCCAAAATCCACATGAATTGGAATTGAAATGACTACCTCATGATTTAAAATATTCATATCTTGAAAATAGAAACACGTTTCCTTTTATCATTGCTCGTTCACTCCCTCCTGAGTATGAATTGCGACTGCTGGAACTTTTGAGGGAGTATAAAAACGAATTGGGGTGGACACTTGCTAACATTCATGGTATTTTCCCATAAATTTGTACACATCATATTTTCTTAATTGATGATGCTAAAACAGTGAGGTATCCACAATGTCGACTAAACCCAAACCTCCTAGAAGTTGTGAAAAATGAGGTAACAAAATTATTGGCTGCTGGAATCATTTACCCCAACTCTGACACCAAATGGGTATGTCCCATTCAATTAGTTCCTAATAAGACTAGACTTATTGTAATTAAAAAATGAAAACATTGAATTGGTTCCAACTCATGTGCAGTATAGTTGGCGTGTCTATATAAAATTTCGTCGACTAAACCAACACATGAGGAAGGACCATTTCCCTTTTCCATTCATTGACCATATTCTAGAGAGGCTAGCGGGTAAGTCGCACTACTATTTCATTGATGTTTATTATGGATACATTCATATCCATATAGCCCCTGAGGATCAGGAAAATACAACCTTTACTTTCCCCTTTTGAACATTTTCCTATAGAAGGATGTCATTTAGTCTATGCAATGCTCCAGTTGCTTTCCAATGATGCATGGATAGTATTTTTCGGATTCCCTTGATAATTTCATGGAAGTATTCATTGATGATTTAACTGTTTATGGCTCTTCTTTGGATGAATTTTCAGGTAGTATTGGATGAGCCCTTTGTGACTATATTGAAAAGAATATTGTATTAAATTTTAATAAATGAAATTTCATGGTGTGACAAGGTATAGTTTTGGGGAATTTCATTTCTAGGGATGGTATTCAAGTAGATAAATCCAAAGTTAATGTAATTTATTCCATTAAATTCCCCAAAAAATATATGGGATGTGCGATCTTTTGTAGTTTATACTAGATTTTACCATCATTTTATTCGTGACTTTAGTAATATTGAACTCCCCCTATCCCGATTAATCCAACAAGAAAAAAATTGTTTTTGTTAAATAATTGGAGGATACTTTTAAGAAGTTAAAAAGGAGTCTCACATCACCCCCGGTAATCCTACCACCTTGGTGGGATTTACCATTTGTGCTCATGTGGGACGCCTCTAACTATGTAGTTGGGGCAGTTTTGTCACAAAGGGTAACCGAGCCCCAAAAGGCATAGCCTATGCCTCACATACTTTAATCCCTTATAAGAAAACTACACCACAACTAAAAAATAATTCCTTTCAATTGTGTTTTCCTTGGAAAAATTCAGCTCATATCATTTGGGGTCGAAATTTATTGTGTTCTCAGAGCATTTATCCCTCAGGTACCTCCTTAAGAAACACAAAGCCAAACCCCATCTCATTTGTCGTATGCTCCTCCTTCAAGAATTCAATATAGAAATTAGAGATAAAAAAGGATCAGAAAATGTGGTGGCTGACCATATCAGTAGGATTCAACCATCTTCATACATTGACTCATACCCCTATATTCCCATAAATGAAATGTTTTTGGATGAGAAACTGTACCAAGTGCAAGATGCCATTCCTTGGTATGATGAAATTGAAAATTATTTTGTAGCATCTTGCATTCCTACTGATTTCAACAAAAACCAAGCCAGTATTCTAAAACATGAGTCTCGTTGATATATTTGGGTTGACCCCTAACTTTGGAACACCTTTAGTGATCATGTCCTTAGGATTTGTGTTCCCGATAGTGATTTTTAGTCCATACTTAGATTCTGTCACTTTTTTCCTTGTGGGGGACACTTTGTTCCCCAACGGACTGCTGACAGGGTCCTTGATTCTGGCCTTTTTTGGCCAACACAATTTTGGGATTCCCATGATTTTTTAAAATCTTGTCCTCATTTTCAAAGAATGGGGAATGTGTCTAAAAAAATTAAATTACACAACAACCAATTCTCTTTCATGAAATTTTTTATGATTGGTGCATTGAATTTATGGGTCCATTTCCCTATTCCTTTGGAAACTTGTACATTCTTCTAGCAGTTTATTACCTATCAAAATGGGTAGAGGCACAAGCTACAAGGACGGATGATTCTAATGTAGTTGTATAATTTTTCAGAACCCAAATCTTCTGTATGTTTGGATTACCTAGGTTCATCATTAGTGACCAGGGGTCTCATTTCTACAACCGAACTATGAAATCACTTTTTTGTAGGTATGGGGTCAGTCATTGAGTGTTTACTACATATCACCCACATACCAATGGTCAAGCCGAGGTTTCCAATAGAGAGGTTAAACAAATTCTTGAAAAATAGGTCCAACCCAATAGAAAAGAATGGAGTCTTCAACTTTATGATTCATTATGGGCCTACCGTACTTCTTTCATAACTCCCATTGGAATGTCACCCTATGTTCTTATGTTTGGAAAGAGTTGTCATCTCCCTATTGAGATTGAGCACTGGGCCTACTGGGCCATCAAACAATGTAATTATAATAATTCTGGTGCAGGTGCTCAAATGAAGTTATAGATTTAGGAGCTAGATGAAATGAGAAGAGTTGAAAATGAAAACTCCAGGATTTATAAGTAGAGAACCAAGGCTTGCCCTGACTATCTTATCCTTCATCGTTAGTTCCACATTGGGAAGAAGGTCCTCCTTTATAATTAATGGCTGATGTTGCATCCAGGTAATCTTTGTTCCCGCTGGTTTGGACCATACACTATTACTATAATCTCTCCATTTGGTGTTTTCCATGTTCAAAATGAAGAAACCAAGTAAACATTCACCGTCAATGGGAAATGACATAAACACTTCTATAAGGATTTTTTTGAAGAATTCGATGGAGGAAACCTACCTTCTCGATGCATCATACTAATAAAAAAACCAGTTTTTATACTTCCTTCCCACATTATCAATTATTTCATTGAGTACACTGCATATTCTATGTGTGGGGGGGTGGGTGAGGCGTGGATACATTTCTGGGTTAGTTAGGAATTTTTATCGTTATCTCCCTTCTTATCTTTTTAGCCTTTTTTATCTTATTTTCATTTTTCCCCGTAAACAATTTCAAAGATCCATAATTTGGTGACCTGAAAGGGGGGAAAGTAAAAATACCATAATTAAGGCTAAAAAGAATATTTGTATGAATTTAACATCAGAGAGTGATTTTCTTTTTTAGTGAATTTTTTCTTTCAATGATATAAATGGTGGTATCACTGTGAAACATTTGAGATGATTGATGCCCCTTATGAGATTAGTTTTGGGAAAACTATGTCACTAATATATCTATAATATTTTAGCACCAAACCACAAAGTGTGAATATTTCTTACTTAATATAAGGTAAATATATGTTAGGATAATATTTTTCAGCATTAAATGATATTTTCATACATTCGTTACTTATATAATCGGTTTCATTACTGTACCAGATTGACCAATGCGTGTGTACCTAATGTCCGATTGTTTTACGCCCTCAAAACAAATGTGTCTTGGGAAGATAAAGAACTTATCCTCCTCATCCTTTTATCTTTTTATAAGTATTGCAATTAGTGTTGTGAGGAGATTAAACAAGGGTTGAGAGATGATTGTGAGATTAATTCCTAATACATCCTAAAAAAATTATAATAAATGAGGGGAGTGATGAAATGTTCAATATGTGGGGACATCTAGGTCAAGAGCTTATGGTTTGACATCTGGGAATGCTTATGTGAGTGGGTCTTGAAATATGAATGCAATGGATTTAGGACGGGTTTGGTGAAAAATCATTTAATGTTTAATAATGTTAAAATAACCTATATTTATTTGATAGAAAGTGGAAAGCATAGCATGGAATGGTTTTCACACACACACATGGAGAGTTAGTGGAATGGTCAACTATTGAATTCCTTTCACATGTTGGTGTCATGGATCTCTTTGAATTTTATTGTGATATGATTTATCAGACATCCTTTTCCATTTTCACTAGGAATAACTCCTTGGTGTTGTTCGTGCATTGATCACATTACTTTAGTGAATTAAAATTTCTTAAAATGGTAAATCTTTATGATGTTGGTAATATTTATATATGCATCATTTTATTTGGATATGTGACTTTTTGTAGGAGTGAAAATATTTAGGTGTGGGGGTGTGATCGTACCATGATTCACTGTGTCATTTTCACCCTTACACCATTGTATTAAAATAAATTTTTATTGTAAATTCAAAAAATAATAATAAATTTCATTCCATGTTTGAATAATTTATTTCGTGTCTGTCGCTATTAAAAATTACAATGTTACTTGTCTTGAAAATTTCATTGAAGGTGAAGGTGATTTGGGGGGACCATGATGATGTCCAAGAAAAATGGGCCAAACTGCACAGGATCCAAGCACACCAGTGAATTAATCCGCACACTTATACTATATCGTGCATCCAATAGGGCTGAAATTTTTTGGACTGGTCTAAAACGAATTGGGATACATCTCATATGAAGATACCCAAGACTCATTCGGCCATATGATGACCTTTATGAACTGATTCTTCCAGCACACCAAATCTGCAGGGATTCAAAAGTGGTGTGGTGTAATCTGCCCATATCTCAAGCTATAGGTGTCCAAATTGTGATAAACATTCCGTGGAGACAGCAACGAGGTGGGGATGCAACTTTTTTTTCTCAAAATCTTGAGAAGGATGTCTAGAGGTCAAAACACCTATGACAAGTGGTTTTAATAATTCTGTGTGCTCAAAACCACCTTCCTATTTTCTTATAAAATCGAACCTTGGGCTCACATTTTCATGTTCGGCTAGGAGGCAATGCTCTGGTATTTTGGAGACCAAATGGAGTTCTCTACTATTACTTTATGTTATGGAGGCCATTATACTCATAGGGGAATCATGGATGAAGATGGAGTTCCACCTGAGCCTCCTCCTCCTTTCGATGGTGAGCTAAATGGTGGAGGATCATTTGGAGGGAGCTACACATACTTGGGAGGGAGTTACGACACATGATTCTCTACTGGTTTTGTGTAATTTTTGTGTGTATTATTTCACTTATGTTTTATCTAAACATGTTTCTCCCTTGAGTTGATTTTTGGGTTTAATTACGTGAACCGCTTTTCATTTTAACACCGATTGGGTTGAAATTTCAAGTGGGAAACTTGAGTCGTTCCGATTGGGAAACAAAAGGATCCTATTTCTCTCAAAAATAAAAAATATTTTAGTATTATTTGGTAATAATTAATATTTTCTTGAATTAAAACCCTTGAAAATACTATTGTTGTGTCACGGGTTGGAACTTTGTTCCACGTTTAGAGAGGAATGAGGGGAATCAAGATCTTGACAACCCCCAACCAAAGAATTAAACAAAACCATGTGAAACTTTCAGAACAATGTACTATCCAAGATGAGTAGTGAACTTCAATTGATCTACTAATATCATAATTTTTAATCTTCCACATTATTCTTTTAACTATTAAACTCTTTAAGTTAAGTCATTTTCTTAAAATAGTTTTTAAAATCACCCGCTTTTTGAGAAATCTTTATTAAAAATACACACTTTAATCCACCAACGCTCTTTAAGAAATGTCCTGGGGTCTGACCTAATCTATAAATCAACCTTAAAAACATAATCAATTTGATGTGTAATGATAATGCAGTCAGGTATTATTTAAACTGGGTGGTTTATGATTTTTTAGACATTTTCATTGTCTGTGAGCTTTGTGAAGACATGGATATCAATGAAAGGTTGGGGTTTCAAAAATGGTAAGGTATATTTTAAATAATAATGTTGTTTCATGAAGGATAGGAGATTCATGAATATAATTTTTGAAAATATTGTTAATGTGAATGAAAAATTTTGATGTTTCCTAAAAGGAAAAAAACCCTCTATTAAAAATAAACAATGTTACACCTAATGAAATTAATATTTTTTATAATTATCTCTTCTAATGAAGAAAATGACCCTTGATACCATTATTGAGTATTATCAGCTCATAAGTGTAGATACATTTGTTTGAAATCCAATCTACTAACTAGTTTCCTTCATGAAAGGCATGAGTGAGGTTATGATTTATATAATAATGAGAGTCTAAGAGGTTCCTTCATCACGTGGTGAGATTCTACAAAATATGAAAAATATCATTCCTGATTTTCTACCTCACTATAGTAGAGACACATTAATACTATAAGATATACAAATCATTTTTCCCTTTCATTTCAACCATAATGATAATTCCTTGAATTTCAACTTCAAAATTGGTGGATATTCCATAGGGATCATAATGTTATCCCAACGAATCACAAAATTGATTTTAGGAAATTCGACCATATCCAGAAGGTCATAGGTTTCCTGTTGAAGTACCATCGGCATTACATTTAATCGAACACTAGTTCAGGTGGTTGCATAGGAAATCCAACGACCTAATAGGTTCATGGAAAATTGTTAAAAATAAAAAATGTATTTTCATAGTTTTATTATGGATATAATTTCTAGAAAACCTCATGGTGCGGTATTTTCATTTTTTACATAAATGTTGATTTAACCAAGGCGGACTGTAAATAGAAACAAGAATTATTATTGATTGTTTTGTCACTATAGGTCTAAATTAAATTCTTAATTTCCATGTTGTCATCTATAATGCTATTCTGCAACTATTGATAATGTTATATTTTAGTACAATCAATATTTCAATCATGGATGTTTGCTAATCATGTTGTAGGAACCTGAAAAAAGTTAGATACATCATCCCAAGTTGAATAAAATGTCTGAAAGCTGGTAAATATATGATTGAGATAATCACAGTGATGGATGAACATAATAAAAGATTACCACAATTCAATTCTAGCATGTTTTTGTATACTATTAGTGGGAAACCAAACATACATTATCCTCTAAGAAATTGATAATTAGGAAGTAAGTGTCCAGCCCATGATATGACACTTAACACACAAGATTGATTTACCCTACATCATTGAATGGTGTGAATATTTGTAGGAAATCCTTCAATTAATGGATTACTCCCAAATATATTTATTTTCATGTTTGATAAAAGAAGAACTAGTTTACGTGACTAGACCATCCTGGTGATATAAGTTTGGAATACGGTGAAAGAAGAGTCTCTTTTTAATTAGATAGAAGACATTTATTTTGACTCTATTGAAGCTACCATTTTGTAGTTTGGTTGATTAAGTATTATCTTAATGTACTTACAAAGGTGAATTGAATTGATTTTTTATAATGGAGGTAGTGTAATATCAATTAATTAACTATAAAGGTAGTTGTCTTAGTATAAACAGATGCTATCCCAAAAATTAAAATCTACAATTACTATTGAAACATAGTTCATTTAGGATATACAAAGAAACTATTATTATATATTGTATGGAATAGAATTAATGGTGATCCAACTAAAAAACTATGTTGGGATTATATTTGTTCATCTCATTTTTGATAATTACAAGGATCTATAAGATAGGATTAATTGGTTCCTACCAATGTATTGACAACATCTTTCTCAATTAAATAATAATATGGCACCCAAATTCTCCCCTTACCTCACATGTTGTTCTAGGTTCCTCTTTGTGGTATTAGATCCCAATTACTAGTTATATGTGTTTAATATATGCTCATTGGTTTTAATAAATAATTCAATTAATATTAGGGGAGTTCCCCTTTTTGATAGATGCATCTTCTAGATTTTGAATACTAGATTCATATCTCAAATGTAATATATTGTGAATAAATTTCATTAATTCACAAATAATGGGATTTAGGACAGTTGTGTGATATGTCATTCTATGAATTAAATAGTCAGTAAAAAGTTTCATTTCTTCCCTAATGCTAAAAATTCCATTATTATTTCACTATCTAAGAAAATATCATTGAAGGTGATGAGTTTAAATACAACCAAGTATGTGTGTGAGGAAATAGAAATTATATATAATGGTTATAAAATTTTAATATAGGCTAAATGTAAAATATTTCATAATAAATTTGATGATCTAAAAAACAATCCTTATAAAAGTGATGATTATTTCTTTAATTGCATAACTAATGTAGAGAGATTGACTAGTGGACTTGTGGATGAAACTATTGATATTGACAATGTAATTATTATCCATATAAACCTCACACCACCATAATATTAAATAATTTTGTCCCTTGATGAATTATATTTGCCAACTATTTCTATTGATTATCTTTTATGTAGTCTGTAGATTTATCATATGAGTTTCAAAAAAAACATAACAACACGAGTAAAGAAAATATCATTCAATTACAGAGAGAAAAAATATATTTTTAATATTAGAGATGATGGATATGATTAATATGATGAAATTATTTAAAAATTTTCCAATAAATTTAATATTGTGTAATGGGGATTTGAAGGCATGATTCCACTATATTGTTTTTAGTGTTTTATTATTGAGTACATTACCACTTCTTGATCAAATATATTTTATGATACTAAAATTAACTCATAGTTCATAAAGAGGTCTTACCGGTGTTTTCCTTGAAAGGGAGACATCAAATTAAGAAACTAATTTTAGGGTAAATGGATCATCCATAAATAAGAACAAGATAATAATGACTCTTTGGGGGGATGATGAAGCTAAGATTAAATCATACTTTGAATAATACTTTATCTATATATTTGAAAATTTGTACCCTAAAAAAATAATGATAGTCAATAATATCATGATTTATTTCACAATGGTTTTCATGATAGTTATCTGGATTATCATGACATTCAATGAAAGAAAGTAGAAATATAGTTGATTTTTGGGAATAGTAACCAGAGTATGTGGTTCAGCTTTATGAAGAGATTGAAGATCATAAAAGAGTGGAAGAATTACATGATGTAACTCATTAAATATCGAATGATGTTGTGGACTTAATGATCATTGATTGAAAAGTAATAAAATATCAATAATGGCCACACATTGATACTAGATGAAAATGATATAAGAGTTTAGGGAACTTAATAATAATTCATTACAACAATCTGTAAAGTAGAAACATAAAAAATAAATGGAAATGAAGATGAATTTATAAATTAGCTGTGTTATAGATGTTGATATTCAAGAAATTGTTAAACATGGTTCTGAATTATTAAAGAAAACCATGAATAATAAATTGTATCTATTTATGGGAAGAAGTGGAATAGTATTTGATACATATGAACTGAAGCATGGAAATGTGATGAACCATATTAAAGAGGATAATAATGTTATACATATCATAAAGGTGGCTAATTTCCTATAAAGTAGATTTTCAAAGTATGTAGAGAAGAGATCCCAAAATAATCCCCATGTATCCTAAGAGGATATAAGGTTAACTACCTTCATAGTGGAAGTGTCCATGTGGAGAATTAGAAGTGATATGATATTTAATCTTATTAAATGTATATTATGTAGTTTTCTAAAACATAATATGTCATATTGAGAATATGTAAGGAGATATCTGAATTAGAATCACCTTCAAGTAAAAAAATGATAATGAGACACTGTCCCTCATCATATAGAACTAATAATTTCTATTGATATTCTTCTGTATGTTCTAACATCATCCATTAATCTATTAATTTTAGGAAGAGTAAAGGTGTGAATAATTACAATTGAATGCAGAGACAAGAGATAACCGGTAGACTAAGTAGAATATCCATTGAAATTTTATTACCTCCCCTAGTAAAAGAATATGACTAAAATTAACATATTCATTTTAAAAATAGACTAGAGAGTCGAACTACTACTATAACTCAATAAGGTATCTCATATATGGAAAATATAATATTGAGAAATATATCCTAGCTAAAATCATAAAAGAATCTAAAAATAATAGTATCACATGTATTCATTATAGTGGGTTCTCATAACACATTAATGTTGTAACATCCCAAGTAAGTAATAAATAATAGATATAGTTATATATTTCTATTTATGTATTAGATAGTGTTTTACAGGCTTAAAATGAGAATAAATCCAATCTTAAGCATGGAATACACTAATATTTTTAAAAGATCGTTTTACTCCCTTTTGGTGGAAAACCTTTTTTAAATCAAACTTTTGAAAATTTTATAAGCTATATTTTTAAAAATAAACTTATTATTTGTGATTTGGAAATTGAAATTTACTTGGGGTAAATTTTTGACATTATCCGATAAAGTTCATTTTTAATGAATAGTGAAAATGTTGTATTTTTATTCAAAACCTCTTTTTAATATAATTTATTTATATGACTATATTATATTTTTAATTGGTATTAATGTGAAATTATAATATATTTTTACCATTTAATCCAATAGTGGTTGTTGTAATTAATTTCACTTTGAAATTGGACTTAAACTAATGTCCATCTTTTGATATATATTGTTTCATAAAAACACAGTATTTTCTCTGACAGCGGGAATTAATTATTAAAATTATTAATTTAACTTATATGTTTTTAATTTTGTAAAATAGACATCATTTTTGAATACATAATATCAAAGATATCTTAGGGTGATGTTTTGGTTTTTTTCTGAAAAACTTCAATTTTTGATGAATAGTGAAACCACTAAGTGGTACTTAAAAAAACTGATTTTTTGTTTAAATGAAATTTTACCACCTCTGTGTTTTGAATTTCAAAAATCTGACATACATGGTTATCATTATTAAGTAAAATGTGGTTCAATGGGATTAAAATAATTTTTTTGGTGAATAGTAACTTTTATGTTTTTAATCGCGATTAGAGGTAATTAGTGTAATTTAAGATAAAAATAATTTTTTAATAATATGAAATGACCTAGACACATGTCCTACCCCTATTTTATGTGTCATGGCCGACCCAAACAATCCATGGGTCAACTTGGGGACCCCATGGAGCCACATTGGTAGGAAAATGACATTAAAAACTTTTTATTTAAAGTTAAAATTAAAATGTCACAAACAAGAGTTGTTTTACTAAAACAAATTTTAAATGTGGTTATACAAGTAATATTTTTGACTATAAATATTTATTATAAAGCTAAACCGATTTCCTAAATCATTATTTTATTTAATTTTTATACATTACATAAATTAAATTATTTATGACACCATGATGATGTAGCGATTACCTCATTATTTAATGATTTGAATAAAATTAAAAGATAATGTAAAATATAAGACCTAAACATATCAAAAACCTATTGGATGGGTGGATTTTGAACTCTAATCACCTTATCCTCGAAATATATAATTTTTGGACCTTTTAAATCTGAAGTGAATTTTATAATAAAGTAACCTTTTATAACTTCCCAAGAGTGCCCCTCCTTTCCTCAAATAAAAGGCCCCCACCACTTCCACCTTACAAACACCTCTCAAGCCTTTGGCTCGGCCAAGATCTTCCCATAGTATTTCTATAAATCCCTTTATTACTCCTAGCAGCCACACATTGGGCATAAGTCATCCCAAGGAAGCCTTTGAGCTCAAATAAAAAAGAGTTACTCGTTTTAAAGGTAGTGTTTTGTCTTGTGTTCTTATGTTTTATTTTGCTTCTCCAAACCCCTAAAAACATTTTATTCATATCTTTTGTAACAACACCAGTATCATCAATATACTAGGATTTTTTTATAAGAATTATTAGAGCTACACTTACACACACCTACATCTAATTGTTAAAGAAAATACTGTTTATGTGGATGGAAAATTTCTTCCTCATGAAACGATGATTGTTCAACACTCATATAACACCTTCAAAGGTGGCCATTAAGATGTCACTATATTTATATATGATATATAATATGTTTATGTTTTACTTAATCTTCTGAATTTTTCATTTATGGCATACCTTTATGGTTTCCATTATGGGTAAACGTGATATCTTCATTTAAGGAAGTGCGGACAACTGCCCCCTCGAAGTGATTTGATTCGTTAATACCATATGTGGTATGTATAAAGGATATATTTGATTATATTATATTTGATATTATACTTGAATTATAATATACCTTTATATAATTATTATTTGTTTCCATTAAAGTATGAGATAGAAATGAAAGTAGCATTCATGCGTACGTACGGATTACCGTCTCCATGAACGGTGTATTTCATTTCTTATCCCAATATGTAATGTACTATTATAAGTACATTTATATAATGGATATATATGATTTAAGTTACATATAGATGATGAATATAATTATGGAATTAAAATATACATATCTCTCATTTAGTTTTAATTCCATTAATATGACATAGAAATGAAAGTAGCGTTCATGCGTACGTATGGCTTACCGTCTCCATGAACGGTGCATTTCATTTCTTACCTCTAAATGATTATGTAATATTATAAATGCATGTATATACTTGATATATATGATATATATGGCATCTACATCATGAATATCATTTTTGAGATAATTGATATTTGACTACGTGAACAACCTGTAAATATAAGAAGTTCACTTTTGACTCAAGTACAAAATATCGACAAAACAACTGTTATTAACTTAAATGATTAAATAATGTTCATAACATGGTAATAATTTATATAAAAGGAATAATGAACTTGAAAAAGGTTCTTAAGAAAGTATAAATTAACTCAAGTTTATTATTCAGAACATTAAATAACAATCGAGTCAAGTCGGACCCGTGGTAAGGGACATCGTCTCAATATCCTTTCATTGAGGAATATTTTTTTTATACACAACTTATTTTATATGGTGTATAAACCCCTTTGAATTTTATGTTTATTAAAAAGGAATCTTTTTTATACCAAATGTTTACTAAACAACAAAAGGGAATGTTTTTATTTGTCGTACGTATGCGGTCACAACGACTTCTCCGCTGTCGTGACCATTATTTGAGTTTTGACTTCCTCTACAAGCCATAACTTTTTTTTAAAATGAAAAAATATAAATACCATGTTTTACATTGCTTTATTCTGTTATTGAAAATTTTTTTCATAATTTTTTTATTATATCAATGTGTTGTATTTATATCTTGTGATTGAAATGTGGAAATGTTATGTTTCCTTTATGCATGTTTTATGTGACATAAATATGTTATGGTTCTTAGGAATTGTTATGAAAACGAATGTTTTTGTGATAAACTAAGGGTGGGTGAGCCCGATATAGCTCTCCAATTCATTGGGTAACGCGAAGGAGTTAAATGTTAAGGTTTCTTCGAAGAGATTTAGGGAATATAATGTGATGGTATTCCAAACGTAACCAAGTGGGTTACTCCCTACGTAAGAATGTTATAAATGCCTCAAGTTACCTTTATGTCTTATGATTTCTATGTTTTATTTGTTATTTGGTGAGGTATGTTAAAGTGCTTATGTTTTATGAGAAAAGTATGATTTCATTGATTCTTACGTATATGTGTACTCAAGTTTCCTTTCTATATTTTTATATCCCTTACTGTGCTTTTTATGCTCATCCCAAGTTTTTGAAAGGTTATTCACAGGTCAAGGGAAAGGTACATGATGTGATGATAGTGTCAAGGAAGTTTCAAGAAAGAATCCATGTTTTATTTTATATATGTTTCCGTTGATGGAAAAAATGAGTACTATCTTTTATGTAACCACATTGTTTAAATGTGGAATGTAATGCATGTTTTATGATCTAATTCTCTAAAACTCTAAACCTGAAAAGATCCTCAACTTTTATTATTGAAGTAACTCAAGATTAATTAATGTTTAAGTCTGGGGCCTTATATTTGGTATCAAAGGTCGGTTTAGATAAATTTAGGAGTTATAATTCTATTAAATGATAATCCAAAAATATTTTTTTATGGTCAAATTTAATTGGTATAGCATTTACAAATTACCATGTTGCTTCACCTAAGATATTTATGTGTTTAGAATGGTTTTTTTTTTCAAAGAGGAAACATGGAAGTTGTGCTGGGAAGGTATACAGATGGAAATGAACTTCAAAATCGGCATCCTGAGATGGTCAGAATCAGAATTGAATAGTTTATTGCAGTGATGGCTCAGTTGACTCAGGAGATAAATCAGGGTTGTGTTTATTGATGATATTTTGGTGTCTTCTAAAATTAAAGAGGACCATGAAAGTCATTTAAGGGTTATTTTCCAAACCTTAAAATAAAATAAATTGTATTTTAAATTCTGAAAGTTTGAGTTTTGGTTGTAAACAATTTCATTTCTTGGTCACATTGCTTCTAAAGATGGAATAACTGTTGATCCTGCAAAAATAATGGTTGTTGAAGAATGGCCAAGTCCCACAAATGTAACTGAGATATGTAGATTCCTTGGTTTGGCAAGCTATTACAGAAGGCTTGTTAGAAATTTTTCACAGTTATCTATTCCAATTACTAAGCTAACTCAGAAGGGTGTTATGTTTATCTGGACAAAAGAATGTGATGATTGTTTTCAGGAACTGAAAAGAAGATTGGTGAATGCTCCAGTTTTGGTGCTACCTTCCAAGAATGGGGAGTTTTTTATCTACAGTGATGCTTCACTGAAAGGACATGGTTGTGTCCTATTGCAGAATGATCAGGTATTTTCATGTGCTTCACGTCAGTTGAAAACTCATGAGGTAAATTACCCTACACATGATTTGGAATTAGCTGCTATTGAATTCGCTTTAAAAATTTGGAGGCATTATTTGTATGGAGTAAAGTGTGAATTATATACTGATGACAAACATTTAAAGTATATATTCACTCAGAAACAATTAAACCTGGGATGTCTAGAATTAATCAAGGATTATGATTGTACAATTCATTACCATGCGGGAAAAGAAAATAAAGTGGATGATGCTTTGAGTCGAAAAAGTAATGCTTCAATAATAATGTTGCATTTGGAACGTGATCCTTTGGTTAAGGATTTGATGAACTTTGGCATAGATGTTGTTGGTGTAGAAACTTCTTCTGTTTTGTTTCAGGTATCAGTGTGATCATCCCTATCAGACAGAATTAAGAAAGCACAGAAGAAAGACAGTAGGTTGCAGAAAAAGGTAGAGCTGGTTCAGAAGGGTAGGTTGCCTGAATTTAATATTGATAATGATTGTGTATTGAGGTTTGGGAAGAGATTATGCGTGGCTGGTGATTCACAGTTGAAGAATGAGCTGTTATGGGAGGCTCATATTTCCCCTTTTTTAGTTCATCCTGGCAGTACTAAAATATACAGAGATCTGCAGGAGTATTACTGGTGGGACGGAATGAAAAGAGATATTGTTGATTTTACTATGAAGTGTTTGACTTGTCAGTAGGATAACGTAAAGTGGCAGTTACCAAAATAGATGCTTCAGCCATTACCAGTTCCAGAGTGGAAATGGGAAAATATATCCATGGACTTTGTTTTTGGATTACTGAATACATCTCTAGGTTTACTTATAACTTTTGGAAAGGCCTTCAGAAGTCGTTGGGTACTGAATTAAATTTTAGAACAACTTTTCATCCTCAATCAGATGGGTAGTCAGAACGAACATTTTAGACTTTGGATGATATACTACGTGCTTGTTCGATGGATTATTAACAAAGTTGGGACCAACATATTTCTTTGGTTGAATTGTCATATAATAACAGTTTTCATTCCAGTATACAGATGGCACCATTTGAGGCGTTATATGGGAAGCGGTGTCGAACTCCAGCTTTCTGGGATGAAGTGGGTGAAAGGAAGATGATGGGACCAGAATTGGTATAAGATTTCGTAGAAAAATTTCAGCTGATACAGAAACACATGAGAACAGCTCAGAGCAGGCAGAAAATTTATGCAGACAATAGGAGTAAGGATCTCTCTTTTGAGGTAGGTGATCATGTTTTTCTAAAAGTCTCACCATGGAAAATTGTGATGCGATTTGGTAAGAAAGGAATGTTCAGTCCAAGGTTCATTGGACCATATGAAATTCTGGACATAGTTGGATCAGTTACATACCGAGTGGCTTTACCTCCTAGTCTATCCCAGGTACATAATTTTTTCCTTGTTTCAATGTTGAGGATGTATATGCCAGATCCATCTCATGTTTTGAGTCCAGAGGTAGTTCAGTTGGAAGATAATCTATCTTATGAGGAACAACCGGTTCTGATTCTTGATCAAAGGGAGCAAGTGTTGTGGAATAAGGTGATTCATCAGGTAAAGGTTTTGTGGAAAACCCATATGGTTGAAGAGGCAACATGGGAATCAAAAAATGCAATGAGGGATAAATACCCCCACTTATTCGATAAGTAAATAAATTGAGGGGATGGAATTTTCTAAAGTGTAAGGATGTAAAATCCCAAGTAAGTAATCAAAAATAGATATAGTTATCTATGACTATTTATGAATTAGATAGTTTTTTAGAGGCTTAAAACGAGAATAAATCCAATCTTAAGCATAGAATACACTATTATTATTAAAAGATTGTTTTACTGGCTTTTGGTGGAAAAACATTTTTAAATCAAACTTTTGACAATTTTATAAGCTCTATTTTTCATAATAAATCTATTATTTATGATTAGGACATTGAAATTTACTTTGGGTAAATTTTTGGTATTTGTCCGATAAAGATCATTTTTTAATGAATAGTGGAAAATGTTGTTTTTTAATTCAAAAACTCGTTTTAATATAATTTATTTATATGATTAGATTATCTTTTGAATTGGTTTTAAATTGAAATTAGAAAATATTTTTACCATTTAATCAAACAGTGGTCATTGGAATTAATTTTACTTTGAAATTGGACTTAAACTAGTGTCAATCATTTGATATATATTGTTTCATAAAAACATGCTATTTGCTCGGACAGCGGGAATTAATTATTAAAATAATTAATTTAACTTATATGTTTTGAATTTTATAAAATAGACATAATTTTTGAATTTGGAATATCAAATATAGCTTAGGGTTATGTTTTGGTATTTTTATGAAAAACATCAATTTTTGATGAATAGTGAAACCACTAAGTGGTACTTAAAAACCTATTTTTCGTTTAAATGAAATTTTACCACCTCTGTGTTTTGAATTTGAAAAATTTGACATACATGGTTGTCATTAGGAATTAAAATGTGGTTCAATGGGATTAAAATAATTTTTTTGGTGAATAGTAACTTTTAAGTTTTTAATCGCAATTAGAGGTAATTAGTGTAATTTAAGGTAAAAATAATGTTTTAATAATATGAAATTTCCTAGACACATGTCCTACCCTTATTGGATGTATCATGGACGACCAGGAAAATCCATGGGTCGACTTGGGGACCCCATGGAGCCACTTTGGTAGGAAAATGACATTAAAAACTTTTTATTTAAAGTTAAAATTAAAATGTCACAAACATGAGTTGTTTTATTAAGACAATTTTTAAATGGGGTTATACAAGTCATGTTTTTGACTATAAATATTCATTATAAATATAAAAATATTTCCTACATAATTATTTTTTTTATAATTTTTAGACATTAAATATATTAAATTATTTATGACACCATGAGGATGCAGCGATTACGTCATTATTTAATGATTTAAATAAAATGAAAAGATAATGTAAAATCTAAGACCTACACATGTAAAAAAACCTATTGTATTGGTGGATTTCGAACTCTTATCACCTTATCCTCGAAATATATAATTTTGGGACCTTTTAAATCTGAAAATCATTTTATAATAAAGTAACCTTTTATAACATCCCAAGAGTGCCCCTCCTTTCCTCTTATAAAAGGCCCCCACCTCTACCACCATACACACACCTCTCAAACCTTTGGCTCGGCCAATATCTGCCCATTTTGTTTCTCCACATCACTCTATTACTCCTAGAAGCCTCACTTTTGTCAGAATTCTTCCCATGGAAGCCTTTGAGCTCAAATAAAAAAGAGTTACCCGTTTTAAAGGAAGTGTTTTCTCTTGTGTTCTTATGTTTTATTTTGCTTCTCCAACCCCCTAAACTCTTTTTATACATTTCTTCTGTAACAAAACCTATATCAAAAATATACTAGGATGTTTTTATAAGAATTATTCGAGCTAAACTTACACACACCTACATCAAATGGTTAATGAACATATTGTTTCTGTGGATGGAGAATTTCTGCCTCACGAAACAATGATTGTTCAACACTCATATAACTCCTTCAAAGGTGGCCATTAAGATTTCACTATATATATATATATGATATATAATATGTTTATGTTTTAATTAAGATTATTTATTTTCCATTTATGGCATACCTTTATAGTTTCCATTATGGGTAAACATCATACCTTCATTTTAGGAAGTGTGGACTACCGTCCCCTCAAAGTGATTTGATTCGTTAATACCATATGTGGTACGTATAAAGGATATATTTAATGATATTATATATGATATTATAATTGAATTATAATATACCTTTATATAATTATTATTTCTTTCCATTAAAGTATGAGATAGAAATGAAAGTAGTGTTCATGCGTACGTACGGCTTACCGTCTCCATGAACGGTGCATTTCATTTCTTATCCCAAATGTAATGTACTAATATAAGTACATTTATATAATTGATATATACAATGTATGTTACATATAGATGATTAATATAATTCTGGAATTAAAATATACATATCTCTCATTTATTTTTAATTCCATTAATATGACATAGAAATGAAAGTAGCGTTCATGCGTACGTACGGTTTACCATCTCCATGAATGGTTCATTTCATTTCTTACCTCTAAATGATTATGTAATATTATAAATTCATGTATATACTAGATATATATGATATATATGGAATCTACATCATGAATATCATTTTGGAGATAACGGATATTTGACTACGTGAACAACTTGTAAATATAAGAAGTTCAATTTTGACTCCAGTACCAAATATCGAAAAAACAACCGTTATTAACATAAATGATTACATAATGTTCATAACATGGTAATAAGTGATATAAAAGGAATAATGAACTTAAAAAATTTTCTTAATAAAGTATAAATTAACAAAAGTTTATTATTCAGGACATTAAAGAACGATCGAGTCAAGTCGGACCCGTGGTAAGGGACATCGTCTCAATCTCCTTTCATTGAGGCATATTTTGTTTTATACACAACTTATTTGATATGGTGTATAAACCCCCTTGAATTTTATTTTTATTCAAAAGGAATAATTTTTATATGAAGTGTTTACTAAATGAAAAAAGGAAATGTTTTTATTTTTCGTACGTATGCGGCGACAACGACTTCTCCGCCGTCGTGACCATTATTTGAGCTTCGGCTTCCTCTACAAGCCATAAATTTTTTTAAAAAATGAAAAAAATAAATACCATGTTTTAATTTTCTTTATTTGGGTATTCAAAATGGTTTTCATAATTTTTTTATTATATCAATGTGTTGTATTGATATCTTGTGATTGAAATATGGAAATGTTATGTTTCCTTTATGCATGTTTTATGTGATATGATTATGTTATGGTTCTTGGGAATTGTTATGAAGATTGGTGGTTCCATGATAAACTAAGGGTGGGTGAGCCCGATATAGCTATCCAATGCATTGGGTAATGCGAAGGAGTTAAACGTTAAGGTTTCTCCAAAGAAATTTAAGGAATATACTATGATGGGTATTCCAAACGTAACCAAGAGGGTTACTCCCTACGTAAGAATGTTATGAATGCGTCAAGTTACCTTTATGTCTTATGATTTCTATGTTTTATTCGTTATTTGATGAGGTATGTTAAGGTGCTTATGTTTTATGAGTAAAGTATGATTTCATTGATTTTTACGTATACATGTACTCATGTTTCTTTTCCATATTTTTATATCCTTTACTGAGCTTTTTATTCTCATCCCATGTTTTTGAAACGTTATTCGCTGGTCAAGGGAAAGGTACATGATGTGATGATAGTTTTAAGGAAGTGTCAAGAAATAATCCATGTTTTATATTAAATATGTTTCCGTTGATGGAAAAAATGAGTACTATATTTTATGTAACCACTTTGTTTAAATGTGGAATGTAATGCATTTTTTATGATCTAATTCTCAAAAACTCTAAACCTGAAAAGATCCTCAACGTTTATTATTGAAGTAACTCAAGATTAATTATTGTTTATGGTTGGGGCCTTATAAATGTAATTGTAGATTTTATGTAAAATTAACAGAATATTTAATGGAATATTGATATTTCAAAGTGATGAGGTGTTCATGATCAAATGTAGTGTAAGTATATAATTATAGAATGATTAACTAATGAAAAATGATCTTTTATATATGGATGGTTTTATCCAGAATATAATAAATTCGATTCAATGTTGGGACTTAGGACTTGTAGTGATATGGAATCATAATGGGTACTGTATCAAATGGAAGATATGTATTTCTATTCTAAGAGGCAATTAGAAAAATAGTAATTTATTATATATTAAAACTAAAGGAAACACATAATTCAAGAAAAAATTGAATGGGAAGAAAACATCTCACCATATAGGATTGGCTATTATAATATTCAATGAATGGAAAACAAATCCAAACTAAATGTATTTTTTCAATCTAAATCTAATGTTTGATCGAAAAAATCCATGTAATGCTTTCAGGAATGGAAAGGCGGTATGTAATGCATATCAAACGAATAGAAAAGAGAAATAACTCTACTTTATCTCTTCCACATAGATTTCTTTGTTCTAATAAATATTTTAGAAACATATATATATATATATATTGGAACAATAATATTTTTATTTATGATTATAATAAAATTATATGTTTTATTTTTACGTATCAAAAATAGAATGTTCTTGATTTCCTAATGAAATATCTCTAAATAGATTAGAATGAAACAGGACAAACAATCAAGATTTTCTAATATGATAATACAAGAAATTATACATACATTGAACATTACAATTAACAAATAAAACATGGAATCTATCATGAAATTTCATCATTGAGAACACCCAAGAAAATGGGGTCGTTGGAAGATAAAAATTGGCTGAATAATATTCCTATATCATTGTTGAACAACATTTGTGTTTCTCTTCATTATGAGAAAGATGATATTCATAATGGAGTTAAAAATAATAATAATAAGTGTTATTTATAGGATATTAAATGAAAATATTGGGAAATGGTATATAATTAATAAATCAATAATGTATTTTCATGTTTTTAGATGTAAATATTTCTTCTAAAGTAAGGAAGTAAATCTGGTAAAGTATGGTGACACAGCATATGATGGAATTTTCCTTGGATACTCAATAATGATTAAATACTATAAAGTATAAATTATTCATCCTTGAATCTTCATGAAATATAATGATGTAAACATAATTCTGTATAAAACTATGATTAAATTGAGATGAACAAATGTTGACACGATTGATGGTGAAAAAGAATGTAGAAGAGGGAATGGTTCGAATACAAAAATTATTGAATTATTTACCAATATCCAAGGACATAAAAATGATGTTGATTCAAAAGTAAAATAAATGGAGTCACCCGTTATTGATTTATATTTTCTAGAAACTCATGTTATAAATAGAGGAGAAGAACTTGATTAGTCCAATTTCATTGCGTATCAGACTGATCCTATATAGGTGAGGATAATGATAAATGAAGCACATTTTCCTTCTATTCATGGTGGAATTAACCTCTATTAAATAATCAATTAATGATATATCATGGTTAGCGACATGAATGATTAAGTGTATCATATTGACAAAAAAACAGAATTTGGTTGTTAATAAGAGACATAAAAGTCACAATTTGATAAAAATATGATTTTAAAAAAATGTTCATCATGGAAATGTGATCAGAATGAATGAAAACATTATGTGAAAAGGATATGCGTAGATTGAATTCCTCAATGTTATATAAATTATTTCCCCAATAGGCCATCTAAAGATTATTAGTCTCGTATATAGAATGTCAATTCTAAGAGGGTAATGTTATCAGATGGATTCCAAAATATAATTCATAAAATAGGTTCTTAAAGAATCAGTATACATTGAATATCCAATGGGGTTTCATTTTGTTAATGATGAAACAATGTTTTTTAGATTAAGTAATGATCTTTATGGACTAATTCCTGAACCATGAACATTGTATTATATAATAGATGTTAATCCTAATATGCATGAACTTAATATATGAGCTTCGAGAAAAAATATTTTTGTGATTAATTAATAGTGAGATCATTTTATTGTACTAGTCTATGAGAATAATATATTACTTAATAGAGTCATGCATGAATCAATAGAAAAATTATCTAATCAATTGAAATTGAAAATTTCAATTCCAATTTGTGGATAACTCACATACCTTTTGTGGTGTTGTGGGATTCAAAATAAGGAATGCACTTCTATTTCAATGGTAGTGTTTCCAAAAGAACATTATTAGAAATTAACAATGAATTATAGAAAACCATTTTTCATTCTGATTTTGGTTGGGAAAAACATTAAAGGAATGAGGATGGGATATTTGATGATTTCATCTTCCATAGATGCATCACTGGATGATTATTTTATTCTATTGCAACATTGGAATATATTTTCCTTACAAAAAGTTTATTGAATGTTTCCAATTTATTCCAAAGGTGACACTTCTTATAGTAGTAAAAAAAATAATGACATATATTCTATGTAACCTCAAATCCAAATTGAACATTACCAAAGTAATATATAATGAATTATTATAATTTTATGATGTTTAATAGAATCGATATGTGGTTGAAAGAATGTCAACTATTGGCGTTCACTCATAATTGGAATCATATGTCGAAAAAGGTTAAAAAAGTAACATGAAATCACTTATCTTAGTAAAACCAAACCACAGTATATAATTGTATCAAGGTGATGAACTCAAATATAGTAGATGAAGTGAAAACAAATTTATAATATTGATTGGGTAAAACAAATAATGATGAAATAGTATGACAATAAGAGTGTGGTCAATCATATGAAAAATGTGGTTCTACACTCTTTTATGTAACATATTGATATTTATTATAATATTGTAAAAGAAAACATTGAACAATTTGTGATTTAAATGGATCTTGATGGATCTAATGATCAGGTGGATGACATTATAACTAAATTTTTGGTAGTATATAATTTTGACAAGAATTAACTTGTTGATCTGTGACCTCTAAGTCCATGAGAAGGATACATTTAGTATCCACTACCCATTTTTTGTTCTTTTTATATTTATTTGTTGATGTGATATGGGTATATAGGGGAGATTCAATTGAGGGGGATATAGTTTTGAGTAATAAAATTAAAAATTAATGTTCATTGAGATTATTTTAAGAGAGAGAGATGAGTGATATTAAAAAAATGTTTTCACGGTTTTTCAATTGTCTATCGAGGCATGAAATAATATTTTACCTCTATTATTTTCTATACAAAACTATTATCAAATATACTTAAGCTGATGAATGTTTTATTCCACATCAATCTGATTTTTTAACAAGACTGGTGGTTTATTGAATTATATATATATTTCAAATAAACATAATTGTGGAGATTTTTGGAACAATGTTTTTTGACAGCTAGATATAGTGTTTATTTTGATTTTCTTATAAATACATAATATTATTTATTATATATTTATAAGGAATGTGATATTATTTTTTAGGAGGATTAAATGATTAAATTAGAATAATTACTGATAATTTTCTTATTTTTTAGGCTGCAAAATCTAGATTGAATTGTAAGATTCATGAATCATCTATTTCAACGACAATAGTATCAATTATATTGTAATTGAATGGTTTTAAATAATATCTTATTTTCATGAAGGTGTGGATATTTTTTAAGGAACATGGTGTTTTCAAGGGTTGAAGGTTTTTGAATGAGTTTTATGAAAATATCTCACTCAATATGGGATGATGACAGTATACTTGAATATGAAAAAATTTTTGAGTATAATTATTTCACTATAACATCATATATAATAGGATCTTAATGAACATGAATATTTAGCATCACAAAAATGAATTTCTGATATGTAAAATCATTTAGAAGGATGTGGTGTATAAATAATCATCCATCAATTAGTTCTATTCATGGATAGAATTTGGAGAATAGGTGAAACACCCAATTTTTCTAAAGGTTCTTCATGAAAAAATTTTTATCAAAAATTGAAAACTCTATTCAAACTGAATATCTTCAAATATTGTTGTTTATAACTAAATAAAATTAGGTATAATTAGAAAATGGGTTTTCTTAAGGATTGATATATTTAGGATTGTTTTGGAATTCTCAAATATAATGAGCTTCATGATGGTTGGGAGAATCCTGAAAGGAATGTTTTTTATAAAGGATGATGGGTTGTTGAAATAAGAAGGGGGTTTCATGAGTTATATTATATTAGGGAAAATTATTATTTAACATCTATTTTATGTGAATTTTTCTTCCATGTGCATTAATTCCGGACAATTTTCCATGAAGAATCCCTTGATAATCAGGGAAAATGACATAAATTACCAATTTATTGAAGCAAAATTCAACTCATTACACAATATAATAATTATCTAAATGCATTGAGAAATTTGGATTCATACTAAGTGATATTGGGGAGGCAGTTCTATATCCCTCAAATTGTTGAAAAGGCATTTGGGCTAGAATAGAGTGACCATATATGAATAGATGTAATCCAAAATTAATAGTGATTCATAATTGATTTATATACGACTAGAATATAGTAATAATATTATCCTTTGGCTAGAAAAAATAGTGATCCATGTAAATCTATTATCTTATGTATCTATTTAGTAGAGTGGGGTGTTTCTATATTAATGATTCAATATAACATGTTTAATACGTTCTTCCCCACATAGTAATAATATCTCAATCATTTAATGAAAAATATGACCCAATGATTAATGTCCTCATAATTTGGGTGTTCTAGGGTCCTAAATTAGGTTTATATTTAAAATAATATCAGTGAACATGTTTTGAAATATACCATATAAGGTTTACTGTAATTTTATCATATCAGTTTGATTTTATTATTTTATTATTTTATGAAATAATAGTTTTATTTTATATAATGTAAATTTTTTTCTCTATGTCCTTGTATCATAACCCATATAAATTTATTGTCATTTCTTATTTTATATCTTAATTTATCAGTTATATGATAACATCACAGAGCTTCCACTTCTAATATAACACACAAACATATTTTTAATGGAATTAAAAAAAAATTGTAGAGTAATAGTGTCTTTAGTTTCATAGATGTCACATATTTTTTAGAATACAAGCCATTTTATGTAGATATGGTAAAAAAAATACCCATGCGGTAAACATAACAAAACATTTTGGTTTAGTGTGAATACAATCATAACTCATTTCATGTGTAGTGGGACTAAGACATAATTCCCAGTTTGACACACATGGGGTATATGAATTGATTAATATAGACACTCATACCAACCATAATATAAAACATTTTTTTAATTTCTATAGAATCCAATTGAAAAAAATTATAATTTATTTATAGTCCTGAACGTTTTATTTACTAATCTCTACTACCTTATAAATAATTATTTGACTACTTTAAATTTAATTGAATTGTGAATCTTCTAATTTTTGAATATTCGCATACTAATTAGCATAATTTAATTTAAATTAAAAATATTTATAATACTTATATATATAATTCTTATATATAAAATATTTTATCAGTCATACATAAAAATGATGAGTTTTCTTATGGAATATCAGGATATGTATTGTTTCACTATCAAATATCATTATCTCGATGTTTTAGGACCATGTTATCACTAATATTAGCATGGTTATTTGTATTGAAATTTAATATGTTGTATGTAGAGACCCGAAGATTGACATACATTGACATTACATTACTTTTGCGGAATACTTAGTACATAACAAAAACACACACACAAGGACCGTAATAGTTTAGTGTCTTAGGAAACTCGGAATATAATCTTCTAATCGTGGTGAAAGATCTTCAACATCTCCCATAAAGATATTCTTTTTTTTAAACCTAAATCCTTTATTTATTTCCTGGGGAAAATAAAACATAAAATGGTGAGCTCAAATGCTCAGTAAGGGTAAACAAAAGAAATATCCATCACGTCATATTCATAAGAACATATCTTTTGGAAATTTTAACCTGCAAAAGAGATCATAATTTCATAACATGGGATAAATCATAGTAGTGAAATGTAATCCCAATAATCGTAACATAAAACATGAAACATGGTGGCATACACACATAATCATAGAGAGTCATATCTTATTAGTCAAGACTCATTTCTAAGACTATCTTAGTGGACAAAGTCCATTTCTGAACCGAGTCACCCTCGTTTCAGTCCTGTTTCACTGAACCGGTATAACCTACCTTTCTATCCATGTCTATCTCATGAGATATAAATTATTTACCCAATGCATTGGAGGGAGATATAGGTCCAACCCATCTCATAATGATATCATTCTTATGTGTGCACAAAATCATAAAACATACATCATAGCATAACCCATGTAATAAAAATGGGAATCTTAAACATCATGACATTATAAAACTATTCATATAAGATAAAGGAATTCATAAAAATAATCCCATCACAACATAATAAAATAAATGTAATAATATGGATAAAAACAGAACCCTTTTATTATCTTATATGGAAAATAATTTTGATAAAACACTTGAACTCCATTCTTGAGGAAAATATCCTTTCTACTTCAAAAACACTTTTCCTTTCTTAACATGTCATAAAATTTTAAAAGAGGTTGATTAAAAATAAACTTGAAAACTTGTAAAGGAATCTTATTTGTAAATAATGTTTTAAAAATCCATTCATGTCGTATAAGTTTAAAAAAACATTCTTTTCGTACTTTTGTTGGAAAAGTCAAAAAGTACCTTGTACGAAAAACGACAAAAGATTCCTTTCATATCTTTTACTAAAAACTCACCGAAGGGTAAAATTGGATTTAAACAATTGTAGGTGGATGGAAACAATATTACATATCGAGTAAACATGAATGTGGATGATAAAATACACCCCAGTAAATACCAAAGTATAAACAATCTCGGATAAAATGAGATTGTGATATTTTTTCATACCTTAGGTATGACTTTCTTTGTAAGTGTCTGAACCTCCTTTATAATGATTTAAATAATGTTATTGACTTATTATAGAATCATACTCATTGTTATGGTATCATATATGGTTCACTTATGACTTTATTTTACCCGTTCTTTTGTAAATTCCATGTTAAAGAGCGTTTTGGGTAAAATCGTTTCATTTGTCGTCCGTGTTTTGACTTGTAATTATTCATATGATTACTTAAATCATGATTACTTAATTCCAGAATATAAAACATGATTTATATATAATATATATTCAGAATATACATATATATAATAGATCAGTAAATGGAAAGAAATACATCGTTCATGGAGAAGGTAGGTCGTACGTACGCATGAATGTTGTTTTCGTTTCCTTATTGAGTTGAATAGAATTAAGTAAACGACATACATATATATACACATAAATCCAGTATCATTATTATGTAATATATTTCATGATTACTTATTATATTTACTTTATAATCATTCATGAATGGTTAATGTGGATAATGAATCTCATCGTGTTGTGGAGACGGTAGTCCGTACGTACGCACGAGCGATGATATCGTTCTCATGATCGTGGGACTGTATTGGAGTGTATGTGTACTATTTCAGAATCAATATCACTTTAAAATAATCATATATAGTTATTATTTACACCATTATACCCATCCAAGTAAAGTGGTGGTGGAAAATAGATTTCACCACGGCATGGAGACGGTATTCGGTACGTACGCACGCGCGGTGATTTCGTTTTCCGTAGGATGGATAGATGGTGAAATAGGTTTGTTTCATACTTATAATAACATATCAATATATGAGTGATACTTATGTTATTACTTCATAATGAAACAACCTAAGAAGAAAAAGTGTAAGAAGAAATAAAGATAAAAGAATCGGTAATGGACATTACTTCTTCTTTGAAGTGCCTCTTTGAGTCCTCCTCTTAGGGTACTAAAATTGGTCTTTGAAGAAGAACCGGACCTCTAGGATGTTTCTAGGGAAGTGGAGAAGATAATTTGGCAGGGGTTGGCCGAGCTTGAAGGCTCAATGTGGTGTGAGGAAGAGTGGGAGGAGGTGCCCTTTTATAAGGGAGGAGAGGGGCATCTTTGGAATAACTAAAAATATTATTTTATTATAAAGTCAAATTCGGTTTTAAATAGCTCCAAATTGATTTATTTTGATGCTAAGGTGGGTATGGGTCGAAATCCTCTCATCCAATATAATTTAGACAAGTTTAGGTTCCTATTTTAACCTTATCATTTATATTTAACTTTAAGTTAGATAATTTTACTTTTACCGTGTCTTTTTGTGTTCTTACCGTATAAGGTTAATAAACATACTATAAGAAGCCAAAAGATCCCCAAGTTGTTTATTATTAATATATATAACCTTATCTAAGTCATTTTGCCATACCTTAGATTTTTAGGAATAAAATAACAATTAATAATATAATATTCGTTTTAAAAACTATTATATGTCAATTTTGACACTATTTAGTAATTGATTTTTGTGAAACTCATAACAGAATTTTTAGTTAGAAAAAAGTTAATTAAATAAATACTAACATGTCATATTAACCTAGAAAATTAGTGTAATTCATAAAAAGTTTCAAATTACATTTATTTGGGTATTTATAACATCAATTATGTCAATATTTCATTAATAATATAATTATTGCATCATCGTTGTGTCATAAATAAATTAAATTATTTAATGTCTAAAAATTACAAATAAAATACTATTATGTAGGAAATATCTTTAGATTTCTAATGAATATTTATAGTCGAATTTATCGTATGTATAACCCAATATTAAAAATGATTTACTTTTTAAACTTTGATTTTAACTATTTTAACCCTTCCTTAAATAAATTAATAATAAATGTCCTAATCTAATCCAAGTGGGCCAAAATGATCATATTTTATTCCTAAGGTTGATTTTAGTCTAATTACACTTATCCAATATAATTAGGACATGTGTTAGGGTAATAATAATAACATTTTTACCCTTAATTACCCTATTTATTTTTAACAGTGGTAAAAAAAGTAAAAAGTTACTATTCACCAAAAATTATTTTCATCTCATTGAACCACATTTTATTTACTAACACCAACTGTGTCTCTCAGATTTTTGAAACTCCACTCACAGAAGCGGTAAAATTAAGTTTTATGAAAAATTCATTTTTTTTAACTACCACTTAGTGGTTTCACTATTCATCAAAAAATGAAAGTTTCCAGAAAAATACCAAAAATTAGGCCTAAGCTATATTTCATATTACGAACTCAAAAATGATGTCTATTTTACCAAATTCAAAACATATTAGTTTCATTAATTAATTTAAAAATTAATTCCCGTCGTCAAAACAAATAGCGTGTTTTTAAGAGATAATAACTATCAAAAGATTGACACTTGTTTATGTCTGGTTTAAATGTAGAATTACATCCAATGACCAACATTGTATTAAATTGTAAAAATATATTCTAAATATACTTTAAAACCACTCAAATTAATAATTTATCACTATTAATTTTTTCTATTAAAAAAGTTCTTTTTAATTAAAATTTATTAATTTTCACTATTCATCAGAATATGAAAGTTATCCGAAAAGTACCAAAATTTCACCCTAATCTAATTTCGATATTCAGAATCCAAAAATGAAGTCCATTTTGAAAAATAAAATTTACAAAATTTGAAAAAGTGGTTATTACTATTCATAACGGCTAGTTTTAATAATATTTTAATAGCATATCGTTGTTTAGTGAAACTCGGTATTGCGTACTACACACGCTATCGAGGAAGGTCGTGATTGCGTTTAATGAAAGGCAAGTCAAGGATGCGTGTTTTGAAAGCTCCTATCTGTGTAGCGTACAACACAAGACATTAATGAAAAGAATATTTTTCATTAAATCTCGGGGTGTTACATTCTACCCCCCTTAAAATGAATTTCGCCCTCGAAATTCGTCGGGGTTATAAATGGTTTACTACTTGAATGTTTCTTTAATAGAAACCCACATCGTAAAAAGGAATACCAAAACCATTTTTTAAAAACAAATGTATGAAACGTAATGGTTACCCAAATAAACTAATCACTGGGTTTCCACATGGGTGAAAATATGGATATGGAAGAGAAATCTAACCATCATGTTCTGATGGAGAGTGGTAGAGAACATGGATATGGAAAATCCAGTAATCACAAAGCCATAAATTTGTGAAGATCTAAGGTAACATCTAATTAATCAGATATAAGAGCACTAGGGCAACATTTTTGGTTTTCAAGATCATTTCCCTAAAGTTGATGAAATTGGAATTAGAAGAAATACTTTTGTGGTTTTGGTAATGTGTCACGGTTGGTCATTCTTTGGACAATTTCCACTTCATCTCTTAAAGAAATGAAGTTGAATTTGTTATTCGTGAATTGTTAGCAGATCATGTGATAGAATGACGGGTCATTCCATCTATCTCAAACAAAAGGTTAGAAAAAGTTATTAAATATACATAAGTCGACCTATAGTGAGATTAATCATATATGGTTCCTAAAATGGACTTATACTTCATATATCATACTGATTAATATAATAAAACTAGTTTCTACTAAACAGGGACTTCCTGTAGGCCAGTGGTAGGCGATAAAGGCCAGTCGCACTTTGGTTGTGGGTTCGATTCCCACAGCCTTGTCCGACGTGATGGGCTCTCGCCCGTCCTGCAGGTTGTCCTTTCTCTAAAACTACATTACTATAACACCCCATCAATAATATCAAAAAATCTTTTATCCTTAAACAATAGTAACTTATGTCCAACATAGTCCATTCCAATCTTTAGGCTTACCCATAATATTGTTGTTCAATCTCATATTATAGTGAAAACGATTACCAAAGAGTTCATATAACAAGCATGTTAATACCATTGTTGATCCCCGTATATCATGAGATATGTCTTGTTGGTCACATTCCAAACATTCGAAGGCCTTAATCATGTATTCTATTGAAAAATGAATACCCATTGAACCTTAGTGAAAACATTAATGCAGTTAAAAGTTAATACTTTCCATATACCAAAATCCTCAAAATTCTATAAACTCAAACCATGATTTCACTTAGTCCTTATATCAATCATGAGCTCATGAATACTATCAAATATGTCATTTTCTCATTTTACATTCATTATGCGCATATCAGCTTTTTTCCAAAAATATCTCAATCACTTTCCATGGTTACCGTTATAAAATTATTAAAGACCACAATAGATCAATACATAAATATTCAAATACTCAACATTATTTTGTAATCCCATTACATAAACACTTAATCATTCCACCACATCTTTGTCATATTCAACATCACCAATGGTGATCGCATGTGACTTCCCTTTGTCCTTTGCCTTAAGTGGTTTCTCATGTCGATCATCATTAACCCTTGGATTAGGGAATTTATTGGCATAATGTCCCATCTCCTTGCACTTGAAACATTGAAGTGTAGTAGGTTCATTCTGTGTATCCCTTCCTTTGTTTGCATCATTAGACATCTTCTTCCCATCATTGTGGCATTAAAATGCCCGATGACCTTCCTTTCCACATTTGAAATATTTACTTGTCCCCTCAATACAATCTCCACCATGATTCTTTCCACACTTTTAGAATAAGGAAACATTCATCTTCTTTTCACCATTATTTTGAGATTTCTCCTTGAACTCCATCTTTTGTTTCTTGTCAAAACTATGAGATGGATAAGTAACACCAACTTCCATTTCTACCTTGATAGCACAACGTACAATTTCTTCATAGCTACTGAAGTCTCTTATAGCTAATTCCCTTCGAAGATTTGGTTTTAAGCCACTGAAGAATCGATCAACTTTACTTTCATGTTGGATGATAAATCCAGATGCATACCTTGCAAGCCTTGTAAAATTCACTTCGTATATACCAACAGATTCATCATCCTTTTTCTTTAGTTCAAGAAACTCCTTCTCCATCTTTGTTCGAAGAATACGAGGGAAGTACTTATTGAAAATTAAGTTCTTGAACTCGTCACATTCCATGGACTCAATTTCATCTCTTTGCCTCGTATTCTTGATAAGATTCCACCATTGATTAGATTCACCTTCCAAACGATATACTGCTAAGATGACTTTATCATTTTTAGAACATTGAAGAACTAAAAATATCTTTTCAGTGGTACTGATCCATTGTTCAGCAACAAGTGGATCTGAAGACCCACTGAAAGAAGGTGGATGTTGCCTCATGAAGGACTCAATAGAATATTGTTCCCTTCTCTGCTCATTTGGAAGTCCAGAATGATTCATAGCTTGTGTAAGTATAGCAATAAGATTTTGCACTCCATCTCCCATAAAATTTGTTTGTTCAGGAGGACAATCATTGCATTGTCCATTGCATTTATCAACACGGTTCTTTCGGGTTCCAGCCATCGTCTAAAACCCAGAAAGAATAGTGTGAGATGCAAAAATCATTCTAGGGAAAACAACATAATAAAGGGGGAGTACCTTCAATATCTAACATCTTAAGTTTAATTCTATGATTGTTATCGTAATTCTTGTACTATAACCTATACGTATACTTAACCTTAGGGACATCCCTAGACATACCTTGGAAATAACTCAAGGTATCTCACTAACGTTTTCGCATTCTAGTTTCCAAAGGTTGACTAAACCATTCCTCGGATACAAACTGTAGATACCCGAGGCTTGATGTACATTGACATTACATTACTTTTGCAAAATACTTAGTACATAACAAAAACACACACACAAGGACCGTAATAGTTTAGTGTCTTTGGAAACTCGGAATATAATCTTCTAATCGTGGTGAAACATCTTCAACATCTCCCATAAAGATCTTCTTTTTTTAAACCTAAATCCTTTCTTTATGTCCTGGGGAAAAGAAAACATAAAAGGGTGATCTCAAATGCTCAGTAAGGGTAAACAAAAGAAATATCAATCACGTCATATTCATAAGAACATATCTTTTGGAAATCTTAACCGGCAAAAGAGATCATAATTTAATAACATGGGATAAATCATAGAATTGAAATGTAATCCCAATAATAATAACATAAAACATGAAACATGGTTTCATACACACATAATCATAGATAATCATATCTTATTAGTCAAGACTCATTGCCAATACTATCTTAGTGGAAAAAGTCCATTTCTGAACCGAGTCACCCTCGTTTCAGTCCTGTTTCACTGAACCTGTATAACCTACCATTCCAGCCATGTCTATCTCATGAGATATAAAATCTTTACCCAATGAATTTGAGGTATATATAGGTCCCACCCATCTCATAATGATACCTTTCTTATGTGTTCCACAAAATCATAAAACATACATCATAGCATAACCCATGTAATAAAAATGGGAATCTTAAACATCGTGACATTATAAAACTATTCATATAAGATAAAGTAATTCATAAAAATAATCCCATCACAACATAATAAAATCAATGTAATAATATGGATAAAAACAGAACCCTTTTATTATATTATATGGAAAATAATTTTGATAAAACACTTGAACTCCATTCTTGAGGAAAATATCCTTTCTACTTCAAAAACACTTTTCCTTTCTTAACATGTCATTAAATTTTAAAATAAGTTGATTAAAAATAAACTTGAAAACTTGTAAAGGAATATTCTTTGGAAATAATGTTTTAAAAATCCATTCATGCCATAAAAGTTAAAAAAACATTCTTTTCGTACTTTTGTCGGAAAAGTCAAAAAGTACCTCGTACGAAAAATGACAAAAGATTCTTTTCATATCTTTTACTAAAAACTCACCGAAGGGTAAAATTGGATTTAAAAAATTGTAGTTGGATGGAAACAATATTACATATCGAGTAAACATGTATGTGGATGATATAATACGCCCCAGTAAATACCAAAGTATAAACAATCTCGGATAAAATGAGATTGTGATATTTTCCCTTACCTTATGTCCGACTTGCTTTGTAAGTGTATGAACCTCCTGTATAATGATTTAAATAATGTTATTGACTTATTACAGAATCATACTCATTGTTATGATATCATATACGGTTCACTTATGACTTTATTTTACCCGTTCTTTGGTAAATTCCATGTTAAAGAGCGTTTTGGGTAAAATCGTTTCATTTGTCATCCGTGTTTTGACTTGTAATTATTCATATGATTACTTAGATCATGATTACGTAATTCCAAAATATAAAACTAGATTTATATATAATATATATTCAGAATATACATATATATAATAAATCAGTAAATGGAAAGAAATACACCGTTCATGGAGACGGTAGGTCGTACGTATGCATGAACGCTGTTTTCATTTCCTTATTGAGTTGAATGGAATTAAGTAAACGACATACATATATATACACATAAATATAGTATCATTTTTATGTCATATATTTCATGATTACTTTTTATATGTAGTTTATAATCGTTCATGAATGGTTGAAGTGGAGAATGAATCTCATCGCGTCGTGGACACGGTAGTCTGTACGTACGCACGAGCGATGATATCGTTCTCATGATCGTGGGACTGTATTGGAGTGTATGTGTACTATTTCAGAATCAATATCACTTTAAAATAATCATATATAGTTATTATTTACACCATTATACCCATCCAAGTAAGGTGGTGGTGGAAAATAGATTTCACCACGGTGTGGAGACGGTATTCCGTACGTATGCACGCGCGGTGATTTCGTTTTCCATAGGATGGATAGATGGTGAAATAGGGTTTTTTCATACTTATAATAACATATCAATATATGAGTGATAATGATGTTATTACTTCATAATGAAACAACCTAAGAAGAAGAAGTGGAAGAAGAAATAAAGATAAAAGAATCGGTAATGGACATTACCTCTTCTTTGAAGTGCCTCTTTGAGTCCTCCTATTAGGGTACAAAAATTGGTCTTTGAAGAAGACCAGGACCTATAGGATGTTTCTAGGGAAGTGTAGAAGAGAATTTTTCAGGGTTAGTCCGAGCTTGAAGGCTCAAAGTGGTGTGAGGAAGAGGGGGAGGAGGTGCCCTTTTATAAGGGAGGAGAGGGGCCCCTTTGGAATAACTAAAAATATTATTTTATTATAAAGTCAAATTCGGTTTTAAATAGCTCCAAATTGATTTCTTTCTAAGATAAGGTGGTGATGGGTATAAATCCTCTCATACAATAGAATTTAGACAAGTTTAGGTTCCTATTTTAACCTTATCATTTATATTTAACATTAAGTTAGATAATTTTACTTTTACCGTGTCTTTTTGTGTTCTTACGCTATAAGGTTAATAAACTTACTATAAGAAGCCAAAAGAACCCCAAGTTGTTTATTATTAATATATATAACCTTATCTAAGTTATTTTGTCTAACATTAGATTTTTAGGAATAAAATAACCATTAATAATATAATATTTGTTTTAAAAACTATTATATGTCAATTTTGACACTATTTAGTAATTGATTTTTGTGAAAATCATAACAGAATGATTAGTTCAAGAAAAGTAAATTAAATAAATACTAACATGTCATATTAACCTAGAAAATTATTTTAATTCATAAAAAGTTTCAAATTAAATTTATTTGGGTATTTATAACATCAATTATGTCAATATTTCATTAATAAGATAATTACTTCATCATCGTTGTGTCATAAATAAATTAAATTATATAATGTCTAAAAATTACAAATAAAATACTATTATGTATTAAATCTCTTTATATTTCTAATGAATATTTATAGTCTAATTTATCTTATGTATAACCCTATATTAAAAATGATTTACTTATTAAACATTGATTTTAACTATTTTAACCCTTCTTTAAATAAATTAATAATAAATGTCCTAATCTAATCCAAGTTGGCCTAAATGATCATATTTTATTCCTAAGGTTGTTTTTGTTCTAATTAAACTTATCCAATAGAATTAGGACATGTGTTATGGTAATAATAATAACATTTTTACCCTTAATTACCCTATTTACTTTTAACCGTGGTAAAAAAAAGTAAAAAGTTATTATTCACCAAAAATTAATTTCATCTCATTGAACCACATTTTACTTACTAACATCAACCTTGTCTCTCGGTTTTTTGAAATTCGACTCACAGAAGTAGTAAAATTAATTTTTATAAAAAATTCATTTTTTTAACTACCACTTAGTGGTTTAGCTATTCATCAAAAAATGAAAGTTTCCAGAAAAATACCAAAAATTAGGCCTAATCTATATTTGATATTATGAACTCAAAAATGATGTCTATTTTACCAAATTCAAAACATATTATTTGCGTTAATTAATTTAAAAATTAATTCCTGTCGTCAAAACAAATAGCGTGTTTTTAAGAGATAATAACTATCAAAAGATTGACACTTGTTTATGTCTGGTTTAAATGTAGAATTACATCAAATGACCAACATTGTATTAAATTGTAAAAATATATTTTAAACATACTTTAAAACCACTCAAATTAATAATTTATCACTATTAATTATTTCTATTAAAAAAGTTCTTTTTAATTAAAATTTATTAATTTTCACTATTCATCAGAATATGAAAGTTATCCGAAAAGTACCAAAATTTCACCCTAAGCTAATTTCGATATTCCCTCCAAAAATGAAGTACATTTTGAAAAATAAAATTTACAAAATTTCAAAAAGTGGTTATTACTATTCATAATGGCTAGTTTTAATAATATTTTAATAGCATATTGTTGTTTAGTGAAACTCGGTATTGCGTACTACACACGCTATCGAGGAAAGTCGTGATTGCATGTAATGCAAGGCAAGTCAAGGATGCGTGTTGTGAAATCTCATTTTGGTGTAGCGTACAACACAAGACATTAATGAAAAGAATATTTTTCATTAAATCTCAGGGTGTTACATTGTAACACAAATTGTTATCTTCATGATTGATGATTGATAATTTATTTCTTCCATAGGGTGATTTCATAGTTTTTTATCAAAATGAATGGGGCACAAAATTATAAAACCCTATGGTGCATCATTTGGTGTCTTGAAAAAAATCATTGAGGATTTGGTTAGTTTTTACATAATAAAAATAATTACATGTTAGTTCAAAATATGTTTTAAAAAATTGTTTCACTAATGATAAATAAATTGTAAAGATTTGGATGTCCAACATTATATATTCAATCACCATGAATGTAGTTATTTTTATCCAGGTGATTACAATCACTCACAAGTAGTTAATAGATTTTATTAAAGCTCATGAACATAATTATATGGAATTTTTATTTTTTATTTACTATAATGTGATGTGTATTCTGGTTAAAATATATTCTAACATTATTCTCCCTTAATGATAGTCTATTATCACACTTCATATGATTAAATTTTCATAGTGTATCTAGAAATGAATAATGTGTAAATTGTTTAACCTCAAAATGGAATAATAAATTTTCAAGATGTCATTATGTTATACATTTATTTTTTCTACTATATTATAGAAATAATGTTTTTATCTAGTCTCATACATCAAACAAAGTCGAATTACCTATCTGCTATGAATCATTTTGTTATTTACTAATGTGATAAGATAATCATTGAATATGGATTTTTGGTTCAAGGGCATCCTTGGTCAACAATCATTTTAATGATTATTGTACATATCATGATAATATTTATTTCATGTATCATTAATAAATATTACAATATTTAATCTAATATCAAAATCATCAAGAAATATAGAACAATATTGGAGACACTCGTGCACTATGTCACCATATTAAGTTGGGATTTATGCTTCACATGTGATATAAAATTACAATGATATCATTAAAAAGATATATTGAAACAAAATAAAATATTTCAATATTTAATTTCAATGGTTGTTTTTATTACTAATAAATTTTAGTAAATAATGTAGAATTAAATAAGATACAACCACTACTATTATAAAGGACCCCATAATTTAGAATCCTTTAGTAAATGAAGAGATAAATGAATTTTGATCAATATTATTTTGGGAAATGGCTATACATAAATTAAAAAAAAATCCCAATTATTTACCACATTATTTCACGCTAATTTTTAATTAGAGTTCAATACTTTCTTCAAGAATATTTAAGCCTCATTTACTCTTTATTTACCTTTCACGGGCCAATGAATTCTATGAAAAAGGAAGTGGGTGTTATGAAAATAAATATAAACCAATAGTATTAATTAATTATAACCTAAGATTCTCTATGTAAATATTTTCTAAAATAATTATTAAATAATGTTCAGGTACATTTTTATGATTTAGTAATTCACATAACATATAAATCTTTAGGAATTTCATTGCATTTATTATTAAATTCTTCATTTTATTATAATAATAATATAAATCTTACATCATATTCATTACTTTTAAGTCCACTCATAAATAAGTATGATCCCTCAATATACTAGGATCAATTTATATTTAAAAAAATATGTTTTCAATCAAATTATTATAAAAACTCAAGGATTAATTTTCAATATATATGAAATCAAATCCCAAATATGGATGATTGAGTAATATATATTTTCTAATTGGGTTTTTCATAAAGATAGCTAAAACTGTAGTTTCAAGTCATTTCCTATATTAATTTAAATATTGAAACATATTGAATTCCTCATCGATATTTATCATTTGTTCTAGTATTTTGAAAACCTTTGGAATCTAGGGTTGTGGTCTATGATCATGGACTACATGAATTTTTATATGATTACCAAAATCAATTAGATGGATTCAAAAAACATATTTGACACATGTAATAATATTTATAGTTAGATAACACAAACTATACTAATTATTACAATTAAAAAAAATTTATTACGAAGAGAGTCCCTGATGGTCCATATTTGGATAATTTTTTTAAGCGCTTTCATTATAGAGAAAATATATGGTATGTTAAATTTTAATCATAAATCATATAAAAATTAAATTTTAAGATACAATAATAAGTCAATTTATTTTTTAGGAATATTATTCTAGGAATAATCATTAAAATAGTAAAAGATATTTTTGTTATACAGATCAATTATAGGATATTATAAGGGTTCAAATTAATATTTAATATGAGATAACATGTACTTTATGACATGAATGGGTTTATTCCACTAGTATCCAATATTTATCATGCATTTAAATTATTATATAATAAATATAAATTTAATAAACCATACTACATCTTTATCTTTGAATCAATGGGATGTATTATTAATAAAATAATTTTATTTTCCATAACATTTCATTTTTAATGATAAATGATTTTAGATGACATGAATAGTGACTTTAGTTACAGTTTTAAGGGGATGTGAAAAATAAAAATTATATGATTATTATTTTTGTGCTTATTTATTATAAAATATTGATTTTGAAATTATTTATTATTCAATTAATTTTAGAAACATGTTAAATATATTTTAAAAAATTGTGTACATGAATTAACACTCTAATATATAATATAAATACTAAGAAAAGAATATTTTTTAATAATTTATCCAATGCATGTATTCAAATATCCCTCAAGTCATAGAAAGACCTATTGTTTATTAATTTGGTAAATTTTTATATTGATCTTTATAAATACGTTCCATGTATTTACCTATGGAATAAATGACATACCACTCACTAATATAGTAAAAAATCTCATTTTAGGAGAATCATATTACACTTACATACTGATGTTAAAATTTGGATCTCAATGTTTTTGTATGATTTTTCACAAAAAAAATGTGATGGTTATTACTCAAAATGGCTTCCTAACCCTATTATATGGTGGGGGAACATCCCTCCATGTGTGATTCATGTATTCATTCAATTACAGATATTATTGTTCCTGGCCTTTAATACCAATTTTCACGGTTTGAGGAACATTTTTTTATAAGAAATAATAATAGTGCTTATTAGCACTTCCTCGTTGTATAGAGAATTTATCATTCATTTATATTACAGGTCGTGGAGTAAAATAAATAATATAGTAAAAAAGTTATGATAAATTGAACATTGTGTTCACTACTAAAATGAAAAATAAATGAAATTCCCCATTGATGTCCACAAATCTAAAATGTCCCCATGACTGAATATGTTGAATTCAAAAGGCCACAATGTATCTTTATAGAATATTGATTAATATCATCGTGGGAGTGTGTCATTAAAATATTCTCCATATACTGACCTCCAAACCATGTGATCTAAAAAAATTAGTGGAGCATCATTAAAAGATGCTCTAAATGATCTGGTCTGGAAAATAGAGTATTAATTTATTTTTTCTATGAAAGGTCCCCTAACCCATCCTGAACTGTAACTATTTGGGGTCGATAAAAAATTATTCATATACTCCATAATGACCTTCCCCAATATTTGATCACAAAAAACATATCCACAACATTATTTCTTGATATACATCTCCATAAGAGAACCATGGACCATGGGATTTCTATGAAAACAAAACTCAATATCTAACAAATTGTATAAAGAACAACCAAGATTTAACTGAATAGACATTAAATTGATCCTTCCATTAAATGTATCCATTTATCATTCCAAAATGAATTATTTTACTATTATTTTAGAATCTATAATTTAAATAATTGATTTCAAAATAAATAGTGTATTTAAAAAATATTCGTTCTGGTTTTCTTATAAAATTTTATTCATCTATGTCAACAACCATTATATAATATCAATAATTACATATTATATAAATTAATTATTACTTCCACTATATTTCTATTGATGTTTTAAGCTAATTTTATCAATGAAATATATTCGAATGTTATGAATTATCTTTTCATATGGATTGTTACTAATTTTTTATGTAATTATATGATGAAGTATTGTTTTTAGATATCATTAATTATTTATACGTATTGTATTTCATGTTTTCACCTTGAACTATGTATCCCTTCAATTAATCAATTTATCTAGTAAGACGAAACTGGTTAGGTTTTTGGAATGTGAATTACCCAATAGTGAATAATTCTTGGGAATGAGTCCAATATGGTAGGCTTAATATATTCTGCATTATACATTCCATAATTATGTAATATATTTTTGTAGTCCAAATATTATTCTAATAATTATGTAATATAGGGTTATGTTTTATTCTTATTATATTATGTATATGGAGTTTTTAGTCATTAAATATTTATTTTTTATTTTCCATGTGTAACAAATTCCGTGATATCTTTTATTATATTAATTACCTTTGTAATAATTTGACCTTATAATTTTATGTTTTTTTATTTCCCAAGGATCCAAAATGTTTACCCTGATTGATGTGAATGGAGGTTCATTGATGAATAATAATGTTCTAGAGGAAAAGTCAAGGTTGTATTTATAATTTTGAAATTTATCAAATGATTCATGTATGTATTTATCCCACCAAGCCTAATATACTATCTGTTCATCACAATTATATCCATTGTATCATATTCCAATTTTTAAAAACAATAACAACATTCATGTAACTGGATTTAGTAAATTATATTATTTCATAATAGAGAGATATATTTTTTCCTTTTTTATAAAATTTGTAACATGATTTTTCAAAACAAATTCTAGATAAATTTTAATTGTTTTAGTAGTTGTTTAATAATATTTCTTTAATGAAAAATTTTAATTATAATCATTATTATAATGGATAAAAGATTATAATATAAAATATAAATCACATACCACTGTCGAATATTATATAAATTTAATACCAGACATCATTTTAGTTATAAAACAATTAATAAATCCAAATATGAAATTAATATATAATAAAATACACCTCTGATTGTAGATAATATTTTTAATGATTGAAGTATAATATTAAAACATGATTTTTGGATATTTATTTAAGAAAATAAGAACTAATGGTAGTGATTTTTTTTGAAAATGAATAAAATTTAATCTCTTATGGAAACTCTTTATGGAGTAGTCAAATTAATTATGTTTTTCAATAAGTGGGTCAAGATTATTTCATAGTTTATAGGAGGAATTTTTCATGATTCACTGTTAATGAACTAAAATAATTTAATTAAGCTTATATTTTTCATTTTATTATAATAATTTAATATAAATTAATATTCTTAATAGGTTATATATGGTAATCCCAATGTAGATGTTGTAAATTCATCACATTCAATGAATTATAAGGAAGTGTAAATCTATATCATAGAATTTATCTGATAAATTTTATAATTGGTCATATGGGTCTTAATAATAATTTAAAATTGAAATAAAATGTAATAATAATTATTTTCATTAGTTTGGGAATTATTATGATGGGATATATGAGAAAATATCATGATGGGAAATTATTATATGAGTGATTTAAATATCAAATATTGGTAATGAAATCATGAAGTGCTTTTGATGATTGGTGATAACTATAGTGAATATTTTTGTATAATGATTATTTATAAAAGTATGATATGAGGTTGAAATGTAATATTAGTGAAGATTTTTAAATTTAATCTTTATGGAAATTTTTATTTTACAGTATAACATAGGAATGGGGATGAAGGAGTTTTATTAGTATTGAAAAATACCTAATGTATTTTAAGCTTTTCGATAATAGATTATATTCCTAGAAGTTAATTGCGGATGTTCCATGTTAATTTATAAAGATATTAATATATATTATTGTGTTAAATGCTGTAAAAGTCTAATAGATGTTATACTACAAATAAAATTCATATGGTTTGTTAATACATTATTTTATATTATGTAAAGGAAAAAATGAATGGTAAATTCTTATATTCATAGCGGTTTTTTAATTATATTGTGTATTTCTTAAGTTTATGTCTTCAGAGGTAAAATATTTGCTATATTTTCATGGATATGACATTAAAATAAATTTTTAATACATATAATGATCAAAAAATAAATTTGAATGATCATATAAAGCATTGAATATTTTATAAGACTTCCTTGATAGTACATAAGGGTATTTAGAAACCCATAATATATTTTTTTTGTGTAAGAATATTTTTTCAATCAGATGTAAATTTTATATGAATCAGAATTTGAAATAGGTAGGATTATATTTTACACATAAAATATATCAAAATAATTACAATTCCTTATCAAATATTTCTTTATAGTCTAAGTAATATTAATAAATATATAAAAGATTATGGATTTTTTATGATGTATTAAAACTTATGAAAATCAGTTTGATGGATGAGATGTTTTCAAAGGAAAATAAACTCAATAACTATGTAATACCTTAAAGGAAATCTATAAGAGTATCTGAACACCAATAGTTATTAAAAAGATTCAGTTTTTTGAAAATAATTATAAGATTTCCCGTGTATAAATATTTTAAATAATTATAAATTATCATATGGAAGTCTTGTGATTCATTTTATTATATGCAGAAAAAAAAATTGAGTGAATATCGTTGATTGAAAAAAAGATGTTCGCAAAGACATGAAGATGGTAAATCTAATATAGAATTATAAAAATAATTTTTTTCGTACTAACTGTTTTTTTAGCTATGATCTCACAATGACTGAATGATCAATTCTATGACCGTACTATTGTTCTTTATTTTTCAATCAAATGGTTAGATTGTTTTATTTTTATAGATTTTAGAATTATTTTAATAGTCTTTATATATTGATATTGAATATATATATATATTTATATATTTGGTTGACTTAAAATGAGGATAATATAAAACAATTTCATTCTGGAAATTTTAGATGGGATATGTACTTTAATGAGAAGGAATTTCATAGAAATCATTAGACCACGCACACATGGGAAGCATTTTTTAAAAAAAATGGGCTAGTAGATCATTGAATGAATACTATTGAATTTATGTTATTTACAAAAAATATTTAAAATATATTCCAAGATCATTATTGTAAAATTTTATATTATGTGATAAAAGATGTACACCCAGAATATATTATAACTTTGAATAGAATATTTATTTGAAAAAAATAAAATATAGTGTATCGAGGATGAATATTAAGATAATTTCAATGTTACATAACATTCACTTCATTTTAGTGATTTTAAAGGAATAATTTATATAAAATATATACGTTATAATACAAGTCAAGATGAATATGAAAATGAATATTTAATATACTAAGATTGACACTAATATTGTTATTTAGGATCATGGTGTTATGACATTAATATTCAGAACCTTGTCAAAAATTTTAGATTATTGAAGTTCATATGAGGGAAAATATCATGATCTTATTTTAAATAATATACAATGATTAATTTTTCTTGGAGACTAAGATTCATTCATATTAGTGAAATATAAAAATAGAGTTTTTACACTCTATTAATGCTGAATATATTATATATTAGATGTAGTGGCATCAAAAAGATTAAATTGGATCTTTTTCATTAGGTGTGAGAGGATGTATTGTAATTTGAGGTGAAATTATACCAGTGAATTGGTATTTGATGTAGAACTATAAGACTTTATAAAGGATAATGACTCATTGAATGATTTAGATGATATAAATTAGAATCAACTATGTCGTATAATCAAAATATTTGACATTGGGAGATAAATATTTCACAACAAGGTGTAGAATTCTTATTATTAGGATAAACCATAAGAGTAATACAAGTTCATCAAATAAGTTTTTTTAAATTATTTTCTTTTCTAAAATGGAAGGAGATAAATATTTTAACTTATATTCAAATTTTTTATAAGGGATAAAATAAAAAGTTGGTCAATTAATAGTGGAAATTTATAACTAAATATGAATTTATTAAAAATAATTTCAAACATAAATTACCTGCCCCTTTGAAGGAACTACATATAGTCCTTTTGTAATATCAATTGGTAACAAATATATTCAATGTTCCTTTTGTTTGAGTAATATTCAATCACACAAATTTCATTACCAAATGTATATTGTGGGTATAATTGAATTTTTTTAGAAGAAACGGAGATGTAAAACTTTATTTCTATATATGATTTGACACATGAGTAGGTATTACCAATAATTATAAATGAAAAGATGCTAAAAGCGTAAAAGAACCTATAGAATATCTCAAAAGTGATATTTCATATAACACTATCTAAATCTAATAAATGTGTTATTTTTTGAGAATACATCATATTCTAATAATAATTTTGACAGAAAATGTTATATTTTGAATGGTTTTGAGTTCAATCCATATGTTTAAGACCTCTGATTTCTATTTAAGAATTATACAATGAGTGTTTTTATTTATTTTTTCAATTATTACTTTTAATTTATAAGGGGATACTTGATTAAATAAATTATCATGAATATGAAGAAAATTTAATGGATGGTTCATTGGGTTAAAATGATATTCATGTGAAACATTCCTCAAAAACATTTTGAGGAAATAGAAAAATCCAATATTTTTTATAATGGAACATTCAATATATTGAATGAAAAGCTAAGAGGGATTATTTGTGTGAAAATATTGATTACATTCTTGATCCCTACAATTGAGAAGTTATCAAGAGACCCAAATAATGTTAATGTTTCTAACCTATAGGTTTGTAAATGGACAATAAAATAGTTCCATAAATAATTAGTACTAGATTTCCATATTCATGAAGAAACTATTTAGAAAAAGATTTATTAATATAGTGATAGGGTATGATTACATGAAGACTATTTAATTTCAAAAAATATAGAATGTCATGAGTTTAGGTTAAAATGTAGAAACCTATAAAACATATAAGATTAATATAGATAGAGAGATAAAATATAAGTTTTCCACATTTTTGTTAATATGAATTTTTCATATGGAATGGTTTTCTCTATCAGAAATAATATTTTGATGAATATATGAAAATATTTATTATATGGTGTTGGAAAAGTCTAATACACAAACCAAATTAATAAAAAAAATATTTTTTTCTTATAGGTGTATTTTCAAAAAGAAGAAATAAACTAAAATGGGTGAGTAAAATTTTGATTATATCTAACATCCTATTAAATATAGATAAAATAATATTAATGAATAAAATTTGTAAAAATGTATCTCAAAATAATTCAGTTAAATCCCAAAGTAAATTTTGTATAGATCTATGAAAACTAAAATTAATAGTTAAATATAGATATTGTTTATCTATTCATGGTTCACATTGTGGTTTTGATATAAATATGATAATTTCAGTATAATAGGTCAACTCGAGATCATTTTTCAAGGCCTACATTCATAAGTTGTTTATTTAAAGATGACTGAAACCTATTTATAATTATGTCATTAGAGAAATAGAGAGATATGGGTATATATCGAATATTTTAGTTCACTAAAGACAATGATTAGTATATCATCAATGGTGGTCACTATTTGAAATGTGCTACAATGTACCATGTATATATAATGAATAACATTTTTAAGAGATTCTATTTTAAAAAATATATTAATCAATGAAATAAAGATATGAAATACAAGATTATAAATCATTGTAATAATTTTTTAAAAATTAAACCAATGTTGATTAATCATAATTATATACAAACTACGATGATATAATTCTGTTATGTTAGAAAAGGACACTTCATGAGACATTTCAATTTCCACATGAATATTAATTCATAATGAATAAATTAAGAATATAAAAATGGAGAAATTAATGTGCAGAATTTCTTTTTTTGTTTTATATAACACAACCTTAATAAATAAAGCATATAATTATCTAAAAAGTACAAAAAAAAATTAGATTAAACTATATTTTGAAGGTGAAAATATTTTTGAAATAAAATTATCAAAACCATGATCATTTTACCTAAAAAATATTAATTGAAAAATAAATGGTTATATGTTCTGATGATAAAAAATATAGGCTTTTGATTATGTTTAATAAATAAAAATATACATTTAATCATGATAATTTGGAATATTTAACAATTTTATCAACACAATTTGAATTGTCGATGAAGATAGTGTTAACTGATGTTAATTAATATGTTGTGGTTACTAATGTAAATATGATTATTCCACAATATATGAAATGTGTATAAAAATAAAATTAAAAAATCCTAAGGATTATAATACAAGGAAAATCAAGGGGTAAACTGGAATGATGTGTTCTCAAAACAATAATGACTTAATTGGATGTGTTAATGGGTTATAATTTGTTTCTAAATAATTTTTATCACATTATGATAATCATTGAGGCTTGAAACAATCAATTATCCATTCATTTTCACTTATTTTATTTATAATTGAAGGAGATACCTCGAAAAAATAAAATCACTATTAATTTTGATATACATATAAAAAATAAAAGATTCATTATAATTATAATATATTACTTTTTTACTTAATTAAACACAAAAACAATAATATCTCACCTCGAATTAGGATTTAATATTTAATTATATATACATAGTGTATGTTTTTTAGAATTTCATTGATAGTTAATATATATAATTAGTATTCTATTGAAGATTATCATGAACATAAATTAGTAATTTTTTTCTATTTATATGTATAAATTGGAAATCAATGAATCCTATAGAAAAAGTATAAGATTAGTTATGTTATTCACATTCCATTCATGATTGGTTTATGTTCAATTCAGATATGATGAAGGGATTAATGGTATTATTGTTTAATAGTTGAATTAAAATCATGTTATTGAATTATTTTAATGCCTTTATTGATTGTGATTGGTGTTTATGAATTAAGTGAAAAATCATCTCAATATCTCTAGAAAAATGAATTTATGTTAGTATCACAAAATATGTTTTAATTAAATTAATATTATATAATATATATCATTTTTTCATTTTCTGATAACATATTTAGTAATCATAGTATTTATCAAGTTTTTTAATATTAATTGAAATAATTTTCCACCATTTTCAATATTGAGTGGACTAATTCTATCAACACTAAAGAGAATATAAAATTACAGAGAAATTAAAGAATAAAATTATTTTTCAAATAGATAAAGTTATTGATATGATAAGTTCATCTCTTGATCTATTAAAAAATAATTCCTTATTAATATTAATAAGAAGAACAAATATTAATAATGAATTCAACGATATATTAATAATAAATATAAATGGGTAAACTAAAGAATCATAATTTTTTAGTTCAACTGATATTGTTTTTTTTAATGAAAATATTCTATGAATGGAAGTAAATGTATATGGATATAGGGTTATGTAAGGATTTCCTATTGTTTAATATGAATATGATTAATATAAAGTGATGGGTAACTATTAGGGATGTTATAGTTAAGAACTAATCCCAAAAGATAATAGGAAAATTGTTGGGTTGTACAAATATATGGAATGTAATTATTTTATCTCAATGGACCACCTACAGTATTAATGGAATGGATTTTAGGAATTAACTAGAATAACTATATGATTTCATATTAGTAAATGTGTAAATAGATATATAAAATATTTTAAAACAATTAATGGAATTTAGGATGAATTTTATTGAATATTGTTAATCAAGTATAGTTAATATTGATTCAGAAATGTATCACAAGATATATAAATTAATATACAGTGTAAATTTATTTAGAATCCTGTAAACATTTCGTTATATATTATTATATGATTGCATAATATCTATAGAGTCTTAATTATATTTTATTACATATGAACTTTATTTTTTTTGATGTGATGGAGATTCAAAAAACTGTTTTAATGATGTTAAGAGTCCACTAAATGAATTCTATAATTTGAATATATAATGATGATATAATTAAATGTTCAAGAGAAAATTTAAATTTATATATTGTAAATTAAGATGCATTTGTGAGATATTTTATTTGTAGATTTCAATTATTATGGTGGGATATTGTTTTATGAATCATGAATTTAATAAAAATATTGATTGTTAATTAGTCATTTTTCTCTGAAGGAAAAATAGTTCAATATTTTAGATCCAAATAATTTATATTTTTCTATTAATATATTTTATGATAATGAATTAATCCAAGATGATCTCTATTGAAATTGAATATTTAGGATGTTATTATTGAAATTTCATATAATTTCTAGGAAACAAGAAAAAATGTTCCCTTGTTATTGACATTTTATGTTTTTGTATAATTCTTTTTTGTGAGTAATTATATGGAAATTGCATGAGATCAAAAGACTCAAAAATGATTTCATAAAATTTACTAAATATTAAAACCTATTGTAATATTAATATTTTATAGTGGTATGGAAGAATGATGATTTTTTATTAAATAATACCACTTCAAAAAATTAAATTATTAATAGAATATTTGGAAAATGAAATTAGTATCCCTGGCTATGTAATAAATATCATGAAAATTATAATTTTCACCTTGAATTTATTAATATATTAAATGTTTAAAAATTCAAAAAAAATAATTTATTTGATTTAAAGAATAAATATTGAGAGGAAAATAAATATTGGAATTCCATTATTATACCATAATTATTCTAATTATCACCATTTGGATTTGTGATTCATGATGGATTATTGACAAGAGTATCATTAAAATGAGAATAGTATGATCATGGTGGGGTTATATCTATTAATAATATATTTTTTGTTGAATCTCATTATTTATTTTTCGATTACCTACTACCATTTATAAATTATCCAAACTATAATAGTATTATTTTCCTTTTCTATTCATATATTTATAGATTATAGTTTTCTATAGAGTTTTTAAATTTATTTTAAGAATGATTATCTAGATCATTCTATAAAATGAAATGATGATTTATTTAAGTGTAATAAATTTTAAAAAAATACAAATATGTTATTCATGAAATATGAGTTGTGATAAGTAGTTAAATTAAAAATATTTTCGAGGAGATACTAATAAAAAGACCATGTGAAGATGATGAGAAAGAAGATCTTGAGGATTATGGAAACAATGTGTTTCAAATAATATTCTAAATTTTAAAATAATTGTTTCACCGTTATTGTAGTTTAAAACATTATTCGAAATAGTTTAAAATTTATCTGTCTACATGAAATTGGTTATAATAAATAATATAAACTTTATAATCTGAATTATATGATTTATTTTATTAAAATAATATTCTTTGAATACAGGTTATAATCAGGATGTCAAAAATCATAAAATATTGTGTTTCCTAATTGCAATGTTTTATATTAAAAATCAAACTTATTAGTTTCAAATTCTATTTAAGTTTTATTTTACAAACATTCCAAATACATCCAAATCATAATGTCTTAAAATAGATGTTATTAACTAAAATAGTTGTGTTTTGTTTTTTACCAAAAAAAATAATTCTTTTTAAACAAATCCAAACAATTGTAATAATTTAATATAGATATTACAAATTCCTAAATAATTACTATTTTAACAAATAAAATATCTATAATTTTCATGTATAATATATAAATTAAATAATAAAATATAATTTAAAAAAAAATTTAATGGAAAATAGGTTTTTAAAATACTTTTTATTTTTATTCATAATTTTGGTAATACAATAATAAATGTTCCATTTTTCAAAAAAATATATAACCATCATCTAAAGATAATATAAATTTCATTTTTATTAAAAATCCAAATAACATTAAAAAATTCACAAATATATTAATGGATAACTATAATTTTTATAAGAAAATATTTTTATATATTAATAAATATATTATAATATATTTCACAATTTTGTGTCTCATGTTCAGGATAGTAATTTAATGACTTGATTTTAACAGTATAAAAATATCTAAGATTCATTTTATTTTTTTTGTTTGTGTTGATATATATAGGAAAATCAAGTTGGACTACTTACAGGTTAATCATAGATAAAAATATATATTCATTGAATTCTCTGCTAAATTAATAAATTTTGTAATCGAATAACTAATTACTCATGAATAATGAATTTAGGTGGGGGTATTGTTATCATAATAATATTTTGGGATATATCTTCTTTATATGAAATCCACTATATTATTTTTTAGAAATATCAAGTTGCTTATAATTTAAATAAACCATATAAAACAACCCAAAATTGTCAAATATAAGCATGCTTCCACAATAAACATTTAACCACAATAAAATAAATTTCCAAAAACCATTTTAATATTTATGACAATTTACCGTAGGGAAACAATATATTACATCCCTAATTAACTCCTATCATATGCCACTCGATCAAAAATCCACCCACTATTCTATATATATATATATATACCATAATAGAAAATATGATTTAAAAAGAAAAAACATATCATGAATTATATGTCAATCCTGATGGTAAAAATATTTTACAAAAAAAAAATTTAAAAACCAATTAATATTTTGTTACAGTAATATAAGTCATATATTAAACAAAATAGTTATCCCAACCTAAAACAGTTATACCCAAAAAAATAAATGATTCATCAAATTATTTTCTTGTATATATATACAATTTCAAATTTTAACATATAAATTTAAATAAACACTCAATAACATATATAAATATATGTTTCAAATAAAATTTATATCATTTAAAATATAATTTAACATCATTGATAAATATAAATTTATAATGAATTAGTAATGGGTGAAAAAAATTACTTTCCCTTAAGATATAAAAAATTATACAAAAGGTATGATAATATATCTCTATTTTTTCATCATATAAAGTATGTAAAATTATTTTAAATATTTTTAGTATTCTCCATTATTTACTAATAAGGGATAGTGGTATCTATATAAATTACTATGACATTATTATGTGATTGATCATTCTTTAATCAAATAATAACACAAATTATGTTTATCAGTATAATTAGTGTAAATGATGATATGAATATTAATGATTATTCATTTTATATATTCCCCATTGAAATATTCAATTCAACCTATGATACTTTCATGTCAATAATGAGAAACATGGTTCTTCCTATTACACACTTAGTTCAACCATGCATTCATTAAGTTAGGTTATCATATAATAGTCAACCAAATACCTAAATGATAATAGAAAATATATCCTTTATAGTAAAATGTAATTGTAATAAGATAATCCAAATAATAATCCTTCGATGATTTTTGGATCAGTGGAAAACACATATATTACCTAAATTATAGGATGGTGACATATACATAGATTACTCTAAATGATTTTAAATATTGGTCTCATATTTTATTCCAAAAAATAACTATAACATTTTTTAAAAATTATTGAACCATTCATCAATTCTAATATCGATGAACAAAACTAAACATGCCATTATATGAAATAATTTTAATAAATTAAACACAATATCTCACAATATTCCCACTCATCTATGAGAATCATGTTTTTATTGCCAATAAGTACAATTTACAGAAGTTATAATGAAATATATACCTATTCCAAGAAGTTTTTATGGTAATTCAGGTTTTCACCATGTTTTAATAAAATAAATTGTGATGGTATTCACATGTTCTTATTTGATAAAAGAGATATTCATTATGTTATCTTGCCCTTCCTATTAATATTTTGGACTGTGAGTTTGGATACAAGTATTTTTTTAACGTCAAAAGTTTGGAATATATTAAGGTAAACATTGGATACTATTTTTTATGGTTAAAATATTTCTATTGATTATTTTGGTATTGTTATAAATAGGGCAACCTAGAGTTCGGGTGACAACTTATCTCGTCCGGCAAGTCTGTGAGACTTTAACACACAATAGAATGGCAACATGGGTGCAACACCTACAACTAGCCTACATGATGTTATGGTTTTTATAATGTTGTTTTTTTAATTTTCATGACATATGAATTATAAATTAATTTTTTTATCCATATATGATTAGGATAAATATGATATATTTGGGTTCTATGATAAGTCTGGGGTTGAAATTAGTTAGATAATCAAACTCTACTTGTCAATTATTTTTTTCTTATTCAACGAAGAAATTAATTTTGAAGCATTAGGGAAATGATATTAAAAATAATGTTTTATCCTAATACCTCAGGTTTTTTTGACTCGTTAATATTATAAATCATCATATATTTATGACGTCGAGATCCTAAATTTTCCATTTATTGTGAAGTTGTTTGTGATTGTGACCTCAATAACTCCATATAAATATTTATGTTGTTCCTCGAATTATGTGTCTCTAATTTCCAATAATGATCTCCTATTCTAAACCATAATTTTATGGTCAATGTTTCATTTACATTTCCCTCTTATTAAGACTAAATTTTATTATCCTTATTTCTGATGAAGGTTTTCCAAAAAGTATATTCTATTTTCAACCTTTTATTTTTGAAAAAAACATCAAATTATGAGGATGAAATTTATTGAAGGAGAGGAGAATGTAACACCCCAATATTTCCTAGTACATTATCTCTTTGATTTATTTTAATAGCTTATATTGCACACAACCCCAAATTTTCTTGCATTATTTGCAAGATTGAGTTTCTATAAAAGAACACAATTAGTATTATAATTATTTAAATGATACATTTATTTATCAATTAAATATTGTAATATGAATAGTAAAAAATGTAATAGTTTTTTATAATGTATTTTCATAAATAAAACAAGTTAATAAATAAATTTATATGTTTTTTTGAATAGTTATATCATCAAAAGAAAATAATTTCTAAAAAGAAATAATTTTTATGTCTATTTTTGAAAATTAATAAAATAAATTTCAGACACCAGTAGAAATTTAATATTTTATAATAGTCTTCATTTTCCAATTCATAATATCAAAATTTGGTTTTGGTGAGATTTTGGTATTTTTCTAAAAACACTCATTTTAGATTAATAGTGAAAAATACTTCGAAATACATAAAAACTGAACTTTTTAATTTAAATAATTATTTTTTAAAAAAAAATTATTAATGTAAATATTGATAAATAATACATATTTTATTAAAATGTATGTCATTTTAGAAATTTTATAATAATGTTAGAAATATAATATTTTATTGAACCTTTTTGACATCTGTTTACCCACCTTATATGTACATTTACACGCCTTCTATGAACATTTGAAGATTTGAATAAAAAATAATTTTAAATCTTCAGTGAAATGAATTTTAAAAATCAAATAGAAATGGATATCATCAGTGAGTAAAATTTGATTCATTAGGATGAAAATAATTATTGGTGAATAGTTACTTTAGAATTTTATTTACCACTATTAAATGTAAATAGGTTATCTAAAAGAAAAAATGATATTATAATTACACCATCAAATTTCATAATTTTTTTAGATAAGTTTATTTCGACCATATACATCCATAGGGATAATATATGATCATTTTTATCCACTTGGATTAGATTAGTACATTTATAATATTTTTTTAAAGAAAAGTTATAAGTGCTAAATTCAAATTTTTGTAACAAAAACATTTTTAATATTTGGATATACAGTAGATAAATTAGAATATAAATATTCAGTATAATGATAAAAATATATCTTACATCATGATATTTTATTTATATTTTTCCGATATTATATAGTTATATTTATTTAAGACATAATGCTAATGCAATAATTACCTTATTAATGAAGGATTAAAATAATTGAGGTTATAAATATTAAACTAAATTTAAATCGAAACTTTTTATGCCATCACAGATTTTTCTATTTGAATATGAAATTTTAGTGTAGATTTAATTTATTTTTTTGATGTAATCAAGAATTTATGACTTTCAAAAAAACCAAATACTGTATAGTGTCAAAATTGACATAAATGAGTTTTCAAAACAAGAACTATATTATGAAAGGATTTATTATTCGTAAATATCAAATATATGATCAAAGGACATAAATAATGATACATATGTCATTAATTAACCAATCTAGGTTCTGTTTCCATTTTATATTATGTTTTTTAACCATATAGTGTAAAAATAGAAGAATACTGGGTAAATGATAAACTACTTAAGGGTTAAATATAAAATAAGAGGTTAATATGGGGACTAAAACATGTCTAAAACTATTTGGTTAAGATTATTTAGAACAATACCCACCTTATCCTCAAAATTAATTCATTATGATCCATTATAAACCAAAAATTATTTTATAATAAAATATTATTTCAGGCTTTACCTAAAGTTCACTTAATCTCTCTTATAAAAGGGTACTTCCCCTTCTGTCAAATTCACACCTCAAAATTCATTTTGATATGCCAATCCCTTCTCAAATATCCTACCAACTACCCTCACTTCAACCTAGTTTCCTTACATTGATCATAATTCAATCCTCTGGATCCCTTTTGTTCACCTCAAAAGGATGCTCCCAAAGATAAAGTGATTATTTTATTGACTCTTTCAAAGTTTTTTCTTCTTCTATTACCTCAGTATTTATTATTTCCATCTAAAATAATTAATAAATTAACTTGAACAAAAATATATGTTATTATAAATATGGTACTACCATATTCATTATTATATCCATCCAATTAATGACAATTTAACCATTTGTGTGTATGTACAGCTTACCATCTCCACGTTGTGGGGTGGTTTGTTATTCAAAAATACATTATTTTTATGAGTATAATAATTACTATAATTAATGAAAATAATGACTATATCATTCTAATTATTATTTTTATATAATATACCATCCAATTAAACACTTTTTCACTCTCAATAGAACGATATTGTCTCTCGTACGTATGTATGACTCACCGTCACCTCGACACAATGAAATTTGTCTTCAACAATTACCCATCAAAATATTTTACAAAAATGAATTTATTGACTAATTATTAGGTATATGAAATAATATCTCCACATGAATAATATATATTTACGTATCAAAATATATATCTATTACTATAATATTATATGATTGGAAAATGGAAACAACGTTCATGTATACGAACATACTACAATCTCCCTGAACAGTGTCTCCATTTCATATATCTATCTATTAAAAATATTATATATTCTAAATATATATGATATATAAATCAAGTTTTATATTCTGGAAGTATTTAAATCACTATCTAAGTGATACGATCGATAATATCACAATAAAACATATACAATAATGAAATCAATTATTACCTGAAATGTTACATTAACATGTAAATTATTATTCTATTGGTAGTATAATGTCATAAATGAATCATTTATGATATCATAAATATTAGTATGGTTCTAGTATAGTTTAATAACATTTTATGTTAATAATAAATGTGGTTAAACATACCCTATAATAAATGGAATGTACAAGGTAAGGGTTAATTTGACAATTTCTTTATTATCTGAGGTTGTTTATACATATGTATCTTCTAGGAATTATTTATCATCCTCATACATGATTATAAAAATGTATTTTAAAAACATCTTTACAATTTCCTGGACTATGGGATAAATTAATTTATACCCTTTTATGAATTTTATAAAATTCATTAAAATGAATCATTCCATCGTTTTCCAAACAAGGCACTTTTTGACTTTTTTAAATAATTAAGGAAAGCCTTTTTTGTTCTCTTATATGAAGTATGAATACATTTTACATTATTATAACCCCTTATAAGTATCCCTTGAAGTCTTATAATAATATTTTGAAAATAAATGTTTTCTATACTTTTAAATTATTTCAAAGTAGAAAGGTATATTTCACTCAAATAGTTTTTGGATAGATTTTCATATATGCCTACATCCATTTTTTGGATTTTATTCTTGATGGATGTTGATTTATTATGATATAATTTCCATATTTTATTTAAGGTTTTGTGATATGTTTTACTATGGATGATATATTTTTATAACATTCACGGTTTATGGTTAAATTATTAACATTTTTTATTCCAGTTTTAATATGAATATTTATGGAATGATTCAACCTTTTCATATGAAGAACACATTGGACATAGTATGTAACAGGCATAGCCCACTATAGCCACTTGGGCATCGATAGGTCTCATGAGACAAATTAGTGTCTTGGAACAAGTCCTTAACAAATTTTTTGATTTTTGTCTTGGCATGAGGACTAGATTATGTGTTTATGATGTCTATAATTATTCATTTTATCATTATGAAATTAGTTATTGATATTACATGTGTTAATTTGATGAGTATAATATCCATGAAAATAAGTTAATAGAATTATTTGATTTATCTTTTTCATTTTATTATAAAGTTTAAGTTTAAAGTTCTTGTGTTTTAGTTTTATAAATAGTTATTAATGTTTATTCTTACCTATGATAGCTTTGGCTATATTGATAATTCTTACTAAGCATCTGAGATCACCCCTTTCTTATAGTTTATTTTCTTAGGATTCCAAGAAGTGTATTATGATTGGTATGTAGGGTTATGCTACGAGAATAATGGAGTTCTCAACAAATTATTTATGATATCTTTTTATGTTAGAAAGTGTATGTTAATTTTCATATATGGAATCTCTTTTCCAAGACTTCTAAACAAATCGGTCCTTCAAGACATGATTCCTTGTAATCATGAAATTTTTTTAAAATAATTCATCGACATTGGGATTGTGGTGTTATTGCATTATAGTTGGTATCAGAAGATGTTTATCAATAACCATGGAAACTATATTTATAATAACTCTGATTAGGAAACATTATCCTAAGATAAAATTTGAGGATTAGTATAGAAGAAAACACAAAAAATTGTAATATATATATTATGTGGGTTTTCCATAGAATACCTCCCTGTCTGGATAATAAATGTGGATGTGGTTCTGGCACAAATATACCTCGGAGTTCAAATTCTGATATGGAGATTTGGTCATGACATGGGATATCCTAATACATAATAATAGGCCTTACTGTGAACCTGGTTTGACAATCCAGGGGATATTTTTAAAATAATTTACATTTTATTTACAAACCATTGTTAATATTTTTGTGTTAATATGACAGAAAAGAAACCATTTTTATGATTATGATAATATATTTGTAAAAATAATCAATTAATGTAGAGAATTTTTCTGGTTTTTGATTATAATTTATGATATTATCAAACCTAATGTATGTCGACATTTATAAATGGCCCCCAGTCAATGGAATGAGAACTCCAGAAATATGCATGATTCAAAGAGTAAGAATGATCTTATATTTCATGGTCGTAATCAAACATTTCAAGGTAAACAAACTTCCATGTATTCTCATCTATTGAGGATATAGTATCATGTGTTGATAAGATTAGTAATGACTATATGATTCCTATGATTTTAAAGGGATATCAGAGAAAAAGAGGACATAAGAGATAAATATGGATAAAGGGGAGATGGGAAATAAGGATTTTACTATATTTGATAATTGTGGAATGAGTCTCCCCGGGAAGTGCGTGAATGGACTGAGTGTTTTTTATATGTATGAAAAAAGTTCAACCAGGAAAAAGAATGAAAATCGAACAATTCAACGACTAATATTCAGGGTTTCCACTATAGTTATATGGGGAAAAGAGGAAATAAATTTCATATACTTCAAGGAAATATTTCTCAAAGGGATTAAAGGGATCAATGTCAAGCATAAGCTATTACTATAGTCAACATGGAATAATTAATCTATTAGTGTTTCTGGATTATAGAATTAAGTCATTTGAGTTTTGTATCAATGATGTAGTGGTCATATGAATTATTGAAGTATATATGGATTTTAATACAGTACTATTTCATTATGGATTTGAGATTGTATGGTACTATGAAAATGGACTTAATAACATGTGAATATTTTTAGAAAATAAATGGATAAGGGAAAGATAAAAATCAATATGGTCCTGATAATGATGTTGTGATTTTGGAATAAGATATTCCGAATTTGGATAAATTATATTGGATATTATTGACATCCTTGAAACTAATTAATAGTTTTTTATTCCATTATTATTGGATATTACATTATTTTTGGATTTATGGTGTACATATAGTATTAAATGTTTTACAGAAGGAATAAGGAAGTATATACCTATTTAAATATTGTTAAATGGTAATTCAGGTTGTCACCATGTTTTTATGCAATAAATAATGAAGGTATTCACTTGTTGTAATGTGATAAAAGAGATATTCATTAGGTTATAATGACCATCCGTATAAATTTTAGTGTTTTGAGTTCGAACAAAAGTATTTTTGATAAGTCTAAATGTTAGAATGGATTTATTTCTACAATATAACAATTTTAATGTTAAAAAAATTACTTATTGTTACTTTAGGATTGTTATAAAAATGGAAAACTCAGAGGTCGGGTGACAACCCATTGCGTCTGGCAAGGCCGAGAGACTTGAACCGGTAATAGAAGGGCAACAACGGAACATCACCTACCACTGTCCAACTTGATGTCCAAGTTTAAAAAATGTTGTTTTTTTAGATGTTCTGACAGATTAATTATAAGTTCATTTTCTTATACATATATGATTAATATAAATAGAATATTATTGAGCTCTACGATGAGTTTGTGGTAGAAATTAATTAATGGATGGAACTCTACTTGTTAGGTATTTTATTCTTATTCTATGATAAAATAGTTCTTAATATGTAGGGAAAGGATCTTATAACCAAAAATGTGTTATCCTAAAAACTTAAGTTTTTTTGAACAAATAATATTCCAAATCATCATAGATTCACGACTTTGAAGCCCTCAATTTTCCATTTAAAGTTTATTTTTTTGTGATTGATGACCATAATCACTAATAGTAAATATTTATATCTTTCCTAAAATTATGTGTCTCTAATTTCCATCAATGTTCTCCAATTACAAATCCTAATTTGGTGGTGATTTTTTCATTTCCCCTTCCATCTTATTAAGAATAAATTTTATTAACCAAATTTTCAATGTGGGTTTTCCACAAAAGAATTCTATATTTTCAACATACTATACTCGATGAACAACATCAAATTGCGAGGACGCAATTTATTAAAGGTACGGAGAATGTAACACCCCAATAATTCTATATATGTTATAAATTAATGTAATTTAATAGCTTATATAGAAAGCAACACTGACTAGGCTTCCATTATACAAAAAATTGAGTTTTGTGAAACAACACATTAGTAATATAATTATTTTAAGAATATATTAATTAATCTAAAAAATATGGTAATATGAATTTTAACAAAAAAATTTTAAATCTTATTTATAATTTTATTGTATAAATTAATCATATTTATAATGAAATGTATATGTTTTGTTTAAATAGTTATATATACGAAAAAACAATTTTCATAATAGAACAACTATTTTGTGTCATTTTGTGAAAAATAATAATATTAATTTAAGAGATGCCTAAAAATTTAATTTGGTAATATAGACTTTATTTTTGAATTTGGAATATCAAAATTATCTTAGGGTGATTTTTTGTTATTTTTCTGAAATCATTAAATTTGTGATGAATAGTGAAAAATATAGCACAATACATAAGAAACGACATTTTCATTTAAATAATAATTTCTAATTGAAAAATATATTAATGTAAAAATAGATACATAATACATATATTAGTCCAATTTATGTAATTTGAGTCATTTTATAATAATGTTAGATGGATAACTTATTAAGGATCCTTTTAACATCAATTTTTTCCACCTTCTAAGAACATTTACCCACCTACTAGGCCCATTAAAAAGTTTTAATAAAACATAATTTTACTGGTTATGTGAATAACCTTTCAAAAATCCAACAAACACAATTTCGATAATTATGTAAAATGTAGTTCATTAGGATAAAAATAATTTTTGTTGAATATTAACTTTTGAAATTTATATGGTTAAATGTAAAAAGTGTAAGTAAATCAAAAATGATATTATAATTACGCACAAAAATGTCATAATTATATTTTTTAAGTGTATTTTGACCTAAATAATCCTTAGGTATAAAATATGATCCTTTTAATCTTCTTGGATTGGTTTTGGAAATTTATTATATTTTGTTTAAAAAAAATTTAAGTGTTAAATTCAAATTTGAATAACAAAAACGTTTTTAATATAAGGTTAAACATATTATAAATTATACTATAAATATTAATTAGAATGATAAAAATATTTCCCACATAATGGTATTTTATTTATACCTCTTAGACATTATATAATTAAATTTATTTATCATAAAATGATGATGCAATAATTTCCATTTTGATGAATGATTAAAATAAATGATGTTATAAATATTTAATTAAATGTAAATTGAAACTTTCTATGCCATCCACGAATTTTCTAGGTGAATATGACATGTTAGTTTCTATTAAATTTATTTTTTTCTAATTAATATAGATTTTATAACTTTCCAAAAAACCAAATAGAAAATAGTGTCAAAATTAACATAAATTAGTTTTTATAAAAAAAATACATTATTATTATATTATATAGTATTCTAAAAATTCTAATATTCATAAAAAGTACTTAAATAATTTTATATATATCATAAATGAACCATTTTGGGTTCTAATGTAATTTTATAGTAATTTTATTAACAATATAGTGTAAGAATACAAGAAGACAGGGTAAATGTTAAAGTATTTAACTAAGGGTTAAATATAAAATCAAAATTTAATATGGTGACTAAAACATGTCTAAAACCTATTTAATTAGAGTATATAGACCCATACACCCAGTATCCTTCAAAAAAATCCATTTTGAACCATTATAAACCAAAACTTATTTTATAATAAAAAAAAATTCATGTTCCTTATAAAGTGCCTCTCACCTCTCTTTTAAAAGGGTTCTACCCCTTGTCTCAAATTCAAAACTACAAATCCATTTGGCTCAGCCAACTACTACTCAAATATCCTCCCAACTAACTTCAATTTATCGTACAGTACTTATATTTATCATAAATCCATCGAATGGAGACCACTTGATCAAATCAAAACGATGAACTCAAAAAATATATAATTATTTTATCACTTCTTTCATTATTATTATAATATGATAATTTCTCATTCAATGTTATTTACATAATAAAATAATAACTCCAGTAACTTCTACATAATTATATTTTATTTTACATATGGTATAACTGTATTCACTATTCTATCTATCCTATAAATGATAATGTTACACATCTAGTGAAAGTCTGTCTTACCGTCACCAAATTATTGGGTAGTCTATTATTCAATAGAAAATTATATTGATCTGTATAATAATGAGTATAATTTATTTAAATAATTAATATAACATGATAATTATTATTTATATATCATATACCTTCCAATTAAACACAATTACACCATCATTAGAATGATATTGTTGCTCATGTGTACGTACGACTTACCGTCTCCACGGCATGATGAGATTTTTCTTTAACTATCACCCATTAATAATTTTTTTTTAAATATAAGTATTGATTAATTATTAGGAATATGAAATAAAATATATATTGTAATAATATATATTTAGGTAGATTAAAATATGTCAATCACTTACATCTGTACTATACGATAAGAAAATGGAAACAACTTTCATGCATTCGTACGAACTACTGTCAATATGAATGATGTTTCCATTTCATATTTCAATCTATTATACATATTAATATTCTCAATATATAAGATATATAAGTAATGTTTTATATTTCAGAATTACTTATATCATGATCTTTGTGATATGATCTAAAATAAAATGTTAAAACATGTCTGATAATGAAAATGATTATAACCCAAAATGTTACATTAACATTGAAATTATTAGTAGATGTGTAGTATAAAGTAATAAATTAATCATGTATGATATCATAAATATGAATATGATTATGTAATAATTTAATTACAAACTATGGAAATTATATTGGATTTTAAAATTACACTTCAATAAATTAAAGTACATGAAAATTGTTAATTTCACAATCTCATTATTATCTGCGGTTGTTTGTAACCAAGTATTGACTAGAACTTCATTATCATCCACATCCATGGTTTATAAAATTATAATTTAAAAAAATTCTATTTCAAATACTATGGGTTTAATTCATTTCTAACCTTTTTTAAATTAGTAAAATTCATTAAAGGAATCATTCCATCATTTTCCAAATAAGGTACTTTATGACCATTTCAACAAATGATGGAAAGAATATTTTTTAACTTATATGACGGGTGTGGTCATTTTCTTCCCTAATAACACCATTGAAGAATCCCTTGAATTATTATAAGAATATTTTCCAAATAAATCTTTTATTTACTTTTAAATGATTTCAATATGTAAAGAGATATTTCACTCAAATAGTTCTCAGACTAGTTTTCATATATGTCAACATCCTTTGATGGATATTATGCTTGTTTTAATTTGATTAATTATTATAAAATCATCCATATTGTATTGATGGTTTTTTGATATGTTTGACTATGAATGAGCTATTTTAATACCATTCATGGGTGGTAAAAGTATTAACATATCATATTTTAGTTTTAATAACGATGTTTGTGTTATGTTTCATCCTTTTTATATGAGGAATCTATTGGACATAGTAAGTGATAGGCAGGGCCTCCTATAGCACCTCAATGCATTGGTAGGTCTAATGAGAAAAATTATTGTCTTAGAACAAGGACTTGAAATTTTTTTATAATTGTAGTGATGCCTTTAATATGTGGTTATGATGTCAAAATTTTGTATTCTATCATAATTAAATTAGATATTGATATTACATGTGATTATTTTCCTATTATAATATCCATGTCAATATGTAAATTGAATTATTTGATTTATATTTTTCATTTTATTATAATTTTTTTTTATAATGCTTTATCTAGAGTCTTATACAGAGCCTTAAATTATTATTCAGTCTTTAGAGAGCTTATTCTATATAGTTTGTCCTTACTGAGAATGTGACCTCACCACTTTCATATGTTTTCTTTTCCTAGGATTCCAAGAAGTGTATTATTATAGTTCTTCAGGGTTATTCTAGGGGAATAATGGTGTTATCAATGGATTATTTATCATGTATTTTATGTTAGAATTTGTAATGCAATGTTGATTTATGTAATCTATTTTCCAAGACTGGTAAACCAAACGGTCAATCAGGACATGATTCGTTGTAATCATGCAATTGTATTAAAATAATGCATCGGGTCCCTGATTCTAGGGTATGGGAATTACAATATTAAATATCTAATTGGATGTAGGAACAACATTTAAATACAATTTTCTAGATAAAAATTACATATATCTCAAATAAGGTAGTTTTTATCTGATACCCATAATTGTTAGGGGAATTTAAATAAAAACTCCTTCAATGGGGGGTTTATAAAATTTATCGTAAAAAATATTGCAATTTTATTCAATATATGGTAACTAAAGTGGGTTTTACACCCCATAAATAAATTAAAATATATTTTTCATACTGATAATGTATTAAATATATGAATTTCAGTTGGAAAAAAGACACTTTTTAAAGTGAATGGATTGAAAGAATAAGGAATATAGATTGTAAAAAACAATTTTTAAATAACTAGATTGATATTAGAAGAAGTTGATTTTTTGGGAAGTCTGTATTTCCCTTCAATGAGTACCTTTTGGAAAAAATAAATAACACCATAATGAAATTGAACATCTGTTAACTAACCAATACCTATTTCAGAAATAATTTATCACATGAAAATGTCATCCTAAATAATTAAATTAAATTTTTCCAATATATATCCAAGAATATTATTTAACCATTTTTCATATTATATTATATATTATTATTATTATTATTCATTTACAATATATATTGATTGGAAATGATGGTTACATTATGCTATTTTGACAAGTTTTCATAGATCATTATATAAGTTTTTCATTGTAGAAATAATTTTCTAAAAGATTCATAATACCTAGAATATTTAAATTATTATATAATGTGTTTGAATATTAATTTATGTCAAAATCTCAACCCAAATGGATGATTATGGAATATAAAACTAATATCTCATGTAGGTGATAGTTCACACATAAAAATGATTAATGAATCAATTTATCAAATAATTATATAAATTTATGGAAAATAAAAGTGTATAAACCCTAAAATAATATTAATTTATAGATATAATATTTATTTATTAATTTCATCCTTTTTCAGTCATTATTAGAAGTAAAAATAAAGGGCATTGCATTATAGAAGCAGTATTTCCTTTGATACACTAAGAATGCAACTGTTTTAATAATGGATGGAGTGGAATTAATAATTTTGGTCAAAATTTTATACAAAAAAAATTAAAATAATAATTATATTTATGTCATCATATCATTTTTCATATATCTTGAATTTGAATGAGTGTTTACACATAAGATGTTGTGAAAAGGCTAAAACATGTATTTTAGGTGTGATCATTTCAATGAAATATCATTGGATATGAAGGACATTAGGTAACATCTAGAGACCCGAGGAAAAAAGTTGACCATTGGAATATTAAAAGGGTATATATTGGATATGATTAATGTAAATTGTGAAAGTATGTGGTATCATTTAATTGGTGTAATTGACACCGTTCATATAGGAAATGAATAATATCATTTTGGATAAACTATTTATTTTTTAATAATTAAATGACACAATTCAAATTTAAATGGTTCCAAGGAGTCATAATATGGAATTATGGGGTGTTATTTGGTATTTAGAGACTCTTCCATGGTTTCTATATTTTGTTGGACATGTTTTAATGTTTTTAACATTATGTATTTTTTTATCCTTTATGCTTAAATCAGGTTACTAGTTTTGAACTATCACATTTCATATAATATAAAAAATATAAAATAACCCCTATAACAAAATGTATTTTTTATTGAACTAAAGTAGTCCTCTATTTTATTAAATTTAATTTTTAAAATATTATTAATATAGGTTTTTAATTTATGATTGTATTCTTGAAAACCTTGTTTTAATAGGAAAATGAGATTTTGACAACATCTTATTGATAATATTATCTATTACTGACTAACTAAAAAATTTGAGTCAATATTTATATTTTTTTCTTCCTAGATAATATAAAAAAATCTACTCAGTGTTGTTCAGTTCAACTGATTTGGTCTAAATTTCATGAAATTATAAAACATATAATTTTAAAATAATTTCCTCACTCTTTTCATAGTAATTTGTTTTAATCAGAATTGTCAAAATCATATTATGTAAAATAAACATTCCTGTGTTAAATATTATTATCATTATTATATCAATTATAAGATTTGTTTTATAAAATATTCATTCTATCTCTATTGAAATATATATTAACTTTAGCGTGCATAAAATTCAATTTTTTTATACATAGTGTATTTTTAAACCTAATGATTGTTTATTTGAAAACAATTCTATGTTATTTTTTTATTATAGTAAAAAAAATATTATATATTTGAGAATAGTTATTTTATTTTGAAATAATTTTTAAATTGATTTTTCTCATTGATTAATAATAATTAATTTAGAATATAAAAAAAGTAAATATATTAAATTTTAAAAATTATTTAACATTGACATTATAGATCCCATGTTGTATTTTCAAATGCATCAATTGATATTATATATATATTTATAGTAAATTTTTTAAAACTATACAAGCCATTATTTCAAAAAATTAATTATATTATCAGAAAATTGTATGTTTTATTACTAACCTCAAAAAATTATTTTATAAAAAACCAATAATTTTACATTATTTAAATATTAATAGTCTAAATCCAAATTTAATGATAATTTTTATCATTAAATTTTATGAAATTATTATTTTATATTTTAATTAAAATCCTAAAATAAAATTGGAAACCATTTGTTGAAAATTATTTATTTGAAAACACTAGTTATTTTTATTCTTAAATTAAATTAATCAATAATTAAGATAGATTTAATAGATAAATATTATATTAATTTAATAAAAATATATATAAATTTCTATAATAAAAGGTACTACATAATTATATATTTATTCTTAATCATAATAATGAATTTAGTAAATTTATATAATCTACTCAATATATAGAATATTAATATATATTAAAATTTAGTTACAATTGTTCTGAGAAACTAATTGAACTAATTTTTATGTATTTTATAATCACTATACATATGTTCATTTGAATTATTTTTTATGGGGAATTACATCAAACATAAATAACATAATTACAAAAAATAATATATTAATATATAAATTTTTTTTATTTCCCCTAATAAATGAGAGAAAATATCATTTGTAGATTTATAATATGTAATAGTTCAATTATAGTTTTCATTTCAATCATTGGAGGAAATTTAATGAAAGATACTAGAAATTTTAACACCCTCAATTTCACTGATATGGCCAATTTTAAACTTAGTTTATCTCTCTTTATGTTTTGGATTAATTTCTATGCAAGAGATTAAACAATGATACTTTCAGGGAATGAATACTTGAAATATGGTTTTGGCACACATATTGCTAATAAATAATTAACCATGATATTTTTTATATATATTCAAGTGACATTATTTATTTTTTGAGTATAGTAATAATTTCTGTTAATGTATCAGGGATACTATGTGGATGAATATATGTTTCTTCAATGACAATTTAATGCATTCAGTACTATTATTATACCCATTCGATATGTCCTAGGAGTGTGTCTGAAAAGGTTTCCTATGGAAAAAGAAACACCTGGTTGGGGAACTTTTTAAAATTCAATGTGTCTTATCCATTCAAACTTATCAAAACAATATAAGGGTAAAAATACCCTTATTCCATTGGACGTTTGAAACTCTAAACAGATCTCAATATCACATTATCCCCAAAGATCATTCCAAAGGATCACTAGGTATTTCTACCTTGATCTAATTAGTTATTCTATGTCAATCACGAAATATATCTTCATGGAATTAATATTCTGTGTTAGATTTATTCACCTCATTATAAAAATAATAATGATATTTAATTTTCATAATTTTTTGAAATCCAATGTGATTAATGAAGAACTAATCATTAGTATTGATGTAGAAATGATAGTATTCTTCTAGGATGAATTATTGTGATGTACCAATCTCTTTATTTCCAATTATTGATATTGAAGAAGGAAATGTTTTCCCCATTATGCTGAAGGTGTTACAATAAAAATAGATTAATGGATTAATTTCTTTATTGTATTGTATGATAATTTTTTTTGTTTTATCAAAAGTATTGATAAGATATCAACATGTTTGTTGGGAATAGATTCATGTTTTAAATGATATTTTCCTTAAAAATAGAACAAAACATGTTTGGTGTTTGATGATATGCCATAATGGTGGATTTGATTTTAAAATTTTGTTTCAATTTTGGATTTTGTAATTTATAATTGCTTAAATAATTTATATAGATATAGATTTAATTTTACATGGTTATTAGAAAATAGTGATCATTTGGAACCTTTGGTGAATCTAGAAATATATTTGTCACATTGGGGTGTGAAACACAATTAGATATTGGATATCAAATGCATTTGAAAACAATCGATATTGATGAGTATCATGTGATACTAGGCATAGTTCATTCGTTGTATGTTCGAGTGCATATTTCTATATCAATGATGAATGTTCTTATTCATTTATTATTTATTCATAGTTTTACACACAAATGTAAATTTTATGTTTGGTTTTTGACATTCATATATTATGGTGTATACATTGTTGGTATATTCAAATACCTCGAGATTCCAAACATGTACTATTCGTAATCCATTATCATGTGAATATGAATGGATTTTATGAAATCTAATGGATACATCACATAATAGTTTCTAATATGTAAGTGATATATAAACATGATAGTTTTTTAAAACTATAACTAACATTTTCATGGTATTAAACATTTTTTATAATCATTAGTGAAATCATACAAGGGTTTTGTAATGTAACCCAAATTTATTATTTGTAATATTCTAATGCAATTTTTCATGATATATATAAAGGTATTGTCTTCTTTAGAAAAGGGTGAATAAATTGGTTTTTATTATATGTTGAGTTTCTTAGGGTGGTGGTTATAGACTTTCACATTGAGATTTGGTCTTATAAACCTTTTTTTAGCTTTAGGTTCACCCAGTTGGATATTATTTTTATGTCTCATGGTTTTATACTCATTATTACTCATGGTAAAATGATTTTCAAATTATTTTTTATATATATGATATATGTTTTGCAACCATTCCGATTGAATATCTTTCCACTATTGTTTATGTTTGTACTTGGATATTGTAAACAAAATGTGGTGACTGATAAAAACATTCAATTCATTTGAAAAGATAGATCTAGTGAAAATCCGGTTGAAATATGTTTTTTATAAAAAAAATTGTATTTGAGTGGTCTCTATCCAGAACTATGAGGTATCATCCTAGATATGGTCAAGTTCCTACTATATATATATGTTAGGTATTTAAATATCTATATCATTCTAGGGTTATTATGTTTTTGGTTGTAGAGACCTGAATCCTGACGTACATGGACATTACATTACTTAAGCATAATACTTAATACATAACAAAAACACACACACAAGGACCGTAATAGTTTAGTGTCTTTGGAAACTTAGAATATAAACTTCTAATCATGTTGAAAGATATTCAAAATCTCCCATAACGATTCTCCCCTTTTTGTTTCCTTACCTAAAACCTTTCTTTTAATCCTAGTGGAAAAGAAATCATAAAAAGGGTGAGCTCAAATGCTCAGTAAGGGTAAGCATGGATAAAATAAAACATACCATATACATTTGAACTTAAAAACATGAAAATAATGTTAAAACATCAAAAGCTTGAGCAATGACATAAAACATGGAAGTACGCAATGCATACATCATAATGAAACATTAATAATGATAAAATAGCATCTGAATAAAACATGTAATTATGGCAACCATTCGGCACATGTCATGATTTCTATAATATCCAAGGCATTTCTTCCAAGACCATCTTAGTGGAAAAAGTCCTGTTCTAAATCGAGTTCACTCCTTATTTCAGTCCTGTAACACTGAACCAGATTAACTTACCGTTTCATCCATGTCTATCTCATGAGATATAAATCTTTACCCAATGCATTGTAGGGAGATATAGGTCCCACCCATCTCATAATGAAATCATTCTTACTTGTGCCACAAAATAAACATACATCATTCATAATAAAATAACGAATAAAATGGGTTTCATAAACATCATCCCATCATAACATAATCCATATAAAATAAATGGATATAATTTCATAATAAGAAAAGTGAAACCATGTAAATAGAAGAGACATTATACTTAAAACATACACATATGAAATAATTTCATTTTAGATTGAAAATGGTTTTGATAAAACACTTGAAATGTATTCTTGAGGAAAATATCCTTTCTTCTTTAAAATAATTTTCTTTTAACAAAATGTCATGAATTTTTAAAAGAAAATGATTTTATTGAAAATATTCAGGAAATCTTTTTGAGGAAGCTTCATGAAAATATGGATTTATAATACCATAAAAATCCTTTCATTCCGTATAAGTTAAAAAAACATTCTTCTCGTACTTTTGTCGGAAAAGTCAAAAAGTACCCCATACGAAAAACGATAAAAGATTCCATTCATATATTTTACTAAAAACTCACCTAATGGGTAAAATTGGATTTAAAAAAATCTTGGTGGAAGGAAATAATATTACATATTGAGTAAACATGGATGTGGATGATAAAATACAGCCCAGTAAATACCAAAGTATAAAAAATCTCAGATAAAAATGAGATTGTGATATTTCCCTTACCTTAGGTCCGATTTGCTTCGTATGTGTCCAAAACTCCTGTATAATGATTTAAATAATTTCATTGACTTATTCCCAAATCATATTCATTGTTATGATATCATATATGGTTCACTTATGACTTTATATTACCCGTTCTTTTGTAAATTCCATGTTAAAGTGCGTTTTGGGTAAATTCGTTTCATTTATGGTCCATGATTTGACTTGTAATTATTCATATGATTACATAGATCATGATTACTTAATTCCAGAATATAAAACATGATTATATATAATATATATTCAGAATATACATATATAATGGATCGATAAATGGAAAGAAATACATTGTTCATGGAGACGGTAGGTCGTACGTACGCATGAACGCTATTTTAGTTTCCTTATTGAGTACAATAGAATTAAGTAGATGACATAAATATATATATACATAAATTCAGTAGCTTTATAATTTCATATATTTCATTATTATAGCTTATATATACCCTATAATCATTCTTTAATGGTTAACATGGAAAATGAATCTCATCACGTTGTGGAGACGGTAGTCCGTGCGTACGCACGAGTGATGATATTGTTTCCATAATTATTGAATTGAATTGGAGTGTATGATACAATATATCATAATCAGTATGATGTTATAATAACTATTTATAGTTATTCTTTACACTATTTTACCCATCCAAGTAAGGTGGTATTGGAAAAACAGATTACACCACGGCGTGGAGACGGTATTCCGTACGTACGCACGCGCGGTGATTTAGTTTTCCGTAGGATGGATAGATGGTGAAATAAGGTTGTTTCATACATATAATAACATATCATTATATGATTTATACTTATGTTATTACTTCATAATGAAACAACTAAAGAAGAAGAAGTGGAAGAAGAAATAAAGATGAAAGAATCGGTAAAGGATATTACCTCTTCTTTCGAAACGCCTTTTGAAACCTCCTTTTAGGGCACTAATATTTGTCTTTGAAGAAGACCAGAACCTCTAGGATGTTTATACGGAAGTGGAGGGGAGAAATTGGCAGGGGTTGGCCGATCTTGAAGGCTCAAAGTGGTGTGAGGAAGCGGGGGAGGAGGTGCCCTTTTATAAGGGAGGAGAGGGGCACCTTTGGAAAAACTAAAAATGATATTTTATTATAAAGTCATATTCAGTTTTAAATAGCTCCAAATTGATATATTTCGAAGCTAAGGTGGGGATGGGTCGAAATCCTCTCATCCAATAGAATTTATACATGTTTAGGTCCTTATATTAACCTTATCTTTTAGTTTTAACTCTTAGGTAATTTGATTGGCATTTACCATGTCACTTTGAGTTTTTATATTATATAGTTAATAAACTTACCATATACATCCAAGAGACCCCCACGTTGTGTTTTATTAATATATATAACCTTATCTAAGTCATTTGTCCTAACATTAGATTTTTAGGAATAAAATAACAATTAATAATATAATATTTGTTTTAAAAACTATTTTATGTCAATTTTGACACTATTCAATAGTTGATTTTTGTGAAACTCATAACAGAATTATTACTTTGACCAATGTTAATTAAATCAATCCTAACATGTCATATTAACCTATAAAATCAGTGGAATTCCTAAGTAGTCTCAAATTATATTTATTTGGGTATTTATAATATCAATTATTCTAATTTTTCACTATTATGGTAATTACTGCATCATCATTGTGAAATAAATAAATTAAATTATTTAATATCTAAAAATTACAAATAAAATATCATTATGTAGGAAATTGTTTTAGCTTTCTAATTAATAATTATAGTTTAATTTATATTATGTATAATCCTATATTAAAAATGTTTTAGTAAATAAATGTTGATTTTAACTCTTTTAACTCTTCTTTAAATTAAATAATAATAAATGTCCTAATCTAATCCAAGTGGGCCAAAATGGTTATATTTTATTCATAAGGTTGTTTTTGGTCGAATTACACTTATCCAATAGAATTAGGACATGTGTTAGGGTAATAATAATATCATTTTTACCCTTAATTACCCTATTTACTTTTAACCGTGGTAAAAAAAAGTAAAAAGTTACTATTCACCAAAAATTATTTTCATCTCATTAAACCACATTTTACTTACTGACATCAACCGTGTCTCTCGGATTTTTGAAATTCCATTCTCAGAAGTGGTAAAATTAAGTTTTATGAAAAATTCATTTTTCTTAACCACCACTTAGTGGTTTCACTATTCATTAAAAAATGAATGTTTCCAGAAAAATACCAAATATTAGGCCTAAGCTATATTTGATATTATGAACTCAAAAATGATGTATATTTTACCAAATTAAAAACATATTAGTTGCATTAATTAATTTAAAAATTAATTCCCATCGTCAAAACAAATAGCGTGTTCTTAAGAGATAATAACTATCAAAAGATTGACACTTGTTTATGTCTGGTTTAAATGTGAAATTACATCCAATAACCAACATTGTATTAAATTGTAAAAATATATTCTAAATATACTTTAAAACCACTAAAATTAATAATTTATCACTATTAATTATTTCTATTAAAAAGGTTGTTTTTAATTAAAATTTAGTAATTTTCACTATTCATTAGAAAATGAAAGTTATCCGAAAAGTACCAAAATTTCACCCTAAGCTAATTTCGATATTCTGAATCTAAAAATGAATTCCATTTTGAAAAATAAAATTTACAAAATTTCAAAAAGTGGTTATTACTATTCATAATGGCTAGTTTTAATAATATTTTAATAGCATATCGTTGTTTAGTGAAACTCGGTATTGCGTACTACACACGCTATCGAGGAAGGTCGCGATTGCGTGTAATGCAAGGAAAGTCAAGAATGTGTGTTGTGCAAGATCCTTTTGTTGTAGCGTAAAACACAAGACATTAATGAAATTAAAAAGAATATTTTTCATAAAATCTCTGGGAGTTACATTCTACCCCCCTTAAAATGAATTTCACCCTCGAAATTCGTCAGGGTTATAAATGGTTTACTACTCGAATGTTTCTTTAATAGAAATCCACATTGTAAAAAGGAATACCAAAACATGGTTTTAAAAATTAATGTATGAAACGTAATGGTTGCCCAAATTAACTAATCACTGGGTTTCTACATAGGAGAACATAGGTGAAAATATGGATATGGAAGAGAAATCCAACCATCATGTTCTGATGGAGAGTGGTAGATAACATGGCTATGAAAAATAAAACAATCAAAAAGCCATAAATTTGTGATGATCTAGGGTACCATCTGATTCATCAGATATAAGGGCACTAGGAAAACATTTTTCGTTTTCAAGATCATTTCCCTAAAGTTGAAGAACTTGAATTAGAATAAATACTTACTTTATTTTGGTACAATCTCACTGTTGTTCATGCCTTGAACAATTTCCACTTCATCTCTTAAAGAAATGAATTTTAATTTGTTATTCGTGAAGTGTTAGCAGATCATGTGATGAAATTACGGGTCATTCCATCTGTTTCAAACAAAAGGTTAGCAAAAGTTATTAAATATACATAAGTCGATCTATAGTGAGATTAATCATATATAGTTCCTAAAATGGACTTATAATTCCTATATCATACTTCTTAATATAATAAAACTAGTTTCTACTAAACAAGGACTTCTTATAGGCTAGTGGTAGGCGATAAAGGCCAGTCGCACTTCGGTTGTGGGTTCGGTTCCCACAGCTTTGTCCGACGCGATGGGCTATCGCCCGTCCTGCAAGTTTTCCTTTTTCTAAAACTATATTACTATAACATCCCATCAATAATATCGAAAAAAGTTCTATCCTTATGTCCAACATAATCCATTCCAATCTTTTAGGGTTATCTAAAATACTTCGGTCCAGGCTCATAGTATAAAGAAAATGATTACTTGAAATGTCACATAAAAATCACATGAATGCCATCATTTATCCCCTATATACCATAAGATATATCTTGTTGGTCAAATTACAAACATGTGAATACCTTAATCATGTATTCTCTTGAATAATTAATTCCCATTGAACCTTAGTGAAAACATGAATGCAGTTAAAATTTAACACTTTCCACATACCAAAATCCCCAAAATTCTTTATACTCAAACCATGATATCATGATCTCATGAATACAATGAAACATCTCATTATCTTCTTATACCTTCATTATGCGCATATCATCTTCTTACCAAAAATATCTGAATAAACTTTCATGGTTACCGGTACCATAAAATTTTTGAAAACCACAATAGACTAATACAAAAATATTCTAATACACCATAAAAGTACCTCGGAAACATTATTCTTGAATACCAATACATAAACACTTCAATCCATCCTCTTCAATGATTGTCCTAGAATAAGTCCTTCCTTGATTTATAAGTAAATTTTTAGGTCAGAGCATTGAGTTGGGTAATTCCCATGTTCTCCACAAATAAGACATTGAACACCATAACAGTTTGTCACTCTATGAACCTTTTATCCACACAGATAACATCTGTCCCTCCATTTGAGGTATTCCTCAAGGTTCTTCTTCCCTTCTTTAGAAATCTCAATCTTCCTTTCTTTATGCTCCCCAACATGCGAACATGCATAAAAGTCTATCTTCCTCTTATTTGATGAATTAGGCATACCAATAAATTTCACCTTGTTAATCATATATCACGATGACAAATTTTGCATAATCACAATATCTTTCAATATTTGTATTATGCAATTTTGATGCTCATAGTCACCAATTTTTCCATTGGATTCAATGTTAACCGAATTCCTTCTGGTTCCCTCCATTAACTAAAACACAAAAAGAATTCTGTGAGAGGCAAAAATCATGCTAGGGAAAACAACATAATAAAGGGAAAGTACCCTCAATATCTAACATCTTTGGTTAAATTCTAATATCGTTACAGTAGTTCTAGGACTATATCCTATACGTATACTTATCCTTAGGGAAATAACTAGACATACCTTATAAATATCTCTAGGGATCTCCCTAAAGTTCTCGCATCCTAGTTTCCAAAGGTTGACTAAATCTTTCCTCTGATACCAACTGTAGAGACCTGAAGCCTGATGTACAAGGAAATTACATTACTTTAGCGGAATACTTAATACATAACAAAAACACACACACAAGGACTGTAATATTTTAGTGTCTTTGTAAACTCGGAATATAAACATCTAACCATGTTGAAAGATCTTCAACATCTCCCATATCGATTCTCCCCTTTTTGTTTCCTTACCTAAAACTTTTCTTTTCATCCTGGGGGAAAAGAACACATAAAAATGGTGAGCTCAAATGCTCAGTAAGGGTAAGCATGGATAAAATAAAACATACCATATACATTTGAACATAAAACATGAACATAAAGTTAAAACATCAAAAGCTTGAGCAATGACATAAAACATGGAAGTACGCAAGGCATAGATCATAATGAAACATTAAGAATGATAAAATAGCATGGGAATAAAACATGTAATTATGGAAACTATTCAGCACATGTCATGATTTCCATAGTAGCCAAGTCATTTCTGCCAAGACCATCTTAGTGGACAAAGTCCCATTCTGAATCGAGTTCACTCCTCGTTTCAGTCATGTAACACTTAACCTGATTAACTTACCGTTCCAGCCATGTCTATCTAATGAGATATAAATCTTTACCTAATTCATTGGAGGGAGATATAGGTCCCACCCATCTCATAATGAAATCATTATTACTTGTGCCACAAAATAAACATATATCATTCATAATAACCCAACGAATAAAATGGGTTTCGTAAACATCATCCCATCATAAAATAATCCATATAAAATAAATGGATATAATTTCATAATAAGAAAAGTGAAGCCATCTAAATAAAAGAGACCTTATACTTAAAACATACACATATGAAATAATTTCATTTTAGATGGAAAATGGTTTTGATAAAACACTTGAAATGAAATCTTGAGGAAAATATCGTTTCTTCTTTAAAATCATTTTCTTTTCACAAAATGTCATGAATTTTAAAAAGAAAAGGATTTTATTGAAATTAGTAATGAAATATTTTTGAGTAAGCTTCATTAAAATATGACTTTATAAAACCGTAAAAATCCTTTCATGCCGTATAAGTTTAAAAAAACATTCTTCTCGTACTTTTTTTCGGAAAAGTCAAAAAGTACCTCGTACGAAAAACGACAAGAGATTCCTTTCATATCTTTTACTAAAAACTCACCAAAGGGTAAAATTGGATTTAAAAAAATTTAGGTGGATGGAAATAATATTACATATTGAGGAAACATGGATGTGGATGATAAAATACACCCCAGTAAATACCAAAGTATAAACAATCTCGGATAAAAATGAGATTGTGATATTTCCCTTACCTTTGGTCCGATTTGCTTCGTAAGTGTCCGAACCTCCAGTATAATGATTTAAATAAAGTCATTGACTTATTCCATAATAATACTCATTGTTATAATATCATATATGGTTCACTTATGACTTTATATTACCCGTTCTTTTGTAAATTCCATGTTAAAGAGTGTTTTGGGTAAAATCGTTTCATTTATGGTCCGTGATTTGACTTGTAATTATTCATATGATTACATAGATCATGATTACTTAATTATAGAATATAAAACATGATTTATATATAATATATATTCAGAATATACATATATAATGGATCGATAAATGGAAATAAATACACCGTTCATGGAGACGGTATGCCGTACGAACGCATGAACGCTATTTTTGTTTCCTTAATGAGTATAATCGAATTAAGTAGATGACATAAATATATATATAAATAAATTCAGTAGCTTTATAATGTCATATATTTCATTATTATATCTTATATATACCTTATAATCATTCTTTAATGGTTAACATGGAAAATGAATCTCATCGCGTCGTGGAGACGGTAGTCCGTACGTACGCACGAGCGATGATATCATTTCCATAATTATTGAATTGAATTGGAGTGGATGATACAATATATACTAATCAGTATGATGTTATAATAACTATGTATAGTTATTCTTTACACTATTTTACCCATCCAAGTAAGGTGGTATTGGAAAAACAGATTACACCACGGCGTGGAGACGGTATTCCGTACGTACACACGCGCGGTGATTTCGTTTTCCGTAGGATGCATAGATGGTGAAATAGGGTTGTTTCATACTTATAATAACATATCAGTATATTATTTATACTGATGTTATTACTTCATAATGAAACAACTAAAGAATAAGAAGTGGAAGAAGTAATAAAGATGAATGAATCGGTAAAGGATATTACCTCTTCTTTCGACACGCCTTTTGAAACCTCCTTTTAGGGCACTAAGATTGGTCTTTGAAGAAGACCGGAACCTCTAGGATGTTTCTAGGGAAGTGGAGGAAAGAAATGTGCAGGGGTTGGCCTAGCTTGAAGGCTCAAAGTGGTGTTAGGAAGAGGGGGAGGAGGTTCCCTTTTATAAGGGAGGAGAGGGGCACCTTTGGAAAAACTAACAATATTATTTTATTATAAAGTAATATTCGGTTTTAAATAGCTCCAAATTGATATATTTCGAATCTAAGGTTGTTATGGGTCTAAATCCTCTCATAAAATAGAATTTAGACAAGTTTAGGTCATTATATCAACCTTATCTTTTAGTTTTAACTCTTAGGTAATTAGATTGACATTTACCATGTCACTTTGTATTTTTATATTATATAGTTAATAAACTTACCATATACATCCAAACGACCCCCAAGTTGTGTTTTATTAATATATATAACCTTATCTAAGTCATTTGGTCGAACCTTAGTTTTTTAGAAATAAAAGAACAATTAATAATATAATATTTGTTTTAAAAAATATTTTATGTCAATTTTGACACTATTCAATAGTTGATTTTTGTGAAACTCATAAGAGAATTATTACTTAGACCAAAGTTAATTAAATCAATTCTAACATGTCATATTAACCTATAAAATTAGTGTAATTCATAAATAGTCTCAAATTATATTTATTTGGGTATTTAGAATATCAATTATTCTAATTTTTCACTATTATGGTAATTACTGCATCATCATTGTGTCATAAATAAATTAAATTATTTAATATCTAAAAATTACAAATAAAATATCATTATGTAGGAAATATTTTTATATTTCTAATGAATATTTATTGTTTAATTTATATTATGTATAACCCAATATTAAAAATGTTTTATTAAATAAACTTTGATTTTAACTCTTTTAACTCTTCTTTGAATTAAATAATAATAAATGTCCTAATCTAATCCAAGTGGGCTTAAATGTTTATATTTTATTCATAAGGTTGTTTTTGGTCGAATTACACTTATCCAATAGAATTAGGACATGTGTTAGGGTAATAATAATATCATTTTTACCCTTAATTACCCTATTTACTTTTAACCGTGGTAAAAAAAAGTAAAAAGTTACTATTCACCAAAAATTATTTTCATCTCATTGAACCACATTTTACTTACTGACATAAACCGTGTCTCTCGGATTTTTGAAATTCCATTCACAGAAGCGGTAAAATTAAGTTTTATGAAAAATTCATTTTTCTTAACTACCACTTAGTGGTTTCACAATTCATCAAAAAATGAAAGTTTCCAGAAAAATACCAAAAAATAGGACTAAGCTATATTTGATATTATGAACTCAAAAATGATGTCTATTTTACCAAATTCAAAACACATCAGTTGCATTAATTAATTTGAAAATTAATTCCCGTCGTCAAAACAAATAGCGTGTTCTTAAGAGATAATAATTATCAAAAGATTGACACTTGTTTATGTCTGGTTTAAATGTGAAATTACATCCAATAACCAACATTGTATTAAATTGTAAAAATATATTCTAAATATACTTTAAAACCACTCAAATTAATAATTTATCACTATTAATTATTTCTATTAAAAAGGTTGTTTTTAATTAAAATTTAGTAATTTTCACTATTCATCGGAAAATGAAAGTTATCTGAAAAGTACCAAAATTTCTACCTAAGCTAATTTCGATATTCCGAATCTAAAAATGAATTCCATTCTGAAAAATAAAATTTATAAAATTTCAAAAAGTGGTTATTACTATTCATAACAGCTAGTTTTAATAATATTTTAATAGCATATCGTTGTTTAGTGAAACTCGGTATTGCGTACTACACACGCTATCGAGGAAGGTAGAGATTGCGTGTAATGCAAGGCAAGTCAAGGATGCGTGTTGTGCAAGCTCCTTTTGGTGTAGCATAAAACACAAGACATTAATGAAATTAAAAAGAATATTTTTCATAAAATCTCGGGGTGTTACATTTGTCACTCCCTTTTGTTATGAATCTTCTGATAGAATTGGTTGTCATGTATTTTTTAAGTTTTATTTTTTAATTGGATATGATTATAATGAAATATTATCATCTTCATTTTCAAGAGTTTGTTTCCATGGGGGTTATCCGTGATTTTCAGTGAATAATGATAAAGGATTCATGTTTTTAAGTTGACATATATGTACTTAAAAATATTTTGTGACAAAAATAAATCTCTAGAAAAGTTCAGGGCCTTGTGGGATGCATTCCACACAACCATCAACCTCATGGTCTGGTCATGCACAACTGACATAACTATAATATTTTTATCTAGAACACACAAATCATGAATTATTTTTGTGATTCCAATTGTTTAGAAAGAGAAAAACGAGTGTCCTTGGATATTATTTATTTTTAACAATTTTCACAATTAGTTATTGATTAATTAAGTTTTCATTTGGGTGTATAAAAAGTTTATTGGGTGATAAATTTTTAATGAAAATGAATTTTGTTTCAAAATTAAATCTTTAATTATATCTTATGTTATGAAACATGGTTTATAACATTTGTATATAAATTTTTTTTGATCATAAAAACATAGAAAATTATATTATTTAAAATCCATTTAAATATTTTACATGATAGAATTTCATAACCAATAAGAATGTTTTCATTAGGTTTTAAAAGATTTGAATGAATATTTTAGAAACTCAACCTCTCTATAGATGTATCCATTTATTTGTTGGGTATCCAATTACACATGTTTTGATCTTACTATGATTTTTTCTTACATTGAGGTAATTTATGATAAAATCGGATAATTATGGAATTAGATGTTGTTCTTCAGGGTTTACGCATGGTTTGGGAAAACCATTTGGTTTTTCAAGGATATTTTGTGCCCCTTTATGAGAAACATGGGGTGGAACCCTGTTTGACCAAACCATCAAGCCACCATCCCAATGCTCAACCCTATAAAATAGAGGGTGTATGTGTGGTTAGAGTATGGAATGAAATATTGATTACCAACATAGGTGAAACTGTGTGTCACAGAACATATGGGAGCATGGATAGGGTAAAAGATTTTTCAAACCCTATAGCCCCACCCAGGAAACCACACATGTGGGATTTTAAACCCTTAAAAATTTATTTCAAATTTACTAAACCCTAAGTTTGTATTAATTATCATCATGGTATGGCCTAATATAAATTCCTTCTCTCTTGGATGATATTTATTGGATTAATTGTCTTCTTGAACTCTTTTTAATGTGAATAATGGATCCGATTGAAGGATTGAATCCTATTTGGAATGTTTTATTTCTTTGATTGTGATCCCCTCTATATCATCTTTCACCCAATTGTAAAGGGATTATATTCCTCTATTAATTGTGTTTTAAACCATCATTTTAATGGATTTGGTTGTATTTGACCATGATACTATTTTTTATTCCCATGTCTCTTTCTTCATGTTCAATTTGATAGTTCTACATCGTCTTAAGGAATACATGGTCCTAAAGGATATTGAGGTATGTTGTATAATTTTTATTTACCACATAGTGACAGTGATAAAGTGCTTGTATTTATTTATTGTGTTTCAAGGCATTAAATTTTTATTTAAATTAAAAAAGGTGAAATTATTTGCAAGATTTAGGGATACCCTTTACAGGTCTCATTGGACTAATTAGAGAATATAGGAGTTGACATTATTGTATCCTGCATGGTGCTCTAATATACAAGAAACGATTACATAAGAATAGGGAAAAAATCTAATAATGGGTCAAATTGAATTGAACTAATTCATTATTTAATGGTTGAAAATGGGATTAAAAGTGAGAATTTGGTTATCATTGATGTTTTACAGAAATATTAATAATTATATATATATATAGATTAATAGTTAATTGATTATGTTATTCATTATGAATAAAGATAAAGAAGCACGGTTGTTTATGATTAAAGAAATAGTGCAACGTGATGTGAATGTTTGATAAAAAAATGAATGATGCTGAAACACGATATACATATTCTGATATATGTTGTTGATAAGTGAGGTGTGGTTTATGGACTAATGCTCAAAAAACTCATGGGGTGCCAGAATATTTTCCCTGACCACTGATGCATGAATGTGAACAATGGGATATGGGATAGGGACTAATCCTCCAAATTATAATGGTGTGCTGACAGATTCTCTAGGAACCTAATATATATATAAGAACAATAAGGTGTGGGTCAGGGATTGAGTCTCCAAACTCCCAAGGGGTGATAGATTCTTTCTCTAGTCCCACGATACATTATTAATATTTGGAATCATGACATATACTCCATGACATTGTAGATAAAATTAGATTTAAATGAATTATTAAATCCCATTAAAATTGAATTGGAAATCTAGATGGGACATGGTTTAGATTATAACTTGGTCCGAAGCACGTTTTATGTGGTATACTATAGAATAACAAATGTGGAACCTATTTAAAATTTCAGTTTATTTTCTTTCTATATAATAATACACACATTGTTATCCACATAATATTTCTTTAGACTCCACTTGTGGTAGCCTATGGAATTTTACTAACACCCTACTCCGGATTCCTATCACTTCCTACAATGCACATCACATTTATAGGATAGACATAAGGAAATATCTCTATGCTAGATGGATTGGTTTGGATTCAGGATGATGAAAGGATTAGTAAATTATACATGATGTGATGAACCTCTTGGGAGATTCCATTGGACCTTTACATTGTGTTTTCATTGGACACATGAATCATGTATGGCATGAGATATTTACTTTTTTGGTAATAGAGATTTTCCAAATATTGGATTCATCATGAGATATTGGATTTTTTATAAATGGTTATTAGTAATTTTTCATTTTCTTCTATCTAGTTACTTACATTATTGTAACTCTGTAAACAAAATTTGTTATATAATCTTTACATTCCAAATTAGACACTTTCTACTAGTTGGTAGCCTCTAGCATACAAGGAGGCACACAAGATGTCATATGGAAAACATAGCTGGTGTGTTTGTATGTGGATCCCAGGTCTGGATTTTATAAAGTGTTATCGGTTGATGTTTGATATTTATTTCAGTTGGAATTTCATTTTTGAATGTTAAAATGGTCAATATGTTGATTTGGGTCATGATCAAGATATCTATCTTGGGATTAGCTTACTCTTGTATGGGGGGAAATTCCACTACTTGATGTGGGATTGTTGTACATAATATAAGATGTTACTATTAGATGTTATTTCACATTTGGTGATGTACTTTTCGTGGGAGGTTATTGTTATTTGATATTATACTTATGTCCTGGTATGGATAGAGAGTTGAGTATCCATGCATCATCCTAGGAACATAGGAATTTACTTGACATGCATCAACTTAGTCACACGTGGAAAAATAATGACCAGTAGGTTTTGGGAAATCAATATTATTTTCTATATTTTACTGTTATAAAATAAAATTTTATCTAGTAAGGAAATTATAACTATAATTGACCCAATATTTGGAAATTATAAATAGGTAAATATAGTTTCTATTTAGATTATTTGAAATATGGATGTGGTTTACCCTATGTTTTACAAGACCCAGGTGAGGGATGGTTGGGAGTAGTGATATCCTTTTAGTTTTCACCCTGTGTAGTTTCTTGAAGGATTAATTGTTATGTATTTATGTGAACCCCCCTTAAAAAATTGAGTACATGACTTGTTTTGTGCCCTAATACTTTTGTTTGGAATTATAGATACATGCCTACATGATTATGTTTGTTGGTAGGGAGATTGGAGGTCATCTCTGGATATGTACATCTAGCAGTCAAACCATATGCTCTCATAGTTCATTTTGAAGGGCTGATAGATACGTTCTTTGAGAAGATAACTCCTATTGTTGAGTTTATGGAGAGAGATCCAGGTTAGGCCATACAGAATATGTCTGATCAAACCTAGGTGTTCTAGTTGCAGTACACTCCAAACTTCAGATTAGAGGGTGGACATAAGGAAGATGATATTTGGATACCGTCTATCAAGATGATTACTAACCATTTAAAAAAGAAAAAATTAATAGGGCCACATTGGGTGAATATAGTTTGTGGGGATCAGTGAAGTACTAGTCTGATATTTACACCTTGTATGTGAAAATAGAGGGAATGGTATTGAAGGGATTCTTGGATAAGTCATGGGAGCATTATTACATAGAGATACTATGAAATTATATGGTGCTAGATCCTATTTAGTAGACCAATGGGACTGTATCAGTGACGGACTATACAAGTTAGTTCAATAACATAAAACACATTCTTCTATCATTGTTAGGAGATGAGGACTCATTTGCAAAATTTTCTTATAATGGACTTAAATTTGATATTAAATTCCATGTCAATAACATTTGTCTAAATGGTTTTCTTGGGGGTTAATATTGATCTCATTTTTATGGAGAACATAGTAGAGGCTTCCATTCAAGTGAATATGGTTGTTTTTGGAAGGCAAATACTATTGAATTTTGATGTTAGGAGGAATAAATAAGATAATTTTAACTATATTAGTGGAAATAATATTGTTCTATTGGATGGATTAGTTATTCTAGGAAATTATCTAGTACATTTCCATTATTATTGTAATCTAGGTGATTATCAAAACATTTTTCCCCAATCACCTGTACAGCTTCTATATTTAGGAAATATTAATCTTCTACAAATGGTTATGTAGGAACTTATGAATCAAGGGTAGTTATGGGGGAACTAAGCCAAACCAAAGGATGAGAATGGGATCTCCTACATTATACCAGTCAGGCTATTAAAATACTATTATTCATAATATTTGAGGTGACGCACATGGTAATATATATAATTAGAGACCATATTAGTAGGGAATTGAATATCATGAATCTCAAACTGAAGCATTGGGAAATGGGATAGTTTGGATGGATGTAGTTCATTACAGAATTTTATATTACAATGATATGCCTTCGAAAGTATGAAGAAATAATCTTTTATAGTCATTAATAACTTGTTCATTATTTTATATTGGATCATATAATTATATTATATATCCTCAGAGTTTGAATGGTTTATGAATGAGGATGGATATTTTATGTAGGGTTTTCAAAATCGACACACTATTGAGAGTGAGGTCAAGGGACAATGACTTTTGAAAGGGATGTTCTCTTGAGGTTGGTTAGTATCTTTTCCATTAGAATCATTACACACTATAAATGTCATGTTTTGACTTGATTTTTAATCATAAATATATTGAATAATATATATCCAATATTTATTTGTACCATAATATGATATGTTTTATGATTCTAGAAAGAAATAACTTCTTTATTCATTGAAAATGGGATATGCAGGATGATCATACATGACTAGTTCATCAGCAACCCTGGTATCTCAACACCCATAATTCAAGTCTTTTTAGATGAAAGGGGGTATGATATATGGTTTTTTCACTTATAGAGGACCTTGTGGGAGAAATTCTTTCAAAAGACTCCACGGGGCATCCACCTAAGACAACTTTAATGTTTACAATTGAATTCTAATGATACATTGCAATTATGTTTTGATTACTAGAGTTTGAATGAGGTTATAGTAAATGAAAGGTATCCTATTCTACATATTTAAGTTCTAATTGACCAATAACGATGATCTTTGTTATTATATAATATTAACATAATGATGGGTTCTCATAAATTTAGATTTTGACCTTCAAATATACCATAAAATACTTTCAGATGATTGTTTGGCATATACGTGTTGTTCATGATATTGTTTCCACTGAAAAATTCCATATATATGATTATTATTTGAAGAAATTGAATCATTCACCTATACCTATAGTATTTTTTGGATTCATTATTGGAGTATGATGTGATTATGCATAATAATAATGAAGATCATTCCCTACATCTAGTCACCATCCTTAGTACACTGACATAGCATTGGATATACACCAATAATTCTTTTTTTTTCAATTTTGGTTCACCAAGAAAAATTTCATAGATAACATAATCTTTTTTTTTGTGTCTGTATGACCCGATAATGTTCAGGTTTTCATTTCTTAAGAGCATCCCATTATCGATTTTTATTATTTTTGTAATGGATTTCTGTGTTCTTTTTAAGGATACATCTTGGAAGTTTCCCATTTTATAGAAGGAATTGTTTGTTTTACAATGAAGGTATCAAATTTTAATGTTCTGGAGAAAGAGAGATTTCTTTCTATTATTTGTAGAAGTATTGGAATACTACACAAATTTTTATCCTACCCAAGATGGATGGGGAGTATGAATTATTTTTTGTATCTAGGATTAGACTAGGGGAGATGTTGATGCTGAGAGGACTACATGTATTGAATGGAAGACAAAAAAAGATGAAAAATAAATAGAATTATACTACAAAAGGTCTTCAGTTTTTCTTGGTGGTTTATTGATTGTTTTGTTGGAGGCATTTCCTATTGGGTGAAATTTTTATCATGTATAAATTCAAAAAAATCATAAACTACATCTTATTGTAGTGGTATCTCAATAATTAAAAATAGAGATATGTTGAATATATAAAATTACTTCACAGTGATTAAGCCTATAATCCTAGGAATCGAAATAGTGTTGTTGATTAATGGATAAGAAGAAAAATAATCAGGGATTTCATGAGTCTAATTCTGAGTTGAAGATGATAACCATGATGGTTGAGAGGCTAATAGAGGTTATGGAAATGCAAGAGTAGATGAATCTAGTTTACTTAGCCCTTGAGTCCACATAGGTAAAATGGATCATAGAATGACTTTATGAGGACATAGAGTGTTTTTCTATAAGAGAATTCCTAGAATGATGGGAGCATCATTTTTATTGGACTATATTTAAGGATCATATCATCTATGTATGGGTTTTTGTTTTTGTGATTGCATATATGTGTGAGGAGTTTATGTGTGAGTTCATTTCTCTTATCAAGAAAAGAATCCTGGTTTTCCAAAAATGTATCATGATCTATGTAGAAATTATTAGTGGAAAAAAATAAAAAGGTAAATTTCATGATTCATGACATTATGTTACACCCGTTACTATATGAAGGATGGGAAATAAAAACTAGGTGGTTTATAAATGTATTTTTCCATTCTATGTTGGAATTTTGACAACATTACCATGGATATTATTGTGGTTCTTATTATAAATCCTCATAATAATGAAGTGGTATGGTTTTTAATATAATGATTGAAAAATGTAATCCATTTCTTACCTATCTATGAACTATTCAAATATGATCAGTTTAGAGAATTGTATGTTGAAGATATATTGTGTTTTCATGGGTTCCACATAGTATAGTTTCATATTATGATTTTTTATTTAATTCAAAATTTTGGAAATAATTATATATTATTTTGGTTATCCAGGTGTTCCAATGTATGTTTTTTCATCAAAAAATAGGTGGGAAATAATATTGAACAATTTAGGTGATATAGGACATGTTACCAACATGTGACTTAAATATTGAGGTATCACTGGAGAAGAATGCCTCACACATTGAGTATTACAATGACAATATTAATTAGGATAGTAATCTAATATAACCATAAAAGAAATATAATGGATGTCCAAGAAGATCAACTCTATGTTTTATGGATGTGGGGGAGTCATAATTGTTGGGACTAAGTCTCATGTAGAAGACATCTATCCAGGTTTATTTGATTCTAAATTGTATAGTTATAGTTCAGGGTTGGATGAAGTCTTATACTAATTAAATTCATCAACCCCATGAGTTTAAAATGGGTGATTTTTTATTCCATCAATTGTCTCTGAGATTGCGTAACCATAGGATTAAAAGGTAATGATAGTTAGTACCCATGTTTGTTAAAAAAATTATATTATGGATAGAATCATACAATTGGTGTACTGATTTTATCTTTGAGAGATTTATACTACTATGCAATATATTTTTCTTCTGTCTTAACTTTGGAATTTCCACCTAAAAAGATCTCATATGATCAATATTGATGATGTGATTATTGTGTTTCTTGCATCCTTTGAGGAGAATACAATTTGTATTTTTGGATCAGAATGATAATGTGATGTTGGAAAATATTTGGTCATTGTTCTATTTTTTGTTACATCGTTAACTTTTTTAGGGATAAACATTGGAGATGGAAAAAGATATGCATTCCCAGTGGCCTGATATTTTTACCAATAAATATTTTAGAAGATTGGGAGTAATGCTAAATGTTAATTTAATATAAGGTGGAGATATTAAAAGATAAAAAAATTCTAGATATGCCTTTTTCTCATTTTCATGTCTTATTGTACACATATTTTATTCATTAAATTGTAGGGTTCCCACCTAAGAAAACATGTGTGTGGGATTTTAAACACTAGAAAATTAATTTACAAATTTCTGAACATCTAGTTTATTTTACTAATAACCCATATCATTCTAATATGATTTCCTTTTATCATTGATCCTATGGAGAGTATTACAAGGTTCCATTAACCCCTTTCTCAATGAATTAATAATCTAGTGGATGGATTTACCCCTCTTGGGCATGTGATCTATTCACTGGTTTGTTTCCTCTCTCTCATCTTTCTTCCCTTCTGAGAGGGTAACTTTTATTCAATTGATGACATTTTAGATCTAGGAGTCAATGGATTTTTTTGGAATTTGATCCTATATTTTAATCAAATATCACAATCATCATTTTTAATTTGATCATTATACATTGATTTTGGGGAGATGGTTTGGAGAGCGATCATCAAAGATCATGAGATATGTAAACATTTTTTCTCATGTTGTATTAATTAAGATCAAGTGTATGCAATAATACTATTTCACATAAACATTTTGATATTGAATTTAAATTAAAAAGTTTATGTTAACTCCATGAAATTGGGAATCCCTTCAATGATCCCATTGGACATCTTATAGATTATGATACTAGACTTAATGGAAACCCATGGGGAATTAAAATAAACTTGAAATAATGGGATCATAACTCTAAATGGTGTAAAATTGGTTTATGTAAATGATAAAAAAACTTATTTTAATGTTTATAATTTTATTTAAATGGATTATATATATATACCTATTAATGGAAATGTGATGTGAATAATTACTAAAAAAAATGTTTTAATAGTGACATTTTTATGTTATTACTTGTTAATAATGTAATGAACCAAGGTTGTGAATGATAAAAGAAATGTTTCACTTTGAGAAGAATGATTTACATGAATGTTCATGATTTTTACCCATTATTTATGTATTTTAATGTATGTTTTTGATCAATAAGGTTTGGGATGGGTTCTGATTCTACAAATTACCATGGGTTTCTAGAATGATGCTCTATGTTCCCAATTCATGCATGTGTATAATGAGTGGTTGGATAGGGAATGGTTCTAAAAATAACTTTTGGGTTCTATTCAGATTATCTTCTCCAGTGATATATATATATGAAAAATAATGTTTGTCTTAGGAAATGTTGTTTAAAATACCAATTGGGTGACAGACTGATGATATAGGCACTCGATGCATGATTTTGGCAGTTTATCTCGACCAATTATCTGTGGTAATATAAATGAAATTTCATAAAAATAAATAATTGTATCCCATGAATGTATGAATTGATAAATACTGGATATACAAGGATAAAACTGGTGAATGGGATGAGGAAGGTATGATTTGGTTAACTAAAGAATAAAAAATGTCAAACCTATTTACTTTTCAATTTATTTTTATTTTTTATACAACAACATACAATGTTTTGCAATATATATTTACATAGTTGTTTTTTGTGGTTCTCTAATTCATTGTAATCATACCTTACTCAGGATGGTTGATTAGTTACTAAATAGACATAATTTTTGATGTAAATGATTAGTTAATGATCACTAGTTTAGATAGTTTCGTTAGTTTTAGGGATAAAATACAGATGATTGGAATAGACATGAGTTAATGATATGGGAATGCTCACTTAGATGTCAAGGATAATTTTTTTTGTTATGAAAAATATGATTCAGGTTTCAACATGTATTATAGCTGAGTAAATGGTTTTTTAATCTAGAATTAGAATGTATAAAAAGGATTCTATATTCTGTTTAAAATTAATTTTATAACATGATTGGTTCTTGATTGTTTTTGTACCTGTAAATTATGGATTCCTCTATATATGTTGAAATAATAAACATCTGATTTGAGATAAAAATGATTCCTATACTTATTCATTGGATGATAATATATACGTTTTAAAGAATAAATTATGAATTTGTGAATTATTTTTTTAATATTACTTTATTAATATAATTTATGATGTTACTTATAAATATTTATTCAATAAATTTACTTCAAATATAATTCAGTGTCTTTCTGATTAAAAATTTTATGAAACTACATTGTTATTATTCAATGGTTTCATTTTTAATCCTATCTATAAGTTCTTGGTAGTTTTTTACTTTTATATCTATCCTGGCTGATTATATTTTATATGGGTTATCTGATGTTCTATATAGTACATTACCAGATAGAGTGTCAACTTCATTGGATTTAGTGAATCTTCTAGTGAGGTCATAATATACAGAGTTGTACAACCATTGAGAGTGGACATTATTCCTCATCACATATGTCCTACAATGACTATTAATGTAGTTGAATTTTTTTCTCATTAAATGTATTAATTATAGAATTTCAAGGTTTAAATCTACAAGATTTCAATTTTTGGAATTAATAGAGGACTATATAATCAATGGTTGGTAGATGGATCTTTAAGGATTTATTTTATATTTTTTCTTGAATACATAAAAAAAGAGTGGAATTTTGAGTGTATCATGTAATCTATCTTCTAATGCCTTTATGATCACACACTATTGTTACAATGTGTTTTCCATTTGGAGGGAGACATGTTTAGGTGAGATATTGAATATTATTATGGGGTTTCTTCATCGTGAGTAGTGGTCTACATGAGTTTCATCCTTATTCAATTATTTAAATCACATTGTGGAAATATTTATGTGGTTTATAATTTTGATAACATATATTTGATTATTTTATTCATTTTATTCTTTGGGTATATTTTAGGGTGAAATGATCTAATTTCATGACCAGTTGGTATGAAATACATGTAGGATATTTTTTATTTTCTGTTGGACAATGGGGACAACCATGTAGAGATTTGAAAACTGAGGTCAAAAAATATGAGCAATTATAATCCAAAGATGCTTATTTTTTCATATTGATCAATTTCATCATTAAAATCATCTATTTTTTAGATATTATTTGGTGGATCAGCAGATTTCATGTGTTCCATTAGAAAAATCATTTTGGGGGCTCGACTCAATGATCTTCTAGGCTTTTTTGGATAAAGACTTTCAATTTTCTTGTCCTAGTTCCACCTTGTTAGTCTATACCATATAATAGCTTATTATTATCAATGGTATTGTGTATAATTTATTTGGGTTTCCATTTTTCAAAATTATTATCTTTATATCACTTTTTCATTCACTCTTTTATCGGTATTTTAGATTATTCATAACCCATTGTGGACAATGTCTATGTGGTGGAGATAGTTTTTTTGTCACTATTATTTTAATGTCTTATGTTTTATAATTTGGAACCTTGTAATCCACTCAATGGATAAATATGTGGCTAGAATTAGATCATATTTTTTTTTGTAAATTCCATTTTAGTTATTTATTATGTAATTATAAATCAACTGGCATAGATTTAGGATGTGATCGATGTTGGAAAATGGGATATTGATAAAGGATTTCAATAATTGGGATTTTGTGGGAATAATTTTTCTTATAATGTCTTTCATGTGATGACTATATTATACATTATTTGAACTATGTACCACCTTCCCCAAAAAAGAAATTTTTGATATATTAGGATCATAAGTGTAAAAAGTGTACTTTTTCCTAGAATAATATGATCTTATAATAGATATAATGTGTTGTGTAATTTTAGTTTATTGGTTACAATGTCAAGTAAACACTCATAGAGGGATTGTTGTTGTAGACTCTATGAGTTAGATTTTACCAGTGTAGTCTATAGAGAATCAAAGGAATAATGGTCATTATAGAATCTATTTTTTGAAATTATTTGGGTTTACATTTTGGATTATGTGTGCATGTATTCTTATTTTATGTAAAATATTGTTTTCATAAAAAAATTTCCTAATCACTAAAAATCATTAGACACTATTCGGAAGCATTTATAATAAATCATTTTATGGTGCGGAGACATAGGGATTTTGAAACTATTAATGTGATGGTGCCTAGTGACATCAAAAGTAATTTTTATTCCATTTTATCTAATATAGGAGTTCAACAATTAGATAATTTGGACAATTTACTCAACAAACATTATGGTTTTCCTGATTTTTCATGATTTGAGACTTTAACTTTTTTCAAAGAGTTTTCTAGAAAATTAAAAAATTTATTCACTAAGAGGTTTCATACATTAACAGCCATATAGGTCACAAAAAAACATAGCATAAAATATCCATATACATTTCATTATGTATTTTATTTAAATGATCGATTAATATCATAATTTTACAAACTAATATACAAAGTTGGATAAGAAAATATGGTTTAATAATTATATATTATTCTTTGAATCAAATCATATGTTTCATTCCAAATATATGGTTATGTTAAAAAAGATTCAATGATACATCAAATGGGTTATAAAGATCTATGGAGTTGATGTGGTGATTGTTTAAATAATATATTTATTATTTTATTAATAGTTTTAATGGGTTTTCTAAATACCTTAGTGTCTCATTAGTTGCATTCGTGAAATTTTATCTTCATATGGATTGATAGATTCAAAAAATCTTCTAATCCTATATGATATGTATCAGGTTTTCATTCTTTTTTCACAGTATTTTGATTATGTATTTATCATGATATCTGATATTAGTGATTTAATATAATTTTTTTTATGGGTGGTGTAATGTCCAAGACCAATTCATTAAATTAATTATTGAGGTATGGTTTTTGACATGTTCTGGGAGGTCAAGGTGACATATTCCCCACACAATTCCAAATTTCCAATTCTGTGAATAGTATTTCCAATTTTGGTAACAATGATTTTGGTGAGTCATCGTTATTTATAAGTGACTATGGGTAATCTTCATTGGTCAGTGTCAGTGAGTCATCATCATATCTCAATGTCGGTGATTCATCTTCATCTATTTTTTAGAGAGATTAATCTCTATCTGTCAGTTTGGGTATGTCATCTTTATTTGTCAGTATCAGTGGGTTATCTTCATATGTTGGTTTCAGTGAGTCGTCATCATCAATCATTGTTGGTTAATCAACATCATTTGTTGGTGTCAGTGAGTCACATTCATCTATTGGTGTCAGCGTGTTATATTCATTTTCGGTGTTAGTGAGTCATGTTCATCTTTCAGTGAGTAATTTGTTGGAAAATTATCATCACCTGTCAGTGAGTAATCTTCAACTGTCATTGTTGGTGAGTCATCAGTCGGTGTTGGTAGGTGATATAATGTTTCCTGATCAAACCGGTGAGTAGTGTTTCTAGCTTCATACTATTTCACCCCTTTGACATTTTCATTGATCTAAATCACGTAAAAATCTTTGTATTATGTTATTTATGTAAAATTAAAATCAAATAACTCCTATAATTTTTTTCTAAAGTGTCATCTTGTATTTACATGGTCAAACCACATGGTTTAATATGATCCGCATTAATGGGAAATCTAATATGTTTCAAGTCACATTAGTCTCAGATCAAATCCTTCAATGTAGGTAACCTTCTCAACATTCATTCCATCTCTATTATCTACGTGTAAGGCACCCCGATACATTCTTCTGATTAGAGTGGTGTGATCAAAAAAAATTCATCGATTGTTTACGCCTTATGTTTCTTCCTACTACATGTGAACCCCTTGTTTTGGTGCAAGCACCTTGTGTTGATCCATAATTTATAGAAGGTATGATCCATCTCTGTTATGATATTTTCATTATTTCATATTCTCATGTTTCCCCCTTCCATGAGATATAAGATGGTATCAACATTTCTAATGTATATTTCATAGATTTTGGTTGATGTAGTGGTGAGGAAACATCCTCAGGTGGATATAGTTGTTGTGGGGAATGTGATCAAGATCTATTATATTGGACTGTTCCCATTCAATGAATGTCAGAATATTTTATGAATAAGTATATTCAATAGTTTATTAATATAGTTGAATATTTTACATTGAATATTATATTATGACCATCTATGTAAGAATTATAGGGTATAATTTCTTGTCTAAATCATCCCCTATTCAAAAAACATTCTTATCATACAACATGAATTCATTAGAATTACGTTCATACAAAAATTTTAAATATTTTAATCTATATTATTCTATATATCCTAAAATTCAATGTAAAATAAAATTTACACTAAAATGAGGATTTGAATAGAAAATTTGAAACATTATAATGAATTTTTATTAAAAAATATAAATCTTGAGTTATTATGATTTATGTTTTTGTATATTTTTTAATACATGGATTAATTTTAATACCTAAGGGTATTATAAGTCCTTTCATTTTAGGATTGGAAATTTTATATTCAAAAAATTACAATTATCAATATATTTCTAGAAAACAAAATCATTGAAAATGATAATTATTATTACCATTAATTAAATTTTCCTTTGATAATCTATATTTTTTAAATCTTAAAATGTTATTCATTATAATTTTAAACCGATGTATTTTATTTTTTATGTCAAATATTAATATTTCGCATCATTATATAATTTATTAAACACTTTTAATGATGTCATTATTAAATAATACTATTTAAAAATTTTAAAAATTATATACCATAATTTCATAATAATTTGTTTAATACATAAATATATAATAAAATTTTATAAAAATTACTTCATTTCAAATAACTATTATTGTTGATTTTTATTATAAGTTAAAACAATTTATATATTATTCATTTTACAATTTTGAATTATTTTTTTAAAAACCCAAGACTCTATTATTGATGTTACTTTTCCAAATGAAATTTTTTATATGTATTTACCCTTCTCATTCACTAATCATTAATTTATATTTCATTACACTAAGGTTGTAATGTACTTCCATAACACTAAATATTTTTAAAATTTATTCACTTTTCATTTTAATTTAGTTAATTCACAATGGGATCATAATTTCTTCTTTTATGGAAAAGTTAATAAATTTATTAAAATATTTATTTTATACCCATTAAAAATTTTAAACTTTCACAATAATGTATTAATATAATTTTTTAGAATTTTTAATGAAAATAAATATAAATTTTCATATTAATAACTCATTTTGGAAAATTAAATTTTGGTTATCAAATATTTTCATGCATGATCATAATACACTTAATACCAACTTGATGTTGTTTAGAAATAATCTTTTATTTAAAAATGGTTATTTATGATGTGATTAGTAAATCCTATTTTCATTCCCATGGTTTATTATGATATATTAAATATTTATCCAATTATAGAACATATATGTATGGATGTCGACAGATGGGGTCCAAGATTAACCTCCAACTAATTGGGAACAATTTTAGTCCCAACTATGAAAATTTGATATGAGTGTAATTGAAGTTGATTTGTAATATTGAAATTATTATGAGTAAAAACAATGTAGAATAGAAATATTCAAAAGATTATTTGTTATCACAATGTGTACTATATGAGTTAAAAAAATTGATTATTAACCTTTTGACCATTAGATTTGTTCATGAGAATGTTTGAAAGCAATGTGTTGTTAGATATGTTCATAAATAAATGAACTAATATGATTATGACTTGATGATAATTATATATTATATTAATTTATTTTCATCCATGGATCATATTTTTTATATTATCCTTCCACAATATATTTATACACGTTGTATTGTTATTTTTATATTACATTCCCTTAAATAATAACCTATTCTCAATTATTATAGTTGAATTTTATTTTTAATAACATATTTTTACCTTATTCCATTCTTATGATCCTTACACCAACAAATATTTTTGGAGTTTTACCCCTATTGATCATTAAAGATCATTATTTTTTTATTTTTTTATTCCCAAGGTTAGTATAAAGAGTAAACTATAAGCGATTTCTATAAGTGAACTTATTATAGTTCAATTATGGATAAAAATAAGAAGTATTATAAAATATTATTCATATGTTTCTAATCATCAATGAAATCAATAATTTCATTCATGTTATTTTGAGTTAACATTCTTATATGTTTTTTATAATATATAAATTATGTAAAATAAATAATTTTTTTATCTCGTGATTCATTAGTTCTTATATTATAAGTGTTTATTTTTTTATTATCACATTATTTATTTTTTTGGGGATATGTTATGAGTACATTAGTAAATCCACTAGGGGTAAATCAAACTGGTATGTTTATTTATTAGATAAAATTATATTTTTTGTAAAATTAATTATTATGTGGTTCTAAATAAATTTTTTTTGTTCTAGATAATATAAGTGAATTTATTCTATGTCATAGATTCCCTTTATGTAATAACATTAAAAAGGGTTTGTTGGGTATGAACACAATCTTCACCATGTTCATAACAAATATCATTAACATCACACATATTTTAAAAAATATCATGTGATATTATCTACTTAATTAACATTATCCTTATGAAACATTATAAATATTGGAATATATAAAAATTTTATCTATAAAATAACCATAAATATAAATATTTAAATACTTTTGATTAATAATTTATGTAATTAATATCATTTATGAATTATTTCATCAATTATTAGAGTTACAATCTTATAAATTAATTAATTTTATCTTATTTAATATTTTTATTATTTATGAAATTGTTGGATACTATATAATTTCATTTAACTAGTGATTCAACATAAAATATGAGGATTATCCTTATGATAACCCTAAAGGGATGAAAAATGGAGTGAAAACCATTATGAATATTATATCTCAATTTTTGAGTAACAACATGATCCTTGTTGATCTCTTAAACATATAAAAACTTGAACAACATAAAACAAAATATTTTATAAAGAAAATAGCACCATATTTTAGTGGTTATTCCAACCCATTAGTTTTTAAATAATGTATCAATGTGATAGAGAATATATTTTATAACATCTCCTGCTCAATCCATGGGATAAAAAAAATTACATTATTTTATTGAAGGTGAAATTCAATAATAGAGGAAATTAATTTAGAATAAAATATGAAATATAGAATCTGGAACTATGTAATGGGATATCTTCAATAAATTATTAATTAGTCAATGTTTTCCATAAACTCATTATGAAATATAAAAAATGAATTTGATGATTTCAGTGAAAAGGATGTTTCATATGTGAGTACCAATGAAAAAAAATAAAGAGGATCATGATATATTACTCTATTTTTATTAAAGTCCTAGATTTGATGATTTAATCATTCAATGATATCTTATGATTAATTTCCAAATAATAATTATCAATAATTGTTTTTTATTTTTTCGATGTGGTGATTTTTTGTTCAATTATATTGGAAATGGATGATGGGATATCCATGTATTCCAAAAGATTATTAAAGAATAGTTAAAATCCATGAAATCTAAAGTAGAGATCATCATTATGGGATGGAATTAATATCATCCAAATTCTTAATGTTTGTGAGGAATCACCCCTAAACCAAGATGAACAAAACCCTGAAATGTTTTCTCTGTGTAATGAGTTTCCACTATAATCATTATTATCTATAAGAATTGAAGAGAATTATTATTATAATATTGGAACATAATATACTATATTGCAATGGTGATAATATATGTAATTTTGAAATTTTATAGAAATGTATGTATAAAAATATAAATGAATACATCCTTGAATATGACTATTGATTAATTCCTATATCCTTCTAGAAATCCATTATGACCGCAATTCAATGGGCATGTTCCCTTCCCTAGATCCTTGGTAAATACATTTTCACATGATCCAATATATAGGATGTGTTTATTATACCTAGTAGGAAGCCACCAATGGGTCTTTAATAGAATTATATAATAAATATGGGTGAATTACACGAATATAATAAATGAAAGGATATCTAGCTTTTATATGAAACATAAAAAACATGTAAATCTAGTCGATAGTGTTTGGATCAACCTTGTTTGGTTCCCTTGATGACATAATGTTTATTATGTAGTTGATAAATCTCCATAGATGGGATAGTCTATAAAAAATTCCAACACAACCCCTCATAAATTTATTTCGCATATTCATTCCATATGAACATATAACATATCCCACATGGTCATGATCATCAATTTGGAAGAACCTATTAACTCAATTTCAAGAGATATAGTGTCAATACGTCAAATATATAGATAGAAGATGACATATCAAGCATCATGTAATGTTAATATATAGTCTTAACCATCACATATCCACTAGTAAAAAACACCATAAATGGTACACATTGTTATACACACAAAAACAAAAAGAAACCAAAATTTTATTATATGACACAATGACTATACATTGATTATTGAAAAACAATTCCAATATCCTTAATAATGATAATATAATGATATAGACAACCATTCTTTGGTGAAATAATTTTTTCACAACAATTTATATTTTTCAACTCCAAATGAACCATTATAAATAATATATCAATTGTGACAACCAAAAAATCCAATTTAAGATCATTGTATTCAATATCATGATCTACACGTGACAACAAGAACATAATGGGTTATAATATCCCAAGACTCTATTATATATTTACTACGGAAAATAAATTCAATATATGTTATAGATTATAATACATGTTTCAAAGAGGTAGCTTTCATTACACTAAAGAGTGATCATCCTATATAGGCTATGTCACACACAAGATAGACAATCCTACAGAGCTTATGTTACAAGTAAGAGAGACCTTCCTCGATATATTTTGTTTCACACAAGACTATGTTTCAAGAAAAATTGATATATTATAAAAATATAAATATTTAATATAATATGATATAACCTAGCCTTTACAATATGGGTAAGTAATAGTATAACTGACCTATGAAAATTTATATTTTATATAATGATAAAATTAATTCATTGGTTTTAAATTAATAACAAATGACAAAATGAACTAGTTGGATATTAAAATAAATATTATTATATTTATCCTACCAAAGGATTTATGTCTTCAAAAAATTATTAAAAATAAGTGAAAATTTTAGTTAAATATTTATTTAATATATTAAATAATATATTTTATATATTCATTTGTTAGGTTTTATTGTCATAAAATTAGAGAAAACCTTATAATACACATACAAATCAATATTTTTTAGAATGTTAATTTTACAACCTTTTGATGTAGAACCAATTTTAAATATGGATTTTGATGCATTAACTGATTTATAATGAAAAAATAAAATTCATAATTGAAGTAAAAACATTATAATTATGTTAGAGTGAATTTTTGATATTTTTCAGAAACATTTCAATTTATAATGAATAGTTAAATTAATTGAATATTATTTCAAAACATCTTTTTAATATAATTTATTAATAAGTTAAAATTACATCGTTAATTAGTTTTAAAGATAAATTAGATAATATTTTTATAAATAAATATAAACTATTTCATTTTATTCAATTTCAATTTGAAATTTATTAAAAAAACTAGGGCAACATTCAAATGTTTTTACTTTAAAAACACCCACTGTCATCCTGCATGCGAGATTCAATTTAAATTAATTTATGCCTCTTAAATAATTATAAATTTTAAAAAATGCATTCCATATTTGTAATAATCATAATTTATAATATAATAAAATACCAACTTTTTAAAACAATAAAATTTGTGAATGTAATTAATATTAATTACAATGTTTATGATAAAATTAAGCATAATAAAAGACTAAACATTAACTTAGGGGACAAAATTACAAATATACTTGTCCAACGACCAATGTTTGTCCATAATGTGTCCATAAAACTTCTATTATTATGTTTTTTCTTTTTTGCTACTCGTTTAGGTAATAACATGTTTTCACATAAAATGTTTCCAAAAATTCCAAGCGATTCCTTTTCATTCCCTATAAAAGTAACTCCTCTCCTACCACTTCCTAAAAATTCTCAAAAATTTATTCACAGGGAATATCTACCAATTTATTTTTCCAAAATCCCCCATTGACCATTAATCTTTCATTTGGAATGAAATACTTCAATGGAATCCTTTTGGTATAAAAAAATTATTTAGCTGATTAAGTGGTAAAGTCTTCTCTCAGGATATTGTGTTTTTTTCATTATCCAACCTCTCATATCATTATAATATATTATTTTTTAATATAACAAGTATCATAAATATACTATGATTTATTAATCAATGATTTCGACCTATACTTTCAAAACCTCACATCTAATGGGTAACAGACATATTGTTTCTATGAATGGTGAATTACTATCTCACGAAATGATGATTATTCATTTTTTCAATTACAAACTCTCATGGTGGCCATTAAGAAAGAAAATATATTTATATATTATATATATGATATTTATTATTTATTTATATTTATTAATTAATTTTATAACACATACATTTAATACTCTCTAATTTTTGTTAATAGGATAACATTGTTTGATGATGTGTGGAATACCTACCCCTCAAAGTTGTATGATCTAGTCACATGATCAATTCAATATATAAATAATGATTAAAATTAATCACAATTGAAATAATGAATAGTTATATGATATTAAATAATTTACTTCCTTTATGTAAATAATATATATATATATATAAGATTTTACTTATTACCCTTTCACACACAGACTAATAAGTGATAACGTTAATCGTGGAAGTGTGGACTACCTCCTCATTGACAAGATTTGATTCCTTTTATATCATAAGATTTATATATATATAAGTTTTTATGATTTAATAATATTTTAATTATGATATTATTGTAATTCTATAAAGATTTTACTCTATTTACTTTCCTTCCATAATGATCTATGAAAATTATAACGTTACTCATTTGTACGTACTACATATTGTTTCCATGACTGTAACATTCTTTCATTTTTCATATCAATATTTAAATATAGTATTTAATAGTATAAAATATGTTTTAATATGATAATTATTTAAATATTTTTATTATATATATATATTATATGATAACCACATTGACCTTATATTACCTACCACAGTTGTTTTTGATAGTTAAACTGAATTTGGTCAAAACAACCGATGTAAACATAATTTTTTAAGTAGTTGTATAGTAAATAATAATTAGTGGAATAACTTTTATTATAAACATCAAAAAGGTTCACATACTTGTATAAAATTATCATATGTGTAATATAAAAGTTGTTAAAGGGTGTTCACCTGAACAGAAACTAATGTTAACAGATTCTTATCTAACTTCTCTTTCTAAGAGGCGCAAATTATTATTGTGCACCAAATTTATTATATGTGATTTAAATACATATGCATTGACATATAATATCATTAATTATATTATCATATTTTTATTTAAATATTTTATTCATGTATTATTACCATTGGGTTTTCCAATTAATTTGTCACCACATTAGTAAAGGATTTCATCTCAATTTACATCTATTGAGACTTAATTGTTTAAGGAATATAGTTTATTCTTATGGTGTATATACATACTTTTAACATTATATATCTTGAATCTACATACTCTCATATTATTATAAATTTTATTAAATTTTATTCATTTATTGGTCTTATTAATTAATATGCTTCAAAGTGGATTGTGACACATGGTTATTTTTAATGACTATTATCATGAAGAATGATCTTAAAATATCCTTTAATAATATTTACATTTATCTATGAAAAAACCCTTTAATATACTCCAATTTCAGAACGTTTAATTTATACCATTCTTATCCTTTATCTGGATGGTTTTTGATTGATTTGGTCGTTGATTGTATCCACAATCACTTTATTGATTTATTTTCACCCCTTGAAATATTTAATATCATATAATCATTTGACATTGAATTTTCAATAAATATCCAAATACTATCGCATGGATATAATTATTTCCAAAACCATATAACTTTTTTATATAGTTTTTACTTTGAATGTTATTTCTTTATTCATGTAAATATCGATATACTCATATCCTGTATTCTATATAGATTTTGTATAATAAAAATATTAAATATATAATCTTTGTACATGATCTATATGGTTTGGGGACCCGTTAATGAATTCCTTAGGGGTTATAGAACAGTTAATGAATGCACTATGGGTATTGGAACTTTTAATGAAATCCCCTAAATTCATCGGCAGTCTAATCTGATGAATTAGTTGTGAAAACTGGGAATGTTTAAACTGTATCTCTATGGTAAAGGTATCATATGACTTTAAAAACATGACAATAAGTAATTATTCATTTCCTTTATTAATATTTTTTTAATTATTCATCTAGGGGATTTTGAGTCGATGTATTAATATATACATTTCATTTCATTTCTCTTATTAGATGTCATGTGTTTTAGTTTCATAACATTCTATTTAGATTTTTCATTGTCTAGTTATTTTAATGGAATATGTTTTCATATATTACCATTTTTAAATTGATTTTGAACTTCACTATTATTTTTTATATATATAAGGCATGTGAGTTTAGTTATTTACGATGTTATAATTATTGATCGCATTCATTTATTATTTCTTCCACAATATTGTTAACTCAATGAGCATTTGATCTCACCATTATTATGTTTAGTTCCCTTAGAATCTAAAAATCCTATAATAAAATATATGCATCAATTTTCTAGATTGATTAGAGTCATCATAGATGTTATTTATTTAGAAGTAATAAAAAATTTATGTTTTAATTAATGTATTAATTATTAATATATGAATCATTTATGTATCAGGTATACCAAGATTTCTAAAATGACAAGTCCTTCGAGGCTTGATTCTTTGTAATCATGCTAATTTAATTAGTAGAAGACACCGATTTTGGTCTATTTGGTGTCGGTTCACTATATTTGGTATCAAAGGAATTATATTACCAAACATCGGGAACTAGATTAAGGAAATAAGGTTATTAAACATAATACTAAGGTATTATTTAAAGATAAGTATTGAAGAACACCATAGAATTTAGGTAACGTATATATTATGTGTGACTTCCGGACTGTACATTCATGTCTACATACAACAAGTGGATGTGGTTTTTCTATATATTTACCTAGGAGTAAAAACTCGGACATGGTGTTTTGAGCTTGACTCGACGTAACCCAGTACATGTCAATTGACCTTACTACACACTTAGTTTGATATTTATAATGGATGTGAATAAGATAATATATATTTTATTTCAAAAATATTATAAATGATTTGGGTTCAAAAATATGTATCCTAAGTTAAAACTAAGGGTTATTACATTAGAAATAATTTTTCATAGTATATAAATACTTTGAAGGATATTACGGATAAACCCTAGACAAATGAAGCTCATATGTCGAAATAAATGGATGAAATATTAATGCATTGAGGTTGTATAGAAATCAATAGTTAAAATTCAATTTAAGGATTAACATAATTTCATAGATGTCCATCATATTAATTTTTGTAAAATATATTAATTTAGTTTTAGAAAAATGAAAATTATACTGCAGGTGAAAACAAATCAAATCCAGTAAGGAATCAAATCCAACAAGGTCACAGGTCATAAACCCATGATCAAAGAATGATAAGGGTTTTATACTGAACACTGACCTTCCCAATTTCCTGGTTAATTATTCATTATTTTTAGATGAAAAATATAATTAATAAATGTAAATTATTAACTATAAATGCCATTATTGTGGATTAGTGATTGGTCTTTTAACTATACATTATTTGGAAGATAGTTAAAAACAAATAATCATACATGTCGCTCTTTTAGGGAACTTAATAAATTTTGAAACGTGTTTTTGTGCTTCATGTATCAATATCAAATTTTAAATAATTTAAAATTTTATCTATGAAAAACCAAAATTTCATAGTTTTCATAAGAAATTTAAACCTATCATGTAAAATTATTTCCTTATATTCCAGGTCACTAAAATAATTACCCAACATAAGGAAATTAAATTCGAAATTAAATGATATAACAATAAAATAATTTCATTTGATCAAACAGTCTTCTAAATCATCATATATTTATGGGTTTTAGGACCTCAACTTTCTATTTATTATTTACATATTTCTGATTAATGAACTTATTCACTACATATAAATATTTACTCTTTTCCTCTAAGTATGTATGCATACATTCCACTAATGTTCCCACTCTTAGAGTCGGTGTTATATTTTATTCCAAGCGAACCTTATACTTCGCATTATCTCTTTTCCAAAGGATTATTTTTGAACCATTCTCATGATTTGGGACATTAACATATAAAAAACAATACAATCTATCATCAAGATCATGTTTATATTGTGATAACGCAATTTAAATATGGTGTGGAGGATGTGATTCCATGAAAATGTAATGTGACAACCATGAATTCCATAGAATCTATTATACACAACATTACGAATGTAAGGGAATATAATTTCCGATGACTCTACTTTGTATTTACTGTTTTAAATAAACTCTAAATATGAAATATATTTTAATGAACACTACACCGAGTTATCCTGTCACACACACAAGATTGAATGTCTTTGTTAGCATAAATTACACTATAGACCAACCTTCCTTGATAACGTATGTTAGAATAAGAGCTAAATTCCTTGATAGCCTATGTTGCACACAATATCACATTTCACCAAACTAAGATATATTTTTAAAATTTTAATATTTAATATTATAAGATATAACTTATCAATTCAAGCATTTTTTATGAATAATATAAATTAACTTATCAAACTTTATGGTTTATATAGAGTTAAAATTAATTCATTGGTATCCATTTAATTACAAATGAAAATAAAAAACAATTGGATATAAAAAAGAATTAATATTATATTTTTTATTCTAAATGAGTTTTCCTTAGAAAACATGATTAATTATAAGTAGTAAACTATAATAATGAAATATTTTTTGATATATTCAAAAAAATATTTTTTATATTAATCCATTAGGTTATATTGACATAAGATAAAAATAAAATCTATTTAACACATAAAAACCCTAATTTTCATAAACACAATTTTACCACCTTTTAATGGTGAAACCATTTTAAATATGAATTATTTTAATTTAATAGATTTAATATGTGAAAAATAAACTTCATCATTGAAAATGAAAAAAAAATTATGTTTGGGTGATTTTATGATATTTTTATGAAACTTTTCAATTTTTAACGAATAGTTAAAATACTGAATTTTTTGAAAAAAAATCTATATAATTTATTATTAAGGATACATAATAATATTAATTGGTTTTAAAGTTAAAAATGATAATAATTTTATAAATAAATACAAGTTAGTTCATTTGAATCAATTTCACTTTGAAATTGATTATAAAAACATAGGAAACATTCAGATGTTTTTACATTAAGAACTGGCATTGTCGTCCCACCTATGAGATTAAATTAAAATCAATTTCTACCATATCTATGATTGAAATTTTCTAAAATAGATTCCTTTTTGGTTGTAATAAAAAAATTTAATTTATAATAACACCAACATACTTTTACAAAATAAATATTAGTGGATGTAATGTAATTTAATTATAATTATTATGGTAAAATTAAGCGTAATAAAGAACTAAGACATTAAATTATATGCACAAATTATCAGGAAACATGTTGATAAAAATTTTCTATACATACATTTTCAATTAACCTTCCGTTATAGAGATTTATTTTTTTGAATTTGTTTCAATTAGAACATGTGTACACCTTACTAGTTTCCAAAGATTCCAATTGATTCATTTTCCCTCCCTATAAATGGACCTCATTTCCTCCCACTACTTCATAGCACTCATACCACATAGGTTATGATATGATACTCCCATATATCTTCGAAAAATCACTAACCTAGACCTTGAATCCTCTATTTTGGTAGAAATCCTTCCAATGAATTCTTTTGGTACAAACAAAAAGTAGCCACCCAATTAAGAGGTAACATCTTATCTCAAGACTATTAATTTTATTTCCATTTCCAAACCAGTCATATCCTTTTATTATATTATTATTCATTAACACCAGTATCCAAAATATATTAGTATATTTTTATTATAATTATTCTACTTAAAATTTCATACACTTCATGTTAATGGGTAATGAAAATATAGGTTTTGTCTACGTCGAACAACTACCTCACAAAACGATGATTGTTCATATTTCCATTACCTAAAATCATGGTAGACATTATGATGTAAAATCTATCCATATATTATATATATGATATATATTATTTATTTATACTTGAATAAGCTTTGTGGGTTAATTTTATTAAACAACATTTCAGTGTTTTTTGACTACTAAACTTTTTGATTAAAAATATTTTTGTTTTTTGAGGAATCGGTCTATGTCAATCATAATAATGTTTTTTTCTAGAAAAAGGTTTTAATATCCTATTTTCGGGGTGATTATTATCAGACACGGGATAATTCATAAATATGTTATTGTTTATTATACACTTTATAATATTTAGTTTTGTCAACATGACATTGAAAATCATCAGATTCAATAGAATCAAAGGCCACATTTTTAATTTGTTAGAATCTTTTATTTTACATATTTAAAGAATTTTAGAAGTTAATAAGCTGTAAAAATGAATTCAGGGAGTGTATAAGTAATTTTTACATATGTTTTTTAATTAATAAAGGGATTTTAGGAGTAATAAGTTTTTCATATATTCTAAAAACAAATCAGATGATTCTTTACTTATAATGGAGTTCTAACAATCCTTGATAACCATCATGATAAAAGATTTTTATGAAATAATGGAGATTTTTGTATAATTTTAGTTTATCAAAATGGGATTTCCATTATATTGGTATTTACATCTTAATGGTAATTAGATCATTATGTTCTCAGTAAGAAAAAGTTATTATTGAGCCTTAAGAAGAAATAAATTGTACAGGGAGTTTTGTATTGGGATTCTCATTCTGAGATTTTCAAACTGGGAAACTTAAACTGAGAATTTTTACTTATATTTTCTCAATGATATTTTTATATTGGGATTTTCATACTGATATTTTAATACTTATATATTTTATGAGATATTTATATTGTTATTTCCATAATGGAAAAATTGTACCGAGAGTTTCATAGTTAGATTTTTTGTGCTGATATTTTCATATTGGTATTTTCATACTATAAATTTCATAGTCAATTATCAAACATGGAATATCATTATATGGATATCATACTTATGTATTTATAATGAATTGTTATTGATATGAAAAAAATATCACAATGAGATGAGAAGGAAAAATATCATAACTAGTTGATAAGGAAACATATCGTTGTGAGCTGGGAATGATATCCTGAGAATTGAATAAGTTAAATATAAAGTATAAATGTGATTTATTTATGGAGTTTTGAAATTTTATAAATTAGGGTATTTTTATATTTTTCCATCTTTTGTTTTTTTAATTTCTTAAAAAGGCATTCTCGGATCATTCAACCATTTTCAACATTCATATGCATGAAATATAAAGAGCGCTAGATTATTGGTAGGGGAAGATCCAATATATATGAATGAAAATATTATTTATATTTCTATTCAAGATTGATTTTTTCATATTTTGGAAAGAGTTTAGAATTATCACATTTTAGAATATCAGATCCAACATCATTGTATTGAGAGAATCATATCCAACATTATTCTTTTGAGAGAATCAAATCTATCTTTATAATATTGAGAAAATAAAATACAATGTTATTATATTTATAGAATCAGATCCATCATTATGATATTGGAAAAATAGGATAAATCATCATTATATTTAAAGAATTGGGTCCAATAATATTTTATTAGGAGAATCAGATCATTATTTATCTTATTACGAAAATCGAATCTAGCCAAATCAGACTAAGGATTCAGATTAAGAAATTAGGAAGAAGTTTCAAGAATGTCATTATTCATATGTTTTTCTAAATATTTTATAACAAAACATTGTAAAGTCATGGGATTTATTATAATATTTCTATTAGGATATGGATGGTGCCTAACAAGTGTTGGCAGAAGTTGTTTTCACTTCTTCATAATAGTGGATTTCTATATACCAACATGAGTTGATGTGGTAAGGATGTAGGTTATCTCACCGAGTTCAAACCTCTTATATATTATTGGATTTACTAGCTCTATTTCATTTTCATGCATTATTATTTACTAAATGTTTATATGGAAATTAATCATAAAATGTTGAAGGGGATAAGATATTAAATGTTTTGAAACTTTAAAAAAGTGAAAAACTGATATCCTAATGTCCTTGTCAAATATTATTTATCAAATGGTTATGGGTATTTGTACATAAAAATATGTGTGTGACATGATGGATTGTTTTTTTGATTGTAATAATAATTTTCACAAAGTAAAAAACAATAATTCATTGTATGTATGAAGAAATATTTGATGAATACTTCAACAGAGAAAATTAATTTTTTTGCATCATCAACGGATTCAGAGATGTCTTGGAAGATTCTATAAATATGAATAATCTTATGACAAAATTTTCATATAGTTATGGTTCAAAAATATATTCATTATATGATAAGGATAATATTTCTCTTAATGAATTTCATAACATTTGTGTTTCCTATAAAATGAAAAAATCACTAATGTATTAAAAAAAAATTTAAAACAAATTTTAATTATTTTTAAGTGATGAAAATCCATGTTGTTAAATAAGCTGATCCTTGTGAGTTTGAAGATAAAAAAGCTGAATATTTTAACAATAATATTATGTCTCTCATCAATAAAAATGTTCAAAGACCAAGATGCATGTGTAGAGGTAAATATCCATTGAAATGTTTTGAGTGTGGTGGAATCCAAGACATTAATATTAATTTTCCTGAGAATAATTTTTGGAGAAAATCAAAATGATTCCAACCAAAAAACCTCGATAGAAGAATTGGATCATAAATGATAAAAAAAACACATCTAAAAAAGAGAAGAAGATTATTACTAGAAGAAAAAGAAGTATGTTGAGTTATGAAATTTGAATTAGACACAACTCAAAATAATTCTTTTAATGATAACTATTTGAAAATTTTTTAAGATTCATCAGAAAATTTGAGAAAAAAAAATTTCTCAGAGAGTGAGGAAGGAGGGGAAGAATAATGTATATAGTATCAACTATGATTAGAACATATTTCATGTCTTTAGAGAAAAAAACTCTAAAGAAAAAAATTACATTATTGATGATATATTGTTCATAATTTTCTGATGGAAGAAAAGTTGTTATAATGGAGGAGGAATAATACATGATAGAGATTTTATGTTACAATTATATAACTATTGAACAAAGAAAGATGATTGAAGATATTACTATGAAGCTAGGATCCACATAAAAATAATTTTAAATGTTTCTATAAAGACATATTTAGTATATAAAACATTGTGGAACATTAATGGAAACATAAAAAATGTTTTGGACATAAAAATAGAGACATCTAATGTTATAGATAAGGCTCATTTATGAGAATTGGGTGAAATATTCTCTTACAAAAAATAATATTTCTTCTGATTATTTTAAAATTTTAGGTTTTTGGAAATGTATTGGGAAATATTTGGTGGAAGAAGGATGTGAGAATCATATAAATTCCTCAAAATTAGATAACATTATCCAAATAAAATATGTTCCACATAATGAGTATGTAAGATATAAAAAAAGTTACCAACCATAAAAATGGTTAAATATATACAGATCATATTTCAATTGAAAATAATGATTTTATTCTTGTTTTAGTATTGTTTCATCAATTGGAACCTGGCCTATAATTTTTAGTACAACTTATTCAAACCTGGAAGAAGTTTTGAGAAAAGTACATGAAAGAGTAATAGTATAATGAGTAGTGTTCCAAACATATAGAAAGTTGCAAAAGTTAATTCTCAAGATGGTTGAATTTTTACAGCAATATGAATTTCTGGAATATGTTTTCGGAAGATTTTATAATGATTTTCAACAAGATTAATAATGTGTGACAAACCATCCAAAACAAATTTCTACCAATAGAAAAGATAATGAAGATGAAAAAAAGATAATAGAGAAAAGATCATTTTTAGACATTTTTGAAAGCATGTAAATGAATGAAACCATGAATACAAGATAGTGTTCATTCTTATCATATGACAGGTGATATAAAAATAATTAAATATGTTGAAATTCTTGGAGGATAAGTTACCTTGAGAAATGATAGATCCTAAAAATTAGAGGAATCAGAACGGTTGATATTAAAGCCGAAATGTTGAAATATATGGAAGTTATATTTGATTATGGGATTAAATATATCATATGTAGTATAGGTAAACATTTTCATGATGTAAAATGAGTTTCTTTTAGAAAATATTTTATGTATCATCAAAACTATGAAAGACAGAACATTTTTTTACAAAGAAAAATAAACCTTCGGGAATCTCATCCAAATAAGAGAATTTTGAAACTCATGTTATTTGAGTGTGGATGATGAATAAAATTGTTGAAACAATGACTTGTTCAACATGAATATAAAATTATAGAAAAGCATTATAAAGTTGATATCCAATGAAACTTTCCAAAATTGAAAATAATAAAAGAAGATGTTTTTATAGATTTTAAAAAAGGGAAGATAACTAGCATAAGTCAATAAAGAGTTTGAGATTAAATCTATTTGACCAGATGATCATATTTATTCTGATTTATGTGGGCTGAAGAGACATGAATCAACAAATGGATATTATTACATTATCACATTAATTGATGATTTCACTATAATAAAACACATCTTGCTAATGAATCAAAAGTCATAGGCAATGTAAATAATGAAATTATTTAGAAATTATATTGGGAAAGTAATGGTAAATTATTTTGGGATGTTGAGTATAGATAATTGTTCCAAATTATCAAACAGTAGTTGTGAAAAAATTTATGAAACAAAGTTAAAAACATTAGTTTATTTCTCCAAATAATAAACAAAAAATGAGGTAGTAGAAATAAAAGAAAGAATATTTGAAGAAATGTGAAGAAGTATGTCAGTAGAATACAAACAATTAAAATTTTATTGGAGATAAGATGGTAGTATTGTTTTACTTCTTCAAAATAAAGTATTATTGAGACTGGAAACAAACATGACTCCTCATGAATTTTTTATAACAAATCACATTGATTTTAATAAATCAGCATTTTTAGAATTTCTTTTTTTCTAAAAAAATCTATATTTGGGAATGATTCCGATAATGTTAGGAATGAAAATTTATGGGTTCTTCACCAAATGGAAGATGTTAAAAATTATAGAACAATTGTTTATATATGTTTGTGGAATGATGTTATGTGAATCTAATTTAATATGAATTTTCAGTAACAATATTTTTTGAGAATGAAAAGGAGGATAAGTTATATTATTCCTATAATTGTGAAAGTAATTGAAAACATATTTTTTGAGAATCAAAGGAATCATGTGATGAGGAAATTTTAGCAGGGAAAGAAACATTGAAATTTACTAGCTTATAAAAACATGTTGAATCTGAAATAATTATTGAGAATCAAAATCTACTATTCTAGACATGAAGAATTTTGTGATTAAGTTATCAGACATCACTTAAATATGATGTTTATAATGTGACTTTCTGTTCTAGGTATTGGCGTAATACAAAATAGTCACATATGATGGCAGTAAATAGGATTTTGATATATTTCAAAGTAATAACTTCACATGGGATGTTGTAAAAAATAAATAGTGAGATGAGAGTTCATGGTTATACAAATACTGGTTGGGATTGAGATTGTAATTATAGAAAATCAACCTCCAAAATATCATTTTTCTAGGGTGAATATTGTGTGAGTTTGAATAATACGAATCTAATTTCAGTAACATTTATCACTACAGAATATGAATATTTGTAGCTATTCATTCATGTACTCAAGTGCTGTGGATGATTTTTCAGCTTGAATATTTGAACGTAAAAGTTTCAAAATCATTGATGATATTTGTTGATAATCAATGTGAAATTGTTATTTGTAAGAATCCTATCAAACATTAAATATCACAACACTTTAATATAAATTTTCATTTTATATAATATATTTATTATAATTGATATTTTTTACTGGAATAAATTTAAAAAACATATCAGGTTGCTGATATATTAAAAATTGAAATTTAGAAATAAATATTTGTGTAATTGAGTCTACAACATCATGTTCAACCTCCTCTGATTTCTTCTTATAACCCATAAGTAAGTACCCCCTCCTTTATTTGGATTATATTGACACACAGGGATAGAATGAAAAAAAAATTACTTTTAAAACGTATTTAATATTTTCTTAAATAAGTCAATAGTTGGGTTTATCATGGAATGGGGGATAAGAAATGAAAAGTTATAAGAAAATATAAAAGTGAGGGGGGTTTATCATTACATGGACACAAAATGTTCTTTCCACTGATGTATGTAAATACTTCAAAAAAATATTTAATCCAGTACTATGGTGTCATGATATTGTGTTTTGAGAATGGTTTTATTATGATGAATTTCAAAAAAAGATGAGTAGTTTACTAATGTTAATTTTCAAAAAAATTATGAATTGTAAATGTTGTTAACCAGGGTGGTGAAAAAATACAAAGGGGAATATAGAAGAACCTATGTGATTAAATTATTTTAAACAATGTTTTTTAATTTTTTTGACAACTACACATTTAATTTAAGAGTTTTTTTTCAAGAGTCCTACCCATTTCATCTTAATATGAATGTTTTTCAAGCACAGGTTTTTGTATCCTATTTTTTGGATTTAGTTGTACTGGACATAGAAGCTGTCAAAAATATGACATTGTTGATATGACACTTTATCGTATTTTGGACCATCGAAATGACATTTAAAATCATCAAAATAAAAAAAGAAGAAACCTAATTTTAAATATGTTATATGTTCGCATTTTTTTGTAGAGAAAGAATGTAGTTGCAATGTCATAAAGAAAGAAGTCATTGAATCTAGATGTCCTTTAATTAAGGAAGAAAATTGAAATAAGAATGGGATTTCCATAGTTTTATGTTTCTCATACATTCTAAAACCCAAATTAGGCGATGCATTACTGATCATGAAGTTATCACAAATCATTAAAAATCTCATGAAAAAATATTACGAAAAAATATAAGAGGGGTTTAATGAATTTCAATGTTTCAAAATTATATTTCTATAATAATTGGAATTACATGGTAATGATATTAGAAAGAAGAAAATTTTGTTGAGCCTCAAGAGGTAATAAATTATACTACGAGTATTATACTGGGATACTTGTAATGTAATTTCAGTATAAGGAATATCATATTCAGATTTTTTTACGTTTCACTTCGAACTGAGATTGTTATACTGTTATTCTTGTACATTGATTTTCATACTTGGATTTTCATATTGATATTATGGTACTGGGATTTTAGTTTTTAAAAAATTGGACTGAGTGTTTCATACTCCGACTTTTCTGAGAATTTCATACTCGAATCTTCATACCTGAATTTTCATACTGTGAAAATCACACTAAACTATTCATAATTAAGTGTTTTTCCTGAGAAATGAAATGATAGTAATGAGATGAGAAATAAAAATCTCATAATCAGCTGATAATGAAACAAATCATAATGTGATGTGAAAGATACAAGGAGAATTGAATAAGTCAATCAAGAAGTTTAAGTGAGAGATATTTGCAGAGATTATAAATTTGGGAAAGAGGGGAATGTTTTTTGGTTTCCAACTTTTTCATTCTATGATTCCAATAAATAATTTCTCAGGTCATTCATCCATTTGAAACATTCACATATACACCAATGAAAGTGTTTTGGGGAATATCAAGTGTATGTTTCTATCTAATTGATGAAGAATAATATTGATCATTTTAACAATATTTGAGTTTTTCATATTGAAGAATGATATTGGTATTATCACATTTAATGAAATCAGATCAAAAATAATTTTATTAAGAGAATCAGAACCATCATCATTGTTTTGAGAGAATCAGATCCAAAATTATCGTATCGAAAAAATCAGATCCATCATTTATTATTCATACAGATTGATCCTACATTTTTTTATTGAGAAAATCAAATCTCGTATCATCGTATTTAGAGAATCGGAATTAGTATTATATTATCTGTAAAGACCCAGATTTCTTGTGGAATTTTTTTAAAATTAATGGGAAATTTTTGAGTCCATAGATTCTAACGGTACATGATTCTGAGGTCCGGTGTGCCCGGAATCAATTTCAGAAGTTTTGCTTGGGTATATTCAGTAAACGTACGTACGTGATTTTATAACTTTTGAACTAGTTCTTGGAATTGAAATCTGAGGGCACCATTGAACTCACAACGTTGGTGATTTCTTAGTGACACCGTCACCGCAATATCATTTTAATGAGAGTGGATGATAGTTTTTGGGGATTTTAAATAATTTGAATAAAATAATGTATTAACATTATTTTATTTTTGTGATTAAAACCTCCGAGGGCATGTTGGAAGTGGGGGCCACCACACCCTAACCCCCCATTGGTGGTTATGCTGGTCGGAGCCACCCGATTATAACTTTCCTTGGGAGGATTCTATTATGTGGGGCCCACCTGAGCTCTTTAACTCCTATAACCACCTTAAACTCAATGGAACCCCCAATTAAATTGGTGAAACTCTTCACCTTTCCCCCATTAATTATTTAATCCTCACCACCCTCATTAATTTGTATGGTTGACTCAATTAATTAACTCCTTTTTGAATTTGAATCAATTCAACCATTAATTAAATGAGTTGTTCCATTTAATTAAACATGATTATTTTTATTTTTGTTCCAAAAAATAATAGAGGATCCATCTATTATTTTTGGCTGGCATTTTGGTGGAGCTTGGGAAAGTGGGAGAGCTTCAACCTTCCAATGAAGAACACCACACACCACTGAAGAACGACGAACCTCTTCTTTAATCTTCGTCCAAGCCAAAAAAGGAGGAGCCGACCGTGAAGAATTCTGACGACGTTTCCTCCTCGGCCTCTAACCTTGGACGCTTCCTGACGTCAAATAAATGTATCTGCCTTCCTATGACTTTGTCTATGATCACAGAACTAGTGGTAGGGGGATTTCAAATGTTTATATTACACATTCTATGTTGTTGAATTTATGGTTTGAGAATCCCCAATTTCTATCAACGTAACGAGGAGGGCTCGGGCCGTACAAACATGACCCAACCCTCTCACCATTGCTTGTTCTTGACTGATGATGATAGAGGTGATACATGCAGTGATGGTGAAGAAGAAGACCAACAAAGTCCACGCTACCCATGGCCCCCGCGAACGGCGCTGCCCCCGCGGCGCATGGCGCCTTGCCCGCCATTGTCGGTGGCCTTCCCGGCAGCCCGACGCGCTACCTGGTGACCCAAGCGGCATGCCCAGCCCCTAACGGCGTCCTGCACGACACCCCTGCGCCCTGTCGGCGGCCTACGGGGCACCCCGGCACCCTGTTGGTGGCCTGCTCATCACCCTTGCGCCTTACTGGCGGACTACCTGGCCCCAACACGCGGCCGTCCTGGTGCCCCCGTGAACTCCCTACAGACTGCCCGGCACCCCGATGCGCTACCTGGAACCCCCGGCGGGCTTCCCGACCCCTTCTGGTAGCCTTCTCGGCACCCCCGCGTCCTTCCAGCGGCCTGTCCGACCCGTTCTGGCGCCCTGCCAGGCACCTCGATGCTCTGCACGGTGCCCCCACGACCCCTTTCCACAGTTTGCATGGCGCCCTGGTGAACTGACCGTGCCCAAGCGCTCTGTCTGGTGCGCTGCCCGGTGCCTTGGTGCCCTGCCCAGTGCCCCCGCAGCCTGCCTGGTGTCCCACCGGCCTGTCGGCACCCCGCATAGCCTACCGCTGGCATCCCGGTGGCCGACCTCCCTCGCCTCGCCCCTTGCGGCACTGGTCGAATCGGCCCCGACCTTTGGGCCGAGCCGCCTGCGTGGCGGCATCTAGGCCGAACCGCCCTCGTAGTCCACTGGACCGGCCCCAGCGGACCAGGCATGACTTAGTGGGCTAGCCCACCCAACGAGCTGGGTCAGACCCATAGGGTCTGATCCGACTAGTTCGGACCAAACTCGGGCTCACTACCGACACTTTGCTTACTATGGCCATATCTTTGGCACCGGACATCCATATGACGAATCGTCAGCGGTGCTGTTAATATTTTTGAGAGATGTTCCTTTTAAGAATACCTCACTAGAGTTCGGGGTATAGTTGAAATACGGTCGGTTTGGTTCGTACAAGAATATCATCAGGCCCCTATGACTAAAAGACAAATAATTCACAGACCGAGCATCCGATTGACGCACTGCCTATTGCTTTGAGACTCCTATGATGTGGCAGACCTTTGTGATTCTTCTAGGTGATAATTTATGACACATGGAGTATCGACCAGTAGATCATGGAGAAGATCCTCCTAAAGACGATCAGACAGAGTACAGAGACCTAGTAACTGACAGACCCGACAATTGCTTGACCGATTTGATTCAGAGTGATTCGACTAGTCTAGTGGGGAGTGCCCAGTATTTCATGAGAGACCCATGGCGGACGTGTGCCCGATATTTGGCAGCAGACCTGCGGTACTCGATAGGAGGAGTACCTCTGTAGGCTATTAGGGGGAGTGCTCGGCATTTGGCTGCAGACCCACAGCGGAGGAGTGCCAGGTATTTGGCGGCAGACCAGCGGTACTCAATAGGAGGAGCACCTCAGTAGACTAAGGTTAGTGATAAGCGCATTGGTGTAACGACAGACAACTGTTCTCGACAGAGGAGGAGTTCTCTAGCAGTCTTGGTTTCGTTAATGAAAATCCTAGTTTGAGATGAGTCAATGACTTTTGGGTTCACTTCATGATTGTGATGGGTTACTTGATAGCATAGGTATAAGTTTGGGCATATACCTAAGTAATTGTTATCTGTTGAAATCATACTATGTGGTTTATCCATGTTGGATTATGTGTGACCTGGAGGGTCTCAGGGTCCCTACTGAGTATCTTTATACTCACCCATGCATGGGCTTTACCCGCACCTCAATGTATTGGATGCAGATGACGGACAACGCTGACCGTGGTGGAGTGTATGGGGACTGGATGGTACCAGGAGGTGGACCTCACGATGAGTCGGTACCCAGAAGAGACGGACTAACATGGAGCACTGAGGAGGCTATCTATACTTACCCTTCAGGTAGGATCCATGGTGGATGATTCAGGACCATCTAGAAACCTTCCAGTTATTTATCTTTATAGTTGTACCTATTTGTCTTTTCCTTGTACTTTACTATTGGGCTTGTATTTCTGGCCCCATTTACTTTCCAGCATATCTCATGTATAATTTTTCTACATAGTTTTTTTCTTCTGGTAGCATACTCTATTGTGTGTGTTTACTTTTTATAAAGGAAATGCCTTCCCAGCTTAATTAATTACACCTTTTTTCTAGTCTCCAACCCCTGTCATATGGAAGGCATGTTTGGGGTAGTCACGGTTGGTGTCCCAAGGATGGTTCGTGAAAAATTGGTATGAGAGGAGTCGGTTCTACCACATAACCCAGGACTCTGATCATTATTTTTTGTGAAGCAATAGTGTTAAGGGTAGAGAGTGTGGTTTCAGTTCAGGAAGTCCAGTGTTGGTGTGGTGGTAGATGTATCCGTACACCATGACCCTGACTTCTGATTTCTGACTCAGTGCATGAAAACACTGATTGCCTATGTGTTTCAAAATTTTCTCTCTAATTCAGCTCAAACAGATCATCTCACCAGGTATAATCCTTTGATAGTGTCGTATATGTTCCGGATGCATCCATGCAGACATCCAGTTATAGTTCCGAGAGAGTACATGATGACAGCTCATTGAGCGACGAGGCTCTGGTGCAAGGCCATCTAGCTATGTTGGCACCTTCAGGTGGTGTTCCAGCAGCACCACCATCCGTTGGGAAGAAAATACCACCAGCTTCACTGGCGGACGATGCAAGCCAACTAAGCATGTTGCACGAGTTCCTGCGGTAGAGGCCACTGAGGTTACGAGGCGCGATATATTCCCAGGAAACAGAGGACAAGATAGAGGCGATTTCTAGAGTTCTCTACCTAGTTAAGACACTCGTAGAGTAGATATTGATCTTAGCTACTAGAAATTTTTAGTGAGCGACCATGAGGAAGGTCCACATAGTGATGAGGCCTTGGTACGTGGACCATTACCCAAGATAGTACCTCTGGGTAGTGTGTCAGAAATATCACTACCTCTTGATCAGCAATTTCAACCGGTGGTACCAGTAGAGGAAACTTGTAGGCATAGTGCCTTACACGTGTTTCAGCATCATATACCCTTTAGGATCTAAGGCAAGCCTGACTCGCTAGAGGATGAGGATTGGGTTGAGGAGGGGGCTATGAGTTTTCTAGAGCTTATACAGCTTCTACAGGATGACGTGTCGGTAGCTGAGTATTCATCGAGGCATACTGATCTTTCCTGGTCCTCGATGAATATGATACGATCAGTGCTTTATAGCTTGGACCTCTAAGCGAGGTGTGTTTAAGGATATCTAAGCCAAAAAAGTTTCCACTATGCATTCTTACTTATGTTAGAGTGCTAGAGAGAACTTTTGAGGTTGAATGTTCATTGGATGAATGGATACAGTCAGAGAATGTAAACAATGGGAAAGCAAGAAACTGGTGCTAGTCTCAGAGACTTGGGCATGCAAGAAGTTTCGGGAAGAGGATGTGATAGGGATAGATGAATCTATAGGGAAGCTGACGTGGAAGCAGATCTAGGAGAGTAGCGTTAGGTGGTGTACATTTCAACATGTTACAACCACCCACCCTTTTTGTGGTCCCCACCAAGATAAGGTAACTAGAGGGAAGGGGACGAGAGTAGCTGCATGTGATCAAGGATTGTGACCCAAGGTCTCTATAAATTATTTGAGGTAAGGACTGTGTCTACTACTAGCTTCCATTTCAATAGACATAGGTACCAATCATTCATTTCTTCCATGAATCTTGTCCCAGACCTAGAGTTTCCAGTTAAACCATTTACTTGACCTTCACGTCTAGAGATACCTTTGGGAGGAGACTCGATAATCATACATTCTCCAACAGTGTGATCTAACCCTTGAGGCGAGAGGTTCTGTTGGAACCTCTTAGTTGCAGTGTCGAGGCCTTACGACTTTAGTTTGGGTACGGAATGAGCAACCACAGTTCATACAAAGATTGAATGTATTAAGAAAAAAGGTTGTGGTTTATCTACAATGTTGGGATGTGGTTTTCCTTGCTTGGAGAAAAGGAAAAACTAGGCAGCACAGGATGGAATCATGCATTAGAGGGTGCAGTTGATAACACAGAAGTCGGCCAGACTTACCAATGTGTCAGACTTCTCCAGAGTTGCAGCACCACTATCACCCTTGATGAAGAAGGGGCAACCATTCATGTGGTCGTAGAGATGCCAGCAGAGCTTTCAAAAGCTATGGTAGAGGATGAATAGTGACCGCATCTTGAGGCTTCTAGATGAAGGCGTGGGGTATGTAGTCTACTAAAACACATTCGGGACCAGACTCGGGTGTGTCCTGATGTAGGAGCGAGCTGTGATCGTATATGGTTCTCAACAGCTGAGATAGAATGAGTAGAACTACTCTACCCATGACCTGGAGATATTAGCAGTGGTCTTCTACTTGAAGATGTGGAGACACTATCTGATGGGTGAACGTTTTACCGTGTACTATGATCACGAGATTCTCAGGTATATCTTATCTCTGAAGGACCTGAACCTGAGACAGCGGCGTTGGCTTTAGTTACTCCAGGACTATGACATCAAGATAGTCTGTACTCTTGGGAAAGGGAATTTTGTTGCAGATGATCTCAGCAGGAGATCATGCATTCAACTTCTAGGAGAGGTGACAGAGCAGTTAGCTGCATTGTAGATATTCTTTGTGGATTGGGATGGAGAAGCCTATCTTCAGTCTAATACAATCACTCCTCCACTTCTTCAGTGAGTCATGGAGGCAAAGTGTGAAGATGCTTACTGCGACACATGACGTTCTCAGATATCCCTATGGCAGGAACCTGATGTATTTTTTGATGGTGGGGAGCACGTTATTCTCTTCAGAGCACGTACAATAGTACCCATTGCACTTCAAGAGGAAGTGTTGGTGGAGATCCACACATCCCATTTAGCGGTACATCTAGGAGTGGTGATGATGTACAGGAACCTTAGACGACAGCATTGGTGTCCCGGTATGAAGAAGGCAGTAGCAGAGTTTTTCTGACGGTGCCTCACTTGTCAGCAAGTGAAGGCAGAGCACCAAGTACTAGTAGGCTTGGTTCAGCCCTTAGAGGTCCTAGAGTGAAAGTGGAATGGCTTATCCATGGACTTCAGATGGGTCTTACACGTACATAAAGGAGTCAAAACTCAATTTGGGTGATCGTAGACCAACTCACCAAGTCGTCCCAATTTTTACCGATCCAAGAGCCTCGTTCAGTACAGAGCTTGGGACACATCTATCTGCAGGAGAAAGTGTGTTTAAATGGAGTAACATCCACTATTGTCTCCGACCAATACGCATGGATTACTTCCTAGCTATGGAAGGGGTTGTAGGAGGATTTTGGGATGCAGTTACGTCTGAGCACCGCCTTCCATCCTCAGATAGATGTTCAGACTGAGAGGACTATTCAGACCCACAAGGACATGATCCGTGAAAGTGTCCTCGACTTCGGTCGTAGCAGGGAGGATCACTTTCCATTGGTGGAGATTACCTAAAACAACATATATCACTCCACCATCAGTATGGATCCTTTTGAGGCCTTGTATGGTTGGCTTTACAGATCACCACTGTACTGGATAGACCCAATGGAGTCAGCACTAGTGGGACTAGAGATGGTACGGGCTACCACGAAGATGGTACAGATCATATAGAAGTGGATGAAGACTACACGGAGCAGATAGTAGTCATATGCTGATAGGAGACGGAGACCTCTGGAGTTTGAGGATGACAACCAAGTATTTCTATGGGTCTCACCTCGACGAGTTCTGTGGAGATTTGGTTGAGGCCAAAAGTTATCTCTGTGATTCATCAGAGATCTCCAGGTCCACAGCTGTTTAGGCGATGTGGCTTACTGCTTAGCTCTTCCACCTCAGCTGCATCAGGAGCGGGTCCTATGTTGACGGTCGATAACTCTGGTACGCGTTCGCAAGCAGCACAAAACCTACAGGAGAGCACATGGGAGCGGGAGGCTCAGATGTGTGCTCAGTACCCACATTTGTTACCATAGATTTAGTTGTATCTTACGGGGTTGTAAGGCCCTGAGGCGGGTAAAATATAAAGACAATAATTTCTTGTGGATTTTTTTTAAACATATGGGAATTTTACGAGTCCGCAGTTTCGGACAGTTCTTGATTCCAAGGCCCGGTGTTCCCGGAATCAATTTCTAATGTTTTGTTTAGTTACATTCTATAAACGTACATACAAGATTTTATAACATTTAAACCAGTGCTCAGAATTGAAATTTGAGGGCATCGTTGAACTCACAGAGTCGGTGATTGCTTAGTGAGACCTTTCACCGTAGTTGCGTTTTAACAAGGGTGGAAGATAGTTTTGTGGGGTTTTTTTAATTAATTTGAAAAAAATAATGTATTAACATTATTTAATCTGGGTGGTTAAAAACTCCAAGGGGAGGTTGGAGGTGGGGTCCACCACACCCTAACAACCTATGGGAGGTTATAGTGGTGGGGCCCACCCGAGTATAACCTCCCTTGGGAGGATGTTATTATGTGGGGCCCACCCGAGCTCCTTAACTCTTATAACCCCCTTAAACTCCTTGGAACCCCCAATTAAATTGGTAAAACTCTTCACCTTTCCCCCATTAATTATTTGAGCCTCACCACCCTCATTAATTTGTAGGGTTATATCAATTAATTGACTCCTTTTGAATTTTAATCAATTCCCCCATTAATTAAATGAGTTGTTTCATTTAATAAAAAACGATTATTTATGTTGTTGTGCCAATAAATAATATAGGATTCCTCTTTTATTTTTGGTAGGCATATTGGTGGATCTTGGGAAAAGAGAAGAACTTCATCCTTCCAACGAAGAACACCCAACACCACCAAAGAACGACGAACCTATTATTCAATCGTCGACTGAGCCAAAGGAGGAGGATCCGACTGCGAAGAATGCTAACGACATTTCCTCCTCGGCCTCCATTCTCAGATGCTTCCCGATGTCAATGAAACGATGCCACCTTCCCACGACTCCATCAATGATCACCGAACTCAAAGTAGGTGGAATTGTATTATTTCTATTAGTTGTACTACATCATTGATTTTATGGTTTGAGAATCACCAATTTATATCACAGTAATGAGGAGGGATTTGGCCACCCAAACACGGCCCAAATCTCTCCCCTTTGCCTATTCTTGATTGATGACGATGGATGTGGTACATGCGAAGACGACGATAAAGATGGGGAACAAAGGCCACACTACCCACAGCCTCTACGACCCACACCACCAATGCGACACCCAGAGTGCTGCCCAGCCCCTGCCAGAGGCCTGCACGGCGCCCCCGCACCCCGCCGACAGCCTGCCCAGCTCCCTGGCATGCTACCCAGTTCCCCCGGCGGCCGGCCTGGCCCTGCCGGTGGCCTTCCCGACACCCCGACGTGCTTCCCAGCGCCCCCAGCGGCCTGCCCGGGCCCCGCTGGAGGCCTTCCCGGCACCCCCGCACCCTACCAGTAGCCTGGCCGACAGCCTTCCCGGTGCCCCTATGCACTGTCGACAGCCTTCCCGGCATCCCGGCGTGCTATCCAACGCCCCCGACGGCCTCCCCGGCCCAGCCGACGGCCTCCCCGGCACCCCGGTGTGCAACTTGGTGCCCCCAGCGGCCTACCTGTCCCCTGCTGGTGGCCGTCCAGGCACCCCTTCACCCTTCGGGTAGCCTACCCTGCCCCTTCCTGCAGCCTTCCTGGTGCCCTCGCGCCCTTCCGGCGACTTTCCTGACATCCTAGTGTGAAACCTATCACCCCTAGAGGCCTACCTGGCCACTGCAAGGGGCCTACCCAGCACCCCCCGCGCCCTGCCTGATGCCTACCCAGCACCCCGTCGCCATGCTCGGAGCCCCTGCGACCCCATGTCGTAGTCTGCCTGGTGCCCTGGTGCGCTGCCCGCGCCCAAACGCGCTGCCCGGCGCCCTGCCCAGTGCCCTAGCGCCCTGCCCGGTGCACCCGAGGCCTGCCCAGTGCCCCTCCGGACTACCTGCACCCCACACAGCGAACCACTGGCCTCTCGGAGGCCGACTCCCTAAGCTTCTACCCTCGTGGCGCAGGCCGAACCGGCCCCGGCCTTCGGGCCGAGATGCCTGCGTGGCGGCATCCGGGCCAAACCGCCCTTGTACTCTGTTGGGTCAGGCCAAGATAACTGGGACTGACTTAGCAGGCTAACCTACCCAGCGGGTCTATCCAGGGTGACCTATAGTGGGTCGTCTCAGAATGGGTTGGGTTGAGTCGCTCCGACTGGGTCGGACTGGACCCCGGCCCACTACCGACCCTTTGGTTACTTTGGCCATATCTTTGGCACCAGATGTATGTTTGACGAACCGTCAGCGGCGCTCGTAATCTTGTTGAGAGATGGTACCCTTGGGAATACCACAATGATTTTCGGGGTATATTTGATATACAGTCGGGTTGGTTCGTACACTAATCTCACCGGGCCCCTGGGACAAAAATGCTAATAACTCACAGACCGGGCGTCTGATTAACGCGTCGTCTCTTACATTGAGACCCCTATGACATGGAAGACCTTTGAGATACTTATACATGAGACTTCATGACACATGGAGTATCGACCCGTAGCTCATGGAGTGGATCCTCCTGGAGATGCACAGACAGAGTACGGAGACCGAGTAGCTGACAGACCTGCTGACTGCTTGACCGATTCGACTCAGAGTGATTCGACTAGCCCAGTGGGGAGCTCCCGGTATTTGGAGGTAGAACCAAGGAGGAGGAGCGCCCGGTATTTGGAACAGACCCGTGGTACTCGACAGGAGGAGTAAATCTGAAGGTTATTAGGGGGACCGCCCGGTATTTGGCGGCAGACCCACGATGGAGGAGTGCCTGGTATTTGGTGGCAGACCCGCAGTATTCGATAGGAGGTGTACCTCAGCAGTGTAAGGTTAGTGAGAAGTGCCTTGGTGTTGTGACAGGCCTACTGTTCTCGACAGTGGAGGCGTTCTCCAGTAGCTGTGGATTCGTTAATGAAAATCATGGTTTGATCTAAGTCAATGACTTTTGTCTTTACCTCATGATTGATATAGGTTACATGATAAGTTAGGTATATGTATGGGAATATACCAAAGTAATGGTTATCTATTGAAATCTTACTTTGTGTTTTATCCTTGTTGGATTTTGTGGAACCTAGAGGGTCTCAGGGTCCCTACTGATTATCTATATATTCACCCCTGCACTGGCTTTGCCCCTACCTCATTGTGTTGGATGCAGATGACGGATAGTGCAGACTGAGGTAGAGTGTACGAGGACTGGATGATACACGGAGGTGGACCTCACGATGATTCGACACCCGAAAGAGACAGACAGACGTGGAGCGCTAAGAAGGCTCTCTGTACCTACCCTTCAGGTAGGATCCCTGGTGGACGATCCACGAGCTGCTAGACACCTTCCAGGTTTTTTTTAGTTGTACCTGTTTGTATTTTCCATTTGTTTTACTGTTGGTCTTGTATTTTTTGCCCCTTTTAATTTCCATTATATCACTTTCATACAGTTTCTGCATAGTGTTTTTCTTCCAGTAGCGTACTATGTTGTGTGTGTTTACATTTTATAAAGGCAATTCCTTCTCAACTTAGGGAATTATACCTTCGGTGCTAGTTGCCCGACCATAGCCTATGGAAGGCGGGCTTGGGTTAGTCATGGCATAGGTCCCGAGGACAGGTCGTGACAGTATCGATAGAATCATATCTAAATTTATCATATTGAGAAAATTGGATACCGCCAAATCGGATTGAGCATTAAAATTTAGAAAATGTGTAGCAGTTTCAACATATCCATTATTCATTTTTATGGATCAATTTTATTATATTAAAACATTTAAATTGAATGGAGTCGATATAATCTTTTCTATTGGGATATAGAAGGTTTCAAATTGGATATGTCATAATTTTTATTCACTTCATCATAATTTTGGATTTCTATTAACCCATTGGAGGGGATATAGGCTCTTAGACTGAGGCTGATCCTTCTAAATATTTTGGCCTTTACTTGGTTTCCAAAATTTTCATGCATGAGTATTATCTATAATTTGAAAATGTAATAAACCATAACAGTTCAATGGGGTTAGGTTTTATATTTTTCTGAAACTTATAAAAAGTTAACAACTAATTCATCCCCCGCCCCTTCTCATTTTTTATTTGATCATTTGGTACTCAAATACATCTATAATACTTTTATAGCACATATCATTAATAATTTAAATTTTTCGTTAATACGATGACATCATTTGAAGAAGTGTAGACTACCACCACCTCAAAACAATGTGATTCTTTCACATGATCAATAGAATGTATAAATAATGATTATAATTAGTCATATGTGATACAAATAACATATATATGATATAATTACATAAGTGCATTTTTTGAAATAAAATATATATATATATATCATTTTATTTGTTTCCCTTTCACATGCTCTAAAAAGAGATAACATCGATCAAGGATGTTAGACTTGCACCCCCTTGACATGATGTGATTCCCTTTAAAACACATGAATTATATATATATGTAGATATTATTAAATAACACAATATTTTTTATATAGTGATTATTATATATTCTTATTACTGTACTTGCATTCTTTCCATAATGAACATTGAAAATTAGAACATTACTCCTCAGTACTTTTGTCCTGTCATCTCCATGATTATACTGTTGAGTCATTTTTCAAAACCAATTTTTATGTTTTCTTTTAAAAGTAAATGTGATGTATTAATATGATTATTCTTTCATGATTATTATTTATGAGATATTATATTATTAACCCTTTGACCATAGTTTACCATCCAAAAATGTTTTCGACATAGAAACTGTATTTTGTCAAAACATTTGATGTACACTTAATTGTTTTAGTACTTGTATAAAACATAGTAATATGTGAAATAAAAAATTGCAATCTTGAAAAAGGTTCTAAATAAAGTGTAAAATTGTAATAAGATTATTAAATAGCATGTTAAAGGATGTTCACCCAAAAGGAAACGTGTTGTAAGGAATCCATGACGCACATTTCATTCTATGAAGCATTCAATATCATTATGAACCTATTTTCTTATATATGGTGTACATACAACCAATTTGTAATATAATATCATTAATTTTATTATCATCATGTTTTTTAAATATTTTATTAATGATTATTACCTTTGGTATTTCAAAGTCATTTGATACCACATTGGAAAGAGATTTAGTCTCAATTTACAATATATTGATACTGATAAGTTGTTTTGCACCAAGTTCATTTTTTATGGTTTATATATTTCCCTTTTAAATGATATATAATTAATCTCCTTAACCTCATGATATTATAAATTTCATTTAATTTTATTCCATCATGAGGCTTGTGATTTAAAATATTCCAACATTGTATATTAATCCATGGAATGTTTTATGATATGTGTTTCTCAAGAATGTTTTTAAATATCCATTTATAATATTTCAATTCATCGATGAAAAAATCCCATCATATTAGTCAAATTTTGGTATATTTTATTGGCACCAAAGTTGTATATTTTTTTGTTTGGTTTTCAATATTTTTGTCAAGGTTCGGGATGAATCCCAAATAAAATTTTTGAGTTTTATCCAAATTTGCTCATTTTTTAGTTGGTTTCATTGAGCGACCGAGCAGAGCGCATTTGTTTGACCCTGTGTGGTATCTCCCATGCAACGACACAGTCAGCCTATCTTCGAAAAATTAAAATTGATAAATAAATTTTAATTGCATTATTGAAAAATTTCTATGTTTAATAATTTTAATTATTATTATTGTAGGAATTAATGTCATTATTATTATTATTATTATTATTCCGATTACTATTACTATCACTATTATTATTTCTTCTTTTGAGATCTGGGCTAGTGCGCGGGCACCACGTGGATAGTGGAAGCCGTGCGGTTAGCTCGTGCACCTGCGCAATGATGGCGTTTGATTCGGGCTAGTAAAAATAAATTAAATGAGTTGACATGAAAAAAAATAATTAAATAAAATATAGTTAAATATATAACTTTTTATCGCAATATTATTATTTTGTCTGGAATAATAATATTGAATTATTATTAAAGAATTATTATTATTTTAAATTATTATTTTCTATCGTTTTTAGTTTATTAAAAAAATTGTTATTATTATTATTATTATTATTATTATTACTATTATTATTATATTATTATTATCATATTATATTTTTATAATTATTTATTTATTTATTTATTTTTTCTCATTCGATTTTTTTCGTGTCTTCCTCTTTTTTTTTGTGTTCCCGATGGTGTTCCCCCTTTGTTTTTTTCTTCTTTTCTTCATCATCCCGTTGCAGCATCCCCTACTTGCGCTCCCTCTCCACTCACCATCCCACCCCATAAGACTGTCGCGCTCCCTTTTCACCCTTCTCCATCCCCCGCACTCTTACCCGTAGTACGCCCCAGCACCTGCTTCGGCAGCACAACGCTGCCCACCCAGCCAACTGGCTCCCTAAACTAGAATGCCACCCCGCACCCTGCTCCTCTACTGGCAAACTTGGGTTTTTTTTTTATATGCATTTTTTCAAAAAAAAAAATTTGAAAATACATCTAGGTTAAAAAAAATTATTTTTTTACCCCCCAAAGGCGGCACCTGGTGTGCCGCCTTTGGGGAATTTTCCGGCCAGGGCAAGGAGGCACCGGGTGTGCCGCCTTTGCCCAAATAATAACCGCAAAGGCGGCACACCAGGTGCCGCCTTTGCCTAAATAATTTTTTTTAAAATTTTTATTTTTATTTTGTTTTGTTTTGTTTTATATATATATATATATAACAAAACTTTTCAGCAGAATTTTTCTGCTATTTAATATCCAGCGGTTCTGCCATTACAGCAGTCTGGATTCTGACTGATACCCTCATCCAGGACTCCCTTTTATAAGGGGGTTTGCCCTGAAAACAATACTGCATTTCCGATGTGGGATTCTGGTTCTCCTTTTCCTGCACAGTACATTCTGCGTTTCTGATGTGTGATTCTGTTTCAAGTACGCGACTTTAAAAGAATATAAAAGTTAAAATATAATACCAATACAAATGAAACTTTAAACACTGATTAAACATATAAGAAATAGTTGAAAACAAAAATAATTTCATAAAAAAAGTTGATACGGATTAATTTATAACCTTTCAAAACCACCTACTTGAAACTTAAACATATTTGAAGTACGTGACTTTGAAAGCTTATAAAAGATAAATTATAAGACCAATACAAATGAAACATTAAACATTAATTAAACATATAATAAATAGTTGAAAACAAAAATAATTTCATAAAAAATGTTCACCAAAAACAATTTATAAGCTTTCAAAACCATCAACATGAAACTTAAAAATGTTTCAAAATCCCGACTTTGAAAGACTATAAAACATAAACTATAAGACCAATAGAAATGAAACATTAAACATTGATTAAAAATATAAGAAATAGTTCAAAACAACAAAAACATCCTAAAAAATTTCTGTAAAAATTAATTTATAATATTTCAAAACAATCTACTTGAAACTTAAAAAAATTCATGTACATGATATGAGTATGATGGGTGGCCTTAAATTATATTCCACTTCATAAAAATGGGTAATGTTTTTACCTCATGAGAAATCACTTACAGTGCATGGGAGGTTATCCTAAGGACTCTATGTTATATTTTTTTAGTGGTTATCCTTGACTTAGAATTTTGATTCCATGTTTTATTTTTTATTGCATTCCAATGTTGCCTTGATATTATTATATTATATAATAATTTGAGGTTTATTTTTACGAATCACATCAATTTTATATCACCTTGTTATGTCTCTCTACTCACATATATTAATTTCATAATTTTATTCTTTGATTATTTCTTTACAAGGATTTATAATTCACCCCTTTCTTATGTACATCCCCAGGTTATCCTATACAGTATTATAAGATCAGTGGATTTTAAGGGCATGTTATGGAGTTTTAAATAATTTTTTTGTATTCTTATTTTATGTTATTATTCTATGTAACTAATTACCTAAGGACACATGGAATAATTTTATTTTGTGATTATATTAAGTGTATATTTTTTGAAAGAAATCATGAAATAGGGGGCATTAAATATATGGGTTGTCATTTTTTCCTGGGTCTCATAGCAATGAAAACTATTGTACTCAATTACTATCTTCCATGGATATACAACACATTGAAGGTACCCTCACCACTATATTTTTATGATTAGGGTAATTCCAACTACATGGATGGTAACACAAGTCTTCCAAGTTCAATAAGGGTTTTTCGAGAAGAAATTTACATTATTATAAGGAATGGGAAGTATTTTATGTATAAATTTATCAATATATGGATACCCATGATTAATTCAGCAATAGGTTTCATAGGTAACTTTTACAAAGGTCATTATGACTCGTAGAGTGAATTGATTAGTCTTAATCAGGTGATGGGTCTGGCATATAACTATATTTCCCATCAATTCATCAGTAGATATCATATGAAAAAATATGTTGGTATTTAGTGTATTCTTCTTCTAATAATACTAATGTGGCCTAGCGTTAAGCCTTAACAACAAGAATTTCATTTCTAGAAATATACATTCCATCAGTATGAGATAATTGATTATTTTATTCCATGTTATCGTTTATAATCATGACCATATAATTCCCTCAATTTTAGCATATTATGAATTCATTTTTTAATTTATACTTTACATATCACTTATTCTATGTTTATGTTATGTAAGGTTCCCATATATGCTACTCTGTAATGAGATTTTGATCACACATGTAATTTTTTCCTTTCTCAGGAATCATTTAGGAGGAATATGTGATATTTTCTGGGATATGATTGAAGGGATTTTCATGATCTCATAATATGTTCATTTTGTATCATCTATTTTAATATGTATTGTATATCTATATATGGTCTTCCCAGACTACTAAATTGTTCTTTCCATTGGGGACTCTTTTACTTTATATCAATAATGTAATATAACTATTGACTATAGGTTTATGGATTATAAGATGTTATAATTGGTATTTGAGTAACATTATTAGTAACATTTAGAAATTGATTTAGAGGAACCAATATAGATATAAATATTTCAATGAAAAACACTCAAGATTTCTAGAAAAAACTCTATAATTCATAATTAGAATTATATTTTACATTTATATTTTATTAGCTAATAATATATATGTCATTATAAAAATATGGATACCAAGTGGAGGAATGGGAACCATATAAACATTCTTAGTCAATGTAGGGATATTCCCCATATACAATTTAACAAATATATTTTGCAGAAAAACCTATTCATAACTATATTAGGGATTTTAACCCTTGTTATGAAAAATAAACCCACCTATATAGAGAGACCTATTGATCTACAACATTGTGTAACTATAATGGATATCTTCATGCAGTAATAACCTCTAACATTCAGTGAAATTTCTAATCCATTTGTTGATGAAAAATGCATAATGTCCCTATAGAAAATAATTTTCAATTTAGGAATTAGTTAAAATGAAAAAGTCATCATGGTGGTTCACCATATGAATGGATATGTGGAACAATGGAAGTCATTAATTCAGAACAATAAGGAATATGATATATAAAGATCCCATTGATATGAATGTTTTTTCCAATAAGGATGAATGACTTGTTAGTAGATTATTTTGATATTGTGATGACTTTTGATGTGATATTATGTTAAAAAAATTGTGGAAATGGTGACACGTTGTTTACAATAATAGAAAAGGAAGTGAAGGAAATATAATATTTTATTATTTCATGAGGGATTAAAATATGTTCATGTGAGATGAATTTATATTTTACATAAATAATAATTTAGGAGATGAAATGGATAACTATTTGTTTGATTTTACTCAAAAAAATTATCCTACCACTAGCTAGCCAAGGGAAGAGTTTACCACTACCTAGGTGGGAAAGTAATTAAACCTTAGCCAAACAATAAGTTGTATGATGTGCTCCTAGATGAGAAAGGGTGGTTGTGAAAATAGAGACACATGAGAGAATAGTGGATCCATATTTTATGGTGGAGTGCCTGCAAAGAAAGTTTCCATGGTTTAGTGCTATATTGTATTATAGAGAGGACCCTAATACACACATATTCCAATTCCACAGAATGTGTTTACTTATTAAGCAGTGCCAAGATGGTTCAAAATCTGACATGTGATCCTGAATTTTGTGTAATATTCATCCTCATTAAAATTTATGGGTAAAAATTTGAATAAAATTTCTGTATGATCAAGAATCATAATCATGATAGATTTTATTAATTCAAAAGTTTTGTTATTATCAAAATCATATTAATATGGATAAAATCATAATAAAAATACTAATATGATGTTTTGCATTCAATTATATGTGTGGTGGAAATATAAAAACTTTTTACAAAAAAGAAATACAATTTCATACAAAACAAATAATGACTTTCAAAGCCATTAAAAGAATAATGTCTTTTAACCTTATGAGAATTGTATTCTATAACCAAAAAATAAAGGTGTCCCTTATTTTATAATTATAAGAAAGTCTATATTCTCTTAAAAAAGAAATACCTCGATATAATGAATGAAATGAATCTATCTTCCTATCCAAAAAAATCCATAGATACAATGATCCGATTATCTATCAACCTAGCCCCGGTATCCCTCAAACTGATGGATCGGATTCCCTATTCAAGTAGATTGTTTTGAAATATTATAAATTAATTTTTACGGAAATTTTTTAAGAATTTTTTGTTGTTTTCAACTATTTCTTATATTTTTAATCAATGTTTAATGTTTCATTTCTATTGGTCTTATAGTTTATGTTTTATAGACTTTCAAATTCGGGAATTTGAAACATTTTTAAGTTTCATGTTGATGGTTTTAAAAGCTTATAAATTGTTTTTGGTGAATATTTTTTATGAAATTATTTTTGTTTTCAACTATTTATATAATGTTTAATCAATGTTTAAAGTTTCATTTGTACTGGTCTTATAATTTATCTTTTATAAGCTTTCAAAGTCACGTACTTCAAATATGTTTAAGTTTCAAGTAGGTGGTTTTGAAAGCTTATAAATTAATCCGTATCAACATTTTTTATGAAATTATTTTTTTTTTCAACTATTTCTTATATGTTTAATCAGTGTTTAATGTTTAATTTGTATTGGTCTTATAGTTTAACTTTTATAGTCTTTCAAAGTCGCGTACTTGAAACAGAATCACACATCAAAAACGCAGAATGTACTGTGCAGGAAAAGGAGAACCAGAATCCCACATCGGAAATGCAGTATTGATTTCAGGGCAAACCCCCTTATAAAAGGGAGTCCTAGGTGAGGGTATCAGTCAGAATCCAGACTGCTGTAATGGTAGAACCACTGGATATTAAATAGCAGAAAAATTCTGCTGAAATGTTTTGTTATATATATATATATATAACAAAACAAAACAAACAATAAAAATTTTTAAAAAAATTATTTAGGCAAAGGCGGCACACCCAGTGCCGCCTTTCCCTGGCTGGAAAATTCCCCAAAGGCGGCACACCAGGTGCCGCCTTTGGGATGTAAAAAAAAATATTTTAAACCTCGTTGTATTTTTAAATTTTTTTTTTGAAAAAATGTAAAAAAAAAATAACTCGGCAAACTTCCTTACTCCCAGCGGAACCCCTTGCACGTGACTCCCTTTCCCAGCACCGCACCACCCTACCCTCTCCAGTGCAGACTATCAGCTGCCTGGCCCTCCAGGCCTGCGCACTCCCCACCACACCAAGCCCTCCCGTCGTCCTCACCTCACAGCTTCTCCACCGTCCAACAACTATCCTCTGCTGATGAAGACCTCCCTCCTCCTTCCCCCGTGTGAAAACACCTATTTTAATCTCTCCCACACCCCTCTGCCTCTTGCCCAGCTTTTCTTGCAGCGCGACCCCATTGCAGCTCTGGCACCCTCCTGCTAGACAGGCCCCCACCGGATCTCCGATGCTGCACCAATCCGCCGACCTACTCCCATGATTGGGAACACTTACTATCGCAACCTCTGACCAGCCGGTACGCCTCCTTTCCAGTGCGCATCTAGGCCTCCAGCCAGCTCCCTGCTCAGTGCACATGACCAGTCGCTCCCCCTATCCTAACCAACCACCCATCCACCTCTTTTCCCTGTCCATGCCGGCCAGCAGTGGCGCAGCACCCCTGCGTTATCCAGCTAGCAGTGGCACGTCACCCCGTGACTTTCCCCTTCACTGTAAAATCCGCATACCATTTTTTGACAGTCGCACACCCACCTGACATCATTCTGGCCACGCTTTCTTTGGTTGTGCACCTTCTGACCCTCCACATGCCATCCATCTTGCCCAGCCAGTGCAACATGCACACTTCCGGCCAACGTGCCTCTAGCACGGCTGGCACGAACCCTCCCAGTTGGGGCGTTCTCTTCACCAACGTCCTTGCTTGTCATTTCCTCCTTACGATCCCTTTGATCAAACCCACCTCCACACTGGCTCATGCATCATTCGATCGTTTCATTTCTCCTACAATGAGGTTCAGGTGAGGTTTTCTTTGTTTCTTGTTTTGATTATTTTATATTAACGTCTATGTTTTCTTGAGTTGTTGTGCATTTGTTGCAACGCAATAGTGAAGTTTTTTTACTGGGGGTGTCGAATTGCGCGTGCTTATGCTCCTGAGTGAGGCATGACGCGCCATCATGTTCGAGCTGTGAGTTGAGGTAGGTCCCCCACTGCAGTCACCTTTAAATTTTGAATTTATTAATTGCATAATATTTTATTAATTTTAATAAATGAGAAAAAATATAAGATAAATAATTTTTAAATTATTATTTCTTGTAAAAATAGTCATTTATTTGATACATAACACTTGAAATATTTTTTGGATTAACAGAAACCAGGTCGTGAAAGAATGCTTATTTGGCCATTAAACATAATTCATAGAATTTGAAATTTATTTCTGGTTTATTGATAACTGATTTCTGTTTAAGCATGAACTAATGTTTTGTTTCTCTTGATAAATGTGGATTTTCTTTACAATTGGTGAAGACCCATTTGGCACATTAATAAAATAATTTATTTTGGGAAACACTCCATGGGGTGAATCAAAGGTGATATTTGGTGTACGTTGAATTCATGAATTGTGTGTGATGTTTTTGGTACTTGATTGACCTTTTTAACTCACCCAATTCATTTTTATTATATGCGGTTAAATGGGAACCTTGAAAAGAATTTGAATCTTCTGAGAAAGACTTCTGCACTAGTTTAGACTATGCACTGGCTTGTGGCGCATAGTAGAGAGTTGTTCTATTAGTAGTGTTATTGGATTGCAGAAATCGGTTGGGCCATGTAGGGAAACACCAGGTGTTTCACTTCATCAAAACCGGCCCCTAGCGGCGGTTTTTTTTCATTTGGTAGCGGTTTAAACCGCCGCTATAGGGTGTGGCGGCGGTTTACAAAAACCGCCGCGAAATTGGGCGTCGGCAATCTATTAGCGGCGGTTTTTACTATTTCGCGACGGTTTAAGAAAAACGTCGTAGATGCCTCTTTTCGCGACGGTTTTTGACCATTTAGTGGCGGTTTTATGCGTAGATGACACTTTTTTTTTCGCGGCGGTTTTAACCGCCGCTATATTCTAGCCTTTGATGCGCCTATGTCGCGGTGGTGAAAACCGCCGCTAAATTTAAACATAATACATTTAGCGGCGGTTATAATCGCCGCTAAAAACTAACCAATAAGGCATTAGCGGCGGTTATAACCGCTGCTAAATGCTGACCAGTAAGGAATTAGCGGCAGTTAAAACCGCCGCGAAATGTTGACCTGGAAACAAAAATAATTCTGCTCCTACCACACCACTGCCCTGAAAAACAAATCAAACCAGAATATTGAACAGGAGACACCATACAAACGAATAACATGGTAGTATTCATTGAAAAATAGGATATGAGCAAATGTTTCATGTTATGGAGACCAACATAAGGAAAGGTATGTATCACAATTTGGTGAGTAACCAATCCATGTGACCCCCAAGATGTATATGTGTTTTTAGCTTCTTTAATTTCTTATGTGTTTTAAGAGGGGTTGATTTATATTATATAGATACTAATACTCTATATAATAAATGGTTATGAATTTTGATACAATTTATGTGATCATGCTAACCATGGTGATGTGTAATGATATGTAATTGGTTATGCTCTAAGTTGGCCGATATAACATTCATGGGTGGATTGTGGTATGGGTTGAGTTTTTTTAACAATGGATTTGTGTTATGGGATAGAACAAATTATGTTTATATGGGTATAGAATTTGTTCCAAAGATGGATGTCTGAGTAGTTATAGAATGTATGTTATGGTATGGTTTGTTTTGTGTTTTGGGTTGGTTGTTAATGCCTACTATAGAAAATGGGTAACTTGTGAATTGGCATCTGTTTTAGGTTGGACAACACGCTAACCGTGCATGGTGCTTGAGAGAGTATGGTTTATGATATTGTTGGTTATACATGATTCCTATTGAGGATTTGAGTTATGTCATTGGATATGAGATAAGAGTTTCATGTATACATCCCAAGATGGTCATCATGTTGCAGGTTGGATGGGATGCATCATGATATAGTTGTTATTGACTTCGTTAAAGAAAATAGGTTTGAGTTTTTTAAAATTTCAACAACTTATCTAATGTTTTCCTAAATACCTTATTGGTGGAATTATACTTTACCAAACCAAATGATATTGATTTTTCACAATAGTTATTATCATAAGATAACGTCATTAATATATATGTGCATGTATGTGATCTTTATCCTTCAGGGGAAGTGTGGTGTGTCGATTTCTAGTTAGGATTAGTAACCTAGATTTCATAGTTGGATTGGGTATGGGATTTGTGATATGCATGAGAACCCTCGAGTGGGTATATTGGCCTATGATTTTCCTCGTGATATTTGAGATGGGTTCATAGATGCTTCTCCATGAGTTGTATCCTATATAGAATGTGACATGTGAACTAGGGTTGAGAGAGACTAGTAATATTGAGATGTATCTTGGGATATTGGTGATTGGAGTGTTCTAATCACGTGAAATAGCGATTCTCATTTCCACCTGATGAGGGTTTTCTTCTATGTATGTAATCCAAGAGAGGACTTATCCTAGGTCTATGAGTTCATTAAAAAAATGAAAGTAAGTTTAGACACTTTGTTCTATAGTGATGGTATATAGGTGGATTGTGGTTTGGTATTTAGTTAGTAATATCATTGTATTTGGTATTGTGAATGTAAAAGCATGGGTAGTGCTTGTGTTTTGTTAAGTCTAACATGAATAATTGACATGGTTATTTGGGGGGATAAGTTAAGTTAAACTATGATTATTTGGATGTTATTGTAATGATGCATATTAGGTGTTCTAATAGAGTGTATACATGCTTATATTCATGTTATACTGGTAACGGTTAAAGTTAGGTATTGTGGGAGGCTTCCAAGATACACTCTTTCCATGTCAGTAAGAGCGTGAGTTCTTTATCAGCATAATTGGTATGTTGGTTGTATAGTCTAAGATTAGCCTGTCAGGTGGGAATTTCTTCATGCCTGTGTAATGTATTGTGGCTCATTGCGCCTTGATAGTGATGGTATGAATTGGGCTTACACAGCTAGGATACCCAGGTGCTGCTATAGAGCAACAATGATATGAATGGGACTTACACAGTTGGACTGCCTAGGTACTTCTATGAATCAGTTATGGTATGAATCGAGCTTACACAATGGGGCTACCCGAATGCTGCTATATAGTAGAAATGGTATGAATATGGGTTACATATATGGTATTCTCATTGGATGTGGTACCAATTCAAACACAATCCTAAATGGAATGATGTATACCACACTCGAGAAATCAAGACATAAAATGAAACATCATAAATAAATAAAATGCATAGAAGTAAACATGAGAAATCAAAAAAATGTTAGGACATGGAAATGTTTGGTGGCAACTATGTGCCATATACATGTTACATATAAAAACCAACCGTTCTCATACTTGTTCAACACATCAACAGCACTACTACTCATCATCTGATGCTGCATCGTCACCCTCTCCACCTTCATCTCCACTACCTGCTGCCACCTATAAGAACATTATATTGAAAATTAAATATTGTTGCATATTTATAATTAAACATAAAACCAATAAAAGTGTGCAAACTAAATGATTTTGATTTTTTTGTGATTCACCTGCTCACCACTAGTCGATGCACTACCACCGGGGGCATATCTGCTCATATGCTGACGTATTTCAAGCAACTCTTTCTGCAAAGCAGATATCTGATCCCCCTGCTGGTGAACTGTGTTTCATAGAGAAGACATCGCCCTCTGAGTATCTTCAGGTATGAAATGACCAGAACCAGGAGTAGATGTAGCTGAAATCCCTGATGGCCTGCCAAATACCTCAAATGGTACAGGTCCAAAACCCATCCCGCACACTCTACCAGGATGCTCCTTCCCAAGGACTTTACCAACCGGGTCATCCTGGGAGACTGAGTAGGATTGCTCAGGATTGACATCCCATATTTCTTTAATTTTTACCTATAAATCAAATATCAATATATATTAACACAGTAAAAACTGATAATAAGTTATTATAATAAATAATTGACTTCATACCCCAACTTCTCTGGCAGGTTCATTAACAAAACTTCCATCTGTTTTTTTATGAACATCCAGCCACAGTTATGTTCGGGATGCTTCATGCCCTAAACTCTATGACTGCATTAAAAAAAGATAAATCGATAATTAAATATGTTAAATAGATAATATTGTCTTATAAATATTTAAACTAATTAAAAGATTACCAGTGACATTTGGCTTCTAGAAAAGCTTTTTGAGCCCGTAGTGTACGAGATGACTTGTTTTGCCCGGTTTGATGCATTCTGTCTTGAGAGATCCTGAAATAAATAAAATTCAATTTAACAGTAATGTATTCAATGTCAATCTCCTCTTCACGTACATGTATAAATGTAAAATGAGGATAATATAATAATATATATTTCAATACCATCCGCTTCTCATCACGATGGCTATCGACAAAAACATTCCACTGTTCTTTCGGTACCCCACTGGGTAGCTTCTCATACATCTGCTGTACGGTCAACGAAGTATCATTGGCATCACACCCCAACCTCCATTTTAAATATTTCCATTTTTTTCCAAGATTTTTCAATGTCCACTTCCGTGCTATCACATCAGCAACGCTAAAGTGGAAGAACATCTGTATGCAGAAATTCATTTTGAATATATTAGTAACATGACATTCAATTAAACCATAAAGTAATAAAATTACCTTTATCTGAGAATCAAAAACTTCATTTTTCCAGTTTGGAGGCATATGCCTCCAATCATCATATGAAATAGGCAGGGAAATGGGCTCCGCTGCCAGCTGACCTATAATCTGACCAAGTAAACCTGCGGCGTCATCCGTCGGGACCCCATAATAATCAAATGGCACCACTATCTTCTCGCCATTCATGTTCCAAACATCAGAACTTTTTAAGCGTTTTTCCACGGTTTCATTTTTTTCATCTGCAATTAGCAAACAATTACTATAAACAAAATGCAATAAATTAATTTAATTAAAATTTGTACCTATGACTGTGACCCTCCAGAATGTCCGTGATGAACTGGAAGGGGCGTGTCGCTGCCCCGCTGCTGAGGCTCCTGTAGGGGAAGGCGATGACTCATCCTCTAATGATACATCCACTAACGGTGTCAGAGATGGTGCAGGGGGAGATGATGTAGGGATGTAGGCAGCTACTGCCTCAGATGCCGTGGGGACAGACGGATCGTCATCTGTCGCAGAAGTAGATGAAATGGTGTACCGCTTCTTCCTTGGCATTCCTGTCATTTAATCAAATAAAATTAAGTTCAGAATATATATTTTATAAAATTTATGCAGAAAAAAAAAATTACAAATGATAATAGATACCCAGTACTAACAAAAAATATATATATAACAATGATAATGAATGACTACAGAAATGAAACAAGTGGTTGCTAAATGAATACATAACTGTACATACAATCATTTTCCCCTTCAATCATGTCAGTTTCCTGCTCCATTTCTTCATCCACTTCATTCATCCTTGCTAGACTAATATTTTCAATATCATGATAGACAAATAATTTTGCTTCCTGTTGTTGATGAAATTCAATTGCAGAGATCAAATCTTTCACTTCATCACCCATATCATTAAAATCTCTTTGTATTACGTGAGTAACTACACTCCACCATTCATCCACAACATCATTCACACAATATACTATTTTTGCCTGTGATGCTAAGATATATGGATCATGCAGTTCACGATCACCAACATCCATCAAGCGAGAAATGTTTACAGAAGTAAATTGCAAGGAATCTGTTTTAACACCTCTGATAATATCGACCCATTTGCATTTGAATGAAACAATAGAAAAATGCCCGTGGTAGTTTAATTCAATAATATCATGCAACTTTCCATAGTATTCCACTTTAGCAAATGTAAATATACCACTATTCTGTGTTTTCAAACCCATTTCTCGATCGACTGTATGAAATCTAAAACCATTCACATTATAAGCGTTGAACTTTCTAACATGTTTTATAGGACCTCTAGCAAGAAACTTCAAATCTTCTGACAAGTCTGCTCGAGTATCAGTATTCATGATCTGAAGAATAAAAATATAATTTAATACATTTTCAAATTGTATGTGTCAAACTAATATTCGTATTTATTGCAATATTTATAAACTTACACGTCGTGCAAACCATTCTACCAGCTCTTTATTCACAGCTTTCGTTATATCTTTTTCATTTCGTGTTCGTCCTCTCATTCGTCTCTTTGTTTGTATCCTCAACTCTTCAATAAATGGATATACAATTTCACTATTTAGTATCACATATCTATGTGCCTGTAATAACTCCAATTCTGTCAGTGTCGCGTATGAGGTCCTCCCAACTGATCGGCCAATAACAGGAAATATTTTTGATTTCTGATGCATTTGAGATTGAGTTGATGTGTCGTCAACACGTCCAACTCGATTAAATCTTGTCTCAATATCATCCAAATATCTGGAACAAAAGGTGAGACAACTCCTCGGCCAAATAGCCTTCAGAAATAGAGCCTTCTGGTTGAGCTTTATTTCTCACGTATGCTTTCAAATGCCCAAGATATCTGTGAATAATAATAATAATATTATGCATTTATTTAAATTCCAAATATTGTTTACTTAACTGGAAACATATAAATAAAATACCTCTCAATTGGATACATCCATCGATAATGAACGGGGCCTCCTAATTTAGCTTCGTCAACAAAATGCACAGTTAAATGCATCATGACAGTAAAAAACGACGGAGGAAAGATCATCTCCATTGCACAAAGGGTCAATACAAACCTCTCCTGTAGGTTGTCAAGCTGTATAGGATGTAGAGTTTTCTCACATAATTTCCTGAAAAATGTGCAGAATTGCAGTACAACAGCAGTAACGTTTTCAGGTAATAATGTACGTAATGCCAATGGTAGTAACTATTATAACAAAACATGTGAATCGCGACTTTTCAATCCATATAACTTACGATTCTTCAAATCAACACACCTCGAGATGTTACTCGAATACCCATCAGATACTTTCAAATTATTTAAAATTCGAAGGAACACATCTTTATCCCTATTTTTCATTGAAAAAATGGAAGACGCATACTTTTCATTCTCATCTGGTCAGAGATCACGTTTTATGTTCATTACTTGTAAGTCTTTGCGAGCATTGAGATGATCCTTCGACTTTCCATGCTCATTAAGTAATGTGAAAATCAAATTATCACATACATTCTTCTCAATATGCATCACATCAAGATTGTGGTGCAAAGAATTAAATTCCCAATACGGAAGTTTGAAGAATATACTTTTTTTCTTTCATTGTTGCGTTCTGATTTCACTTGACGATGCACTTCGCACTCATTTTCCGCTATCAGTCAAATGATGAACCTTCCCAAATTCTGTTTTAACATTTTCAAGTTGTGTCAATATTTCAGAACCAGTTAACAACTTTGGAGGTGGTCTACGATCAATGGAACTATTAAATTTTGATTTGTTCAACCGAAATCTATGAGATGCATCAAGAAATCTTCGATGACACAAGAAGCACCATTTTCTACTGTGAGGTAGCCGTTTGGGCTCGAAATCAAAGTTACAAACAGGACAAGCCAAACCCGTATAAGTGTTCCAACCAGATAAATTCCCAAGCCCAGGGAAGTCACTAATGGTCCACATTAAAGCAGCATGCATTTTGAACATTGTTTTAGAAGAAACATCAAATGTCTCAACACCGTTGCTCCATAACTCCTGCAATTCTTCAATCAAAGGCTGCAGGTATACATCAATATCATTTCCAGGCATTTGTTTTCCAGGAATAATCATCGAGATGATAAAAGATGTTTGTTGCATACACATCCACGGAGGCAGATTATAAGGGATCAAAACAACTGGCCAAATGCTATAACTCATACTCAAAGTCCCAAATGGGTTGAATCCATCGGCAGCCAATCCCAATCGAACATTCCTAGGATCAGATGAGAAATATGGATGTAATGAATCAAATGTCTTCCACGATTGGGAATCTCATGGATGTCTCATTAACCCATCATTGTTATTATCTACAAAATGTCACTTCATGTGTTCGGAGGTTTTTGATGACCTGAATAATCTTTGCTATCAAGGCTTCAAAAGAAAGTAACGCAAAACTTTTGCAGGTGTGTTCCTTTTCTTCTTCTCCATGAAATTATGTTCAGTCATACTTCTAACATCACCTTTTGACTGCCATCTAGAAGAAGAAAATTTCTTACAATTATGGCTACTTGAATCCTCTCCCCAGTAAAGCATACAATCATTGGGACACACATGAATTTTTGTATAATTCAGACCAAGCTTGTTTACAACTTTTTTCATCTCATAAAACGATTCTGGGATTTTTGCTTCAGGAAATGCATCATGAATCAATTCCAATAACATGGACATTGCCTTATTTTTAATTCCACATAGACATTTGATATGGTACAACTTCATCAGAAATGAAAGCTTTGAATATTTCAAACACCCACTATACAACTCTTGATTTCCATCGTCAAATAAATCATGAAACACATTTTCCTCACTGAAGTTTTCCCTTACATTTGGCTCCACAGAATCAAGAGGAGGATCCAATGATATGTTACAATCTTGATCTTCTTGTGTTACAGTCTCAAAAACATCACTTGTCACGTTGCAATTTGTACCACCCTCTTCTGGTTGTTCTGATATGTTTTGATGCTCATAGTGATGTCTTGCAGTGCCGAATGAATCATTTATGAGGTTTTGCATTTCATTTTCCATTGGCGACAAACTTGGGACCTCATTCTGTGGATTAACATCAGTCCTCAATCTTTCTGTATTGTTTGATTCTCCATGCCAAATCCAACACAAATATTGATCAGGGAATTGCTTCAGAATTAAATGTTCATAAACTTCATCTCTCTTCAACCATGTTCTAAATTTACATTTAGGACATGGACATCTTATTCTCCCTTCAACGGATCGATTAGAAATTTCAAAATCTAAAAACTCATTCAAACCCTTAACATATTGAGGTGTGTTCCTCGGTAATGTGATCCAGCTTTTATCCATGTATATCACAATGTGCCTACAAAAAATATACGATAGTGTAAGATTATAGAAACATAATATAATAATGATGAACCATTTATCATAAAGTTTGCATAATATAATAAAGATGTTTCATTGATCACATTTACCACTTCAGCCCAACCGAACAAGTCTGGTCCATAAGAGACAGCGTCAACACCTCATTGAGGAGAAATAAGAATATCGGGTTACACACTTATCATAACACTATCTACCCAACTATTTGTTATGGTTTCCAATGGGATATGTTTACACAACATGAATCACCTAATTAATTCATTATCCATGATAAGACATGTCGTTATGGACCAAATTTACACGGGAGAGAAGTCACATGGATTTTTGTAAAATAAACCATTGGAATTGAAATTGGTCTATAGGATGGGATTTAATCTATTGAACATATCTATATTCTTGGAAAGAGTTGAGGTGTAAATAATATTAAGTGATATCCCAAAGGAACCAACTGCTCAATATAAATTCCAAGAAATTACTCAAATTGTGGATGGATATTCTCACTTTTAGTAATGAATACATGAATAAATGTAGGAGAAATATATAAACCACAAAAATAAATAATCAATAATTACTATGCATGACTTATCCATCGTTTATGAGAAGCAATCAAAGAATCAAGGAAGAACTAAAAATTACCAAAGTCGAAAGGGGTCGCGGGGGGCTCCGGGGGGTGCGGGGGTCGCTGGAGGCCACAGGGGGCGTGGGGGGTGTCGGGGTCAATAAAAAAATTACACCCATGAAAATACAATAGAGAATTCTCACTAAGCATATACCAAGGTATGAAATCCATACTATAAAACCATTCATGGAAAACCCAATACACATAATATGAAATCATACCTTCTTTAAATAAAAAAATAAATATAAAGTGATGGTCAAGGTTTCTATAATGACATGACCTTTATTATAAGTTTCAAGACCCATTTACTAAAACTCATTCCTCCATATCAAATGGTTTATCAGAGTTATAAATACATATGTTTTCTCCATTACCCTAAATAGAATTACCAAAAACACAAAATTACTATATAGTGTTTGAAATTCTATCTTGGACACACCTTTATCTCAAACCTTTAACCGCTGATAACCTATTCGATGAACAATCTTCAAAATCCATAAAGAATCTCTAAACTGATTGAATAAATCATAAATTCATAGAAAAGGATACCAATTATTAAGAGTAACATGGTTTAATTTATAATAGATAATATAAAATCAATAACTCACTCTTGCAATATTGGTAAAAATAAATGGATAACCCTATGTAGACACACTCAGATTAATAAATCCATTGGATTAAAGATCTCCCAACTAAATATTTATCTATCTAATAAATCACCCAAATAGAACCTCCATGTTTCCCCTAAAAAATCCAAGATCCAACCAACCACCGGATAGCTACACCTCCTTTATAGCTCCACATATGAGACTATGATTCACAACATGTAAAGAATGAGGTATTTTATTTACATTTTTGTGTTGTATATAATCTAAATGTTGACCAATATGGGAATATAGGGTATATTAAAGGAAAAAAGCAGGATATCCCTCAAAAATATCATGTACCCCATATAATTGATAAACCAAAAACATTAAATTTATTTTATAAAACATTACCTAAACCCATGGAATTTTCCTAAAACAAAATATAGATATTAAAAATTAAATAAATAATCAATATTTTCCATTAACTGTTTCCAAATATATAAACATTTCCATTTTAAAAAAAAAACACCATAAAAACCCTTTTATTTTTAAAAAAGACTAAGGGATACCTTATAAAATGATTTCAACCATGAGTACTTCTTACCCTTGAGTAGACCAACTACCCAACCATTTCTATAAACCCTACCAAATGAGATGACGCACCAATGGTTAATCTAGATTTATACCATCCTAGTCTAACCAAATAAGGATCCCACACTAAAGTTTGAATCTTAAATAATCTCTAAGACCTCAACCAAAATCATCACATCAATATTATCAACCATATAAAACTTCATAGAAATCTATAAATTCAACTTTTTATGAAAATAAAATAATAAAAACATATAATTGAAAAATCTGGGGGGTATAAAGAAGTATATCCCAAGTGAATGAGAAAGATCTCATGGGGATCCCCCCACACCTTCCTATCATTTTATTACATCTATATATATAATCTATAATTACTATACAAATATCAAATGGGATCTTGGTACATAATATATCTTAATTACCTAGGCTGTAATACTATTTTTTTCTTGAACCAACTTTGGGTCACCAATGACCTGGGCACTAGAGTTGGCCCATGACATACCCAAGGCACACTCTTAATATCATTAGTCTAGATACTAGTTCTAAGGAATAATATAAGAACTCATGGGAATTGGTTTTCAAAATAAATAAAATTAAGACTTAAGACTTCCACACAAAAATATAAAATAACCACTCAATAAATCAGAGGTCCATGTTTCTGTGGAATGAGACAAAAAAAACAAATATGCAGTACCTAATTAAGCATGATGAATATATAGGGAAACTAGATCAATGGTTAAGAATTAAACTAAAAACAATAATATATATTCGAGGGGTCACCAGTGGTCGAGGGGGGCACAGGGGGGTGCAGGTTTTACCGGAGGGCTTTACCAGAGGGCGCGGGGAGTGCGGGTTTCGCCGGAGGGCTTCGCCGGAGGGCGCGGGGAGTGCGGGGGTCACCTGAGGGTGCGGGGGGCACAGTGGTCGCCGAGGCCGGGGGGGATCGGGGAGGGTTTGGGGAACGCGGTCGGGGAGGGGGAAAGGGTCGCTTTGTTTCTGAATAAATTTGGGTTTCATAGCGGTTTAATAAAAACCGCCGCGAAACCATCATCGAAAATGTTTAGCGGCGGTTTTGTGAACCGCCACCACAAAACCGCCGCTAAACCCAGTTTGTTTTGTAGTGTTTGGGAATTATGATGTACTTGAGTTGGGCATGACTTCAGGATAAGTCCCATATATAGTATATTCTGGATTGTTCACAAGCTCCTTGTAAAGACCCGCAAATTTCAAGGAAATTTTTTTCTTTAATTTTCTTTGGAATTTTACAAGAGCGCAGCTTCAGACGGCACCTGATTCCGAGGCCCGGTGTGCCCGGAATCAATTTCCGAAGTTTGGCTCGGGTACGTTCAGTGAACGGACGAGCGGGTTTTTCTATCTTTTGAACCGGTGCCCGGAATCGAATTCTGAGGGCACCGATGAAATCGCAGCGCCGGTATTTGCTTAGAAACGCCTCTTCCGGAGTTGCGTTTGCTCAGACGTGGTTTTTAAATATTACGGCTTTAAGTCAGAAATAAAATAAAGTTTGTGCGACAACATTATTTTATTTCACTTAAGCTGCTTGGAAGCCACTTGAAGTCACTTAAAGACGGCTTGAACTGAGTTGAACTGGATAGGATGCTATCCAGAAATATCCTACCCCTTGGTAGGATATTTGTGAGGCAGGGCCCGCACGAGCCCCGCCGTTTCTTTCGCTAAGTAACGCACCCGCGAAAACCCGTCAAAGTAACTGAAAAGTCAACCGACGCGTTTTCTTTAATTCTTAACAGACCATTTAATTGGGCGGTTTATTTCGTGAATTAAATGGACTGTTTCTTCATGAATTAAATGGGTCATTTCTTTCGAATTGATGGATCGTTTCTTAACCAGTTTCGTGTTGGCATGTTTATAAAATAAGACCAACCTAAAAACCCTTGGAAAGGATTTGAAAGAATATTCGTTCCTTCATCTCCCCGCGAAGAACGCGAAGAACGCGAAGAACGCGAAGAACGCCGGAACCGGAATCCGACGACGCACGATCCGCGACGTCAACAGCTTTTCCGCGACCTTCTTCTTCTTCTTCGGTGCCTCTTCTTCCGCGGTGAACCTGCGATCGGCGGTTAAAGGTGAGAATCGAATCTTTTATTTCTCTTTTTTTTAAAATTTCAATAACAACGGATTTAATTAATTAAATCCGTTTGTTCTTGATCCGGAGATTGGCGACGCGACGCCGGATACCGCGACGACGCGACGATCTCCTTCTTCCGCGACGACCCCTCGTCCGACGACGACGACAAGGTAAGGGTTGATTGGATTATTTTATTTCTTTTCCCGTGTTTATTCTTTTCAAATAAAGAACCCGATCGGAACAATTTTAATCTATTTAAAATTGTTGATTTGGTTAATCCTTTTCCCTCCCGGTGACGTTTATGGCTAACGCGGAGGGTGCGGGTCTAACGAACAAGACCCGGCAACCCTCCGCCGATCTATTTTGTTGTGCGGATATGGCGGACGACGACGAACCGCGCGGCAGGGGCGATCCGTTGATCCCGCAGTGAAGGTCGGCATCCGGGAGGGGCAACGGCGCAGACGGGAGGCAAATCGGGCCACCGGAGCATCTCCGGCGGCCCGCGGAAGGCGGCGGCGGCGCCCAGCGCGCCGCCGGAGTAGTCCGCCGCGGCCGAGCCGCGGCGGCGGCGAATCGCCGGACCGCGGACGCGGTCCGGCCACCTCAGCACGCGGCCCGCGCGGGCCGCGTTTCTCCAAAAGCCGCGGGTCAAACCCGCGGCGGCTCACAAGCCGGCCGGTCCGGTCGGCCGGGCCGCGCCCAGGCCGGACCGGACCCGGCCTAGCCGGTTCGGGCCGGGTCGGGCCGACCCGGTTCGGGCCGACCCGGTTTGGCCGACCCCAGGGGGGGTTCGGGCCGGGTCGCCCCGGGCCCAGTACCCCCGTTTCGGGCCCTCTACGGTCTTTCGCCCATATCTTGGGCCTGGGACCTCCGATTGATGAACCGTCAGCGGCTACGCGATCCTTGGATCGAGACGGTCGTTTCGGTATATTGTACTCAAGGTTTCGGAAGACTTTGGGTTCGTCCGGGTTGGTTCGTACACGAAGCCAACCGGGCCCTCGGAGCGGAAACGCTCATAACTTGAGCTACGGACGTCCGATCGACGTACCGTCAGCTGTGGTAGTTTCCTCTAAGTGAGACGGAACTTTTGGCATACTCCGCCCGAGGATCGGATACAGGCGGAGTACGGTCGGGTTGGTTTTGCCCTAAAAACCAACTGGGCCCCTGGGACGAAAATGCCAATAACTCTCAGACCGGGCGTCCGATTGACGCGCCGTCTGTCGCGTTGAGATCCTGTTGTCGATACGGAACTTTTGGATACATCAACTTCGGACTACGTGTCAGTTGATGTATCAGCCCCTCGGCTCGTGGAGCGGACCCTCCTAAACGAGCTCGCTACGTGCGGGAACCCTAGCGCTGGCTGTGACCTCGACGACAGAGCAGAGATCCTCCGTGGACTGCGACGACGGCAGAGCAGAGATCCTCCGTGGACTGCGACGACGGCAGAGCAGAGATCCTCCATGGACTGCGACGATGGCAGAGCAGATATCCTTCGTGGACTGCGGCGACGACTGTGCAGAGATCCTCAGTGGACTGCGTCGACTACTGCACTCAGCGATCCTACGCGGATCAGTGCCCGATCCTGTGTGGGTCCTACTACCGGTTCTGTGTGAGCCACTGCCTACCGGTTCTGTGTGAGCCACTGCCTACAGGTTCTGTGTGAGCCCGATCCTGTGTGGGTCTTCTGCGGGGGTTAGTACCTATCGATCCTTCGTGGGTCCGACGACTTAGACGGATCAGTGATCGTCTTTGACGTCATCTGAAAAAGTATACCTGGTTGAGCTGAATCTTATGTTACTCTCCTTTGTGGATTGGGTTGAACTATCCTTTGTGGATTTACTGTTTACTCTCCTTGTGGATTTGAGTCTTGCTTTCCTTTGTGGATTGAGTTGTTCTTGAGCTCGTGAGCAGAGCTAGAATTGGGGACTTAGGTATATGTATGGGCATATACCTAAGTCGAGTCAGATGTTACTTCGTGATTGCATCTTCCTTTTGTGCTATATCCTTTGTGGATTTCGGGAGACCTTCGGGGGTCTCGGGGTCCTTACTGAGTAGTTGTACTAACCCCTGTACGGGCTATGCCCGCACCTTGTTGTGTTGGTTGCAGACGACGGACAGCGTTGATCACGGTTGGGGCGTGGAGCAGGACGGTACCTGGAGGTGGACCACTGGTCGGGACGTGCACGGAGCGGACGTGGGACCCGAGGAGCTTGGAGGCTATCTGTACCCACCCTTCAGGTGGGATTGCCAGTGGACGACACGAGGCCGCCGTCTTTTCTTCAGTTGCTGTACTTTACTTTTCAGTTGTACTTTACAGTTGGGCTTGTATTCCGGCCCCCTTCACTTTTCTGCACTTTACTTTCCGCTTGCTGACTCTGTGTGGTTGTTACTTATAAAGGCAATGCCTTCCCTGTTTACTGGGATTTTACGCCTTGGAGCTAGTCGCCAGCCCCTGGCCTATGGAAGGCGGGCTTGGGGTAGTCACGGCACGGGCCCCGAGGACGGGTCGTGACAAATTGGTATCAGAGGTGGTCGGTTCTACCGGAGACTCTGATCGTCCTTTCTTTCTATGTGAAGCAATAGTGTTTAGTGTATTGAGTGTGGTTATCAGTTCAGGGAGCCCAGTGTTGGTGCGGCGGCCGACGTATCCGTACACCAGGACCCTGACTCCTGATTTCCGACTTAATGCATGAAAACATTGATTGCGTGTGTGTTTCAAGTTTCCTTTGTGATTACTTATGTCAGCTCACCGGGTATACTGATCTGCTTTATGAAAGTCTCAAGTTTTCCTTGTGATTACTTGTGCCAGCTCACCAGGTATACTGTTCTGACTGTGGTGCTCTTGTTCTCCTTTTCAGGATGGCCCCGCGACGACTGCCAGCTAGGGTTCCGAGTGTTGGGCGCGACGGCAGCCCACCGAGCGACGAGGCCTCGGTGCAGGGCCCTTTGCCAGCAGTGGCACCGGCGGTAGCTTTACCCGCCGAGCCACCGATGCTACCAGTACCAGACGCTGACGATGCACGTCGCCTCAGGGCACTGCACGAGTTTCAGAGCCAGCGACCGCCCAGGTTTCGCGGTGAGGCGGACCCCCAGGCCGCCGAGGACTGGCTAGAGGCGGTGGTACGGATCTTCAGGCTAGTGAGGACACCAGCGGATCTCATGGTGATTCTCGCGGCCAGCCTCCTGCAGGCGGCGGCCGGACGATTGTGGAGCTTGATGCTCCAGGTTCACGATTAGGCATCCTTGCTCTGGGCGGACTTCGAGAGCCTCTTCCGCTCTGAGTTCGTCCCGGCCACCCTCCGAGCGGTGCGCATCCAGGAGCTTCTCCAGCTGCGCCAGGGCAGCATGACGGTCGCTCAGTACGAGGCGAGGTTCACGGACCTATCTCGCTACTCGACCGACATGGTACGGGACCCCTTCTTCCGGGCCCGGACCTTCGAGCAGGGCTTGCGACAGGAGATTCGGGCGTCGCTGATCTCCCTCAGCATTCCGACCCAGGCGGGAGTGCTGGAGCGAGCCCTCCTGATCGAGAGCTTCCTGGCAGAGCCTTCTTCAGCGGCGAGACCTAGCGCAGGGCGGCAGGTAGCTGAGTCATCGGCAGCTGGTAGCCGACGGATGACTCACGGGTCCAGGCAGACCAGACCCCCTCGCAGACGGCCTCAGGACACCGGCTCAGCGGTGCGGAGCACACAGCGGAGTGCCAGCCTTTCGAGAGGCAGGCTGTGCTACTCTTGCGGCGGGCAGGGTCACATGGCTCGTGACTGCCCGACTCGCCGATCAGAGGAGCAGCAGACGGTGGAGGGGCCACCGAGGCAGAGGCAGAGAGTCGACCGTGGCGGTCCGCAGGGAGGAGGCGGACGAGGCAGAGGAGCTGGCCGAGCAGCGGGTGGTGGGCGACGCTTCCAGGCTCTACCCCCACCACCGCCAGGAGGGCCACCTCGACCACAGGGAGCTGGAGGGCAGGGACAGGCCCAGCTCCAGGCAGTGGAGGCCTACGACCCCGACATGCCAGAGATGATTCGAGGTACGATCTGTGTCTATTCCACCCTTGCTGCAGTACTTATAGACACAGGAGCGAGTCACTCTTTCATAGCCTCTGCCCTTGTTCGGAGCTCGGAGATTCCGACTGAGCCGTTGGCTCGATCCTTACGGCTAGAGACTCCTACGGGAGCAGACTCGACGATTACGCACTGGTGCCGGCAGTGTGAGCTTACTCTAGGAGGCGAGAGCTTCGGCTGGGATCTCCTTGTAGCGGCGTCGAGGCCTTACGACGTCATCTTGGGCATGGATTGGCTATCCACGGTTCATGCCCAGATCGACTGTTTTAGGCGCAAGGTGCGATGTGTTCGTACCGACGGGAGCAGGTTTACCTTCACCGGCGAGAAGGGAACCTTTGCAGCACAGGATGGACTTCCGCGGAGGAGAGTGCAACCCATCTCTCATCAGTTGGCTAGCCTCATCCTAGGAGCAGTGGACGTGCGGAGTCCGGCTTTTCCTGCAGTGGTGGACCAGTACGTGGACGTCTTTCCCGACGACGTTCCAGGGCTACCTCCTCGTAGAGAGGTAGACTTTTACATCGACTTGTACCCCGGGACAGCCCCGATATCTACTCCAGCATATCGGATGGCCCCCGCCGAGCTTCGAGAGCTGCGGGTACAGTTGGAGGACTTGCAGAGCAAGGGGTTTATCCGACCCAGTGTTTCACCCTGGGATTCCCCGATTTTGTTTGCCAAGAAGGCGGACGGGAGCTTGTGACTATGTGTCGACTATCGTCGCCTGAACCAGGTGACAGTGAGGAACAAGTATCCGCTGCCACGGATTGATGACCTCTTCGATCAGCTCAAGGGAGCGCGGTGGTTCTCGAAGATAGACCTCCGGTCAGGCTATCATCAGCTCAGAGTTCGAGACGAGGACGTGCAGAAGACGGCCTTCAGGTGTCGGTATGGCCATTATGAGTTCTTGGTTATGCCATTCGGCATAACCAATGCTCCAGCAGTGTTCATGAGCCTCATGAACAGGATCTTCCAGCCATACCTTGACCGATTTGTCATGGTCTTCATTGACGACATTTTGGTATACTCGACGACTGAGGAGGAGCATGCATACCACCTGCGAGTTGTGCTAGACACACTCCGAGAGCACCAGCTTTATGGCAAGCTCTCAAAATGCCAGTTCTGGTTACGTGAGGTCCATTTCTTGGGGCACGTCATTTCTGAGGCGGGAGTTGCAGTGGATCCCACGAAGATTGAGGCAGTGCTAGCTTGGGAGCCACCCAGGAGCGTGACAGAGGTGCGGAGCTTCTTGGGCCTAGCGGGATATTATCGGAGCTTCGTGCCAGACTTCTCCAGAGTTGCAGCTCCACTCTCAGCCTTGACGAAGAAGGGGAAACCCTTTGTGTGGTCAGACAGATGTCAGCAGAGCTTCCAGGAGCTGAGACAGAGATTGACCAGCGCACCTATCTTGAGGTTGCCTGAGGAGGGAGTTGGGTACGTAGTTTACTGCGATGCATCAGGGACTGGACTCGGGTGCGTCCTGATGCAGGAGCGGGCCGTGATCACCTACGGATCACGTCAGTTGAGGCCGCATGAGCAGAACTACGCCACTCATGACCTGGAGTTAGCAGCAGTGGTCTTCGCTCTGAAGACTTGGCGGCACTATCTGATGGGCGAGCGCTTCACAGTCTTTTCTGACCACCAGAGTCTCAGGTATATCTTCTCTCAGAAGGACCTGAACCTGAGACAGCGGAGATGGCTTGAGTTCCTCCAGGACTATGACTTTGAGATAGTCTATACTCCTGGGAAGGGGAACGTGGTAGCCGATGCCCTCAGCAGGAGGACGGGCATTCAGCTACTTGAGGAGGCGACGGAGCAGCTAGCCTCCTTACAGATATCCTTCGTGGATAGAGACGGAGCAGCCTTTCTTCAGTCTCTCACAGTCTCTCCTCCACTTCTACAGCGGGTCAGAGAGGCTCAGCGTGGGGACGCTGACTGTGAGACCCGGCGTGCACTGATATCCTCAGGTCAGGCGCCTGATGGCTTCTCCCTTGGAGCAGAGCATGACATCCTTTTCAGAGGACGTACCTTCATACCAGTCGCTTTACGAGAGGAGGTGCTGAGAGAGTTTCACACTTCTCCCTTGGCGGTACATCCCGGAGTGGCGAAGATGTACCAGGATCTCAGACGACAGCACTGGTGGCCGGGCATGAAGAAAGCTGTGGCAGAGTTCGTTTCACGATGCCTCACCTGCCAGCAGGTGAAGGCAGAGCACCAGGTACCAGCAGGCTTGGTACAGCCCTTGGAGGTCCCGTAGTGGAAGTGGGACGGCATATCTATGGACTTCGTGACTGGACTTCCACGTACTTCCAGAGGTCACGACTCCATTTGGGTGATTGTCGACCGACTCACCAAGTCGGCACACTTCTTACCCATCAGAGAGCAGGGCTCAGTGGAGAGCTTGGGACGTCTTTACGTCCAGGAGATCGTACGGCTTCACGGTGTGCCATCATCTATCGTCTCCGATCGAGATGCTCGTTTCACTTCCCGGCTTTGGAAGGGGTTGCAGGAGGCGTTCGGGACGCGGCTCCATCTGAGCACAGCCTTCCACCCTCAGACGGATGGTCAGACGGAGAGGACCATACAGACACTCGAGGACATGCTCCGTGCATGTGTTCTCGACTTTGGTCGCAGCTGGGAGGACCACCTACCCCTGGTGGAGTTTGCGTACAACAACAGCTACAACTCCACCATCGGGATGGCACCATACGAGGCGTTGTACGGCAGACCCTGCAGATCACCGTTGTGCTGGACAGACCCTGGGGAGTCAGCACTCGTGGGACCAGAGATGGTCCGAGGCACGACAGAGAAGGTCCAGATCATCCAGGAGAGGATGAGGACAGCTCAGAGCCGGCAGAAGTCATATGCTGACAGGAGGCGGAGGCCACTAGAGTTCGAGGATGGCGACCACGTCTTTTTGCGTGTCTCACCTCGACGTGGTTTACGGAGATTTGGCCGAGGCGGCAAGTTGTCTCCACGCTTCATCCGGCCTTTCCAGGTCCTCAGCAGGATAGAAGAGGTGGCTTATCGCCTGGCTCTACCACCTCAGTTGCACCGGGTGCACGACGTCTTCCACGTGTCTCAGCTGAGGAGATACGTGCACGACCCGACGCACATCATCGACTTTGGGGAGCTGGACGTGGACGATGGGGCGACTTTTGCGGAGGTTCCAGTGGAGATCGAGGATCGACAGGAGCGGGTCCTACGTGGGCGGTCGATTCCTCTTGTGCGCGTCAGATGGCAGCACGGGAACCTCCAGGAGAGCACTTGGGAGCGGGAGGCTCAGATGCGTGCTCAGTACCCCCATTTGTTCCCCTAGTTTTTGATGTATCTTTACGGGGACGTAAAGCCCTGAGGTGGGAGTAATGTAAAGACCCGCAAATTTCAAGGAAATTTTTTTCTTAATTTTCTTTGGAATTTTACAAGAGCGCAGCTTCAGACGGCACCTGATTCCGAGGCCCGGTGTGCCCGGAATCAATTTCCGAAGTTTGGCTCGGGTACGTTCAGTGAACGGACGAGCGGGTTTTTCTATCTTTTGAACCGGTGCCCGTAATCGAATTCTGAGGGCACCGATGAAATCGCAGCGCCGATATTTTCTTAGAAACGCCTCTTCCGGAGTTGCGTTTGCTCAGACGTGGTTTTTAAATTTTACGGCTTTAAGTCAGAAATAAAATAAAGTTTGTGCGACAACTTTATTTTATTTCACTTAAGCTGCTTGGAAGCCACTTGAAGTCACTTAAAGACGGCTTGAACTGAGTTGAACTGGATAGGATGCTATCCAGAAATATCCTACCCCTTGGTAGGATATTTGTGAGGCAGGGCCCGCACGAGCCCCGCCGTTTCTTTCGCTAAGTAACGCACCCGCGAAAACCCGTCAAAGTAACTGAAAAGTCAACCGACACGTTTTCTTTAATTCTTAACAGACCATTTAATTGGGCGGTTTATTTCGTGAATTAAATGGACTATTTCTTCGTGAATTAAATGGGTCGTTTCTTTCGAATTGATGGATCGTTTCTTAACCAGTTTCGTGTTGGCATGTTTATAAAATAAGACCAACCTAAAAATCCTTGGAAAGGATTTGAAAGAATCTTCGTTCCTTCATCTCCCCGCGAAGAACGCGAAGAACGTGAAGAACGCGAAGAACGCCAGAACCGGAATCCGACGACGCACGATCCGCGACGTCAACAGCTTTTCCGCGACCTTCTTCTTCTTCTTCGGTGCCTCTTCTTCCGCGGCGAACCTGCGATCGGCGGTTAAAGGTGAGAATCGAATCTTTTATTTCTCTTTTTTTTTAAATTTCAATAACAACAGATTTAATTAATTAAATCCGTTTGTTCTTGATCCGGAGATTGGCGATGCGACGCCGGATACCGCGACGACGCGACGATCTCCTTCTTCCGCGACGACCCCTCGTCCGACGACGACGACAAGGTAAGGGTTGATTGGATTATTTTATTTCTTTTCCCGTGTTTATTCTTTTCAAATAAAGAACCCGATCGGAACAATTTTAATCTATTTAAAATTGTTGATTTGGTTAATCCTTTTCCCTCCCGGTGACGTTTATGGCTAACGCGGAGGGTGCGGGTCTAACGAACAAGACCCGGCAACCCTCCGCCGATCTATTTTGTTGTGCGGATATGGCGGACGACGACGAACCGCGCGGCAGGGGCGATCCGTTGATCCCGCAGTGAAGGTCGGCATCCGGGAGGGGCAACGGCGCAGACGGGAGGCAAATCGGGCCACCGGAGCATCTCCGGCGGCCCGCGGAAGGCGGCGGCGGCGCGGGTCGCCGGCGCCCGGCGCGCCGCCGGAGGAGTCCGCCGCGGCCGAGCCGCGGCGGCGGCGAACCGCCGGACCGCGGACGCGGTCCGGCCACCTCAGCACGCGGCCCGCGCGGGCCGCGTTTCTCCAAAAGCCGCGGGTCAAACCCGCGGCGGCTCACGCGCCGGCCGGTCCGGTCGGCCGGCCCGCGCCCAGGCCGGACCGGACCCGGCCTCGCCGGTTCGGGCCGGGTCGGGCCGACCCGGTTCGGCCGACCCCAGGGGGGGTTCGGGCTGGGTCGCCCCGGGCCCAGTACCCCCGTTTCGGGCCCTCTACGGTCTTTCGCCCATATCTTGGGCCTGGGACCTCCGATTGACGAACCGTCAGCGGCTACGCGATCCTTGGATCGAGACGGTCGTTTCGGTATATTATACTCAAGGTTTCGGAAGACTTTGGGTTCGGCCGGGTTGGTTCGTACACGAAGCCAATCGGGCCCTCGGAGCGGAAACGCTCATAACTTGAGCTACGGACGTCCGATCGACGTACCGTCAGCTGTGGTAGTTTCCTCTAAGTGAGACGGAACTTTTGGCATACTCCGCCCGAGGATCGGATACAGGCGGAGTACGGTCGGGTTGGTTTTTCCCTAAAAACCAACCGGGCCCCTGGGACGAAAATGCCAATAACTCTCAGACCGGGCGTCCGATTGACGCGCCGTCTGTCGCGTTGAGATCCTGTTGTCGATACGGATCTTTTGGATACATCAACTTCGGACTACGTGTCAGTTGATGTATCAGCCCCTCGGCTCGTGGAGCGGACCCTCCTAAACGAGCTCGCTACGTGCGGGAACCCTAGCGCTGGCTGTGACCTCGACGACAGAGCAGAGATCCTCCGTGGACTGCGACGACGGCAGAGCAGAGATCCTCCGTGGACTGCGACGACGGCAGAGCAGAGATCCTCCGTGGACTGCGACGACGGCAGAGCAGAGATCCTTCGTGGACTGCGGTGACGACTGTGCAGAGATCCTCAGTGGACTGCGTCGACTACTGCACTCAGCGATCCTACGCGGATCAGTGCCCGATCCTGTGTGGGTCCTACTACCGGTTCTGTGTGAGCCACTGCCTACCGGTTCTGTGTGAGCCACTGCCTACAGGTTCTGTGTGAGCCCGATCCTGTGTGGGTCTTCTGCGGGGGTTAGTACCTATCGATCCTTCGTGGGTCCGACGACTTAGACGGATCAGTGATCGTCTTTGACGTCATCTGAAAAAGTATACCTGGTTGAGCTGAATCTTATGTTACTCTCCTTTGTGGATTGTGTTGAACTATCATTTGTGGATTTACTGTTTACTCTCCTTGTGGATTTCAGTCTTGCTTTCCTTTGTGGATTGAGTTGTTCTTGAGCTCGTGAGCAGAGCTAGAATTGGGGACTTAGGTATATGTATGGGAATATACCTAAGTCGAGTCAGATGTTACTTCGTGATTGCATCTTCCTTTTGTGCTATATCTTTTGTGGATTTCGGGAGACCTTCGGGGGTCTCGGGGTCCTTACTGAGTAGTTGTACTCACCCCTGCACGGGCTATGCCCGCACCTTGTTGTGTTGGTTGCAGACGACGGACAACGCTGATCACGGTTGGGGCGTGGAGCAGGACGGTACCTGGAGGTGGACCACTGGTCGGGACGTGCACGGAGCGGACGTGGGACCCGAGGAGCTTGGAGGCTATCTGTACCCACCCTTCAGGTGGGATTGCCAGTGGACGACACGAGGCCGCCGTCTTTTCTTCAGTTGCTGTACTTTACTTTTCAGTTGTACTTTACAGTTGGGCTTGTATTCCGGCCCCCTTCACTTTTCTGCACTTTACTTTCCGCTTGCTGACTCTGTGTGGTTGTTACTTATAAAGACAATGCCTTCCCTGTTTACTGGGATTTTACGCCTTGGTGCTAGTCGCCAGCCCCTGGCCTATGGAAGGCGGGCTTGGGGTAGTCACGGAACGGGCCCCGAGGACGGGTCGTGACACTCCTAGGTTTGACCCATGTTTCCTTTAGTGTTTATTGGTATGTGGCAGATGATTGAGAGGTCAGTTCGGTTGATGACCCCTGTGTTTCACTTGTTCCATTTCCCTTAGTGTGTGTCGAGTGTTATGTGTGGTTTTCTTTTTGGATAACAACTAAAATTTGGATTTCCAAATTATTCACAAAAACATTTTAAATGCAATGCACCTGTTCCTGTCAAACATTAAACTTGATTATAAATTAATAATGGAAATAGAAGGTAACTTGTGTTAGAAAGGAAAGTCAGTGTAGAAACTAATATTTAATATACATTAGTTAAATCCTGGAAGTAGTAAATTTCATTATTTGAAGGCAGTGGATTGGGAATAGGTTTTTGGGCACAACTACTGAGTTTAAATACTCATGCCTATAGTGTTTTCCAGTTTTTTGTTTTGTCAGAGGTTTGAATCGAGCTTCCTCGGTGTGGGTGAGAGTTGGATGTGGATTGGTGAGTGACTATTGGAGTTGCAAGGAGTTTTGGTCAGGGGTAGGTTAGTTTGTTGTTATTGGACATTCTTTATTTTTCATGTTGACTATTCTCCTTGTGTTCTTCCATGTTTTCCACTTAATTATATTTTTACTTGGTGAAGTTGTTCCCAATTGTCTTCTATTGATGCAATTGCACTTGTCGCCCGCCCGAGCGGATCAAGAACACCTCTCGGTCTATGTCACAGACTGGCTCGGGTGACCAGTTCAGGGTCAACCTGGGTTGGTTTGTGACACACTATATGGTTTATGATTGATTTATTCAAGGTTTGTATTCATATTCACTACCTTGATTTATTTTATTCCCCTTGAAATGTTCAATTTTAAATTACCATTGAACATTGACTTCCCCTAAATATCCTTATAATTTCACATGGATATGATTATTTCTCAATCCCGATAACATTTATATATGAAGTTTACATATAAATTTATTTGATTATTTGGTGAAATATTTATACATTCATATGTTTTTTTAATAAGGATATTTTATAAAGAACTTATTTAATTTAAAGGCTTCGGTCATGAACTGTACTATTTATGGACCAGTTACTACATGTACTATGGGTTTGGTAGATGTTAATAAAATCCCCTCGATGCAGTGGTACAATCATGGGATGAATTAGTAGTGAAAATTAGAAAATTTAAAATTTCATTTGTTGGTAATGGTGTCATGTTTCGAGGAATCATGACATCCAAAAATTAAGCATTTATTTTACTGATAATTTGATTATTATTATTATTTTTAAATTAGATTTTTCATCTTCATATATACGTATAAATTTCATTTCTGTTCATTTATTATATTTCATGTGTTTCTATTTCATACCTTTCTATATTGGTTTTCCATATCAAGTTATGTGAATGGCATGTGTTTTCCTTTTTTATTTTTTTGTATTGATTATGTACTTCCATATTAGTTCATTGATTATATGGCATTAGAGTTTAGTTACATACAATGTCTTGATTATTATTTTAATTGATTAATTATTTTTTCTATTATATATTTTTGAAAATGAATTTGTGTCAACACTTATTTTATTTAATTCCACATGAATATAAGAGGCTTTCAAAAAAATATTTGTAGGGATTTACTGGATTTATTAGAGTTATCCTAGAAGATATTTATTTAGAAATGGGAAATGAATTGTGTTCAAATTAGTTTATAAATTTACAATAAAAACTGATTTATGTATCTATAAAACCAATACTACTAAAATGATCTGTCATTAAGGGGTTTATTCATGGTAATGTAAATAGTAGCAAAAATAGGCTCTGGGTAATCTGGGTTCAGGTCGTTATAGTTGGTATCAATGGATGTTTAATAGCCACTATGCAGATAAGATTTAAGAAAAAATTGGTTAGAAAACATTACCCTAAGGTATTATTTGGGGATATGTATAGAAGATCACCAATTTTTTTGGTAAACTATAGATTATGTGGGTTTTCCTAGAAATACATCCAGGTCTAGATACTATAAGTGGATATGTTTCATGCATAGATGTACCAAGTAGTAACAAATATGACATGGTTTTCTGGGCCTGACTCGGGGTAACCTGGTACACGACAATGGGTGTTACTACGTACCTATTTTGACACTCTTGTGGGATATTCGTACGAAAATTTACATTTCCATTATAAAATATTGTGAAGAATTTAGATAAATAATATGTATCCTTGGATAAAACTAATGACTTGTAGATGGATAATAAGGTGTCATGTAATATAAATCTAATGAATGATATGATGGATAAACCCTAGACCAAGGAATGACATATATATAAATAATTGGGTGATGTATATATATATTGAGTTCATATTTAAAATGATCGTTTAAAGTAAATTTAGAGATTAACCAAATTTCTAGGGTGTAAATAATATTTATTTTTTTAAAATTATACAAATTTTATTTTAGAGAAGGTCAACCGATAAGATTTGTGAGATCCAATCAAATTTGGAAAGACAATGGGTCTTCAACCCCTTACTGAAGGATTATAAGGTATTCACACCAACCACAAACCTACATAATTTCCTGGGAAATTTTTTGTTGTTTTTAGTTAAACAATTTAATGAAAAAAAGGTAATGATGAACCAGTAATATCACTTTTGAGGATTAGAGATTAATCTATTGACCATATTGGATTTGGAAGATAGATAAAAATTATAATGATACTTTTAACTCTTTTATGGTCTTTAGGATCCTTTATAAATATATTATTTTTCTTCATGAATTATTACTAATTTTCGAAAAAATTATAATTTGATATAAGAACATCCAAGATTTAGGATTTTTCAAAAATATTTTAAACCTACCAAGTAAGAATATTTCATTATATTATTACACAGAAAATTAATTACCCAAAATTCGGAAAATGATGTTAAAAATAAATGTTTTCCAAATATCCTTAATTTTTATTGAACCGATGGTTAGATATATCATTGAAGATTTATGGATATTATTCCCTCAAAATTTATTTGATCATTCACTTATTTCTCATTGTTGACCTCATTCAAACCATATAAATATTTATGCTTTTCCTTTATGTATATATCTCTTCTTTCCACCGATGTTCCCCAACAAAGAGACCTAGTTATCTGTTTTTAAATTTGACCCTTGTAGTCTCCATTGTATCTTTTCTAGAGGATTTTCTGTTAATCATTCTCATGATGGGTGAACTCAACAAAGGAAACATCAAACAATCTATCACTATAATCGAGTTTAAATTCAAAAGATGAATTTAAATAAGGTCGGGAGAATGTGACAACCCAAAAATATAAACTAAGAACCTTGTATTCCATAGGGTGTATGACATGCAACACCAAGGGTGTAAGGGAATATAATATCCCAAGATTCTACTATATATTTAAAATCTTAAAAAAATCAATACATGAAGAAGATTCTAAATCACAAAACACCAAGTTAGATTCTGTTACATTCCAGAGCATCCCTCCTCGAAATCCATCACCACATGCAAGTGTGACCATGTTCAATAGCTTTTGTTACATGCAATATTGACCTTCCACAGTAGCTTTCATTACATGCAAGACCGATTTTCACCGAACAATGATATATTATTAAAGTACTAATATTTAATATATTATTACATGATGTAGCCATTATTTTAGAGGTTATGACTATTATTTACTAACATATGAGTAATAATGTTTTATATAAATATAAATTAATCCATTTTTCTCACATTAATTACTAATGAAAATAAGAAACATATGGATTTAAAAATAAATATTATTATATATATACTTCAAATGAAGTTTTTTCTTAATAAATATAATAAATAAAAATTAAAGATGTATTTTAATTAAATATATATTTTATATATTCATAAAAATATTTTATTTTTTTATACATTAGGATTGATAGACCTTATTTATGAAAAACCCTAATTTACACATAAAAACCTACATTTTTATAAAGAAAGTGCTACCACCTTTTAATTGTGAACCCATATTAAATCTGAAACATGATAAATTAATTTATTTATTATATAAAAATATACATTATCTATAAAATCAAAACATAAGAATTAGGTTATGGATTTTTTTTATATTTCTCTCAGGAATATCACTTTTTAATGAATTGTAAAAACTATTGAATTTTAACTCAAAATCTATTTTTCATATAATTTGTTTATAAGGTTAAAATAACATTTTAATCGGTTCAAAAGTTTAATTAGTCAATTTTTTTATAAATAAATACAATTTATGTTATTTGAATAAATATCACATTGAAATTGATTCTAAAAAACTAGGAAACATTTGGACGTTTTTACTTTAAAACCCCAAATTGTTGTCCCACTTGAGTGATTAAAATTAAATCAATTTCGGATACTTCTATGAAAAGAATTTGAATAATTTCATTCCATATTTTGAATTTGACAACGTTATTATTTCTAATATTTCCAAATTAGTTTTTAACAAAATATATTTGTATATGTAAATAAAATTAATTACAATTATTTAGGTAAAATTATGCCCAATAATGGAATAAACTTTTATCATTGGGTCCCCAATTACCAATACACTTTTCCAACAACAATTTTTTGTAGATAAATTATCTATTTAACTTTATTTATTGGGTTTTTTAATGTACATTTTTTATGTAATAGCTTGTGTTCCCCTAACATATCTCCAAAAATTCCATGTGAGTCCTTTTCCTTCTCTATTAGAGGAACTCCTCTCTTACAACATCTTCACACCACTCAAAACACATATGTTCAGCCAATATCTACCCATTTATCTTCCATTGATCCATCACCTCAACTTCAAATACAACTTATGGCCATAAATACTTCCATGTATTCCTTTTTGAAACAACCAATAGTAGTTACCCTATTAATAGTTAATGTCTTATCTCAAAATTTTTAATTTTATTTCCATTCTCCACACCCTAATATCATGTTAATATATTGTTGTATAATAACAACAATATGCTAAATATAATTGTATTATTTTTTTTTCTTAGGTTTTTAACTACACATTCACACACATCTATGTAATGGGTAAAGAACATACTCTTTCAGGGTATGGTGAACTAATTCCATACGAAACGATGTCTATTCATGTTTCATCTTCCACCTCTCATTATAGACATTATGATGGAAACTATATCTATATATTATATAACTAATATTTATTATTTATTTATTGTTATTTATCCCTTTTATAACACTTACCAATACTACCCTCCATTTTTCTTTAATACGATAACATGATTTGAGGAAGTGTGGAAAATTGTGCCCTCCAAGCGATATGATTCATTCACATGATCAATGTAATCTAAATAAGATTATTATAATTAAGAATATATTTTATAAAAAAATATTTATATGATATCAAAAAAATAATTACCTTTAGGTAAAGTTAAAATATATATATCATTTGAATTATTACCATTTTATACACTCTAAATGGTGAAAACATCGATCGTGGACGCGTGGACTACAATCTTCTCAACACAATGTGATTCCATTTACATAATAAGAATTATACAAATAATTATATATGATAACATAATATTTTAATTATTATATAATAGTAATTCTATAAATATAATACTCTACTTAACTTCTTTCCATAATGATCAATGAAAATTTGAATGTTACTCATGTGTATTTACACCCTACATTCTTCATGATTGTAACATTGATTTATTTTTCAAAACAATATTTAATATTTTTTTTAAATTTTTATTTATGTATAAATATGATAATAATTAAATGATTATTATTCTATATATATTATCTTATTACCCATATGACCAAATTTTACCTACCAATGTTTTTGTGACACATAAACAAAATTTGGTCATAACACATGATGGAAACATAATTGTTAATGTCGTTGTATTGAAAAAAAATTAGGTGAAATAAAATTAATTATAATCCAGAAAAAGTATCTCTATAAAGTATAAAATTAACATATCTTTATTATATAGGAATTTATAGGATGTTCATCCGAATGGATACTCATGTTAAGGGATTTTTGTCTCATGTTTCCTTATATAAGGCATACATTATTGTTGTCCTCATAATTTCATATATATTGTGTACATAATACAATTTTGACATATAATATCATGAATTATATTATTCATAGTCTATTTAAATGTTTTACTTAATGATTATTACCTTTTGGATTTCTAAATCATTTGTTACCACATTGGTATTGGATTTCATCCCAACTTACATTTTATTGAGACTTTTTTTATTATGAAACTATTTTAATTTATAGGTGTATGTAATACCATTATAGATGATATATCATCAATCTCATTACTCTCATGATATTATATCATTCATTTTATTTTATTTATTTGTGAGGATTAAGATATAAAAAGTTTCAAACATGAATGGGACACATTGAAAAATTTAATGATTTTTTTCTTTAAGAATGTTTTAAAAATCCTTTTATAATATTTCTATTCATAAAAAAAACAAACCTTTATTTTAAAAAAATTGGGATATGTTTTATTTATACCATCATTATACTTCTTATGGCTGGTGCATGACTGAATTGTCCATCGATATTATTCACATTCACATCCCTGATTTATTTTAATACCCATAAAATATTCAATTTTTTATGAACATTTGATATTGAATTTACCATAAATATAAATATCATTTCTCAATGATATGATTATTGACAAAGATGTTTACTATTCTTCACATGGTTTTTACGTTGAATGTATTTTTTTTATTTGGGTAAATATTGATAAACATGTATCCTTTATTCAATGTTGATATTTTATAAGTCACATTGTTTATTTAAATGCTTTGGACATGCACAATATGAATTGGGGACCGATTAATGAAAGTCCTATGGGTTAGAGACATATTTATTCAGGATCCATGAGTTGTGGATTTGTTAATTAAATCTCCCTTTGTATTTTTACTCTCATGTGACAAATTAGTTGAAAATGTTTCAAAATAATAAACTATCTCATGATGGGAAGGTTATAAAGATCTAGGGAAACATGTTGTTCAATAATTAATAATTACCTTTACTAATAATTTTTTTATCATTATTCACCCAATATTTTTGAATTGGCCTATCTATGGTTAAATTTAATTTTTGCTTGTTGATTATATGGAATGTGTTCCAATTTTATACAATTCCATATTGATTTTTCAGGGTGATCACAAATGTGGGGCCCTCCCCAACTCTAAACCCTAATGTGGTGCGGCGATGATCGGTGACGCAATGTGATGATGAGCAGGAGGCCACATTTTCTATGTGGGTGGTTTTAGAATGGGACCTTGCAATACATACCTAGTCTTGGAACTCAAAGGAAGAGCACCTTGGGATAGGATGGGGCGACCTGCAAGAGGCCACAACATCGGAGCAGAACCCTACAGTGCGATATTTTGGACAATGACTCCCAAAAAACTCACAAAACTGCATCGACAGAGATGGAGGTATCACTATGTGTAGGGAGGTCAGGCCAACGATTCCACTACTTTTTTCTAGTTATGATCTTATGTGGACACTTCCCAACACCTCAATATACGTCTTCATCAAAAACTGGGTGACCTCGTTCGTGATATTTGGATGTAAAGCCTCCTTAAAATGCCTCTCCCTAGCTTTTCCATCTGGGAATAGGTTTGAATAATATTGTAATGGTTTCCTGAAATAGATTCCAAACTCTCTCATGCTAGTGATACCCTAACAAAATGTATTAATGTCCTAGAAAATGGATGCCTTCGCAGTCGAAGAAAGAAACTATCCGAACTCCTCCCAAGAGATAAATGATTCCTCACAAACAGTAAGGAAAAAAACCACCACTTCATCACTACCCCACACAAAATCCTCAAAACCAAATAAACCCAGTACTAATACCATGAACAGATCTAAATGAATGGTATATCTACCCCATACAACTAGTCTTCTGTGAAAACATTTGAAACTGGCCCTCTTACTTCTATAGAATTTGGCACCGAAACTCTTTGATTTTCCTCCTCGAAGTGTCATCATCGTGAGCCTCTACCATGTGGTGATATGATGGAATAACCTTCTAGACATCTTCTTCATGAACCATATAAGGATGTTGACTGGGATCCATACCTACAAAATTAAAGAAAATTAGATATCCTTAAAATAGAATGTGGAAGACTCAACATTAATTAATTATTCATTTTCTTGTATTAATTTTAGGTTAACATATACCAAGGTAAAGTGATTAAAACATAGGTACAAAGAAAAATGAGTCATGATCAATTCTAAGGTCTCTACCCTTTAACCAATATCACCTCATTTAATTGCCACTGTAAACATAATTGTACATGCGTAAAAATTTCAACGGGATTAAAGGAGAGAGATAAGACATAAACCAACAAACTCCAACACATAGTGAAATATAAAATAAATCCCACGTATATATATGAAATTTCATGCAAAACAATTACAACTAATAGGGAAAACTGCTAGTTCCAAAATAAAGGTAAAAAGACAGAGACCACAAAGCCCGATTAGCTTGAGAAACCACTAGATAGTATAAACAAGTCTGATCTCTATCCTTATCCAGGTGACCTAAGAATAGTTTATAAATAAAAAGGGTGATTATAACAATAGACTGATTAGATTATCCTCAAATTCCATCATAAATAATTATTGTAAGCATGCTAATACCCAATGAACAACACTTGAAATTGACTCATAATCTAAACAGGTAAACTATGTTCCCATCCTGACCATGGATACTTCCACCATGTATCATATATAATAGTATATAATATAATAAATATTACCAATGGTAACCAACTACCACTTAACCAATGGGTTTTCTATTTTCCAGAAGGTCGCACGTCCTAAGAATCAATCTCGAATGAGGGCACCCTATAAAGACCTGGGTGAAGCACAACATCATGAACCTCATGCAGCACAACAACCACATATATGTAGGGAAGTAACCAATTAGTTTCTAAGAACCACCACATCATTCATTAAATGTATCATACATAATGTATTATACCTTAATCCATTTTAGCCCATACAATGATTAAGGATCCTCAATCCATCACTATTTATACACGTTTCATCGATAATATTTCCTATGAAAATATATCAAGAAGATGTGTGTGTGAATAAACACAAACCATTATAGCCCTCTATACACATATACAAGGGAAAATAACCATAGTGCCTACAAGCACATGTAACTTCCACGAGAAGAGATTTGGGCCAAAGGGGGTAACCTTCCATCCATCATCCAACAAGAATGTTTCGGAAAACACACTCATGGATCAGAATCCTCGAGGTGTCACTTCATGTAACTGATGGGGTAGATTAGCATATTGAAACACAAAAAGTATAGAATATACTATAGCTCAAAACAAGTATATGGTCATAACCTAGTCATAAACTCAAATACAACTAATGTCTCTCCAAATCTCGACTTCCTCTATAATGACTAGGTATCTTATAATAACAAAACCATTCAAAGAGATACATTAGATTGATTTATCCCTATTTTATCATTTTCACATTAATTTAATTACTTAATTAAAAATTAATTATCCATCATCAATTACACATTATATTTCATTATCATTGAACCCAATGACCACTGTTCCATTAAATTGCTTCCTCATCATTGCATGCCAACAAACTCCAACCCCAAGTGTTAACATCATTTATTAAGTCATTTATTAACATCATTATCACTTTACCATATTCACTTGCATTCTAGAAAAACATTATAAGCAACAACAAAATGAGGGGATCAAAATACGGATTAGATGGACCACCCGTCCCATCTATTCCCCTAAAATGGGAGTGTAGACCCATCTTACCTTGAGAATATAAACATGTAAACATTTTGGAATACCCTTTGTGTCTTTTCCCCTTTTGGATGGAGGATATGTAAGAAAATATTCCATAATAAATGTGGAAATTAAATCAGATAAAACCACAAAAAGATTCAGAAAGCATCCAATCATTCACATCCATCCCATTTCATCATCTTGGGTGTCCTACCTAACACCCATATGCATTACCTGGTGTATCTCTCCACTAAGGGATCAACAATGGACCCAACCAATTGGTATCCCAATAACCTTATAACACAACAACCATCTAGGATCACATTACAAAACAATAATCAAGAAACAAACATCATATAAAATGGGCTCTTGTCCATTAAAAAAGGAATCCAAACTTCATTCATAATGATAACTCAAGGCTATAATGCACAAGTCACTCATCCCTACAATCTATAAGGTAATTCATGACCCTTTTAGGAATAATCTTTTATCATGTAGTCGATTCTTTAAACTATCGGGATATAACTGATGTATTATTTTTTAGGTTCCAACTGTAGGCAACCTAAACTGTAAGCTATCAAATATTTACAAAACAGTTAATTGGCATGCCTTTAATTCTTGATTAACAAGCATCAACAAGCCTCTGCCTCATCAATTAATTCAATTAAACAAGATTAATGTAACAATAACTAGAATCTTTTACTTGACTCTTTATATATGAAAAATAATAACAATTAATCCTAGTTTAGGTTCATTCCCAATTTAAATCAACAATGATATGATAAGCATGGTATGAATATAAATCACACAATCTCATAAAATAAGAGGCAATAATATTCAATCAATACTAATTTACTTATCCATCTCCAAAAAATTTAGGTAGCATCCATTGTGATCCAGTGCCATAAAAATGTTATACTCTATAGTTTTATATAAATGTATAGAGAATCCAAAAATACCCTACATCAAAAAGATATTGAAATTCTTTACACAAGAATGATCAACACAATGGTTCTTGATCATATCCCATGTGACAACGACATCCACCCAAGGACAACAAGACATGACCATACAAACCAAAACCCATGAAAACTCCTTTATAACCATGATATCACATTCCATAACATGTAGATGATAAATTGGAGAAAAAAATTGATGAAAACACAATAACATAGTTAGATCATAACATCTATCGATGACAGATCGACATTTGCTTCTTGAAACAAAACATGGGTTAAACATGTATCAAAATGAATCATTAAGGGGTAATGATCCAAGGAATATGGTTCGGTCACACCAATCCCATGGGAAGAAGTAAATTATTGTGAATCTTGCATATGGGAATAATATGGTAGAACAATTGAGGAAGATATCACATCCTATTAGAAGAAATAATGGAGATGATGATTAAGATATGATAGAATTTCCAATAAAAACAGATCACATTAAACCATGTATTTTGACAATGTTGTAATTCCCTGACCCTAGTTACCCAAAGTTGGTGCATTATTACATAACATTTTCATGATACAAGGAATCATGACCTGAATGAGTGATTTGTTTAGTATCCTTGGAAGTACTGGATATATTCATATGTTTTACATTACATCATGAAATAAAAACATCAAAAACATTTTCCCCCTTTGAACACACTTATAACCTTAGCATGTTCCCATAGGTCTACCATTAAATACTTCTTCACCTTCTAGATAAAATAAAACATTGATAGGGGTGATCTTAGATGCTTAGTAAGGATATAAATGCTGCAGAAACATTCATAAATAAGCATAATCATTTAAGGAAATGTATAAGACCAAAACAAAAGCCATTAAAATGTAAACATCAACATAATATAGTAATGATAAAATAAAATAATTCCATTTACATATTCACATAGATATTAAACTAGTTTAATAATCACATGTAATTTCAATATCCAATTTAATAATGATAGATTGCATAACCCCAGACTTCATAAACACAAAGTCAAGGCCTTGTGCCAGGACTACAAACAAGATTTTTCCAAGGCCTTATGTCAAGACACCAGTTTTTCTCATGAGACCTATCGATGCATCAAGGAGCTATACCGGGCTCTATTAGTCACTTACTATATCCAATGCATTCCTCATATAGAATGTTTAAAATATTACATAACAATTTGTATTAAAACTAGCATACGAAATGTCAATACTTTATCTATAAACCTTGAATGGTATAAAAATAACACACCCACATTCAAACAAATCAAAAAATAATCAATAAAATATGGATGATTTGTATTATAATAAATCAACTTTAAACAAGCTTAAAATCCATCAACAAGATGTTGACATAGATTAAATCATTTTTTTGAGAAATATCTCTTTCTATTTTGAAATAATTTAAAATATATATAATTATAAATGAAAACATTTATTTTGAAAAAATAATTATAAGCTCATAATAGAATATTCAATGATGTTATAATGGAAAAAAATATCCGCACACGTCATATAAGTTAAAAAAACATTCATACATTAATTTTGTTGAAAAGGTCATAAAGTACCTTGTTTGGAAAATGATGGAATGATTCCTTTCGAATCATATAAGGTCAAATAAGAGAATAAATGAATTTAACCCATTATATAGTAAATTGAAAAAATGTTTTGAAATAAATTTTTATGATGACACAGATTTGGTAGATAAAGACGTCTTAGTAGATACTTTTGTAAAAACAACTTCGGATAATAAAGAGATTGTGAAATTAACGCTTACCTAATACTTTTACTTGGTTGAGGGTATGTTAAACTCAATTATAACAGTTATTTCATTGCTATTAAATTATTAAATTACTATATACGTAAATATGATATAATATATGATCTTCTATTATAACTTTGTTTATAATAATTTAGTAGTATCATCGTTTTGGGTGTTAACTGATTCTTTTTCCTTTATATTCTTGGTTATATAATCCATGTTTGTTAGGAATAAGATGTATTAGATTCATATACAGAATTAATTTATGTTAATAAACATTATTTTGAATCATAAAATGATAATTATTCAAGAATTATTATGGTGGGGTATGAATATCATCGTGTTCATGGAGACGGTAATCTGTACGTATGCACAACCGAAAATATTATTATATTGATGGAAAAATCATATGTAGTTGAATGGTATATCACATATAAAGAATCACTAAAAAGATATATTTATTATTTACATCATTTATTCTCATTATAATACACATCCAAATAATGAATTGTTTTAATTAGAAACTACACCACAATGTGGAGACGGTAAGCCTTACATACGCACGTATGGTGGCATTGTCAATTATAGGTTAGATGGAATAATGAATATGGTTTTACCATATTTATATTAACATCACATTATATATATTGTACTGTATTTATTATTTTGATATGGAAACAACAATGAAATAGGAAGGGGAAAAATAAATGAACTTGAAAGAGGGTGGTGAAATTATTACCTCTACTTCAGGTGTTTTGGTTTGAGTTGATCAAAAGGGATCCTTAGGATGAATTTATGATCATTGTAAGGCCTCTAGATTGATGTGAGAAAAGTTGGGAGGATACTCGGGCATGGGTTGGACGATCCAAATGGCTTTGGAGGTATGGAATTAATTGAAGGGGAAGTGCCCTTTTATAAGAGAGGTGAGAGTCACTTTAGGAAAAGTTTGAAATATTATTTAATAATAATATAATTTTATGTTTCTATTTGCTCCAAAATATATTATTTTGAGGATAAGGTTTTTATGTGTTGAAAATCTCTCAACCAATATGTTTATACAGGTTTGGGTCACCATATTAACCTTATCTTATAGATTTACCTCTGAGTTAAATAGTTTTACATTTACAATGTCTTTTTGTATTTTTATATTATATGGTTAATAAACTTACTATAACAAGCCAAGATAAACCCATGAGATTCATTATTATTATATATAATCTTATATAAGTCTATTTTTAGATCCTTATATTTTTAGGAATATTAAATCAATTAATATTATAATATACTTTTAAAAAACTCAATTATGTCAATTTTCACACTATTTAGTATTTGATTTTTTTGAAATCCATAAAAACATTATCACATCGACTGTAGTTTATTTAATCAACCCTAACAAGTCATATTAACGTAGAAAATTAGTGTAATTAATTATAACTCTCAATTTACATTTATTTGGATATTTATAATATCAATTATATTAATATTTCATTTATAAGGTAATTACTGCATCATCATTGTGTCATAAATAAAATAAATATTATAATGACTAAAAAATATAAATAAAATAACAATATGTAGAAAATATTTTTAGATTTATAATTAATATTTATAGTTGAATTTATATTTTGTGTAATCCTATATTAAATATGGATTAGTTATTAAACACTGAATTTGACTCTTTTAACTCTTCTTTAAATTAAACAACAATAAATGTCTGAATCAAATCCAAGTGGACCGAAGGGGATCATATTTAATTCCTAATTTTCTTTTGGGCCTAATTATACTTATAAAATAGAATTAGGACTTCTTTTAGGGGAATTATGATATCATTTGTACTCTTAATTATCGTATTTACTTTTACTCGTGATAAATAAAACTGAATAGATACAATTCACCAAAAATTATTTTCATCTTATTGAACCACATTATTCTTACTGATATTAACTATGTAGCTCATATTTTTTAAAATAATCTCACAGATATGGTAAAATTATGTTTCATGAAAATTTGAAAATGCTCCTAAGAGGTTGTAATGGACGGTAAAAAGTCCAATAAAATATTTATATATCTAAACTTATTATAAAATGACTCCAATGAATTAAATTTAACATATAAAAGTATTATGTATCTATTTTGACCTAAAATTAATTGAAATAAAAGAAATAATTTTTTAAATAAAAAGTCGGTTTTGATCAATAACTCAGTGTTTTTCACTATTCATCACAAATAGAATGTTTTCAGAAAAATACCAAAAATTCACCCTAATATAATTTCGATATTCAAAATTCAAAAATGAAGTCCATATTGAAATATTAAATTTATAAAATTTCAAAAAGTGGGTATTACTATTCATAATGGCTAGTTTGATTGGTTGTGGTGTGTTTGAACTCGAAGTTGTGCAAAACACAAGTTATTGTATTATTCAAAGGGAAATGTACCATGGAATATTGGGGTGTTACATTCTAATATCCTTAATATTATTTTTTCCTTGAAATTTATTGAATATTACATCATACAAAAATTTGGGTGGTTCTTCATCATAATTTCCTTGGTTTCCCATGTTTCCTCTTCCATCATATGATTTCTCCATAGAAATTTTACCAGACTAGTCATCTGGTTTCTCATCACTTGTTCTCTTGTATCAATAATCTTAACAGGGACTCCACAATAAGACCTATCTAGTTCCAGTTCAATTTTCTCATAGGATAGTACATGTGTTGGGTTAGGCATGTATTTTCTCAACAGTGATACTTGGAACATATCGTGAACTTTGGAGAAAATTGACATCATTTTCAAATGGTAAGCTACATCCCCAATTCTTTCAAGAATTTCTAATGGTCCGATGTACCTGGGACTTAATTTACCCCTCTTACCGAATAATTTAACTCCCATCCATAGAGATACCTTCTAGAGAACATTATCTCCTACCTGAAATTCCAAATCCTTCCTTTGGTTATCGGTACAGCTCTTCTGCATACATTGAGTTTCTATTGATGTGGTTTTGGATAACCTTCACCTTTTACATTTTTACCTCAATATTATATGGGCCAACAATTTTTCATTCATCAAAATCATCCCAACCAGTTTGTGTGTGACATCACTTTCCATATAACGCTGTATATGGTCCCATATGAATACTTGAATTGAATCTATAGTTATAAGAAAATTATACCATAGGTATATATATATATCCCACATACCTAGAAACTCTAGTGAGCATGATCTCAACATGTCTTCTATGGTTTGAATAGTTTGTTCGGATTGTCTATCAGTTTGAGGGTGGTAGGCTCTGCTCAAAATAAGTTATGTATCCCTGGTTTTCTTATGACTTTTCCTGAATCATGATGTTAAACATGGATCATGATCAGAATCAATAGATAGTGGTACACCATGGAGTTTTATAACTTCCTTAATATATAGTCTTTCCAGACCTTCAAGTGGTAAATCTTCACTTATGGCATGAAAATGTGCTGACATGGAAAAACGATCAACAATTACCCATATTGCATCATTCCTTTAGGAGTCTTTGGTTACCCCATGACATTTTCCATCATAATATTATCCAATTTCCTCTCAGGTATGGGAAGAGGTTGCATGAATCCTCCAATATGGTGCCTACCATCATTCACTTGTTGAAAAACCATACATCTTGACACAAAATCAGCAATCTCTCTCTTCATGTTGTCCCACCATTAATGTTTCTTCAAATCTCTTTACATTATTGTTCTCCAAGGGTGTATAGAAAAATTGGATCTATGAGCATCATCCAACATGTCCCTTTTTAGGTCAGGTATGTTAGTAACTTGATGTCTCTTCCCAAATTTCAGAATTTCATCTTTGTATATGAATTCACTCAATCTCCCATCATTCACAACATTAATCTCTTATGAAACTACTCACCACTAGTCGGAGAACTCTTTATCATTTCTACTTAAAATGGTTTGGAAACTATTTGAAAAATTATTGATGGTTCACCTTCCATGGTTATTCCCATCTCCATATTTACTAGATCCATGAAAATGGGATCCCTTTCAAATCACATCTTGTAAAAAACTCCATAACCCTTTCAACTCAAAGCATCAGAAACCTTCTTTCCTTTATCTGGGTGGTAGTATATAGTGAATTCATAATACTTGATTAGTTCATGCCATTGTCTTTGCTTCATGTTGAGTTATTTCTATGAGAGATATACATCAAACTCTTGTGATCATTATAAAACTCACATTTCTTGACATAGAAATAGTGTCTTCCAATTTTCAAAGCTACGATTACAGATGCTAACTCAAAGTCATGAGTATGATAGTTTGGAACATTAATTTTTCGCTGTCATGACGCATAGGCAATAACTCTATCATTTTGATTAAGGACACAAACAAGTCCTTTCTTTGAAACATCACTATAAATAACAAACTCATCATTCCCCAACGGTAGTGTTAATATAGTAGCATTGACTAATCTTCTCTTCAGTTCATCATTACATTCATCACACTCTTTTTTTTAATCAAATTCAACCAATTTACGTTTGTGTTTGGTTGATGGGTTTACCAATCTAGAAATTTTATGAACAAAATGACGATAATAACTTGCTAAAACAATAAAAATGGATACCTCACTTATACTCATCAGTGCTACTCATTCTTGAATTGCCTTTTTCATAGAAGGATCAATAATGATTCCATCCTTAGAGACAATATAAATATGAAATGAAATATTCTGAAGCTAGAATTCCCACTTGCTAAACTTCCCATATAATTCATTCCTTCTAAGAGTATTTAGGATAATGCACAAGGGATTTTCATGATATTTATATATTTTTTATTATACCAAAACATCATCAATAAATACCACTATAGAGTCATTATGATATTCCATCAAAACTCAATTCATTTAATCCATGAATACATAGGGTGAATTAGTCAATCCAAAAGACATTACTGTAAACTCATAATGCACAAACATGGTTCGAAATGCTGTTTTCAGAATTTCTAACTTCGTCACACTCAACTAGTGATATACAGATAGAAGTTCTATGTTTGACAAAATTGAGATCCATGTAGTTGATTGAATAAATCAACAATGTGATATAGGTGACACTTATTATTTATTGTTATAGCATTTATCTCCCTGTAGTCAATGCACATCCCCATAGATAAATCATTCTTCTTAACAAAAAGAACAGGGGCTCCCCATAGAGAAACACTAGGGTGAATAAATCCCTTATTACTCAATTCCTCTAGTTTTTTCATTTCTTCCTCTAATTCCACAGTGGCCATTCTATAAAGGGTCTTCGATATGGGCCTTGATCTAGGAATTAAATCAATAGAAAACTCAATTTCGCTTTCTGGAGGATTTCCAGGTAAATCATCTGTAAACAAATCAACATATTCTTTCACAATAGGTACATCCTATATTTGAACATTCTTTTCTTCACACATATTTATTTCATTCTTTTCCTCCGTAATAATTTAATTTTGATAAGATACTAGGGTGGATATAGATTACAATCATGTGGTGGCATTTCAGCTATAAAGATAAGGTACTCCTTATCATCATTGAGAATTATAACCTCCTTCTTCTTACAATAAAGTTTCACATCATGGTCTAAAATCCAATCCATACCAAATATATAATCAAATATAATCATGGTTATGAAAATGAGATCTTCATGTAAAGAACATTTATATACCCTTACGGGAACAGATTCACAAAATGTTATTGCAATGATAATTCCCTTATGTATTTTGACTAAAACCTTCATTGTTAAAAAATTGGAAATATCTAATTTTCATAGAGAACCGGAAAGATATGAAACAAAGTGATGATATTGAATCAATTATAGATTTGGATAAACATGAGGTGACCATTAAAATATCTTTCATGATGTCTTTCGAAGCATCAACCTCAGTACTAGTGATCGCATAAGCTTGGTCATGCTCCCTTGGCCGTTTGTGGGGTATTTCTCCCTGGTGCTAAGGACATTCATTTTCATACTGCCCCTTTCCTCAAAAATTATAGCATTGAACATTGAAAGCCTCTTTCCTCCCCTTGCAATCACAGGCTTGGTGGCCTTTTTCATAGCACTTGTTACAGACTCTCATTCAATTCAGGCTTGTACCGAAGTTCCTCTTCTCACATTTACCGCAGAATGGATATTAAACTTTTACTTTGTTCCCCTTATTTCGATTTCAAGTGTGTCCAATAGATTTATTCTACTCTTGAATTTCTATAAAGTCTTATGAGATAGATAATTCTTTTTCTATCTTGATAGCACATGAGACAATATCACCATATGATAATAAGGATTTTGAGAATAACGCTCTCTGGAGAAATGGTTTTAACCCATTTAAGAATTGATAATTATTACTCCTTGGGTTACGTATATAATATGTAGCAATCCTTGATAGCATTGTAATGTTAGCCTCATATTTTGGGACATTCTCATCCACCTTTTGTCACAGATGCAAAAATTTCCACCCCATATCTGCTCAATGGCCACGAGGAAAATATTTTTCAATGAAAATATTTTTAAACTCCCTCTATTCCATATTTTATTCTTCATTATCGTCCTTTGTGTTTTTAATCAATGTCCACCGTTGATCTGCATCTCCTATGATGCAATAAACTGCCATGAAAATGTTTTCCCTTTCGCAACACCCCAAAGTGTGAAATATTTTCTCTAAGGAACATATCTATTGCTCGGCTACAAATGGATTTGTAGTCCCATTGAATGTTGGTGGTTGTTTCCTCATGAATTGGTTTAACATTGATCTTCCATGTTATGGATCAGGGTCCTCCAAACGGGTAAGGATATTATTCATAACCAATGTGATTTTTCATAGTATGGTGATAAGATAATCAGCACCTATTGCATAACCTGCTCCACTAGAACTATTTTAAGTAGAAGGGAAATCCCTACATGGATTATGTGCATGGAGACAGTTTCTATTCCTTCCACTAGGCACCATTTCTAAACAATGGCATACAATATATTAGTTTATGAACCTCAATACATAATTCTGAACTTGTAAAACACATAACATAAATTAAATAGTTTATGGATATAATTTGTAATCATAAAAATATTTTCTTTGAGGATGTTTATACATATAAATCCTTCATAATGGTTTGTAATGAAAATTTGAATTATCCTAATCATATCCCCTAGTAGTGTCGTAACCATTAGTGCATTGAGCCCCGTTATCGTGCACCAGTTCCCATTTGAGTCTAGCTCAGAGCAATGTTTTCTGGTTTTACCCCTAGTTACATTTGTTCCAGAGCCGACTCTACCTACTTGTATACAGAAATGGAATTATTACTTGGATAACTCACAAAATCTCTACAAAACCAAAATTTTTGGAAGTTCTTCTACAATAATCCTCAATGTCTATCTTAGGTTAGTGTTCTCTAATCAAGGTTTTTCTAAATCTAGTTTCCATGGGTGGTACTAATCATCCATTGATACAAACTGTAATGCAGCAACCCCATTTACCCAGAGTCGGTGCATTGATACATAACATTGGCATGATACAAGGAATCATTTCCAGAAATATAGATTAGATTAGTATCCTTGAAAGAACTAGATACATTCATAAGTTTTACATTATATCAGGAAATAAAAAAATCCGCAACATATTGTCCCCTTTGAACACACTTATATACTTTACGTATCACTGCAGGTCAACCACTAAATAATTCATCACCACTTCGAAAAATTAAATCATTGAAAGGGGTGAGCTCAGATGCTCAGTAAGTATAACAGTATAGTGGAAAATTTCATAAATAAGCATAAAAATTTAAGGAAATGTAAAAGACTAAAACAAAATCCTTTTAAACATAAACATTAGAAAAATATGGCTAATATAAAATCAAATAATTCCATTTACATATTCACATGGATATTCTACTAGTCGAATAATCCCACACAATTTCAATATCCAATTTCAAAATAATGGATTGCATAAAGTCACAATTCCTAACCACATAGTCATGGCCTTATGCCAAGACTACTAATAATATTTTTCCAAGGCCTTATTCCTAGACAGTAGTTTGTCTCATGAGAACTATCGAGTCATAGAGGAGCTATAGAGGGCTCCACCCATCACTTACTATGTCCAATGAATTCCTCATATGAAATGATTAATACATAACATAATCATTCATATTAAAAATAGCTTACGAAATGTCAATACTTTATCCACAAACCTTGAATGGTATAATAATGACATATTTAAAGTCAAACAAATCACAAATCCTTCAATAAAATATGGATTATTTGTATCATAATAAATCAACTTCATACATGGGTAAAATCAATCAACAGGATGTTGATATAGATGTAATGAAAACTTTTTTTAGAGAAATATCTCTTTATATATTGAAATAATTTAAAAGTCATATAATTATAAATGAAAACATTTATTTCTAAAAATATTCTTATAAGATTGTATGGAATGCTTTGACAACATTATAATGGCATAAAATAGCCACAACCACCGTATAAGTTAAAAAACATTCTTACCTTAATTTTGACAAAAAGGGCATAAATTACCTTGATTGGAAAATGACAAAAAGATTCCATTCCAAACATATGAGGTCAAATAAGGGTATAAATGAATTTATCCCATTATTTAGTAAATATTAAAAATGTTTGGAAATTCATTTTTATGAAATCATAGATGTAGATGATAATGAGGTCTCAGTAGATACTTACGTAAAAACAACCCCGGATAATAAAGAGATTGTAAAATTAACCCTTAACTTATACTTTTCCATGGTAGAGGGTAAATTAACCTTCTGTATGATAGATAAATAATTGTTATTAAATTATAAATGAACCATATATGTAAATATGATATCATATATGATCTTTTAATATTTCATTTTTAATAATATTTTAGTAGTATCATTGTTCTGGGTTTTTACTGATTCATTTTCTTTTATATGCATGGTTACTTAAGTCGTATTTATTATGAATAGGATGTATTTGATTCATATAAAGAATTATATTATGTTCATAAACATTATTTCTAATCATAAAAAGTAAATTATTCTTGAATGATTTTGATGGGGAATGAATCTCATCATGTTCGGGGAGACGGTAATTCGTACGTACCCATGAACAAAAATATCATTATATTGATGGAGAAATAATATGTAATTGGATGGTATATCATATATACAGAATAAATTACAAGTTATATATATTTTTTAAATCATTTATAATTATTATTATATCCATCCAAAAAATGAACTGTTTGAATATCAAACTACACCATGACGTGGAGATGGTAAGCTGCACGTACGCATGTATGGTGACTTTTTCATTTATTGGGTGGATAGAATAAAGAATATGGTTGTAACATATTTATAATAACATCACATTATGTATAAAGTTATGGATTTATTATTTTCGTATGGAACCAACAACTAAAGAGGAAGAGGAAGATGAAATGAACATGAAAGTGGGTGGTGAAATTTTTACCTCTACTTTGTGTGTTTCATTTTTGCGTTAATCAAAAGAGCTCATTTAGATGGATTTATAATCTATTTAAGTCCTCTAGGATGAATTTAGGGAAGTGCTGTGGTTATTTTGGAAAGGTATGGCTCAGCTAAAATGATTTGGATGTAATGAACTACCAATTCTCATTGGCTTGAGAGCTCAACGAGTCATTACTATGCCTTAGGCGACATCCCCATGACACCAAAGGCTGTAAATAAATGTCGAAGGGTTTCAATACAAGTTGGGGGAAGATTTAACCTTTTATAAATAAACCCAAAACAAGCCATAACAAAAAATTCACTATATAATGCATGAACTATGAAAGACCAATAAAAAAATATCATTTGTAATAAACCACATCAAAGTACCCAACAACAGATGACCAAACTAAGAATCAAAGTACACAGTGGAAGAACAACTCAAGACTCTCAAAATACAATACTAATTCTATTGGAAACATGGTAATCTACGAATGATTTAGAGTATGGTTTGTGTTTGTTGTCTATCCTAAGTGAATGTTCATAATGTGTACCGGTAAAGAGATCATACAGTTCAGGCAGACAATAGTATTGAAGGTGGCGCTGTTTCCCAATGTTTGCCAAATTTTTGGGCCTGAAAATCGACAAATGGAGAAAAGTGTTTTTGGTAATGATACTTGAATGCTGTGTACGTGAGGTAGAGAAAACTTTCATTCCATATGTTTTTCAAGAACAGAACATGGAAAAATGGTAAAGGGATAATGGCCGCGCAAGTTTTTGGCTGGTCGCGCAAGTGACCTGCGCGTCATGAAGAGACTTGTGCGCCGATGCATAGGAGGATTTGAAACTTGCACGCCAGTTGTTCTTCCTAATCAGAACATTAAAATATGGAAAAGGAAGGTAGGTCACTCTAGTATTGGTGTGTTCACGCAAGTGAGTAGCGTGACAGAGGCGAGGGTGGTTGGAGCTGTGCGCCATGACTTGCATGCCATGAGGACACTTGCGTGCCACCGTGTAGGGGGTCATGTTTGCCTATAAATAGGGGACCCACTCCTCATTTGAAACGAAGTTCAAGACTTAGTGATTTTTTGAGCTCTCATCACAGAGGTAGTTGAGTGGTTCAAGTGGTTGTTGGGTCACGCAAGTAGAGGCTGCGCGCTGGTTGTTGGTTGTGCGACCAAGGCAGTTTGGGAGTTAAAGGTGCATAGTCGCGCAAGTTTGGAGTTGAAGGAGGCAGTGTCACGCAAGTGTGTTGGTGTCACCTACGCGCCTATTTTTTACCGTTCAAGTGACTTACGCGTCGTTCTTGAGTCTTGTGTGCTGGTCTTGGAGAAGTGCACCAGGTGAGGTAGTTGTGCGCTGGTCGTTTTGGAGCTGCATGAAAACTGGAAAACTGCCTGATATCTCTAGTGCAAAGTGGGATTAGTATATGAGTAAAAGTTTGACTTCAACAAAGCATCTACATGCAATAGAGGATGAATTATTTTGCAATGACGAAGAGACCTTCATGTCTATAAACTGAGGGTGACTTCACCAAGGGCAACGACCCAGGGGGAGTCAACGGGAGTGACCCGAGGGATGCAGTGAGCTATCCCTAAACTTTTGTAAAGGCAGTGAGCCTAGGACAAAGTGATTGTTCCCGAACCTTTCTAATCCACAACTAGTGAAGATTAGTGTAATTTGGTACGACTGAGAACTTTCCAGCGTATGCTCCTTGGACGTATCACTTAACGGTGAACCAAGTAGAAAATTGTTGTGTCATCTCATTGCATGTGAATGTTTCATTGTTGATAATATTCATTATACAGGTTTAACTAGTTCCAACCAATGTGGGAACAAGATCCTTGTTTTTAAAAGAAAAATTTGACACCCTGATTCACCTCTACCCTCTCAGGGTGTCCCGGGGTCCTACAACATCATGAACCATAGTCTCCCAACTTCAACATCTCCCATGCATTGCCACAAGCCACTAGAAATAAGATGCTTTGCCTTTACCTGTGTCCCAGAATACGACATCTGCAAAAGCACCAAAGTTCCAAAGCAAGGTTGAGTATAAAACTCAGTAGGTTTTCCCAAATGACTTCCCTAATCACGCCACTATGATAGAAGAGTTAGCCACATTTATATAAAAATAGATTATATAAAACAATTTCTCAAACGCAGTTTATAAATATTTATAAACAAATTTCCAAATCTATTCATACTCAAAAGATTCCATGTTTAAGTTAAATCAATTTACAATAAGTTATTTTCTGAGAAAAATAACCAAACAAACTTTCGAACAATTTCACAAACATCCCGTTTTGACATACTCAACAATTTCATAAACCCATGAAATCAACCATGCATGCTTCGTTATGAAACTTCCATACTCATGAGCGGTCTCTCGTCGATCTACCAAGTCGTCACAAGGTAATTATTCCCCATGTGCCATTACACCTTTGGCACCAAGCACAAGGTCATATTTAAACCAAGCCTCATACATGAAAGTCCCATGTGCCATTACACCGTTGGCACCGAGCACAAGGTCATATTTAAACCAAGACTCATATATGCAACATGAACACACACCACACATTTACAACAGTCATGCAAAAACCATCCTTTCGATAAAACACTATTTCATTGAAAACCATTTCCATCAAAACCAAGTGTGTTTATCCAATTCAAACCATTTCAATAAAAACACCCCTTTTATTGAAAACCCATATTTAATCAAACCATTTACCATTCCAGCAAATCCATAATTTAAAATTAACATTTTAAATTCATGAATCGAAATCACATTGCACAAAAATTCACCATGATTTCACAATTTCATCAAAACCATAAATCATCACGAAAGAAGATTTATTTCATGCTTTGTGCAATCAAATCCATTCAATCAAACCATTTTGAAACTAAGACAACTAATTATATCAAGAGGAGTTGAGAGTGAAACCACCTACCTCAAAGGTTTAGATGAAAACCACAACGGTCGAAGAACACACAAGAAATCTGAGTCAATTCTCCAAGAATCCTCCTTAGATCTCTTCTCCTAACAAAACCAAGACCAAATATTGCTATATTGGGCATCCAAACACATAGATCTACCCATAGAGAGTATAGATATAAGAAACCAATAGAAGAGGAGAAGTAGATCTAAGGAGATCTAAGAAACCGATCAAGAAGGATCACATACCTCAAGAATCCTACTTCGATTCACCAAGAGAAGCGTTTGGATCGCCTCTGGAATGATGGGAGAACCCACCTTGACCATAAGAGAACCCAAATACCGAGATACGGCCACATAGGAGCTTAAACAAGGCATTTAGGGGCAAAATGGATGAGATCCTCTTTTTTAGGATCTCATTTAAGTGACAGCATGGTAAGTCCGCACGGTTTCAAAAACCATGCAATAAATGTGTGTTTGCTACTGCCTCGGTCACCCTTCACGCGTGGTTTGTCCCCACGGTTATAAAAACCATTCACCGACCATGCAGAAGCCCCTACCACCACAGTTATATATGCATGGTTTAGTCACATGGTTTGGACAACCTCTACGCTGACTGTACGACTTACCCTTTGCTCCATCATTATCCCAAGTTCTCCTGAGTCTCCCATTCCTCATCCTTAACATTAAAAAAATAAAAAGCATCATGAAATAGTTACATACCGAAAACCGAGGGTACTAAATTCTCCCCACCATTGGTCTTTCTGTCCTTGGAAAGTAGAAAGACATCAGCCAACTGAAAGAGTTATGGCAACTGCTATTTCATTTCCTTCTCACGTTCCCAAGTCTCTTCCTGAATCTGACCATGTTTCCATAAAATCCGTAGTAGACTGATGTTTTTTCCACACAAGACATTATCCTGTATATCCACAATCTGCACTAGGATATGAACCAATGAAACCTCTAGCTCTAGGTCAACGTGATCCCATCTGATCACATGGTTAGGATCGGGTTGATACTTCTTCAACTGAGATTCATTAAACACATTAAGCACTGCACTGAACATTGGTATTAATGCCAACCGATATTCCACCATTACAACCCTTTCCAGTATCTCAAAATGGCCTATATATCGAGGAGAAATTTTCCCTATTTCCCAAAATGACGATGTCCATGCCTGGGGGAGATTCTCAAAAAGACATGATGACCCACTACCAATGACAACAGTCTTTAACGGTGATCTAAATAAGATTTATGATGACTCTGAGTCGTCTCCATCCTCTTTCGAATCAACTAAATCTTCTCCATTGTTTCTTGGACATTTCTAGACCCAACTAGTGAAGTTTCACCTGTTTTCACCCAGCATAGCGGAGAACGACAAATACGCCCATACAATGCTCCAAACAGAGCCATGTGTATCGAGTCCTAATAACTGTTATTGTATGAGAACTCCACTAGGGGTGTATGCTTCCCCCATGAGCCACCCGATTCCATTACACAAGCCCTCAACATGAATTCCAATTTTTTTATCGTCCTCTCAAATTGCCCATCCGACTGAGGATGATACGCCATGCTCATCGTCAACTGAGTCCCATGGGCTTGATGTAATTATTTCTAGAAACGGGATGTGAACCTCAAATATCTTTCTGAGACTATGGATACTGGTACACCATGCCTCTTTACAACTTCACAGATATAGATGTTTGAATGATCATCCACCATGTGAGTTTCATGAATTGTGATGAAATGTGAAGACATGGCTAGATGATCTACTATCCCCCAAATGGCATCATGTTTCCATACCATTCTTGGAAGACCTGTAACAAAATCCATTGGTATCTGATACCATTTTCACACTGGGATAGGTAAGGAATGTAACATACCAGATGGTCTCTGATGCTCTGCTTTAACCAGCAGACAAGTTAAGCATCATGAGATGAACTCAGACACCTTCCTTTTCTTGCCACTCCACCAAAACTACGCCTTCAAAGCCTTTTACATATTCTGTGTACCTGGGTGTACAACCCATCTTGAATGGTGGTAAGTATGAAGGAGTTGTTCCTGACAAACCATAGGTACAACCATCCAATCTCTGAAACACAAAACTGAACCCCCATCAAGTTTACAGCCATCAATGGTCTCCCCACCATTGAGTTTTGAAATTACAATGAGACATTATTTATCATATGTTTGTGCTTCTTTGATCATCTTTACTAAATCAAGAACAAGTGTAGCTGAAAAGAAAACTGCAACATCACCTCACTTTTCACATTCTAGATGAATGTCGACTAAGACCGACATCAACTGCCATTCATCTGAAGCTACTTTTGCTAACTGAGCATATGAATTTCTACTCAATGCATCCGCCACTTAATTCCCTTTTCCTGGAGTGTACATCAAGACAAATTCAAACATCTGGAGATACTCCATCCACCTTGATTGCCTTATATTCAAATCTCGCTATGAGAAAATTTGTTTCATGCTTTTGTGATCCGTAAACACAGTATATTTCTCACCAATGAGATAATGTTTCCTTGTTTTCAAAGTATGGACGACTACAGCCAACTCCAAATCATGTGTTTGGTAATTATTCTCATCCACCCTCAACTGCCTTAATCCATAAGCAACCACATGATCTCATTGTATTAGAACACAAACCAACCCTGATGCTGAATCATCACAATACACCACGTACCCCGGTCCTCATTTTTGAAAAATCATGATGGGTGCTGATGTTTGGCGAACTTTCAACTATTGAAAATATTTCTGACATTCTTCTATCCATTGGAAGAGAGCATTCTACTTGGTCAGAGATTTCATTGGTGAATCTAGTCGTGATAAATCATGCACAAAGCGTCGATAGTAACAAAATAGTCCAAGAAAACTGCGTATCTCGAACACGCTCTTCGGTGGTTTCCAAGAGATAATGACTTATATCTTTTTAGTATCAATAGAAAAAAATTCTCATAAATGACATGGCCAAGGAATCATACTTCCTGTATCCAAAAATCACACTTTGATAATTTGGAATACAAATGATGATCCTTAAAGATTCATAACACTGTTTCGAGGTGCAACTAATGCTCAACCCTTGTCTTTGAATACACCAAGATATTGTCCTCAAACACCTCAAAAAATGATTCCATATATTGCAGAAATATCAGATTCATCAAAGCCATGAATACCTCTAGTGCATTCATTAGACCAAAAGGCATGACTATATATTCGTAGTGGCCATATCTGCTTCTGAATGTTGTCATTGGAACATCCTCCATTCGAACTCGCAATTGGTGATATCCAGATCGCAAGTCAATCTTGGAGAACAAATGAGCTACCCTTAATTGATCGAACATATCATCAATGGGTGGAAGTGGATATCTATTATTTATTGTAACTTGGTTAAGCTTTCAATAATCAACACACAGCCAAAGAGTTCCATATGACTTCTTCACAAACAACACCAATGATGCCCATGGAGAAGTACTTGGGTGAATGAAACCCATGCTTTCCAGCTCTTCTAACTGTAATTACAATTCCCATAACTCCATTGGTGGCATCCTATAAGATAGAAGGGAAATGGGACTGGTCCTCGAAAGGAGATCAATCATAAACTCCACTTCCCTTAGAGGTGGTAACCCTGATAAGTTATTGGGAAAGACATTTGTAAATTTATCCACCACTATTGGAAATCTATCTCTCATGATTTAGTCCATTGATGCCAAAGACAACACTGTTATTTGGAAAGAGATCGTTCCCACCATTGGTGCCAACAAACTCTTTGCACTTTTCTTTGTCATCCTCTCTCCTTTGAAGTGATGCCTAATGCTATCCTCAGTCGTGAAACTAACTGTTCTCCTATAATAGTTGATGTGACCCTTAAACCTTGTCCGCCAATCCATACACAATATTAAATCATAGACATCCTTGTCTAACATGGAGATGTCCCATATCAGCTTAGCTACATCAATAGTTATAACACATGTTCTACACACGAAGCCTTGACATTCTCTTTCACCAAGAAGAGTTCGTAGTTTCAAGACAGAAGTCATCATTTCTAGTTTTAAACATAGAATGTCAACAACACGAGAAGCGATAAATGAATGTGATTCTCTAGTATCAAACAACACTTGCACAAGGGTCGAATTCAAAAGAATTCTACCTCTCACCATAGATGGTCCTGCCAGATCATCGAATATCATTTTCCTAGCTCCATATAGTTTCTTCATCGCTGCACTGTTCTCCTTTTTTCCTTGCTGAGTTTTCCCTGGTTGAGGAGTCATGGTATTTTGAGAATCTCCATGGTTAGCTCTGTTGTGCTGATGAGACTGATTTTGCTGTCCCCGTCCTGTCGAAGCATATGATGCTTGCGACGCCTGGGAAGTGTCCCGAAAACCCGATTGTGGATTGCTGCAACAATATCACTGAAGATACCCCTTCTTGTTGCAATTGTGACATGCTCTCGGTGGTGCTGTACATTCTTGTTTCATGTGATCAGTCGAACCACATTGAGAGAAACCTACATTGCTCTGGGGTCGTGGAGGAAGGTTGAATGATCCTACCGTCAGGTTCTGATTTGCACTTCCACCATAGAAGTATGTGTCCCTCTTCCACTTGTTCCCAACATTATAGTTCCGACCTGTTCCCGTGGGTATCATCATGCCTCCTCCTATTGATCTCAAGATATCATGTTCAGTAACTGTTGCTCTTTTCACCATATCTGTATAATCCGTAATACATAGCACCAAAATATTTGACTGAATCTCTTGTCTTAGCCCCAATTCAAAGATGTGTTCCTTCAAAGAATCACTTGCTGCTACCTCTGGGGAAAAACGAACTAAATTCATGAACTTAGCCGGATACTCTATGACATAGAGCCTCTCTTGTTTCATGTTGAAGAAGTCCATCATTTTCTGGATCTTGAATGAGTGAGGATATAATTGTTTGTAAAACAATTCATCAAAATACTCCCATGTAAGGCCTTCATCAAATTTATCCTGCACTGCTAAATCCCACCCATGACGTGCAAGATCCTCAAGCATATACATCACCAGCTTTACTTTTGGCTCTACTAGTGTGTCGATGAAATCAAATATACGACTAATCCTACTTATCCACACCTCTTCCTTCTCGGGTTCAGCATCACCCCAAATGTTCGGTGGATTTTGCTTCATAAGCTAGATGGTATGATCCACACGTCGTGACTCATTCCTCTGGTTCCCCTTTTCAACAGCTTGAAAATAATTAACAAAAATCTAAAACACCTCTTGGTTCACACATGGTTCTGGTGCAACCACGTTCTCCACAACTTCTGCAGGTTGGTTTCAACGACGCCTATTGGGTGCCATTTTCTAAACCAACAACAAAATCCATCAATCTCACTCTCTAGAAACTATTGGATTAGCATTTCAAATTCTACCGCATCAAGTATCACAACATTGTTATAAAAAAATAGTTTTCCATGTTCAACCATTTTTTGAAAACATTCAAGATTCTTTTTGAAAATCAATCCATTTTCAAAATACACCAAATACCCTATTTTCAAAGTCTTTCAGTTGAAAACAATTTCTGCATTTTTTAAAAAATTGGCACCTACACAATGTTCTTACTCATTCCTCACAATGAGATATGAAATCCTAGTGGGACGTCATTACTCTACAATGCATGCCATGCGCATCTCATTGTATAAACTCATGACAATGAGATTTCCAACATTCTAGAAGTGTATCCAAAACACTGATGTACCCAACACCCTGGTAACTTGAAGTTCAACATAAACAGGTAAGCTACGTCCTTTTATGTTATACATTTCATGTTCCAACAATCATACTCTTGTCTATGATTCCTACCGAAGGAATAGATGAGAATTAATTTCAACTCCATGACCAAGAACATCGATGACCACTTGTTAGGTAAGGACCGCACAAGTTGATACCATTTGCAATGAACCACTAATTCTCAGTGGTTTGAGAGCTCAACAAGTCATTAATAGTCCTTAAGAAACATCCCCATGATGCCAAACGCCGGAAATAAATACCTTAGGGTTTAAATACATGATAGGGGATGATTTACACTTTTAGAAATAGACCCAAAACAAACCATAACCAAACATTCAAAATACGATGCATGAACAATGAAAGGCCAATAAAAAAACATCATTTATAATAAACCACATCAAAGTAACCAACAACGGAAGACCAAACTAAGCATAAATTTATAATGTAGAAGAAAAACTCAAGTCACTCAAAAGAAAATACTACATCATGCACCAAAATCTCCCAGCTCCAACATCTCCCAAGCATCACCACGATCCACTAGCAATAAGATGCTTTGCCTTTACCAGTGTCCTAGAATACGACATCTACAAAATCACCAACTTTCCAAGGCAGGGGTGAGTATAAAACTCAGTAGGTTTTCCCCAATGACATCCCTAATTACGCTACTAAGATATAAGGGTTAGCAATATTTATATAAAAAATTTTTATATAAAACATTTTCTCAAAAGTAGTTTATAACTAAATATAAACAAATTTTCAAATCCATTCATACTCAAAATCTTCCAAGTTCAAGGGAAATAAATTTCCAACAAATTATTTTTCCATAAAAATAACCAAACAAGCTTTCGAACCATTTCACAAAAATCCCATTTTGACATACTCAACTATTTCACAAACCCGTGAAATCAACCATGAAAGCTTCATTATTAAAGTTACATACTCATGAGTGGTATCTCGTCAATCTACCAAGTCGTCATAAGGTAATTATTCCCCATGTTCAATTACACCTTTTTCACTGATAAAATGGTCATATTTCTACCAAGCCTCATATATGCAACATGAAAACAAACCACACATTTACAATAGTCATGCCAAAACCATCCTTTCAATGAAACGCTCCTTTATTGAAAACCATTTCCATAAAAAACAAGTTTGTTCATAAAATACAAACCATTTCAATAAAACACCCCTTTTCATTGAAAATCCATCTTTCATCAAGCCATTTACCATTCCAAAAAATCCATAATTTAAAATAAACATTTTAATTTCAATAATCCAAATCACATTGCACAACAATTCACCATGATTTCACAATTTCATCAAAACCATAAATAATCACTAGAGAAGATTTATTCCATGCTTTTCACAATAAAATCCATTCAAACAAACCAATTTGAAACTATGAAAACCAATTCCAACAAGAGGAGTTGAGAGTGAATCCACCTACCTCAAAGGTTTAGATGAAAACCACAACGTTTGACGAACACACAAGAAAACTGGGTCAATTATCCAAGAATCCTCGTTAGATATCTTCTCCTAACACATCCAAGACCAAATCTTATCATATTTGGTATAAAAACACATATATATATACATAAAGAGCATATATATAATAAAATGAGAGAAGAGGAGAATTAGATTTAATTATATCTAAGAAACTGTCAAGAACGATCACATACCTCAAGAATCTGGCTTTGATTCGCCATGAAATACCATTGGATGGCCTACGGAATGATGGGAGAACCCTCCTTGAACATAGGAGAACCATAATCCCTTGTTAGGGCCGCATAGGATCTAAAACGAGGCATTTAGAAGGAAAAAGTCTTGAGATACACTTTTATAGGATCTCATATAAGTGACCACTCGGTTAGTCCGCACGGTTTGCCAAAATGTGCGCTAACCGTGCCTTTTCTACTGCCTTGGTCACCCTTATCACATTATTTAGCCACATGGTTAGAATAAATATGTTCCATCAATGCATAAGAAACTACCTCCAATGTTTACTATGTACAGTTTAGCCGCACGGTTTGGACAACCCGTGCACTAACCGTGCGTCTTTCGCTTTGCTCCATCTTAATCCCAAGTTCTCCTGAGCCTCCCATTCCCCATGCTTAAAATTAAAAAACATTAAAATCATTAAGAAATTATTACATACCAGAAACTGGGGGTACTACATTGGAGGTGGGAAATAAAGAGAAGGGGAAGCTCCCTTTTATAAGAGAGGAGAGGGTCACTTTAGGATAAGCTAGAAATATTATTTTAAAATAAAATAATTTTATGTTTTCAATGGCTCTAAAATAAATTATTTCAAGGATAATTTGGATATTGGTCAATATCATCTAACCTAATAGGTTTTATAAAGGTTTAGGTCATCATATTAACCTAATCCATTATATTTTATACTTAATTACATAGTATGACATTTACCATGTCTCGTTGTATTTTAATATTATATGGTTAGTAAACATACTATAACAAGCCAAGAGAACCCTATGTGGTTTAGTAATAATATATATAATATTATCTATGTCCTTTAGCTGATCCACAGATAGATAGAAAAATTATATCTATTAATAATATATTATTTGTTTTAAAAACTCAATGATGTCAATTTTGAAACTGTTTAGTATTTGTTTTTTCTGAGATCCGTAAAAACATTGTCACCTAGAATAAAATTTATTTTACCAACTCTAAGAAGTCATATTAACCAAGAAAATTATTGGAATTCATCAGATGTCTCAATTTAAATTTAATTGTATATTTAAAATTTTAATTATTTTAATATTTCTTTTATAAGGTAATTACTACATCATCATTGTGTCATAAATAAATTAAATTATTTAAAGTATAAAAATTATGAAACAATAACATTTTTTAGGTAATTTTTTTTATCATTTTAATGAATATTTTTAGTCAAATTTATATTGTGTGTAACTCTATAATAAAAATGGTTTATTTAATAAAAATTAAATTTAAATCCTTTAACTCTTCATTAAATAAAATTATAATAAATTTCCTAATCTAATCAATGTGGACCAAAGGGGATCATATATTATTCATAAAGTTGTTTTTTGTCGAGTTATACTTATGTACTAGAATTAGGACTTGTGTTACAGTATTTATGATATCATTTTTACCCTTAATTAACCTATTCAATTTTAAACATGGTTAATAAAAGTCAAAAATTATTATTCATCAAAAATTATATTCATCTTATTGAACAATATTTTACTAACAGATATTAACTATGTCGCATAAATTTTTGAAATTCAAATCATAGAAGCTGTAAAATTATGTTTTATACAAATTTTCCGATGCTCCTATGAGGTGGGTTACAAATGGTAAAAAGATCGATAACATTTTTATATATAAAAATTTATTATAAAATGAATCCAATGAATTTCAATGAACATAAATAGGTCTTATGTGTCCATTTTGACCTAAAATAAATTTTAATAAAATAAATAATTGTTTAAATTAAAAATATGGTTTTAAACAATAACTCAATGATTTTCACTATTCATCACAAATTGAATGTTTTTAGAAAAATACAAAAAATTCACCCTAATCTAATTTCAATATTCCGAATCCAAAAATGAAGACCATTTTGAATGATAAAATTTATAAATTTTCAATAAGTGGGCATAAATATTCATAATGACTAGTTTGATTGGTTGTGGTGTGTTTGAACTTTAAGTTTCATACAATACAAGTTATTGTATTATTTAATGGAAAAAATACCATGGAAGCATGGGGTGTTGCAATGTAATGTCATCCAGAGCCTTAGTAAAATTAATATAGGACTTGTGGGATTTTAATTGGCCTTTAATCCATAAAATCGAGGCCTTGAATGCATTTTTCATCAAATAAAAGATCAAATGGAATAGACTATAGGAAATCTAGAAAAATATTGAAATTTGAAAAAGGAAATAAAAAATTTTTGGAATCTTTGTTCACGTCAATATCTCTAATTCCAATAGTACAAATGAAATACTAATTACAAGAGTACAAATGACTCACCAACACTGATAGTACAAATGAATCACAGATGATGACAGTTAGAATGACTCACAGATGTTGACAGTAAAAAATGACTCATTGATGCAAATGGTAAAAATGAATCACCAATGTCGATAGTACAAAATGACTCACTGATACAATGTAAAAAAATAACTCACAAATGCAGACAATAATATAACTCACCGATTCCGATAGTAAAAATGATTCACCTATGCAGACAGAACAAATAACAAACTGACTCTGAGAGTACAAATGACACACTTACACCAACAATACAAATGATTCACATATTCATACAATACAAATGACTCACTAATATCGATAGCACACACAACTCACTGATGACACTATTCACATCTGTCTCACGGATGATATTGTTAACATATGTCTTACTAATGACAATACCTTTCAGTAAATGAATGGACCCAAGTGGTTTTGACCATTACATTTATTCTTCTAAATTATTGTTTTCATTTGAGTCAAAATCAACTTTCTTACTCAACATACTTGTCTTCTTTTTATGAAACTTCTTTTAATATTTTTTTAGTGACTTTTATTCTTTAGAATGTTTGTTCCAATTCATCAAATGAGTTTTTAATAAAAATCATCTCGATATTCAGAAACATTATTCTTAGGTATATTCATAGAAATGTGTTAGTTTACAACACACTCAAATCATTTTAAATAAATTTTACATCCTTACATTCAATATCCTCTTCAATAGTTCTTGGATTTAAGGGACATGATTTTATCAGTCAACTCATCATCCTCTCTGCCTTGGTAGTCACAAGGATCAACATCTTGAACATCATGAATTTTCAACCTTTTCATTGATTTGAAAACCATTTCATTATTTATTTTATTTTTGAACATATAATTTCTTATTATTTCATAAAATAAATAATTTAATGCAATTCAGCATGTGATAAATCATTATTATCTTCCAATGAAGAAATTTTAGAATCAAATGTATTTGGAATGTTTCTTATAATTTTTTTCTCAATTATAGTATCCTCCAAGACATTTATGAATCCATGAATGTTACAAAAAAATATCATTTACTTTGCATAATTACTCATCTTTATTTTCTTCATATATCATTTTGGTGTCTTTATTTTTAATATTTGAGATATGTATCTTTTCTTCCTTAATAATATTATTCCCTTTAAATATATTTTCCATCATTACCCACATATTGTTTGATGATTTATGACCCATCATATTTTGGAAAACATTTTATAATAAGAACATAAGAATCAAATTTCATGCCTTTCCTTAAAATTAATTAATTATCTCATCAATAGTGTTATTTGATAAATATTTATCATTAGGTGGAAACCAAATAGTAGTAGCATCAACAACTTCCTAGCCAAGTTATATGAGTTAAGGAATCATCATATTTTTCTTTCTATAATAACAGTTTCCATCATATTTAAGAATTATGATACTATTGATAGAATTGATATTATCCCCGAAAAGGATTCAACAAGGGGACGATCCCTCTGATACATGTTGATGTGTCAAATTATTGAATAATAATTGAGAATGGGGGGTTGAATCAGTTGTTTAATTTTTATGAGATTCAAAAAATTAATACACATAACCCCTATAACCATGTTAAATTTATTTTCTTATCACCATTTAGTTAATATTCATCCATGAAAAATTACGAAATAAATAAATCACACAACAGTTATAGGGTTCAAAATCAGTGGGACAACCTACATCCTTGCCATAGCCACTCCCATGGATCAATAGAAATTTTGTATTATAGTGAAGTGAATACATCTTATTTCAATTCAAAGTAGACACCTTGTATCTCTTTATAGGAATGTTTATGTTGACTCCCATTAGTTTAAAAATATCCCTATAAAATAATAGATTCAAACAAAATAATAAATAAATTGTTGTCATTGTTCAACAATTTCTCAGTTTGAATCATCATTCTGATTTGGTTTGATCTGATTTGATCAACCTGAGGAACTCAATATGATTATATCTTAATCAATATATACTTATCAAAGTCTACATAGAAACTCAGAATTATTTCTCTCAGTCCGATCAATACAATACTATCTTATTAATACGATGAACCCATTCTCAATCTGTAAAACTCAAACTCTACTCAAAAGATCAATGTCAATTTATAGATATAAAATATCTCTATTATATTCTCCAATATAGTAAACCAAAATTCATAGGTGTCAGACCATCATTTAATATATAATCTTAAAATGAACAATCACTCTAATTCTTCATCACTCTACCTTTTCAGCTTGCATGAATGTTACAATGAAAAAATTATTTGAGAAACTATTTAGATAAGATTTAGAAAAACATAAGTAGGAAACATGAAATCATTCCTTATTACTAATATTTCAAAACACCCTAAATCACGCGTATATAAACCTCATCTTTGGCTTCTTAAAACATTCTCAGATTTTTTTGATATTTACGTACTATTTAATTTCATTTTTGGTCTCTTCAAATCATCATAAAACTTGTGGAATATTATTTTTTTGTCTTCTTATTAATCATTATTTTCCTAATTTTTGACCTTTCTTTAGGCCTATGTATATTCTTATTCATCAATACTATGTGTCTTTCAAATCTTCAATATGTTTCTTGTTCCTCAACATCAATACAATATATATTTCTCAGGTCATTACAATATGACATTATTTCTCAAATAATTATGATTTCTATCTCATCTCATTATGATTTACTTTCATTATTAACTCATTATGATATTACATTCATTCTAAGTTCATTATTATATGAAATTCTTCATTTTATAATGATGAAATTCTATAGAATCGTCCCGATGGAATCCTCATAATGAACAAATTATCATTATGATGAAAATAAAATTATTATGATTTTTCAATAAATATATATAGTATTCAATGATGAATCCACTTAGAAAATCAGAATCTCATTAAACATCAGGAGCATCACAAATTCTAGATTCTATATCTAATCATTTTTTTACTGATTTCATGAATCTGAGGAAGACATTGTCTTGATCACTCAAACATATTCATTCATTATGATTCCCCAATTTCAGAAAAAAGTATTTTATCATCAATATGTTTCACAATTTAAATGAAATTCTTAATCCGAAATGAATCATTTTACTTTTTTAGAAAGTATGAATAATTTTTAACAACAGACATCACAATCAAAATTCAAATATCTTCATTAAAATAATTCTTATTCAATCATAAATATCTAATATTCTAAAAAATTATATTTCTAATGAATCTTCAGGGTGATGAATATGAATCTGGTAAAATATCTGATCAACATCATCATCTTTCAAACTGCTACTACTTCCAGTGCTACGATGTTCGACATCCTGAGTCCTAAAACATGTTTCTTGAAAAAAATTATAAAATGATTAATATTTTTCTTTCTACTGTCTTATCAGTTGTTTATTATTGCTTCCTCTATTGATTGTTTTTTACTTTGATATACCATTTTGCAACATTGATAAGAGGGTATTGTCTCCCCACTAACTATCAATAATCCCTCATTGATAGTTGGCATCCTTTAGCATATGGGGATATGCACTTGATGTCATGTGGAAACCAGTCCCATCACCAGTTCATGGGTGGGTTGGGTAAAGATGACACAATGTTGTTTCAAAGGATTCTTTTCCTTTTGACTATGTTTTTTTGTTGTTATTCATGTGATAATGAAATTTTTTTCGTTTGGGTTAATTGTTGTGCTTGGAACTGATCACCACTTATTAAGTGAAATGACCATGTGTCTAGGGCTAGGAATTGATTTTCATTTATGTCGATATTACCTTTGATAAGATTTCACTATGAGTGAAAAATGTATTTTCTTCTACTTATTCATTATGAAAAATTTGAAAAATATTCCTTGATATGACATGGAAAGGATATTGAATTAAATGTATCATTTTAGGTAGATAGATATTAACATGCCATACATATATTCTATGTCATGTAGTTGCATTAGTATTATTCCTAAAAATATGGATTGTGACCCATGAATTTATACCATGTATTGTACTTATTTATCATTTATTTTTAGATAGCTTGTTTTAGTGATATAATTGTCATGATTGAGTGATAAAATTCAATGCATATGTGATGTGATTCTGTGTTTTAGAATGTTTTAGTGATTACATCATGTTGATCTGAGTTAGCAATATCCAGTGACATGTTATCTTGATGATAAATCATTGGTTTCATTGGATAAATTTATTGCATTGAAATTACTAATGAATTGGTTTTTAGTTGTAATTTTTATGGGTGCATTATAAATTTGAAAATGTGTAACCATTGTACTCAAAAAATTAAATAGAAATGATAAAGTTAAAATTTGAAATGAAAATTGGATATTTAAATGGGATCCAAATTTCAACAGTAAAGTGTATGGGTGCTTTATCAACAGGTAGATGGATATCCATCGGACTGAAACATATAAAAATAGAATGTTTGAAAATGGTTATAAATGCAAAACTACTTAGTTTTGATTATAATGAACTATTGTGGGTTTTATTTTTAAAGAACCTTGATTGAATAAATGGGACCTATTGTGGCCACCTATTAAATAAAATGAATTTAGATGCTAAATTGCCTATTTATAATTGGATAGCACTAAATTTTAAATGTTTTAACGAGGATGTTTGTTATAGAATGTATGTTTTGAATGTAGGGCATTGATTTAAAAAAAGTGACATCTTACGAAAAAGTACATGTGTGTTTGTTGAAATTTGTTTAAATATTGAACGGTTGAAATGAATTATATAGATTGGTAGAAATAAATAAGGGGTTATTAAACTTTGGGATTTCAGTTTTGTATGACCAAGAGAGTGGGTCGATGATTATGTTTTTTAAGTGGCTAAACCATTGTGGGTAGTACCCTTAGAATGTTTTGGAAATTAAGGTATGTTTTTCCTTCTACTCGGGATGACTTTTTTGGATGTGATTGTTTTGACACACTGATAAGATTATGTAATGACATTAGTGGTCGATCTTCGACGTGGTGATCATGGGTCGAGGAACATCACACACATGGATTAAGGTGTTATGAAGTATCATGTCAGGGAGCAGCTGAAAAATTATTTCGATGTTATGGACAATCCTATGGTGGGTAGTGTTGCATTGATATCTGTAAAAAATTCGGTAGGTGACACTATGATTTTTGAACACATCTGTCTGGTATTAGTTTGAATGACCATATTAGTTACCTTTGATTTCTCTTAGTGTGATCTTATGAATACAATAATCATGTCCCCTATCACGACCTCATCATAGAGACACTATGATAGTGATAGTCTTACGCTGCTCTAGAGTTTAATTATTTGTTGGGATTGATGAGGGTTTGTTATCGCAGTAGTACATTGGTTGTGTGGTTTCTCTGGGCTACCCATTTATTCGGGTTGGAGAACTATTGTTTATTTTAAAATAACCTTGTGATGGATTGACATGGAAATTTTACTAGTGGTCGGTTAAGTACATCATCATACAAGCAGATGGTTTTGGATAGTTTTAAATGAGCATCGTTAGATAAAGGGAAAATGTGGGTTTTGGGTTTGTGACATATTTTGATGGAAGCATTCACTACTTGGTCTATTGGTTGATCGATATTTAACTATTTTCATTGACGAGGTCTCTATAATGGCCCCAGATATAAGCTAAATTTCGATGTTTACACTATTATGTGAGCATTGGATCTGGTATTAAAGGCTTATATGTAAGTATTTCGAAGCTTTAAATGTTTGTATGGTGTTGGGAATACAACACATCAGTTCAAACAAGAATAAATGACCTTGTTAGGTTGGTTGTTTTAGTATTAGTTCTTGATGGATTCTTGGGGATGAGGATTTTATAAGGTGGATAGATTTTAATGTCCCTGGTTTTTGAACTAGGTTAAAATACATGGGTCTTCAATTTGTTTTTGTATATGGAAGGGTTGGATTTTGAATCGATATTTGTAATTTTATTCCATGTTTTGTAAAACCTTAAGGTGTCGTTTTTGGAATTTTTTAATTAACCGATATTTTTAGAAGGTCTTCCGATGAGTCTTGGCAACACCAGATCTAAAAAAATAAACTTTAATGGATCAAAACTAGAAGCACAAGGTTTCGGACCAAACCATGCAATTTACCATAATTAATAAATTATTTATTTAATTACTTGGGAGATAGTGATTTATTAAATAGATGTTTTTAATAATAATAATAATAGAGAAGTTGTTTTTATTATTATTGTGGTGGTTTAAGTAATTGAATGTTAAAGAATTAATTAAAAAATGGTCGAAGAAATTAATGTGGATTTTAGGTTTATCAAAGAACTGTTTTAATTAAATGAAAAGTTTCAGAATTAATAAAGGACAATTTTTTATTAAACAGACATTAATTTATTGGAGTTATTATCATTAATATCATATTTATTACATTACAATTTAATTGGAGGTGTTGGATTAAAATAAATGAAAGTTGGAATAATAATAATAATGACATTAATATTATTAATTTTTTTATTTAATTAAATAAATTTAAAAAAATTTAATGTGGTTTTTTATATTTTGAATGAAATATTTTCTAATAATTAGTATTAATTGGGGAGTTTTATAAATTGTTGAAAATTTTTTTTTCATGAATATCTAATGTGGTTTCATATGGGTAGGATAGATGCAATGAAATAGAGGGTTTTAAGGTACAATTAAATTATGGGGTTTATCAATGTACTGATTTTAGTAAGTGGGGTGTTTTGGTTATAATGAAATAAATTAAGATGAAAAATAATAATATTATGACTACAATCATTAACATTATTATTATAGGAATTTTTATATATTTATTAGTATTTAGAATTTTTTAATGTTGGAGGCTTTGTAAAAGGGAGTCTTGGCCCCCTTCTTTGTAATTCCTCCGATCTGCGACACATGATCAGTGCACCATGAATGCTCCTCTATGCGACCTCTCTTCCATTCTCCTCTATGGCATGACTCCCTCCTCCAGACCTCCTACTTGGGCCATGTGAGACATCCCTCGGATAGACCTCCCTCTTGTAGCATGACACACCTGTCAGCACACCAAAACCCTAGGCACCCTAAAGTTATACAAGGATAAAGCTCTTCCCATGGTGTGACCGTATCCTAGACGTAGTTCAAAGTTCTACGTGACCCCACGGATGACAAAATTCTGCAACGCGCTTCGGCCCCGGGTAGAACAGTTGTAGCGCACGATGACCCCCTCCTCTGGGTTATCCGTCTACAACGGTTTTCCTCGTGTTATCTCCATCTATTTTTTCAATTATTCATTTTAGGATCTTTTTTACTATTATTCATGATTGCTTTTTCGATTTTACACACAATTAGTATTCAATTTTGTTTTGGAAGATCATAGGTTTTTGGGATAATACCATTTTATTGTGTTATTCATTAAATATGGTATGTAGGTGGTGTATCAGGACCCCATGGTCCTTATCTTCATCTTCCACCATGGAAGAATATGATGGGCACTTTTTGTTGTGCTGTCAAAGTTTCAGGTAAGTTTATATAGCTATGGTTTTGTTTCGCATCATTTAATCAAGGGTTTGAAAATTTATTATAGTCCTTGGTATTATTGTGTAGGTGTGTAGACCTTACTATACATTTTTCTGTCTCCTATTATTAATTTTGTGATTTTAAATCTATTTTTTTGGGCACACACATACACACACACACACACACAGAGAGAGAGATATATTTATAATGGTGTGTATGTGAAACTGAAGACCAGTTTCATGGATTGCTATTGTATTTCAATGTAATAAATGTTAATTTGGTTCCATACCAAGGTAGGGTCCCAAATCACAATCGCAAAATTTATTAATTTTCAATTTATTAAATAAATTGAGAATGTGAGTTTCTTTGATTATGTAATAAGTCTTTTTTCTTGAAATGTTGATTAATGATAAAATGCTAGTTAGTGGTAATTTCATGTCATGATTGTAATAGCTTGGTATTTCATATGACTTATTCTTGGTGCTGATATATGATTTAACGATGCTTGATACTTTTGGGGTTATTAAATGATGTTTCCCACATGTCATAAAAGAGGTCCTGATCATGGGTTGTTTTTAAGCATGTATTGCTAATTTTGTTAATGTCATATGATTAAATAGTTAAACAAATTTAATGGGGAAAATAGGTAATAGTGTAATTAACTGGGGAAATAATTGTTAAGTCACATTTTGGAAAAAATTGAGGCATTTTCTAAATATGGAGAATATTTATTTTTTTGACATGTTCATAATAAAAACAAGAAACAAAGAATAATTAATGGATGAATTAATAATTACTTGAAAAATGATAAATGGATAATTAATTGATTAACTAGATAAATAGATATTATTTAATTAATTATTTGTTGAATTAAATAATTTTTGTGCATTAACATAAGATTGTGAATTGAATGTTTGTCATGATTGATGTCATAGGGTAACTTCTGATGCCTTTTTTATTTCCGTACCTTATGTTTTTTTGGATTCAGTTGTTTAAAAATATGATACGTTGTGTGAGATGGTTTCAAAATATCTTGGCCTTATTTATCATGTTGGACTTGAGTTGTTTATGACATGCATGTAAATTGATAAATTCATAGGCAAATCATTGTTTGAGTGCATAGGTTAAAACTTGTTAATGAATTGAGATAATTATATGTTGATTTAATTATATAGGTGGCTTGCTAAGAATAATTAATTTTTAATTAATTATTATCTACTTAGGTGTTTAGTGGTTAATTATTTTTGACTTATTTCATGTGTGATTTCTGTTTTTAGTTATTTGTTGAATTGATTAATAGATTGGATTAATTAATTTATGATCTAATTAACAGATGATCATGGGGTTTTAGACATGGAATTCTACACCAATGATAAATATATATGTATGATTGATAAAAGAGTTCAGAGATAGGTACTGATGCTGAAAATACTCATGGGGTTCTAGGCATGGCATTCTACACCCATATTTCATGGAAATGTTCTTTTATGGGAGAATGATTGATGCTCTAAATACCCATGTGTTGTGAGAGAAGGACTGTCTCTCCAAAAACTCATCAATATTCAAGAATTGATTTTCTATACCAATTAATTGATATTGGAATTTTTTTCCAATTAATTCTACATGAAAAGATTTAATTACATAATGAAATATGTTGTGACAAAATGAATTATAAAATGATTTTGAGAAGGGGTTATGAGTTATTAATGAATTGGGTGAATAAAATTTATTGGAAAAACCTAGGATAGAAACACTATTTCATTGGACATGCTCAGACATATTATAAGAAATATTATATTGAATATCAAATGATGTGTTTCCAAGAAAAATAACTATATTGGATATGGTCTTTACATTGATTACATATATGATCTTTAGAGGCATCTATGGTGAGTGACATATATTGGGGTTATCGAGGTGAGGCTGAATCTTGAAACTTTCATAATTTAATGAGGATAAAAATGATAGATAAAAAATATTGTGTATTGTTTGTTGAGTGTTCATGAAAAATGTATAATGTATGTTAAGACAATAGTTGAGAGATGAATAAGGTACATGGGTATATAGTTACATTGCACTGAATACATTATTTATGAATGCTTTAACACAATTTAAATTATTTTGGAAAGGTCTAGATTTGGGGTAGACATCGGTGGTCCCTGCATAATGAGATTTAAATCTCACACTCTACTCAGGACCCCATTGCATTAGGGTATAAGAATAGACTCTATTTGGTTTTAGGATTATTCAGTTTTCATTTACATGGGAGATTGAAGTATAGGACCAAACGAAAGCTCAGGATTCTCGAGGAGAAATCCCTCAGGGCATTGAGAAATTTCTTATTTATTTCTCTATTGGAATGTAAAGCATGTTGTTTTGTTAAATGTTTTCCATTTTTGTAAAATTAACATGTCATGCATGCATCTTTTGTATAATTTTCGTTGGCCACTTTTATAATATTAGAACTATTTTTCTTTTTCTATTTTTTCAATTATGTATTACTACAACCACTATTGATTTCTTTTACTCTGATATACCATTGTGCAACTCTAATAAGAGGGTATTATCTCCCCAATGACTATCCATAGACCCTCACTAATAGTCGGTAGCCTCTGGCTTATAGGGATGTGAACTTCTGGTCATGTGGAGACTGGTCCGACAACCAGTTCAAGGGTGAGCTAGGTTTGGACATTATATTTTTCAGTGAATGTTCAATAAATAATATCAATTTTTTGTATAGTTTCATTTCATTCCAAGTGTTTAAATGATAAAATCAATTTTATATTAGTTTTAAATTTTTTTACTTCCAATATAATAATCAAAATTCAAATACATTTCTTTAAATTTATTTAATTTATAAAATATGTAAAAAATTATTTTTTTTCATAGTATGTAATTTTTTTAAAATGTGTCTTTCATAACATTTTATAGGATTAATATTTTATATAAATTTAATTCATCTATCAATTGAATGAAGAAAAATTAATAAAATATTTGGAATTAGGTGGTCAAAATTGTTTTAATAGATCACTTTTATTTTTTTCATTATAAATATTATCTGTTGTAAAATTTTTCACCATAAAAAATAAATAACATGTAATTATGTTTATAATGATAACGTTAGTATTGAAAAAAGACCAAAAACATTAATATATTATATTTTATTAGTATAGTTCATCTATTTTTATCCTATTTTTAAAATATAGAATCATGATGTTATATTTCATTGATTTCGACCATTATACTAATTATGTAGTGTAAAATGTAAAAAGGGTCAATATCGTGTAATTTATATCAATAATATTTTATTACAGGGATAATTTTTTTATTAAAAATGGTTATTTTATTGATAAGTTGTATTTCTCTACTAGTAATGTATTTCTAGTTTTCTATTATGAAATAATAATCTTCAATTCAAACGTAACAATCACACAATATTTATTCTTGTAATAAAAAAATAAAAACATATTTTAAAAAATAATTAAATTATTAAAATTTTATTGATTTATAGTGTGAGGTGAAATTTTCAAATTATTATATAATAGTGTGTCTTTGTGGGTGATATATATTCTAATTCTAATTTTCTCGTAATGTTGTCATTATAAAATTGAATGAAAAGTATATAACATTACATTATTTATAATTTTGTTAAATAATATTAAATGAAATGATATAAATTTACTAAAAATCTTAAATTTTTTATAAGAAAATTTTATATGGTTAAAAATATCATCTCTATTCTGTTTATGGTCAACTATTAATTTCATAGTAACATTATTGAAAACGAATGGGTAAAACAATTTTTATATTGGTAATTTCCATAAAGGTTGAGAAGATGTTAAAGAAAAATGATATATGTAGGAAAAAAATCTAAACAAAAAATTGTAATTTTATATAATTATTTTTACCCATTACCATCATTTATTTGAAATATATTATTTTGGAATAATATTCAAGACAAAAAATATATTGATTAATTAAATTCACCTAGAAATTCATATTGTGCCCATCCACTCTCCTTAAAAAGAATCCTCCTCTCATTAATTGAATACTCATAGAAATCATATTATTTAATTCAAAAACCTACCTAAATACCTTCCTATAATCCCCACTCAAAATAGAGGTATTTATTTAGTAAAAATACAAACCATGATTTTCAAAAGGTGTAAAATGGAATAATGTTAGAAGAGGAGTTATAGATTTTGAAAAAATGTATTATTTTTGTCTTTTAATACCCCACCAAGAAATATTATTCATCCATGATCATATCATAACTTTATTGGCATATATATATATTGATGTTATTATTTTAATGCAATAAACTATATCAATATTTTTCTTTCATCTAGTGCGACGTGAAACCATCATTTGGGTGTTTAACAGACAATCACCTCACAAATTGACTTAATTTATTTTTCATAACCTCTAGTCTAATATGGGTATAATTGTAGATTTAATTTATATATTTGATATTAATTACATATTTACCATTAGGTAAATATAATATACAATTTAATTTATTGAACTGATATTTTTTTTAAAATGATAACATCATTCGTCAGTACATGCGTACTACCTCCCCCATAAAGTGTATTGATTCTTATTAAACTCTATATCATATAGATTATATATATATGTTAAATTAGTGAGGTAATATTATATTTATTACATTATTTTATTAATTTAATGGTAAAATAATAGTTACCATATTTTTATCATGATTGTTTAAAAATTAAATCATTACTAATGCATACATATGACATAACATCTATATGATTGTAATATAGTTAATTTTTAATAACTACCCATCATTATTAAAAATGTTAATATTAATTGAATAATAAATAGAAAAAATATTTGATTAATATTAATATATAGATGAATAAATAATGATACTTTTTACAATTGTCTGGATTCCATAGCCATTTTTGAATTATGAACCAATTATTGTTAAAACGTTCAACGTTAACATATTTAATTTAGTTATTGGATAGGAAATGGTATAAATGAAAAATTTAATAGATGACATGGAGAAAATTCTTTAATATTTTAGCAATAAACATAATTTTATTTTTCATTATGATAATGAATGTACGTGATGATTCAAACTCAGGGTAAGAGACAATTTCATTTAAAAACCTCAATCTAAATATTTATATGATTTTTTGTTAAATATACCCAAGGAATATAAATATATATATAATTAATATACCTATATATTTTTATTTTTTCATAGTTGGATTTATTTCATAAACTTATAAATGGTTACCCTCAATGTATTGTATAATTATTTTTTTGCAAAAAGTTAAATTGAAAATTCTATTTTATCATATAGGACCAAAAATAATTATTCCCCAAATCATAATGATTATTTTATGTCTATATTCACTTATATGCTTCCCCATTTCCAAAAAATAATTACCATCCTTACCTATGATAGTGGTATTTTTAAAAGTGCCTTAAATATAATGGATATTTAAATAACTATAATTTTTTCTTTATGGGTAAAAGAATATTTTATTAAAAAAATGATGAAAATGAAAAAACCAAGGTTTTATGATAATTTTATGGATCATGTGATTGAATATATTGATATGTTATTCTATTATAAACCATGTTTCCTTGTTAATGTTATTAACTAAGGATGGGTAGTTCTTTTAAAGGACAAAGCTGGGATGGTCAGTTAAATCCCTCCAAAGAATTGGGTTCTCTATATAATTGGGAAAGTTGATATCAATGGTTATTACATTTGTATGAGGGATATGGAAAATGAATTACCATTAAACCAAATTTATTTGTTTATTATTTATATGGTTTTTATATAAATATCATCATTTGATAAGGTTATCTAATAAGCAAATGATTATTGAAATTTATTTTATACATTTTATGGGTGATAATGTTAACATTGGGAAAATTTTTTCATAAGTATTTAATTGTTAAAAAATAATTCATTATGATTACTATATTACCATTCATATTGAATGTTCCGGGAACAGCGGAAGCGCGTGGGTGGATGTGCCCACTTGGCTTTTTTTCATTAGCGATGATCAATATGGGATCAATACGACGATAAACGCCATTCTCCACAAATCGAATCACAGAAAAGGACAAAGAAGATGGTTTGTCCCGGAACCACAAACAAGGATCGTTATAGGTTTATTATAATTAATTTAATTAATTATAAAGAAATACCTTTTGGGTGTTCTTTCTTCGTTGATGTTATCGATCAAGTTGTCGATGTGATCTATTGTTGCGTCGCAGAAGCCAAGTGTAGACACCCTCTAGCGGTGTTCCACACGTGTACCTCGTATCTCTAGATGCCGCAAAAGGATTCTCCAGGTGCTAGCATGGAGAAGCCTTTGCTTGCGTTGTCCGCCTTAGATCGTCTTGATCTGATGGAACAGGATATCTCTCGGTCTTGAGAGTGTTCTTGGAGGAAGAGGTTCTTTCGGCCTTGAAAGAATTCTCCAGAGATGTTGTGCACAACGATTCTCTTGTGTGTAGGAAAAGAGTTGGGGTTGTGAGGATATTTATAATCGAGTGTGTGGGGTTATAGAGTTATGACAATAAATAAATGCGTTATGCGTTTTATTTATTTCATTGACTCTTTATTTAAAACCCCCATGTCGAATAAATAATTCCTTGACATGCGCCCATGTTGATTATAATAAATATCATTTAAAACAATATTATATCCTCAAAATCATGACTGAAAAAAACTACACGGAGTATATTAATAAATAAACGGCGTGTACTTGTTTTTCATTGAAAACTAAAAGGCGTGTACATTAAATGTACATGGTGTGTATATCCTGTTTTCATTTATTCATTTCCATTCCAAAATAAAACTACACAGCGTGTACATTTAATAATACATGGCATGTACTTTTTTTATTTTATTTTTCCTCCATCATTTAAAACAACTTAGGCTTCCTTGAATAATTATTAAACCACGTACGAGAATAATCTTTATTCAACTTGAGATACTTGAGTACACTTAGTGTGTGACCCTCTAGGCCTCTTTCTCACTGGTATTAGGCGGGCTTGCCTAAAGTCCAAGATTACTGTCTAGCAACAGGTCAAGGCACCCAAGAGAAAGAATTTGACACCGTATTGATGTATCACCTCATACGAACGCTCACTGTGTAGTTTAATCCCTTTGTCTCAATATCTCATCAAGAATGATTCATGGAAGTGTCATAAACCTATATGCTTGATCCGTCATTCTTTGACTACCTGAAATAAACTCGTCATTTACACCATGGCCATGGAATTTAATGCGACAGTTATATTTCAATCAGAGGGCTGAGATATCAACTTTCATGAATGGAAGGGAAAAATACTTTCTCGACTTATCCATTAACAACATGTCACTCGTGACGCACCCAACGTACCCTACTTCCTGCCAACTGTCTGCGTGATGGTTTTCATCAGTAAATCTAAGTGCGCGAGTCATGACATGTGTTAATGATAATCTTCTAGTCTAAGGACCATTACACACGCTCGCAGATAGAAATATCCGATGACACTAAGACATGCGGAATTACTACTGGCGGGTCTGTTCTCATAATCTCCCATCTTGGAGATTACCAAGTGCGAACTCCATGAGAGAGAGTCTCGTCTTCTTACAAGTACTCGCACATGACGACATGTATACTATGTGTCCTATCATAGTATGTCATCCAACCACAAAACTTTATTTAAGAATATTGTTATAGCATTTCAAGGTTCTCATCATAGCGGGGATCTTCTATGACCTTATTATTGCAACAAATATTCCAGAACATTATTATATTATAGTCATGCAGAACAATGAAAAATATATAATAAGTGAACATTTATGCAATCAAAGTACAAAACAGTTGGTTCTGAGGACATCAACCCTAAAAAACTCCCACTTGGACTAGAGCCAACTGCCTACGACTTTTAGTGCGCTAGACCTCACATGATGATCAAGTTTCTGCTGAGTCAAGGTTTTAGTCAATGGGTCCATCACGTTGTCTTCTGTGGAAATACTGCTCACTGCAACTTCACCTCTCTGAGAAAAATCCCTTAAGAGATGATACTTCCGAAGTATGTGCTTTGTCCGCTGATGTGACCTTGGCTTTTTTGCATGTTCCACCGTTGTAGTATTATCACAATAGAGTGTGATAGGCTCGGTACAACATCCATCTCTTGGACGAAGCTTCACATCCATACTGCTTCTTTAGCTGCCTCAGAAGCTGCGATATACTCGGACTCCGCTGAAGAATCTACCACCACACTTTGTTTTGAGCTCTTCCAGCTCACTGCACCTCCATTCAAACTGAAGATGTATCCAGTCTGGGACTTCATGTCATCTTGATCAGTCTGGAAACTAGCATCTACATGTCCTCTGATGACTAGTTCCTCATCTCCTACATAAACCAGGAACATATCCTTAGTACGCCACAGATACATAAGGATAGTCTTGACTACCATCCAATGGCGGTCTCCTGGATCAACTTGATATCTGCCTACCGCACTTAATGCGTAAGCAACATCTAGCCTCGTACATTGCATGACATACATGACTGAACCAATCACGGTGCGTACGGGATCCTTGCCATTTTCTTTCATTCCTCATGTGTCTGAGGACACATTTTCTTGGAAAGATGAATTCCATGTGACACTGGCAACAATCCCCTCTTGGATTGTTCCATACTGAATTTCTTCAGTATCTTGTCAATGTATGTACTTTGACTCAGGCCCTGTATTCTCTTGGATCTATCATGATGGATATTGATCCCAATAATATATGTCGCCTCGCCCAAGTCTTTCATGGAGAAGCATTTATGAAACCATGCCTTAAATAACTGTAAGATAGGTACTTAGTTTCCAATTAGCAATATTTCATCAATATATACTATTAAGAAAACGACTGCACTTCCACTAAACCTTTTGTTGACACAAGGCTGACATTCGTTCTTAAGAAGGACAAATTCCGTAACAGCTTCATCAAAACGAATGTTCCATGACCTTGATGCTTGCTTTAATCCATAAATGGGTTTATAAAACTTTCATACCTTGTTGGCATCCTTTGGAGTCACAAAACCTTCAGGTTATGTCATGTAGACATCTTCCTGGAGGTTCCCGTTAAGGAAAGCTTTTTTGACATCCATTTTCCAAATTTCATAGTCATGGTAAGCAGCAATGGCCAATAGGATTCTCATTGACTTCAGCATTGCAACCGGTGAAAAGGTTTCATCATAGTCAATTCCATGATGCTATCTAAAACCTTTTTCAACCAGTCGTGCCTTGTAGGTGCTGACTTTCCCCTCCTTGTCCAGTTTCTTCTTGAATACCCATTTATTACCAATAGGCTTTACATCAATTGGAGGATCTTCCAAAATCCAGACTTGGTTTTGGTACATAGAATCCATTTCAGAATTCATGGCTTCTTTCCACTTGGCAACATCTGTGCCTTCAACTGCTTCCTTGTAGGTAAGAGGATCATCATTGTCAACTAATAATCAGTCACCATCCTCAGTGACAAGAAAACCATATCATTCTGGTTCTCTCACCTCTCTCGTGATCCTACGCAGTTCTTGTGTCTCTGGAACAGATTTTTCTTCCACGGGGCTCGGTGGAATCTTTTCTTGTACCAAATCATGTGTATATTGAGCCTCGACTTCATCGAAGTCTATCTCGCTCCCACTATCTCTTTTGAAGATGTGCTCCCTCTCAAGGAATATGGCATCTATTTCCACTGTAACATTTATTTCTGAGGGGTTGTATATGTAATATCTCCTTGTTTCCTTGGGATATACTATAAAGATACACTTTGTTCCTCGGGGTGCAACGTTGTTACCTTAAGAGGCCTTAACAAATGCTTCGCTACCCCACATGTGTAAATTCGATAACATGGCTTTGCATCCACTCCATAACTCGTATGGAATACCATTTATCTATTTAGTTGGTACTTGGTTTAGTATGTGTGCTGCTGTTTGTAATGCATATCCCCAAAAGGATAATGGAAGACTCGCATGATCATCATTGATCTCACCATGTCTAACAGGGTGCGGTTCCTCCTTTCACTTACACCATTCCACTGCGGTGTGTAAGGAGGAGTGAGTTGAGATAGAATCCCAAACTCCCGTAAGAAATCAATGAAGTCTTGATTATGATATTCTCCACCTCTGTCTGAGTGATGTTTCTTAATCTTCTTACCAAGATGGTTCTCAAATTCATTGTTGTATTCTTTGAACCGATCAAAAGAATCTGACTTATACCTCATTAAATAGATATATCCATATCTACTAAAATCATTAGTAAAAATACAAAGTACGAGAACCCACCCCTTGTTTCAACTGGAAATGGTCCACACACATTTGTGTGAACTAATTCTAGAAGCTCTTTAGCTCTTTCACCTTTCCCACTAAATGGGGCTTTGGTCATTTTTCCTTGTAGACACACATGACATACACCAAGTGGTTTTAGTTCGAAATAATCTAAACACCCATCTTGATGTAATTTTGTCAATCGTTTCTCATTGACATGACCTAGACAGTGATTCCAAAGTTTGGTGTGGCATGAGTCATGTGAATTAACATTGTTAGCGATTTCCATTACTTGGTTTGTGTAGTCTAACACAAAGAGGCCATTATATAAATGTGCCCTACCAAAACAAATGCTATCTTTATAAAAATAGCAACATACACTTCCAAACATGAAGATGAATCCATCAGTATCTAATATGTATACTGAAATAATGTTTTTGGTTACAGAGGGTACATAATTACATCCTTTCAAAACCAAGACCATCCCGGTAGGCAATGTGAGGTGGTAGTCCCCGACAGCTATAGCAGCAAGTCTGGCTTCATTGGCTGATCGTAGATCTACCTCCCCTCGATCAATCTTCCCGAATCTACTTGGTTCCTGTATTTGGATACATATGTGAGCACCACAAGAAGTATCTAATACCCAATTAGTAGAAACAGATAGATTGCATTCGATAACAAACGCACCTGAAGCTTCCCCTTGCTTCCTTGGCTGGGTGTAGTTTTTCTTCCAGTGGCCCTTCATGCAACATGCGAAACAAACAGCATCCTATTACTTTGCCTCCCCTTTGATCTTACTTTTCTTGGAAGGCCTTGAAGAAGCTTTGGGCTTAAATCTCTTCGCCTTTCCTTTCTTTTTATTCACCACGAGGACAGAAGTCTTTTCACGCTTCATGTCATTGTCCACTTGGCGAATAAGGATAAGAATATCAGAAAGAGACTTCTCAATGTTGTTCATGTTGAAGTTCACAACAAAGTTTGAGAAGCTCTGGGGGAGTGATGCAAGAATGAGATCGGTGCCCAGTTCTTCGGGGAGTTTAAACCCTAGAACCTCCAAGCGCTCAATGTAGCCAATGAGCTTGACTACATGAGGCCCGGCTGGGGCACCCTCTCCAAGCTTGCTCTAAAATAGAGCCTTGGAGATCTCAAACCTTTCCTGTATTTCTCTCTCCTGGTATAGACCATGGAGGTGCTCGAGCATGCTGTAGGCATCCTTGTCTTCATGAGACTTCATGAGATCACTAGACATAGATGACAACATCAAACATTGAACGTTGAGAGCGTCATTCAAATGATGATCATAGACTAGGAAATCTTCATCACTTGCCTCTGGGGCAGGGGAATCAGGAAGTGAGGACTCTAGCATGTAAAACGTTCGTTCATGGCGTAGGACAACCCGAAGGCGCCTAAACCATTCTTGAAAGTTACTGCCGGTAAGGATGTTGTCTTTATACATAATTGATCGCAGAGAAAAAGTGGTTCATGAGGTTTTCATCTTGATTATACAATTTAAAAGAGCAGATTTATTATTACTTTCTTGATTACATTTTTATGAGAAATAATAAATTTTATTAATTCTCCCACTATTTTATCGAGTCCCAATGGCCCTCACCATTGAACTCGGAATTTCCAGTTGCTTTGACATTCTAGTGGCAAGGATCCATATTTCCCTTCGCATAACCCCAACAAGGGTTGGTCAAGCTATTTGATGGTTTTTAGGTAAGAATGTCTTTGCCAACTGTGAGCTTACAGTTCCTTGATCTGTTGAGTGGACTCCCCAATCCTGAAATCCTGACTTGGATTTCCTCAACTCTTACCTCCAATATTACATCAAGTGTAGCAAGGGTTACTTATCTTGATGTAATATGGTTAAGTCAACCCGAAACCTTTCATAAGGGATTCCTTTATAAAAGTAAGTGTCCCAACAAGGGTTGGTCAAACACATAGTTTTATTGAGTCTTGCCCTTAATCAAGTAAAGGAAGGCTTGGTCCGACTTAATATGGTATTTGAGGGATTTTATTCTTTATGTGTATTTTTTCATTATCACATGCTTGTTAATATTAAGTGATGCTTTCTTAAGTGATTAACCATGTTCCGATAATGTTTATGCATAGTCCGGTTTTTATTTTTTTCCATCTTTGCATCTTGTTCATTTTATTAATTATGTGATCATGACAACACATACATAATAAATAAACCATGAAATCAGACATAAATAAAATATGATGGCATGATCATGAGATTCTATTTGGTTAGCTTATCTAGCAGTTTTGATAAGCTAACCCTGACCTAGGGAAAACAACTTGAACCTGATGGTTCGTGTTTTGCAGCTCCCACCTGCCCACCATTGTATCTTCTTGTGTCGGTTTCGCCTCGGCTTTGGGATTTGAACCATCTCCTCTTGCTTGGGAGATCCTCCATTACATGGGTTTACATTAAAGAAACCATGGGCACATAGGCCCTACATTTTATTGGAAGAAGGCTCACATGCCAACAAATTTAAATTAAATAAATTTAAATGAAACCATACACATACAAAGGGTCTTTGGTCTAGCTCATGATCATCCATAGTATGCAACGACATTTACGAATATTTAGAATTCAAATTCTTTTAATCATTCTTTTATTTAATATAAGACGCCCTCAAATTCAATTAATTATGATATTATAATTAAACAATTCTTTATCTTAAATTCATTTGTGAATTTCCTTGAGATTCTTCTCATCCATATTCCTTGTACGGGTCTTTGTACATTGGAGGAAACCTGGTGAAATTACATTTCTGGAAAGTACACGGCGTGTAGTTTATAATTACACAGCGTGTATTTTTCTTTTCACCCTTTATCCAAAGTACACACTGGGGCTTTGGCGTGTTTTCTGTACTTTGAAAATTTTAGAGTACACGGCGTGTAGATGAATCATACACGGCGTGTACTTCCTTGTTACATGGTAACCGGCCTAGAGATCCCGTGTACACGGTATGCGTCTTATCATTGTACACGGTTTCACCTGGGTCAGAACAGATTACACGGTGTGTTGTTCCAATATGCACGCCGTGTATTCTGGTTTCCATGCACCGTTCTATTCTGGTCAACACAGCATGATTAAAACATAGGCATAATCAATTCACACAGCGTGGTTTGGTGGACCAGTGCCGGTTTATTGAACCTAAGTACACGACGTGTAGTTTTAATTACACGCCGTGTAATCCCGTGTTGTACAGACAGAAAGAGCGGCTCCTCCGGATGAGTTCCTCATTTTTATTTTAATCAAAATTAAAATAAAAAGTAGTTTTTGTGATATGAATCGAGAAACTAAGGAGGAAGAATAGATCTCGTTAATTCAGATTTATAGAACGATTTATTTCGAATTGAATCAAATATGAATGCGTAAATTTTCGACAAAAATTAAATAACTATAATCAATGTTGTAACCTCGCTTTGATACCATTTGAAGGTTCCGGGCGCAGCGGAAGAACGTGGGTGGATGTGCCCACTTGGATTTTTGTCATTAGTGATGATCAATCCGGGATCAATACAACGATAAATGCCAGTCTCCACGGATCAAATCATAGAAAAGGACAAAGAAGATGGTTTGTCCCAGAACCACAAACAAGGATCATTACAGGTTGATTATAATTAATTTAATTAATTATAAAGAAATACCTTTTGGGTGTTCTTTCTTCGTTGATGTTATCAATCACGTTGTCGATGTGATCCGTTGTTGCGTCGCAGAAGCCAAGTGTAGACTTCCTCTAGCGGTGATCCACACGTGTACCTCGTGTCTCTGGACATCACCAAAGGATTCTCCGGGTGCTAGCGTGGAGAAGCCTTTTCTTGTGTTGTCCACCTTAGATCGTCTTGATCCGATGGAAGATGATCTCTCTCGGTCTTGAGAGAGTTCTTGGAGGAAGAGGTTCTTTCGTCCCTGAAAGAATTCTCTAGAGATGTTGTGCACAACTATTCTCTTGTGTATAGAAAAAGAGTTGGGGTTGTGAGGATATTTATAATCGGGAGTGTGGGGTTATAGAGTTATGAAAATAAATAAATGTGTTACACTTTTTATTTATTTCATCAACTCTTTATTTAAAAGCCCCATGTCGAATAAATAATTCCTTGACATGCGCCCACGCTGATTATAATGAATATCATTTAAAACAATATTATATCCTCAAAATCCTGACTGAAAAAAAAACTACATGACATGTATTAATAAATAAACGGCGTGTAATTGTTTTTCATTGAAAACTACATGGCATGTACATTAAATGTACACGACCTGTATATCTTGTTTTCATTTATTTATTTCCATTCCAAAATAAAACTACACTGGGTGTACATTTAATAATACACGGCGTGTACTTGTTTTATTTTATTTTTCCTCCATCATTTAAAACAACTTAGGCTTCCTTGAATAATTATTAAACCATGTATGAGAATAATCTTTATTCAACTTGAGATACTTGGAGACAATTAGTGTGTGACCCTATAGGCCTCTTTCCCATTGGCATTAGGCGGGCTTGCCTAAAGTCCAAGATTAATGTCTAGCAACGGGTCAAGGCACCCAAGAGAAAGAAGTTGACGCCGCATTGACGTATCATCTCATACGAACGCTCACTGTGTAATTTAATCCCTTTATCTCAATATCTCATCAAGAAGGTTTCATGAAAGTGTCATAAACCTATATGCTTGATCCGTCGTTCATTGACTACCTGAAATAAACTCGTCGTTTACACCATGGCCATGGAATTTAATGTGACAGTTCTATTTCAATCAAAGGGTCGAGATATCAACTTCCATAAATGGAAGGGACAAATCCTTCCTCGACTTATCCATTAACAACATGTCACTCGTGACACACCCAACATACCCTACTTCCCGCCAACTGTCTGCGTAACGATTTTCGTCAGTAAATCTAAGTGCGCGAGTCATGATATGTGTTAATGATAATCTTCCAGTCTAAGGACCATTACACACGCTCGCAGATAGCAATATCGGATGACACCAAGACATGCAGAATTACTACTGGTGGGTCTGTTCTTATAATCTCCCATCTAGGAGATTACCAAGTGCGAACTCCATGAGAGAGAGTCTCATCTTCTTATGTGTACTTGCACATGACAGTCTGTATACTATGTGTCCTATCATAGTATGTCATCCAACCACAGAACTTTATTTAAGAATATTGTTATAGTATTTCAAGGTTCTCATCATTTCGGGGATCTGCTATGACCTTATTAATGCAACAAATATTCCAGGACATTATTATATTATAGTCATGTAGAACAATGAACAATATATAATAAGTGAACATTTATGTAATCAAAGTACAAAACAGTTGGTTTTGAGGACACCAACCCTAACACATATTTCACATGTAAAGAATTATTCAATGATATTTATATAGATTTTTATTTAATGGGTGTGGAAGTATTTATTTTTAACCCAATTATTACTTTAAAAAAATTACAAGTATTCCTCGAATAATGAGTTTATTTCGTTACAATTATATGACTATATAATATTTTTATGAAAATAATATTTTTAAAAAAAATTCATATAATTTTAATGATTATTAAAGAAAATAAATTATGTTTTAATTAACAATATGAACAATTTTAATGAATTGAAAATGTTTTAACTCATAATATAATTGATTTGTCAAAAAATTTGATACTATGTGGAAGTATACTTTCTATGATTGAATATTTATTTATGTATGGTTCATGATCAAATTATATAAAAACTGATCTTAAAATATTTTGGGCATGTTTTAAATTGAAGTGGTGTATAAAGAAAATATTATATTTATTCATAGTGATGGGTCCTTATAGATATAATCATAATTAGAAGATTTTTTATAATTGTGTTTTTTTATTATAATTATTTTGTTAGTTTCATTTCAATGATTTGAAAAAAATTTAGTTCACATTCCCATGATTATACCCCAATGAACATTTTTACATTCAATTGATTCAATACTAATTTTCCGAGGAATATGTTTCGCCATATGATATCTAAGGCCCTTTTATCTTGACAAATGACCAACTATTAATATTCATTGTTATATTAATATAAAATAACTCCCACACTCTTTTTTATGATATTCTAAATATTACTCCCTTAATATCATATTATTAATATTTTCATTATTGAGTGTTCAAGACCACCCCAATAAATAAATTTTATTAAAAAATTTTAAAATATGATTAAAATATATGACTTGTACAAAAGGGAGTCTAATATGGATCAAATATAGAGAATTATTCACAAGTGTATTAAAATAATTTTAATATGTTATTTATCCTTGAATAAAATAAGCCATTTATTCTTCATAGTTTTTGATTAATTTTCTAATTTCATGGTTAAATTATATAAATGAAGTAACATTATTATATGATCTTCTCTCTTTGAATCAACACTAATGACAGACAAAATTATTTCCAACACTAGACTAGGGAGTGAAGGTACTTGGTGCCTCATTTGGAATCTGAGTAGGGTTTAATTATTTTGGAGGATTGATATAGTTATTTTTTAGGAATTAGAATGATAAAAATTATTGTAAATCTAATGTATGTTCAAAATTATTTTCTCTATGTAGAGGATAACATCTTGATGTTATGTAATGTATTAGTATGTGGTTTTCCTTGAAATTAAATACTTTTTTACACTGGAATGTTGATGAAATTATAGAACATATACACCTAATGATTATTTCCAATAAAATTATAGTTTACTGTCAAATAATTCATCCATCAATGAATGATATGTTATGCAAGTGATGCATTGATATATAGACACTCAATGATGTTATGATTTGGTTTATCACATTATCTTTAATATCCAATATACATGATTTTGTGAAATCATTATGTTAGGTTAGAGAGATAATTTTTAATATGACTACATGAAAAATAGGTTAAATTAATATAGATATAAGAAGATAAAATGACATTATAGTGAAACTAAATGTTACATATGTTGATATGAATGATTTAATGGGGATGACATCATTGCAACCAATTTTCATATTCATAGAAAAAATTTATCATATTAAATAGATATTATAAATTAATTTCTAAAAAAGTACTTGGTTTTGAATAGGTTAATGGATATTTTTATTTTAACGGTATGTCACTATAGACTTTTTAACCAACTACAAAAGATTTGTTTTCAAATTTTAGATATAGGGGTAAATCTCAATTCCTTCCAATTATAATGAAAATGAGGAGTCTCTTATAATTAGTGATTTTTAGGATGATATAATATTATAATATATAATAAAACTAATTTAATATATATTCAATACCTTACTCATAATCAATTTAGTAAATGATGAAGTTGTTTCATGTAAATGAAGACTACATCCACTATTAGAAACGAGTTTTATTTTTCATCACTAACTTAAATTACATTTTCAAAACACTATGTAGTAGATTAATATGATATTATTTTATTATCTTAATTATTATTAGTTATGAACCAATACAAACATTTTTTTTCATAAATGGATAATGAATGCATCATTCATCTGTATATACAGACTACATTGTCCGCAAAACAAAGGTATTTCATTTTTCATCTAAAAATTTATTCATTAAAAAAATATATTAAAATAAAATTCATTTATATTAAATCATCTAAATAATATAGTTATTGATTTATAATAGTTTAATTATTTCACAATAATCTCTTTCATAATAATGATCACAATTAAAATATAGGTTTTTCTTTATTGGTTCAGTTTATCCACCAAATTGAACTATATTGTAATTTTTATTGGAATATTATAAAATTTTGTAGACTATTATTAATATTAATTATTGAATAAATCATTTATGTTATATTTCATATGGTCAAATAATTTTAATTTTAATATATAAGTACATTTTTTTAAACCTAAATTATTTTAGAGTTTCTAAACTAGAATTCAAATTTATTGATCATTTAAGATTATAGTTTTAGAAAATTTTGAAAAACATTTATAAAATATTTCAATGCATTGCATGTGAACACTTATAATCAGTATCTATTATTTTCACAAATGGAACCCCTATTAAAAAACATTGCTTCTTTTTCGAGGCAACTCTTCAATTATTTCATCAGGACAAATTATTTACCTTTACTAATATTATGACCTAAGAAAAAAATTACAATTTGTGATAAGAACAAAATTCTATGTAAAGGACATAGTTAAAAAACATTAGTCTACTAAGAACCCATAATGAATATTAAGAAAAAATTGCTTTTTACCATGAATAAAGGATAATCACATCAAAAAGATCATTAAACTAACATTTGGAAATCAAATGATTTCCATAAAAACTCATATGAAAATATATATTCAATATATAAGTAACATAGACAATAATTATAGTGAAATGGAATTACTATATGATCAAATTAAAAACATGTAATTTTTAAAATAAAATATACATACAATAGACGTATACACCCAATTCATTTGTGGTTAAAACATAACCACCCATACGTTGATTATCATGGAACAACACATCCTTGGTTTATCACCAACCACCCATCAAATATCCATCAACAAATATAATCATTTAAATTTCATTATTTATTTTTGAAAATTTAAATTACACACATTAGAAAATATTTAATAATATATAAATAACAAACAATATTTAAATAAACAATTTTAAAAAAATTCAAATATATTTTTTAGACCAAATGTTCCATAATAATTTGAAATATTTTAATGAAATTCAATAATTAACTTTTTCGAACATTCATCTCAATATAAAAATATCCATTAACAAAATTTGGAAAAAATAGAGATTAATGACAGTTATTTTGAAGAATAAATAATTTAATCCATTAAAATATAGTTTTTTATAGGGTATGTTACCGTTATATTCCTAAATAATAATCATTGTGTGATTTTTTTAATTTTCATTGAAGATTTTTTTAATTTTTATCATTTCTTTAATATTTGGAGTTGTCATGTTATATAATTTATTTATTTATTTAAATTCATGTTGGATGTTTTGATGTTATTTCGTACATGAAACTAGAATGACTTTATTATGATTTCAATAGTTAATGTGGTCATTATACCATAATCTTTAAAATAGTATTCTTGTCCTGATAATCACTTATATATATAAATAATACATTTAAATTATAATTCCATGGACTGTTCGGTCCATTCCCTTCCCGAAATCTTATGCTTGAGGTATTCTAGGAGATCATGGTGACTCCTCCCCAACACATTCAAATTTTTAGTACTATGAAAAATGATTCCAGTTTTTTGAACAGTGTCATAGTTTCACCAAAATGGTATCACAGAAACAATGAGTCTATAGTGACACGGTGTCACAGAAATGGCTAGTCAATAGTATTTCCATACCTATGTGTCTACATTGTTTTTAAAATGGTGATTCAATAGCATTTTCCCGACCGGTGTGTCTAATGTGTTTCTAGAACAATTCCATATTTCCTTTTCAAAATTTTTATAATTTCCGAGTTTCACTAATTTAACATTTTCTATGATGTTAAACTCATTAAAGCCCTTATTTTAAGGTATTAATGTCTGATTTAATCCCATAACTCATATATTAATTTTTATATGGTTTGGGATGCCTTTATATGATCAAACAACTTAGTTTATTGTGATCCACTATTAAGGGAAAATATAGTGTATCTTAAACTTCTACTCTGTTAAATATTATAACGGTCTAGATATCTTCTTCTATGTTCTTCCTCCATGTTATCTGGTTCTAGATGCTAAAACAATTCTTTATTTCAAATAGGAGTGCCAATGAAATTTCGACCTTGGATTGGTTCCCAATGATTTTTTTTCATACTAAAACTGCACCCCCTAATTTGGTGCAACCAAGAAGTATTGATCATTCTTCAAAATATGGTATGATATATCCTCATTCATTTGAGATCACATCCTTCTGTTTCTACATAACCTATTATTTAATTCTATAACCATGTTCCTAATGTAATTTTATTGGGTTTGGGCTAGTGTGGAGGTGTTTCAACATCCTCGGGTGGATGCAGTCCTTCCAGAGAGGAGATCATGATCTATTTTTCTAGTTTGTTCAAAGAGCATCAGAAAAAATTTGAGGTAAGCTATTAATCTCTTCAAGATTCTTTTATTTGAAAAATTATAGTTATCATGTTTTAACCTAATGGATCATAGTGGAATTGACATAATAAATATTTGAATTCGATAAATAAATTGATATCAATTGTATGATATTGCCTCTTATTTTTCTAGATACTATGATATGTATAATTTATTTGGTTATATTTCCCATTTGATATGAAAATTGGTAAATTAAATAAATTTGAAATTAATTTATAATTATTTAGCTAAAGTTAAAGAGGCATGTAAATGAATCTGTTTGTTTTTGTTTTAATTTTATGTTAGTCTAATTGAATCAGAATGAATGTTTAATAAATTTTTGATATCAATGATATATTGTGTTTAACTTACCTATATTTGTAACCTAAAAAAATAAATTGTTTACTTGTAGATGGACTATGTAATTGGCAGTTTGATAATAAGATAATAATCTGTTGGGTTCTGAGATACCGACTTGCTTGTAGAGGCCAAGAGCCTTATGCATGTAGTTGTGATTGGTCATTGTGTTTGAAGGTTGGATGCCTTATTTAACAACCAAGATTCCGATTTATATAATGTTTTTTCCCACTGCATGTGTTGTGATTTGAGTCTGGATGGCTATTGTGATATGTTGGGGATGGGAGGCCCATTGGTTGTGACTGTATTTGACGCCTAGATTGGCGAGATGCATCTATTTATGCATGTGGGTGTCGGGGAGGATACTGAAAATAATTAAACTGGTTGGATGTAATTGTGGGATGTTTTCCACATCTGGTTGTTAGTTATCTTCTTTAAATTCCCCACTTCTCAAGGAAGATAGTTTTTTGTACCCTCCTTCCAAAAGGGGAAAAAATATGTGGGGTATTCAATTTTCTTTCTATATTTAGACTCTCAAGGGAGGATTTTCCTATTATCATTCTATAGGTGGAAATGACATGACAAGTAGTTCATCTACTCACCATCTTGAACCCCCTTGAGTTTAGTATCTTATAATGTATTTATTGAATGCATGAGATTATAAGAATGTAATAATTATTGTAATAACTTTTTGAATAAATGATGAAAAACCATGGGGTTATAACTTAATGTGATGCTATTATGAGGTTGTAATTTAATGATACAATGGAATTTTTTGGTGATTCTACTGAAATATAATGTGGAATTTTTAACTTTTAATTATTTATTAAATAATTAATTTACACAAAGTGAAAATAATAAAAAAATATTATATTAATGTAATAAATCTCATTAATTGATTGTGTGATTATAAGATACACATTCTAAGATGTCGCAGCCAGGAGTCTGAGAGACAATAGGCGAAGTTGCTCAAAGACTTGGTAATTCCCAGAGTGTGGTTGTGAGAAATTTTATATTCTCATAGTTTTGTGTTTTTATATGCTACTCTACTATTTCAGTTAAGGAAAATGACACCTCATGGATTCTAATCCATAAATGGAGTTTCCCCCAACATTCTGGTGGGAGGATGTATGGGTGACTACCCCCTTCAACCCGGGTCTCATCTCTTGGTAGTTACTTGTGATGTTTTTCATTGTGTTAAGATTTCCCAATATATACGTGTAGAGGTATATAATGGTTTGTTTTTATTCCCACACATATATTCTGGATATAATTTCATATCAGTTACTGTAGGTGTAACATGTATAGGATATTATAGATTGGAGATCCTTACTAATTTTATTGGATGTAATGGCTTGTGGTACAATGCCCGACGTATGATACATGTATAGTGAGTTTTTCTATATTCTGTAAACTACCTGGTTACATTGGTTTTATAATGTCGTTGTTGTAATGAATGAGATGCATGTTTTGGTGCTTCAACCAAATGCCTGTGGGAAATCCTTTTTGGAGGGAGATTCTTTGTATGTGTGATGTTGGGGAAAAGCAGCAAACCAGTGGGGATGTGGTAGTGGGGTACCCTTGATATTCGTTATTATATTATATACTCTTGTATGTGATATATGCTGATAGTATCCATGGTGAGGCTTGGAACATAGTATACCTATTTTGATGATGGGTTAATTTCACTTATTGTTCAGGGTGCTTCAGCCTTCTTTCATTACTTTTCCATTAGTGGAACTGAGGAGGATCCTACTGAGTATAATGTTATACACACCCTATGTATATATAAACTATATTCCTAGTCACCTGGAGAAGGACGGACATTATGATGATTACTACTAGTTTGGGGTTGCAAGAGCTGTTCTTGCTTCTTGGTTGATGTTATTTTTAAATTCCTTTGGTACTTATAGTTTTTACATTTAGTTGTAGTAGTTTTCCATGAATTCACATAAGTGTACTTTGGATTTCATTTTTATTATATTCAAATATATAGTTTGTTGGTTTCTATCTTATCTCTCTTTTTTTCATTCGTTTTCTTAGAGGGTGATGCGTACAATTTTTGTGTGTACACAACCCTCAGTTGTAGTCACCAACTCGAGGCATATTTGAGGCGAGACTCAGTGGTATATATCTCTTGTATCATGTTTCCAACCTATGAGGGGTACACCTTATGGGGATGGGTTGTAAAAGAGTTGTAATAGTGGTTTGGTTAAGGGATAATATGGTGTTTGGTGTTAGACATAAGTGAGGTTGCATGGGTTGGTAGGGAAACAATGTTAGTTAAGTTTAACAAGTGATTTAAATAGTGTAGACTCGATAAGAGATAGGCATTTAGGGTCCCCATAAATTTGATGCACAAACCTTTCTGTTTACAGTGGTTACTAAAGGAGGCAATGGTAGTTTCAGGGTAGAGACATTGGAATAGATCATTAATCATTCTTCTTGTTGCATGTTTTTGAATGTGTGGACTATGGGATAGGTAAAACTAAACATAATAAAAGAAAATAATTAATTATTATTGAGTCTTCCATATTACAATTTAAGGATATCTAACTATTTTTAATTTTATTGGTTTGACATCAGGTCAACGTCCACATTAGGTTAACTCATAAGATACCCAACCAACTATTTCACCAGATCGTTGCATGGTAGAGGTTGATTATGATGACAATTTGAGGAGGACACTACATGAGTTTTAGCATTAGGACCCCATTTTAGATGATGCCATGAAAAACTTTTTGGTGGATGTCGATAAAGGATTCAGTTCAATCTATTATTGAAAATAGAAATGGATGTCTATGGTTGTGATGATGTTGCATGGAGCCGTGATTTAGTGGTGGTTCTTGTTACTCAGGGATCATGAGGACTATGCGATCTCATGGGATGATTTTTGAGAAATGTTTAGAGTCATGATTCTTTCATCGACCATGATGGATTCCAATTTCTAGGATATTTTTACTATTTTTATGGGGATCTCCAGTGTACGAGGGTTTGGGATCCGTTTTTGGAACCTTTTACAATATGCTTTAGACTAGTTTCCATATGAGGAGGCTAGTGCGACTCATTTTTAGGAGGCTTTTCATTCATAGATGAAGCTCCAGGTCACCTCGTTTATGCTGAATACATATCTTGAGGTTCTGGTGAGGGAATTGTCATCGAGAGGACATTGTATAGAACCACATAGTCATAAGAGAAGAGTCATCATGATTCCTCACTAAGTATATATGTTGTTTGAGGTTCCCAGTATTCTAGGAAGATGAGATTCTGTATAGTTCGGGGTAGGACCCATCCCTCACCATCTTGTTTCTCCTAGGGCGACAGATATCAGGACTATTCCATCGGAATTGGATCTTGTTTTTCAATTGTATGATGAGGTCATCAGCAGTGAGAGTGCCAGAACATTCAGAGAAGTCCTTGTGCACCAGGTGTTCTGCTCTAGTTTTCTCTGTTGAGGAAGTTCCATTTGAGGCTGTAGTAGTAGTGTGCCCCAGCATTGGATCAGCAATGAGAAAATTCAATAGGAATTGGACAACCCAATGATGATCCCCTTCTTCAGTGAGTAGAGTGAGGCTATTTTGGTGTTCGTATTCATGGTCAAAGAGGTTGTGTAGGAGTTCACAGTCAACATCACGTTTTAGTGTTGCAAGTACCAGGAGAGGAAGACATTATTTGAGGTACCATTTTTTTATTTTTTTCTTTGGTTATTTCCATTTTTGATTCAAGAGTGACACAATTCTTCATAACACCTTCCTTTTTCTATTTTTTGGGACATGAGGTATAGAGGCTTCTAGTTCCCTTGGTTTGGACTATGCCTGTTGGAGGTTCAGTTGAATGGTTTGAAGTATGTAGATACTGTGAGATAGTTGTAGTGTAGAAAATCTCATGGGAAGACTTCCTATTTTTACAGATAGAATCAAATGATGTAATCCTCAACATGGATTGGTTGTATTCGGTGCATGCTATCATGAATTTCATTAAGAGGCAGGTGGTGTTCTTTGTTACTGAAGGAGAGCCAATAGTTTTTGTTGGCGAGTGAGACCCTCAGATGAATTAGAGGCATGTTCCATCCTTATAGTCCTTGATGGCTGAGTTGATGCCAAGTTCTTCAAAGGTTCAATAGTTTGAATTTCTCTGGGGCATAGAATTGTACACTAAGGAATTTTTGTAAGAGGTTGTAACATTATCCCTCCACTAGAGATCGATATTGGGATCAAGATACAACCATGATCTTCTTCTATCTCTATTTCTCCATATAAGATAGCCCCTTCTGTGTATGAGATATAATTATACATATTGATGGTCTATTATTGTTCAATTTTGTTCAGCTGAGTGCATCATCGTAGGGTGCACCAATTTGGTTTGTGAAGAAGGATGACAACATTTTATAATTTTGTATCGATTATCGTTGCAAAACAATGAGATGGTGTAGAATGTCCATCGTTTTCTATGGATTGATGATTTATTTGATCAACTAAAGGGTGAATGTTAGTTCTCAAAGGTCGATTTGAGGTCACGATATCATCACATGCATGTGATAGATTTGGATATCATGAATGATTCATTTTGTAGTCGTCAGGGGCATTACGAGTTAAAAGTAATGTTGTTTGGTGGGAAGAATTCCATATATGTGTTCTTAGGATTGATGAATGATTTGTTCCATGAGATCCGGGATAAGATTGTTGTGGTTTTCATCGATGAAATCCTTGTAGACTCCATGTCTGAGTAGGGGCATCTAGAGAACCTGCATGCCATTTTGGGTGTTCTACATCAACAACAGCTGTTTCAGAAGTTGTTGAAATGTGAGTTCTAGTCCAGATAAGTAAATTTCATGGGGAATGTGGTGTTCGAGCATGGATTAGCTATAGATATATCAATGATAGAACAATTTTTTTCTTCTGTATCTCATAATACATTGGTGGAGGTGCGACAAATTTTTTTCCTCACATGCTACTACATTATGTTCATAGATTATTTCACTTTTATTGTGAATCCTCTAATATAATTGACCAAGAAGGATCATGCCTTCATTTAGACTATTCAGTGTTATCCATATTTTCAGTATCTGAAGGAGATGTTTGTAAGTGATCTTGTTCATTGTCATCAATTAGAGGGTGATTAGTTAGAAGTTTTCTGCGATGCTTCGCATCTGGGGTTAGGCTGTGTTTTTATGAATTATATATTATGTGTTTCTTATGGGTCTCATATGTTGCATCCCCAGGAATGTAACTATGCCACCCATGATTGTGATTTGGCACCTGTGGTGTTTTCTCCAAGGTTATAGTTACATTACCTAATTGGAGAGTGCATTATGGTTTTCACTAATAATAAGAGATTGAGATATTTTTCTCCCAGTGTGACATAAACATGAGAGAATGTGTGATGGATGGATTTAATATAGGAATACAACGAATAAATCTCATATACACCTGTTAGGGGGAATGTTATGGCTGATGAGCTAAGTAGGAAGTCTTGTAGTGATGTTGTGCATTAATCTATTGATTCCTAGAGAGTGATGGTAGAACTGTTAGCATTACATCTCGATATGAGAGAAGTTTTGGGCATACAATTTCCTTTTCAGATGATGGTGCATTAATCTCTGGTGTAGATGGTGGAAGAGTCCATGTTGGAGGATCTTGAGGTTGAGTTTTGGAGATTCGGTGTTATTTGTGGCAAGGCCCCAAATTGTTGGTCTGAATATGAACTACACTGACTATTGTATCATTTAATTCTTTTAGTTCCTTTGGATAAATGTTTTAAGGTTCTTAGACAATTCAATAGTTCACATTTAGTTGTTCATTGTTGCATGAAAAAATGTATCGAGTATTGAGGAGTCAGTTTTGGTGGCCTTGGATGAAGCTTGTTGTTATGGAGTTGGTGTCTCTATGTTCGGTCTTACAGAAGGTGAAGGTCGAGCACCGTGTCCCCAGTGGTTTTCTCCAGCCATTATAAATTTATTAGTGGAATTGGTATAATGGCTCAATGGATACTTTTATTGGATATCATCGAGCTCAGGGAGGCCATGATGCTATTTGCGTGGTAATTAATCATTTAAGAATATCATCCCTCATCATAGTGATCAAGGAATCGAGATCAGTGGATGTTTTGTCGAGGAAATTTGTGGTGGTGGTGGTGAGACTCCATTATGTCCTGAGGATAATCATTACCAATTGATATCATCTTTTTACCATTAGGGTTTAGAGAGTTATATAATAGGCTTTTGGTTTTCATATATGCTTGAGCACTACTTTTCATCCATAGATGGACAGTCAGATAGAGAGGACTATCCATATTGTTGAAGGAATGTTGTGATCTTATGTCCTCAATTTGGGATGTTTTTTCATGAGGAACATACCATTGGTGGAGTTTCCTTAAAACAATATTTTTCACTAGAATATCAGTATAGGGCCATTTAAATCCTTGTATAGAAAATCTTTCCGTTCACTATTTTTCTGGACTGGTGTCAGAGGGTTAGAAATTCTCGAAATTGAACTAGTGTAGAATACAACATAGATGGTTTGTGTGATTCATCAGAAGATGAAGGCAGTACGGGATCATATGAAATCACATTCCAATAAAAGGAGGATACATTTAGAGTTTTATGTGGGGGATTGTGTGTTTTTGAACGTTACTCCGTGTCATGGTGGGAGTAATCATTCCCCACAGATTTTTGTGCCATTCAAGTGTTGGATTCTTCCATTAATAAGAAATTTCATCATTATCTCTTTGTCAAAAATATGTTAATTATTTCGTTCCTCAAAATAATACATAAAATACCTTATTGTAGGAAATAAATTTTTTATTTCTAAATAAAATTTATTGTCATACATATCCATTAGATAACCCCATATTAAAGAAATGACTTTTAAAAAATATGGGTGTGATAAAATTTACATTTCTTTTAATATAATAACATAAATTTTACCTAAGTTCCTTAAATGTTTTTAACATATACCTAATGATTATTTTTAAATAAATGAAATCATTTAATAAAATTAGGAAACTATTATTGTAATTTTATATTAGTTATAATTATATTTTTCCATTTAATCAGAAGACTTTCCCTTAATCGTGGTAATAAACAATATTACTAATGTTATGATTAGTATTATACAAAAAGGGACTATATATATAATGTATACCATTTAATTCAAAAAAGGGAATCCACTTTTCAAAATTCAGAACATATAATTTGATGAAATTAATTAAAAATTACTCACATTGATGGAATGCGAAAACAAAATTTTAAAGGAAAAAACATTCAACAATTTCATAATTTTTTTAATATCCAATATCAATGGGAAATTGATTAAAATGACATTAATTTTATTTATTTTTTAAAAATTATCAAGATAAATAATTTGATAAAATTATAAAATATTATTTAACTCTATAAATAAATTTTTTGAAAAAATAGTTTTCAATTAAAACGCATTATTATTTTTTACAATTTATCAGAAATTGAAACCTATTAGAAAAAATTCTTAAAAATAATCCAATGTCATTTTTTAATTTATTATTTTCATAAATAATTATATTTTATAAAATTGATCCTAACCGTGTTTCAAAACTATATTATATTAAGGTGTACTATCAAAAGACAACAAAAACTACCTATTTTTAAAAACAATACTTTTATGTATAAAATTGGATTTGTTCTTATATCTTTTTTAGAGAGCACATAACATGTATATTAAAAATTACATTAAATTACATATAAATATTTAATTAATATTATCCAATAATATAGATTTATTAATTTATTTGTATAAAATACACATGTGCACATTTAAAATGATTAGATGAAAAAAATTCTTTTATTCTAAAATGTATTTTTTTCATTTATAATTTATTTTTCACCAAATAACTAATTATATTTTAATTTATAACCCATATTTTCATTATTTGGTTAATTCTAATCACTCCTTCCATTATAACCACTATGTCATAGTGGTAACATTAAAAAAAAATTTGTTGTTTATTTATGCTCAATGTGTTGTATCATAAATGTTATAGAATATAGTGTTTCCTTTTAAATACTTCTAATGTTACATAAAATTTTCCTTATTATTAATATAACTCTATTTTTTATATTATAAATTACTAAAAATTATCTTCATTTATTTTTTAATCACAAATGATAATAGTAACACTTTTGAAATGTAAATAAAATATTACAAATAATTATAAAAATTTAATACAAGAACATGTAATCACCTTTTAATGGTGACAAATCAATATATAAATAAAATTTTATTCTTCCATTAAAAAACTTGTAAAAAATAGTAATTGAGAGTATCGTCTGATGATGAAAATAAAATTAAAATAATATTATGTTAGAAATTTATAATATATGAATATTCTAAAAGGAAATATTTTTGAAAAATATTATTAATTATGTGATTATGATTTTTTATTATTATTATGGACGTATGAGAATGTTCTTATTGGATGGATTATCTCGATAAACCACACCAGTTCTATACGACCATTGGAAAACTGAATGTCACAACCCCAACCTATATCCAAAAATATAGGGATGGTGATTTGGATTGCTAAGGGATACATTGAAATTGGATACATTATCCAAATGTTACTATTTGTAGAAAAACAACTACCTCTATGAATGTGGGGTGGAATAATAATATATTGTATCATCAATAGTATATCCTTGCATGAAATACCTCTACGAAATTCATCAATGTATCAAAATATAAAATAAATGTAAAATAGGTAAAATTAAAAAACTAAACATAAATTATTTCTAACCCTAAAAAAGGGAATATGGAAATGATGGGTGGATCCTGAAACATGATATACATGTTTGAACACCAAATCCAAACAATGAATCCAACTATTAATATGCTCTAAAGAACTCACCACATATTTTTCTATCTATTGCATAATACACATCTTGGATAAGAAATACAATTCTTGGGTGATTATATTACTAACTAGTGGGACTCCCTAGAAACTATAAGGTGAGATATATATAATGATTCAATAGTAGTATAGTTATCCAATTAGAATTATTGAAAAAAACCCATCATATATTCTCAAGAAAAAACTCCAAAGATAGGGTAAGGGTTTGTCCATATCCAATGCATAAGTGAGACTGATGATACATTATATAGATAAAACGGTCCATCTTTAATTACAAAAAATACATAAAAATTCACACGTATCCATATAGATGACCACACCAATCCATTTCAGTCCACATTTTATAGGTCTTAATATCCACTGGAGGAACCACTCCCATGAAAAGAAATATGATAAGTGGTTCAATGCATTTATTGAGTACATGTAGCCATTGAATTATGTTGGCTATCAACCATAAATATGAATAGATTATGAGGTATCCATTCCCTATTGCTACATGGGGTTTCTATCGTGAGTAACACATTGATTGTCCCAACTGATCACCCCCATCATTGAACAATCTCCCAAAAAACATATCAATAAGTACACCTAAAATCATATATCATATATAACTATGAATGATATCATCACATCCTAAATGGAACCTGCTCATGATAGGCCTCAATAATGGAAAAATCTGGTTTAAAAATAAGGTGTTTCCTAAGGATGATTCTTTGGAGGATGGTACACAACATATACCATGTGTCACATGGTGGTTATCCTTCCTTGGACACATGGTAGTGTCCTCACCTTCAAACTAATTGTATAGAAATATAGGAAAATTTGGTATATAAATGTTCTACACTATGTTCCATAGTTTCCAATGGATTGACCATTCTTCCCTGGGAAAATCTAGTGTACCTTTCCCCATGACCATGTACATTGTCCAGGTCTAGGTTCCCATCTATGTCTGATACATGGCCGTGCATGTGTACTCATTATTTTGAACTCTACCAAGACAAGCCAATTCACATGAACTTCCTTAGTACATGATGATCCACCAAAACTATGTCAGATGGTTATTATGTTGATACATAGTGTGGGAAACCTTTCACCAATGGAAAACCTATCTTCTCCATAAAGGGGACTATAAAGGAAATCCCTCTCTGAGATACATGGTGTATTATTTGTAATTTTTCAAAATTTGACATTATAAAAAAATTATAGATCCACCATCTGTAATTTAATTTGTGTCTTTTTGACATACTGAATCCTCTAAGATAGAAGTAAATTTTACTGACCATATATTTACACACTTTAGTTGATGAAAATCTAATGTTTAGTTACCCGTTTGGTTATACATCCTGTGTAATGTACCAGAATTTCCATATAAATTTTATTAAATTGTATGGAATTATTTTGAGACCACACGCTTAGAGGAAAAGTTATATTGAGGCACAGTGATCCCTAAACATAATTTTCAACTTTTATTATGTTCGCATTATTAAACTTACAAGATGTTTTCTCTTACATTAAAAATGGTACACACATCAAAAATATGAGGGCACTGTGGAACATAGAATGTCATGATTCACCTAGAACAAAAATAAATTTAACCATAATGGGTCGAATAGAAATGTTTTTTAGGCAGTTTGGGCAATAATAAAATAACATAAAAAGTTATTTTATTTCAATTTCTCACTATTTCATATTTGATGATGACACTTTGGTCTGGGGACAAGGCGTATTAATGGGAGATCCTTAATGAATCTTTTTTCTGCAAACGTAACAACACAACAAAGAAGCATAATAGAAATTCTATGACCTATTTTATTTTTATGGAATAACATTTTGGAGTATAGAGGGTTAAACAATAGGCAATTATCTGATGAACCACACATGAGTTTTCCATCCAATGAATAACATCTATCTTTTGCGGAACATTAACCTCATCGACACACCTCAAATAAAGGAGTCAGGATGCAACGAATGCCTTTGACATCATGAGCCTTCATGGGAAGGATTCTTCAACATCAAACTCCTTCGAGGTTGGGGTTTTTTTTGGTTTATGATTTCCCCATTCTTTTAATTATATGATGAATTTGGATCATCACATTAACAGGTTTATTGGTGGATTTTTTTTTCATGTAGGAGGGTTATGTTTCCATGATTTCTTATTTTAGAATGATTTTTTTTGTTGATAGAGCATACTTCCCAAGACTCCCTTGTTTTAAACATCTAACATGGAGGGTGTAGGATGCCATGAAAAAATCCCAAACCCCCTTCTCCTTGTTTATTTTGGGAGCAATTTGTTTGCAATTCATGAAAAGAAATTTCAAGGACATCGCAGGGAATGTGACACCCCATGAAGCCCGTAGGTTCTAGAAACACGAATAACATACCACTAGAGAGTACCTAGTGGTCCATGGATTATTCTTGTCAGTGCGCTATGCTGGTGCATTGGGGTAGACCATCGTAGCTTGATTGGGCCATGGTGTAGTAGGGAGTAACGGTGGCTAGGCCGACAGGTGGCAGCTTGTGGATGCGGCTACCCAACCACATATGCGCCCCTCTGAATCTTCACTACACTACGTCCCACATGGAAAAGAATTGGTCAACCGGTTGTGGCTTGATGATGGCCCCTCAGATGACCCGTGTGGTGAGGGAGATATATTTAATCATCTATCACATCCCTTCCAGGATGTAACTAGTCATCTTTTTGCTGACAGAGTATATCGGCAAGTCGTGGTTGCTCTAGCGGGCCAGAGCCATGGCCCAATGGGATCACAATCCAAAAACCAGTCCCCTTCTAGGTCGGGCATGGGTAGGTTCAGTGGACCTAGGTTGGGCCAGTGGACTCTGGGCCGAGTCGAGATAGGTGTGTCTTACCAGGTCGGACTGGACCCAGACCCCATCAGTCACTTTTTTGTAAAAACATCAATATCCTGCAAATCGGGCATCTGATCGATGAGCAGTTTGAATCATTGGAAGCCTTAATATGATATAGATCTTTTGGAATAACAAAATGTGGATATCATGTATGTTAAAATTCAAAAAATGTATTGAAGTGTGGTTATCCCGATAACAACTGTTCTACATGCGGAAACCCTATGATTGTCAACATCTTAAAGACCACTGAGGACTGACGCAATGTGTATCAGATACAATGGCCCTATGAGATGTAGGTTTAGGGTGACCCCAGTAGGCCCATGGTGTAGTGTATCATTTTTATGACCCAGATGACCCATTTTACTTGACAGGAGATGTACTATAGTGTGGAGATTGATTAGTTGGAAGTGAGTTATGTGTAACCTGACATTCCCATGAAAGGGAGCAGCTTATGTGTGTCTATACGTACCAATGGTATTCACAAGGGATGAGTATCACATCAGTAATAAGGTTAGTGGGATGTTTATCCTGTGTGACCTAGTAGGACCAGTGTACTCATTGTGATGTTATCTGGCATCCCATATAGTTCAATGATGTGACTAATTGTTATTCATTCCTGCTCAAGAATAATCCTATTGTGAGCTATCTTGATTCTTGATCATGAATGGTGAACATTCATTGTATTTTGGTATTGGATTTCATTCTGGTATTTCCATTACATTTTTGGGTCCGTACTAAGTATTTCGTTACTCGCCCATACATGAGCTTCTCCCACACGTGTTGTGTCTAGTGTAGATGATAGTTTCCAAGATGAAAGACTTCATAGCCCAGAACTCGGTGGTGTTTAGTGAGGCCGATCAGATATGACGTACTTCTAGGACTTCTAGAAGCTACTTTGTAATTTCCCATCAGTTGGGGTTTTGAACAGACGTTCATTCATAGTTACTTTTGTACATTCCAGTTTTCGAGTTAGTGTTTTTTGTGTTTATTTTATGGCACATTTGAATTGTAGTTGTACTTTTACTCAATGTTTATTTATAGTGGTGTTCTTGTTTACTTTTCCATATTTTGGATGTGGTTGTTTTTTCATGCATTTAGGTACTCTAGAGAATTAATACCACTTCCAAGTTAACATCATTAGCACTAGTTTCCAGCCCCTTGAATTCTAGAGGGGGCCTTGGGGTATGTCACTGTACGGGCCCCAGGGTTTGTTCGGCTACCACCGTATCCATACACCAGGGCCCTGAATTCAGATTTTCTACTATATAGATAAAAACAATTGTTGTCTATGTGTCTCTATATGATATTTTTGAATAATATTTATATCATTAGGTATATCATAATGACTATGGTACATCATGACCTAATTCAAGAGTCCTCCATTCATACATCCACCTAGGCTTTTGATATGTGATCATGTGGATTGCCCACTTAGTGATGAGGCATTAGTTCAGGGAAAGGTACTATAGATGGACACATAAGGTGGGGTACCTGGGTTTCCACCACCCGTTGATCAACAATTAATTCCAGTGTTATCGGTAGAGGATTCGAGTAGGCTCAAAGCCTAGCATGAGTTCTAGAACAGAGACTTACTAGGTTCAGGGGATGGACTGATCCTCAGGTCGTTGAGGAAAAGATGGAGCAACTGTAAAGAGTGTTCCTCTTAGTGAGGACACTTGTTTTAAATATTATGATCATTTTTTCGAGACTTTTATAGGTATTGATTGAGAGATGGAATATCTTTACCATCCAGAAGCATGATGACGTAACCCATACCATGGCATAATTCAAGTAGCTTTTATGGAAGTAATTTTTCCCCTATGACCACGTGTTCTATGCACATCCAGGAGCTGCTTAATATACAACAGGGTATCAAATCTATGTATTAGTACTCTACGAGGATTACAGACCACTCTCGATACTCCTCATACATAGCGTGTGACCCATTCATTAGGGAATTTATCTTTGTGAAGTGATTCATATGGTAGATCAGGGGTTCAATGGTGTCTCTCAGCATCCCAAACCAGGCTGGGGTGCTAGAGAAAGCACTTTTTATATAGAGATTCAAAGCTGAGTATGCATATACAGCCATACCCACCAAAAAACCATAGATGGGAGAGTTTTCAATGGTGAGCAGCATGTAGTCAACACCGAGGGCCCATACTGGACAGGTCTTTCAGGGGGAGAACCCAAGACTTGAGTTTGGAAGTACATGGCTCGCAGAGAAGAGTGAGTCAGCTAGGAACCCAGTTTTCCATCACGTGTGGTACCAAGGGTCACATGGATCAAGATTGCTCAACTAGCCACATATATGTTCAGAAGATGGTTGATGGACCACCAAGGCATAAATAGAGGTTTTAGCGAGGAGGTCCGTAAGACACCCTCCGTGGCAGGGGAGTTGGGTGAGCGACAAGTGGTGGATGATAGTTCGAGGTGTTACCATCACCACCCACAGGTGGTCCACCACGAGCTTAGGGAGCCGGTGGTTTGGGGTGATGTTAGATTTATGCGATAGATATCTATGACCACGACACATCAGAAATCATTAGAGTTATGATTTATGATGTCTCTAACTTTTCAATAGTTCTTTTAGACATAGGTTCCAATAAATCTTTCATTTACACAAACTTCGTTTGAGGATCAAAGATTCTGGTAGAGCCGATGGATTAATCCTTATAACTATAGAATCTAACAGGATGGTATTCAATGATTAAACCCTGGTGGCAGCATTGTGAGTTTACACTAGGAGGCATGTTCTTTGGATGGTGTCTCATAGTACTAGCATCATGGCCATACGATGTCATCTTTGTTATAGAATGATTATCAATAGTCCATGCTCAGGTCGACTATTTTAAGCACAATGTGTGGTGTGTCTGTGAGGATGGAACTAGGTTTTCCTTAACCATTTAGATGGTAACCATTGAAGCATAGTATGTAATTTCCCAGAGGAGTGTTCTGCCAATCACTCACCTATTGGCGAGCGTCACCATCAGTACAGTGGACGAGAGGATTCTAAGATTTCCTATAGTGGTGGATGAGTATGAGTATGTATTTCCAAAAGATGTTCAATGACTACCTCCTAACATGGAGGTATACTTTTGCACCGGCCAATACCTTAGGATGACCCTAATATTCAAAAATTCATATTTGATGGCTCATGTGTAGAATTTTTAATTAAGCATACCACTAGATGAATTTTTGTAGAAGGGGTGTGTATGGACCAATGTTTCACCTTGGGCAGCACTAGTGTTGTTTTCCTTGAAGGTTGACATGAAAATGGGGCTATGAATAGACATCTGAATACTGAACCAGGTTATTGTGACAAATAATTATACACTACTAAGGATTGATGACCTCTTTGATCTACAGAAGGGAGTGTGGTGGTTCTTGAAAATAGAAATCATATCGGGATATAATCATCTTCGATTATGGGATGAAGAAATACCGAAGGCCACATTCATATGGTTTTATAGCCAATACAAGTTCTTGGTGAGGACCTTAGTCATGAAAAATTCCCCCAAAGTGTTCATGGGACTCAAGAACGTGATCTTCCATCCTTACCTCGATAGTGTAGTTGTATTATTTATTGATTACATCTTGGTGTACTAAGCATCGGAGGAAGAGAAGGCTATGCTCTTGTGGATAGTCCTAGATACACTATGATAGGACCAACAATATTGTATATTCTAGAAGAGCGAGTTGAAAATTTGAAAGGTCAACATTCTAAGACACGTCATCAAGAAAGCTGTATTTGTAGTGGATCTCCTGATGATAGAGACAGTTCTTTTTTGGGAGCCACCCATGAGTGTTTTGGAGGTACATACTTTCTTGGGGTTGGATGGATACTACCTATGTTTAATGTATTCTATTCTAAGAGTAGAAATACCTATATCAACTTTGAAAAATATGGTAAAAACCTTCATGTGAATGGAGAAGTGATTGAATGGTTTCCAAGAGTTGAGGAGGAGAGTGACGACTGCCTGCATATTGAGACTACCAAAAGATGGTTTTGGGTATGTAGTTTTTATACGATGAATCATGTACTATAATGGGTTGTTTCCTAATGAATTAGAGGGTACTTATTGCCTACGGATCATGGTAATTGAGGTAGCATGAGCATAACAACGCATCCCATGACTTGGAGTTATCATTATTGGTCTTTTCCTAGAAATTTTGGCAGCACTACTTGATATGTGATCATTTTATGATCTACTCGAACCACATGAGCATCAATTTTATATTCTAATAAAAATACATGAAATTGATTCAACAATGATGACAAGAGTTCCTCCAAGACTATGAATTTGAAATATACTATACTCCTTGGAAGGGGAACGTGGTGGAATACACTCTTAAATCCGAGGTCTGGTTTATAGGTGCTGAGTGAGATGATAGGGAAGCTGTCATTTATGAAGATGTCCTTGATGGATGATGATGGAGAATCATACATTTAGTTAATGACTTTCACTCCCCCAATCATAAAGTGACTTATGTAGGCACAACCTGTGTATTTTTACATCGATTCCTGACATGCTATGTTATCCTCATGAAAGTAACCTGATGGATATTCGATAGGATGGGAGCACGTCATCTATTTCATAAGACACACAATATTAAAAATGACGTTAAGGGAGGATTTGTTTATAGAGTTCCTCACATCCCATTTGAAGGTACATCCTGGAGTGGAGAAGATGTATCATGACCTCCGACATCAGTACTGGTGGTGATGGATGATAAAAGCAGTGCCAGAGTTCATTTCCCAATTACTCACTTGTTAGCCTATAAAGGCCAAGCCTCAAGTCTATCCAGGCTTGGAACAAGCACATGGGATACAGGAATGGAATAGGTATGATATCACTATGGAATTCATGATAAGGTTACCCTGCACGTCCATGAGAAAAGATTCTACTTTGGTGATTTTTGACCAAGCCACATTGTCTTATCACATTCTACCCATTTGGGAATAGTAATCGGTAGAGGGATTGGGATGCCTCCACATCTAGGAGATAGTGCTTTTTCATGTGGATCATGAGACAATCATCTCAGACTATGACACATGTGTTTCTTCCCAGTTTTGGATGGGGTTACAGTAGGCATTTGGGACTCAAATGTGCTGGAGCATAACTTTTCATGCTTAGACAGGTAGTCATATGGAGTGGAGCATACAAAACATGGAGGATATGATTCGTCATTTTGTCCATGATTTTGGTGGCAGTTAGGAGGACCAGCACCACTGGTGGAGTTTTCATTCTATAACATCTATAAATCCACCATTGGCATGGCACTATTTATGGCCTTGTACAGGAAGACATGTAGATCACCTTTGGGATGAACAACCTAGGGGAGTCAACATTCATGGGTTTGGAGTTGGTACAAGATACCATTGAGAAGGTGGAGATAATTCATGATCATATTATGACTATATAGATAATGTATAAATTGTATGTAGAGAGGAGGTGGAGATCCGTTGAGTTTGAGGAGGGAGAGCATGTTATCCTTCTGGTCTCACCATGATAGGGATTGCAGAGATTTGGCCAGGGAGAAAAGTGTTCTCTAAGTATCATCATACCTTTCAAGATCCTGAGCATATTTGGTCAGATGTCATACCACCTATCTCTTCCCCCACAAATACATCAGGTTCACTATATTTTTCACATGTCACTACTGATTACAAATGTTAATGATCCATCTCATGTCATCGACTGTATTGAGATGGACATTGATGATGGGGAAACATTTGCGGAGTACCCAGTGGAGATATCAGATCGACAAGAGCTGGTCATTCCTGGAGGGTTGATTCCTCTATTGTGTGTTCAGTGGTAACATAGGAATCTGCAAGATAACACATGGCAGTGGAAGAATCAAATTTGTGCTCAATACCCCCATTTGTTTGTTAAGCCTATTCTTTTTAAATCAGGGACGTAAATCCCTATGGTAGGGAGAATGTAATGTCACAATAGTTTGGAATAGTTTTTTAATATTATGGACTTATTTAGAGGCTAAACTCTTTGATTTTATGTGATTTAGAGGCATAGTGAGCCCATAAAATTATTTTTTATTTTTTGTGTTCACTTATGTAAATTTGTGGGTTGGTTTTTCTATCATTTCAATTGGTGTGTGGATCAATAATCCCAGGGCACTGTTGAACTTGGAATTCCATTATTCTACTAGAATAGAATTAATATCAATCTATATGGGTCTGATGTAAATGATATTATTCATAATTTCCAAAAAAATAATAAAAAAACATAAAAATTTATTTTCTTTTATATTCAAACCGTTGAGTGGTGGAAGACGATGTTGCGGTGCGACAAAAAAATAATTAAAGGAAGATACAAACTCTAGTAAATTTAATAGTAAATAGTGTGAGTATTTTATGTAAAATGGGGAAGAAAAAAGACCATTCGGAAAGTAGAAGTAAAATTGGAAAGTAAAAGACAAATGATACGTGAATAGCCACTCCTGGATCGTCCACCACAAATCCATCCTGAAGGGTAGTTATAGCTCACTAACGGCCAGGTCTATAGTTTTCCTCATCTAACGTCCACTTCTGAGCCACCTTCGGTCCTGGTACTCTCATTCTCAGTTAGCACTGTCTGTCGTCTCCAACACACAGAAGAGGGTGCGGACATATCCCGTGCATGGGTGAGTATAACGATACTCAGTAGGGACCTTGATACGCTCATGGTCTCACAAAATCCACCAAGGTTAAACAAAATATCATGGAATCAACTGAAAAACCTACATAGTTATATGCCCCTACATATACCAAAGTTATCATGTAAACCCATCTCAAGAATGAGGAAAATACATAGTCAACTCAAAATCCCAAAGATCAACTGTTCCACAAAGGAAAAAATACCATGTAGGTAAGTACCGCATAGGTACACCATATAGAATAATACCACTAAGGTTTTACAACAAAGGAAAGTATCACATAGGTATAGACTCATCTCACACCAGGTATAATTGACGTACAAAAGTAAAAATGATTAGATATAACTACTAAATCATCTTACTCGATTAAGAGGGAGACCCACTTTAGATCACTTGTTGCTATCCTGGAAAGGATTGATCAGTGTTGACCCACAAGAGATTGCTCAGTGTTTAATTAAAGAGGATTTATAGGGTAGTCCTACATTGAATCCTAAAGTGGTTACATATGGAACCCTCAATCACAGACCCATGAAAGATCTCTTTGTCAAGTCACAGCTAGCTACTGGGTTCCCACACTAAGCTTGTTCCTATCCGGGAGGGTTCGTTCCTTAATCCTCTGGTCGATACTCCAACAACCATGAAGTCCCACATTGAATTAACCCAAAGTACTTCCACGTCATAGTGGTCTCAACGCAATAGACAATGCGTCAATCAGACACCTGGTCTGTAAGTTATTCGCATTTAGTCCTGAGGGCCTTGTTGGATTCTTGGTCGATCCAACTCGACCATATCCCAACTTTATCGAAATGTCAAGTGTGGTATACAAAAGAGTCTATCTCACTCTTAGGTTTCTGGCACCGCAGATGGTCTGTCAAATGGACGTCTGATGCCAATGTTATGGCTGAAAGATTGTAAATGTGTTGAAGTGGGACCGACCTGGCCCAACCTGGCCTAAGTCGACCCAGTTTGGGTCAACCAGGCCCAACCCACTAGGTATGGCCCAGCCTGTGGTTTGACCTAGCCCGCGCTAGGTGTCTTAGCCCGCACTGGGTTGTCCTTCCCACGCTGGGCAGCAAGCCCGCGTTGGGCGGTCCGACCCGTGCTAGGTGGACCGGCCTGGCAGCCTCGCCAGGGCGGTGTTGAAGCTGTGTGGGCCACAAAGGTCATGGGAGAAGTGGGGGCCATGTGATGGCGGAGGCCGTGGTGTGGAAGAGGCCAAATAGCAGCGGGTGTCGTGAGGCTGCGGTGGCCGTGAGGTAACGGGGCGGCGGAGGCCGCGGACGGCGTGAGGCCGTGGGGTGGCGGTGGCCGTGGGCGACAAAGGCCACAGGGCAGCGGAGGCCACAGGGTGGTGGGCGCTGTAGGTGGTTTGAGGCCACGGGGCTATGGTGGAAGCGAACTTCCTGATGTCATGTGGCGTCAGAGGCCGTGGGGCGTGGGGGGGCGTGGGCGGTCGAGGCCGTGGGTGGCGGAGGCGGCGGAGGCCGTGGAGGTGGTGGAGGTCGTGGAGGCCGCAAACGGCAGAGGCCGTGGGTGGTGCCGTTGCGCCACCACCTTCATCACAGCCATGGGTGGTGGCTGCCACCATTCTCGTGCCCCACTGAGGTTGGTTTCCATTCTCCTACCTCGTGAAAAACACAACATTAATGAAGAACGAAGGAGGGGTCAGGCCATGTTTGTTTATCCCGAACCCTCTGCGTTTGAGTGGTAGCAAGCCTCTCAATAGAAACCTTGAATAAATAACGTCAAAATGTACAACCCTGAAAATGATTATTCCCAAACCTGAAAAAAAAATCATCCATGGATCAACTAGTTAGAGATTTGATCTGTGTTCTTTGTTAAGAATGGATGAACATAAGAATCCAAAATCAGAAATAATTAAACCCCGACCTTGAAAGATTGTTGATGGAGGTTGTGAGATGGAAATGATAAAGGCGAATAGGATTCCCATGATCATCGCTTCCATAATCGCTCTTCCAATGTTGATTTGAACATCTTACTCATTCCTCAATTCCAGTGTGAATTCTTAGTTAAATAAGTTCTTCATTGGAGAAGCCTAATGTTTCTCCAAGCATTGGGCGTCACAGGACTTTAGCAGTGCTTTGTCTCTTAGTGAAGCCATCCCAAAATCCTCCTCCCAAGCTCTATATAAATAGGAGAGGGGGGGGGGGTATGTACCGATACTGGAATTTATGATGGTTTTTTTATTAGGAACCTTCCTAAATTCTAATGATGATTTTACTTAGTATTTAAAAAGGGTTAATCCAATTAATTAACATTTTCCTCATTAATTATGAGAATATCAATGTAAATCCCCACATTTAATACACATTCAGGTGGTCCCCACCACCATGAATTCACAAAAAGGGGGTTTTAGTTCATGTGGTACCCACCTCTTTAACAACAAGTCGGAGTTTTTAGTTCTGGTGGTACCCACCTCATTAACATTCAGTTGGGAGGATAAAAGTAATAGTTTATTTTATTTTATTTTTACTCCCACAAAAAATCACAAAACTAAAATTCACTATCGACTAACTCCCATTGAGGTGATTGTCTCTGTAAGAAAATATCGGCACTACGAGTTCATCGCTATCCCCATATTTCAATTCAGAGCACCGTTTCAAAAGTTGCAAATACTTCTTGGGGGTTTACAAAACGTACATGTATAAAAAGATTAGAAAAACTATTAATAGTAACCCTGGATCTGCACCGGTCAAGGTATGGCTCTTACCAAGTGAAACACACCTCAACGAACCCTATGGTACACTCGAATTTCCAATTCAAGTTACCATTTAAATGTTATGTATTTTATAATAAAATATTTATCACTTAATTATTTTATTTACAACCAAAAACTAACATTTACATGTTTCCTGCACTAGCCAAAGTTAGTATCTGCTTAAATAATGCAATCCCTCATTAGTTCAACGATGGTCTTGGATTTTCAATCCAAGATACCATTTTTGAGTTATAAGAATTTGAAAAATAAAATAATTTATTTAATTATTTTATTAACAATTATGCCATTTTTTGGTTTTCTCACAGGAGTCCCGCACCGGCTAATAATAAGTCTTGCCAAGGATAAGCCAAACTTCCTGAATGAAATGGTGCCCTCAGATTTCTGATCTGAGTTACTATTTATGAGTAATTCCACTTTTTCAGGAAAACACCTTATGAGTGCTAATTAAAACTCAACCAAACTTCGATGGACCATTCTGGGCACTCCAGGCCTTGGAATAATGATGACATGGGTTCTATTTTTCATCATTGTGTTACATTTATACTCTGGAGGATGGGTTTAAATGATAAAAATATTTTTCAGTTTAAAAGTAATGTTATTTTCTTAAATATTTGAGATCATAATAGTTATGTCCTCATCCATTGATTATTGTTAATTTAATCATTTAAATTCAACTGGGAGGATGAAAATGATATCTTATTTCTAGGTATCAACAGTAAATATATATTTATCACATCATAGAACATTATTTTTATAATATATCATAACAATAAAAAATATATAAAATCATTATGATATTGTAATGATTATATTATAAATAATCGAACACATAATCATCCAATAATGGTTATAGGGTCATGATTTTGTATGTATGACCACATAACAAAGAAATAATATTCATATATATCTGAGATGGAAATGAGATCATATTTATTTGTATAATATTTTGTAAATATTTTAATATTTATTTGGGGTTATATCATCATTTCAATAATTAATATAGAAATCTAATGTCATTCGTTAAAAATAACAAAACATGATAATTAACAATTTATTCTTCATGTTTTATAACCCACATAATATAGAATGTAATTATAGTTTTATATCATATAAAAAATCATATATAACAGCATATTTTATTATATAATATTTATGTAATTTTATAATACAGTATATAATAATGGAAGTACTATAATACTAGTTTACATCGATAAATATTACAAAAACCCAATGTTTAAAATAATTAAAGGAGGTAAAATATAGTTATATAATGGATTATAGTAAATAAATTGTATAAACGATATTAATTATGAATATTTATTATATTTTTCTATTTAATTTGGCTTCATTACTATTAATTATGTTTGGTGAAATTGAATAATGAATTTGGACTATTGTCTGATTTTTCATCTAAATTTCCATTATCTAAAACATGTTTGGTATTACCTAAATAAGTTAGTTTATGTGATACATATAAATCATTTTTTATTTTCAATATAATTATTTATCATTTAATCATGATATTTTAAATTAAATTAAAATGTAAATCTTTATTGTGGTTTTTATTAATGTGTAACTCATGCTTCAAGTGATAATGTTGGTCCCCATTCTAATTATCGGAGGTACAATACATATTTTTCACCATATTAGTCTAAATGGTGGTCTACTTATTAATAATACCTTTATTTTCCCATATAATATATCATTAGTAGTTATTGAATAAAATAATACATATAAGGATCATTCCACCATTATTTATTTCATTCACATATTGACATAGTCATAAGTTTATTTGGAATATCCATTTTTTTCATTATATTATAGTCATTCAGGTTAAATTATTACATTATGATTTGGTAAATAATTTCTAGTGAAATTATAATTTTATATTCCCTCATTATTTATATTTTTACCACACCAACTTCTATTGATATATGTAATGATTCGTTGAGTATGTTTCCTTTAATGGATATCAATAACAAAAATCTCTTTTATTAATTTTATAATGATAATTATTTACATTGATATTAAAATATTTATTTCTACCACCATAAAATTTTAAATTTTATAGTTTAATTATATTATGTAAAATTAATGACTAAATAAATGAATGTGTTATTTTGTCAAGACACGTCCCCCAGGGCCCGTGTCGTGACTACCCCAGACCCGACTTCCATAGGACAGGGCCTAGAGACTAGAACCAAAAGCGTATTTCCCTAAAACTAGGAAGTAAATTCATTTATAAAGTGAAAACATACACAACAGTGCAGAAAACTGGATACGAATCAATATGTAATACTATATAACAAAAGAGTTCTGAAAGTAAAAGGGGGAAGAAATTCAATCCCAACTATAATGTACAAGAAACTAAAAGTACAAGTATAACTGAAGAAAAGGAAAAATAGCGGTTGGGTCATCCTCTGAGGGTCCTACCTGATGGTATGGTACATATCACCTCCTTATCACTCCATGTACGTCTGTCTCCTCCGTGTACCGTCACACCGTATGGTCCACCTCTGGCACCGTCCAGTCCTAGTACTCCCAGCCTCAGTTAGCATTGTTCGTCATCTGCAACCAACATAGCAAGGTGCGGGTAGAGCCCGTTCATGGGTGGGTATAATGATACTCAGTAGGGGCCTCGAGACCATCAAGGTCTCACAAATTTCAACAAGGGTAAATCACATGTATTAAATTAATCACTAACCCTACATAGGTATATTCCCATACATATAACTATGTTATCATATAATCCATTTCAATCATGAGGAGAACACAAAAGTTACTGACTCTGCTCACAAAGGTATAAAACTTTTTTAGAGGATAAGAGATGATTAGATGTATCTACTAAATCAACTATTCTGTTGAACCCACGTAGGATCCTGGCACAGAAATCATAGTTGTTGAACCCACATAGGATCCAGGAATAGTAGTCAGATCTATCAAACCCACACAGGTCCTAGGAATAGTTGTCAGAGCTATTGAACCCTCATAGGATCTAGGAATAGTATTTAGAGCTGTAAAACCCACATGAGATCAAGAAATAGTCGTCAGAGTTTTCGAACCCACACTGGATCTAGAAATAGTAGTCAGTGCGCATCCATCCAAAGGGTTCCGCACAAATCATAAATGATTTTGAGAGGATATGCTCCTCAATCCAAGTATATATTCATCAACTACCATGAATTCCTAATTTGATGTATCTAAAATATCCGTATTTCAAAAAGGAAACCAGCGCAATAGATGGCGTGTCAATCATACGCCCGGTCTGAGAGTTATGGGCATTTCTGTTCTGAGGGCCAGGTTGAATTTACATTCAATCCAACTTGGTTGGTACCCAACTATGTCCAAACCATTATTGGGGTATACCAATAGAACTGTATTTCTCCAATTGTTATGTCACCGTAGACGGTACGTCAATCGGACGTGTGTAGCTCATGTTAAGGAAAAAAGAGTGCAAATGGGTCAAACGGGTCCGAGTGCAGTTTGGCCTAGTCAGACCGATCTGGCCCGACCTTAGTCCGGTCTGGGATCCGACCCAATCTATGGGTCTGACCTGGTTCATGGATCTGACCCAGTCCATGGATCCAACCCAGTCCGCGAGGGCGGCTCGGCCCGTGGGGGAGTCCCACCCCCATTTGGTCTAGCCCGCGACTGGCGGCCCATGGGGTCCTCCCGTGCTGCGTTCAGTGGGAGGTCGTGCCCCCTGGATTCCTGAATATCTTGGCCATTTGGGGGGGGGGGGTCAAACCAGTGACACGTGGCACCGTTCCACATCATGCGGGAACCAAGCGACGGGTCCCGCTCCTCCAAGATCGTCGAGCGGCCAGCCACCTCTAGCGTGGCGCGGTTGCACCGCGCCTCCTCCAAAGGCCGGTGGAGCCGGCCGTGGCCCAGTCCTCTAGTGGCTTGGTTTCCCCAATGCTTTCCATGTGGCTATATGGTGAGCCGGATACCCTTCTTTCATTCTACCATTGTGGTTCAACTATTTGGCCGCCGACAAACCGTCTGCGAGTAACACGACGATTTCTAGTGGCCTGATTCTCATTCCGGAAGTAGTTGTGCACTCCTTGGGACATTTCCTTTGTTCTTCAACCATTTTTCATGAGAATCGCCCTTCAAAGACTCTTGTCGTATTTATCTTCATATTTAAAAAATAATGTGGTGGGGTCGGGTCGTGTTCGTTCGGCCCGTACCCTCCGAGTTAGGGCGATCACATATGGCTTCGAATAATAATCCTCGACGAAAAACAAAGAATGAGAAAAAAAATGTTCACACCCCTATTTTTTCATTGATCGTCAAAGTTGGCATGAGAAGGTGGATTTCAATTCATTTTTGAAGAACTCGACCTACGTCGAAGATGGTTCTGAGGAAGGTAGTCAAAGACTATCCTCGCCGGCATTCTTCTTTCTTCATTGGTGAGATCATTTTTCTCTAAGCTCTCTCTCCTCTCACAAGTTCAACAAAATGACAAATGCCAACCCCAAAAATAATAGATTATGTTTATATATTATTTAAATTGTTGTCAAAAAATTCAATAATGGGTGGATTAATTAATTGAGAAGGATTCAGAATAATAAGTGTTAGGGAGTTGAAGAGGATCCCCTACACTAAATGGAAGGCAGAGAGTTTCTCCACATTAATGGGGATTTTCGAGGGGATTATCCCTGGTGGTCCCCACCAAAATAAACTAGAAGGGGATGTTAGGTTTGGGTGGGCCCCACCACTATAACCTCCATGGGAGGATAAAGTGTGGTGGTCCCCACCTCCAACTTCCAAATGGAGGCTTCAACCAACCAAAATTAAAATAAAGCTGCAACTTTAATTTTATTTAATTCATTCATCATAAACCCAAAAATGATATTTTATTTCTAACCATCTGCCATCGAGGTGAATGTGTTCTTATGAGAATACTAGTACTACAAGTTCAACGGTGCCCTCATATTTCAATTTCAAGCACCAGTTCAAAAGATATAAAAACCATCTCATATGTTTATTGAATATACCTGAACAAAACTTTATAAATGGATTGCGGGCACACCAGGCCTTAGAATCATGCACCTTTAATTTTTGCAGACTCATAAAATTCCCATTTATTTAAGAAAAAAATTCCATGGAAAATATGGGTCTTTACATTCTCCCCACCTCAAGGGTCTACGTCCTCATAAGCCACAACTCATAACTAAATGAACAAGTGGGGGTAATGAACACGAATCTGAGCCTCCGGCTCCCAAGTGCTCTCCTGGAGGTTTCCGTTCTTCCAACAAACATGCACCAGAGGTATTGACTGTCCACGTAGGACCAGCTTCTATCGATCCTCAATCTACAATTGAACCTTCGTAAATGTCTCCCCATCGTCGACGCCCAACTCCCCATGGTCAATGATGTGTGAAGGGTCATGCACGTATCTCCTTAGCTAGGATATGAGGAAGATGTCATTCTCCCGGTGCAACTAAGGTGGAAGAGCTAAGCGTTAAGCCGCCTATCCAACTCTGTTGAGGACCTTAAATGTTCCGATGAACCTCAGAGATAACTATCCACCTTAGAGAATTCTCGGTAAACCTTAACTAGGTGATACCTGTAGAATGATGTTGTCACCATCCTCGAACTCCAGAGGTCTCCGTCTCCTATCGGCATACAACTTATGCCTACTTTGTGTAGTCTTAATCCACTTCTGGATGATCTGCACCTTCTTCGTGGTAGCCTGTACCATCTCTGGTCCCACTAGTGATGACTACCCTTGGTCATTCCAGCACATAGGTGATCTGCATGGTCACTCGTACAATTCCTCAAATGGTGCCATACCTATGATGTTGTGATATCTATTATTGTACGAAAACTCCACCAAAGGTAAGTGATCCTACCAGATTTGACCGAAGTCGATAACACAAGCAGACAACATGTCCTCGAAGGTTTGGGTGGTCCACTAAGTCTGACCATCCATCTGAGGATGGAAGGCATTGCTCAAACAAACCTACATCCCAAAAGCCTCCTACAACCCCTTACATAACCGGGCTGTAAAACGTGCATCACGATTGGAAAGATTCATCGAGGTTACTCCATTTATCCTCACAATATTCTATATATAGAGGTGTCCCATGAACTCTACTGAACACTACTCTCTGATTAGTATGAAGTGGTCCGACTTGGTGATTCGGTTGACAATCACCCAAGTAGAGTCATGAATCTTGGATGTATGTGAAAGACCTATCACAATGCCCATGGAGATCCCATTCCACTTCCACTATGGGACCCCTAATGTCTGAACCAAGCCTTCATGTATCTGATGCCCTGCCTTCACTTACTGACAAGTGGGGCTCTGAGAGAAGAACTAGGCTGCTGCTTTCTTCATTCCAAGCAACTAGTTCTGTCATATGTGGTCCTGGAACATCATCGCCACTCTTGGATTTACCTCTAAAGTGGAAGTGTGGAACTCCCTAACAATTCCTACTAAAGTGCCACTAGTACCATGGTACATCTTCTGAAGAGGATGGCATGCTCCCCACATTCATAAAATCCATCAGGTGGCTACCATATGGATATCTAAGCATGTTGTGTCTCACAGTCAGTGTCCCCATGTTGTGCCTCCCTAACTCTCTAATTAAATGGATGAGTGAATGTAAGATACTTAAGGAAGGCTGCTCCATCTCTATCCAAAAAGGATATCTGTAAAGCATCCAGATTCTCTATCACCTCACTTAGTAGCTGTATACCAGTTCACCTGCAGAGTGCATCTACAACACCAATTCCCTTCCCAAGAGTATTGAATATCTCAAGTCATAGTCTTGGAGGAACTGAAGACAACATCCCTGTCTTAGGTTCAGGTCCTTCTGGGAGAAGATATACATGAGGATCTTGTGATTAGAGTACACAGTAAAATGTTAACCCATCAGATAGTGTTGCCACATATTCAAGGGGAAGACTACTGTTTCTATCTCTAGGTCATGGGTAGTTTAGTGTTTGTCATGTTGTATTAGCTATCACAAACAATAATTGATCACTATACGATCATGCATTAGAACACACCTGAGTCTGGTCCCTGATGCGTTGCAGTAGACTACAAACCCTATGCCCTCCTCTAGAAGCCTCAAGATGGGTGTATTAGTCATCCTCTGTCTTATCTCCTGAAATCTCTAATGGAATCTCTCTGACCACACAAAGGGTTTCCATTTATTTATCAAGGATGATAGTGGTGCTGAAACTCTGATGAATTCTTGAAGGAGTCTCTGGTGGTAACTCTCCAATCACATGAAACTCCTTACCTCTATCACACTCCTAGTTAGCTTGGATGAAAGTATCACCTCAACCTTTGCTGGATCCACTGCAAATCCATCTTTTGAGATGACTTGTCCAAAAAAATTAACCTCTGGAATCCATATCATGCACATCGTGAGATAACCATAAAGGTGGTGCTCTCATAGTCTCTCTAGTTATACCCGTAAATGGTAGGAATGCTCCTCCTCAGTAGTCGAGTGAAACATATTGTTTTCAATGAAGTCTATAACAAAGAGATTGAGGTATGGATGGAAGATATTCTTCATTAGTCCCATGAACACTTCTGGGGAATAGGTTATACCGAATGGAATAAACATGAACTTGTAGTGTCCATACCGACATCTAAAGGCCCTCTTCTACACATCCTCATCCCTAACTCTGAGCTGGTGATAGCATTATCTGAGGTCTATCTAAAAGAAGAACCATTCTCCCTTCAGCTAATCAAAGAGATTGTCAATCCTCAGGAGTGGATACTTGTTCTTTATGGTCACCTGGTTTAGGAAACGATAGTCGACACAAATCCTCAAGCTCCCATCCTCCTTCTTGGAAAACAGAATCAAGGCTGCCCATGGAGAAACACTGGACTGGATGAATCCCTTCCCCAGTAAGTCCTCTTACTATACCTGTAGCTCGTGAAGCTCTATGGGATCCATACGATACACTGGTGTACATATCGGTGTCGTCCCAGGGTACAGGTCAATGTAGAAGTCCACCTTTCTGTGTGGAGGTAGACCTAGGACATCATCATGGAAAATATCTGTGTACTGTTCCACCACTACAGGATAAGTCGGACTCTCTAGATCAACTGCTCCGAGTGTAAGGAAAGCCAACTGATGAGTGATCGGCTATACACTCCTATGGGAAAGTCCATCCTGTGCTTCAAAGGCTCCCTTCTCACCGGTGAATGTGAAACTAGTCCCATCCGTGCAGTCACATAGCACTTTGTTCCTCATAAAGTCAATCTAATGATGGATGTTAGATAACTAGTCCATACCCAAGATGAAATCATAAGCCCTCTACACCACTTCTAGGAGATCCAAGCAGAAGCTCTCGCCTCCTCGAGTAAACTCACACTGACAGAACCAGTGTGTAATCATCAAATATGAACCCGTAGGAATATCTAGCAATAAGGATAGAGCCAATGACTCCTTTGAAATCTTTGAGATCCGAATGAGGGTGGTGGTAATGAATGAGTGACTGACACCTGTGTCTATAAGAACAGAAGATAAGGTGGAGTAAACACAGACCGTACCACAAATCGTCTCTAGAGCTACATGATCGAAAGCCTCAGCTTCCTGGAGCTAGGCTCTCACCTATCCACCAGCTCCCTATGGTCGGGGTGTACCTTCTGGTGGTGGTTGTGGTAACACCTCATAACATCATCCACCGCCAGCTATACGACAAGATCCTCTTCCACATCCTCTTGTGCCCTACGAATCACCTTGATCGAATATATTCCACTGCCTAGGAGGTCCCTATACTGTATGTTAATCATCGTAATGGTGGGTGAGACAGTCATGAGCCATGTGACCCTGCCTGCCGCATGTGAAACACTGCCTGTTCTTCGATTGACTGGCTCTATCTCATGTGCCACACACAACCGATCCCATATCCTGAGGTCATCCACTAGATAGTATGGTCCACTTGGATCATGGAAACATCTATCTACTGCAACCTGTAAAAGACTCCAGTACATGATACCCGGTGGCGGGTCTCACTGATAGTGACTGCTCAACAAGGAAACTCTCTACTAAGAGGGCTCTCTCCAATAACCCCTCCTGTGTCGGGATGCTGAGGGAGATCATCGAAGCCCTGATCTCTCGCCTGAGGTCCTGCTCGAAGGTCCATGCCACGATGAAAAGGTCTCGTACCATATCTGTGGTGTAGAGAAAGAGGTAAGTGAACCTCGCTGAGTACTGTGCCACCGTCATGCTGCCCTACTGCATATGAAGTAGATCCTGTATCTGCACATCACATAGGGTGGATTGGACAAACTCTGCCTGAAACATGCTTTAAAATTCTTCACAGAGTAGTGTCACCTCATCATGTAATTGGAGCATCATGTTCCACCATCTACCTCCTACTGACTTAAGGAGACTTGGGGTAAGGATCACCATAAGGTCGGCTAGTGTCACTACAAGTATGAATAATCTCATCACAATCTCTTTCCAATCCTCAGCTACCCACAGGTCTGTCTCACCCTGGAACCTGGGTGGCCTCTAGTGCTGAAAATTGTTTAACGTGATCAAGCGACGTGCATTGTCTACAGCTATGGCTGGTGTCATCGGTGGCCCAATGGGTAGTGGTACCACTAGTGCCTCCGCTGTGATAGTACCCTGCACCGAGGCCTCATCTCTCAGTGGGATTCCATCTCGTATAATGCCTAGAACCCTGGCTAACAGTCTTAGTGGGGCCATCCTGAAAAGAAACAGGTGCGCCACGGTCAATAAGTTATATATGATGAGCAGACTAAAATAGATCACTATGAAAACTCATGAATAATACACGCAATTAGTTTTTTCATGCACTGAGTTATAAATAAGAAGTCATGGTCCTGGTGTATGGATGCGTCAGATGCCACACCAACACTGGACTCCCTGAACTAAAAACCACACTCAGTACCTTTAAAACTATTTCTTCATAGAAAAGATCAATGTCCTATGTTCAGTAGGATAACCGACTCCACTAATACCAATTTTTCATGACCCGTCCCCCAGGGCCTGTGCCATGACTACACCAAGCCCGCCTTCCATAGGCCCTGGCGACTAGCACCAAAGGAGTATTTTCATAAAACTGAGAAGGTGTTGCCTTTACAATGTGTAAACATACACAAAAGAGCACACAACTGGATATGAAACACTATGTAAAACTGTATAACAAAAGACTGCTAAAAGTAAAAGGGGTTGGAAATACAAGCCCAACTGTAATGTATATGAAACCAAAAGAACAAGTACAACTGAAGAAAAGGAAAAATAGCTTTTGGGTCATCCTCCAAGGGTCCTACATGATGGGTAGGTACATATAACCTCCTCAGAACTCATCATCAATCCGTCTCCTCCGTGTACCATCAGGCCGTATGGTCCACCTCCAGCATCGTCCAATCCTGGTACTCCTAGCCTCAGTCAGTGATGTTCGTCGTTTGAAACCAACAAAACGAGGTGCAGGAATATCCGGTGCAGAGGTGAGTACAAAGATACTCAGTAGGGACCTCGAGAACCTCAAGGTCACACAAATTCGAACAAGGATGTATCACAAGTATAAAATCAACAGATAACCCCTCTTAGGTATATGCCCATACATATACCTAAGTTATTAAGTAATACATATCAATTATAAGAAGAACACAAAAGTTACTGACTCATCTCTCAAAGGTATACAACTTTAGTAGAGAGTATGAGATGATTAGATGTATCCACTAAATCATCTATTTTGTTGAACCCACACAGGATCCAGGTACAGAAATCAAAGTTGTAAAACCCACACAGGATCCAAGAATAATAGTCAGAGCTGTCGAACACACATAGGATCTAGGAACAGTCGTCAGAGCTGTCAATCCCTCACATGATCCAAGAATTGTAGTCAGAGATTTAGATACCACATAAGATCCATGAATGATAGTCAGAGCGGTTGAACCAACATAGGATCCAGGAACAGTCATCAGAGTTGTCGAACCTACACAGGATCCAGGAATAGTAGTCAGTGCGCAGCCAGCCACAGGGTTCCACACAAATCATGCTTCATTCTGGGAGGGTCCACTTCTCATGTATAGTTTCTATACATCAATTTCCACCAAGTCCCAATTTGATATATCCAAAAGTTCATCCTTTCCAAAGGGAACCCAATGCAAAAAACGGTGCATCTATCACAGACCCAGTCTAAGAGTTATTGGAATTTCCATTGAGAGGGTCAGGTTGGATTTATATTCGATCTAACTCGGATGTAAACTAAATGTTCTTAAACCTTGAGTGGGGTATACCAAAAGAACCATCTTCTTCCAAGGTTTCCATTTCCGCAGATGGTTCATCAATCAGACACTCATAGTTCATGTTACGGGAAAAGGAGTGTGAACAAGTCAAATGGGTCCGGGTCCAGTCCGGCCGAGTCGGACGGACCCGGCCTGACCCGAGTCCAGACGAGGATCCTACCTAGTCTATGTGTCTGTCCCAGTCCATGGATCTGACCCAGCCCACGAGGGCGGTCTGGCCCGCCCTAGGTTTGGCCCGCTCTGGGTCTGGCCCATATGAGGCCCACGGCTGGCGGCCCATGGGGTCCACCCTAGACGCGTCCAGGGGGAGGCCGCGCCCACTGGATTCCCGAATGGCATAGAAATCCAGGGGAGTCATACCGGCACCACATGGCACCGGTCTGCCTCATGCAGGACCCATGCTACGAGTCCTGCTTCTCCTGGCTGGCCGAGCGGCCATCCACCACCTGCGCGGCGTGGTTGTGTCATACCTCCTCTAGCGGCTGGAAGAGTCAGTCGCCCGTCCTCCATCACCATGTTCAAGGCCACGACCTTTTCATCGTCCGTGGGGCATGCGATGTGTCGCACCTTCCTCATCAACTGGGCAGCTCAGGCTACTGGTTCTTCTTGTGGCTGGCCTTGGGCCGACCGCCGCTGCAACACCACGGCCAGTCGGCCACAACCCACTTCTCCAGCGGCGCAGTTCCGTCGTCACTGTCCATGCAGCCGGTCGGAGTGACGAATGACCTGTAAAGACCCGTAAAATTCAAGGGAAGTTTTTTCTTAATATTCTTTGGGATTTTACAAGAACGCAGTTTCTGACGGCGCTTGATTCCGAGGCCCGGAGTGCCTGGAATTTCTATCTGAAGTTTAGCTCGGGTACGTCCAGTGAACGAACGAGCGGGAATTTTTAACTTTTGAACTGGTGACCGGAATTGAATTCCGAGGGCACTGATGGAACCGCAACGCCGGTAATTTCTTAGGAATGCCATTTCCGAAGTTGCGTTTACATGTGGGAAGTTGTTAAAATTTTTGGAAATTAAAATAAAAATTAAACTACAATTTTTATTTTAACTAAGTGGATTAAGCTTTGGGTGGAAGTTGGGTTACTACCCAACTTCCCAAGGGAGGTTATGAAGGTGGTGGGGCCCACACGAACCCTAACCCTTCACCTTCCCTAACCTTCCATAACCCTTCACATTCTTTATCCCCCCCTCAACTCACATTTAATATTTGATAACATAAGTTTATTAACTTATGTTGTTAATGAAGTGAGTTGTGTGTGTGAGTTTGAAATTCAAACTCATGTCTAGCTAATAAATTAAGTGAGGGCTTAATTTATTTTGAGTTTTTTTCTTGTGGTGGAGTGTTGGGGAGAAAAAGACTAACGATTGAGGAACTTATTCATCTTCGATGAAGAATGAGAAGAACACATCGGTCTCCGGCGAAGAACACCGAGTCATCGGAGACCGACTACCCGACGCCATATTCCGCGACGCCAACGACGTCTTTTTTTTCACGAAGTCTGCTTCCGCGATGGTTCATCTGCGATGAATCCTCATTTGACGATCCTCCGTTCAAGCCTCGCTCAAGGTAGGGGTTATTTATTTATTTTGTTCGTGTTTACCACCTTGTCGTTCTTCGTGAATATGCGACCAAATGCTATCGATTAACGAGAGGGGGTCGGACCGCACAAACACAGCTGACCCTCCTCCCTTATCCGTGTGTTTGTTTCTTTGTGGTTTGAAATAAGAAGGGCGTGGTGCCATCGCACCGCGTGTGATCGTGCGATAAGGAATGTGCGGCGTCGTCGCGCCATGCCGTGGAAACGAACAAGGACACGACGCCGTCTTGCCACGTCAGAAAACCCGAAGATACCGCGACCAGAGTGGGGCCGCGGTGGAAGAATGCGGTGCTGTCGCGCCGCGCCGGACAAACCAAGGCCGTGGCCGGTTCTGGGTGTGGCGAAGCAGGGAGACCGGCGGCCGGAGACGGGCCGCCAGCGACGGAGCAGGGAGGGGACCTGCAGTCGCCGGTCCCGTGGAGCAAGAACCGGCCGTCCGGGGCAGGCCGGCCAGACAGTGACAAAGGTGTGGGTTTAAACCCCCGGCTGGCCAGCTCGCGGCCCCCATTAAGGGGGGCCACGGTTACATCACACAGGGGGCAGCCCCCCCCCCCCCCCCCCCGCAAAATCCGAACGGCTCGGCCGTTAGGCCCAGCCAGCTGGCGCCGCGTGCCAGCATGCCGGGCTGACCTGGACCCGGGTCGGGTCGACCTGGTTCGGGCCGACTCAGGGGGTCGCGGGACGGGTCTGCCCAGGCCCGAAACCCCCGTTTTTGGACCCTTTTCGGTCTTTTGCCCATATCACGGGCTACGGACCTCCGATTGACGCACCGCCAGTGGCAACACGATCCTTGGAACGAGATGTTCATTTCAACATATTATACTCAAGGTTTTGGAATACTTTGGGTTCGTTCGGGTTGGTTCCTACACGAAACCAACCGGGCCCTCGGAGTGGAAACACTTATAACATGAGCTCCGGACGTCCGATTGACGTGCCGTCAACTTGGTTGGATTCCTCTTAGTGAGATAGATATTCTGGCTTACTCCACCTGAGGTTTGGACGTAGGTGGAGTACGGTCGGGTTGGTTTTGCCTTAAAAACCAACCGGGCCCCTGGAACGAAAAAGTCAATAACTCTCAGACCGGGAATCCGATTGACGTGCCGTCTGCGACGTTGAGTTCCTGTTGATGATACGGAACTTCTAGATACATCAACTCTGGACTATGTGTTAGTTTATGTATCAGCCTCTCAGCTCGTGGAGTGGACCCTCCGGAATGAGCTTGCTGTGTGTGGGAACCCTAGACCTGGCTGTGACTGCAACAACGACGACTGTACATAGATCTTTAGTGGATTCGACGACGACGACTACATCACTTAGTGATCCTACGTGGATCAGTACTACAGATCCTGTGTGGTTCCAATCCCGTGTGGTTCTGATCCTGTGAGGGTTAGCGCTCAGCGGTTCTGTGTGAGCCAGCGCCTACAGATCCTGTGTGGGTCCGATCCCGTGTGGGTCATTGCGGGGGTTAGTTACCTATTGATCCTATGTGGGTCAGACCCTTCCTGGGTCATTGCGGGGGTTAGTAACTATCGATCCTTTGTGGGTCTGACGACTTAGATGAATCAGTGGATATATCTGATCATCTTTATCATCATACGAAGAAGTATAAATGTGTGAGCTGAATCCTGTTTTTCTTTACTTTGTGGATTGTGTTGTGCTATCCTGTGTGGATTAAATTTTTATTTCCTGTGTGGAATACATTTTTCTTTCCTGTGTGGATTGGGTTGTACATAGGCTCGGAGGTTGGAGCGTACTGGAATTGATGACTTAGGTATATGTATGAGCATATACCTAAGTAGTGTCAGATGTTACTTCGTGATTGTATCTTTCCTTTGTGGTTATCGTTTGTGGATTTTGGGAGACCTTCGGGGGTCTCGGGGTCCCTACTGAGTAGATTATACTCACCTTTGCACAGGCTATGCCCGAACTATGTTGTGTTAGTTGCAGACGACGGACAGCGCTGATCGCGATTGAGCCTTACGGAGCAGGTCGGTACCCGGAGTTGGACCACTGGGCGGATGTACTCGGAGTGGACGGCGGGACCCGAGGAGCTGTGGAGGCTATCTGTAATCACCCTTCAGGAGGGACTACCAGTGGAGGCCTTGTGGATGTAGTTTTACTTTTCCGTTGCTGTTTTCCTTTTCAGTTGTACTTTACAGTTGGGCTTGTATATCTGGCCCCTTTTACTTCCCGCACTTACTGTTGTACCCAGTTTTCTACTAGTGTTTACTTCTTCTGCTTTCTTACTCGGTGGTGTTTGTTTACTTTACAAAGGTAATGACTTACGTTTTTACTAGGATTTATGCCTTGGTGCTAGTCACCAGCCCCTGGCCTATGGAAGGCGGGCTTGGGGTAGTCACGGAACAGGCCCCGAGGACGGGTCATGACAAATTGGTATCAGAGGAGTTCGGTTCTACCACATAACTTGGGACTTTGATCTTTTCTATGTGAAGCAATAGTGTTAAGCGTATTGGGTGTGGTTATCAATCCAGGGAGTCCAGTGTTGGTGCGGCGGCTGACGTATCCGTACACCAGGACCCTGACTTCTGATTTCCAACTTAATGCATGAAAACATTGATTGAATGTGTGTTTTAAGTTTTCTTTGTGATTACATTGTGTCAGCTCACCAGGTATACTGTTTGACCATGGCGCACCTGTTTCTTTCAGGATGGCCCCACGATGACATCCAGCTAGGGTTCCGAGAGTTGTGCGTGACGACAGCCCACAGAGCGACAAGGCCTCGGTACAGGGCCCTTTGACAGCAGTGGCACCGGCGGTATCACAACCCGCCGAGCCACTGATATTAATAGCCCCATCCACTGACGATGCACATCGCCTTGGAGCTCTGCACAAGTTTCAGCGCCAGCGACCGCCCAGGATGTATGGGGAGACGGACCTCCAGGCAGCCGAGTACTGGCTGGATGTAGTTGTGTGAGTTTTCATACTAGTGAGGACACCAGCAGACCTCATGGCGATCCTTACAGCGAGCCTACTGCACGCAGCTACGGGCCGAAAGTGGATCTTGATGCTCCAGGTGCACGATGAGGAATCTCTTCTTTGGTCAGACATTGAGTGCCTTTTCCGCCCGGAGTTCATCCCAGCCACCCTTCGTGCGGTGCGCATCCAGGAGCTTTTACAGCTGCGGCAGGGCAGCTTGTCGGTCGCCCAGTACTGGGTGAGATTTACCGATCTCTCGTGCTACTCGACAGACATGGTACAGGACCCATTCTTCTGGGCTCGGACCTTTGAGCAGGGATTGGGGCACGAGATCAGGGCATCGCTGATCTCCCTCAGCATTCCAACATAGGCAGGAGTACTGGAGAGAGCCCTTTTGATCAAGATCTTTCTTACTGAGTCTACTTCAGCAACGAGAACTACAGCAGGGTGGAACGTAGCAGAGTCTTCTACAACAGGCAGTCGACGGATGACTCTTGGGTCCAGGCAGACCATACCCTCGGGCAGACGACCACAGGACACTGGCTCAGCAGTGCGGGGCACTCAGCGTGGAGCCAGTCTTTCGAGAGGTATACATTGCTACGCATGCGGCGGGCTGGGCCACATGTCTCGTGACTGCCCGACCCACCGTGCAGAGGAGCAGCAGACAATTGAGGGACCACCCAGACTGAGGCAGAGGGTTGACCATGGTGGTCCGCAGGGAGTAGGCGGACGAGGCAGAGGAGATGGCAGAGCAGCAGGTGGTGGGCGACACTTTGAGGCCCTACCACCACCACCACCAGGAGGACCACCCCGACCACAGGGAGCTGGCGGGCAGAGACAAGCACAACTCCAGGCAGTGGAGGCCTATGACCACGGCGCACCTGAGATGATTCGAGGTACTATCGGTGTCTATTCCACCCTTGCTGCAGTTCTTATAGACACAGGAGCAAGTCACTCTTTCATAGCCACTGCCCTTGTTCAGAGCTTGGAGATTCTGACAGAGCCGTTGGCTCGATCCTTACGGGTAGAGACTCCTACGAGAGCGGACTCAACGATTAAGCACTGGTGCCGGCAGTGTGAGATTACTCTAGGAGGTGAGATCTTCGGCTGGGATCTTCTTGTAGCGGCGTCGAGGCCTTACGACGTCATCTTGGGCATGGATTGGTTATCTACGGTTCATGCCCAGATCGACTGTATTAGGCGCAAGGTGCGATGTGTACGCACCGACGGGAGCAGGTTCACCATCACCGGCGAGAAGGGAGCCTTAGCAGCACAGGATGGACTCTCGCAGAGGAGTGGACAACCCATCAATCATCAGTTGGCTAGCCTCATCCTAGGAGCAGTTGATGTACGAAGTCCTGGTTTTCCTGCAGTGGTGGATCAGTATGCGGACGTTTTCCCCGATGATGATCCAGGACTACCTCCTCGCAGAGATGTAGATTTTTATATTGACCTGTACCTCAGAACAACCCCGATATCCGCTCCAGCATATCGAATGGCCCCCGCTGAGCTTCAAGAGCTACGAGTACAGTTGGAGGACTTGCAGGGAAAGGGGTTCATTCGACCCAGTGTTTCACCCTGGGCTTCCCCGATTTTGTTCGCCAAGAAGGTGGACGGGAGGTTGCGACTTTATGTCGACTATCATAGCCTGAACCAGGTGTCCATGAGGAATAAGGATCCACTACCGAGGATTGACGACCTCTTTGATCAGCTCAAGGGAGCGCAGTGGTTCTCGAAGATAGACCTCAGGTCAGGCTATCATCAGCTCAGAGTTCGGGACGAGGACGTGTAGAAAACGACCTTCAGATATCGGTATGGCCACTATGAGTTCTTGGTTATGCACTTCGGCATGACCAATGCTCCAGTAGTGTTCATGGACCTCATGAATAGGATCTTTTAGCCACACCTCGATCGATTTGTCTTGGTCTTCATCGACGACATTTTTATTTACTCGACGACTGAGGAGGAGCACACCTACCACTTGCGGGTTGTACTAGACACACTCCGAGAGCACCAACTTTATGGAAATATCACGAAGTGTCAGTTCTGGATACGCGAGGTCCACTTCTTGGGACACATCATCTCTGAGGTGGAAGTTGCAGTGAATCCTGCAAAGATTGAGGCAGTACTAGCTTGGGAGCCACCCAGGAGCGTGACAGAGGTGCGGAGTTTCTTGGGACTAGCTGGATACTATCAGAGATTCATGACAGACTTTTCCAGAGTTCCGGCACCACTCTTAGCTTTGACGAAGAAGGGGATACCCTTTTTGTGGTTGGACAGATGTCAGCAGAGCTTTCAAGAGCTGAGACAGAGATTGACCAGCACACCTATCTTGAGGTTTCTAGAGGAGGGGGTAGGGTACATAGTCTACTGTGATGCATCAGGGACTGGACTCGGATGTGTCCGGATGCAGGAGTGGGTAGTGATCGACTATGGATCATGTTAGTTGAGGCTGCATGAGCAGAAATACACTACCCATGACATGGAGTTAGCATCAGTGGTCTTCGCTCTGAAGACATGGTGACATTATCTGATGGGCGAGCACTTTACAGTCTATTCAGTCCATCAGAGTCTCAGGTACATCTTCTCTCAGAAGGACTTGAACCTGAGACAGTGGCGATGGCTCGAGTTCCTCCAGGACTATGACTTTGAGATAGTCTATACTCCTGGGAAGGGGAACGTGGTAGCCGATGATCTCAGCAGGAGGACGAGAATTCAGCTACTAGAGGAGGCGTCAGAGCAGTTAGCCGCTTTGTAGATATCCTTCGTGGATAGAGATGGAGACGCCTTCCTTCAGTCTCTCATAGTAACTCCTCCACTACTGCAGCGGGTCAGAGAGGAACAGCGTGGGGACGCTGACTATGAGATGCGTCGTGCGCAGATATCTTCAGGACAAGCACATGATGGTTTCTCCTTTGGGGCAGAGCACGGCGTCCTTTTCAGAGGACATAACTTTGTACAAGTTGCTTTACGGGAGGAGGTGCTGAGGGAGTTTCACACTTCACCATTGGCGGTACATCCTGGAGTGGCGAAGATGTACCAGTATATCAGATGACAACACTGGTGGCCAGGCATGAAGAAGGCTGTGGCAGAGTTCGTTTCTCGATGCCTCACCTTCCAGCAGGTGAAGGCAGAGCACCAGGTACCAGAAGGCTTGGTATATCCCTTGGAGGTCCTGGAGTGGAAGTGGGATGGGATATATATGGACTTCATGATTGGACTTCCACGTGCTTCCAGAGGTCACGACTCCATGTGGATGATTGTCTACCGACTCACCAAGTCGGCGCACTTTTTACCCATTAGAGAGAAGGGCTCAGTAGAGAGCCTGGGAAGTCTCTACGTTCAGAAGATTGTGCAGCTTTATGGTGTGCCATCATCTATCATCTCTGATCGAGATGCTCGCTTTACTTCCCAGCTTTGGAAGGTGTTGCAGGAGTCATTCGGGACGCAGCTACGTCTGAGCATCGCCTTTCACCCTCAAATAGATGGTCAGACGGAGAGAACCATTCAGACTCTCAAGGACATGCTCCGCGCATGTGTCCTCAACTTTGGTAATAGGTGGGAGGACCACCTACCCTTGGTGGAGTTCGCGTACAACAATAGCTACCACTCCACCATTGGGATGGAACCATATGAGGAATTGTACGTGTGACCTTGAAGATCACCGTTGTGCTGGAAAGAACCTGGGGAGTCAGCACTTGTGGGACCAGAGATGGTCCAGGCCATGACAGAAAAGGTCCAGGTCATCCAGGAGCGGATGAGGACAGCTCAGAGCCGGCAGAAGTCTTATGCGGACAGGAGGCGGAGGCCACTTGAGTTCGAGGATGGAGACCACGTATTCTTGTGAGTCTCACCTCGACATGGTATACGGAGATTTGGCCGAGGTGGCAAGTTGTATCCACGCTTTATCAGACCATTCCTGGTCCTCAAAAGGATTGGCGAGGTGGCTTATCTCCTGGCTCTACCACCTCAGTTGCACCGAGTGCACGACGTCTTCCACGTGTCCCAACTGAGGAGATACGTGCACGAACCGACACATATCATTGACCATGGGGAGCTAGACGTTGATGATGGGGCAACTTTTGCGGATGTTCTGGTGGAGATCGAGGATCGACAGGAGCGGGTCCTATGTGGACTGTTGATTCCTCTAGTGCGCATCAGATGGCAGCACGAGAACGTCCAGGAGAGCACTTGGGAGCGCAAGGCTCAGATGCATTCTCAGTACCCACATTTTTTTCCCAAGTTTCCGATGTATCTTTATGGGGACATAAAGCCCTAATGTGGGAGTAATGTAAAGACCCGTAAAATTCATGGGAAATTTTTTCTTAATATTCTATGGGATTTTACAAGAACGCGGTTTCTGACGGCACTTGATTCTGAGGCCCGGAGTGCCCAAAATTTCTATCCGAAATTTAGCTCGGGTATGTTTAGTGAACGAACGAGCGTGGATTTCTAACTTTTGAACTGGTGCCCAGAATCGAATTTCGAGGGCACCGATGAAACCGCAACGCTTGTAATTCCTTAGGAATGCCACTTCCGAAGTTGCGTTTACATGTGGGAAGTTGTGAAAATTTGTGGAAGTTAAAATAAAAATTAAACTACAATTTTTATTTTAACTAAGTGGATTAGGCTTTGGGTGGAAGTTGGGTTACTACCCAACTTCCCAAGGGAGGTTATGAAGGTGGTGGGGCCCACACGAACCCTACCCCTTCACCTTCCCTAAACTTCCATAACCCTTCACATTCTTTAACCCCCCCTCAAATCACATTTAATATTTGATAACTTAATAACTAATGTTATTAATGAAGTGAGTTGTGTGTGTGAGTTTGAAATTCAAACTCATGTCTAGTTAATAAATTAAGTGAGGGCTTAATTTTTTTTGGATTGTTTTCTTGTGGTGGAGTCTTGGGGAGAAAAAGACAAAGGATTGAGGAACTTTTTCATCTTTGAAGAAGAACGCTAAGAACACATCGGTCTCCGACGAATAACATCGAGTCCTCAGAGACCGACTACGCGATGCCGTATACCACGACGCCGATGATGTCTTTTTTTCACGACATCTCTTTCCGCGACAGTTCTTCCGCAACAAATCCTCGATTGACGAACCTCCGTTCAAGCCTCGTTCAAGGTAGGGGTTATTTATTTATTTTGTTCGTGTTTACCACCTTGTCGTTCTTCTTGAATATGCGACCAAATGCTATCGATTAACGAGAGGGGGCCAGACTACACAAACACGGATGACCCTCCTCCCTTATCCATGTGTTTGTTTCTTTGTGGTTTTAAACGAGAAGGGCGTGGTGTTGTCGCACCGCGTGTGATCGTGCGACAAGGAATGCACGGCGCCATCACGCCCCGCCGTGGAAACGAACAAGGACACGATGCCGTCGTGCCGCGTCGTAGAAACCAAAAGATACTATGGATGGAGCGGGGCCACGGTGGAAGAAAGCTTCACCGTCACGCCGTGCCGGACGAACCAAGGCCGCGGCCGGTTCCAGGCCGCGGCGAAGCAGGGAGACCGGCGGCTGGAGACGGGCCGCCGGTGACGGAGCAGGGAGGGGACCGGATGTCGCCGGTCCCGTGGGGCAAGAACCAGCCATCCAAGGTAGGCTGGCCGGACTGTGACAAAGCCGTGGGATTAAACCCCCGGCCTGCCAGCTCGTGACCCCCATTATGGGGGGTCGCGGTTACATCACGCCCCCCCCCCCCCCCCCCGCAAAAGCCGAACAGCTCGGCTGTTCGGCCGAGCCAGCTGGCGCCGTGCGCCGGGCCGCCTGGCCTCCGAGCCAGGCCGCACCCCACCGGGCCGAGCCGTGCTCAGTCGGGCCGACCCGGGGGGTCTCGGGCCGGGTCGGTCCGGGCTCGAAACCCTCGTTTTCAGACCCTTCTCGGTCTTTTGACCATATCTCGGGATACAGACCTCCGATTGATGCACCGTCAGCGACAACGTGATCCTTGGAATGAGGTGGTCATTTTTACATATTATAATCAATGTTTAGGAATACTTTAGGTTCGGCCGGGTTGGTTCGTATACGAAACCATCCGGGCCCTCGGAGCAGAAACACTTATAACTTGAGCTCCGGACGTCCGATTGACGTGTCATCGACTTGGTTGGATTCCTCTTAGTGAGACAGATCTTTTGGCTTACTCCGCCCGAGGTTTGGATGCAGGTGGAGTACGGTCAGGTTGGTTTTTCCTTAAAAACCAACCGGGCCCCTGGAACGAAAAAGTCAATAACTCTCAGACCAGACATCCGATTGACGTGCCGTCTGCGACATTGAGTTCCTATTGATGATACGAAACTTCTGGATACATCAACTCTGGACTATGTGTCAGTTGATGTATCAGCCTCTCGGCTCATGGAGCGGAACCTCCCAAACGAGCTTGATGTGTGCGGGAACCCCAGAGCTGGATGCAACTGTGACGACGACGACGACTGTACAGAGATCCTCAGTGTATTTGACGGCGATGAATACAGCACTCAGCGATCCTACATGGATCAGTGTTACAGATCCTATGTGGATCCGATCCTGTATGGATCCGATCCTGTGTGGGTCAGCGCTCAGCGGTTCTATGTGAGCCAGCGCCTACAGATACAGTGTGGGTCATTGTGGGGGTTAGTTACCTATCGATCATGTGTGGGTCAGACCCTTCCTGGGTCATTGCGGGGGTTAGTACATATCGATCCTTTGTGGGTCCGACGACTTAGATGAATCAGTGGATATATCTGATCATCTTTATCATCATACAAAGAAGTATACCTGTATGAGATGAATCCTGTTTTGCATTCCTTTGTGGATTGAGTTTTTCTATCCTGTGTGGATTACGATTTGCTTTCCTGTTTGGAATACGTTTTGCTTTCCTGTGTGGACTGGGTTGTACTTGGCCTCAGAGGTTGGAGCATACTAGAATTGATGACTTAGGTATATGTATGAGCATATAACTAAGCAGTGTCAGATGTTACTTTGTGATTTTATCTTTCCTTTGTGGTTATCCATTGTGGATTTTGGGAGACCTTCGGGGGTCTCGGGGTCCCTACTAAGTAGCTTATACTCACCCCTGCACGGGCTATGCCCGCACTATGTTGTGTTGGTTGTAGACGACGGACAGCGCTGATCATGGTTGAGGCTTACGGAGCAGGTCGGTACCCGGTGGTGGACCACTGGGCGGACGTACTCGGAGTGGACGGCGGGACCCGACGAGCTGTGGAGGCTATTTGTACTCACCATTCAGGAGGGACTACCAGTGGAGGCCTCGAGGCTACAGTTTTACTTTTCAGTTGCTGTTTTCCTTTTCAGTTGTACTTTACAGTTGGGCTTGTATTTCCGGCCCCTTTTACTTTCCGCGCTTACTGTTGTACCCAGTTTTCTACTAGTGTTTACTTCTTCTGCTTGCTTACTCTGTGGTGTTAGTTTACTTTACAAAGGCAACGCCTTCCCTTTTTACCGGGATTTACACATTGGTGCTAGTCACCAGCCCCTGGCCTATGGAAGGCGGGCTTGGGGTAGTCACATCACGAGCCCTGAGGACGGGTCGTGACATGCCCTTACTTCATTCTACCGATGTCGTTCACCAGTTCCGACTACAGGTGAATCTTCTGCAGGTCACCGGACGAGTTTTAGTGGCACGATTCCCATTCCGGAAGTAGCCGTGCACTCCTTGGGATGACACCTTCGTTCCACAACCATTATTGATGAGAAATGCCCATCTCAGACTATTGCTGTGTTTAGCCTCAAATTACACAATGAAGGTGTAGGAGTCGGACCGTGTTCGTTTGGCCCACACCATCCTCATTAGGGTGATATCATGTGGCTTCAAATAATAATCCTTGATGAAAAATGAAGAACAAGAATAAAAAAGATCGAAACCCTACCTTTGTTCATTGATCGTCGATGTTGGAATGAGAAGGTGGACGTCGATTTTTTGTAGAAGAACATGTCCTACATCAATGAAGGTTCCAAGGAAGGAAGTCAAAGATGATCCTCGCCGACATTTTTCATTCTTCGTTGGCTTGACCTTTTCTCTCTAAGTTCTCTCTCCACACCTAAGTTCCACCAAAAGTCAAATTCCAAACCCAAAATAATAGGTTATGTGTATCTATTATTTTTATCATGGGAACATAATTCAAAAATGGGTAGATTAATTAATTGTTAAGGCAATAGAAAATTAAGTGTTAGGGATTTGAAGAGGCTCCCCTACACTTAATGGAAGGTGGAGAGTTTCTCCCCATTAATGGGGAGATTCAGGGGGGTTTAACCCTAGGTGGTCCCTCCACAATAAACAAGATGAGGAGGCTAGGTTTTTGTGGGCCCCACCAATATAACCTCTCATGGGTGGTTAAGGTGTGGTGGTCCATACCCCTAACTTCCACATGGATGCTTCAACCAACCAAAATTAATATAAAGTTACAAAATTATTATTATTTAATTCATTGATTAATAACCCAAAAAACTATCATTTATTTCCGACCATCAGTCGTGGAGGTGAAAGTATTCTTAAGAGAAAATCGGCACTGTGAGTTCAACGGTGCCCCCAGATTTCAATTCTGAACACTGGTTCAAATGTTATAAAAACATGCTCGTACGTTTACTAAACATCCTCGAACAAAACTTTAAAAATTTATTCCGGGAAAGCTGTGTCTCGAAATCACGCGCCATAAATTTACACGAACTCATAAAATTAATGTGTGTTAAAGAAAAAAAATATTCATAGAAATTCTAGGTCCATACATGTTTATATTCACACATTTTTAGTTTCAAATAAACAATTTATTAAATTAATAAACAAGGGTTTTTTTATTTCACATTCACATGTTCTTCCTTCCACTCCACATTTATGTAAAATAAAATACATGTCATTTCCAGGATCTATTATTAATGAGTATATTTATAATTAAAAGATTCCAAAGGGATTTCCTGACAGAAATTATTAATTTTCCATTTAAAGAGACATAAAAATTTGTAAAATATGTATTTTAAATTCATGGTAGAATTTATTTACAAATTCATATTATGATTTTTCATAAATTAGCCATATCATTTTTAAAAGGATTTACCATACATTCAATTCCTCAACCCCAATGTCTAGAGACAGTGTACTGTTACATTATATTTGAATTATTATATGGAATTAAATATCAATGGTCCGTTTAGGTTGGATGTCTTGGAAAGCCATATTAAATACAGAATAAAAATATTATGTTGGTAAATAGATAAATACAATCATAAAACATAAAATCAATATAAATTGTGTCCTTCAAAGTTTATTTGAGTATTTATTCATCATAACAAGGGGAATGATAAAATAATAAGGGTTAGCTCTAATGATTAGTAAGTGTATATAAAGCTGAATCAATAATGAGCTGATAAAAATAAACCCACATGTAACAATAAGTAGCTAATGGAATTTAATAACTAGATCTGTAAATGTCGATATGGAAAGGTAATAAACTGAAACCCAATCCATTTAATAAATGAATTGAAAATTAAATGTATCCTAAGATATGTCAATGTATAATATAATTGATGAATAAAAAATATAACTAAATGAGTGAAATTCTCAATTATTGATACCTATAATTTACCATCGAGGATTCAATCTATGTATCTAATTTTTTCAAGTTTTCATGCAAAGAATCTAATATTTTCATGGATTTTGGCCAATAATCAAATACTTTTAAGGAGTTATGCTAGTAATATATTTCTATCGGGACTTCATGCGAATAATATTACACATTAAAAGGCATTGTGACTTCAATATAATGCTATCAATGAATTGTTCCTTGAATCTAATATAGTTATGTTATCTCACAAAAATTATAATACATTCAATTATTCATTCCTTGAATCTAATACTTTAAAAGAGAAGACCATATGAAAAATTGTTTAATTTTCAGGAAATAATAATATCCATAAAAAATGATATAGATATTTAAGTAAATTTCAAATGAAAAATGATTAAAATAAATTTATTAATTGAATATAATATTAACGATCAAAAAATAATGAGTGACTACCAAGAAAACCATTACAAACGTTTTTGGGGAGAATAATCTTTAACCATTCCAATGTGTCCCAAACCAGATTGAAAATTTAGAATAATAATTTCTAGAAAGGTATGAAAATAAATTATGATTATAATTTTATGATAATAATTTTATTCCTGATATTACATGAAAAGGATATTATATACACCAAATAAAAGAGAATTGTCACAGAATTAAAAATAAGTCTCAATGAATGTGAATTCATTTAAAATTTTCTTACTAGTTGAGTTGATTTAGATTTAAGGGTTCCTTGAAAGAGTAACATTAATTGAAAATTTTAATATAAATAAATGAAGGGAAATAATTGTATAATATTTCAAAATGGAATTAGGTATAACACACAAAATAATTAAGATTTGAATATAGAAATAATCTCACCAATTTTGAATGTGAAATGAAAATAAAAAACCATTAAATTATTTTATGTTGTGTAGTCATTATCCTCAAGTATAGTTGTTAAAAATAAGTTAATAACTTATACTAGAATCATAATCATGTTTATAATATCATAATTTAACTTCTTACAAAATTATATTTTTCTTTTTAACAATATTTCTTTATTTTTACTATTTTTGGTGTTAATTGACAAGTTTTCTCAGGTGTGTTTTGATATGTTACTTACTGTTATCATTAATTATATAATGATTTCATCATCTAAAAAGTGTAAAACATTACATAATTATCGTATATATTGTGTAAATATATATGAATATTAGTACATAATATTTGGATTTTATAAATGAAGTGCACCGTTCATGGAGTCGGTAGGCTGTACGTACAAAAGAACGCTACTTCTGTTTATTTTTTGTAACAAAAAAAGAAAAATAAATGATATATATATATATAATAATAATTCCATTATCCTATCCATGATATATATGTAACATTGATTTATGAAAACCATCCTTTATGCATTCCATGTATGACAGGAATGAGTCGTATCACTTTAAGGGGGTTCTTGTCCACACATCATTATATGAAATTATCCTATCTAAACAAAATGTAAATCATAAATATATTTTATAAATAAAAAATAAATAATCATAATACATTATAAATATAATATATATCATATATAAAAACATTTTCCATCATAACTTCCACCTTGAAAGGTGGCTTGGGAAAAATAAACAATCATGTTTTCATGGGGAAGTAGTTCGATGTCCATAGAAATAATATGTTCATTATACATTATACCGAGTTGTTCATAATTTTAGGTCACACAATTTAAATAAAAAATACTACTATATTTAGGATACTACATTATATATAAACATGGAAATAGGATATTGTAGGCAGTGTAGAATGAAAATGAATCTATATATCTTGAGAGAAGATATTTCCTCTAAATCAGGTAACTCATTTTGGTTTTCACAAAAGGGATATTAAAGATTTTTTTCTATGTAAAATCAGGATTATTGGAGGAGGGTAGGGACGTTGGTAGGAGATTTGGGTATGTATTTTCTAAACCTATGTTGTTTTAGAGGTGTAAAGAAGTGGTAGTGTGCTCTCATTTCTATAGTAGAGGGGGATTGGCACTCTTGTAAATACCAAATGGTATTCAATAACGGGAGATCTAATATTCCTATTGTTCCTCCAAAATGGAAAAATATTATATTAAATGGGATTAATGGTAGATTAAAACCTCTAACACACTAAAATATTTTCATTTTAATAATTTTTAACCATAACATTAATGATTCCCCAATTTTATCATTTTGGGTTTTAATATAGAATCTAGATTTATAATCTAATTAATTTATCAATTTAGAATAAAATAATGTTTGATTTATTAGATAATAAAGAGACACTGAATTGTTAAATTTATTCATAATTATTAAAAAGTAAATTCCATTTTGTTAGATTCAAATATATTAATTTTACAACTATGTAACATGGTATATTAATGTAATAAATAAATAATGACTACTATTCAATCTATATACACCACATTTAATTTTTAAATTATCAGTTCTTTTAGTTAAATATTATCTAAATAATTACTACGATGGTATTTCATAAGATGTTTATGTAACAATATAATATCTAAAAATTATTCATTAAATGTTATGATTAAAATATGACATTTTTAATTCAAATGGATATGTATAACCGAAAATATTATGTTCTATATATAGCTAAATATTTCATATATCTTAATGGAAAAGAATCTTCCCTTTTTTCTTTTTTCCTTTCTTATCTGTTTATATAGGAAATATCCATTTAATAATTTCCAATTATCCCATAAAATTCTAAACAAGAGAGGATATGGTCTAAATTTGGGAATCCAATGTTTTTTTTCATGTGTTAATTTGATTTCGACCCTTATTGTTTATTTTTAATTTCCTAATTAAGCTTAATTTTACTTTAATCATTGTAATTAATTTTAATCACGTTTAATAATGTTTTTTTGTGTGAAGAAAATTAGGTTGAAATTATTACACCACAATTATATTAATGATTACAACTATGTATATTCTTTTTTCAAAAATAAATTCACATAATAACATAAATTAATATTAATTATAATCTCACAAGTCAGATTAAACTGCTGGGTTTTTAATGGAGGAAAATTTTATAATGATTGATAAGTTCATATATTCATTTACATAGTTGAATTAGTTATAATTTACTAAGTTGTATTAATATATTTATAATTTATCTAATTAGACCTTAAAAAATTTAATATATAATTTTACACGAATCACTATAATAACCAAAAAGTTGTTTTAAATTATATTAAAATTATTTTTACTATTCAACAAAAAAATATATCACAGAAAAATCCCAAAAATAAACCAGATGATAATATTGAAATTCTAAATTAAATAAGAATTATTATATTGAGAAATAAAATTTACAAATGTTTCAAAATTTAATTTTACAATAGGTGCACCATTAAAAAGATTATAATCTCAGTCATGAGAGTAACACAATCTAATTCAGTGTTGGGTGCAACATAATTTTTATATATTGTTCTCAATACAGATAGAAAAAATAATATAATATATATAGTGATAATATTGTATTGCGTTGGTTCTTAAAATTCTCCCCATAATATTTAAATTGCTTCATCACAATTTAATTTTTATCATAGTAATATTGGGATTGATATTTGAAAATACCATATTTTTGATAAAATCAAATTCTAAACAGCCTTAATAAAAAATGTTATTAACATAAGAGAAGTGGAAGTAAAATGGTAACATAATAATTTTACTTAGTACGATAACATTGGTTGGTAATGGAATCATATATTCAAAAAAATCAAACAATAATGTTTTAATGATAATGCTAGTGAACATGGTTAATAAATTTAAAAATCAAATGGCCATAAATCCATGATGATATAAGTAGTCCTTTAATTTATCTGGGATGAAGGTATTGATAATTTCATTTGGATTGAAGATAAATTTTAATGGAGTTGAGTAATTCATTCAATGTTTACAAATTTAAGTAAATATACATTTTTATGAACATGATATTTTTGTTTTATTACTCCATGAAATATCTATAAATTATCTCATAGTATCAAATGTGTCATATAGTGATGTAATATATCAATAAATAAGACCCCATAAAATGTTTTATGGGAACCATTTCATTAATGGTTAACTTTTAAAAAATATTGTGATCAACACTTTACAATCATTTCAATGGTAGTTATCAATGTGTAGATTACTTTATACATTTGAATAATCTCATTGTTCAAAATTATCTATAAACTTGAAACATATTAATGCTTATCATTCCCTCCAAAAAATATTTTTCAAAAATTTTAACTTTCTACAAAATTAGTTTTCCAATTATCATTAAAATATGGTCTCAAATATTTAATGAAAAATTATTTCAGTGCAATAATTATATGTTTTTTAAATAATATGATGATAATAACATAAAAAAAATGTGTTAAAACTTATATCGTAGATCAAAATACAGAATTACTGTAATGATTACACATTTGTTGTTTTAGTTACATATTCATGAACCTGATCCCTTATCATCATTTGGGGAATATTATATTGGTGATTGAGGTATTCATTTTCATCATGAATCATATCCTTATGGTTGAATCATTGAACATTATTAATTTTTTTGTTTCCTTACAATCCTAATCATGGTGTCCTTTCTCTCCACACATGAAGAAAACTCTTTTCCATTTTAATAAAACACCATGGTGTTTCCTTCCACATATAACACATGTTTGGAAATCCTTCATTCAATATTTCCTTTTATCAACATCATTATCTATCATCCTACTATTATCTTTCATCCCATTGATTCCATAACACAAGGAGAATTCTTTCCCTATCATCATAGGACAGAAATAAATATTATCATTAGGAGGGAAGTATTTTTTGATGACTATATCTTTAAAAGATATTCATTATATGTTATATATTCTCTTCTTATATTGTATATTGGATCAATTTCCATCACTAATCGGTATTTTCTATAACAAAATAAAATACATAAGTAATATTTTTCCTTTTCATCACATCCCAACATAGTAAATATATTCTCCATAGATATAATCCAATGCTCAACTATATTTTTATCAGTATTCAAATTAATTATGGGGGCCTCATTCTCATAAAGAGATCCTTAATTAGAGAGTCTTATTGTAGATCTAAATTCTCCATCAAAGAAATGTTATGATTCATAATATGATTATGTTTCCCTAATATTTCTAAAACATTCTCAATTCTAATACTCTATGTATTAGTTTTCATAGTAGTGAACTATCTAAATTTTTCATGTGTACAAAAACTATTGTTACTTATAAGTGCCATTTCTAAATAAAGACATATATTATTATAGATCTTAAAATTGTAATCATTCTATAAATCTAAATATGTTGTTACGTAATTTAATAAATTTATAAATAACTGTTATCTTAGTAATAAAAATTAATTATTCAGTAATACCATTACTTAAAAATAATTCATAATGGTAGGTAAATAATATGTAAACTATATTATGGATATCATCTAGGTGTGAAAAATTAGGTGCATTTTATGTCCCATTATCGTGTAACAACTTACTTGAGATAGGCCTGGAACACCACGTTAGAGTTATTACTCCCATGTAAATCCATTATAGAACCATATCCAATTTTAATATCCAAAAAGGGATATATTTATAAGAATACCCGCATAATATCTACCTCAAAAAAATTATCATATGTTATTCTATAGAATCATATCCAATTTTATTATCGAAAAGGGATATATTTATAAGAAACCCACATAATATCTACCTCACAAAAATTATCATATGTTATTCTATAAACATCTTCTTTGTATGTCTTAGTGTTACATTACATAATATAGGATTTCTAAAACTAGTTTCTAATTTTATTTCTAATCTTTATCTAATACCAACTATTATTCCCTGACCCAAAAGTCCTAGGGAGAGTGCATTATTACATTATATTTTCATTATTACAAGGAGTCAAATCTCATGTACAATTTATTTTTGTAGTATTTTAAATCCAGAATGCATATAATATTACCATAATACATTGGGAAGTAGGAAAATACAATCACAAAACCTATAAATTATATAAATTGTATCCATGAATGCGTAATAATATTTTTCTTCTTCATTGTCTGGAAAATGTAAACATAATAAGGGTGACATCTAATGCATCAAAATGTTATGTAAAGAGGACTAAATAATGAATCTATAATAACAAATCATCCTATAAAGTTATGAAGCTAATAACATTGAAAAAACTATATAACAAAATATTGATGTGGCATGGTAAGAAACTACGAAACATTCAAATAATCAATGAACTGGAAATTAAAAGTTTCAAGAGATATGTAGAATTAAAATCTCAAAGATGAATAATAACTGAAACTATATGAGTGAAAAAAATAATTTTTTATAATTAAAATTTACCAGATAGGATTAAATATAAGGATCTAATACTTCGAATTATGCAAGGTAAGATTATAATACATTCATGGATTCTTTCCCGGAATCTAATATTGTGATATCATAATGCAAGGAATATTTTACATTCAAGGATTCATGAAAAAATTATTATACTATAATGGATTTGTGGAATTAATCTAATACTATCAAGGAATCATTTCATAAATCTAATAGTGTCAAATAATTATTCCAAGAATATAATACATTCAATGATTCATGCTTAGAATATAATAATTTTAATGTGAACACAGTATGAAAAATGGTATACTGATTTGAAATAATCTTATCCACGAAAAATGATATATATATTTTAGAAAATTTCAAATTAAAATTTATTAAAATAAAGTGTTTGTTCAGAGATAAAATTAAAAATCACAAAAGAATGTGATAATTTAAAAATAATCATTAAGAACATTCTTGAGGATAATAATCCATAAACATTACAAAGTGTCCATACCAAATTGAAAATTATGAAACATATTTTCTTGAAAGGTAGGAAATTAAATGAAACAAATAATGTCAACAGAATAACTGAATTAAAGATATTATATGCAAATGTCTGTATATATGCCAAATAAAGGTGAATTGGAACTTAATAACATATAATACTCAAGGGAATGTAAATTTAGATGAAAATATTTTACTAGTTGAGAAGATTTTAAGTAAAGGCTTCTATAAAAGAGTAACTTCAATTGAAATGTTTTATATATTTATATAAAGGTAAATGATGATATAATATTTCAAAATTTTATGTAGGTATACCGCACTAAATAAGTATGTAGTGAATATGGAAATATTCTCACATATATAAATAATGATGTGAAAATCCATCACCTTAACTTTATTTTTATTTTTTCCATTTATCCTCATGTATTATGGTTTAAAATAAGTCAATAAGTTATACCTATACTATAATAATGTTTATAATATCATGTATTAACCTCCTACGATAATTTATTATCCTTTTTTTTCACACTCATTCATTAATTATACTGTTTCAAGTGTTAATTGACCAGTTCTCTCTAGTATGTTTTTATCATTTTACATAATGATATAATGAATTAGATTATGACTTAATTATAATATATATTAAGTATATATGTATATATATATATATATGAAAATAATATTTCGATATTAGAAATACAATGTACCATTTATGGATATGGTTGGTCGTACGTAATCATGAACGCTATTTTCATTTATTTGTTATATTAAATTAATGAAAAATAAAAGATACCTATATTTATTATAATTAATGTATAATATCTATGTTATATATGATACATAATTTTATTAAGACCATCATTTTTATGTTTGATTAATTCAATGAATGAGTCATATCTCTTTGAGGTGGCGGTAGTCCACACTACCTCAAACGAAATTATCATATTAACACAAGATGGAATGAATATTGGTTTTTTATTAATAAGAATTACACTAGATAATGAAATTAAATATATAATATAAATCTTATATAAAAAAATTTCCATCATAATGGAAACCATGATAGGTGGTATTGAAAAATAAATAATCATCCTTTCGTGAGGGAGTAGTTCTTAAAACAGAGAAATAATTTGTTTGATACCAATTAGATATAAGTGTATGTATCTTTTGGTAAATAACCTTAAATAAAAAATAATAGTATATTTATTATACATTTTTTTACAAAATCATTTAATTAGGATATTGGAGGGGGTGGTGAAAGGAAATGAAAGTAGATATCTTGAGAGAGGACGTACCTCATAATTGGTTAACTAATTTTGGTTTGCACCAAAGAGATTCTTCCGATATGTTTAATCCCAAAATGTATCATATAATAGTAGGGGAGGTATTTTTGGAGAATATTTGGTTATTTTGGGTCTAATCCTATTTTTTTGAGGTGTAAATAATAGGGAGAGTGCATTACTTTTTTTATTGCAGGGGGAGTGGACCTCTTGTAAATACCCAAAGTTATTCGTTAATGGGAGATATATTTTCCTAATGATACCAAAAAATGAATCAAATATAAGATTAAATGGGAAAAATGGTTTATTAAAACTAAAAAAACAACGAAATATGTACATGTAAATAATTTTGTTCCTTAACATCTATGATTCCCCAATTTTATCATTTAAGTCTTAACTTATGAATTTACTTATCTAATTTTGTAAATTTATATATTATTATTAAAATAAAGTTTTATTTATTATAAAAAAGGATCTTGTAAATTATTAATATTATATCTAATTTTTAAAATTTAAATTCCATTTTTTGAAGCTATTTTTTAAAAAAGAGCATGTGACGTGCTTAAAATCAGCTTAAACTAGGATTGTGTTAACAATATTTTTATCATACATTAGAAAATATGTTAATTATAAAAAATAAATTAGTCCATTAATATATGATAATAAATATTTTTTGACACATATAAATAAACTTTAATGATATATGATATTTATTAATGTTAAATAATTTCAAATAATTTTAATTTTTTTTGTAATTTAAAAATAATGACAATTTTAAAATTATTTAAATATTTTTTATTTTACATTATCAAAGAAATATTTGGATTCAAATATATAAATTTTTATTCTTTATAAAATTATATATTTAAAAATAAAAATAATTAATGGCATTAATTCAATCAATATACCTCACTTTGAATATTTAAAATACCATTTAATTTATTAAATTATTAAATAAATAATCAGAATATTGACATTTATTGTGAATTTAATGTAAATAAATAACCTATAAAAATTATTTATGAATTATTATGATAATAATAGAACATTTATCATTATATAGGATATGTACCACCTAAAATTAGATATTTTTTCACATATCTATTTTTTTTTAAAAATTTAACGGTAAGGAAACTTCCATTTTCTTATTTTTCGTTAAATAAAAATTTATTTAGGGAAAATCCATTTAAAAATATCCCATAAACCTATAAAATATTATTAAATATGATATATTTTCAAATTACTAGAATATTATGTATTTTGGAAATGTTTCCAAGTAATTATTGCCCATCAGATTAAGATTTAGTTCTTTATCACGCTTATTTTTAACATGATCATCATAATTTATTTTAATAACTTTTACTAATCCTTTTTGTAATGAAATTAATACTATCTTATTAAAAAACATTAATAACTATTATAACCATTTATGTTTAGTTTTCAAAATTTAATTCATAGAAGAAGCCAAATTAAGATTAATGTTACTCTCACAGATGAGATGAAATAGGAGGTTATTAATGTAGAAAAATAATCAAAAGATTGTTATGTTCCTAAATTGAATTTCAAAATTGAAATTGATTTTAATGATATAAATTATATTAATATATATACAATTGATCTGTGATTACATTAAATCTAATTTAATATATAATTTCATAGTAAAAATTATTAAAAAAAACCTTTTTTTACTAAATTGCAATAATTTTTTACTATTTATCAAAAAATGATTTTTCATATAAAAATCACAGATAATTAACAAAATATAATTTCAAAATATTATAATAAAAAATTATATTTATTTTGTGAATGAAAATTTGAAATAGTGAAATATTTTAGTATTAAAATAGTTGCGCTATTAAAAGGTGGAAAACTCGATCATCTATGTAACACTATCTAATTCAGTGTTTTATGCAGTGTATTTTTAACATATTATTGTGTTTATAATGATAAAAAATTATTATTATTTTAACATATTAATATTCTATTATATTTGTGTGTTACAATAATGGAGTTTATTTTTTTAAAATATATTTTTTTTATCATTTAGTGGTTGATCTTTATGTATCGTACAATTAATTATTTAATTCGTTATTTTTTTATAGAAATTGAAGAATTATTTTACAAGGATTTATTTCTTATAATATCAACATAATTATAATTTTCTATTTTATAAAATTTCTGCCACATTATTTTAAAACCATCCACCATATTTCCCTATATATATTATTATATATTTATTATAATATTGAATTACATATATATCGATTTAATGATATAATATGAACATAACATGTAACATATTTCATATTGGATGATGTTTACTATGAAATATGTTTATTTTGGTGAAATAATTTTTTTTCAATATAATGTTATTCTTATATAGGAGGTTTTATTGAAGGTGGATAATGTATTTATTTACTATCAACAATCTTCCTTTTGATGGGTTATGATCATGTTATCCCTTTTATTCACATTGAGAAAAGTGTTGGTATTTTTTAATTATTATTGCAACAAAGATGATTATTGGCATGTTGATAGTGTATTGTTTGAAAATCCAACTATATTGCAAAAATGGGTTGTGATCATGAAATCCAATTTCTGATGATGGGAATAGAATTGGAAATCTTTATGTTTATTGAAATATAATATTTGATTTTTATGTTTTGGATTCATAAAATTTAAATTAAGTGGATATCCTTGTTTTATTTTGTAAGAAAATCCACTTGCATTTATAAAAATCTTCATTTTGAAAAATCATGATGGGGTTTTTTTTGTATTCCATAAATATTCAGCAGTACATTTTTACTGAGGTATTGGAAATAAGTTAGTGTCCTAGAATTTTTCCATGAAATTAATTTTTTTTAATTTCCACCATTATTCATTCCATTAGTTTGTGATTAGTGTTGTTGATATCCATGTTTTTGTTTTCTATCATGGAAATATAATTCTATCTATTTTAGTTTTATTATGGCCTCATATTTTGTAAATATAATATCCAAAGTTTTATTTAAATGATTGTTATATTATTTTTTATGTTATATGTTTTTCTATTTTTAATGTTTGAGCACATACATAATTATTTTTTAATTTTATTATGTTATGATGAAGTGAATTACAAGGAAAATCATTAGTATGATAGAATGTGTGGAATAATTTTTGGGATAATTTTACGAATTATCATAATATATTTGGATTCTAATTTATTGGAAAAATTATTCCATGGAAGAAAAATAAATTGGATTTATTATTTTGTTATGTGCACTAATTATGTAACCCTTTAATCAATAAATGACCATCAAGATATAAAAAATAAAATAATAATTGTTTATTTTTAAATTAAGACAAAATAAATTCTATATTTTATAGATGGTATCATAATTAATTTTGAATGTATGTGTTTATAGAAATGGATTTAGAGGTGTGGTTTTATTCATATAAATGATGTTTAACAAAGAATATATAATATAATTAATACTTAAGTGTAATAAATTAAAAAATATTGTAACTTGGTATAATTAAATCTGTAATTAAAAAAATATAATAATTATGCATATAAATGTATCCACATTTATATAATTATAATTTTATGGGCACAAAATAATCCACTAGTGTCAAAAAACCACACACAAGGGCCCACACAGATGGTGTTAATCAATGTGTAACACCCAAATGTTCCTTAAAATGGCTAAGGGGTGGTGAAAATCCCCGAGTAAGAATTTCAAAGACATGTGTTTCCTTACAATAATATAAAGAGAACCATAATAATCATCAACAAGTAATAAAAATATGAATCGTAAGATATTTCTAGTACCAAATGAATGAATAAAATATTTCCCAAATCATAGAATGACAGAATAATGAGAATGAGAAATAAGAAAATAAAATATTTACAAAAACACTAAAAGATTAAAAAATTCTAGATTTTATGGTAATACAATCAAATGAAACTATTTTATCCATATAATGTTTAAACAGATTAACTATCCCAATAAGGTCCTCATCCACCTAGGTCTGTATCGTAAATTTTTCACCTCCATAATCAATGAAATTTTCCAAACTGACTATAAAGAAGATACTAAAAACTACATTTTAGGAAAACCCAAATTCAAAAACTAAATAATGAAATACAACTTATTCAAAAGAAATAATAAAATCAATATCCCAAAATAATCATTGTAGTACACATGTCTCAATGTAGGTTTACAGCCATACTACATGACTAGGAATCTATTTAAGGCGCCAATGTAATGTTTATCCACAAGAACTCACTCGACGGGTCATACCCATATTAATATAATTCAATTGAATTGAAATTCCTACTAGTCCTAACTCAAAAGAAGTACATGATGGAATGATGAAGAGATATTGATAATGAAATTGGGACCCTACTAATTGAGTATGTGGAATACCTACGATTATATGGAGTATTCAAGTTGAATGGGGATGAAACACACAGATAGAAAATAGCATGGTACATGACCCAACAAAGAGTAATGAAACTAGATTACACCTTGGGAAATATAGATAGATACTAGAATCTATCAAAACATATTATATATGGACATTTAATCATCTTATTATTAGTATAGGATATCTAAGAATACCTTCAGATGTATGGACCAGTGGAAATAACTTACTTATATTAGTCAAGATTGGTGATATTGATGTCCTAAAACATCCTGAGAAAAATTAAATGTCATGTATAAGTTTTACAAAGTGTTTCATAGAAATACTAGGTATCTTCAAGAACTCCAGACTGAGCCCAGTTATTATGGCCCATGTCTATGTATTATATTCATTTACATGTACAATGGTCTTCTTCATGTACTCTACCCATATGAAAGAACATCGATTGTGTCTTCGTACCTAACTGTACCCATGCCAGTATATTGTGGTCATTAATATATACATTATACTAACTATACATGAGTACCCAATGGTACACATTGGGTCTCCTACACCATGTAACAGAATGATCTAAATTCATTTCATGTAACATATGTTTTTCATGTAATCCAAAAACACTCTCGCATCTTCACACAAAAATATTCTTCCTATGAACATTCAGTGAAACCCTGTATGGATCCCAGATCTAGTGTTGGAAAAATATAATCAATCCATAGTGAAAATAATAAGTCCTCCCAATATTCTCTGGAAATGTTCCCCATCACATCAAACCATAGAATTACTAATACCCATATAATATTTATTAATATAGTATCATATCCATGTTAGATCTCCCATAACACCACATCAACGATCATTCTTATCTCGATCCCAAACCATTACATGATGTAATGTAATATTACACAAAATATCACATTCATAACCACTAGTTTGAAAAAATTATACAATCATCCGTCTTATGAAATAATAATTATGGACACATAATGAATATGAAGAGAAAATCATGAAAAAAGCAATAGGAAAATAGATGATAGATTCTTCTAGGGATATTATTAATCCACATTAAATGATTAATATTAAAAAATAAAAAAAACAATTATTAATGATCATTATGAATTGAAAATCCTATTAAGATAATTGAAAACCAAAAAATCAATTATTCTCCCAATGAATCAATTTTTTAGGAATGATAAATTACATGATAGAGATGATACTAATATAAATTAATGATGATAAAAATAATCAATCTACCGTTATATTGGATCTATCACTAGTGAACAATGAATATTTCATCCTCACCATTAGTGTGATACTTGAACTCCATTATTGAAGAAGAACTCCATTTAAAGATATTTCTAATGTATGATAAATTTTAATTTTTTCAGGTTTCACCTCTAAGGACCCCTCAAATCACAATGGTTATGATGATATTCAACGATTTGGACATAAAAGGTGTTTTATATAGTATATTTTTTGACAATATTATAATCATTAAAATTTTTATATATTTATTTCTCCTCCCATGACTTCACTTTAGTTAATGGCATGATTCACACAAATATGATGTCAAACCTATAATACTTCTTGAATATGTAATTTTATAGTGTTACTATATTTCTCATTTGAGACTCCATTTTGGACCTATTTCTATTTTTTTTAAAAATAAACATGAAATAATTTATTTAATATATTAATTATATCATTACCAATTCTCATGGGGCTCTAAATTCACATGGTAACTCTATACCTAGATATGAACATATTCATTAAAATATTAAAATCATTTATTACGGAAATATTGACTCATTACATTCTCACATGCTCATGGATTTTCATCACAACAAGCTAAGAGTCAATATAAAAATACAATGAAAATGATCCAAAATTAGATTTTCACACTCCTAGGTTATCTAGAAATAATTCTCAGGATTTCATCAAAATCACAAAAAATGAATTACTCACCCATTGAGGATATTATATTAAAATTAATTGATATTATATGTGTACTATATAGTGGTAGCCCAATCTTGGCCATCCATCTTTCCCGAGTCGATTTCATGTGACAGATTTCCCACATTTCTACCCAACTAAGATGTGTAGAAGTGATCCCATACCCAGTCTATCTACGGTGGTAGGTATAAGAATTAATCCACCATTCCAACCAAATGTATAATCAATAAATGACCAAATAAACATTTTGAATAAAAGTCTTTATATGTAAATATCTCTAATCCTCGGTGATGCGAGACATTTTGTAACAGATTTAATCCATCGTTGAACTCCAAATGACACAATCATAGGAATAAATATGAAATTTGAAAGATCTGGATAGTTCTCATCAACTCTTAGATGATTTGATACATATATGTTGTAACTCACGAAAACTTTGATCCCCTGAGTGGCGATTTCCTTGGATCAGTCAGCCACTATAGTTATCTGAATTGTCTCTAATATCGGTCCTCAAATGATTCTATTCATATGGTGTAGTTTTAATTATATTTATGAGAAAATCCTACATGGTCATGTGATCCTCCAAAATATGTTCTATATTAAATTTAAAATCATATATAATATCCTCATTAACCTAAATAATCCACACATTCTTATCAACTCTTGTAAGTGGAAACATTATGCTCCATCACAATTGATTCCCACAAACCTCCTAAATCCTCTCCATAAAAATTATGTGAATTGAGATTAACAGTTTGAAATGGTTTTAAATGGAACATCATAAGCCAGAACATCTCTTTAATGTATAGAAATACCATGATCTATAATGAACATTCATCTCAGTGTTCTTGTAAGATGACCAACAATGAAAGTTATTTTATGATCACCAAAAAAGCCTTCTGACATGTTGTCAACCATGGAAGCCCAATCATGATGTCCACAGAGACACTATCACACATCTTCATCAAAATATCAATGTGTTTATACAATCAAATATAAGATTCTTCTTAGCTAGCACTTCCTAACAAATGACGTATTAAATAACAAATGCATATAGACCACTTCATCCCTCACCACCTATAGTAAAATTAGAGGTTCATTTACCTCATCGAAACCCATCAATGATCAAAAAATCGGGTTATATTAAAATACCTTAGTACCTAAACTCATAGGGTCACCAATACCCTGGTAGAGCCTTGAAAAATGAATATGTTATCCCCTTATTGATAAATTCTTCTAGGGGAGCATCCAATGTTTATATGAACACAGGCGATCTAAAAATCTATACATAAAAGCTGATCATCAATAAAATTCAACGGATTTGGAGGGGTAACAAACAACAAATTGAGGTATGAAACACCATACTCATTCATTAATAAATATTGGAATGAGTTAACCTAACTTATGACCTCACTAAATGACTAAAACCATGATATATTATTGATGGCCTGTGCTACCACATTAAACATTATGGTAGTACAAAATATCTTAAAGGCATAATCATGTATATAATTGAAGAATTATTTCTGACTAAATTTAATATTAATTTATGAAAAGATATATTTTGTTTTATTATTTCTAGAATATATGAAAAATTGGACACCTATATGGATGTTATCCACATATTAATTAATAAGACTCCAACAACTAACTATAGATCATGGGTCATGTAGTTCTTCAAATGGGGACTTATTTTCAAAGTACCATAGGTAACCACTACATATATTTATTGAAAAAAATATTCATTCATAGATGATAGGGAATCAGAGAACACAATATACTAAAGAACTGCCTCTAGAAGTCTTAAGTTGGGGGAACTATTTAAACTCTACTATAACTCTTTAATATCGATTTTCCACTTATCTATCCATAAAATTTTGTTAACCTTTTAGGTAAATGAATTCATGGGGTCCTTGATCCTTGATAAATTAGAAATTAATAAATTATTCATTCCCTTGTACTCGATAAAGATCCATATATCCATCGTTCTATTAGGTGGATCTCAATTTATAACTCCTTCAAGATTTCCTAGGTCAATTGTAATTCCCTCTTTTGAGATTTAATTTCCTATGAACTTGAACAATAAAATCCATAACTATCACAGAGAGATCCCCCTAAAATATTTGTTTTCCTAGTGTATGCCAAAGATCTACCCTATATTTCTAATTCAATCATCCTCTGATGCTAAATACCGAAGGATATCATTTATAATGACCATCATAGACCAGTCTATAATGTGATGAGTGATTTGTTTCGGATGTCCCATTAACATTGGTTGGGTGTTTATTATGACGAAGGGTATCACAAAGTACATATATTTAAATTAGTAATATATTAATTATATATTTGATGTATCCTCATTTGAAACTAAGAGAATGTAGAAATATGACTTCTGTTCAATCAATATGAGCAAACCGACCTCATACAGATGGTTGAAGATTTCATCAATTATCTCAAGTGGATCCTTAATATTAATAGGCACTAGTTTTAGGAAATGATAACCCCAAAAAAATGAAGCTCTTTTCAACTATCATGGTTAATAAAATTGATGCTGTTGAGAGAGATATATGGCATAAGATGGAGACATTCCATTGAAAATACCTTAATTGAAGCATTATCTCTCTATGGAATGTGAGGATATCAAATATACTAGATTAGATATTAGGGTATACACTATGTTAAATTATTTAATGAAGTCTATCTATAGATGGGGAGGTAATCCTATCATGTCCCTAGGGAATACATATTCACACTCCACCAACCCTATAAGAAGATAAAATTATACAACATATACTAATACAAGGGTAGTATTCACCCTCTCATTTTTAATAGAAAATATCATCCCATGAATTCACCCATACTTCTCTAACTAAACTTCATTCTTATTGATGGAAAGAAACCTCCTATCATCAACCCAAATGCTTCATGTCCTCAACCTGAAATAGTAATTCTATAAAGAGATCTTGGATACTCATTCCACACAATGATTGATTTATTATTATACCATTATGAAAATGACAATATAATATATGAAACACTCTCATCCAATAGTAAGATCACAATATCATATAAAATGTAGGATATAAAAACCTACCCTAATACGAGTCTCTATATGTTAGGTCCAACCAAAAAAATTCGATAACATCTTGACCATAATCAAGGAAGGTGGATCAGAAATAGTGTCTCACCCCTCTATATATAAATAAGGGAATCAAAATTATATAAGGCAAAGGTTATTCCTCAAATCATCTATATGGATGTCTCTACTACATGTAGTTGTCGTAGTCCCAGATTGGTAGCTCCTTAGACCGGGCATGGACCTCATGGCTATATTGGCAGAAACATATCAAACCTATGGACACCAAAGAGTACTCTCAAATATCATCTGAAACATCAATTTCACTTTGGAATACTATACTCTAGTTGTATTCTTTACATAGGTGGGCTATCCACCATCTTCTTGCATGACACATGGTCAGTTTTATAATCTCATGTGTCCTGTACTCACCCATTATAGTAGTGACATCACCACCCAATCAGCTAACTATGTCACGTACTGTCCCCTAGGTCCCATGTCATGACTACCCCATGTCCTCATTCCATAGGCTAGGGGTTGGTGACTTGCTTCGGAAGGAAAAATCCCTAAAAAGAGAAGTCATTTTCGATAATCCTGCAGATACAAAGATCGGATACACAACAATAGAAAACCACATAGTGAAACAGATGGAAGTAAAAAGTGTGAACTAAAGAATAATGGGACACCATACAAACCCCCAAAAAAACAATGTACCCTAGAAATGGAAATATAACTCCTATGGCCTTCCGGCAATGATCCCACCAGAACATTAGGTACAGCTCATCACTACGGCTTTGCAAACCAACCAGTCACCTACACACATTGTCTAGTCATGGCTCCCATAACTCAGTCAAATGTGTATGTCTTATACATAATACAAAATAAGTTATGGGACATTCCTATTTATGGGCGAGTATATCAATACCCAATAGGGACCCTGAGACCCCTAAAGGTCTCCTAGAATTCCACAAAGGAAAAACCACAAAGCATGACCTCACTAAACAATCACCAAGAAAAAGGTAGCTCAAACCAGGTATATAACATAAATAACAAGAATAATAATGATTATATGTAAATATAAATCATCTTCTTACATTGAGAAGTTCCATATTTGAACTACGAAGATTTTGTTCTAGCGTAGATCCTCATAGGGTAATACATCACTGATGCACATAGGGTGGTAATTCATCAATGCCCAATCAGTTGAATGTTTTTTATCCACACATGTTTGTAAGTTGATTATCCATGAAGGGACACTCTAAGGCTGGTCCTCATTTGGTCATACTATTGTTTATCCACACAGGTCATAATTCATCGATCCACACAAATTCATAAGTCGTTGATCCACAACATGCTATTCTACAGCTAGTTCCATTTGGGACATGCTACTACTAATCCACATAGGGTCATATGTCATTTATCAACATAGTTTTGTGTGTTGATGATGCCAATCCACAAAGGGTCTCTCTTCACTTGATATCCAACCACATGATTCTCTCACTTGGTGGGCATGAGTCCTTTAGATTCTTCCACTCAAGACATTAGTTGTACCTCAACTACCACTAATTCCCATGAATAAATAACCCAATGAAACTCTATCTCAAAATTTTTCTAATGAAATTGATGGAACTTCAATCAAACACCCAGTCTGTATATTATATTCATTTTAGTAATGAGGGAGTTATTGGATTTGGGGTCAATCCAACCATGTAATACTCCATAATTCTCTAAAACCCATGTTTTTGTATCTCTAAAGTACCGTCTCTTCCCAAGGGTCCCAACGCCGATGACGATGCATCAATTGGAAACATGGTTTTATGATATGTCTAATTTAATGTAACTGGACTATTGGGTCTGATAGGGGTCCTGTCCGGCCAGAACATTGGTCCCGTGTGTTCGGTGCACCTGGTGGGTCTGTCTCGGATGGTATGTTCAGTATGGCTCATGGGTCCATCCCAGCTCATTGGTCTTGCACGACCAGATGGTTCGGGATGCCTGGAAACAGAGCCTACATGTGGGCTGGTTCTTTCGGATGGAGGCACTAGCGTGACACCGCCCGAACAACATAAACAGTTGGCTAGAGCTAGCAGTTTGGCTACAGCCGAGCAGCCCGGGCGGGGTGCTCATCTCCCCCCCCAAACATACTCAGTTCTTTCGGGTCTTCAACTAGTGAAGTGGGGCTGGCGCCACCCCTCCAACTGACATTTCAAATTGACTAGTCAAGGGCAGGACCAAAAGTCATGGGTCCGCCAGTGCCATGGATAGAGCCACTGTTCTTCCTCCATGGCACTCCTCCCTCATTCAATGTTGTTGTTGATGGATAGACAACCCCTTTCTGCAACGGCGCCTGCAGGTGCCCCCATCCTCTCACGGCCTGTGGGAGCTGGCCATCGGAAATGCTACCCCGAGCCACCAATGAAGCTCCAGTGGTCCGATTTCCTTCTATTCTTCACTTATGGTCCTCTAGGGAGGGTACTTCTCTTCTTAGCCCTTGATATTTCCTTTACAACATGTTTCTCAGTCGTTAATGACAAATGCAACAAATCCAAGATTGGCGTAGGGTTCGTGCCTTGTTGGGATCACCCCACACCCTTAGAATCAGTATTTTATACATGGGAGAAGAATAATAAACATTAAAACCCCATAATGGAAATCATGCATCAACCTACCACATTAAAGAATGAAACATGGATCAACTCGTATGTTAGTTTGTCTGTGTACATTTTATTTTCCATCAATATTAATGTAGAAATAAAATAAATGCATAAACACCGTACCTAGAGTTGGTGGATTCCATTACGAACAAGGAAATTTAACCGCATTTGAAGTCAATCGTTGAAGTCCGTTCCTAGTTCTCTAATGGTCATTGATCAATAACCATTCATCGTTGGAGGGTGATGTCATCTATGTTTCTTCATAGGTTCCTCTCTTGTGTTCCTAAATTCCATGCTAATGGTTTTATTAATTAAAACCAAATTAACCCCCACATTTGATCATTATTAGCATTCATTGATGAATCCTAATTAATGAAATTATTAACCCATGATCATTGTGGTTACACAATAAGAGTATTAAGTCATTAAATGTCTCTTATTTAATGCCTGATGTTACACAGTGGTCCCTCCATCAGCCTCTCAATAGTAGGAAGAGAACGAATAAAATATTTTCAATATATTTTATTATTTTTTTCCTAAATTTTAAAAAAATTACATCTGATGATTTCTGGTTGATATAATGCTTCACCAATGAGAATTAAGACAATAAAAATTGAATTGTGCTCCGGATTTCTAATCCAATCATAGGATCAAAATATAAAAACCTCCACGTGAACATTTACTGAATGTACCTTAAAAATGATCAAAATTCTGTTTGAGGCTCTCCGTGCCTCGTAATCACGTGCAATAAATTTTCTTTGTATTGAAATAATTCCATATAATTAAAAAATATACATAATTTATGGGTCTTTATATTCTCCCACCTTAGGGATTTACATCATTGAATGCCATAACAAAGGGAAAAAAACAAATTTGGGAACTCAGTAAGAATCTGAGCCTCCTCCTCTCATTTTCTCTCATGAATTTTCTCAGGCTACCACCAGATGCGAGAAAGTGGAATCAACCATCCACAAAGGACCCAGTCCTATTGATCCTATATCTATACTGGGAACTTCACAAATGTCACCCCATCATCAATTTCAAGCTCGTACCATTATATTACGTGTGATAGATCATGCATGTATTTTCTCATCCTCGATACATGTAAAACATTGTGCACCATGTGCATCTATGGGGGAAGAGATATGTGGTTATCCACCTATCCAACTCTATGGATAATCCATAATGTTCTAATAAACCTCAATGATAGCTGGCCGCCCCAGCCAAATCTCTACAAACCTCATCGAAGTGAGTCCTGTAGGAAGACATGGTCTCCCTCATCAAACACCAAGTGTATTTGTCTTCAATCTACTTACCACTTTTTCTTACTCAGTGCATTATTCATCCACTCTTGTATGATATTCAACTTCTCAGTGGTATATTATTCCAATTTTGGACCCATAAGTACTGACTCACATAGGTCTTTCTAGCATATAGGTGATCTCCATTATTGCCCATACATGGCCTCAAACCGTGCCATGCTGATGGTGGAGTGATAGATGTTGTTGTATGAAAACCACACCTCAGGAAAGTGATTCTCCAAAATGCACCCCAAATTAAGGATGAAAGCATGAATCATGTCATAAATCATCTGCAAGTTCCTCTCTATTAGACCAACTGTCTATGGTATAAAGGCAGTTATCAAATGTAGTAGAGTCCCAAACACCTCATTCATTCCCTTTTACAAGTTGGATGTAAAAAAACATCATGATTTGTGATGATCGTAGATGTATCCCCATGAAGTCATACAATTTCCAATACATAGAGGTGTTCCAATCCCTCTACTGATCCCTACTATCAAATGGGTAAGAAGTGGGCTGACATGGGGAGTTGGTCAACGATCACCCAGATAGAATCTTGGACCCTCGACATATGTGGTAATTCTGCTTTGATGTCCATGAATATTTCATTTCATGACCATTCCATCACCTCACATTGTTGTGATTAGCTTGAGGGAACCTGATGTTCAACCTTCATTGGATAACAATTGAGGCATCATGAAACAAACTCTTCAACTACTTACATCATTACTGGCCAACAATATAGACGTCAGAGGACTTAGTACTTCTTCTCCACACTAGGATGTTACCCCCAAAGGGGATTTGTGGAACTCCCTCAACAACCCCACTTGAAGCATCACCAGTACCACAGTGTGTCCTCTAAAAATATCACTTGCTCCCCACCATCAAAAAATCATTCAGGAGACTATACTGAGGAAATCTAAGCATGTTGGTCTTGGTAGAAAACAACCCCAAGTTGTGCCCTGCTAACTCACCGATGGAGTGGGGAGTGACTATTATAGACTATAGGTAAGTTGCTCCATCATTAATCTTGATGGATATCTGCAACACAACCAGCTACTCTGTTTCCTCACTCGGAAAATGTAGTCTTATCCTCATACTGAGTGTGTTTGCCACCATGTTCCCCTTCACTTGAGTGTAGTAAATATCAAAGTCATAGTTTTGGAGAAACTCCAGCCATCACCATTATTTCATGTTCATGTCCTTCACTATGAAGATACACCTGAGACTACATTGATCAGAGTAGTCATTAAACGGTCACCAATATAGTACTACTACAACATCATTAAGGTAAATACCACTTCTATAGGCCAAAACTACCCACACATGCATCATGAAACATCCTTATTAGGTCACTATGGTGTCATAGAAGGATACATTCCCAACACACTATATTGTAGTCTCAAGATGGGGGAACTCATCAGTCCCTGCCTCAGCACCTAGAAACTCTGATGGCATCTGTCTGTCCATACAAAGGTTATCCCCTCAGTTTTCAATACTGAAAAGGGATCTTATTCTTTATAAATGTCCATTAAGAATCTCTAGTAGTACCCTGCTAAAGCCTGAAAACTGTGCACCTCGGTCACACTCTTTGCTGGCTCCCAAACATGCACTTCTTTTATCTTCACCGGATCAAATACATATATAGCCTCTAAGATAACGTGTCCCAGTATGCGGACCTCCCATATCTAGAACTAGCACATCAATAGATTACTATAAATATGGTTCTCTCATAGTGTATCCATATCTATCTACAGATGAGTGTTATGCTCCTCCTCCAACACTGAGTACACCAAGATGACGTTAATTAAGGACACCAAGAAGCAATCAAGGTATGGAATAAAGATCATATAAATGAGTCCCAAGAACCTTACTGGGGAGTTTTTCAGGATAAAAGGTATCATCAAGAATTCATGGTGGCCATACTATCATATAAGGGTCTTCTTCTGTATATCCTCTTCTCATAACCTGATCTAGTGATAACATTATATAAGGTATATATTCCAAAACCACTGATCATCCTTCAACTAATATAATTGTTCATCAATATTCAAGAGTGGATACATGTTCTTCAATATAACTTGGTTATGGCACAGATAGTCCAAAATAATCTTCAAACATTCGTCGGCATTTTTTGTAAACAAAATTGTGGCTTCTCTTGTAGAAAAAATGGGCCTTATGAACCCCCTCACATACAATTCCTCCATTTGTACCCTCAACTGATGATTCTTCGTAGGAGGAATCTGATATATTGGTGTAGATATCATTTCTGTCACATGGTATAGGTTGTTGTCGAATTATACCTCTCTATGAGGAGGTAGAACCAAAACAACCTCAATAAAGACAAGATCATACTGTTCCACCACTACAGGATATCTTAGACTCCTCTTGTCAATTGCTCTGAGGGTAAGGATAGATAACTTGTGATTGAGCATCTACACCCTCTTCAAGAAAGTACATCCTATACTGCAAATATCCCATATAAACCATCCTCACAGACACACAACACATTGTGCCCAAACAGTCAATCTGTTCAAGGATAGTGGATAACAAGTCTATATCCAAGATGACATCATAAGGTCACGACACAGCTACTAGGAGGTCTCAACCAAAGACCTCGCTTTCTAGAGTAAGGTCACACTACCAACACCATTGAGTTATCATCTAATCATCTAACGTATGAGTCTCTAATCATAAAGATCGATCCAATGGATCCATATGAATTTATGACCTATGAACAAGAGCCGAGGAAATAAAAGAGTTACTGGATCCTGTGTC